>OY726529.1:42491746-43919771 GCA_963383655.1 Bathymodiolus septemdierum | reverse complement strand
AATCCAAAGGCTCATGTGAGGTATTTCCATCACTTAGCGTCCGTCGTTGTCCGTAAATCTTCTTTTCTGAAACCACTGGGTCAATTGGAACCAAATTTAATATGGCTGTTCATTGGATGATCCCCTGCAAAGTTTATGTTTTTCTTGTTGATCCGAGGTACACAAAAGAAACAAGAAGCCCAAAGGTGTCAAAACAGTGTGTAACATATATATTGGTATACATTATTTATTATTCAATTTATTTTGAAGAGGATTTTTTTTAATGCATTCCTTGAAAAAAACCTTACAGAAACATGCATACCGTTATTATGTAACTATTACTGTTTTTGACATAAAAGGGACCAAAAAAAAAAAAGGGGGGGGGGGGTAAAAATTAAGCTTTTATTAATTTTCATCCAATTTTAAATTCAGTTTCTCGCAGTGTTCATCGAGTTATTGCTATTTCATTTCTAAATGGGGACCAAATTCCGAAAATTCGCATATTTAAGGAGTATATAGAATTGTTCATCCAAGTTTAATTTTTTTTTGTTGTTTTTGCATAAATTGTGTTAGAAACTTATGGTAGTATATCAACGGATTTCCTCTGTCTTTTACCGTTTCCGAGACAAACTTGACCGAAGGGATTTTAAGGTAGTATTCCATTGGATTTTCTATATCAGTCATGGTTTTCGAATTTTACTTGATTGCAATAAAATTGGAACCCTTTTTGACTCACTTCCGTGGTATCATGGTTTGCCTTTTATTTTAAGTCCAATTTCGATAAACGTTTTTTGTGTAGCTTTCTGATAAAATTCCCTGCATGATTTGACTTAGCTGTTATGGATTTTGAGATACAAAGGCTCAAAGGGAACCAAACAAGATCAACTATTAGTTTTGTGCTGTTTTTTTGACGTAATAGTTGTCACTCAAAATTTTACAAACATATAGGATTTTGTTCATATTGAAAAGAAACCATATTTCATATTTTAGCATTGAATACCATTTATTTAATCTGAGTTGTTCCCCTTTGTACGAGGATTGTTGTGGTATAACAATAGTGAGCGTGCTCGCATCGAGTGCGGTAGATCGTGGGTTTGAGCCCCGATCGGGTCAAACCAAAGACCATATCATTGGTATACCGGTATATGTCGCTTCTCCGCTAAGTGCGCAGCATTGAGGAGCAAGAGCAAGGACTGGTTGGCTCGAAATCAGGATAACGTGTCCGAGTGGAGTGAAATATCTACCGGCGGACTGTTGTTTCAGTTAGCTAGCCTTATAAATATCCAAAAGAGCGTATTTTAGTACAAGTCGGGTAACATTTTCATCTTATCGAATATAATTTGTACTCGCCATGATAAAACTGAAAAATTGTTTATTTGGCGTTAAACAACAATCACTCACTCACTTCAACAGTAATACAAACTTAGATATAGGGGGCCATCTAGAATACGAGTGTCGTGGTGCAAAGTTCACACAACACAAACATATGTAACCTTACTATGATGTAGAATACTTACAAATAAGAAAATATGTTTATGTTGTTCATTCGTGTAGATATTCAGCTTATAATAGGTTACGGACTATAAGATTTGTTAATATTAAAATCATTAAAAAGAAAATAAAAGACATACGGGCAAAAATGTGAAATCTTTTTTGAGAATCCTCCAATGTCGGATTTAGATAAAGAGAGGCCCTAGGCTACTCCTCTTGTGAGGCCCCTCCAAAATTTTTACCCTCAAGACTGCAAGAAAATTACTGAAAGGCTGTTTAGATACTACAGTTCGCTATGACATCATATATAAGAAAGGCCATTGGCAATATCAAAAATAATATACATCTTTACCGGAGACCCCTAAGATTTGGAGGCCCATAGGCTTCAATCTGCCAAGTCTATAGGTAAATTCAATACTGAGATCATCCGTAAATTATTTCTTTACAGTTGTAATATCAATGGGCAAGTTGCTAAGACGAGATTTTTTCGTCTCAGCTACTGAAAAAAAGCCCACACCACAATTGAAATGAAGGGGAATCTTTGTGTAATAATACCGGGGTATTACATATATTATTACTTCAAAACGTTATATTTCAAATAACCAAGTGGTGTGAAGATTGAAATTTGGAAAAAAATATTAATACATGAATAAATGAGAGATGGAAGACACAAAGTGATACGCAAGCTAGTGGACCAGGAACTGTTCTCCCTTCCGGAGCACCTCAGTACCACACCTCCCCCACTTTCCGTTTTGTAGGATTCGTGTTGCTCAGTTTTAATTTTCTGTGTAGTGTTTTGTATATCATTGTTTGTCCTCTTGTCCTTTTTGGACCATTGCATTGTCTACCCTTTGATTACCGGTAGGGGTCGTCGTGGCCGTGATCGTATGGTAGTTGAATTTACAAGACTACCTATGAAATCGGTGCCTATGACCACTGATGTTGTGAGTTCGAATCCCACTCAGAGCGAGGTGTACAACATTATGTGATAAAGGTTGTCAGTGACTTGTGGCAGTTCGGTGGTTTTCTCCGGGTACTCCGGTTTCCTCCACCAATAAAACTGACCGCCACGATATAACTGAAATATTGTTGAAAGTGGCGTTAAACACCATAAGACCAAACCTAGACCAATTGATTTACGGTTTCTCAATAACCACTTTGATATATTACAACTTTTCCTTTAAAGTGGTACTAGTATTTGTTCGTCCCACTAAAATGTAATTTGTAAATAAAGATGGTTTCAAGATGACAATAAAATTAAGACATTTGCAAGAGGGTTGTAAATAAACAGTAATTTATGTAAATATAACGTTGTAAATGTACTATGTAAAGGCAGTTATGAATTTGTACCGGTCATTCATTTACTTTGTACTTACACTTTAAAACCACAGGCACTCGTGGCACGGACCACCCCCCTTTTTCTAACTTTCTGTTTACAAATTTATTTTCAATCAAATTTCTTTATTTCTTTATTATTTCATCTCTTTTTCCTTATTTTAACTTGTTCGTGTCAGTATTCATACAACCTTATGTTAACATCAAATTGCAATGTGTCGACCCTATGGCTATATAGATACTAACAATCCAGTATCTATATAGGGTCGACACATGCAATTTGATGTTAACATAAGATTGTATGAATACTGACACCAACAAGTTAAAATAAGGACCTATGAGAGGGCGTTCAGCCGGAACATTGGTCCGGTACCCGGAGAGTCAACTATTTTAGGAAAATAATTATGTAAAATTCACTTAGACTTCTGAATTCTGGTTGTTGATCATCACTCACATTCCAAATGTTTGTGTTAGTTTGAGAATATTGTTGACAATTCCAGCTGCTGTTGCATCAGCAGAAAGATCTTTAATCAAACTCAAACTTATCACAAGCTTTTAAAGGTCTACTATATCTGAGACCCGATTTGTTGATTTAGCAAGACTGAGTATTGAATCAAGCATTGTCAGAGAAATTAATTTTGATAGTATTATTAGAAATTTTGCAGGCAAGAAAGCCAGTTAAGCTCATTTCAGTAAATATTAAACTTTTAGAAATGTATTTTACTTAGAAAGAACTTATTAAGAGATTTAAAGATTTATTTTGCTTTAAAAGAACTTATATGATGAATGTGATCTTAAATACTGCTTTTTCTGTTGTCCTCATCCTACCAAGCTATTTTACATACAAATGTTACCGAAGTGGGGTCACTTTTAGGATTCCGGAAGGTTTTCTCCAGATCTCGGTTAGGGTTATACAAAATATTTAATATATTATTTTGATAGCAGTAGACCAGATTTTATTGACTATAAAACAACTTAAACAAGTAACACCTTGCTGCATTAACTTATTATGTTTGTCACTGCTTTGTATAAAGTATATGTTATCTGGACATTCTGCTGCACAGTATATCAAACATTAATGAAAATGTACCAGTGGTTTTATTGGACCTCAGATGCACAATTTTTAGAAAAAAATCAACCTGATACGGTCTTGTTTCGTCTTGCAATATTTCTCTTGGAGGCCCTGGTGGGAGTGATGCTATGGTTTTTTCAGGTGTAGATTGTCAAGAGAGTCGTAAGAAGTGTTCATCATGCTAAGACGATTTCGAGTTACCCAAAAAGTGAAGTGATTCTTAAGGGACAGTAAAGAAGTCGCCCTCAAACCCGTCGTAGAGGATTTTTTTAATGAAGAGTTGTCAATCACTTTAAGATCGTTGATGTTTACACCTGTAAAGTCTACATAATCTTAAGATCATCGTTAATGCTAAGATGGCTTCTAGTTACCGGCCCCAGAACAATAGGCCATCAATTTGTTGGAATCATTTATTGAACAATGAAATAGTAATATAATATTGAATTAAATATGAATGAACTGATTTAATTGCTAATTTGACCTATTAGTTGTACCAGCAGAATGTATAGTTTGTTTGGTTGGTTTATGGTGTTTAACGCCACTTTCAACAATATTTCAGTTATATTGTGGCAGTCAGTTTTATTGGTGGAGAAAAACAGAGTACCTGGAGAAAACCACCAACCTGTCGCAAGTCAAGAACAAACTTGATCACAGAGTATATATCTTTAACAAAGTAAACAATAGTTGCTAAATCATAGGATTTACGAAATAAAGTATAATTTTTAAAACAGATAATCTTGGAAACGGTAGTGTCAAGGTGTGTGTTGCTCCCAAAACTAAAAAAAAAATTATTTGTCTTTTGAACATTTCGACCTTGAGCGTACTGAAGGTTATTTAAGAAACGTGTCGTGTGCACTCAATTTGATGTCTACATTTTTTTTATCGTAAGTTTGTATTATTATGCCATCTTCTGATTATTTATTCAAACTTTGAATTTTTATAATTTGTACCAGTACCCGAATATAAGCTGAAGGAGTATTGACATCCCACTATTTTGTAGTGATTTATTTCTTCATGAAACTGCAATAAAATGAAGGCAATGGGATTTATAATATAAGAGAGCACGACTATATAAATATATAAAGATGTGTTTACTAAGAGGATTTTAAATTTCGCAGTAAAGACCATCAGCGACAGAGTGGAATCTACAAGAATTTTGAACAAGTATGACGAGTAAGTACAATGATTATGATAAAAAAAAATCTTTTTTGCTCATTTTTTTTTGAATTGTACCTTTTTCTAAAATTGAGGAAGAAGTTTATATCGCACTTAATTCCAAGCAGATTGGATGTGACAATGACAAATATTTATACCAATGAATAAACAGAATACAACATAAAGACTAAGCTTAAATTTGGCTGAACTTGTAACTTTGGTGTACTCGATACAATATAATGTGATAGGGGCCGTCCTTGGCCGTGATCGCATAATAGTTAGATTTACAACTACCTATGCAATCGGTGCCTATCACCACTGATATTATGAGTTCGAATCTCGATAAGGGCGAGGTGTACAACATTATGTGAGTTTGTCAGTGACTTGCGACAGGTCGGTGGTTTTCTCCGGGTACTCCGATTTCCTCCACCAATAAAACTGACCGCCACATATAACTTGTTGCAATTGTTGAAAGTGTCGTTAAAAACCATAAACCACAACCACAAGCCAAACTTTGTGATTGGCTAATTCGAAAATGAAACTAGACAGAGTGCATGTCACTATATATAGCTACATCATATTGGATACAATAATTGTATTTTAATATCATGGGGTTAACAAAGGGCTCATAAAGGTCACACTCAAGAGAAAAACAATATTGATGGATAGCAAGACTTAAGAAATAATTCATGGCAGGCATAGAGTTGTGCAAATTTACACATGGGCTGGGCCTTTATATAAAATCTAAGAATATAAAGGCCCAGCACATGTGTAAATTTGCACAACTCTATGCCTGCCATGAATTATTTCGATTCTAATAGGACAAATACGGTGATTTTTAACCATTCGTGAACTGTATACACACGGCATTTGGTGGCTGTTCCATTTACCTCCTGCGGAAATTTTGAATTGATTTTGAATTATTTGTATTTGAGCGAGATATTTTAAAACAAAGATATGGATGTTAACACGAAAAACATATTTATTGTGTATTTTCCAACATAGATTCGATTGAACAATTCCTGCGTAAAAATATTTAAGAAAAAAGTCGGAGTTCATTCGTTCATCATTTCGTGCGCTAACAAGATGGCGGAGCGGAGTTGTCAAACATAATATCGAACACTTGAACAGTTGTTAATAATCGACAATTATTGTTAGATATGAAATAAAAATAATAAATGCCAATGGGAAAAAAAGCTTGTATTGTTGACATAAAAAAAAATTCCGGAATAAATACTTAGGACAACCATCTATCGACTTTGACTTTTGTAATATATCGTCATCCTGTGACGTTGTTTACAAGGGACGCTGATTTGGTTACTGATTTATTTTACGATTTTGTGAGCATTTTACTTGTTTGAGTAGCAAAATTCAAAATGCCATCAAATTGGAAAATATCAGTAACTTAATTACATCACCGTCCAGTTATCAATGTATACGTAGGAAAACATGAAGGTTAGTGCATTTTCCGGTTATTCATGGCCGACACATATCAATGGAATGTAGCATTGTGTGCGTACTGGGGATCCCCAAATGTAAATTTTCAAAACAAATGATAAAAAAATACTTAGTTACAGAATATTTATTTATAACTGAGGGGAAATTTTTATTTTAAGGACTTTAAAAATACGTTATATGCCGGTGTTTTGTTTGCTTACACTCGATCGTCACGGTAATTTCACAGCGGGAGTCACATCGGAACAGCCAGATTTGTTGTGTACTGCACTTGCGCTAAATATAGAGTTGTTGGGTATTATCGTGTGTGCCGTATTAGAGACGTCATATTAGAATCGTTCATGACATAGCACCGGGTTTGTAACTAGATTAACACGACGGATGTCACTAGTGAAGCAGGAACTTCCGACTCTTCCGGAGCACATGAGTTCACCCTCGGTTTTTAGGGGGGTTCGTGTTACTCGATCTTAAGTTTTCTGTGTAATGTTTTGTAGATCGTTGTTTGTCCTTTTGTCCTTTTTCTTTTGGCCATTGTGTTGTCTGTCCTTCGATATACGGATTCTGATTACCCCTTTGGTATCTTCAAAATCTTCTTAGTTTATATTATATTTTTATTACAATTTAAAATCCAGTTAAATTTGAGAAAGGTCTACAGTATCAAAATGTATATACGTAGGACCCTTAATTTAACATGTTCTCTGTCTAAATCATATAATCTATCTATCTATCTATCTATCAATTTTTAGCGTGAGCGGCTATTTTTAACTTAATAATGCATCTTCTATATTAAATTTTGTAAAATTTAAATATTTTGATTTGTCCAAGTGACCTCGGACAGTTGGCTTGCAAGAAATGTTCCTGCACAGCTTCCGGTAGTGTCGGGTTTGGGGCAATCGTAACTACTCGGCCATTCTCGCTACCCAGCAAATAACCTCGTACGTACATAGACTGACAATTGCCTGTCTCAATCTATTGGATATAGAGACAGAGAAAGACTAATTTGTCGTTGGCGTTCATTGGTTCTTACTTAGCTCTTTTTTGATTGGTAGAGCTATTTTTAGTTACAAATACTGGGAAAAGTCCTTTCCGGTATGCAGTGAAAATCCCTTGTACCAGATTAAGGTCACCATATTTTAAGAGCAATTGACTCAATTTTCTTTCTTTTCCCTTTTCTGACTCTATAGAGCGTACCTCTTTTTTATTTTCGCTGCAAACACAGCACACTTTTGTTGATTTGGTCGGCGTCAAGCTGATCGAACTCATGTTTACAACATCTTCTCAGCTGTTTGAATATTTCTGTCGTTTGTTTACACCGGAAGTTCAATATTTATGCAAAAACGTTTTAATTTTATTTCATGATTTTTATAGAAAAATAAACTCTTTACCTTTAAAATACTCATTTGTATAAGTTAAAATAAATTAAAGATAAAAAAGATCAAGGATTTTATGGTGATGACGTCACCTAAGTAGAAATTCCACTGCGACAGATTAGTGTTTATCTGTTTATCTCGAGTTACGAGCCAGGGGACATAACTCGTCAGTCTAGTACGTACATAATAGAAATTCTTCTTAAATTGTTTGCCGGAAGTTAAGTTAAGCTAAGCCGCACAAAAATATAGTCCACTAAAATCCAATATGGAAGACATACTAAGTAAAATCTAATCATGCAAAACTAATTAAAACTTTAATTGAAATATAGAAAATTGCTTAAAATATAACTTTATCAAACTTTCATGTAACTGACATGTGAAAAGTAGTGCGATTTATACGCCTAATGCATACGAGGTTATTTGTAGCATTTTGTTATTTGTTATTTGTTATTTGTGCGTCCGAAATTAAAAAAAAAAAAAAAATACTATATAATACTACAAGGGGGCGAACTCACTTGCTTCCATTATTTTAAGTCGTCGTGTTAAATTGATCGTAACTTCGGAACGCCTTAATATTTTCAAAAAATGTTTTCACCAGTCGAAAGTCAAGTAATTTTCCTTTCCAAAGAGATCCCAATTGTTAGTGTAGGCCTACGAACTGCTGAGGTATCATACACGAACCAAAACAAAACGGCGTGAAAATCCGAAGTCGTACAAACGCTGGGTTGATCACTTCCCATCTGTGTACAGACTTTCACATGCGTAAACGAGTCATTTTGACTAGCTAAATACTTTCATCCATTCAAATTACGTTAAAATTTCTTACCTTTCGCCAATTTATATACCCTTTAAGTATGTTTTTGAAAGAAATCCCCTTTGCATCCTTGACAAACGCCATAGACATGAAAATTGAGAGAGTTCTAACGGGCAAAAAGCTGTTTCATCCAATCAAAAAGCCCGTTAGAACTCTCTCAATTTTCAAGTCTATGGCGTTTGTGAAGGATGTAAAGGGGATTTCTTTCAAAAACAGACTTAAAGGACATATAAATTGGCGTAAGGTAAGAAATTTTATCATAATTTGAATGGATGAAAGTATTTAGCTAGTCAAAATGACTCGTTTACGCATGGGAAAGTCTGTACACAGATGGGAAGTGGTCACCCAGCGTTTGTACGACTTCGGATTTTCACGCCGTTTTGTTTTGGTTCGTGTATGATACCTCAGCAGTTCGAAGGCCTACACTAGCAATTGGGGTCTCTTTGGAAAGGAAAATTACTTGACTTTCGACTGGTGAAAACATTTTTTGAAAATATTAAGGCGTTCCGAAGTTACGGTCAATTTAACACGACGACTTAAAAAAATGGAAGCAAGTGAGTTCGCCCCCTTGTAGTATTATATAGTATTTTTTTTTTTTTTTCCGGACGCACCTAGCCCCTGTGATTTGCAGGGTAGCGAGAATGGCAGAGTAGTTACGATTGAGGTTTGGGGAACGACAGTACTAAAAACCACAGGCACTCGACGTCTGGATCCCCCCTTTTCCCGGTTGACCCCCCCCCCCCTCTTTGTCCACAAAGTTGAATTTCAATAAAAAAAATCCTTAAAAACGTGTAGTACGTATTGAAGGGAAAAAAAGTTAGTGAAATTCAGCTTTGTGGAAAAAGGGGTGTCAACTGGAAAAAAAAGGGGGGGGGTCCAGACTACATGATTTTTTTTTTTTTTTTTATTGAAATTGAACTTTGTGGAAAGGGGGGTCCAGACGTCGAGTGCCTGTGCTAAAAACGTCCATAACATTTTTAGTTTGTTTGATTCTGTCATAAATTTGACTATGAACAATTTCAATTTATGCTTTTATGATTATATGCAAATAACGACGAACCCATATATACATTTAAATTATAATCATAAAACTGATCATAAATACCTACTTTTATTAAGTGATACATTGTAAGGAATACACAGTAGCGTCTTGATCAAAGTGACCTAGCACTTTCTTTTGTAATTACTTAGTTCACCCTTTTCCAAGTATTCTATATATAGCACGGTTCTACGAATTACATTATTTAAAGAAACGAATCTGAAGGATGAGTTTGTTTAAATAAGTTGATAAGTAGGATTGTCGTAGTTCATTGGTGCTGCACCACTGAAAAATATACAAAAATAATTGTTTCGATGTTCAGTAAAATCTGATCCTTCAACAATTAACGAGCTTGTATGCCAGGGATCTTTCCCTTTATTGTATCAAGTGAGTGAAGAGTTAAGGTTGTGAGGGATCATGAACCTGCCGGCATGTGTGAGAAAACACATACAACACGCATAAAAATAAAATCAATATTTAAGGAGTCAGGGTTATGGTGCTTAACGCCACATTCAACAATATTTCAGTTATATCGTGGCGGTTAATTCTATTGGAGGAGGAAAGCGGAGTACCCGGAGAAAACCAAGTTTAAAGTAAGACATGTGGTAAAAATGATTTGTAACCTGAAAAAAAAAGATCGACATTTGTCATGGAGCTTAAGTTATGGTACAACATTCAGACCTAATTGTTGTACCATGGTATAAGCCTCGTCCATTTTCATTTGGAATCAACAAAGTTTTAATGGCTGATTAATTAAGAATGGTACAATATCAATTCCAGATAATAGATCATGGTTTTCTACAAGCATTTTTTTAAGTTAAAAAGTTCAAAAAACATCAAAGGAAAAAGGGTTATTTATATTACAACAATAGTTAAAAGGTCTAGATAATCACTTAGGCGAGGTGCAATGTAATGTAGCATGTTCTGACATACTAGGACCGTTATGTGTATGCTTTCTCTATGTGGATTTACGGTAATTAGTCATACCACTCGAGTGCTGTTTCCCGGTTTACGACGTTCTGCACAGTGTGGCTCTACCGGGAGGAACCAGTAGAGATTGGATGTGATGTAGTTCTTGCAATCGGCAAACCTCGGGTGAGTCCGCTTCTCTCCCTCAATACCTCCGTTGTAATACGGTATTTGATATGCGTCTACGCGTCACATTTCTTCGCCGGAAGACCGTATCACTTCAATCAAGCATGGCGCACCGCGAATAAGTTCTAAAATAACGACAATAGATGAGTTTGTTTTGAAAAAAATATTGGTCTTTGATGAAGGTACGGAATCAGCCGACATTGCGACGAATGAAAATATATTATTATTGGACGAATATTCGAAAGTGAAATTATTTTAATACCTCCTTCATTGAAGATTTCCAAAAGTAGTTCCAATGGGAGCTATCGTAATACGGACGAGGTATGACGAAGGTATCATGGAATCAGCCGAAGTTGCGACGAGTGGTAGTTCTTGTAATTAGAATTTGATGTGTATTGGATTTTCCTTCAGGCATATATAACCGTATTATATTTATGCTTAGGCTCTTTGCAGCCATATCGTGGTGAAAACAAGGTGAAAGTTTAGAGTGTTATGGTTACAGTATGGTGTTTAACGCCACTTTCAACGATATTTCAGTTATATCGTGGCGGTCAGTTTTATTGGTGGAGGAAACCGGAGTACCCGGAGAAAACCACCGATCCACCGCAAGTCAAGCCACCAAAAGAGCACTGACTATAGTAAATGAAAATGATATATACCTAGTTGGGGTGGGATACAAACCCTCAAATATATATCTCGCCCTATGGATCTGGTGTGAATCACAAGTGTGAGATGAGCAGTAAATAGATACCTCTAGTAGGGTAGATTATGGTTATGGTGTTTAACACCACTTTCAACAATATTTCAGTTATATCGTGGCTGTCAGTTTTATTGGTGGAGGAGTATCTGGAGAAAATATCCGACCTACCGAAAGTCATTGACAAACTTTATCACATAATGTTGTATCGAGTGCACCCGGCCATGCACGGGGTGCGAGCTCAATTCTCCTTTAAAATTTAGGCGAGATGTAGCTGAAATATTATTGAAAGTGGCGTTAAACACCATAACCTTACCTGTTTAGAAAAAATAACAGTGTTAAGTGAAAATATTACGAGTTAATTTCAGGGGCGGATCCAGGATTTCAAGTTAGGGGGGGGGGGGCGCACTCAAAAAAATTGCACCGAGCGGAGGGAGGCGCGAACATATTTGTGGTATTTCGTGCGATTAATAACGATTTTACGCCAAAAAATCATATTTTTTCCAATTTTAGGGGGGGGGGGGGGGGGGGGGGGCGTGCGCCGGGTGCACCCCCTGGATCCTCCCCTGAATTTAACTGTGATGAGTAGAGAGTAATCGGAGCTTGATCAGCTGTGGGTTACCGATAATGATTTAATTCTAGATATTATGTTTGTAAGGTGTTCCATTATGGCTGGTAATGGTGATGTTTTTCATTTCGTATCCACAAACCGAAAGCCTTAGTATCGCCGACAAAAATAAGATAAATACGGGACTTCAACTTGGAAAAGGAATAGCAGATCTCCTTGATGATAAAGCGTTTACTAGTTCCCTGGCTAAAATTGGTGCATCAATCGGACCATACCTCGGAGCCCTTGGTCCCTTTATTGGGCTTGTAATGTCCTTCATACCTTCAGAATCTGCGGAATTGAAATTTATGAAAAATATGATGAAACAAATTGATAATCGATTTGATCGTTTAGATTCTCGCTTTAACGACATAGAACGATTGATAAATTGGAACGCTGTTAAAGTCAACTTCGGCCAAATTGAACAAAAGATCTTGGCTATGTCAAAGGAATTCCAATTTATCTACGAGGTCCCGAAAACTGCAGTTGAAAACAGAAAGACTATATTTGTGAATCATTACAATAGCGATTACCAGAATAGCGGAACCAAGCTGTATCAGGCTGTTATTTACAAGCAAGGTACATTTCAGGAAAATCTAGGAACCTGCGTCATGAGATACACTAAGAATGATCGTAAGCTTACACAGGGATTTCTTCTAGGAATCATGAAGCTCCTGCTACAGGCGGTAAAGACGGAACTAGCATATCTTCAGATACAAAGATATGACCAGAACGCTATATTCATGAGAACAAAGTGGGAACAACGAATCAGGGCAGTGAAATCTAACTTTGAAGCTATTGATAGAAGTGTCATAAATAAATACCACGTCCAGGCTGGAATAGACACCACAGATCTCGCTGTTAAAAACAAATGGATGTCCAACAAACAATTCGCTGCTGCGTTGTTTAAGATGTTGGCAGGGAAGTACTACTGGCGTCACTGGATTGTCTTGATCTATAACGATATTTGGGGATGGGAAAATCACTGTGTGTCGGCGTGTGGTGGACACATTAAGTTCCGTACCCAGGGAAGGAACATTGTTATTGCCAGCCGTGACCAAAACCACAGTGTAATGGATCTAAGACGAGCGGAACGAGACATGAAAAAGGTTGCTATGACTTCTCGTGCTGGAAACTGGTTCACTGGATACTACAGTAAAAGACGCCGGGCTAAAGACATATATTACTCTTTAAACCGAAGTGGTGCGTGTAATGTTGCTGTAATCAAGTGTGGGTCGGGCTTGCATTATCATTACCACTCAAAGAGATTCAAGTATGTCAACAGATGTCCGTACTTCAATCTAAACATGTGGGGATGAACAGTTTCATCTGATGTTGGAAAACGAAAGTAAAGATGTTGGAAAACGAAAGTAAAGATGTTGGAAAACGAAAGTAAAGATGTTGGAAAACGAAAGAAAAGATGTTATAAAACGAATGTAAAATTATTTTAATCATATAAATTTCTAATCACAAAAAGTTTTTTTAATAGTTATATTTGATAAAAATGCAGCAATGTTTCAGTGTTGGCAATTATTCTGTTCGAGAAGTGATTGAAGAATCAAATTATTTACACTATATAAACGTAAATCTGACACATCCTACACAAAACAAGTACAAAACAGTCAGTACATGTAAAATGGATTTTTTTTTAATTCATTTATTCAATTGCATTTTACACCCATAAGGGTCAAGCAATACAGTAATACAAGCAATACAGTAATACAAACAATACAGTAATACAAACAATACAGTAATACAAACAATAAGTAATACAAACAATACAGTAATACAAACAATACAGTAATACAAACAATACAGTAATACAAACAATACAGCAATACAAACAATACAGTAATACAAGCAATACAGTAATACAAACAATACAGTAATACAAACAATACAGTAATACAAACAATACAGTAATACAAACAATACAGTAATACAAACAATACAGTAATACAAGCAATACAGTAATACAAACAATACAGTAATACAAACAATACAGTAATACAAACAATACAGTAATACAAACAATAAGTAATACAAACAATACAGTAATACAAACAATACAGTAATACAAACAATACAGTAATACAAACAATACAGTAATACAAGCAATACAGTAATACAAGCAATACAGTAATACAAACAATACAGTAATACAAACAATACAGTAATACAAACAATACAGTAATACAAACAATACAGTAATACAAACAATAAGTAATACAAACAATAAGTAATACAAACAATACAGTAATACAAACAATACAGTAATACAAACAATAAGTAATACAAACAATAAGTAATACAAACAATACAGTAATACAAACAATACAGTAATACAAACAATACAATAATACAAACAATACAGTAATACAAACAATAAGTAATACAAACAATACAGTAATACAAACAATACAGTAATACAAACAATACAGTAATACAAACAATACAGTAATACAAACAATAAGCAATACAAACAATAAGTAATACAAACAATACAGTAATACAAACAATACAGTAATACAAACAATACAGTAATACAAACAATAAGTAATACAAACAATATAGTAATACAAACAATACAGTAATACAAACAATACAGTAATACAAACAATACAGTAATACAAACAATACAGTAATACAAACAATACAGTAATATAAACAATAAGTAATACAAACAATACAGTAATACAAACAATACAGTAATACAAGCAATACAGTAATACAAACAATACAGTAATACAAACAATAAGTAATACAAACCATTTACCTTAATTCTAATGATTGTTTAATAAAGGTACAAATATCAGATGAAAGATATGGATTTGGATTAAGAATATATTTCAATTTGTTTAAATCAGGCATATTAACAAAATTAGAGCAGTAACTTGCAATAATATTAAATAATAAATTTCTAGGTTGATTATTTATACGACAATGTAAAAAGAAGTGATCTTCATCTTCAATGTTATTGCAAGTATTGCACAGTCTTTGTTGACGGGGTATATTTTTGTAACGACCTTTTTCAATTTCTAAATTATGATCACTTGACCGAAATTTTGCTATGAGTTGTCTATTTTAAAAATTGCTTAGCTGTGATAAGTAGGGTTCCAATATAATATCGTTCTTTAGTTTACTATATAAGAATAATTTCAAACTTTCGGTTAGTTTTGACAGTTTATCTTTAATCTTTAAAGTATAAGTATTAAGAGCTATCTTTTTAAATTCTTTTTCAGTGGAAATTTTAATCTGTGAAATGGTTTATTTATATTAGAATAGTCTTCAATATCTAAATCGAATTCTTTGAAAATATTATTTACCCAAGTATACCATGAGTATTTGCCTTCATCGTGCATTTTTTTAATTTACATTTAAGCATTCTTTAATTAATGAATTGATATTATTAGAGTTTATCCTAACAAAATACATAAGTACTTGAGTTTTAATAAATGAGGTGATAGGAAAACGTCCTAATTCAGATTTAGCAGAAATACTACATGACGGTTTTTAAAGTCCTAAGATAGTTTTACAATATCTTGTGTTTATTTTTTTCACATGATGTTTTATCTTCAAGTGACAAAGTATCACAAGTTTTATTATTTTTATCAGCTCTGATCAAAGCCCTGTATATAGATCTATAAATAAATTGGCAGCTAAAACTTGGAATGATCTGCCAGACCACTTTATATAAATTCTTGGAATGGGTAAATGGCAAATCATGTCGTTCCTCAGCTTACTACTCTCAACAGCTTATTATATGCATATTATGTTATATTAGTGCAGGTTCACTGTTTTAGCGTGCATTTAACTTTTTAGTATTTCATTCTAATCTGGTTCAGGACAGGACCACTAACAGACAGAGCATAGAGTTGCGATTGCTACGTGTGTGCTGAGTGTTGGGGGTCCAGAAATTAGAATGCTTTGCTTGCACAAACCTGCCTTTTATCTGTACACCTATATGTTGTAATATTGCTAAATATCTTTTCTTATGTTTCATATCTGGCTTCTATAGCTCGAAAGGCACACCACATAAAGGCTCTTGCAACATTTGTTCTGACTTTTGACTGATTATATTAACATTTGTATGCATGTTAGTTATCGCCCGGGTGGCTCAAAGAGTTGGGTAGTTAGATTACCTAACAACTCACACAAGCCTATCACAAATACGGCGTGGGTTCGCGCCCGGTTTTGTAAGTGACAAAGTTTGTCAGTTGTTTGCCCATGGTCGGTGGTTCTCTCTGGGTACTCTGGCTTCTTCCACCACTAAAACTGGTCGCCATGATATATCTGAAATATTGCTGAAAGTGGCGTTTAACACAATAAATCAAATCAAATCAAATCTTTATGTATGTCTTAACTTTGCTATTTTGTTATTAACGTCGGTTTTAAAAGCTCAAAAGAGCTTGTGTCAATCTTTTATTCATGTACCGACTATAAATAAAGCTTTGAATTTGAAAATTTAAATTAAGCAAAATTAAAACAATATAAATAAGATTTAATTAAAAAAAAAATAAAAATAAATACAATAAACAAATTCCATTCAATAAATCGTATAAACAGAGGCAAAAATCGACACACACTAATGTATCACATCTGTCTTTGTACACACACTAATGTATCACATCTGTCTTTGTACACACACTAATGCATCACATCTGTCTTTGTACACACACTAATGCATCACATCTGTCTTTGTACACACACTAATGTATCACATCTGTCTTTGTACACACACTAATGTATCACATCTGTCTTTGTACACACACTAATGCATCACATCTGTCTTTGTACACACACTAATGTATCACATCTGTCTTTGTACACACACTAATGTATCACATCTGTCTTTGTACACACACTAATGCATCACATCTGTCTTTGTACACACACTAATGCATCACATCTGTCTTTGTACACACACTAATGTATCACATCTGTCTTTGTACACACACTAATGTATCACATCTGTCTTTGTACACACACTAATGCATCACATCTGTCTTTGTACACACACTAATGCATCACATCTGTCTTTGTACACACACGAATGTATCACATCTGTCTTTGTACACACACTAATATATCACATCTGTCTTTGTACACACACTAATGCATCACATCTGTCTTTGTACAGACACTTTCTTAGTCCATTTCGAGCAAAACATATTAACGATATTATACGGAAATTACACACACAACAAATTTTTTTAAAACTAATTTAACATTTTATTCAATTTGTGGAGTTGTTTATGTTGATGGTTACATTGTAGTTATACGAAAAATGAGGATTGAAACTAAACATTCCACAACATGAGAAATTTTCTTTTGTGTCCATTCGTATGGTGTTGTTTGTTGTTTTTCAAGTCTGAATTAGTTTTTATCGTGGAGTGAACAAATTTAGTTATTAAATTTAGACACCTACAAGATTCTTAGAAATAAAACATAAAACATACTTGTCCATAAAACAATCGGACAAAAGTAAATAAAATTCGTCAACACCTTTAGCTAGTTAACATTTCAGCATTATCAACCAACATTGTCCTACAAAAATGTACTTGACACAATTCTTGACTACCTGTGCTGGGATGTAGTCTTTTCTTACATACCAGGCTAGTTGCTTGAGTGAGTGATTGTTGTTTAACGCCAGTTCAGTAATTTTTTAGCTATATCATGGCGATAGCAAGTTAATTTTCAATGAGATGATGATGAAGTCCGCTTTGATCTAGACCTTAAACCCCTCAAACTAAAGACTATAAAATTGGTATTTGTTTCTTCTCATTTAAGCACGCATCATTAAAGAGAAAGTGCAAAGACTGGTTGGTCCGGAATCATGCGAATGTGTCCGAGTGCTACGATATGACTACCCGAGAACTTTTGTTTCAGTGAGCTAGCATTATAAAAATTCAACCAAGCATGTTGATCTAGTACAAAGCGGACTTCATCATCATTTCATTGAAAATTAACTTGTTCCCGCCATGATATAACTGAAAGATTGCTGAGTTGGCTTTAAACAACAATCACTCACTCCTCCTTATGTTAAAGATCAGTCTGTTTTTATCTATTATACATATACTTCACCTATTGAAACCAACATATACAACCACAAACAAGTCTTGTAGTGTCTCGACATTGACTTCTTTAAGTCTAAGCCCTTTGATTGAACACGTGCAAGTCATCAAATTCATAAATATAACGGCTTGCTACCTTATTATGCGAGCGTTAGCGAGCTCTTTATGGTATAAAATGTGTACTTAGGATTGTTTGACAAACATGGTTGCACATCATACTGACTAATAAAAAAAAATCGACGCTTTGTAAACACGTTCCGTGTAACACACTAACACACTCAACTAATGAAGACCTTCTTAACATAAAGCGTGAAGTCTCGTACCCTCTCTCGTACGTCCGATACCACTGAAACCCGGAACCCGTGTGTAATAAAAGTCATTTTGTTAGCTTGTTTTACTTATATTGATATTTTTTAATTTATTAAATCTCTTCTGACATACTGACAAGAATTTTTGATTCTACGCGGAAGTTAACTTTTGAGATTTCGTAACAATCTCCCATACAGAGTTGTCGGTCCTTGCATGCTCTCTATCTCTGTAAACGTCTCGATTTTACAAGATTCTTGTTCTTGTAAAATATTAATATACTCTAGATTTTGCTTCCAAGACGCTATTCCTCTTTTTTGCATATATCTTTAGTTTCGACGTGAAATATGATTTTATTTGAGGCGAAATACCATTTTAAAAAAGCTATATTTATAGGGACTATATTTTTGTGAAACGTTTTCCTATTCTGAGTAATTTGGTTTACTTATTCATCCAATAAAATGTCAACATTAGATACAATTGTTAAAGATTATGACAAGAACATCGTGTTGAGGGACTGTCAAAGGCAAGCTTTTGAATATCTACATCAAAAATTGTCACATGATCGTTCGCTACATGATGACGTGTTTTGGGACTACTTTTGAGACGCTTACAATGATAGAGAGCCAGCAAGGACCGACAACTCTGTATGGGAGATTGATTTCGTAAGGAACGACAGCTCGATTGAATGAGACTAGATTCGGCCCTAAAAAAAGTCGTCCCCAATATATCTCGGCCCAAAAAATCTCGACACTTTTTGATGCACTGGATGAGCGTGAAATTGCCAGATAATTTTCAGATGCGCAAGCATTCATGGCCGTGCCGGTTTCATATTAATGGTGACTTTTTCATTGGTGTAGACATGATCATGTGTTATGCATTAATCTGCGTTAAAGAAATCCATCAATTATTAACATTATAATGCCGGTGGTCATTACCATGTTAATCACCGCTCGAGGGTTTAGAGTTGCATCCCTTTTTTAAAACGCAACGGAGATCGTGCAGTTGTCAATGTAAACCAACATGGCGGAGGGTACGTCTGCTTACTCAATGAAATAATAATAGTTACTTATGTATAGGGGATTATCGTGATATACAGACTGCCCGTGGGACGGTAATATTAACTGCGGCTCAGGCATTATCAATGTTTCAGTAAATATAACTGTCCCTTTATTTAAGGCGGTCTATAAATCACGATAATGGCCTATGCATAAGTAACTATTATATAAAACTTCTCTAGGACCAATGGCCGGTATATTGGCAACGTAGATACATATATTGGAAACATAACTCTAAAATTCCTATGGATTCCGTTGGGGATTATGAAAGACAATGGTTAAAATTGGACAGAGCAGACGTATACTATAATACGCTTTCCGAGTGAGTTAAGATTTGTTACGCTTTCCGAGTGAGTTAAGGCTTGTTACGCTTTCCGAGTGAGTTAAGGCTTGTTACGCTTTCTTCTTTAGGTATACAGTACTCCTTCAAGGCGTTGAAGATTACGTACTGTTCCGAGTGAGTTAAGGCTTGTTAAGTCGTTGATAGAATGAAATGAAAAACAACAAATACCACTCTGTCAGAACATTTCCAAAATACAATAGAAATGACAGAAAGAGGCAAAATCGATACATTTAGCATACAACTACATGAGCGCTCACTTGCTCCTCTAACCAACTTTCCACACACGACGGGTGTCATTAGTGGAGCAGGAACTGATTGCCCTTCCGGAGCACCTGAGTTCACCCCCGGTTTTTAATGGGATTCGTGTTACTCGATATTTAGTTTTATATGCATGTTTTGTAGATCGTTGTTTTTTTGTTTTTTGTTTTTCTTTTGGGGGCCCTGGTGGCTCAATGAGTTAGATCTAACAGCTCATACAAGCCTATCACCAATACGGCGTGGGTTCGCTCACAGCTTTGTAAATTACAAACTAGAGGCTCCCAGGAGCCTGTAATCGCTCACCTGGGTTCATTTGTGACTGTTTTTTAGCTAATTTTTATTTGTAACAGCAGCCTTATTGGTTTGCTGACCTGAGCCATTTGACCATATTCTAAAAGATGACCATCATAGGACCATTTCAGCAACTTTTTGGCCTACTTGGTTGACATGCCTTGACAGTAACTTTTTTGTGAAAAATATTGTTTGTAATGATATCCTCCATTTCTTTCCCATATTGCAAGATTGTCCCAATGTTAAGATCATGCATGTTGTTCTGCATCGATAGTGGATTTTATAGCCAAGTACAACTACCCGTATGTAATGATATCATTTGCAAATAGAGTATGGTGGCTTTCCTAAAGGCTGACTGGTATATCATGATCACAATATATTATATAAATAAATATATCCAAAAAGTAACTACACTTGGTTAGCAGCTTGCAATGACCATTCATGACAATTTTCAATTCCATCCTCCATGTAGTATCGAAGAAGAAGATCAATGAAAAATTCAGCCAATCAGAGGTTTTTATGGCCCCTGACAGCCATGTTGGATAACCGATCATAACGAAAGTAACAACACTTGGTTAGACCATGCAAATGAACATTCCTGCCACGTTTGGTCCCATTTGCTTCAGTGGTTCTCTAGAAGAAGATTGAAATGTTTACAGACGGACGACGGACGCCAAGTGATGGCAGGTGAGCTAAAAAGGGTGCACTCGACTCGCAGCCGCAAGTGATATAGTTTGCTAGTTGCTTGCCCAGGGTCTGTGGTTCTCTCCGGGTACTCCCGGCTTCCTCCACCACTAAAACTGGTCGCCATGATATAGCTGAAATATTGCTGAAAGTAGCGTTAAACACCGAAAATTCAAATTCTTTTTCTTTTGACCATTGTGTTGTCTGTTCTTCGACATACGGATTATGATTACCCCTTTGGTTTCTTCAACCTCTTCTTCCAACTTGTTAACATCGTTTGTATCAGCCGTCTATTCCAGACTTCAGATTAACTGTGCCACTATCTGCTCCAGCGGCGATGTGAATAAAATGTAGATTTTGAAATATGACTAATAGTCTAACAACAGAGGTATCTACTCAATGATAGTGATACACAAAAATTAGATATCTAATTAAGTCCACATGACGCGTTTCATGAATAACATTCACCAGGTACACTCAAAGGCAAAAGATTGGAATACCAACAAATTTGGGATCACGAAATCCAAAAGGTCTAAACAGGATAGCCAAAAATTGACTAAGGTTACCTATGCCTGATGGAGGAGCAGTTACTACTAGGCGGGTGATACACTCTGGGACGAATAGGACGCGTTTCAAGAATAACATTCACCATGTATGCACAAAGGCAAAAGATTGGAATGCCAACATTTTTTTAATTTGAGATCAAGAAATGCAAAGCTCCTAAACAGGAAAACCAAAATCGGCCAAGATTACCTATCTCTGAGATCAACCTCTGTTTCAACAATAATTGAAATAAAACATATGTTGAATTTGTAATAAGGATATATTTTTATAACACAATAATCTGAATGTAGTTTATTGTCTCAAAGCTATATGACTCAGGGGTTTCAACATCTGTTTAGGTACAAATAAAACTTAAAATTGTCTTCTCCATTACAAATATGTACACAACACACAATTATTACATATACAATAGTACAGTGGAACTTGTGCAATCCGACAACTGAGTTTTCCGACGTCCTGTGACATCCGACAAAACTCTATTATGGTATATCTGTTAACTAAAATAAAACCTGAGTATTCTGACATCCTGTACAATCCAACACATTTCCCTGGTTCCTTGGTTTGTCAGATTAGACAGGTTCCACTGTATTCACATTGTGAGTTCGAACACCGCGCAGGCGAGATGTACTCGATATTTAACAGTATGTAATAAAGTTTGTCAGAGACCAGCGACAGGTCGGTGGTTTTATCCGGGTACTCCAGTTTCCTCCACCAATAAAACTGACCGTCGTGATATTTAACTGAAATATTGTTGAAAGTGCAGCTGAGTGGGATTTTCGGATTAAAACTCATAACGTTAGTGGTGATAGGTACTGATTGCATAGGTAGTTGTAAATCTAACTACCATACGATCACCACCACGACGGCCCCTTTCTCCAAAATGAGATGATAACACATGATGTATTTGACATCATTTGCAGAAATTGTAGAAATTTTACAATTTGGTAGACGACCCAACATAAAGCTGCATTATCACATCACTATACAGTTCTGTAAATATACTGTCATGGAGTGTCAGTGGAATAAACAGCCGATTTAACCCCGCCACGTTTTTGTGGCATTCACAACCCAGGACCCGGATTTCCAACACCATTTAGAGGTCATTTATTCATCTTGTTGATATTGATGGAATTGTTGACCATAACTGTTTAACCTTTCTTTTGTTTTGTTGATATTGATGTAATTGTTGACCATCACTGTTTAACCTTTCTTTTGTTTTGTTGATATTGATGTAATTGTTGACCATCACTGTTTAACCTTTCTTTTGTTTTGCTGATATTGATGTACTTGTTGACCATCACTGTTTAAGATTTCTTCTGTTTTGTTGATATTAATGAAATTGTTGACCATCACTGTTTAAACTTTCGTTTGTTTTGTTGATATTGATGTAATTGTTGACCATCACTGTTTAACCTTTCGTTTGTTTTGTTGATATTGATGGAATTGTTGACCATCACTGTTTAACCTTTCTTTTGTTTTGTTGATATTGATGGAATTGTTGACCATCACTGTTTAAACTTTCTTTTGTTTCGTTGATATTGATGGAATTGTTGACCATCACTGTTTAACCTTTCGTTTGTTTTGCTGATATTGATGGAATTGTTGACCATCACTGTTTAACCTTTCTTTTGTTTTGTTGATATTGATGGAATTGTTCACCATCGCTCTTTAAACTTTCTTTTGTTTTGTTGATTTTGATTTTCACTGTTGATCTTCATCCACACTGTGATAAGAACTATTTATCTTCTTTTTCTCTATCTGCAATGTTAGAAATAAGCATGTGATACATATAATGCATACATACCTACACAGATTGCTTACCCTACCGGAGCACCTGGATTCACATCCGATTATTAGTAGGATTGGTGTTGCTCAATCATCAGTTTTCTGTGTAGTGTTTTGTGGATCATTATTTGTCCTTTGATTATTTTTCTCATGGCAATTGCATTTTCTGTTTTTCTTCGATTTACGGCATCTGGTACCCCTTTGGTATCTTCAAACTTTTCTTTGGCCCTTTTCACTCAACTCTTGAAATTTATTTTGGACTTATACATTGTACTGTTGTTTTCCTCCCTAAGTGATAATTATAAAATTATTTGCAGACGAATTAAATTAAAAAAAAACAAACAAAAATACAGCACAGTGAGAACAGTTACAAAATCGCAGAATTAAAGACATATACATAAGCGCTTACTCTCCTGGCTTGGTACAGACATTTCAGTAAAAGGCTCCAGTTTTAGTGAATTCCCTGCTAGCCAATTGTTTGACAACGTAACTTTTTCGCTGTTACAACGTAAGAATTTTACGTTTTAACTACGCCGATTTGTAGACTCCCCTAGACGTAAATACCACGTTGTGGTACTACGTAGTAAAAAACCTTTCTACAACCAAACGACAACCATGACCATGTAAGGATGTTTACACAACGTAACCACCAACGATCACAGGACCTTTATACGAGTTAATTACAACCAATTAAGGACGTTTACACGGGTCATTCTTTAACAATTTTTACAACAGTGATGGTAAAGACTGTAATTGTGTCCCATTAATATTACAGAAAAACACTAAACTTAAATTAGAATAAAAGTTGATATGTCGTGTGTTCATGTTAAATTGCAGGGGCGGATCCAGCGGGGGCGCACCCGGCGCGCGCCCCCCCCTAAAATTGGAAAAAATATGATTTTTAGGCGTAAACTCTTGATTTTTCATACGAAATACCTCAAAAATTTTCGCACCTCCCTCCGCTCGGCGCAATTTTGTTTAAGTGCGCCCCCCCCTAACTTGAAATCCTGGATCCGCCCCTGAATTGTATTTATTTCATTAAAAGGTTTATAAAATACATTAAGGGATACGCCAAATAATGGACTTACACATTCTATTTTTTACCGTCACATATATAATAATACACGTGACGGTAATGACCCATAGCAGGGATGATTATAGAAAAAATAGAATTAAAACTTCAAAAATGTTTTTTTTTTATGTTTTAAAGGTTTAATCATTACAGTAAACACTAAATAATAATATGCTTAAAGATTTATATATTTTGTATGTAATATATTTCCTTTATTTAATCTGGAATGTGTGTCCTATGAATTTCTATCTTTACCGTCACGAAAATTTAACGTTGCAGAACGTCTGATATACATGTGACTCTGAGATCGTAGTCACGTTGGTGCTTTCCTTTTTACTTCATTGAAGTAAAGAAACGGTATCGTGGATCTACTGTCAGCAGGATTCAAAGAAACAAACCAATATCTCCATAAAAATGCATTAGTACCTTTATTCAGTCTTTACCAAACATAATAGAAGTTCCTCTGTTCATCTGCTACAACAATTCAAACGTCACGTAGAAATAAAATGTTGTTCCCATTAGCAATGCACACTTTTCACCTTTGGAAATATTTTCTGTAATACACGGAATCGATACTGAAATGCGGAATTGTCTCTACCGTAACAGTCTTTGTCTCCACAATTTCATATCACAATCGTGACGGTAAAGACAACCACATACTTTTAACCACTTTACTTAGCATCAGGAATGACTTTGAGCACAGTTAAAGGTGTTATATTCAACCTCGTGCATTTGATTTATGTTGGTAGTTGTTATTATAAACCAAAATGTCTTTACCGTCACAAGTATTCCTTTCCGTCACGAACTCAAAAATGTGTTTTTGCATATTATATTTGTAATTATACAACATATTTAACCTTAAATAACGCTGTTGTAGCACATCTATAACCCAGTTCAGTTATTTTTTTACCATTGAGCACTAGTTAAAGAATATAACAAAATTATATACACCCCGGATGTTAACTTTGAAATTATGACACACTCCGTAGTAGATATTAGAAAAATTATATAAGTAATTCCACATATATCAACAGAACAATTTATTCGTTTATACTCATATCGGTTTTATGGTTTATGATTAAAGAAAAGGTAAGAAAATGTGCGTTTAAGGAATTATGACGGTAAAGACAAATATTTCCACCTCACGGGAATAAAAGACGTAGAAAAAAAATATTTTTGATAAAACAGCTTGCCAAACACTTAATTCTGTCTCAAGAATGATTAATTAAACGAACTGTAGCAAATGAAACGTTTGTGAATTTTTTTTCTTTCATAATAGACACAACTCGGTATTTTGAAAAGTTGTCAGAGAATGACCGACACAACGTAAATACCAACCATCATATGACCTTTATACGACGTAATTACAACCACCACAGGACCTTTACATGACGTATTTACAACCACATAGGGACCTTTACACAACGTATCTACAACCACCTAAGGACCTTAACACAACGTAAATACGACCACCTAAGGACCTTAACACAACGTAAATACGACCACCTAAGGACCTTAACACAACGTAAATACGACCACCTAAGGACCTTAACACAACGTAAATACGACCACCTAATGACCTTTAGACGACCCAACTACAACCATCTCTTTATATTTATACAACTACAAATAATGTACAACCGTAAAAGGACTTGTATAGCCAAATTACGTTGTCAAAGCATTGTGACTACGTAATTAGGTTAGTAGGTTAACTATAATCACATTAAGACCGTTGCACCCTGCAACTATCAACTACATTATGTTTTGTGTATTTAAGAACCTTTTGTGATGTTCTTATTTCCATCCCATGTTCTTAATTTTTTTGAGTTAATTAATAAAATATAAAGTTCTAAAAATTTATTAATCCAAATTATTGCAATTTTTACAGATGATGATTATCAAAACATCTCTCAGTCAAACACCCTTTCTACTCTCAGACTCCTCCCATCATAATCTATTTTAAAGATGCCAAAATGTTTAGATGTAATTATTATACAAATATAAATATGTCAAGTATTAATAAATATATCAGATTAAAATACATGTAAAATAAATGTATTAAACATCTTTATCTTCTGAAAGTTGTATTTGACCAAAGATGTATATAAATAACATCTCTAGAAGTAATGAATAGGTACACATCCAGTGGGACCTACATTTTTAGGTCCCTGAACTATTATGTGGGCCCCTTTGCAGCCAGCAACAATAGGACAACAACAGCCAACAAAGTCAAAAGGACCATGAACAGGGTGTTGGTGTGGAGTCCTTGACAACGGGCCATACATTGATCCCTTTCCCACCAGCAACGAGGTCTGGGTAACCATGGTATCTTCTTCAATGGTGTTGTTCCAGGGGAGATCCCAATAATTAAAAAAAATATTTAACCACTATATCTCAAATTTTGATTTAAATTGCTGTACTGGGTTATCAACATTTTATGCTAGAAAACAGAAATATCTCAGTAAATATGGGGACTGAAGCACTAGTTGCTGGCTAAGGAAACAGCAGAAATACATGTATACATATACAAAATATCACCCTGCTAACTATGGACCAAACTTATAAGAACAACTTGACCTACATATGTATACATCTTTTCTTTAGTTTAACATTAAACACTAACAAAGATATAATCGAAAGTTACCAAAAACGAAGAAACATTTGCAGAAACCAAGATCACACGACCCAACATTAATGCACAGAACAAAGTATTTGTTCATTCTTTAAATTACTAGAGAGGAAGGTCATTAGAGGGAAATCATTAGGATAAAGAAGTGATAGTCTGATTTTTTATGTTTGAATGCACAAGAGGTAGGAGTGCAGTCTGAATTAAGAATTCATGTCTTTTTGTGTTTCCGATTGGCACTAACATAAGGACTGAGCTGTCAAACTATTAAGCTGTGCACCAACGAAGGATTCGAGGATCCAACTGCCAAAATGTAGGCTATGAATATATTCTGGCTAAGTCAATAATCTTTTAAGGTTAGCAATTCAAAATAAAAATATCAAAACCAATATATCACATCCCCCACAGAGAAAAAAATATAACCCTAATTTTTCTTTCTTTCATAAAGAATACAAAATATATTATTAAATATGTGGGCGGTCGTGATCGCATAGTAGTTGGATTCATAGCTACCTATATGCAATCAGTGCCCATCACCACTAATGTTGTGAGTTCGAATCCGCTTAGACGAGGTGTACTTGATACCACATTATGTGATAAAGTTTGTCAGTGCGGCAGGTCAGTGGTTTCCTCCATCAATAAAACAGACCGCCATGATATAAATGAAATATTGTTGAAAGTCGTGTTAAACACCATAACCCTAAACTCTATTAAATATGCATTTAACATGATAAATCCAATAAGAAAAACATGAATCTCATATAAATACTCACAATCATATCTGAAAAAAAAATCAAATATTCTAAATATTAAATTTCAATTTTTATATACTGGCATACAAATCATGATTCTCATTCAACCAATCAAATTTCATTCAACATTATATAATACTATCCTGGGTACTCCAGTTTCTTCCACCATTATAAACTGACCGACACAACATAGCTGAAATATTGTTGAAAGTGGTGTCAAACACTCATCACCTTATAATTAACTCTGACCCACATTATCTCAATCATACTGATAAATCACAAAACTTGCATATAAAAAATAATGAAACACATACAAATTCTAACATTTGGTCAGCAAAAAAATGTAAGATAAAAAAAACAACAAAATTAAATGAACAATGAAATGATTCTTTCAAATATAAAGTTTTTTTTCTCCATCAAGCATCTGGAAAGCTCCCTTCATTGGTGGATTGGTTCTGAAATAAAATAATATGGTATTAATATTTTCATCTAATTATATAAATCGAACAACTTTGGGGGTGAAAGTAACTATGTTGATCATGATCAGAAGCTGAAATTATTATATTTAGGAGATAAATGTATTGTATGTTAAGCTTTGCGGATGTAAATCGTCAGTTTTACGGTCGCAAAATGAGTTTACCTAGCAACACATAGCGGAGCTAGATAAACGGATATTTGCGACTGCCAAACCGACGATTTACACCCGCAAAGCTTAAAATACAATACAGTTATCTCCATTCTAATGCAATACTGAACATACAAATGTATTTTTGCATATCCCTGGGTCTAAAAATCACACAAATTAAAATTCCATGAAATGTTGTTGACGACTTTGGCACATAAACATGACGTCATATGAAGACTTCCAATTTATAACGCAAAGATCAGACATTTTAAGGCTCCGTGTACGCTTCAATTTTGATAAAATTTAACTAAAATAAGCTACCAAGGTACGCATTTTAATTATTTTTGTGTATTGTTGTAAACATTTACATGAAGGATTATGACGTTTTCAAGATGGCGGATCCTTCCAGCTGAACCCCTTAGATACGACTGGTAGATTGAGAATTTTACGTAGAATAGTAACCATTGAAATCCGACGATACAAACAAATTGCATTAGAATACGCTTGTTTCGAATCATTTCCATTCCGTGAAAAATTCTTTATTTTCGTCTGCCAAACCATGTGATTTTGATGGAACGTTAGGCACTGGACTTCCGGTGTCAATATACACAACGAAAACTCTAATCGATAAGTGGTGTTTTAACGCTCCTCGACTTTTTTCCAGCATGAAAAGGAAATATTGTCGGAATGATTAGACAAATGACAACAGCTTTGTGAATATTATCGCTGTAAATATTACAATACGAGTCCGTAGGGTACTTTGGTCTGGCTTTTATCATACAGGTTCATTGTTAAAATAGTATAAAAATTAGCTTTATTTTGTCAGATGGTTGAAACATTTCCGCCATTATAAAGTTTTCGATCAAAAATACCCGGATGTATGAAGTACGTTGTCCACCCTGAACACATATCCCCTAAACTGCTTTTCATGATCTCATTTCATTAATTAGATGTAATTAAATGTAACAAGTTCATCTAAAGAACCCTTTGTTTCTGTGATAGCCACACACTGTAAATATGGGAGGAGCTATATTGGTATAAGTGTATGCATGTATCATTAACTTACTTTCATTAGTTTTATATCTATATGTCCTTTGTGCATGAAGTCTAATTTCTGGTTCATCGTGGTAGCTTTCATGATCTGATGGAGGTTAATCCCTATAAATTGGCCTTGGGACTATATAATGTTGTTGACTTGTCTGTCCTAGAAGAACATGAAATTGATGACCTCTGATTAGGTGATGGTGAAATTTGCTGTTGTCTTGTTTGAAATTGGCTTGAAATTTCGAATGTTATCTCTATCAACCGACTCTACATAACGGAAGATTCGTCGTTTAAATAAAACACTTCTAGGTTCTTTTAAATAAGGGTAATAACAAAATTACCGAACTCCGAACAATCTAACAAAGGGAAAGTCAAAACTCATAAGTATATAAACAGACAAAATCAGTCAACAACCGAAAACTCTGAAAACCGTAATGACCCTGACTTGGTACAGGCATTTCTAAAGAAATGGTGGGTTGAATCAGATTTTAAAGCGCCAACCCCCCCCCCCCCCTTTCATTACGGCTCAAAGGTTCCGACTGTCACCATTACAGCACCCACAACAACACTTGAACAAAACAGGCAAAACAGTCATTGTTACAAAATGAAAACAGATCCTTTGCGTTCTGAATAATTGTATTACCGCGTAAAACAGCAATATCTGCTTGCCGTTTTATAAATCCTCCGGCAGCATCTTGTGGGCCTTTAGCATGGCTGGTTTCAAAGAAGTTTGCATGAAAAACTTTGTACCCGTATTCCGTAGTTTCGAATGAAAGATCGCCCAAACAATGTCTAGATTTGTATTGATTTGAACATCCGTCCGTAAACTCGTGCATTACGTCTACATCATATGATATACAATCTAAATATTGCTTAATCTGTTGTTGAACACATTTCGTAAAATTATTGTCATGTTGTAATTCGGGCGATATGACAAAGAAATGTTCGGTTATAATCTCCGGAAAGTCATCGGTACTGTCTAAACCGTCATATTCTAAAATCGCATATCTGTGTATTATTGTTACATGTAAGCTACACTCTGTACGCTGAAAATAATTTGATTGTATTTCATTCTTTTCAACACAGCGGTAGTTTTCTGAGTAATCATGTATACAAATGCAATGTTTTGGAGGCAGATTCTGAATAAGAGATTTCATCTGTGTACTTTGCCAGTTAGCACGATGTTGATGGGCAGGAAATGTTTCTAATAGTGTTTTAAAATAGTCAAACATTTCACCAACTTTCGTGACCTTTTTAACAAGTGTTAATCTACGTTTTGTTGCCGTGCCTTTTGGGTTCCCATTTACATATTCATATCTTTGCCATTCTACGTCTGCAGGAGAAGAATTTTTTTCAGTTTCATCCATAGAAAACTTCAATTCCCCCACACTCCGTACACTTCCGATCGAGGCAACATTTTATATATGAACCGTTTACCTCTGGACATAAAGTTACATCAATAATTTCCCCCAAATTTTCATAAACGGGATATGATTCAACCTCAGAAGTTCCCGATTGACTTTTCGATTTGCGAAATTTCATACACGATTTGAAGAGAAGATTTGACTCAATGTGGTATCTACAACAACATGTGTTCCTATCTTTTTCTGACGCAGGCCGAACGAAAAAGGGTTTCAGTTTGTCAAAAGTTCTCTGTCCGATTTTAATATCCGGATATTTTGCTACAATGTCAATGTAAGCATCAGTCTGAGTCTTTTCAATAACTTGCGCCATATGTGAAGCGTAAATATTAGGACCTAGTCTTTCTCTTTTAATGTCCGATTTGTTTCCAGTAGGATGAGAAATACCTGGAGATAAACAAAAGTCATACACTATTCTCTTTGTCTCATCTGAAATTGCATCTCTTCTTGTTTTGCGTAAAGTAAGATTCCAAGCCGAAGATTCGCTTTTTAATATTTTAGTTCTGATTCGTTTTCCGCCTGAAATTCGCCTGGCCGGAATACTCAATTGTTTGCAAAGTTGCATTTTACACCTAGATTTTTCAAGATTTTGGAGGCCGGCAAATTTTGTCCGGTCAGAATATTTATTTTCAATTCTTTGCGGGCCAGAAATTATATTTTCGCCTACTTCAGAACATATTATTTATTTCCGGCTATAACAATGTTGAATTTGGAGGTCAGGCCAGATTATTTTTTAATTTTCTTGGGCACACAAGCCAAATTATTTATTTTCAAGTTTTTGGCGGCCAGAATATTTATTTCCAAAAACTGGCAGCCCCCCGTCCCCGAATCAAATGGTCGTCCCCTTAATACATATTGTGCTAAGCGCGAATATGACTTGTGAGGTCACACCAAACTGATTTCCTTTTCGTCGGATCCACCCGCTCGTATTGTTTTCAAAATCGAAATAAAAATAATCTCGCTTCCCGCTTTTCATCTCTTGTCCTTATCAGTGCATCATTATGTGTTTGTCTGCATTGAACATAAAAAACACATCATGGAAATTACATAGATCTTTTTACCTTAACAAATATAAATTGTTGTGTGTGTGTTTTTTAACCTTTTGTTTATATTTTTTTTTTTTTTGCTTGTTTGTTTTGTTTTGTTTTTTTGTTTGTTTGTTTTTGTGTGTGTGTGTGTGCTGCGTCGCGATATTCTAACAACTTTATAGCTGTGCAACGATTATCCTTCCAAAATTCTTAGCTGTTGACGTGTGATTTCCGCACAAAAATGACGTCTGAGACATTCGTTCTGATATTTGCTTTTTGATGCTACTCAGTTGTGCTGAGGAATACACACTATTTAGTTAGACTTTTTAAAAGAATAAGTTGTGTAATTTTTGTTCATAAGCTGATAAATAACTAAATATTAGACGTTGTATCGCTGTACAGCTTCAAATTTCAATTTCGTATTGCTTCTTTATAAAAAACGCTTACTGGGACATGTTTTCTGACATTTTAAATTCTGCACCATTTCATTGTTTCTCTACGAATTCTTTCCATCATGGTATATATTTTCTTTAAAGTATATGTAATTTTCAAAAATAACATCAATTACTCATAGCTTTAGGAAATATTTCAATTACCTGGAAATCTTCAAAAGATTTCGTTCACAAAGTCGAAAATTCAATGCACCATTTAGGGCATTACATATTTTTCTCTTTGATTGACGTCAAATTTCTCGACTATGACGTCATTATTTTCAGTGCATATTCCGTCATCATCTTTGGCATAAATTCACTAAAATCTATTGCAATTTTCAAAATTTTTACTCTTGTATTTTTCATACATAATGTAAAAATGTGAAATCCAATGAATATTGTTTGTTACGCGTTACATCAAAATTTCGCTCTCATTTCGATTTTTAAGATTCTTTTCATTGCAATTATAAGAGCAAATTGATTTTATGTTTTCAGAAACTAAAAATAAGTTAAACAAACTATTTATTTCAACATTCATCGAGTGAATAGCAAGATTTAGCATTGAAAGATTTTGATTTATATTTTGACAGTATGAACGTCCAACGAACTGGCGCCAGTTTCTTGCGCGTCGTTATATATATGTTGACTGGTCTGACATTACAGGATATGAAGCAGGTGACATCTGTGGCTTCCGATATTACATGGGGGAAGCCATTAATCGACTGGTTTGCTATGTTGGGACATCATGAGATGAGGAAGTCTGCAATTTTCATATGATCTACATTAAAGATATAATTTTTAATTACATGCATGTTATTTTCTGAACTTGAAAATGATACCTTTGCTTTTGAATAAATCAAGCTGAATTAATAAATGAAATAAACATTAATTAAAATGTTCGAGGTTCCTGGACAAAATGAAAATCGGCGGCATCTAATCTTTATCTGATCTTTAGAGTACTTTATGTAAAAATGTCTGTAATACATGAAATTGATGGAGTTTGACACAAAATTTAACAATGAATGTCATTTGGCGTCATATTTTCTTAAATCAATTTGGATTACTCAAGCATATATTCTCGTATGACAATAAGTCGGTCAGTCATTGGATAATGTTTGAATATTTTTTTCATGTTTGAAAAGTAAACATTTTTTTCTTTTTAATTATGTTCCTCATCTATTCTTGCTCACATGTGTAAAGTTCCATGGAAAAAAAATCGATAATAATAACACACACCCATATCTGTTTACTAGCCTTTTTCCAAATGGCATCCTATTACGTCACATAAAGCCGGTCAAAGGTCAATAAAGCACATGATTTTGTCATAGGCCAACCAAACTTAAAAAGTAAACCAGATTAAGAAAGTACAGTATTTTAGCTTTTTCAGTGTAATTGTTTTGTTTGAAAAATTTCAAAGGATGTTTTTTTACATAGTTTGAAATTGAAGTATTAAAAATTAATTATTTGATGCAAATATTAAACTTGCTTACCCATATAATAAAGTATTTAATCCAGTGAATTTGGTGTTTTTGCTTTTGTCAATACAATCTGTTAGACTGACTACATTCTGCCATATTTTTGTAAAACAATTAATGACTGATTTCAATTTATTTTAATCACATTTATTATCACAGAGTGGTAACAATACAGTTTTGTTGATGCTATTTGTAATAATGACAGTTTTTTTTACTCAGATAATTTCATTTTTCTATCTGGTTTAATGTAATTCTCTGTTCAATTCATGCTATAAATTTTGATTATTGCTGTTAAATTAAATATTTTTCTATCTTTTCTGTGAATTTCATTTCACTACCCCAAGAAGTAAGGGGTACATTTTGTATATTTGTTATTAAAGCAGCAGTGGAAATGGAAAATAATCTACCATTTTGTGACTAATGGAGAGCACTTGTATGTATTTTCCCGGTAAAATCGTCCATTTTCTAGAAAATGGTGGAATCTGAATGATCAATCATCATATTCTCAAAGTATTTTAAAATACAATTTGCTTGGCCTAAGAAAGGGGCCTGACCAAACAGCAACTAACCTGGAACGTTGTGAATACGTAGTCTGCTAGCTGGGTTGATGCGATTTCTGCATGTGTTTTCCAAATCGGCAAATGTGAGCTACGTACAAACCCTCACATGTTTAATCATAGTTATTGTGCATCTAATTGTGATAAAGCAAACACTGTTTTCCTTTGCGCCAATTATAATATGTTTTTTCAAGGCTTCGGATACCAGGAGGAACGGGAATAATCAAAATGACATTGTATGAGTGCCATGCTTAAGGTTTTCGTATTTCGAATCAGTTACACAATTCATCTTCCTATTCAATGAAGCTCAAACAAGAATTAACATGTTAATTGATAGTGTTGACACATACATTAATATTGTACACTACTCTGAGTATGCACTGTCGGTAAATATGAAATGTGCTTGTTTCGTAGAGACATGTTTCCATCATTTGTACAGACTATGAGTTGTGTTTGCCGGTAGTATACATGTAATTTCTATGTATACTTATGATGTCCTCGCCAAGATGTAAAAAAAAAAAAAATCCTCAACGTGAAAGAAAAAAAAATTACTATTAATTTTTTTTTTTTATTTTTTTTTATTTACTTATTATTATTATTATTTTTTTTTTAATGTATGTAACCAATATTTGCCGGAACTACAGTACAAAGCAAAGAGTAAATGCGAAGTTGAATTTGTATTTTTTACATGTTATCGTTCAATACGTGTGTTGTATTTTGTTATTATGTTGGTACACAAGTAACCAAAGCTATATTGAACAATTTTTTTAACCTACACATATCTACTTTACATCCATCTGCCATTAACTCAATAAGCTTTAAAAACCAAGTTAACATGAAATACATGCAATTTGTCTTCCCTTTGTTACCTTTTCACATCATGAAAATGAGTAGATATAATTAGTTTTAATTTCTGACAAATATCGTTCAATTACCCCACCCAACTTGCCAACTCAAAAGGCTTTCAAAAACCAAGTTAACAAGAAATAAATGCAAATATATCTTTCTTCAGTTTGTTATCTTTTTCATTCATGAAAATAAGTGGGTCAATTTGGGTTTTTCTTGCTTCTTGTTTAGTTTTTACTAAAAAAAAATCCTTCAATTACCCCACCCATGTAGAACCGAAAGAAAAGGAATATTAACTTTTTAGTAAATAATGAGCAAATACGTGTGTAATTACGTTTGTCGACCAAATTCGTGACCTAGATACATGTGCAATTGCTGTTTATCTATCTTTTACCCAATATACGTGGTTCCCCCGTTTTTTGGAGTGCAATTGTCATTGATGCATCAACTCTACATATTTCTTCTACATACCGGTATATCTTTATTTCTCAAACATGTATAACTGATATAAATACATTGTTGCTGTCGGAAAATATACATTTCATTAATCATGTATAACTTTGTGATGTCTTTGTCGATATATAAAGTTAAGTAGAACTGCTTTTATTCAGTAATGCCATCGCTTTTGTTTAATTAAAACTGTTCAATAACTCCAATAATAACACATGAAATTAGTATATGCATATATATTTGTATAGGTATGTACATGTATTTGTAATACAGCAATCAATGAATAAATATGCTGTTGCCGGAATTTGTATTTGTATTTTGTGTGTGTGTGTGTTGTTGTTCAATTGTGGTGTTCGTTGTTATTATGTTGATAACCAAAGCTGCATCGAATGATTTGTTAACCCACTTAGAAACCTTTTATTTATCCTCAAAATTCATCTGTTGCTAACTGGATTTCCCCCCCCCCCCCTCTACTTCATAAAAAAAAATTCACATAACATCCCAAGCATTAAAATATCTCTATCAATTTAATGTCATTATAAAACACACCAGAAACATTTTTTTTTGATTTTTTTGATTTTGTTTTTTTTTCATTTCTTTCCCTTAATTGTTCCTTACTCAGTAAATCTTCCTATTCTCCCTTTTTGGAATAACAAAAATAATTATGAAATATTTTTCCTATGTTTTTCAGCTTTGCCTGAAATAAATCCAATATATGACATCAGCATATGTAACTGTGTACATATTGTTTTTTATTATACTTTTTTGTTCATTGTTCATCTCCAATTTCTTCAATGTTGTACATTTGTTTTATACTTACCTGTACATATACCTGTGTTTTTGTGGATGCGAGGAGGTTCTTACTTTACGACATATAAAATATGACTGTGGCTGTCTCTGTATCTATCTTCTTCTGAAACCCAATCGGTAATTCATTAGAAGCTTACAGATCAGCCATTGGCATGTTTTATAACTGTTCAAGGATCTCAAGTAAATGTGTGTTTGTACAAGCCGATTCTTATAAAAATATCTTATTAACAAACTTATTTGAATGAAATCTACAATTTCACTAGCAGTCACAAAAATGTCGGTAACTAATGACTCAATTACCGACATTTTTGTGACTGCTAGTGAAATTGTAGATTTCATTCAAATATTAGACCTGAAAAAAGCGTCCGGTCCTGACAAAATCAGCCATAAAATGCTCAAAATAGCCCCAGAAAAAATTGCCGAACCACTTCAAATTATCTTTAGCAAATCTTTACGACAAGGCAAGTATCCTTCAAGCTGGAAAATTGCATACGTGATAGCTATTTTCAAAAAAGGTGATGCCTCTTTGCCTTCAAATTACCGTCCGATATCTTTGATAAGTTGTGTTGGTAAAATTATGGAGAGAGTAGTCTATAAAAATGTTTATAATTATCTTGTTAGAAACAAACTTATATATGAGTATCAGTCTGGCTTTCTTCCGAAACATTCTACTGTCCACCAGTTGTTAGAACTATACAACTCTATACTCAATTCACTAGAAAAAAAAGAATTTAGTTGTTTTTTATTCTGTGACTTTTCCAAAGCTTTCGATAAAGTTTGGCACAGGGGTTTAATACGTAAAATGAATTCTTATGGTATAAAAGGTCCTTTAATCAATTGGTTTGAAAATTATTTGTATCAAAGAAAGCAAAAAGTGATTAACAGGGCAACATCATCAACTGTTTGTGAAGTCTCTGCCTGGAGTCCCCCAAGGGTCAGTTTTAGGCCCTTTACTATTTTTAATTTATATAAATGATATTGGAGAGAAGCTCCTCTCTCTCAGTAGACTCTTTGCAGATAATACTTCTTTAGGTTATTCAAGTCAAAATGTTGTTGAAATTGAAAATGTTATAAATCATGATTTGTGTGAACTAAATACCTGGTCCACAAAATGGTTAATGTCTTTTAATCCAGACAAAACTGAGATTATGTTATTTTCCAATACAGACGTTAGATATAATTTTAATTTCACATTTAATAGAAACAATATCCCTATAACAACGAGCCATAAACACTTGGGTGTAACCTTGTCAAGCGATGCTAAATGGAATAACCACATTGAAAATATAATCTTAAGCGTATCAAGACATTTAGGTATTCTGCGAAAATTAAAATATAGGTTAAGTAGACAAAATCTAGAAAAACTGTACTTAGTATATATCCGCCCAATTTTTGAATATGCCTGTGAAATATGGGATAATTGTGGAGTGTGTTATTCAACCAAACTTGAAAAATTGCAACTAGATGCTGCAAGGATTGTAACTGGATTACCAACTTTCACAAAAACAGATAAATTATACTCAGAAACAGGATGGACTACTCTCTCTAGTAGAAGGCATAATAGGAAACTCCAGTTATTTTATAATAAAAAGAATGGACATGCACCAAATTATCTTAGAGAACTTATTCCTCCTACTGTACAAAGCACAACTATTTACCCCTTAAGAAACGGTTCGGATTTAATAATACCTTTTTGTAGACTCTCGATTACAACTGAATCTTTTATTCCATCTACTGTTAAACTCTGGAACCGGCTAGATCAATTTGATCGTAATCTTTACACATTAACTAAATTCAAAAAAGCCATTCGAAAGGAACAGTCAGATAACACAAAACGTATCCCGAAACATTTTTATTATGGTCCCAGAAAACTTAATATTATTCTTACTCAACTTCGTAACTCGTATTCCTTTCTAAATTACGATCTATCAAAGGTTAATATAGTAAATGATGCTGCGTGTTCCTGTGGAGCTCCACGGGAAGATGCATTCCATTATTTTTTTTACCTGTCCTAATTATACTGAAATAAGACGTATTATGATGAACAACTTAAATTGGGTACAGACAAGCGATCTGAATTTGAATCTACTAACCCGTGGGTCGGATGATTTAACATACGAAGAACATATTAATATCATCAAACACGTTTTCAATTTTATTAAATCTTCAAAAAGATTCCTTGTAGTATAATTACTCGATAATTATCTACTCTCCAACCTCGTATCCACCCAACACAACCTTTTTATTATATCGTTAATTATTTACAATATATCTCTATATGTATTATATGTATGCTCAGAATGATCATTATACTATGTGAATTTATTGTATAAATGGGAGAAGACTTCATAAGTTGGTAAAACTTGTGCCCTATCCCTTTTGTTAATTTAACAAATAAAATCATCATAAACTAAACTCTGCGATTTTATTACATTGACATTGTAATTAATTTGAAATTAATTTGAAATTCAGTTGTGGTTTTTAATTTTCGCATCGAGTCACAAATAAACATACTATACACAACATAACTAGATTAACATGGCCCCTATGCTCATGTGGCCCCCGGGCAACTGCCCATCGTGCCCATGCGCTAAGACGGCACTGCCTCACACAAAACCGAACGAAATGCTTTGTTGTAATGAAACTAGAGGCTGTGTCGCTCACCTTTCATTCTGTTTTGAGGAAACTTTATACAGAACCTTCCATATTTCGGTTTCAGAGGAGAAGATTTTTTTAATAGAAATAACCAGAAACAAGAATTGCCTATGGTGGCCATGTTTGTTAATGGATCGGGACGAAATGAGCAATCTTTATAGAGGACCTTCCATAGATGCTTCCTACCAAGATTTGGTTCATTTGGCCAAGCGATTTCAGAGAAGATTTGAACAAATCGGTCAATCAGAAACAAGTATTGCCTGTGGCAGCTATGTTTGTTAACGGATCGGGACGAAATGTGCAATCTGTCTAGAGGATCTTCCATAGATGCCTCCTACCAAGTTTCGGTTCATTTGGCCAAGCGGTTTCAGAGGAGAAGATTTTTAAATATCGACCAATCAGAAACAAGAATTGCCTGTGACGGCTATGTTTGTATACGGATCGGGACGAAATGTGCAATCTTTATAGAGGACTTTCCATAGATGCTTCCTTTTAAGTTTCGTTTCATTTGGCCAAGCGGTTTCAGAGAAGATTAAAAAAAATCGATCAATCAGAAACAAGAATTGCCTGTGGTGGCCATGTTTGTTAACAAATCGGGGTAAAATGAGCATTCTTTATAGAGGACCTGTCATAGATGCTTCCTACCAAGGTTAGGTTCATTTGGCCAAGCGATTACAGAGGAGGAGATTTTTAGATATCGACCAATCAGAAACAAGAATTGCCTGTGACGGCCATGTTTGTTAACGGATCGGGACGAAATGTGCAATATTTATATAGGACCTTCCAAAGATGTTTCCTACCAAGTGTCAGTTCATTTGGCTAAGTGGTGTTAGAGGAGAAGATTGAAATGTGAAAAGTTAACGGACGATGGACGACAAGTGATGGGAAAAGCTCTCGTTGACAAGTCGAGCTAAAAAAAATCTGTTCATAGCAATTTTCGAATATTTCTATGCAGTAAGGGGACAGGGATGCTTACTGTTTACTTTTGGGATTAACTATCATGAAAAATAGCAGGTTATTAATAAAATAGTGATCAGTAGAAAACTAGTATTAATGTGAGCACAGCTCACTAAGATATACCCCCGCTCCCCACATCTGTCCAACCTATTTCATTAACCAAAACATTACTGATTGTTCCAACCAAAAATGAAAGGGAGCTTCCTCTCTTCACCGGTAAGCTGCTGATAAAATTTCAAAGCATTCTGAGAAACACTACTCATGTTATCATACGACATATGGCAAACATCCTATTTTCCGTCATATCAAGTCCAATAACTCTGGAAAGGCAAATGTGAAAATCGTCAAAAACGAAAGGGATCCTCCTCTGTTTACTGGTAAGCTGCTGATAAAATTTCAAAACATTCTGAGAAACACTACTCAAGTTACCATACGACATATCGTAAAAATCCTATTTTCCGTCATATCAAGTCGAATAACTCTGGAACGGCAAAAGTGAAAATCGTCAAAAATGAAAGGGATCCTCCTCTCTTCACCGGTTAGCTGCTGATAAAATTTCAAAACATTCTGAGCCTCCTCTATTACCTAGCCAATGATTATTTAGTAAAGTTTCACCAGATTCTATCATACATTACTAAAATTTTCCGGATAAACAATAATCCGGATTTTGAAAACGTTGGAGTACACGTTTATTATATCGGAGGTCGGATTAAGGGTCTGAAAATCGGAGAAACTCCGCCAAAATCGTGGTTGTTGGCATCCCTGCAGTTTCCGAAGGGATCCTCCTCTCTTCACAATTAAGTCACTAATAAAATTTTAAAAGATTTTGTGAAACACTTACTCAAGTTGTTGTATTTTACCCTATATGTCGTACAACAATAACTCTGGAACGGCAAAAGTGAAAATCGTCAAAAATGAAAGGGATCCTCCTCTCTTCACAGCTGATAAAATTTTAAAAGATTCTAAGAAACACAACTCAAGTTATCGTACGACATAGGATTTGTCTACAGAAGGACGGACGGACATGGTGAAACCAGTATACCCCCTACAACTTCGTTGCGGGGGGTATGAAAAGGCACGATGTATTATCTTTTAGCTTACTTTCTTAAAAGTGTTATCTTTCGCAAATAGCATTGTATTTATTAAAAGCGGTCCATTAAATCTTGACAAATACTGGTTTAACTGTAACAACACACCTATTATAGCTTAGATACACCGTGCAACTGTCCGATTTTCAGTACTAATTAAAGATAAACAGTGTTACATAGTCATGGAAGAAAAAAAAGCTTTACTGGTACCTGATTCACATAGAGCGAAGGTAAGAAACAGTAACAGTATAAACATGAAAGAGGACACCATTGAAATTGATTAAAACGATGCTTGTTTCTGTTCTTTTCAGAAAATTTTGCAGTTGTTTTGGACTTTTTGTGAGAGTGAATGATTGTTGCTTAATGCCAGCTTAGCAATTTTTCAGCTATATCATGGCGAGAACAAGTTAATTTTCAATGAGACGATGCTTAGTTGGATATTCATAGTGCTTAGCTCACTAAAATAAGTCAGCAGATAGACATATCGCCCCACTTGACACATTATTCTGATTACGAGCCAACCAGTCTTTGCTCTTTCTCCTTAATGTTGAGTGCTTAGCGGAAAAGCAACAAATACCAATTTTATAGTCTTTTGTTTGACCCGATCGGACTCGAACCCATGAACAATTAAACCACCGATGCCGTTTTCTGGACTTTTTGACATTGCAGGATAAACATAATATACGTACATTGTCAGTAAATATAAACCTAATTTTCATTCACTACGAAATAGGTCGGGAAATCTCCCCAAAGGCTCGTTTTTCTTCCTGTTTAAAAATTTTCTGACAATTTATGTATATTGTGTATTGAAACTATGAGTAAACTAGAGGCTCAGTGGGCTGAGTCTGCGTCATTCACCTTTCATTCTGCTTTGAGGAAACTTAATACAGAACCTTCCATAGGTGCTTCCCACCAAGTTCATTTGGCTAAGCAGTTACAGAGAAGATTTTTAGAAATCGACCAACCAGAAACAAGAATGGCCTGTGGTGGCCATGTTTATTAACGGATGGGAACTAAATGCACAATCTGTATAGATGACCTTCCAAGGATGCTTCCTACCAAGTCTTGATTCATGTGGCAAAGCGGTTTCAGAGAAGAAGGTTTTTTAGAAGTCAACCAATCAGAAACAAGAATTGCCTGTGGTGGCCATGTTTGTTAGCCGATCGGAACTAAATGAGCAATCTTGATAGAGGACCTTCCAAGGATGCTCTCTACCAAGTATTGATTCATTTGGCCTGGCGGTTTCAGAGAAGATTTTTTTAGAAATCAACCCATCAGAAACAAAAATGGCCTGTGGCGCCTATGTTTGTTAATGGATCGGGACAAAATGAGCAATCTTTATAAAGGACCTTCCATAGATGCTTCCTACCAAGTTTCAGTTCATTTGGCTGAGGGGTTTCAGAGGAGAAGATTAAAATGTGAAAAGTTAACGGACGACGGACGCCAAGTGATGGCAAAAGCTCACGTTGCCTTTGGCAAGGTGAGCTAAAAACTACATTTTTGCACAGAAGCAAAACCTTTCATTAACAAAAAACCGGACATTCAACCAACAGAAAAGGGGAAAACGACAAAATCAATAGGCAACATTATGCATCCCAATTTTGGCTATCCTTTCCAACTCTTAAACACTTATTTAGCGTTCCAATTTTTTTGCAACCTCGAGCATACTATTCACATTTTTTACACAAGAATAAAACTTTGACAGTAATTATGTAAACCAGGATGTTTCCGAAACATTAGGCTCTGGCGGAAACAGAAACAAAAGTAAATGTAATTATGAATGAATTGAATACTTGAATACTTTATTTTATTATAGTGTCACATACCAATATAAAACATTTTATACATCTGTACATGTTTAAGTCAAATAAAAACATACACAACAAAATTATATCAATTATAATATTAGTACCCAGCCACATATGGCTTATGAGACACTGTCAATATATACATCCACATACCTAAAATATTTATGATTTATTGAAATTTACATGTTATTGCAAACAATACTTTCTTCTATAAAACATATTATATACAGTTTTTGCTAAGAAAAGGTGGAATTCCTTCATTTGTCATAATACAAATTTAATAACGCACCAAAGGTGCGAAAGCCGAGTTGCAAACATGTGAATGGACAATGTGAACTTGACCTTTGACCTACAAATCTCAATATCAATAGGCTTCCTCCTCTCACCATCAGGCATGTGTGTACCAATTTTCATTTAGATCCAACATTTCGTTCTCAAGATATCGTGCGGAAACAAAAAAGTATCAAATTTTTGTTCTTTTTAGAGGTTGTGACCTTGACCTTTGTCCTACAATCCTCAATATCGATAGGCTTCCTCCTCTCACCATCAGACACATGTGTACCAAGTTTCATTTAGTTCGTACATTTTGTTCTTAAGATATCGTGCGGAAACGAAAAAAGTATCAATTTTTTGTTCTATTTTTAGAAGTTGTGACCTTGATCTTTGTCCTACGATCCTCGATATCAATAGGCTTTCTCCTCTCACCACCTGGCATGTGTGTACCAAGTTTCATTTAGATCAGACATTTCATTCTTAAGATATTGTGCGGTAACAATTGCGTCGCCCGGATGCCATTCATCATATTATAAACCAAGTTCGACTTCGTCGCAACTCGGCTAAAAATGAATTTATCTTCTAAAATGAGATTTTCAAAATTTTCAAATAAAATACAAGCATTAACAGAAACAGAAAGAAACGTAAATGTAATTATGAATGAATTGAATACTTGAATACTTTATTTTATTATAGTGTCACATACCAATATAAAACATTTTATACATCTGTACATGTTTAAAACAAACAAAAACATACACAATACAATTATATCAATTATAATATTAGTACCCAACCACATATGGCTTATGATAAACTGTCAATATATACATCCACATACCTAAAATATTTATGATTTATTGAAATATATGTTATTGCAAACAATACTTTCTTCTATAAAACATATTATATACATTTTTTGCTAAAAATGGTGGAATTCCTTCATTTGACATAATAAAAATGAATTTATCTTCTAAAATGAGATTTTCTAAATTTTCAAATAAAATACAAGCAATTTTTGTTAAAGCATATCGTAAATCTGAATAAAAATCACAATCTAATAAAAAATGAATTTCATCTTCAACAGAATTTTTGCTACAAAATTTACATTTCCGTTCATTTAAAGGAATTGTTGGCCTGGTGCATAGACCTGTCTCTACTGCTAATGGTAAACAGCCACTTCTAAAATTTGATAAAATACGTCTATGTTGTCTATTTAAAACATCTTTTACATATGAACTAACATTTAAAAAAACTTGTAAATTTTCTATAAGTACGTAACTTATTACCATTTGGTTCGTTTCTATCATCAAACAAGTTGTTTATCCATTCTGTATTGTTGATATGCGAGCTTAAGCGAGCTCTTTATGGTATAAAATGTGTACTTAGGATTTTTTAATAAACATGGTTGAACATACTGTCGAAGAAAAAAAAATTCGACGCTTTGTAAACACCGGTTTCCGTGTAACACACTAACACACTCAACTAATGAAGATCTTCTTAACATAAAGCACAAAGGTGATCCCGAAGTCTTGTACCCTCTCTCGTACGTCCAATGCCACTGAAACCCGGAACCCGTGTGTAATAAAAGTCATTTTGTCAGCTTGTTTTACTTATATTGATATTTTTTTAATTTATTAAATCTCTTCTGACATACTGACAAGAATTTTTGTTTCTACGCGGAAGTTAAATTTTGAGATTTCGTAAGGAACGATAACTCGAATAAAGGAACGACAGCTCGATTGAATGAGACTAGATTCGGCCCTAAAAAAAAGTCGTCCCCAATATATCTCGGCCCAAAAAATCTCAACACTTTTTGATGAAATTGCCAGGTAATTTTCAGATGCGCGAGCATTCATGGCCGTGCCAGTTTCATATTATTACAAAGCTTAGCTTTTATATTTTGCAATTTATGTCTATTGGAATAGAGAACACTCTAATGATGCACGGCCAGTTATAAGTTTTCTGCCTGATAATCGTGCGGGACACAAATTATTCTGCATTATCTAAGGGCTATTCCATTTAAATATGCATGGGAGGGGGGAACGCCACTTATTTCAGACCGCCCCACCAATAGAATTTTTTTTTCCACCCACCACCACCAGAATTTACTTCTGAAAGTACCCCACTACCACCAGAAAAAAAATAAATCTTAAAAATAATTTCCTTTACAGAAACACCCAGATATACCAATATACGGCGTGTAAATCTCTCCCTTAAACTTTGCATATAAATGTGCCTCTTGCATTTTACTATAGCTAGCTATAATTTTATCATGAGTTTTATTCACTGGATACTTTGCAGCTATCTAACAATTATTGACTAAAGACCTATTTTTTCCAGTCACACGGCAACAGAAATTGAGGTTGCCATCTTTAAGGGTAGATAACTCCGGGATCCGATAACTCCACTTCCGGGAAGATAACTCACTACTGTTTTGGAGCAAATTCTGGCAAAATGACGCGATCTCTTAAGACAACAAAATGGATATATCTTTTTATTTCTGTGAAAAGCCAGCGAGTTTAAGGCAAAGGGAAGTCAAGATAAATACCCCCCCCCTCCATCCACTGAATTTTCTAGTCATTGGACACCCCCCCCCCCCCCAACATAATTTATTTTCAAGAGAACATAAAAAAATATGGTTTCACCCCTACAACCAACAGACAAATAATAAAATGGCGTCCCCCCTCCCAGGTAGTCTTAAATGGAATAGCCCTAAATAAAAACTAGAATAAAATGTCATATAATCGGATCTTCCTGGTCTCCGAATATAACTTTCTTTGTATATGATAAAGATTACAAGATTTAATAGAAGATTTGACGAATTGGGTATATATATATCTTTCTTCTCATAAACCACTGTAGTTACAAAGGTATAGAGATACATAACTATTAAACATGTCGCAACGTTATTTATGTCCACGACAGGCTGTCGTAATTTTCAGAAAAAAATTTGAACGTGGTGTCACTTATAAAACAGCATTTTCGATGGCTTTATCTGCATTTTGTTTATATTTATTGAAATTATGTGCTATGGTAGCATATATTTAAAGTTTTAGAGCAATTGAATGTTTATTTTGTGAAATAATCAAGTTTAAGGAGCGTTTTATCAAAATGTGTTGGTCCGGAAAAATCATCTGCTTTCTTTCCGGTAAAATGGGAAAGGTCGTACATTTCTTGTGCATTTATTTATAGCAAATTTCGACTGCAATGTATTTATTTTTCTGTATATTGATATATACATCGTACGGAGCTCATTAATTTTTCGTGATTATAAATTCATGCATTTCCACTAATTATTTTTGTGGCGACTTTTTATATTTCTTTAAACAAGTGTATATAAAGATAAAAGGCTACTTTTTATATATTTTTAAAATTTATTTTGCAATTTGTTCCGGGTTTTTCATAAATTGACTGGACTATTATGTACACACTCCTTTGAGCCGCCAAATTTGTTTCCACGAAAAATGTAATAAAAATCATATCGGCTACACATTTGTCCAGTTCTTGATTGTCTTTTATTATATGACAGAACGGGACGGTGAAACCATATGATTATTGCTAGTGTAAAAGTATTTTTGCCTTTTTTAATTGTTGATATCATATCAAACTGTCAAACTATTATTATTGATGATTATACAAAAAACAGAGGTAACTTTTTTGAGTGAAATGAATATAATTTTGATGATATCGAAAAACTTATGTTAAAAAGAAAAGCTGACGACGAGTTCAAGATAATTGTCTTTAAGCAAAGAATGTTTTCCAAGATGGTTAGGGCACTCCATTCTTGTAATACTACTGAATGAGCGCTAAGATCCGTGCAATGGGAAATCCATCAGCACAAGACGACTATAACATTGTCTTCGAGTAGATTTAAAATTTGGTGAAAAAGCTAGCTTGTTCGTATGAAAGTATGTTTGTAATGAATACAAAAAGAAATTTTCAAACCATTATAAAATTATGTTATTACTCAAAAATGCTAAATAAACACAATACTTTATTTAACTATTTCCATACAAAAAAAACCCAAAACATTCAGTACCTTTAGTTTTTTTTGTAAAATAGCTTGAAAGAAAGAGTTACCAAGCTCTTACATTTGTCTGTTAAATAAATAACTTTAATCAGGTAGATCAAACGATCTGATTGTTTATTTGTTCGGGATTAATTGCCAATCAACCAGGTAACATGGTAAATCAACAGGTAATAAACTAAAACGGTGATAGACGACACGTGCTGATTAAATTTGTTATATAACTCCCTAATAACATAACTTTTTTCCATCAAAATTCACAACTAATGGGATCATTATGCACAAAAAAAACATTCCTTCATGTCCTTAGTGGCAGTTTTTAAGAGTCTTAGTGCACTAAGACAGTTTTGGCGGTGTTTAGTCGCACCGCTGAATTTCTTGTCTATCTTTCATACAACAATGTGGATAAGCCATTACAATTGGTTCTCCATATACATTGTTATTGTCTGTAAGTGTACTGGTATATAACGTCAATTCAAATGGACTTACACCCGACGACCAACGCTACAAATTATGTTTTTCTATTATACCACGCCAAATTGACAAGAAAACGTAAAACGTTTCCCTTTTTATATAAACTTACAAAATAAGAAAAACAACTCTATATTTGAAATGCCCAATTTTCATACACTTCGATAAATTAATGACAATACCATTTATGATGAACAAAATCATATATTCTGTGCAAATAATTATCTGTTTGTCCCATAATTAATTTCTACGCTTCATTGTGACATCTATGAAAAAGCACACTGTAAATACTCTCGTGTATATAATTGTAGGAAGCTTATGCATTCCAAATAAATATTAATGTTAGGCATATTAAACCTTTTAAAAATATGTTCCTCGCTACATGATATCATGTTCACCACACATATAATAATCTCTTCCACGATGATTTCCACGCTATATCGTGTTCAACACACATATATTAATCTTTTCCATGATGATTTCCACGCTATATCGTGGAAAAAACACACGTATAATAAAAGTTAATCCTTTCCACGATGATACCACAGCGGATGAAAAATATCAGTTTACCTGTTCCGTCGTGTTTTCCACGACGGAGCCATCGTGGAAAGGATTAATTTCCGTGACGGAATAGTGGGAAATGTAAACTAGAGGCTCAGGTGAGCCTGTATCGCTCACCTGACATAAATAAGTCCTCTTAAGAATGTCTGCATGCTGAATACATCTAAGTTACTATTCAAATCCCATACTGCCATAGTGTTCTATGTTATAACTATGTCTGCTCATGGCAGCCATCTTGGATGGAGGTTGTGGTCACCGGACACAATTTTGAAAGTATACTACTCAAGGACCATCCATACCATGTTTGCTTTAAATTGGCTGACTGGTTTAAGAAGAGATGACTTAAACAATTTTCCCATAGGGTCCTATATTAAAACGATGTTCGCTGACGGCAGCCATTTTGAACCGAGATCGGGATCACTGAACACAATTTTGGAAGTTGACCACCTAAGGCCCATCGATGACATGTTTGCTATATTGGCTTACTGGTTTCAGAGTAGAAGATTTTAAAACATTTTTTCCCATAGGGTTCTATGTTAAAACTACAGTATGTCCGCTGAAGGCGGCCATCTTGGATGGAGGTCAGGGTCACCGGACACAAATTTGAAAATTGACCACTTAAGGACCATCCATGCCATGTTTGCTTTAAATTGGCTTACTGGTTTCAGAGGAGAAGATTTTTAAACATATTTCCCATAGGGTTCTATGTTAAAACTATGTCCGCTGACGGTGGCCATCTTGGATGGAGGTTTGGGTCACTGGATATAACTTTGAAAGTTGACCATTTAAGCACCATTCATGCCATGTTTGCTTTAAATTGGCTTACTGGTTTCAGAGGAAATTTTTTTTAAACATTTTTCCCATATGGTCCTATGTTAAAACTATGTCCGCTGACGGTGGCCATCTTGGATGGAGGTCGGGGGTCACAAGATAGAATTTTGAAAGTTGACCACCTAAGTACCATTCATGCCATGTTTGCTTTAAATTGACTTACTGGTTTCAGAGGAGAAGACTTTTAAACATTTTTTCTATAGGGTCCTATGTTAAAATTAAGTTGAGTCATGGCGGCCATCTTGAATATCCGATCAGCAAACGATTCACAAGTTTAGTACAGGACTACCCAATGATCATTCCTGCAAAGTCACAATTCAAATGGCTTACTGGTTTCTAACAAGAAGATTTTAAAATTTCGACCAATCAGAACACATTATGGGCCCTGGCAGCCATGTTGGATTTCCGATCAGCGCCAAAAACAAAAATCTTGTATATGACCATCCAATGAACATTTCTGCCAAGTTTGGTTCAAATCTGTTTTGTGGTTTCAGAAAAAAGATGAAAATGTGAAATTCCCATAGGGTCCTATGTTAAACTAAGTCGAGTCATGGAGGCCATCTTGAATTTCCGATCGGCAAACGATTCACAAGTTTAGTACAGGACCACCCAATGATCATTCCTGCAAAGTCACAATTCAATTGGCTTAGTGGTTTCTAACAAGAAGATTTTAAAAATTTCGACCAATCAGAACACATTATGGGCCCTGGCAGCCATGTTGGATTTCCGATCAGCGCCAAAAACAAAAATCTTGTATATGACCATCCAATGAACATTTCTGCCAAGTTTGGTTCAAATCTGATTTGTGGTTTCAGAAAAAAGATGAAAATGTGAAATTCCCATAGGGTCCTATGTTAAACTAAGTCGAGTCATGGCGGCCATCTTGAATTTCCGATCGGGAAGCGATTCTCAAGTTTAGTACAGGACCACCCAATGATCATTCCTGCAAACTCACAATTCAATTGGCTTTGGTGGTTTCTGACAAGAAGATTTTTAAAATTTAAGCCAATGAGAACACATTATGGATCCTGGCAGCCATGTTGGATTTCAAATCAGCGCCAAAAACACAAATCCGGTAGAGGACCATCCAATGAACATTTCTGGCAAGTTTGGTTGAAATCTGTTCAGTAGAAGATTGAAAAGCTAACGGACGGACGGACGACGGACGCTTACCCATAACAAAAGCTCCCATGGCCTATGGCCAGGTGAGCTAAAACACGCTGTACCCTCTGTATCTAATGGAATTTTAATTATTTATAATCCTACACTGGATTTCCCAAAGCCTGAGAAATATGCATGCAGAATTCCTAACTATTGGAATTTTAATTATTTATAATCCTACACTGACTGGATTTCCCAAAGCCTGAGAAATATGCGTGCAGAATTCTAACTATTGGAATTTTAATTATTTAACCAGCAGGCATAAAAATAATTAATTCTAACACTTGGTGTCAAAATACTCTAGTCTTTAGAGACAAAATATCAATCAAACGACATGTCCATTAAATATAAATTCTATTTCTCTTAAACTCATCTACCAAAAGTTTTCACAAACAATATATATATATATATTACACTCAAAGAGTTAGAATTATTTGAAAGTTAGCCTTGAAAACGTTACAACAATAAAATAACTCCTAACAAAATAATTACCATAGATTTGTCAATGCTCTTAAAATATGCTTTAGCTTTTAAAATCTGTTTTCTTACTTCTCAAATATAAATATAAATTCTTTTCCCAATAAAAATGCCAAACGTCTGTGTAACGAACTTGCATTATGTATTTATATATTATTTATTGGATAATTTAATATGGTTATATTTTCCACTAACACCGATAGAAAAGTCAAACAGACCGATAGTTTATCACGTAGTACGGTTACCCATCAGATTTAAACAAGGTGAGTTGAAAGTCAGTCGGCACATGTATGTTGAGTGGAGCACACGCTTTGTGTTTAAGTAAAGTGAGGAACAGGCAGTTTGAGTATTGCAATTGTCAAATACAGGACATGGATATTCATAGGCGAAGGTTCATTACACTCAGGTAAGTCTTTTTGTTTTATTTATGGTTAATTATGGTAAATTTTGCTGTCGAGATGTTATTACTTGCTCGCGGTCCAGAATATCCGGAAAATTTACATATTATGCAAATGTTTAGCAAATGTAAGTAATGCGTGGGTTCAATATCTATTTTACAGGGGTTTTTATGCCTGGTTTTTGGTGTGCGTGTAGTAAAGTTTGCTGTCGGTGTAAATGGTGTCTGTGTTGAAATGGTACCGGTTTTGGTGTACATAAATTGATGTCACAACGCCCAGCATCGGTGATATTATTATCACCAGCTTACCGGTGAAGAGAGGAAGCTCCCTTTCATTTTTGGTTGGAACAATCAGTAATGTTTTGGTTAATGAAATAGGTTGGACAGATGTGGGGAGCGGGGGTATATCTTAGTGAGCTGTGCTCACAGTAATACTAGTTTTCTACTGATCACTATTTTATCAATAACCTGCTATTTTTCATGATAGTTAATCCCAAAAGTAAACCGTAAGCATCCCTATCCCCTTACTGCATAGAAATATTAGAAAATTGCTATGAACATATTTTTTTAGCTCGACTTGTCAACGAGAGCTTTTCCCATCACTTGTCGTCCATCGTTCGTTAACTTTTCACATTTCAATCTTCTCCTCTAACACCACTTAGCCAAATGAACTGACACTTGGTAGGAAACATCTATGGAAGGTCCTATATAAATATTGCACATTTCGTCCCGATCCGTTAACAAACATGGCCGTCACAGTCAATTCTTGTTTCTGATTGGTCGATATCTAAAAATCTCCTCCTCTGTAATCGCTTGGCCAAATGAACCTAACCTTGGTAGGAAGCATCTATGGCAGGTCCATTATAAAGAATGCTCATTTTACCCCGATTTGTTAACAAACATGGCCACCACAGGCAATTCTTGTTTCTGATTGATCGATTTTTTTTAATCTTCTCTGAAACCGCTTGGCCAAATGAAACGAAACTTAAAAGGAAGCATCTATGGAAAGTCCTCTATAAAGATTGCACATTTCGTCCCGATCCGTATACAAACATAGCCGCCACAGGCAATTCTTGTTTCTGATTGGTCGATATTTAAAAATCTTCTCCTCTGAAACCGCTTGGCCAAATGAACCGAAACTTGGTAGGAGGCATCTATGGAAGGTCCTCTAGACAAATTGCACATTTCGTCCCGATCCGTTAACAAACATAGCTGCCACAGGCAATACTTGTTTCTGATTGACCGATTTGTTCAAATCTTCTCTGAAATCGCTTGGCCAAATGAACCAAATCTTGGTAGGAAGCATCTATGGAAGGTCCTCTATAAAGATTGTTCATTTCGTCCCGATCCATTAACAAACATGGCCACCATAGGCAATTCTTGTTTCTGGTTATTTCTATTAAAAAAATCTTCTCCTCTGAAACCGAAATATGGAAGGTTCTGTATAAAGTTTCCTCAAAACAGAATGAAAGGTGAGCGACACAGGCTCAGCATCCCTTATCTCCTCGTACCCCCTTTTAAAAATGTTTTTCAGCACACTTTCATTTCTGTGGACAACCGCGGTAGGGCCCTGTCAAAAAAATGTAAATAAATTAGCCAATTCTCGCCTCTATTTCAAAATCGGGTCGATATACTTATGCATTAATACCTCATGAATAATGTAAAAATACATTCCGAACTTCATTTGACTTTACAACCTAAAGGCAGGCCGTAATCTGAGCATACCCGAGAGCTATTTTTCCGCGCAGAATCCTGGTACAGTTTTTAGGTTAAATCTGGAGTTATCTACCTTTGCATTTCCGTGTCTAATATCTATTTACCGCATGCGCAAACTGCTATTTACGATTCCAAGGTGTAAAGTTATTTTTAAAACAGGGAATATCCAACCAATTTGGTCGCGAATCAGTTGTTCGATTTGAATGCGAGAATTCAGCAATTGACGTGATCATTAATTTTTTTATGAAAAATATTCCACAAGCCAATCGACCATCGTACTTGTGGTTTTGACCACCGCTAATATTGGGGGGTTCAGTAATTTCGCCGGTACTATACACGATCTCAGGCGGGTAAAAGTACCGGGTACCGGCCCACTTTGAAACCCCTAGGCACCTAAAATTACTCTTGCAGCTACATAAAATAGATAATGTATTGTACTACATGTAATACAATATTTAAACATAAACTTGTCTTTTTATAGGAGATCACTGCTATGCAGGACCAGCTATTGAGTATTGTACAAATATCACAGAGGAACAGAGCTCACCAATTGTACTAGATCAGTAGATGACTTTCCAGATACATTACTGACGCCACAAACTAAACCGGTACATAATATTGATGTTACTACAGGTAATATTAGAAATTATTTCACAACAGGGAAAAAACTTAACAGGGGTCCAGTAGTGTAATGCCACTAAATTTTGACCTGGGTCCCGAATTATTTTAAGCAGTAGCCAAGGTGAAAATAAGAATATTTCGTGTAATAAATAAGCTTCTGCCAACTCCAAATTTTTCAGACTGTGCAACTAAAAGACTTGGTGTTTTCTTGGGAGCTCCGCTGGCGATGGCAGTAAAAATATGAAGTTTTGTCCCTGCACAATTAGAATTGAGATTTGGTGTCAAAGAGTGATGTTACAAGATAAATCTAATGTTTTATTTGTCATACTGACATCTTTGCTAAATGTAAATTAAGTAAATGGGATATGGACGTCAATACACATGAGAGATAATCACATGTAACATAAATTTGAACTGGCAAGTAAAGTCATTTGAGAGAAGCATGTTATTTCTTTTCAAGATTCAAGATTTCAAGATTTATTGATAACACTCGGACACATATATAGTGTAACATGAGGTCTGCATACCTGTTAACCCTCCCCCTTTTCGCGGGAGTCTCCCGCATGGCCTGGGTCTCCCGCGCAGGAGACATAAATCTCCCGCACACACCTTTTCCTCCCGCACAATATCACCCCAACGAAAAATGTGCTTAATTTCTTCAGTGGCCATATTTGTTTACAATCGATCGGCTTTTTCCGTCAATTGTCGAGATGTTTCGCATCAATTTTTATCGAGTTTCTCTAGACTTTTCTTTCAGGAATACGAAATGATTGTTGTTTACGTAATCGAAGGGATAACAACACCAATTAGAAATGTACAATCTCGGTGAGTACTATTTAGATTTAGCTTTAAATAAGAATTGTTTCTGGCATTTTATAATGATGTCTGAATCAACAAGGAGAAGGTGGAATTCGGGACCAAGTACTTCTTCTTTGACATCAGGACGAGTGGAAAAAGTTACACCACTGGTTAAAGTCAAGTTCGTTGGGAAATGATCTGGCGTTTTGTACTCTGTGTACTTCCAACTTCAGTGTTGCTTCAGGGGGACTGTACGATATCAAGAGACACGCAGAGACAAATTTACACAAGAAAGCAGTCACTGCTACTAACAAAAACCCCCAATTGCAACAGTTTATGCCAACACAATCAGTTGATGACCAAGTTACTGTGACCAGGGCTGAAACTTTATTCAGCTATTAATAAATTTGTATACAATGAATGTGTTTTTATATACCATTTTACATCATTACTTTATTATCATTCAACTACAAGGTACAATTTTGGGCGTTTAAAGGCGACGCGCAAAATCTCCCCCTTAGAAGAGTTGGTAAGAGGGAGATCTCCCCCCTAGTACCTCCCAGAGGTTAACATGTATGGGTCTGTTTACAATAACATATATACAGACATGACAAAATGAACATGTGGTATCAAAATTAAAACACAATTTTGTAGTAGTAACTACTTTGTATTAATAAATAGCAGATTAGAAAAAATCTTTTATCATTTATTGAAAGATGCTTGTAAAGTTCAACATGAAAAATTGACAACAGACCTTCCATTTTTTCCAAACCACAGGAGTCGTGTTTGTTGTCGAGGTTGGTCAATCACGACACCCATAAAATGAGCTGAATAATCAGTTGATAATTACAATATACAAGTAATTTGAATGATTGATTGAATTTTCATGAAAAAAACACACACACACAAAAACATTATAAATTAAATACTTTATATTGCATAGAAGATGGATGACTCTGGATTCTTTTTGTACATTCGCTGTTGTTACATGTATGTACACTTGGTTTCTGGAATTATTTGGGCCAAGTGATATTTTTTCTTTATTTAATATGCTAAATGGGGAATAGTGTTTTGAAAATTAATATTATTTGAATCTGTTTACAGATGATCATTGTTATTTAACCCCTTGCAATAAAGATGTGGCTTCAAGAACAGCAGATAATAGTTCAGTAATCTACACAGCAGAGATTTATGTTGAGAAAAGTATGTCTGAGACACCACAAACCCCACCAATTGCAAGCGAAACTGATTTAGGTATTGTATAATTTAGTTATATTTTGTAAACATTTTATTTAATCAAAGATTTACTTGGTACTTTGAAACTTTTTTAGAAAACCTAAAAGAAGTTTAATTGATATCATTGTTTTCATAAACTTTTTTCGAAGTGTTATTAAGGATGTTCACTGCTGAAATTCAAAATAACAACATTTTCATAAATGAAGTCTTCATCAATAGATAATGTGTAACATATTAAAGTTATGGAAAAATAAAGATAGGTGCTCGTGTTTGTTTTGTTAGATAATAAGCAATTAAAAAACTTAAATTTTTGGCGGGAAAATAATGTCTAGCTTTTTCATATGAAATATATGAGGTGAAATGAATGTAAAACTGTACAAATAAAGTAGACAAAATAACAACAATCTAAAAATATTTATAAGTTTGTATAGAAAAATTTTATGTTTTTGTCAAAGAATTTATTCAATTCACATGTATATTTTTTTTTCGGATAAAGCAATGGAATCACCATTTACAACAACAATGAACTAGGCTGATTCAGAAATTGGTGCATTTCAAATTATTATGGATAATTTGAACATTCAACAAAAGACTAGACACAAGACTTTGGAAACCGGGAACAAAGTACATAATCTTGTTCACTCTATTGCTGTTCAGCATCGGATTACAAATGATCTAGACTCAATTCATCCATAAGCTGATATTTTATCCATTCCAAATGATGCCTTCATTCCAGATGCCAGTGATCACCAATCGTTATATTCAGACTTTAAGACATTGATCAAAAGAACACTAGTCGAATACAATCCAGCCCTTAAGGACTTCAAAGACCTTGTTGAATACCACATAAAGCATGATTACTCCAAGGAGTCAGAAAAGAAATCAAATGTTGTAAGTAATATTATATCCTATTCAGTTTTGTTGCACTAAAACAGGAGAAAAGAATTTAAAACTATGACAGGCATTTGCTAAACAACATGTTAGACATAACAAATGTAGTATACTCAAGTAGGTACATGTACCATTTTCTACATGTGTATGTGCAAACATTTAACTGTATTTCATAAATTAAGTAAAAAGGGGATATGAATGTCAAAACACATGAGAGCTAATCACATATAACACATGTTAATTAAGCATTTAGGGGCCGTGCTTTGATTCCTGTTCTACATTCATTAAGTATGAATTACAGAGAGTATAAGTATTTGCAGACATGTACACTACTACTGGTAATCAATGCAAGTTCAGTAAAATTGTCACCCAAGATCAAATGTATATTGAAAATCAAAAGAGAAAAGTTGACATAGAAAAGATTTTGGTGCAAAATCATGCATTTTTCTGTTTTTAGACCTCGAGTAGAATCCCTAAATTAAGGTTGGATATATATATATATATATTATGGCTAGATTTTAGACGATCGACGTTTAATATTTGTGTTGGCCAGTATTATGTATTTTCACCAAATCCAATTTGTCTTACCCTTTTAACAATTATAACATTTATAACTTTAGTTTTCAATTTTATTTTTGTATTTTGGTGGGGGTGTACAACTTTTAGACATATATACAAAATGTATAATTAGTTTGGTCTGTACAGTGTCACAATGTTAAGTCATTTGTTGATGTAATATTCTTGCTAGATTTCAGGTGATGTGATATTCATGTATATACATGTAAACATAACATTCATTCAAGTAACTGTCATGATTTTATATTAAGTATGTACATGTATTTACTTTTAGATGCCCTTAGGAATTTTGGAGAAAAATGAGAATGTAACAGAGCAAATGATAGACATTATTCAACATTTACAAAAGTATGTACCGAAAACAGGTTCTGGAATAATGATGCCCCTACTTCCAGGAGGTGATCAACTGAGCGTGGAGAGAGGAGAGTCAGCACAAAGAGCGAGAATGGATTCAGTAACACTGGACGATAAATTAGAAGGATTCTTATGGAAGAGTGAAGATTGGCATGGTCATATCATTTCATTACAGATATCAAGTTTTATTGTTCTATCAAGTCGATGTATGGAAGAAATAGAAAACTGTTTTATGTTTACTATGTGCTTGACATCACATGTGATAACAAATACAAACGTGATTACAGGCTTCATGTAAGATAAATATTAGGAAGATTTGATAGTCGAGTACAATTTGAAGTTAGCAAACAAATCAGACCAACTGCATACTAAGTTTGAGAAATAACACTATTAAACAGGATGAAATATGAAGGAATGGAAAGATAAGATAACTATCACAAACAAATACTTTCACAGCAGTATAAAAATATAAAGCATACACCTTAAGTACAGGGAAACATTAAACATGTCAAGAAATATTTTATTTATTATTTAGTGGCGTTATCAAAGATTATTTATCTTGACCAGGTCTCAACAATGAGAGGATTTAACTTCATTCTAAAGCCATTAAATTATGAAACTAAAATTTCAAAACTATCATTTTAATTTGTTTATTTTTATTACAGGAGGCCTATAATCTACTTTACAAAGGAACTTCATCTGGAGAGAAAGGGACGTTGTTCCAGTTAAGAAACTTGTTTGATAGACGAGGAGTTAAATCTGAGGTAAATATCATGAAAAATGTCAGGCTTTTATATATGTGTACCATGTAAAAAGGGAAATGGATGCAAATGGACATGAACAATCGAACATGTACAAAAGAAAATAGAACCAACACAAATAATGATACATCTTGAATTCACTGTGAGATCATCAATGGAGGGAAAACCCTACTGCACATTAAATGCAATATAATGAGCGGATTATAGAGATGTCGTGATGTGTGAGCACAAGCACAAATTACTTTAATACAAGAATAATTGTGATGGGACACAATATTACCGACAGACATTATTATGCACATGTCATATAAATATACTCTTTACCATTTGCACCTACACAAAGACAAAATCATTGAAAATGATTTGGATGTCCTTCGTAAAAGGAATTCACAAATTTCAAAAGAAAATAGCAATTCACTAAAGAGATATCAGTAATGCCCATCTGATGCATGTAAATGTCGCAACCACTTATTAAAAAAAAATTACTCATGTATGTTTTACAGGTGAAAAATGCTGTAAACGACTGCAGGGATTTCCTACGGTTTTCTACAAAAGGATTTATTGTACTAGCCGCTTTTGAAGTAGTCTCTGTAAATTCCAACGAAAACTTCAAGAACAAAATTCAAAACCTAGACAATAAAGAAGAAAAACACACATTTCTGGAGAAACTAGCGAGCAACATTGTAAATAAATTTGTGGCCACAACAACGTTTAAATTAACCGATGAAGAACATAATTGTCAAAGTAGAAACCATGTACCATGTGGCTTTCCAGGTTGTCCTAAGAGTTTTGCTGTAAATGGTCGATGCCTCCAGAAACACAGAAGTACATGCAGGTACCAACACTTTACAATTTTAAATCCAACAACCGAATGTGCGAACAATGTATTTGAACAAAGTGAGGTTCAAGACAACTCAATTAGTGATAACAAATTTAACTATTCGTGCAACATTTTACGAGAGGGGTTAATGGACTGGTGCCGAGAGGATGCCACGAAGGAGAATGATGGTGACAGACTTGTCCGATTATGGCGTTTTGATTTCTTGAGATTTACACTGACAAACCATACCAAATATAGACTGTTGGCATTTAAATTACAAGCCCAACTTATGGCATTGCTACCACCCAAGCTGGCTCATGAACTAAAGAACAACAGATGTGTGAATATTCATGGAGGAAATGTGCCAGGTGACTTGGCACTTGAATTTATGAATATGAGGGCAAAGGATGCTTTGGCTGGCCTACATGGTAATTTGACACCTACTGCCATTCAACGTTGTGGGAGAAGCCTCCAAGGCTGCAACACAATTGTAGATGGATACACCAAAGGGCTTGAGCAATTTTTTGGTAAACCTTCCAACTCAATGCCGTCATTACAAAAGGACATAAATATGCTTGTCGAAGTACTAAAAGGTGAACAATTGTTTAAGAACGTTCCAGGACATCAGCATCGCTCATTTCCTGCAATTGAGTTTGACGTCATAACTCAATTAAATGCAAACAAATTAAACTCATGGTTGACAGGAAAGAAAGAAGAATATGTGACTGGACAGAGGAGAAGGTCTTATAATGTGTAAAGTGTAATTTTAACTAGTGCTATCTGTGATAAAATCTTCATTTGTATACATTTGTATTAATATTCAAGAAGTGCAATTTTAAACGATTAGTGCAATTCTAGTTTGTATTTTTATATATATACATCTTTATTTTTATTGCAATTTTTTTTAAATGTACATAATATCTGTTTTGATGCAACAGTAAAAAAATATTATTATCCTGTCAATTTTATTTACATGTCACATGGCTTTTCCCCCCAATTGTGCTACATAAAAATATTGATTGTGCTTTAAATGTTTTCTACTTTATTTTTCCAAAATGTGCTTCAGTTTTCTAGTGCAAATTTATTAATAAATATAAACATTATATTTAAGAATTTCTAAAAAGTTTTGTGTTAAACAACATGAATAATGACATTTTTACTTGGCTCTTTTTTCACCATTATTGTGATTGTGCTTGTGCTTCATGAAAATTGTGACTGCTTTCAATTTTCTCTACTTTATTTCTTCAAAAACTTCCCTTAGCTTTGTACTGTAAATTTGTTGTTCTGTAAATAAACTTGTTATAGTCACTTGTCTTCACCTAAATGTTCAAGATTACAAATTGATGGCAGCCATCTTGGATTTTCAATAGGGCCTCCAAATTAATATAAAAACACTTGATTAGTACACACATGTTCATTCTAAAAGGTGAAAATCGGAAATGCACAAATATCTGTTCATGTGTTCTGTAAGATTTTTTTTTTTCTGAATATGTTTTTCATTTTTTGTTAATAGATATTGTTGTTATGATTTTTTTTGTTCTGTAAATAAACTTTTGTTATTGTCACTTGTCTTCACTTAAATAAATGTTCAAGATTACAAACTGATGGCAGCCATCTTAGATTTTCAATAGGGCCTCCAAATTAATACATGTATAAAAACACTTGATTAGTACTGTAATTTTAAAACGTTATTTAAAGCCCCTATGTTTAAATGTTATAATTATTTTTACTTGTCTTGGCCTTGTGCACTCTATGTATTTTATATGTTATTGATTTTCTGGGTCAACTGAAGAGTGAAGTGAATTCACATTTCTCTTATATTTTTCACAGGTACTTGTGGACAGGACCCTATGTTGCTCCCTTTTTTTTACCCCCCCCCCCTTTTTTTTTTTCTTTGAACATCGACTTTTTTTCATATAAACATTATTTTGCAACTTTCTATGTATCACTGTATGACATATATACAATAAATACAATCAAACAGTAGTTTCTATCCATGCCGGGTTTCTGACATGATATAAGTTAGAAGGTTGTTGTTGTTGTTGAGGAAGTCCTTGGTCCATTGTAGGGTTCGTCCACGCACTATAATATCTACTTGACCTCCATCGGCTAGGGTACGTGCGATGCTGTCAATGGTGACTGATAACTGGGTCTCACAGGAACGTTTGGATCTGAAGCCGTGTTTTTTGTCACTCAGGATGTTGTGTCTGTCGTAATGATCCATCACCTGATTATGGACGATATGCTCTAAAAGCTTACAAGCTATTGAAGTCAGAGAGACGGGGCGATAGTTGAATGCTTGATGTCGGTCACCTTTCTTGAAAACCGGTACAATTGAAGCTGATCGCCACTCATCTGGTATAGTGTCGGTGTTGACAGAAATCTGGAATATCTTTGTCAGAGCTGGAGCTATGTAGCTGGCATATTCATGGAGTAGTCTGGCTGGAATACTATCTGGACCTGTGGCCTTTTGACTTGATATTGTTGAGCAGTTTCAGCACTCCAGCTTCACCGATGTGTATATCTGGCATATCAGGATATGGACTTTGGCATAGATGTCATATCTTCCCTGGTATATACAGAGTAAAACTGGTCATTTAGTATCTCAGCTTTGATCTCGGTATCGCTGAATAGGAAGCCATCGTCTTTCCTGAGTGGAGTAACACCTTGGGAGTCTTGTTTCTTACTCTTCAGATAGGACCAGAACTGTTTGGTATTGTTCTTCATGTCTCCAAATATGATTTTGTCGACATATTGGTCATGGGCTTTCCTAGCCTCTCTTTGTACTGTTGTTTTTAGCTGTTTGTATCTGGCCCAATCTTTTGTCTTGTTTGTGTGTCTGGCTCTGGAAAATGCTTTTTGTCGTCTACGTAGTAAACGTTTGATGTCGGTTGTCATCCATGGGTTTGATGGTCTTTTTCTGGAGATCTTCGATGGTACAAGATCAGTAATGATTACTGACATAGCATTTTTTAAATCATTCCATATGTCGTTTACTGATGTGTATTGTGTCCTCATGATCTTTTCTGTTGCATCTTGTATATGGCTGCCTATGATGGATTTATCAGCTTTATTCCACAATAAGATCTTTCTTGGGCTAGAACGTTGTTGGTGTGCAGTCAGTGCAAGATCTATTATCACGGTATCATGGTCGCTTCTGCCCAATGCCGGTAATGCTTTACACTTATCAATGATCGTAGGATGTGATGTGAAGAGTAAGTCAAGTGTATTTTGTCCACGAGTAGGGAAAAGTACCATCTGTTCTAAAGCTAGGTCATGTTGCATGGATATAAACTCTTCGTTTACCCGCCTTGGTAATTGATGGCCCTTCACCGTGGAGGATTCCCAGTCTATGTCTGGTGGGTTGAAGTCGCCCCCTAGGATGAAACACGAAGACTGGTACTGTGATCTAACTGTAGTAATGTCTGTCACTAGTTGTTCACTGTATTCTCCATCGGGTCTGTTGGGTGGTCTGTTGGCTGCTGATATGATGACTGCTTTTTTCCATGGATCAGCTTCACTTTAATGCCAATGAACTCAGTGGTTTTGCCGATGTGTACCATTGAACCTACAAGTGAGCGTCTACAAGCGATGAGTACACCTCCATGTGGGTCGCTTCCTCTATCACGTCGAAAAACCTCAAAGTCGTTGGGTATAAATTCTGACGAGTTCATATCTTTAGTCAACCATATCTTGGTTCCAATAATAATGTCTGGTTGTGACGAGTCGATAGCCATTTGTAAATCAGCTGATTTGTTTTTTATGCTTTGAAATTTTATTTCTAATAATCTTAGTTTATCTCTTGGCTTATGGTGGTTCATTCTTTTGGGCGACGATGCTACTGTCGGGTCCCCGAGTTGACTGATGGATGAGTCACCTGTGATGTTATGTAGGCTAGACGATAAACTTGAGAACGAGTTTGAAACAGACATGACTGATTCATACAGTATTGTGGTATGGTTTGGAGTGTCACATTTGTTACATGTCCGTGATACTGATATGTTTGAAAGAGTTTCATACATAGATGTTGATATTCCCATACAAGCTGTGTGAAACCATTGGTCGCATTTATCGCATGCAACTCATTTTTGATTTCAACGGCATGCCTTGTTCAATGGGGAATTTTGAAAGTGAGCCACCCAAAGATCATTTCAACTCAAATTTCTGAGCAAAAGATTTAGATGTAATTTTTATCTCATAATATTCCTAAATGGAATAAACTGGTTGAAAAAATCTCACAGAAAAACCCAGAATATATGTTAAACTACTCATTGCCATGTAGCTGCAGTTAAAATTTGAGCTCATTTTGACATATACTAAAGCATCAATGGACAATTGAAGAAATTTCTATTTCTAGTAACAACAGCCATCTTAAATGGAGGACGGGGCTGTTGGACACAGTATTGAAAGGGGACAACCCAATGACCATGCCAGCCAAATTTGCTTTAATTTGGTTCAGCGATTTCAGAGGAGAAGATTTAAATGTGATCTTTTATCAAAATATACCAAATTTGCATAATCGGTATATATCGGCTGACAGAAAAATTTCACAGAAAAAAACGGAATATATGTTAAACTACTCTTTGCCATGTAGCTGCAGTTAAAATTTGAGCTCATTTTGACTTATACTAAAGCAGCAATGGACAATTGAAGAAATTTCTATTTTCAGTAACAGCAGCCATCTTCAATGAAGGGCGGGGCTGTCGGACACAATTTTGAAAGGGACCCGCCCTGCCAAGTCTGGTTCAGCGTAATTTATAACTTATACTAAAGCAGCGATGGACAATTAAAATTGCATCCCCCTTTTTTCGATTTTTAGCTTGGCGGACATCTTGGTTGGAAGTCGGAATCACCGGACACAGTTTTGGAAGGGGGTCATCCAAGGACCATTCCACCAAAGTTTGGTTGCAATTGGCCCAGTGGTTTCTGAGGGGAAGATTAAAATGTGAAATGTTGACGGACGGACGACAAGTGATGGCAATAGTTCACATGGCCTAAAGAACGAGATGAGCTAAAAAAAACTGGAATATATGTTAAACTACTTCTCGCCATGTAGCTGCAGTTAACATTTGAGCTTATTTTGATTTATAATAAAGCAGCAATGGACAATTGAAGAAATTTCTATTTTTTGCAACAGCAGCCATCTTGAATGGAGGGTGGAGCTGTCGGACACAATTTTGAAAGGGACCCACCCAGGGACCACGCCTACCAGGTCTGGTTTAATTTGGTTCAGCGGTTTCAGAGGAGAAGATTTAAATGTGATCTTTTATCAAAATATGCCTAATTTGCATAATAGGTATAAATCAGCTGAGAGAAAAATTTCACAGAAAAAAACCGAATGTATGTTAAACTACTCCTTGCCATGTAACTGCAGTTAAAATGTGAGCTCATTTTGACTTAAGACTAAAGCAGCAATGGACAATTGAAGAAATTTCTTTTTTTCAGCAACAGCAGCCATCTTGAATGGAGGGCGGGGCTGTCGGACACAATTTTGAAAGGGACCATCCCTGCCAGGTTTGGTTTAATTTGGCTCAGCGGTTTGAGAGGAGAAGATTTAAATGTGATCTTTTATCAAAATATGCCTAATTTTACAGAAAAACCCGGAATATATGTTAAACTACTTCTTGCCATGTAGCTGCAGTTAAAATTTGAGGCCATTTTGACTTATACTAAAGCAGCATTGGACAATTGAAGAAATGTCTATGTTTAGTAACAGCAGCCATCTTGAATGGAGGGTGGGGCTGTCGGACACAATTTTGAAAGGGACCCACACAGGAACCATCCCTGCCAGATTTGGTTTAATTTGATTCAGCAGTTTCAGAGGAAAAGATTTAAATGTGATCTTTTATCAAAATATGCCAAATTTGCATAATCGGTATCAATCCGCTGAAAGAAAAATTTCACAGAAAAACCCGAAATATATGTCAAACTACTCCTTGCCATGTAGCTGCAGTTACAATTTGAGCTCATTTTGACTTATACTAAAGCAGCAATGGACAATTAAAATTGCATCCCCCCTTTTTTCTATTTTTAGCTTGGCGGCCATCTTGGTTGGAAGTCGGGATCACCGGACACAATTTTGGAAGGAGGCCTTTCCACCAAAGTTTGGTTACCATTCTCTTTTCCGGGCATCCGGGTATTTCGGTCAACGAATTATCTCCCTTCTCATTGAGGCGGTGAAACATTCGCCATTTTAAATTTGATTTTCACCGCCTAAAGATGGCCGACTCGTTGTTGTGAGAGGAAGTGACGTCACCCCGGAAAAGAAAATTGGCCCAGTGGTTTCGGAGGAGAAGATTAAAATGTGAATTGTTGACGGACAGACGACGGAAGAAAAGTGACGGCAATAGCTCGCATGGCCTAAAGGCCAGGTGAGCTAAAAAGGGGGTACGAGGAGATAAGGGATAGACAATTACTAGAAATCTGGAAAAGGGACCGGACATGGCTCAAGTACGAATACATGTCAAAACGCCCCCCATATATATATTATTTAATTTTTGTGATTCAAATGTTTATAAAATGTCTTCCCGCGATTCGTTTTTGTTTGAATATTTTTTTTTGCACTTAAATCGTGAAAGTAACAATATATTTTGTTTTTGTTTTATTATATTTTTATTAATCTTATTAAAATTATAAATTTAATTAATGATGATTGCATTTAATCAAATTTATATGTTTCATTAATTATTACAATTATATGCCTTTATCCGTGCTGATGGTCTTATCCGGTAATAAAGTAACAAAAAACCACACAAGCCAAGGTATTGTGAAAAAGAAAAGTACAAAGCCAACAAAAGAATTTTGAGAAGTTTAAAGTTTTTATAACAATGGCTTGGTCAAGCCTTACTGGAAAGTTATATACGACATGATTCTGGCATGACAACATTTTCCATTTATCATGGGAAGTGAATGTTGTATCAGTTGCAATAAGGTAGTTAGAACAAGACAGTATATAAATTTACTAGACAAATCTTGAATTACAAGACATCATGATATCATCGTTTGAGTAGAATTTTTTTTTTATTAAACGTGCCGTTTTGGCAAAATAATTTTTATTCTGAGAAAACGTGGGACGTTTTGACTTGTTTTTGCACGTGCTTATTTTGCTAAGGGTTAATCCAGCCCTGGTTATGGTGTTTTACACTTTCAACCATACCTGCCAACCTCTGAAATACCGGGGCAAATCAGGGTCATTACCCTCATTCCTAAATGAAAATGAGGGTCATAACGCGTAACGACATTCTCGGCCATAATTATTGTAAATCGTATGATATCATATCTAGTTTAATATGTATTATTAAGGGACCGACCATTTAACTTGAAGGGGGGGTATGGTTTTTTGTTTCGCTCATAAATTTTTCACGAGTTAGAATATTTATTTTTTTTGTCGCGAAAAGCGCGAATTTTTTTCCAGAATTCAACATTAGGTTATATGACAAAAACTCTGAATCAGATTATTTTTTTTTTCCTCCAGCAAAATCAGAATATTTTTTTCAGCAACATTGGGAATCAGAATATTTTTTTTTAGAAAAAAACCATAACCCCCCCCCCCCCCCCCCCCCCCCCCCCCCCCCCCTTCAAGTTAAATGGTCGTTCCCTAATGAACATATGTATGTACAAATAAACAGCTGTATCAATAAACTATGTCATAGACTCTAAACTCTGGTTATAATCACTAGTTGCACTCTTTGCAGATTTTAGAACAGAAGCAGATGGTTGATATTCATAACAACATTGATTTTGATTGAATTTACAACTCAGTAACCCACATATGGTGTCATTGTTCAAATCTGATCTGAATTCAGTGTGTATCTTCTTAATGATTGAAAAAGCTCTTTCAGAATCAGCATTACTGTTTGGTAATACTAATAAAGTTTTTGCAAGTTTTGAAAGAACACCAAATCTTTTTGTTGCAGAAAAAATGTCATCAAGTTTCCCCATTTCCCCCCAAAAGCATTTTGATATTTGCAGAAATATTTCTTTCGTTTAGCGGGTGAAGAACAAGCAGGCCCTAATAAGGACCTCTTCCTTCCAGTAGACATTTTGCAGAAATGATTTAACTTTTTTTTTATTGTAAAAACAACTCGAACTTTCCAGAAGGGGATTAAAACTTTATTGTAAAAGACCCAATCATCGCTAATTGCTTACCTCGAAGGTATATTGTTGTTGGAATCAGGACAACTCGCCCCCCCTTTTCAACCAACTCGCCCCCCTTTTCGAGACAACTCGGCCCCCTAGTAAAAAAATATTTCCAACTCGCCACCTTGTGAAGTGTGGTAGACTGACTTGAAAAATATCTAGTTCCCCATAGGTTGTCGGAAAGGTATTTCTAACTTTTCCTGTTTTTAGATTATCAACCGGTAGATCAAAGCCAATTTGATTGTTACCAGATACAGAATTAAAGACAATTAATACAATGTAATTATCACAATTAAGAGTGTTGTTGCATGTGAACTACGGGGTCCGACCTATAATCCGACAGTCCGATAGTCCGACGGTCCGATAGTCCGACAAATGCTTTATTTCTTTGAAAGTTAACACTATAACATGTGTAATATGAGGCCAGAAACCGAACCGTTTACTCACCAAAGAAAGGTCCAGAACATCGGAACCACGATATCATAGACGGACAAACAATTGGCAGGGCCACACAAGAACTAAAAAATATATCAACAACACGGACCCCATAAAAACCTGGATCCAGTCGTGATGAACCGATAGTGTAAGTATCCCGTATATTTTTTATTAGCGACTACTTCAGGCTTTATTCAAGTAGCGTGTAGCCGAGTGCAGCCAAGAAAAGTCACTATTGAAAAGAAAGATGAAATAAATAAATACAAAGAAAAAGGAAAAGATAAAAAGAAGAGCGTACCAGTGCCCCCCGCCCTTTATCATGGAATATTTATGTTATAAAACAATGTCGACACATCAATAGAGCTGGATACAATAATGTGTGCGAATTGATTGATTGATTGATTGATTGATTGATTGATTGATTGATTGATTGATTGATTGATTGATTGATTGATTGATTGATTGATTGATTGATTGCTTAAGGTTCAGTAAGCAATATTTCAGTCATATTCAGGATGGGTCAACATGGGCAACGACTTAACACGGGAACATGTTTTTCTGTCTTTTCCAACGACAAATTGGTCCTATTTAAATTCCCCGGGATTCCGACGGTGACCCTGCTATGTCGCCTTCTACGACAAGCGCGTATATAAAAAGTTACGATTGAAGGAATTATCCCTAAGTGACCCCTTATATCACGGAAAGAAACAGCAGCGGAATATGACAAAATAAACAACTGTGCTATGATACGCCCCCCCCCCCCCCCCCCGGCTTTGTGATAATTGAAGGTCATTTGCTCAGCGTGAGAACAGTAATTAATATGCTGCATTTTTTAAACCAATTAATTGTATATACCATATGAAAACTGGCGTTTTCCAAACTGACTAAAATCACACCTCTTACTTGCTCCCCTTTTTATCAATACAATGTATGTCACGACGTGACCTATCAGTAAAAGAGGGAACAAGTGAGAGATGTTATCGTACGAGGCGTGGATGGACGGACGAGCAGCTGTATGCCATAATAAGCCCGTATTTTGACGGGCGTATAAAAATGAATGGCCCATATCCTGAAATTACGAATATATCATCTTTGGCCAAATTATTTTTCAAAACTTTCATCAGTTTAAAGCATTTGTCGGACTATCGGATCGTCGGACTATCGGACTGTCGGATTATAGCTACGGCCCCTGAACTACAAAATTTGTCATGATTGTTTTCCCATTTATTTTAATTAGTCTTTGACGGACAATTAATTATCACCGAAAAAGTACCATCAAACATTGTATTTTTATAATTTTAACAATATATATTCATGCTGTTATTACAAACAACAAGAGGTAATGTTTGTTCAAGAAAAAGAGAGATTGGCATGGTTTGTTTTTGATTTCAAAACAACGAAATTGAGAAATTTGTATGGCTTCGTATGAAAATAATAAATAGAAAATTCGCAGTTGGTATGTTTTCAGAATATCGTCTGTGTGTCCTTGTGTGGTGTGTGAGTCTCCTGTTCGTGCTAGACAGGAGGCTCTCCAGTGTGATTCCTGTGATAGATGGCAGCATCGTACCTGCAATTCTGGTAAGTCAAAGATTTATGGGGCCGTAGCTATAATCGTACAGTCCGATAGTCCGACAAATGCTTTAAACTGATGAAAGTTTTGAAAAATAATTTGGCCAAAAATGATATATTCGTAATTTCAGGTATGGGCCATTCATTTTTATACGCCCATCAAAATACGGGCTTATTATGGCATACCGCTGTTCGTCCGTCCGTCCACACCTCGTACGATAACATCTCTCACTTGTTCCCCCTTTTACTGATAGGTCACGTCGTGACATACATTGTATTGATAAAAGGGGGAGCAACAGTGGCGTAGCTTCCATTGAGGCAATGAGGCAACTGCCTCACTAGATTTTTTTTGGAGAAAAAATATTAATGAGATTAATATTATAAAAGTTGATAAAATACGAGAAATATCATTAATTATCCATTTAAACTCGGGAAAATGCGTTTCAAGCGCTCATATTTTTTAGAAAAATTACGGGGGAGCATGCTCCCGGACCCCCCTACCATTTGTTCGCCTTCCGGCGCTCGGCGAGTTGCCTCACTAGAAAAAAGACCCAAGCTACGCCAATGAGCAAGCGAGAGGTGTGATTTTAGTCAGTTTGGAAAACGCCAGTTTTCATATGGTACATGTATATACAATTAATTGGTTTAAAAAAGTGCAGAATATTAATTACTGTTCTCACGCTGGGCAACCGACCTTCAATTGTCATAAAAGAGGGGGGGGGGGGGATGCGTATCATGGCACAGTTGTTTATTTTGTCATATTCCGATGCTGTTTCTTTCCTTGATATAAGGGGTCGCTTAGGGACAATTCCTTCAATCGTAACTTTTTATATATGCGTTTGTCGTAGAAGGCGACTATAGCAGGGTCACCTGTCGGAATCCCGGGGAATAAAAATAGAGCCAACTTGTCGTCGGAAGAGACAGAAAAACAAGTTCCCGTGGTAAGCCGTTGCCCATGTTGACTCATCCCAGAGTCCTCTCTTTCTGATTTTTTGTTTACAAACTTTTCTCATCCTGAATATGACTGAAATATTGCTTGCTAAACCTCAATCAATCAATCAATCAATCAATCAATCAATCAATCAATCAATCAATCAATCAATCAATCAATCAATCAATCAATCAATTCGCACACATTATTGTATCCAGCTCTATTGGTGTGTCGACATTGCTTTTTAACATAAATATTCCATGATAAAGGGCGGGGGACACTGGTACGCTCTCCTTTTGGCTTTTCCTTTTTTTTTTGTATTTCTTTTTTTTGTGTATTCATTTATTTCATCTTTCTTTTTAATAGTGACTTTTCTTGGCTGGACTCGGCTACACGCTACTTAAATAAAGCCTGAAGTAGTCGCTACTAAAAAATATACGGGATACTTACACTACCGGTTCATCACGATTGGAAAAAAGAGAGCTTGATATATAATATATAGGAAAAAAGACATTTGTTCATAAATACAAACAAATGTATATGGCACAATACTGTATGTAATGTTTCATTTCACACAATTCGTATTACATATTTTTTATTGATGTAGTTAACTCATGAATACATAAGTGTGAGTACTTTTCGAAAAGAATTGCAGAAATTTATATTCAATTGTTTTTATGTTTTAATTTTATACAGACTAAGTATTAGGTCATTTATTGTTGTTATAACTCATTTTTTACCTTCGTTTTTAAGTTTTCTTTTACAGAAGAAGAGATCCATGTTTTACTGTTGTTTTTGTTATTTTTAATAAAGTGTTATAACATGAAGTATTTTGCTTATGTTAGTGTATTATATATATAATTAGGAGATGTAATTAGGTCATCTTGTTAGTCGTTGGACAGATAGAACTGATGAGTTTTTGCAGGAAACCTATTAATAGATATGCACATAGAATCACCCAAAACATTTTGCTTTGCGATTTCTGATAATATACTTTAAAATGGACCAACCAGCCAAACCACAAGTCCAGAGGTCGCAATGCAGTATTCAACACGGTAGAAACCACACAGCGAACAACATATACAAATGTTGGACGAGCTGCAACAAGTGTAAATATTTGTTTTTGTAATATTCTGTGTCAAATCAAAAGCATAATTCATGTAAAATATATTTAAAGATTCTCCAGGTAGTGTCAAAGGGGAGAAAAATATCTTGGTTGGCAGGAGGGGTCATCGGATATGATTCTGAAAGGGGACCACACAAGGACCATTCCACCAAAGTCTGGTCCCAATTGGCCAAGTTAGTTTCAGAGGAGAAGATTTTAAATGATTTTTTGTTGTCGAATTTTCTATTTTCAGCAATGGCGGCCATCTTGGTTGGGAGCGGGATCATCGGATACAATTCTGAAAGGGGATCACCCAAGCACCATCAATCTTGCCAAGTTTAGTCCCAATTGGCCCAGTGGTTTCAGAGGAGAATATGAAAATACAAAAGGTTAACGACGGACGCCCAGTGGTAGCAAATGCTCCATGACCCTTCGGGTCAGGTGAGTTAAAATACTTCCAAGGAAATGACTAAGATCAAAATGTTAGATAATATGTTTTTAATATACTATTACTGAAAGTCAAATCCAAGTCTTTTATGCGGTAATATTTTTTCTTCGTTGCACTGATGGTATTGTCTTATAGGTTTTATTCCCTTACATGGTGCACCAAATTTCGCAATGGTCGCATTTTTTCGCTTAGCATGCTTCCGCTCAGCCCTGTCTTCATAATCGAAGAAATGATCCTTAGGTTCTATTAACTGTATATTGAATGGGTTTAGAAATACCTTTTTTTACTGCGGATTCCGGTGGTTTTACGCATTACTCTCGGGACTCGTCTTATATTGCACCGGTACATTGTGGCGAGAATTAATTCCTAATGTATGAAACACGATATTCGTATCAATCACGTACATTGTAGTTGTAAAAGACAATCATTGCAGTCAATGCATAGACACCTGCTGCTAGAGGAAGATAACTCTGTTAACGGGAGAAAACTCCTTTAACTTGTTCCAAAAACTGGGAATAAGATACATATGTATTTGAATCACATATCATCTAAGATTACTGAATATCTGGTAAATGTAGTTCCTTACAAGTCCTCCAATGCACGCAACACATAAACTATCTTAATTTTCGATAAAACTAAATTTGTAAAGGATTAGACAGTAGAAAAGTTCTCGATCAACTTTTAACAGAAAACAATTAGGCGGACAGTTGAGTTTTAAGATTCAGCAATTAATGATAACGTACAGTAGCAATTAGACGTAGAATGAAGAACGATGTTAAATGCACCCGTCGTAAGGAAAACGAGTGCGTTTACGGTCATATTTTCCTTGCATTGAAAACGTCGATGTCTATTTCATCAGATAGTGAGAACATATTTGACATAATTTAAAGAATAAGTGGTGAAAAATTAGATTTTTACCCCCGTTCTTCGAGCGAAAACTTACCATCCACGATGTTTAAACGACGATTTCCAGTTTCAGTGTTCAAATAGGACACTGTTATTTGATCAGAAATATAAATGACATACCTTTGCAGTATTTTTTTTATTTTTGTTGCTTCAGTTGATCCACTTTCAAAGAATAAATCACGGATAATCATCCAAAAATGTCGAAATTTCTGCAAGCAACTAACCTTACCTGATCGGACAGTACAGCAACTTCCGTTTTTCAAAACTGTCCGGTTATACACTGTGAATATGCTTAAACGAAAATTTCACAAGTCTTCATTGGACGTTAAGATTCAACTTTTCAATCATATTGTATGAATGTTTATTGTGTTTATTTGTGGTCTAATTGTGAATTTTCGTCTTTAAACAAAATACGAATTATGTATACTATTATTTTTATTAAAAAACCAAAATGTTTTTAAAAGAATTTAAATAAAGTGTTTATTATTCATACATAGAGAGACAAGCCAATTTAGAGTAAATCAGCGCCTGTTATGCTGTAAAAATACAGAAAGGAGTCTCTATTACATTCCCATCGACACCCTTCCGACATCCTAGTATAGGGAACTTGATAGTTTCCAAGTCAGTCTACCCACAGTCACTTGAAATTTCAAAAATAAAAAAAAATAAGAAAAACATCGCAAAATTTTGGTCATCTATAATTTATTATAGATATAGATGACCAAAATTTTGCGATGTTTTTCTTATTTATTTTTATTTTTGAAACATCAAGTGACTGGTCTACCACACTTCACAAGGGGGGCGAGTTGACTTGGATTCTTGTTGTTGATTGTAGTTGACCATTCGGATTGTTGTCCTTTCGATAGGTAAAATCCGGTATTTTCCGAATAAATAAATATTTCTAATGTCTGGACCAATTCCGGGTGATTCCGGGTCATCGTAGTGAAATCCGTCTCCCGACGGGTGTTCAGGGAAATGAGGGTGACAAGCTCGATTTCCGGGTGTGACCCGACGAAAACGGGTTACTTGGCAGTTATGCTTTCAACAATATTTCAGTTATATCGTGATGGTCAATTTTACTGATGGAGGAAACCGGAGTGCCTGGAGAAAACCTCTGACCTACCGCAAGTTACTGAAATTAATAAACTGTTGCAACATTGTGTTGTTAATAATGTATATTATAAACTTGCTTTTACTTCCAAAATTGTATGTAAAAAGTAAAATAAAGACAAATATATCTGAATGGGTTGTATCTCTATTCTAAATTTTCTAAGCACATGTTATTTCCGACCGGATTATCTTTGGTATCCCCAGGTGATTAAAACCACATAGCTTGTGCTATGGTTGGCATGTTTGTCTCGTTCCGGTATTTCGTGGGTTCGAAGCAGCTCGGTCGGGTCAAACCAAAAACAAAGATTGGTTGGCTCAGAATCAGGATAATGTGTGCGAGTGGATCGACATGCTCTGCTGTTTCAGTGAGCTAGCACTATAAACCTCTAACTAAGAGTGCTAGTCTGGTACAAAGCGCATCGGTGGAGTAATGGTTGGTGTGCTAGAATCGAGTACGGAAGATCGTGGGTTCGAGCCCAATCGGGTCAAACCAAAGACTCTAAAATTGGTATGTGTAGTTCTCCGATAAGCACACAGCATTAAGGAACCAAAGACTGGTAGGATCGGAATCAGGATAATGTGTCCGAGTGGGGCGACATGTCTATCTGCGGACTGTTGTTTCAATGCGTTAGCACTATTAAATCCAACTAAGTGTGTTGGTCTAGTACCAAGCAAACCCCATCATCATCTCATTGAAAAGTAACTTGTTCTGTACATGAAATAGCTGGAAAATTGCTGAGTTGGCATTAAACAGCAATTACCCACTCTTCAGTGTTTTCAACTTACATCGCAAATGATAGAATCTGTTCCGACTGTGATATTCTTTGTTTTTAATTTTATTTGTATTTCCAAGAGTGAGAAGGTTGGGATTCCATTAACCGATTTAACACCGCCCTATTTGTATACCTGTCTCAATCTAGGAACTGGTAGTTGTTCGTTTTGTTGATATTGGATAAATTATTGACCAACACTGATTAAATAAACGTCAGAGAAAACCTAAGGGGGAATCACAAACGGGCAATCGGGAGACACTGGCAACATTGGGCACACAAGACACAGAACGTAGACAAACAAAACACAACAACACAATTATCGTTTCGTAGCATGACTATTATTGTATACGTAACTGTTAGAGAAAACTGAAACGCAATCAACAATGGATAATCCAGAGAAACTGGCAACATTTGGTACACAAGATTCCAGACGAAGACAAAAAAAAAAAAAAATATACAACATAATGTGTGTTGGACACTACTATGGGCGCAAACAAACACAAATAACGTAAATAAGACACGAGTCCTCTTGCAAACAACTGGAGGTAAAGACGAACCGAACATCGTTTTTATGCGGAAATCGTAACGGACATCACAACACGGAACTCAGAACGTAAAGACACATAATAACTAATTATGTTAAGATGAGCAACCCGGACTCCACCAAAAAAAAACCTGGGGTGAACGGATGCGCTCGCGAAGGGAAAGCAGTTTCTGCCTCTTATAAGACACCCACCATGTTGTTAACATAGTAAAGACGTACATTTGTATTTAACATCAATAAGTTTAGGAAGGCCCTGTAGCGTTAATGAAGAATGACTCCTTTCAAAGACCTAATGGACACTTTATTATATATGATTTGTTCTTAGATATCATGAATATATGTCATGGACACTGGGCTGGTAAAATCTTAGTGGGGACTAACAGTCGACCAACAGCAGAATCAGTGGTACATGTAGTGTTTCACAGCTGTTCAATATCAAGATGAAATAGCGTCAGTGTGATGGTTTAAGCATTCATATCCGTGAACATCAGTTATATTTGAGTTAGCTTTCTCGTATTCATGGTGGTCATCTTCATCGGGTAAATCGTAGATGGGACTTATTCCGTCATATACGTGAGGGTTAGACTCGTCAGGTGGTGCGGCATAATAACTGAAAATAAAATCAAATAAAATTATGAAAAGAAAGTTTCAACAGTGATGATCAAGAAGAGTTTGAAGATACCAAAGGGAGGTAATCAGAATCCGTATATCAAAAAAGAACAGACAACACAATGGCCAAAAGAAAAAGTACACAGGGACAAACAACGATCTACAAGACATACACATAAAACTAAAGATCAAGTAACGCGAACCCCACTAAAAACCTGGAGTAAACTCAGGTGCTCCGTAAGAGTAAGCAGCTCCTGCTCCACTAGTGGCCCCCGTCGTGTTAATCTAGTTACAAAACCGGTGATAAGTCATGAATGAGGAAAGGACCGGGAAGTGTTTACAAATATCAACAAAACAAACAATCATCTCAAGTTCAACTTATCTCTCGGACTGTGAGTACTATATACTATTCAAAATTACACCGACAGAACATTATCTAGTACTGTTCAATTCTTAAATGAAAGTGTAATTAATTTTCAAAGAGACTGGTTGTTTTCAAAGTACAATGAGTCAAGTTTCCAAAACAGGGAAAAATGGATTAGTTTTTGAGACAAAATACGAAAGTAAGAAGGTTGTTAATCAGTTACACCAATCAACACTGTTACTGCATATTCAAGGTGCATCTTGTATAAAATGGCTTGAATGCATTTTTAACAACATTGCTATGGAAATACACAATATCCACGATTCTGCATTATTTAATGAAGAAAATTCTATTGCACAATCGAGTACACTAAATACATCAGAAACTGATCCGAAACAGATGTTGTCGCACAGCATGACAACAGATACTTTGACAGGGAGTGTTGTTTATACAAGTGCAATAGAAATACCATGTGGTTTCAACACTCCAATGCACTCATCAACCCCCAGGACACGCTTTACAAATAATCAAAATTGCTGTCAGGATAATAGTTTACATTAATTTGATCACTTTTATCTGAAGTGGAATGTTTGAAAGAACAGTGTAATCAGTTATCTTTCCAATTAGCAGAAATTAAAAACACATCAGTGGTTACAGTTAGTACACAAACAGATGAATGCGTGAAACTAAGCAAGCATATCCAGACAATCAAAGTTCAGAAAAAAGTAGGTGCTTCCCAAATTATGAACAATTCTGAAGGCTCTGTATCCTCCATTGCAACAAAGAAAACAGAATCGGATTCAAAAAGTGTGAATGTTTCTACATCTAAAGTTAAAATCAATAAAACTCAGATTAAATCAAACATAGAAATTAAGCCATCACAAATTGCAAAAACATTCATAGTTGGCAGCTCAATACTTCAAAAGATCAGTACGCGTGGACTTTCAATACATACAATTGTTAAGACCTACCGAGGAGCAAATACCTCACACATTCGATACCACTTAGAAAATTCAAATCTCAATAAATTCCAAAACTTCATCATACAAGTAGGTGGTAACGATGCAAGTCAAAATAGAGATTCAGAACTGATCGAATGTGAATTTGTGAACATGATTCAGATTATTAGAAGAACGGTTCCAAATGCTAAAATCATCCTGTCCGAATGTACACCTCGACGTGATGTGAATGTTAACTACGTAAATTCAATCATACGTAGAGTAGCAAATGACTACAGTGTAAATGTTCTGCAAACCAATAGGCGATTTATGAACGAGAATGGACGCATATATTACTCGCTGATGTGGCGTGATGGAATACACTTAACGAGCAAAGGCACTGCTACGTTGCTGAAACTGTATGACGCAATCCCGGTTCTCAAAGAAAATCCTACAAATGAAAGTAAAAGACGAACACAAAATACTTGTTTCAACTGTGGTGAAGCTGGCCATTCTACGCGTTCGTGTCGACAGGAATGAAGGTTCAGTGCTGGTGTTGTGAACACTTTGGACATAAAGCTAAGAATTGTTGGTATAGTGACTAGGATTCAGGCCATGCATGTTGGGCCGAACAAATTGCAATATCTACAAACAATTCATTTGCACGTTTAAATGATATTTGTTGTGAATGTAATGAAGAAGTATGTATATGCTATGAAAATGTAGGCTTTGACATAAAAAGTACGAACCAACATCCTAAGGTAAGATCAAAATCCAAAAAAGGTCCAAACATAAATCAATCCAAAAATAGGACACTTAATAAAAATAACAACTCTGGAAAAATAAAGTCAAATGATAGTACTTATTTTGGTTTATTCAAGGCAGGACTGAAATGATCACATTTGAATGTTCGAAACCTTTTACCAAAGCTAGATGAAATTAAACAATTTGCCTATCAGAAAAACAATACTCGTATTTTTGGTCTGTGTGAAACATTTCTCACGGAAGATATTACAAATGATATGATTTCTATTGAAGGTTTTTCATTAGAAAGAAAAGACAGAAGTGAAACACGTGATAAATTAGGGGGTGGATTGACAATTTATTTTTCTGATTTATTAAATTATCAAAGACCTTGAGATAAGTAATTTAGAAAGTATTTGGTGCCAAGTAGACTTCAAAAACTCAAAACCATGTTTATAGAACCCCCTGATATGCATCAGTCATGGATTGATGATTTTGAGAAGGAAATTGTCTATGCAAAGGAGTCTGGTATGGAAGTAATTATCTTAGGTGATATCAATATAGATTACACAGGAGGGTGCACAAACAACCAGTGGGCTAACATGATACAGGAACAATCTCACAAATCATTGACACCCCTACTAGAGTTACATCATCTACATACTCCATAATTGACCATGTGTATGTAAGCCATCCTGAACATGTAGCTGAAATTAATGTACCAATAATTGCAATTAGTGACCACTATCCAGTATGTTTAACTCGTAAAATCAATCAACAGGATTATCCAAGTTTGAACCACAAAACAATTAAATACAGATGCTTTAAAAAAAATGATAAAATTCTTTTCCTTTCCAACCTCCAAAATATATTTTTTTCTCAAATAGAAATGATTAGTGATGTTCAAGCAGCTACTGATATGTAGTACACACTTTTTCTCTCAGAAATCAATAAACATGCACCTTTGAAAACAAAAAGAATAAAATATGCGCATCAACCAGAATGGCTTACTGATGACATTAAGAATGCACAGAAAAAAGAAATAATTTTCATAAATCTGGTGACTGGGTAAATTTTCGTTACTGGAGGAACAAGTGTAAAACATTAATTGAAAAATCAAAGCTTGAATATTTTCAAAAAATCGTGGAAGAAAATAAAGAACCTAAAGAAATATGGAAATTATTCAAAGATTTAAATCCGAAAAAACAAAACAACTTTCCACCATCTATGAAATTTGAAAGTGAAACTTGTAGTGATTTTAAAGATATAATCAATAGAATGAACAACTTCTTTTCAAAAATAGGCAGTAGTTGTTCAAATGAAAACTGAGAAACTTAGCGATTTTATTCAGTCCAAAGTTCCTTCTCAGGTTGAATTTAGAATACCCTTTATCAAGCTCGACCAAACAGAATCTTTACTCAACAAATTAGATACATCAAAGGCAACAGGGTTAGATGAATTAGGACCATATTTCCTAAAATTATCAGCAGAGTATATTGCTCCAAGTATAACTTATCTGATAAATTTAAGTATTTTAGAAGGGGTATTCCCTTCAAATTTAAAAATTGCAAAAATAAGTCCCCTATTCAAAAGTGGAGACAAATCTTTGCCCGGAAATTATAAACCAATTTCTGTTTTACCCAACCTTTCAAAAATATTTGAAAAACATGTTGCCACTCATCTCTATCTTTATCTTTCTAAATATAAATTACTTCATGAATCACAATCTGGATTCAGATGTAAGCATTCATGCCACACGGCTCTTACAAATCTCACTGATCGGTGGTTAAAATATATGGATGACGGAAATTTAGTAGGAACTGTATTTTTGGATCTTAAAAAAGCATTTGATATGGTAGATCATAAACTTTTGTGTAAAAAGCTTCAGTATTACAAAATATCTACAAATTCTATGAAATGGTTTGAATCATACTTTTAACTTATCACTCCGAACACAGAATTTATGTATTGGAAACAACATCTCTAACTCCGAACCTGTAAAATATGGAGTACCACAAGGGTCCATTTTGGGCCCTCTGCTCTTTATAATATCTATAAATGATCTACCGCTTAAAAATTTAACATCTGAAATTGATATGTATGCTGACGATACTACTTTGAGCATCAATGGTAAAAATATATTTGAAATTGAAGCAACTTTAAATGAAGATCTAAATTCTGTAAACATGTGGTGCACAAACAACAATATGGTAATAAACCCTACAAAAACCACATGCATGCTAATAGGTACAAAGCAGAGAAAAGCAATGATGGAAAAAGAATTCTAACATTTATATTGGTAATGAAAATATCCAAAATGTAAATATTCAGAAATTACTAGGAATTTATTTGGATCATAATTTGGATTGGAAAAACCAAATAGATTATATTTGTAAAAATATAAACTCAAGATTATTTTTGTTTGCAAAAATAAAAACATATCTTGATCAAAAATGCAAAATTTTATTTTTCAATTCTTATATTCTTCCAATCTTTGACTTCTGTTGTACTGTATGGGGGAATTGTAGTGAAGAAGGAATTCAAAGAATTACAAGGTTACAAAAAACAGCAGCAAGAATAATTCTAGATGCTCCATTTTTCACTCCTACACAACAGTTATTTGACACTTTAAATTGGCTGCCTTTTAGAGACAGAATTTCATATCACAAACTTATTTTAGTTTATAAAATTTTAGATAATAAAACTCCCGATCATCTTAAGAAGCTGTGTATTCCAAGTTCTGAGAGTCACAGTAGAAATCTTAGATCCGGCTCAAATAATAACTTGTCAGTCATCCGTCCGAAAACAAATGTAATGAAAAAACCAATGTTAAAACGAAATGCTTTAAATATCTCAAAGAAACATCAGACTAATATTAGTGGCTAAATAATAAACATTAATACTATAATAAGAACTCCTATTTGTTGCATGATAAATATTTCATACTCTTGTATGTGTGAAAGCAATTACTTTTCTATTGTAAAGTGTATGATTGTATCATGTATTGTATTTGATTTATGAGGGCCTCAAGTTAGATTAGTGAAAACTAATTGAGTATACCCTCTTTAAATAAAGGATATTATTATTATTATTATTACTTCGATCATTGAAAAAAGACAACGACCATGTACATGTGTCGTTGAAATCCAGGTCCTAGCTTGGGACAAACACCAAAATGTGGTATGATTAAACCGGTTAATGGGATACCTTGATAATATATGCACATTTTCCTAGAATCAAGAGGTGAAATCACCATCGTTTTGATTTGTTGTTTGTTTGTTTGTTGTTTGCAAGTATGAAAGTTTTATGGTCGTAATGCCTGGACTTACGATCATCAAACTTTTGAGAACCAGTCTGTACTCACGCCCGAAATAACAGACAATCAGAAAAATTGGACAACTGTGGAGTTCTAGTACACATATCGTACTCAAAAAGCCTGGTAATTTGAGACAAGGTTATCTTTGCCAAATGTGTACTTATCGTAGTCAGAGTGTATCTCAGACAGGAGGCAATGTGAGACCTGAGCAGTGTCTCAACTGCCGGCAGATATGGTCCTATTGGACCATTTAGAGCCTTACCCTTCTAGTTTCCATTTGAGTACTTTGTAAGTGAACATTTCACGCCAGGTGTAAAGCTATGTGCCATATCATGTGTACAAAAGCCCTGTGTCAAAAGGTGCCATGACAGGTGTCAAATTCGGTATTTTTTGTGGGCGCTTGAATAGTTCGTTTTGTGCATCATATGCTGCCAGTTTCTCTGGATTGTCCATTTTTGATTTTCCTTTCGGTATTCTCTAACGTTTGTTACAAAAAGTCATTGATAAAATGTTTACTTTAGCATTTCACAGCATGATAGTGAAACTTAGCAATAAAGTATACTTACATAGCACTTCTACTTGTACTTCCGGTTGTCCCTGTAATGCCCTATATACATGAGCTACAGAAAGATTCATGGATAGTAATACAATAAAGAAAATCAGTAACGCACCAAAGGTGCGAAAGCTGAGTTGCAAACATATGGATGGACAATGCCTAGTTATATAATTCTGAACATTAGTCTTTGCTGTGATATTTATTTATTTTGTTTAGTGCTAGAATCTGCTTGCTTGCTTTCTAGAGCTTTTTATTTGCAAGCCTGTTTCTTTTATTTGTATGTGTTTGAGTTTTGTTACCAGCTCGCTTATGGCTATGTCTTAATGCTTATTTTATTGCATGCTTCTGCTTTGATTGTTTGCTTATGCATGTCTTTGTATTATGTATTACGGACCGACCATTTAACTTGAAGGGGTGGTTATGGTTTTTTGTTTCGTTCAGAAATTTTTTTTCGGACAACACAAGAGTTAGGATATTTATTTTTTATGTCGCGCAAAGCGCGAAATATTTTTCCAGAATTTAACATTAGGTTATATGTAAAAACTCTGAATCAGATTTTTTTTTCCTCCACCAAAATCAGAATATTTTTTTCAGCAACATTGGGAATCAGAATATTTTTTTAGAAAAAAAACCATAACCCCCCCCCCCCCCCCCTTTCAAGTTAAATGGTCGTTCCATTATGTATTATATGATTTTTCTGTTCTATTTTTTAGAAATTGTGATCTTGACCTTTGATCCACAACCTCAAGTTCATGAGATGTGTTCCTCTCAGCCTGAGGCATGTGTGTACTTACTTTCTTGTACTTGAGATATTGTGCGGGGAAAAAAAGTATCAAATTTTTGTTCAATTTTTAGAAGTTGTGACCTTGACCTTTGACCTACAAACCTCAATATCCATAGACTTCCTCCTCTCACCATTAGGCATGTGTGTACCAAGATTCATTTAGATCCGACATTTCATTCTTAAGATATCGTGCGGAAACAAAAAAAGTATCTAATTTTTGTTCTATTTTTAGAAGTTGTGACCTTGACCTTTGTCCTACGATCCTCAATATCAGTAGGCTTCCTCCTCTCACCACCAGGCATGTGTGTTCCTAGTTTCATATAGATCAGACATTTCATTCTCAAGATATTGTGCGGAAACGAAAAAGTTGACGCCCGGACAACATCATCTTGTTATAAGCCCAGTTCGACTTCGTCGCAACTCGGCTAAAAACTAAAAATACCACATTGTCGAAACTTTTCAAAAATCTAATAGAAAAATCGTAGAAATCGAGGCAAAATCGATACCTTTAACTTACATTTACATGACCGCTCTCTTTTTTGGCTTTGATACAGACACTTCAAAAATAAGTGCCACTTTAAAAGATATTTCAGTAAATATCGTGGCGGTCAGTTTTTTTGGTGGAGGAAACCAGAGTACCCGGGGGAAACCATCAACCTTTCTCCAAGTCACTGACAAACTTTATCATATACTGCTTTAAATAATTATATATTATTTGATTAACTTACTTCGGAAAACTCGAGATTTAACAATAAGCACTGCTACAATGATCACTGAGCCAATTATGCCACCTGTTAAATACCACATTGTATTTGACCTTGGTGACCCTTGGGAAATTATTGGCCTTATTTCTGAAACATAAAAATGCATGCTAAATACCGTGAAATTGAATAGTTCATGATAGCGTAAATTTATCGTGTGACTACGTCAATTTATCACATGACACGATGTCAATTGATCATTTCACTGTGATTTAAAACGATTGGCCAGTCTATTGTGAATTAAAAAATTGGCCAGCTACAGTTACAGTGAGTTAGCAAAATGACCAGTCTACTAATTATTAAACAAGTGGCCAGTTTACAGTCCGTTGAACAATTGTCTACTGTGAACTAATTAAACTATTGGCCAGTCTATGATGACTTAAACAATTGGACAGTTGTCTGTGAGCTAAAGAAGTAACTGTTCATTCTACTGTGAACTAAGGGACCGCCCATTTAACTTGAAAGGGGGGGGGGGGGGGGGTTATAGTTTTTTGTTTCGTTCAGAATTTTTTTTTCGGACAACACAAGAGTTAGAATATTTATTTTTTTTGTCGCGCAAAGTGCGAAATTTTTTTTCAAGTATTTAACATTAGGTTATATGACAAAAACTCTGAATCAGATTATTTTTTTTTCCTCCACCAAAATCAGAATATTTTTTTCACCATCATTGGGAATCAGAATATTTTTTTAGAAAAAAACCATAACCCCCTTCAAGTTAAATGGTCGTTCCCTAAGCTATTGACAAGACTTCTGGGGTTTATATGACCTCATATCCCGTAGTCAAAATATCAGATTACAATTGGATAAAATGTCACTGATCCCATCCCGCCACCTTTTTTTAAGCTGAAATATTCATTTCGGATCCAATACATCACGAACCAGCCAAGCAATGACAATTAGAAAGAAATTAATTTTCACTTTTTATTGCAAAATGAATCTACAACTTTATTTTTTCAAATTTGTCAATATCTTGTTGCATAGAAACCCTGATAGGGGTCGTCGTGATCGTATGGTAGTTGGATTTTCCAACTATCTGTACAATAACTACCTATCACCATTAAAGTTGTGGGTTCGAATCCTGCCCATGGCAATGTGTACTCCATACAACATTTAGTGATTAAGTTTGTCATTGACTTGCGGCAGTTTTCTAAAGATACTCCGGCTTCCTTCACCAATAAAACTGACCGCCACGATATAACTGAAATATTGTTGAAAGTGGCGTTAAACACCATAACACTAACCCAGTATGCTTACTTACCTCCAAAGACGTCAAATTCAAAATATGTAGATTTTTTAAAGTTCGCCATTTTTGCTGTACAGCTACAATTTTCACTATGGTACGAATGAAGAACATTGATGGATAATGTTGACATCACCATAGATGAATTTGTAAAATCTGATACTGGTTGGCTTTTAGCAAAACAATCCCAAATTAATTCCAATGTATCATATGTTGTGCTATTTGTATAAACAAGACATGTCAGTTCAACGGTTGATGAAGCGAGCAGTGGTGATTCTCTATCAGCAAATATATATGGTCCATCATTATCTGTAAAAAATTTTAAAAAAATCCATGTTTGTTTATATGCATATCACAAGAGTAACACGACGGGTACCACTAGTGGAGCAGTAACGGCTTACCTTTCCGGTTGTATAGTGTTGTTCATGTTGCTCAGTCATTTGTTTTCTGTATTGTATATTTTGTAGATTATTGTTTGTCCTTTTGTCGTTTTACTTTCAACCACAGTATTATCTGTCCTTATTCAATATACGGCTTCTTATCAAACCTTTGGTATATATCTTCAAACATTTCTTTCATTTGTGTTTGCTCATGGATAATGTAGTAGAAGACGAATTCCATTTTACTATTATATGTTCAAAATTACAGTCTTGTGAAGAATTTTTCAAGGATATTTGTGATGTTGTGCCTTCATTTATTAATATGTCTGACTTTGACAAATTTAAATTTATATTTAGTTGTAATGATCTAGACATATGTAAAATGTGCATATTAGGTGTCAATAAGTTGCATAGTCTAAATCAGTCTAAAAAACAAGATTAATCAGTGGTTTTAATTAATTTTTTATGTCACTTTTACTGATCTTTAATTGTCAATGGGAGGTAACTTGAAATTTTATACATTTGTATTGTATGGGAGATAACTCTGTCTTTCCTCAGCTGTTATGTTATCAACTATTGTGTATAATGTTATCAAATATTGTATACTTAAAGTTGTCTTAGATGTGCTTGTCATGTTCTGTATTGATGATAATCCTTTGTTTGGATTTTTAGATCAATAAAAAATTATTATTATTATTATTATGGATAATGTAAGATATTGCATTTGGGAAATGACCTAAGACAAAAAGCTTACATGCGACCCCAGCTTGTTGTTTTTAATAAATAATTGTTTGTAATGTTTATGTTTTAAAAGTTTATTGTCAGAAATAAAGAGTATCGCTCAACTGCAGGCTCGGGGTTGTGTCACACTCATCTTAGTGTATGAGTGTTTCTCCGCTCAACTGCAGGCTCGGGGTTGTGTCACACTCATCTTAGTGTATGAGTGTTTCTCCGCTCAACTGCAGGCTCGGGGTTGTGTCACACTCATCTTAGTGTATGAGTGTTTCTCCGCTCAACTGCAGGCTCGGGGTTGTGTCACACTCATCTTAGTGTATGAGTGTTTCTCATTGTTGAAGACCCTACCGTGACTATGAAATGTTCCTGTACTTGATTTTGTGTCCAAGTGTAATGTTGGATAGTCCCTCATTTTTATTTACATCTATGCCTTTGTTTACTAATAAAAAACAATTATATTTGACATATATTGAACAGAAATGAAAAAAAAGTTTAATCTGTAGTTGTATGTGTAGTATATGTAGACTGTTGTTTGTCTTATTGTCCCTTGTGTGTATTTCTGTCCTTCGATTTACGGCTTCAGGTTTGCATTTCCTTCAATATTAACAGAAAGCAAAACAATAAATAAAATAAAAAAACAAAAACAACAACAAAAACAAAAACAAAACACAAGAAAAAGAAAACAAACAAAAAGCAGTCAACAAAAAAACGAAAACAAATGATAAAAAAAAAAAAAAAATACAACCAGAAGCAAAACCAAAAAAAACAACAAAAAAAACAAAGAAACAAAAAATAAAGAAAAAGAAGAAGAAGAAGAATAAGAATAAAAAAATAAATAAAAAATAACAGAAAAAAACGGTTGATGTATTTACAGGAACATCTTGAATGTCGTAATTTCCTTTTACATTTTGACCGATGTCTTTTGTAATATAATTGTCTAAAATATCTTGACTATTTTTTCTGTCCTTTTTGCTATATAAATGAAATTCATTAATATTTATTTTTGCTGTATATTTTGACGGCATTTGTTGTCTTAATTCCTTGCTATTTAAATGAACTCATTATATTGGAACAAATGTTTCGAAACCAATACAGCCACGATATAGCTGAAATATTGTTGAAAGTGTCGTTAAACACCATAAACCAAACCGAAACCAAAACGTCTATCCAGTACAGGTATCATATTCGAGCACTTTTCTCTTTTTAATTACATACAACTGAGAACTTCAAAAGTTCACTAAGGCAGAAACACGAGACAATATGTACAAGTATTAAAAGTATTATGAAAATCATGTCAGAATCTGCTAACCCTTCCCCAGCACATAATCTAACCCTGTTTTTTGTGTGGTCCGTGTTGCTCATTATTTAGTTTTTTGTGTTGTTCTATTATGTGTCTTCACGTTCTGAGTTCTGTGTTGTGATGTCCGTTACGATTTCCGCATGTTCGGTTCGTCTTTACCTCCAGTTGTTTGTACGAGGGCTGATGCCTTATTTAAGTTATTTGTGTTTATTGGCGTATAGTGGTGTCCAACACATATCGGGTTGTGTTGCGTTTTGTTTTGTTTTTCTCCGTCTTGTGTACCCTATGTTGTCAGTTTCTCTGGATTGTTCATTTGCGATTGCCCTTTCGGTGTTCTCTGATGTTTATTTAACATGTGTAGGACTATATATACATACCTATTCCATTGTGGACAAATGCATAGACCATATCCATATTAGTACCATGATGACAGGACCAGTTACCGCGTATACCTTCCTTGAAATTGCCATTCATTGTATAAATAGTCTCATGTGTGGTTATATTTTGGAAAATACGTCCATATTTATGATGCGCAAAGCATAATGGAACCGGATATGGTAGTAAACAGTATGCTTGTTCTACTCCATGTGGATTATAAATAGAAACACCAGATATTATGTTGTCAATTTTACAGTTAAGTATTAGAGTATTATTCTCTATGCTCCATGTCAAACACATAGAACAATGGCTTCTCACAAAAATACCTGAAACAAGCAATAAAACAAATATTAGTAAGAAAGGTTCGAGGATTCTAAAGGGTGGATCAACAATTTTAAATCAAAGAAGGTAAGACAATGCAATGGCCAAAAGGAAAAAGACAAGCAGAAAACTAAAAATTGTCATGAATGTCACTAAAATTTGGGCATGAATTCATATGCTACAGAAGGAAGAAGAGCTTGAAGATACCAAAGGGGTAATCATAATCCGTATATATCGAAGAACAGACAACACAATGGCCAAAAGAAAAAGTACAAAAGGACAAACAACGATCTAGAAAACATCATGCTGAAAACTAAAGATCAAGCAACACAAACCCCACTTAAAACCGGGGGTGAACTCATGTGCTCCGGAAAGGTAAGCAGTTCCTGCTTCACTAGTGGCACCCGTCGTGTTAATCTAGTTACAAGCCTGGTGATAAGTCATGAATGAGGAAAGGACCGGGAAGTGCTTACAACAAGTGAAACATATCCATGGTCATTTGTGACACTGATATTCCATAACAGTCAACCAAGTCATGGCGGCGATCGTAATACTTTCGAAGTAATGACTTCAACTTCACCAAGAGGAACCCTTGGTTCAGTAGCTTCTTTGTTAGCAGGAACCCTCTATCAAGGAAATCCTGATAGGAACCACATGAAACGCAGTTAATACTCCACTAGTGGCACCCGTCGTAGTACCCTTGTTTATAAAATGACTTGATGAAAGATAATCTGGATGTTAGCAAACATGAAAAAAAACCAAACATGACATAATTTGATAACGCTGTAAAATCATTATTTGATAACGTAAATGGTGGATGCAGCTAGCAGTATTTCGATATGCCGAATTTCATCATTTGTTCCATGATGATGACTAATTGCTAGTCTGTATCGTCAATTAAATTTAACACCACAACCCCTACCCCAACCCAAATTTGAACCCTATCATATATTATCTAACACAGTATTTCAGTATGCCAAATGTTATCTCATTTTATATAGTATTGTGTACTCCAATGAATCAATCTTATTTACATCTATCATCCTTTCAAGAATAGATGATTTTATTGGAGAAGATTCAAATGCTCGAGTTGTCGAGAGGCAAGCTGAATATTTCTTTTTCATTGAAATTTTGACTTCAGTTCTAACCATTCAATCATCTATTTCTCAGTTTGAATTTCTTTTTGAACAGTTATCTACCATCAAATTATTTCAATGTTTCCATATTCAGATGGTCGTTGTGCCATTTTTACGAAATAATCCGTCTGCTGTTATGTTTTTTCAGCGGTTTATATTTCCCGCCAAAACATTATGGGGAAAATATTCGGAGCGCATCTGGGTTTTTCATTGCAGTAATCCATTCGTAAAAATCCCAGGGTTCCCGTTCTTGCACTTCCGTCTCAAATGATGTAGTTTGATCTAGAAACGAAGCTGCCTCGCTATTCTCGGCGAGATTTCTTGGAAAAGATCGACGTACAGACTGAAATTCGAACATGGGCAATTAGGTAAGTGTCTTAGAAACAGCTTGATACGACAGTGCCATATGTAGACAAGGTAAAAAGTGTAAAAAACTCTGGGGTTTCCCAACCAAGGTGAGCGATATGGCGCGAAATATGAAAATGGAGTTGCATACCTTCTCTCTTATACTGTATCAGTCGAAAAAATGTGGACACAGAATACATGTATTATTCATGATGTATGACGTCTACTGATATTGTCAAATGAAGAAAAAACGAATGATTATGAAAATTTTGAAAAAGGAATGATTTATATGAAAATTTTGAAAAAAAGGGGGGGGGTAGTAGAGAAAAGGGGGAGGAGGAAACGAAATCCATGCCCCATGCGCCTGTGATAGTGACAGCCGGAAACTTTGAGTCGTACTGAAAGGGGGGGAGGTTTGGCATTTTAAAATCTGATTCAACCCACCATTTCTTTAGAAATGCCTGTACCAAGTCAGGGTCATTACGGTTTTCACAGTTTTCCGGTTGTTGACTGATTTTGTCTGTTTATATACTTATGAGTTTTGACTTTCCCTTTGTTAGATTGTTCGGAGTTCGGTAATTTTGTTATTACCCTTATTCACTGCTGATACTTTTCCTATCAAGATCATATTACTGACCAAACACATATTAAACTTAGAAAATCCTTATTCCTAAAGACTATGACTTAGCAATTTATATAGTTCACTTTTTGAGGCTGCAGGTTTTTTCTTAAATAAGCATAGACAATATGAAAGTACAACTTGTGAGTCGAATTAGCATTTAAATTATAATACAGTCAAGTCTGTATATAAAGGCCACTCAAGGGAACCTGAAAATGAGGCCTTAATGAGCAGTTGTCCTTTACCTTTATCTACAGGTTGAAATTATATGCCTTATTCATTATTGGGGACAATGAGACTGCCCTTTATAGACAGTGATTTCTTATATAGAGGTGTGTTTTAAAGCAGGTTCGACTGTATTTATATTTCATTCCATATTATATAACATGTACTATCAAATTCCAGCAAATTAATAACCTACAGTATTTTATTCTGGTGTCCTACGAAGACCATTAATTTCTTCAGATGTTCATGACTTATTGATATTAAATCTGTTAGAAGTATCAGTTATGATATTCTTGTCTAAAGAATAACGGTCTTAAACAAAAAGATTCTACTGTCCTAGCTGATAGTCAAGTTAACTACCAGCTGCAGCATACATTGATCATGCATGGGTACTATCCCTGTGTACGTTGTCATTCATTTTTGCGCTGGTATGCAGTCTTTTGGAAGTCAATCTGTGCATGGTTTTTTTCATCGTTTGTTTAAATATGTATTGCCGTTGGAGATCCAGTTATCAAGAGGTGAAGGTTGAGAATCTCATTAACCGGTTTAATCCCGTCACATTTTTATGCCTGTTCCAAGATAGGGCCTAGATTTCTAACGTCATATGTCATGGTCTTATTTTCCGTTCAGTGAGTTGAAGCGAGAGATGAGTGTCCGTTTTGTTTATATTGGTGGAATTGTTGACCATCACTGTTTAATTTTTCTTTTCATAATAGAGAATGGGTGTGAAATACATGGACTGATCTTTCTTAAAAATAAACAGTAGAGAAAACTGAAGGAGCGATACAGAATGGACAATCCAGGAATACAGTCATCATCGGACATAGGACACAGAACAAAAAGAAAGAACCCCCCCCCCCCCAGAAAGCTAAGAACATATACATGAGCAATAAGGGCCCCCAGAAGACCGAGCTGCACCAGCTGCTCCGAATGATAAGCAGGTCCTGTTTCTTACAAGACACCGGTCGTGTTACTAATAGTCAAGTCCGGTAAAAAATACATTATCGGTGAAATGGGAAAGAAAATATTTAAGTAAAACATACCTTGGAGGACAAGATAGAACAACAAACGATAATCGCATCTAATATTCATTTTAACACCTTTCTGTAATTCCTTAAAATCCAAATGTTTCAAACTCATGAAATCTCTATAATTCTGATTTTCTGTAATTCCTTAAAATCCATGAATTATTTCCTTTAAAAAGAATACTAAGCTATGTGTTTCCTGATAGTTTATTTTGTGGTAAAATACAGTCAAACCAGTATTAAGAGGTCACCTTTGGGATAAAGAAAAAGTGTTTTTTTAAGACAGGTGACCTCTTAAAAGGGGTTCAGTTGAGATGAAATATTCTATGACAGGACAAGAAAAGGGTGACCTTTCACTACAGGTGACTGCTTAATAGATGTGACTTCATGGGTAGGTTTGACTGTATTGTACTTAATCAACAAAGCTGGAGGATGTTGAACACTTAAAAAAGGAAACAAAAAACTAACTATTGAACAAACAAATAGTTATTATTTTATATTGTTTGTTTGTTTGATGATTGTTTAAAATTTTCCCTTTATCAGGCCCCTTTGCAGAGTTTGGGTTTGTTTTTATTGATTTCATCACGTATTTTCGATTTTAAGTGTCATTCTTATTAAGTACCATTATATAATATTAACTGATTACCCCGGGATCCAATTTCATATATATATTACTTAAATTATATTAATTTTAACCAATATTTACCTGCAACATGCTTTCTGGTTATTTATAGCAGTTATCAGTGTCCGATAAAGTTCGGAAAAGACGGCCGACTTATAATTAGGTGTGTTAATGACGATTTCATCAACAAACAATCGAATTCTTTTCACTAATTACGACATTATAACCTATTTTTTTAAACCTGGCTTCTTGTTCAGAACATTTTATTAGTATAAAACATCGAATATTGGCAACTTTTAATATAAACAAAAAAAAATCAATCTGAGCGACTGTATGCCTTTAACTTACATTTACATGACCGCTCTCTTTCTTGGCTTTGATACAGGCACTTCAAAAAAAGTTGCGGGCTTAAACGAGTTTTATGAACCCAAATCCCCCCTTTTAGTGGAATGATGCTGTCACAGTCGAGCAAGTGCTTTCCAGATGTGAGTAAAATCCCAATCCTCACATATAACCGGGCGAACAGCGTAATAATAAAGAACGTTATAATCTTGAACATTATACATAATATATTTAATCTTCGTGACACAGAAGTTGTCTGAAATTATTCATTCTACGAGTTGTCCATTACATGATATTAGCTAAAAAGAAACCACGCAATAGGGGGCCGTCGTGGCCGTGATCGTATGGTGTCTATATATCACCACTGAGGTGTACAACATTATGTGACAAAGTTTGTCAGTGACTTGCGACAGGTTGGAGTTTTTTTTCCGGGTCCTCCGGTTTCCTCCACCAACAACACTGACCGCCACGATATAACTGAAATATTGTTCAAAGTGGCATTTTACACCATCAAACAAACAAAACCACGCAATATTCCCTGAAACGGTACAGTATTACTTCAAATCATGACGTCGACAGGACAAAATGGTATTAGGATCCATTTTTTCACAAGTTCTGCTATACAGTAACAGGATTATTGAACAAATATCTATGATTATTACATAATGATTTTATTTAAACAATTTTATTGGCTATCATGCTGTCACCTGACATTCCGTAAAATTTGATATTGTTTGATTAAAACTCGCATTGACTAGCTTTAACTGAAGTGATTAATTTCATATTGACTTGGTTTCACTTTCACTTTTCATTTTAATGTAATAAAACAATTACAGTCTTTTGTATCGGTCAATACGAGTTTTTATGAACCTTAGAAATCAATATTCACCTCAGCCTAAAGGCTTCGGTGAATATCGATTTTAAGGTCCATAAAAGTAGGCTGGGGTGAATATTGATTTCTAAGGTCCATAAAAACTCGTATTGACCTCAACAAAAGACTATAATTGTATAATATTATACTTTACGATTATATTATCACTATTTGTCTTTGCTAGCGAGCCGGTCAATATTATACAAATATAGCCTTCCATTGAGGTCAATACATGGATTTATAGACCAAAAAATATATATCGACCTCGGACTTCTTTTTAGGTTTATAAATCCATGTATTGATCGAAATGGTAGGCTATAATTGTTTTATCATTTTTCAATATTATTATTTAAATATTAAAATTTTGAACTTTTTTGAAAACTATCATTTTGAAATTTTTTGAAAGTTTTGAAATCTTATATGAAATTTTTGAAAGTTTTAAAATTTTATGAAAATTTTGAATTTTTTAGAAATTTTGAAAATTTTGGAACTTTAATATTTTGTTTTTTAATTTTATGATTTTGAAAATTTTGAAATTTTATGAAATTTTTGAAAATTGTTGAAATTTCGGAAAATACATTGATAACTCGTGTATAGCACGGATCTTTCTAACAATAATTATACTATAACTAATTGACGAGTTTCATTATCAAAAATAGGTCACTCGTGATTATATAGAAAAAAATAAAAATGTTTCGAATCGAATTTAATATAAAATGAGTTTAATTGCACTATATTACGAGTGTAGTGTAGAGATATACTATAATGTGTATCGCTTCAAAAAACATGGCGCACGACAATAAAATAATTATAATGCTTACCTTGAAATATTATTTTAGTTAAATTTGATCCAAATTGAAGCGTACACGAAGTCAAATAACGTCTAATTTTTACGTTTCAAACTGGAAGTCTTCATATGACTTTTCAGTATCTGCGGCTCAAGAAAAGTTGCAGGTCATTTTTTTTATAATACTAAGATGTTGGTATTTAATTGAAATATCTATTAATGCTAATATCTTGTGAGATAGCTGCATGCAGGTATATTGCATTTTATATTCTTCGGCGGGGCAGTGGTCAAAGGTCAGAACCCTGTACAATATTCCACCAGCATCATCAATATATAGCTTGTCATTTCTAATTACAGTGAAACCTGTCTAACCTGAACCCTGCATAAACCGAACTCTGTATAAACCGAACTTTAGACAGTCCCGATGTAGGAATTACCGATATAACCTGTGTAAACCACAATCTGTATATTCTGAACACAAAAGTTGATCCGAAACAGTTTCAGTTTAGACCTTTCTCACTTTAATAATAAATGTATAAAATATACCACTGGCAGGCATTACTTGTTTATTCTTCATAAGGGGTCGTTGTGGTCGTAATCGAATCGTAGTTGAATTTACAACTACCTATGCAATCAATGCCTATCACCAATAATGTTGTGATTCGAACCCCACTCATGGCGAGGTGTACTCGATACAACATTATGTGATAAAATTTTTCAATGACTTGCGAAAGGTCGGTGGTTTTCACCGGGTACTCCGGTTTCCTCCAACCAATAAAACTAACTGACCGCTACGATATGACTGAAATATTGTTAACGTTAAACACTATAAACCAGCCAACCGAACATGCGGGTTAAATTAGTTTTATTTAATGATTTCATGGAAAGACAATGCTTTGTATTTGACATAGTGGTAGAAAATAAAAGTAGAAGAAAAAATACAAAGAATTACACTTTCACTCTGGACATAGAGTTTTCAACGATGTAAAATTGTGCAAATTAATAAAGGGTTAGGGTTAGGGTTATGATCAGGGCCGGATTAAAGCCAATGTATGTCCTAAGCACAGGCCAACCTTAGTGCCCCACACCTCCCACTGGCATAATGTAAAAACTGACACAACCCCTTGATGCCAAGATTCAACATAATTGTCACATGCCTAATGTTTTATTTCATTTTTCCTACATGTTTTTGGGAATTTTTGGTGTGTTTTGTTTTAGCCTAATATCTGGCTGATAGAATAAATTGCCTTGTGGACGGATTTTTCTGGTGCCCCTTGCACCTTGATGCCCTAAGCACGTGCTTATTTTGCCTAAGGGTTAATCCAGCCCTAGATATGGTGTTTAACACCACTTTCAGCAATATTTCAGCTATATCGTGGTGGTCAATTTTACTGATGGAGGAAACCGGAGTGCCCGGAGAAAACCTCTGACCTACCGCAAGTCACTGAAATTAATAAACTGTTGCAACATTGAGTTGTTAATAATGTATATTATAAACTTGCGTTTACTTCCAAAATTGTATGTAAAAAGTAAAATATAGACACAAATATATCTGAATAGGTTGTATCTCTATTCTAAATTTTCTAAGCACATGCTATTTCCGATCGGAATATCTTCGGTACCCCCCGGTGATTAAAACCGTACACCGTAGCTTGTGCTATGGTTGGCATGTTTGTCTCGTTCCGGTATTTCGTGGGTTTGAAGCAGCTCGGTCGGGTCAAACCAAAAACAAGGACTGGTTGGCTCAGAATCAGGATAATGTGTCCGAGTGGATCGACATGCCTACCCGTGGTCTGCTGTTTCAGTGAGCTAGCACTATAAACCGCTAACTAAGAGTGCTAGTCTGGTACAAAGTGCATCAGTGGAGTAATGGTTGGTGTGCTAGAATCGAGTACGGAAGATCGTGGGTTCGAATCCCAATCCGGTCAAACCAAAGACTCTAAAATTGGTATGTGTAGTTCTCCGATAAACGCACAGCATTAAGGAAAGAGACCAAAGATTGGCAGGCTCGGAATCAGGATAATGTGTCCGAGTGGGGCGACATGTCTATCTGCGGACTGTTGTTTCAATGAGCTAGCACTATAAAATCCAACTAAGCGTGTTGGTCTAGTACCAAGCAAACCCCATCATCATCTCATTGAAAAGTAACTTGTGCTGGCCATGAAATAGTTGGAAAATTGCTGAGTTGGCGTTAAACAGCAATCACTCACTCTTCTTTTTTTGTCAATTTACATCGCAAATGATAGAATCTGTTCCGACTGTGTGATATTCTTTGTTTGTAATTTTATTTGTATTTCCAAGAGTGATGAGGTTGGGATCCCATTAAGCGATTTAACACCGCCCTATTTGTATACCTGTCTCAATCTGGTAGTTGTTCATTTTGTTGATATTGGATAAATTATTGACTAACACTGTTTAAATAAACGTCAGAGAAAACCTAAGGGGAAATCACAAACGGACAATCAGGAGACACTGGCAACATTGGGCACACAAGACACAGGAGCCACTGGCAACATTGGTCACACAAGACACAAGACGTAGACAAACAAAACACAAAAACACAATTTTCTTTTCGTAGCATGGAAATTATTGCATACGTAACTGTTAAAGAAAACCGAAAGCGCAATCAACAATGGATAATCCAGAGAAACTGGCAACATTTGGTACACAAGATTCCAGACGAAGACTAAAAAAAAATACACAACATAATATGTGTTGGACACTACTATGCGCGCAAACAAACACACATAACGTAAATAAGACATGAGTCCTCTTGCAAACAATTGGAGGTAAAGACGAACCGAACATCGTCTTTATGCCGAAATCATAACGGACATCACAACACGGAACTCAGAACGTAAAGACATATAATAACTAATTATGATAATATGAGCAACGCGGACCCCGCCATAAAAACCTGGGGTGAACGGATGCGCTCGCGAAGGGAAAGCAGTTCCTGCATCTTATAAGACACCCACCATGTTGTTAATATAGTCAAGACGTATTTAACATCAATAAGTTTAGGAATGCCCTGTAGCGTTAATGACGAATGATTCCTTGCAAAGACCTAATGGGCACTTTATTATATGTGATTTATTTTTAGATATCATGAATATATGTCATGGACACTGGGCTGGTAAAATCTTAGTGGGGACTAACAGTCGACCAACAGTAGAATCAGTGGTACATGTAGTGTTTCACAGCTGTTCAATATCAAGATGATATAGCGTCAGTGTAATGGTTTAAGCATTCGTATCCGTGAACATCAGTTATATTTGAGTTTACTTCCTCGTATTCATGGTGATCATCTTCATCCGGTAAATCGTAGATGGGACTTATTACGTCATATACGTGAGGGTTAGACTCGTCAGGTGGTGCGGCATAATAACTGAAAATAAAATAAAATAAAATTATGCAAAGAAATTTTCAACAGTGATGGTCAAGAAGAGTTTGAAGATACCAAAGGGGTAATCAGAATCCGTATATCGAAGAACAGACAACACAATGGCCGAAAGAAAAAGGACAAAAGGACAAGAAGAGTTTGAAGATACCAAAGGGGTAATCAGAATCCGTATATCGAAGAAGAACAGACAACACAATGGCCGAAAGAAAAAGGACAAAAGGACAAGAAGAGTTTGAAGATACCAAAGGGGTAATCAGAATCCGTATATCGAAGAAGAACAGACAACACAATGGCCGAAAGAAAAAGGACAAAAGGACAAGAAGAGTTTGAAGATACCAAAGGAGCAATCAGAATCCGTATATCGAAGAAGAACAGACAACACAATGGCCAAAAGAAAAAGGACACAAGGACAAACAACGATCTACAAAACATACACATAAAAAAAGATCGAAGTAACACGAACCCCACTAAAGACCTGGAGTGAACTCGGGTGCTCCGTAAGAGTAAGCAGCTCCTGCTCCACTAGTGGCACCTGTCGTGTTAATTTTGCTACAAATCCGGTGATAAGTCATGAAAGAGGAAAGGACCGGGAAGTCACTCACTCGGTATACAAATATCAACAAAACGAACAATCATCTCTCACTTCGATGATTGAAAAAAGACAAAGACATGTGTCGTTGAAATCCAGGTCCTAACTTGGGACAAGCACCAAAATGTGGTATGGTTAAACCGGTTAATGGAATCCCTTGATAAAATATGCACATTTTCCTTGCATCAAGAGTTGAAATCAACATCAAAGATATTAATATAAATTGGTTGTATCAAATTCACTCCAAATTCTTCCAATAAGAACACTGTTTTTGCCGTATGTACATCGTTTTGATTGGTTGTTTGTGTTTTGTTTGCGAGTATGAAAGTGTATGGTCGTAAGGCCTGGACTTATGATCATCAAACTTTTGAGAATGAGTCTGTACTCACGCCCGAAATAACAGCCAATCAGAAAAATTGGACAACTGTGGAGTTCGAGTACAAATATCGTACTCAAAAAGCCTGGTAATTTGAGATAACAAGGTTTTCTTCCGTTTTGATGCGTTTTCTATGTAAGACAAGCCATAAAGACAGCTGCGCGTGACCTTGTCTTACATGGCATTGTCAGCCAATCAAATCGGTCCAGTATAATCAATGGAGTCCGCTTCTACGACTGCTGTAGTAATATAAATTGTCGTCTTAGTAGATCTAAAAAAGCTTCAAATATCAATTTTACCTGAATTTTAACTGATTTCCCCTAATAGATTTAATGCGGTTTTAAATAAGTGTGTATTGGCTGCATTACACGTGGCGTTGTAATATTTTGTGTAGTAAACATGACATTGACATGCGAATGAATGAATGAAATCGACATGCTTTGTTTTTAAGTTGAAACGGAAGAAACAGGTACTTGCACTCGTCCTTATTGAAGATCTTGGATTTCTTCCACACGTGAGAGAAATTCAGCGTCTTTACACTCGCTCCGCTACGCTCCACTCGTGAAAAGACGGAATTTCTCACACTCGTGGAAGAAATCCCAGATCTTCAATAGAGACTCTTGTAAGAACCTATTAATCTTTGCCAAATGTGTACTTATTGTAGTCGGAGTGTATCTCAGACAGGAGGCAAAGTGAGACCCGAGTAGTGTCTCAACAGCCGGCAGATATGGTCCTATTGGACGATTTAGAACCTTTCCCTTCTAGTTTCCATTTGAGTACTTTGTAAATGAACACGTCACGCCAGGTGTAAAGCTATGTGCCATATCATGTGTACAAAAGGTGTCACGATAGGTGTACCACCCGGTGTCAAGCCCTGTGTCAAAAGGTGCCATGACAGGTGTCAAATTCGGTATTTTTTGTGGGCGCTTGTATAGTTTGTCTTGTGCATCCTATGTTGCCAGTTTCTCTGGATTGTCCATTTTTGATTTCCCCTTCGGTATTCTCTAACGTTTATTTCAAAAAATCTATGATAACATGTTTGCTTTAACATTTCACAGCATGATAGTGAAATTTAGCAATACAGTATAACTTACATAGCGCTTCTACTTGTACTTCCGGTTGACCCTGTAATATAGATACATGAGTTACAGAAAGATTCATGGATAGTAATACAATAAAAAAAATAAAAAGTACCACATTGACATTGTCGAAACATTTCAAAAATCCAATAGAAAACTCGTAGAAATCGAACCAAAATCAATACCCTTAAAGGCATACAGTCGCTCAGATTGATTTTTTTATATTGAAAGTTGCCAATATTCGATGTTTTATACTAATTGCAGTTGAAATTTTTCATAATATCATACGTATTTAACCTGGAACGAAGGAAATATGTCGCTGTTTGATTTTCAATCTCCCGTAAAGAATTCAATGTTTACCAGCATGATATTCATATATTCATGAATATGATCATATAACCATTGATGACCTACACAGTGATCTCATTCGGTAAAGCGTTTGCGCATGTGCGAAACTGCTTGCTGAAAAAAGCACATGTTATGAAATAAAAATATTGACGGATTCTACGCGAAAACGACACAGGAGGATTCAGCAAGATTTGTGTGAAAATTAATAAAAGATGTTAAACCGACCTACTCCATTTTTCAACACGTAAGCATAATTTATATATCTTTTTTTGGCTGAATCGTATTTTGACAGAATTGCATCGTACTCGTAGTTTTTTTGATATATTCTTTTTTTTCAGGAGAAAACGCTAGGTAATATCTCTTTTAAATTAGAGCCTATAATAATGAACTTCATGTCTCTTTTTTTTTCTAAAAAAATATAATCAAGACAACTCGTGTTGTCAATAAAGGTAATAACAAAATTACCGAACTCCGAACAATCTTACAAAGGGAAAGTCAAAACTCATAATTATATAAACAGACAAAATCAGTCAACAACCGGAAAACTGTGAAAACCGTAATGACCCTGACTTGATACAGGCCTTTCTAAAGAAATGGTGGGTTGAATCAGATTTTAAGGCGCCAAACCTCCCGCTCTCATTACGGTTCAAAGGTTCCGGTAATATGCAATACAATTTGTTTACAATTTTTCCCTATATCAGGCACCTTTGCAGAGTTTGGGTTTGTTTTTATTGATTTCATCACGTATTTTCGATTGTAAGTGTCATTTTTACTAAATACCATAATATGATATTAACTGATTACCCCGGAATCCAATTTCATATATGTATTTCTTAAATTATATTAATTTTAACCAATATTTACCTGCAACATGCTTTCTGATTATTTATAGCAGTTATCAGTGTGCTGTAAACTTCGGAAAAGACAGCCGACTTATAATTAGGTGTGTTAATGGCGATTTCACCAACAAACATTCGAATTCTTTTCATTAATTACGACACTATAACCTATTTTTTTAAACCTGGCTTCTTGTTCAGAACATTTTATTAGTATAAAACATCGAATATTGGCAACTTTTAATAAAACAAAAAAAAATCAATCTGAGCGACTGTATGCCTTTAACTTACATTTACATGACCGCTCTCTTTCTTGGCATTGATACAGGCACTTCAAAAAAAGTTGCGGGCTTAAACTAGTTTTATGGACCAAATCCCCCCTCTTGGTGAAATGATGCTGCCACAGTCGAGCAAGTGCTTTCCAGATGTGAGTAAAATCCCAATCCTCGCATATAACCGGGCGAACAGCGTAATAATAAAGAACGCTATAATCTTGTACATTATACATAATAATTTAATCTTCGTGACACAGAAGTTGTCTAAAATTATTCATTCTACCAGTTGTCCATTACATGATATTAGCTAAAAAGAAACCACGCAATAGGGGGCCGTCGTGGCCGTGATCGAATGGTGTCTATATATCACCACTGATGTTGTGAGTTCGAATCTCGATCAGAGCGAGGTGTACAACATTATGTGATAAAGTTTGTCAGTGACTTGCGACAGGTTGGTGTTTTTTCCCGTGTCCTCCGGTTTCCTCCACCAACAACACTGACCGCCACGATATAACTGAAATATTGTTCAAAGTGGCATTTTACACCATCAAGCAAACAAACAAAACCACGCAATATTCCCTGAAACTGTACAGTATTACTTCAAATCATGACGTCGACAGGACAAAATGGTATTAGGATCTATTTTTTCCCAAGTTCTGCTATACAATAACAGGATTATTGCACAAATATCTATGATTATTACATAATGATTTTGTTTAAAAATTTCTATTGGCTATCATGCTGTCACGTGACATTCCGTAAGATTTGATATTGTTTGATTAAAACTCGCATTGACTCGCTTTCACTTTCACTTTCCATTGCATTATGCATGACGTCATAATGAAGTGATTAATTTTATATTGACTTGGTTTCACTTTCACTTTTCATTTTAATGTAATAAAACAATTACAGTCTTTTGTATCGGTCAATACGAGTTTTTATGGACCTTAAAGGCTTCGGTGAATATCGATTTTAAGGTCCATAAAAACTAGTCTGAGCTGAATATTGATTTCTAAGGTCCATAAAAACTCGTATTGACCTCAACAAAAGACTATAATTGTATAATATTATACTTTACGATTATATTATCACTATTTGTTTTTGTTAGCGAACCGATCAATATTATACAAATATAGCCTTCCATTGAGGTCAATACATGGATTTATAGACCAAAAAATATATATCGATCTCGGACTTCTTTTTAGGTCTATAAATCCATGTATTGAACCGAAATGGTAGGCTATAGGCTTCGGTGAATATTGATTTCTAAGGTCCATAAAAACTCGTATTGACCTCAACAAAAGACTATAATTGTATAATATTATACTTTACGATTATATTATCACTATTTGTTTTTGTTAGCGAACCGATCAATATTATACAAATATAGCCTTCCATTGAGGTCAATACATGGATTTATAGACCAAAAAATATATATCGACCTCGGATTTCTTTTTAGGTCTATAAATCCATGTATTGACCGAAATGGTAGGCTATAGGCTTCGGTGAATATCGATTTTAAGGTCCATAAAAACTAGGCTGAGGTGAATATTGATTTCTAAGGTCCATAAAAACTCGTATTGACCTCAACAAAAGACTATAATTGTATGATATTATACTTTACGATTATATTATCACTATTTGTCTTTGTTAGCGAGCCGGTCAATATTATACAAATATAGCCTTCCATTGAGGTCAATACATGGATTTATAGACCAAAAAATATATATCGACCTCGGACTTCTCTTTAGGTCTATAAATCCATGTATTGACCGAAATGGTAGGCTATAATTGTTTTATCATTTTTCAATATTATTATTTAAATATTAAAATTTTGAACTTTTTTGAAAATTTTTATCATTTTGAAATTTTTTGAAAATTTTGAAACCGTATATGAAATTTTTGAATTTTTTAGAAATTTTTGAAATTTTGAATTTTTTAGAAATTTTAAATTTTTTTTTTTTCAAATTTGATAATTTTGAAAATTTTGAAATTTCATGAAATTTTTTAGATTTGTTGAAATTTTGGAAAATACATTGTTAAATCGTGCATAGCACGAATGTTTCTAAAAATACATTGATAAATCGTGTATAGCACGGATGTTTCTAAAAATACATTGATAAATCGTGTATAGCACGGATCTTTCTAAAAATAATTATACTATAACTAATTGACGAGTTTCATTATCAAAAATATGTCATGAATGACCAAATAACACAGTAACTCACGAATGCGCGCAGCACATGAGTGAGTTACAACGTTATTTGGTCACGAGTGACATATGTTTGATAATGAAACTCGTCAATTAGTTATAGTATTTATTATACAGATAAAAAAAAATGTTTCGAATCGAATTTAATATAAAATGAGCTTAATTGGACTACATTACGAGTGTAGCGTATGGATATACTATAATGTGTATCGCTTTAAAAAACATGGCGCCACCCACCCACGACAATAAAATAATTATAATGCTTACCTTGAAATATTATTTTAGTTAAATTTGATCCAAATTGAAGCGTACACGAAGCCAAATGACGTCTAATTTTTACGTTTCAAACTGGAAGTCTTCATATGACGTCGACAACGAAATGGCGCGAAACATAGCGAGAGTGAAAATAAAAATGGTAATTTCACTAGTGAAATTATCGTTTTTATTTAACTCGGAAATCACGGTATATCATCGATATCTATATGATAAATTTGTATATTGCATGGGTGTTACTATAATTAGTAACGTCCGTGCTATACCACTTTTTATAGAACGTCATGTGACCCGTTTTCAGCCAATCAATGTTTCCAAATAATATACAAAAATGATAATTTAGTATATTGACCGGGCCCGGTCAGTATAATGTTTTCTTCCGGATTTTGTCCGAACTCGTTTTCTTGTCTTCGCTTCGGTCCATATAGTATTTTGTGGGTGACATCCCGGTCCATAAACTGCCATATGACCCTTAGTGCCATGAAATATTTGATAAATATTTCCTCTCGTAGAATACAGGGGGGTGAATGTAGGTCATAATTGAAAGCCATTTTGTGCCGTTTGAAGATAAGTTTTTACTTATAGCATTACTTATTGTAACAATAACATTAAATATGATAGTGTGTCAAATGCCCCTAAATGTCCGCTAAACAACTGTGTTATCATCGTTCAAAAGTTGTTGTCAAACTCAAACTCTTCAAAAATGTTTTCGCAACAGGTGGAAATAACGTTGTCGAAACGTCTGACGTACATTCAGCCCCTGGAATATCAATTGCACTCGGAAGCTTATTTGCAACATAATATTCTGCTTGAGATAATATTAATAAATATTCGTGCAATAACAGGTGAAGGGTGTCATAGGGGGTGGGGGTATGGTATTTAACGCCACTTTTAATAATATTTCAGTAAATATCGTGGCGGTCAGTTTTATTGGTGGAGGAAACCTGAGTATCCGGGGGAAAACCATCAAGCTCTCTCCAAGTCACTGACAAACTTGATCACATACTGTTTAAAATAATTATATATTATTTGATTAACTTACTTTGGAAAACTCGAGATTTAACAATAAGCACTGCCACAATGATCACTAAGCCAATTATGCCACCTGTTAAATACCACATGGTATTTGACCTTGGTGACCCATGGGAAATTATTGGCCTTATTTCTGAAACATAAAAATGCATGCTAAATACCGTGAAATTGAATAGTTCATGATAGCGTAAATGTATCGTGTGACTACGTTTATTTATCACGTGACTGTGTCAATTTATCACATGACACGATGTCAACTTATCATTTCACTGTGATTTAAAACGGCTGGCCAGTCTACTTAAGAAATAAATCATGGAAGCCAGAAAGTGTTGGGAGTTTTAACATGGATTGGCGAATATTAGTATGTTATCCCGAGCCAGAAGCGAGGGATACAATTTACTAATATCCGCCAATCCATGTTAAAACTCAAAACACATTCTGGCTTCCATGATTTATTTCGATTCTGATATGTCTAAGAGTACAAATACGGTAATATACTTTGATTGGAAGACGGTAATTTATATTTACGTTTGCGGAAAATGTCGCAGCACACAATTTATGTAACTCGAATAATACTGCGCCCTCTATCGGCATTATTCGGGTTATGACCAGTCTACTATTTATTAAACAATTGGCCAGTTTACAGTCAGTTGAACAATTGTCTACTGTGAACTAATACTATTGGCCAGTCTACGATGACTTAAGCAATTGGACAGTTGGCTGTGAGCTAAAAAAAGTAACTGTCCATTCTACTGTGAACTAAGCTATTGACAAGACTTCTGGGGTTTATATGACTTCATATCCCGTAGTCAAAATATCAGATTACAATTGGATAAAATGTCACTGATCCCATCCCGCCACCTTTTCTTTAAACTGAAATATTCATTTCGCATCCGATACATCACGAACCAGCCCAGCAATGACAATTAGAAAGAAATTAATTTTCACTTCTATATTCCAAAATGAATCTACAACTTTATTTATTTAAATTTGTCAATATCTTGTTGCATAGAAACCCTTGTAAGGGTCGTCGTGGTCGTGATCGTATGGTAGTTGGATTTCCAACTACCTGTACAATCACTACCTATCACCATTTAAGTTGTTGGTTCGAATCCCGCCCATGGCGATGTGTACTCCATACAACATTTAGTGATTAAGTTTGTCATTGACTTGCGGAAGGTCGGTGGTTTTCTAAGGATACTTCGGCTTCCTTTACCAATAAAACTGACCGCCACGATATAGCTGAGATATTGTTGAATGTGGCGTTAAACACCATAACACTAACCCAGTATGCTTACTTACCTTCAAAGACGTCAAATTCAAAATATGTAGATTTTCTAAAATTCGCCATTTTTGCTGTACAGCTACAATTTTCCCTATGGTACGAAGGAAGAACATTGATGGATAATGTTGACATCACCATAGATGAATTTGCATAATCTGATACTGGTTGGCTTGTTGTAAAACAATCCCAAATTAATTCCAATGTATCATATTCTGTGCCATTTGTATAAACAAGACATGTCAGTTCAACGATTGATGAAGCGAGCAGTGGCGATTCGTTATACGCAAATATATATGGTCCATCAAAATCTGTAAAAAAAAATAATCCTTGTTTGTTAATATGCATATCACAAGAGTAACACGAGGGGTCCGACTAGTGGAGCAGTAACTGCTTACCCTTTCGGAGCACCTGTGTTTATCCCCGGTTGTATTATGTTGCTCAGTCTTTTGTTTTCTGTATAGTATTTTGTAGATTATTGTTTGTCCTTTTGTCGTTTTACTTTCAACCACTGTATTTTTTGTCCTAATTCGATTTAAGGCTTCTTATTAAACCTTTGATATCTTCAGGACTGTGACCTGCAGAGCAGTAATAAAAGAGCTGTTCCGTTACTTGATTTTATGTCTAAGTGTAATGTTAGATAGTCTTTCATGTTTATTTATATCTACATCTTTTCTTATAAATAACACCGCGTCGGTGGTGTAATGGTTAGCGTGCTTGCTTCGAATGTGGTAGATTGTGGGTTCGAACCCCGTTCGGGTCAAACAAAAAACTATAAAGTTGGTATTTGTTGCTTCTCAGCATTAAGGAGAGATAGCAAAAGACTGGTTGGCTCGAAATCAGGATAATGTGTACTCGTGTGGCGACATGTCTATCCGCGGGTTATTGTTTCAGTGAGATAGCACTAAAAAAATCCAACTAAGCGTGTTGGTCAAGAACAAAGCGGACCTCATCGTCAATACATTGAAAATTTACTTATTCTCGCCATGATATAGCCAAAAAATTGCTGAGTTGGCGTTAAACAACAATCAATCACTCACTCACTCTTACTAACAAAGAACTATTATTTTGGACATATTTAACAGAAATGAATAAAATGTGTAATCTTTAGTTTTATGTGTAGTATATGTAGACCATTGTTTAACTTATTGTCCCTTTTTGTATTTCTGTCCTTCGTTGTACGGCTTCTGATTACCCATTTGGTATTTTCGGACTGTTCTTGGTAAGGTAATTCAAGTATGTAATATTTGTATCTGGTTTATACATGTTTGGATTGGTAGCAAAAATTTGATCGTATTTAAAACGCACCACAAAAACTCACAAATTACTTTAACATCGATACAATCCTCTCTTCGAATATCATTAAAGTTCATCGAACACTTGAATAACAAATGATCTCAAACGTCTGTATTCTCGTACTTTACAACATACGACATCCCGTTTAAGGAACAGTGACGATTATCTGTTTCATAATTCAAGTATGAATCGTTAATATATATGCCATGCATCCTTGTGTGAGCGAAAATAGGTGCGTATGCAACGTATAATGTATGTAAAAATGTACACTGCATCGAGACAGAGCCGATGATGAACAGTTTAGCCATACGGGTTCTGATTTCGAAATAAAAAGGGTACTATATATATATGATATACTATATTTATTCTCCCACGGATATTTTTATTTCCTTAAATATTAACTGAGGAACAAAAACAAAACAAACAAAAACAAAAAACAAACAAAATCAGAAGAAAAAAAAGGAAACATATTACAAAAATACAAATCAAACAAAAAGAGAGAACAAATAAAAAAACTCAAAACAAAGCAAAACAAAACCAAAAATAAAACACAAAAACAAAACAAAAAGAACATTTAATTGTTGTTATTGTGCTTTGACTGAAATCCTTTGTAATATAATTGTCTAGTCATATTTTGACTGTGTTGGTTGTCTTTTCACTATGCAAATGAAATTCATTTAAGAGATAAATCATGGAAGGCGAGGGATAACATTTACTAATATCCACCAACCCATGTTAAAACTCACTACACATTCTGGCTTCCATGAATTAGTTCGATTCTGATATGTCTAAGAGTACAAATACGGTAGTATACTTTGATTGGAAGACAGTAATTTATATTTACGTTTGCTGACAATGTCGCACATGATTTATGCTGCCAAATTCGAGCAGACGATAATTCATCAACATGTACATTTACGACGGGAAAGTCAGTTAAATGCACCAGCGCATGTGCTAATGAGATTATACCTAATCGATAAATCGCTCATTTGTTAGAATAATATTTATTTTTGTTGTATATGTTGACGGTATTTGTTGTCTTAATTCCTTGCTATTTAAATGAACTCATTATTTTGGAACAAATGTTTGGCAACCAAAAAGTCTATACAGTACAGTGATCAGTTCGAGTACATTTCTATTTTTAATGCACATAATATACAACTGAGAACTTCAAAGAAAGTGAATGCTTTCAAAAATTCATTAAAGCAGAAACATGAGACAATAAGTACATGTATTAAAAGTATTATGAAAATCATGTCTTATAAGAAGCAGAAACTGCTTACATTTCGCGAGCACCCGAATACACTCCCGGTTTTAAGTGGGGTCAGCGTTGCTCATCTTTTTTTTGTGCTGTTCTATTATATGTCTTTACGTTCTGAGTTTTGTGTTTTGATGTCCATTACGATTTCCGCATAAACCGATGTTCGGATAGTCTTTACCTCCGGTTGTTTGTAGGAGGGCTCATATCTTATTTATGTTATTTGTGTTTGCTTACGCATAGTGGTGTCCAACACATATCGTGTTGTGTTGTGTTGCGTTGCGTTTTGTTTTGTTTTTCTTCGTCTTGTGTACCTATTTTGCCAGTTTCTCTGGATTGTCCATTTGTGATTGCCCCTTAGGTGTTCTCTGACGTTTATTTAACATGCATAAAACTATATATGTATATACATACCTATTTGAATGTGAACATATGCATAGGCCATATCAATGTTACTACCATAATGACAGGACCAGTTACCGATTATATCTTCCTTCAAATTGCCATTCATTGTATAAATTGTATAAATAGTCTCATGTGTGGTTATATTTTGGGAAATACGTCCATTTGTATGATGAGCAAAGCATGTCGGTACCGGACATGGTAGTAAGCAGTTTGCTTGTTCTACTCCGTGTGGATTATAAATAGAAACACCAGCTATTATGCTGTCAATTTTACAGTTAAGTATTAGAGCATTATTCTCTATGCTCCATGTCAAAGACATAGAACAATGGCTTCTCACAAAAATACCCGAAACAAGCAATAAAACAAATATTTGTAAGACAGGTTTGACGATTCTAAAGGGTGGATAAAAAATTGTACATCAAAGAAGGTTAGACAATGTAATGGCCAAAAGAAAGGAAACATAAGGAAGACAAACACTTGTCGACTACACAGAAAACTAGATTGTCATGAATTCATGTGTAACAGACGGAAGAAGAGTTTGAAGATACCAAAGTGGTAATCAGAATCCGTATATTGAAGAAGAACAGACAACGCAATGGCCAAAAGAAAAAGTACAAAAGAACAAATAACGATCTACAAAACACCATGCATAAAACTAAAGATCAAGTAACACAAACCCTACTAAAAATCGGGGATGAACTCATGTTCTCCGGAAGGGTAACCAGTTCCTGCTCCACCAGTGTCACCCGTCGTGTTAATCTAGTTACAAGCCCGATGATAAAACATGACCGGGAAGTGCTTACGACAAGTGCAACATATCCATGGTCATTTGTAACACAGATATTCCATAACGGTTAACCAAGTCATGGTAGCGACCGTAAAAGTTTCGAAGTGATGTCTTCAACGTAACCAAGAGGAACCCTTGGTTCAGTAGCTTCTTTGTTAGCAGCAACCATTAATCAAAGAAATCCTGATAGGAACCACACTCTGGAATATCGTATCAACTGAGAGATATATAATCCATATGCAGGTGCTGCTGGAATGTTGCTACATATAAACTGTTCTATATTCTATCTGAATATGACAATCTTTGATGATCTCCAATGGAAGCTGAGCATTACAAGTGGCTTGTGACGATGCATATTTGTTTGCATTGCAATACATCATGTCGGAGAAATCATTAGGTAGTCCTACGTCCAAAAAATACCACAATTTAAAAGGAAAATCCGTTCACAAAAAAATAAACCAATTTTTTTTTTACATTTTTGCCAATTTTTGCATTGCAAATATTCTCTTATATTCATCCCTATCCGTAAGAACTTATATTAATCCTTATCCGAAATAACTTATATTAATCATTCTCCGTAAGAACTTATATTAATCCTTATCTGAAAGAACTTGTATTAATCATTATCAGAAAGAACTTATATCAAACCTTATCCGAAAGAACTTATATTAATCCTTATCCGAAAGAACTTCTATTAATCATTATACGTAGGAACATATATTAATAATTATTCGAAAGAACTTGAATTTAATCCTTATCTGGAAGAACTTATATTAATCCTTATCCGAAAGAACTTATATTAATCCTTATCTGAAAGAACTTATATTAATCCTTATCCGTAAGAACTTATATTAATCCTTATCTGAAAGAACTGATATTAATCCTTATCCGTAAGAACTTATATTAATCCTTATCTGAAAGAACTTATATTAATCCTTATCCGAAAGAACGTATATTAATCCTTATCTGAAAGAACTTATATTAATCCTTATTCACAAGAATTTATATTAATCTTTATCCACAAGAACTTATATTAATTATTATCCACAGGAACTTATATTAATCATTATCCACAAGAACTTATATTAATCCTTATCCGTATGATCGTTGCAATTTCGACTCCGAGATGTTTTCGCTAATCGCTAATCGCTCTTTCCAATAAACCATGAGTTGGTTAACTGTTACGGAATATGTTCCACTTGTCATCAACACTTCCCGGTCCTTTCCTCATTTCATGACTTATCACCGAGTTGCAACTAGAGCAACACGACAGATGCCACTGGTTGAAGAGGAACTGCTTACCCTTCCGGAGCACCTGAGTGCATCCCCTGTTTTAGTGATGTTCATGTTGCTCGATCTTTAGTTTTCTGTGTAGTGTTTTGTAGATTTTCTTTTGGCCATTGTATTACCTGTCCTTCGATTTACGGATTCTGATTACCCCTTTGATATCTTCAAACTCGTTTAACGTTATTTGTTCTAAGTTGTCCAATACTTACCTGGCATTTTTATATCTACGCTGTCAGATCCAATAGATGTTCCATGGTAGCACTTCCATTCACCATATATAAGTTCGCTCTTTTTAATGATTAATGTTGTTGTGTTTGTTGTCAAGTTTTGAATAATATTGAACTTTTCGTTGCATAAAACGTGTCCTACAACCCTGATCGGCGCAAGACAGTTTCCGCTTTGTTCCCCAGCAGGATTTTCAAACACAATTGTATATCTAAGTCTGTCTACCCTACAAATAATCTCTATGGTATCCCCCATGTCTTTATATTTCAGGCAAACACGGTGTTGGCCTAAAGATAATCCTATAAAGAAATAAAACTTTTAACCCAACAAAAATACATATAATTATAGTTATCATACTATTATTCTCCTGAAAAATGCACTTTACATATGTCAAATTTATATAAAAATAAATAATTAGATGAATTATGTGCCCTTGAGGATTTCAACGTTGAATTTACAACGTTGTTTCAACGTTTAATGTACGTTGCGAATATTGCGTTGAATTAACGACGTTGGTTCAACGTTGGGTTAACGTCGAAGTTATTCCAAGAAAAAAGTTTAAGAAAAAGATTAAGTGCATCAACTAATGTGAATGAGATGGAAAGGATAACGAGGCTGGAATGGGGTCAAGAGGATCAGGACATGTCACAGGGTAAGGATAACGAGGAACAGCCAAGATGGAGGAGAGAAAGAATTATAAGTGTTATAAAGTAACACTTTTGGTGGAAAGTGGGCTGGATGAAAAAGGGATTCTAGAATATTTCATGTACGGCTTTTGCCCATAACTCTCGATACTTAAACGTTGCATCGACATAAAGAAGGAAACATATAAACCGTGGCATAGTCAAAGCCGACATAGGGGCCTCACCATTTATCACCTAGACATGTGACCTATAAAAAGGTCCCAAGGACAAAAGGTCAATGACACTTTGACCATTGACCTTGAAATTTGTTATCCAACTAACTCGATACGATAACAGATGACTGATGAAATGCATAGGCAAACATATTCAGCATGTCAAGGACCCGGGGTCAAGGGCTACATTGGCTGCATTTGGACCGAAGTCGTCCAAATATAATGCCTCTGATACATTATTTTCCCCATTTTTGGTTAGTAGCGAACTGTAAGAGACGGCTAGTGAAATGTAATGGAAAAAAATGTTAAGCTGGTCAAGGGCTCCATTTCATACATTTGGACCGAAGTCATTCGTCGACTACTTATAAGAGTTATTGCCCCTAGTTTTTTCTTGGGGGGGGGGGAGAGGGGGTTGTTAGCAAATATCTCAAAAATGGTTAAAGATGGCTTATTAAAGCTTAAAGCAAGAATGTACCGCATGTCAAAGTCTACATTTGATACATTTGGATTCAATTAGTCTGACGACTCATATAAGAGTTACTGTCCCTCATCAATACGTTCATGTTCGGGTTTTCAGCTAATATCTCAACTGCAATGGTAAGAAATGGCCGATGCAATGGGGGGTAATTAAATTGCATTGCTTTAAAAAATACATTAAATATTTGCGTAGTGGGCCTTACTGGGCGATTAGTGTTGAAATATAATTAAAATTTTCGCGGGATTCATACCGGACGATTTTGTTGTAAGTACGTATGCGTGTTAGTTGTTCCTGGCCATTTTAAAATTGAAGCAAAGCGCCAGAAGATCAAGTAGTAAAGGTGTGAAACCACTAATTAATTTCTTTTACATTTTCTACTAAATTTTTGTTTTTTCGAGCCTACCTGGTCATTTTATCTTAAGTTTAACCTTTCCAAGACCATATATTTTCTGAAAGGTATATGATTCCTCTACGTACTGTCAAAATATCAGGGCATATTTAAAAGGTTGCAGTGAAATGCCAGGCTACGGAAAACACCTACTCTAAAAATTGCTCGGTCATCCCCCAGAAATTCAGTATTTATAGGTCATGCATCAAATCCTCCATAGAGGTATTAAAATACAACTAAATCCATCCAATGTGGGCTCAAAATAATTCCTATATATCTAACTTCAATTCTCAATTTTAATTATTCCATTCCATGCAGTAGTTTTCATAATACTACAAAGTGAAAGGAACTTTTTTCTTTAAAAGGGACTACTGTTCTAAGCTGTGATTGGTGAATTAGTGGTTTGAAACCTAAAGAGCAAATAAACTTGTTTCTTTAACCATTTGTTGGCCTAATTTCTATTCCTTAGGCAATATCAACCCCCCAAAAAACCCTCATAAGATATGTGGCTGTCTGATATTTACAAGAATAAGTGTGCAAATGCAAAGGTACCCCCTTGAAGATTTTTAATGAAAATATCTCCATTCACAGCTGTTGAGTTCAGATTGTGTAATATAGCAAAACTTACATATTCTCTTATATATTACAGTTATCAAGTTAATTGCTAACATAATAAGCAATTTTAACACGTATATATACCTCAGTTGTATATCTAATAGCCTAAATACTATGAAATGTTTGCATTTAGCCCCCCCTTTTTTTTCGTCTCATAAAATGAGTTCACATCATTCTAAATTTTGTTAATTCATGCTTTTACCCCATAAATTATGTAGTTTAAGACATAAAATAAGTATTTGTATCTAAATCTTTGGTTGAAAGTCCTTCTAATTCCATTAAAGTTGCAAAAATATGATTTATTGATATTCAAGTCTTGGAATTTCTTATGGTGCACAACTATAATTTCCCCCAAAACTCATCAAATATATGTTTCCACATAATTCTTTCCCACAGTTTAACGCAGTTTATGCTCCACTATTGGCACCCGTCGTGTTACTCTTGTTTATAAAACGATTTGATGCGAGATAATCTGGAAGTTAGCGAACATGAAAAAAAACAACAAAAAAACAACTTAACATGACATAATTTGATAACGCTGTAGAATCATTATTTGATAATGTAAATGATGGATGCAGCTAACAGTATTTCGATATGCCGAATTTCATCATTTGTTCTATGATGATGACGGATTGTTGGTATCGTCAATTAAATTCCTAACCCTACCCTAAATTTTATCCCATATTATAAATCAGCTAACAGTATTTCAGTATGCCAAAGTTTATCCTATATTATATAGTATTGTGTACTCCAGTGAATAAATCTTATTTAAATAAGGGGCCGTCGTGGTCGTGATCGTATGATTGTTGGATTTATAACTACCTGTGCAAGCAGCGCCTATCACCAATGATGTTGTGAATTCGAATCTCGATTAGGGCGCGGTGTACAACATTATGTGATAAAGTTTGTCAGTGACTTGCTACAAGTCGGTGGTTTTCTCCGGGTCCTCCGGTTTCCTCCACCAATAAAACTGACCGCCACTATACTAGTAACTGAAATATTGTTGAAAGTGGCGTTAAGAACCATCAAACAAACAAACATATTTAAATTATATTGCAACATTTCATTTCAAATGGTATTCGAACGTAAATTTAACACTGGAAAGTTAAGTAATCTAATAGACAGAAACATATCACATGCTATTCTAGATTTGACCAAATGAACATGAACAGTCTCAACTTAGCAAAGCATGTGTGTGTGTCCCTGCTGATACCTTTCCTATCAAGGTGTCAAACCAGTAATTCAACCAATCAGAGCTAAGAACATATAGTAGTCCCTTTTACAGAAAAAAGTTCCTTTCACTTTGTTGTATTGTGACAAATACTGAATGGAATGGAATAATTAAAATTGATAATTGAATTTAAATGTATAAGGATTATGTTGAGCCCAAATTTGATTGATTTAGTTGTATTTTAATATGGGTATGGAGGATTTGATGCATGACCTATAAATAGGGAATTTCTGGGGGATGACGGAGCTATTTTTAGAGTAGGTATTTTCCATAGCTTGGCATTTCACTGCAAGACTTTAAACATGGCCTGATATTTTGACAGAAGGTAGAGGAATCATGGACGCATCAGAAAATGTATGGTCTTCGGAAGGTTAAACTTAAGATAAAATGGCCAGGTAGGCTCGAAAAAACACAAATTTAGTAGAAAACCTTAAAGAAATTAATTAGTGGTTTCACACATCAAGATCATTATAACCATCAAACGTATTTAAACTTAGAAAATCCTTGAAAAATCCTTATTCCTAAAGATTATGACTTAGCAATTTATATAGTTCACTCTTTGAGGCAGGTTTACTTTGAAATAAGTATAGACAATATGAAAGTACAACTGGTGAGTCGAATTAGCATTTAAATTATAATACAGTCAAGTCTGTATATAAAGGCCACTCAAGGGAACCTGAAAATGAGGCCTTAATGAGCAGTTGTCCTTTACCTTTATCTACAGGTTGAAATTATATGCCTTATTCATTATTGGGGACAATGAGACTGCCCTTTATAGACAGTGATTTCTTATATAGAGGTGCGTTTTAAAGCAGGTTTGACTGTATTTATATTTCATTCCATATTATATAACATGTACTATCAAATTCCAGCAAATTAATGACCTATTTTATTCTGATGTCCTACCAAAACCATTAATTTCTTCAGATGTTCATGACTTATTGATATTAAATCTGTTAGAAGTATCAGTTATGATATTCTTGTCTAAAGAATAACGGTCTTAAACAAAAAGATTCTACTGTCCTAGCTGATAGTCAAGTTAACTACCAGCTGCAGCATACATTGATCATGCATGGGTACTATCCCTGTGTACGTTGTCATTCATTTTTGCGCTGGTATGCAGTCTTTTGGAAGTCAATCTGTGCATGGTTTTCTTCATCATTTGTTTAAATATGCATTGCCGTTGGAGATCCAGTTATCAAGAGGTGAAGGTTGAGAATCTCATTAACCGGTTTAATCCCGCCACATTTGTATGCCTGTCCCAAGATAGGGCCTATATTTTTAACGTCATATGTCATGGTCTTATTTTCTGTTCAGTGAGTTGAAGCGAGAGATGAGTGTTCGTTTTGTTTATATTGGTGGAATTGTTGACCATCACTGTTTAATTTTTCTTTTCATAATAGAGAATGGGTGTTAAATACATGGACTGATCTTTCTTAAAAATAAACAGTAGAGAAAACTGAAGGAGCGATACAGAATGGACAATCCAGGAATACAGTCATCATCGGACATAGGACACAGAACAAAAAGAAAGAAAAAAACCCCCAGAAAGCTAAGAACATATACATGAGCAATAAGGCCCCCCTGAAGACCGAGGTGCAGCAGCTGCTCGCGAATGATAAGCAGGTCCTGTTTCTTACAAGACACCGGTCGTGTTACTAATAGTCAAGTCCGGTAAAAAATACATTATCGATGAAATGGGAAAGAAAATATTTAAGTAAAACATACCTTGGAGGACAAGATAGAACAACAAACGATAATCGCATCTAATATTCATTTTAACACCTTTCTGTAATTCCTTAAAGTCCAAATTTTCCACTCATTAAGAATCTATAGTACTGATTTTCTGTAATTCCTTAAAATCCATGAATTATTTCCTTGAAAAAGAATACTAAACCTATGTGTTTCCTGGTAAAATACAGTGAAACCTGTATTAAGAGGTCACCTTTGGAATAAAGAAAAGACAGGTGACCTCTTAAAAGAGGCACAGTTGAGATGAAATATTCTATGACAGGACAAGAAAAGGGTGACCTTTCACTACAGGTGACTGCTTAATAGATGTGACTTCATGGGTAGGTTTGACTGTATTGTACTTAATCAACAAAGCTGAGGATGTTGAACACTTGAGATTTACGTAAATAAATATATTAAATTAACCTCTAAAAGGAAATAAAAAACCTAATTATTGAACAAACAAATAGTTATTATTTTATATTGTTTGTTTGTTTGTTTGATGATGCTTAACGTGGCGTTTCAACAATATTTAAGTTATATTGTGGCGGTCAGTTTTATTGGTGGAGGAAACCGGAGAAAACCACCGACCTGTCACAAGTCACTGACAAACTTTATCACATACATGTAATGTTGTACACCTCGCCCTGATCAAGATTCGAACTCACAACATCAGTGGTGATAGGCACTGATTGCATATATAGTTGTAAATCCAAATACCATATGATGATGGCCACGATGGCCTCTTATTATTCTATACGATTGTTTTTTAAGCGAAAAGAAGTTTTATAAACACATGTCTTATCGTTAGATTCGCCTTACGAGACAAGGTAACACTTCCACTAATATAGAGTATGTGGTCGAGTGGTCTAAGGTGCTGGACATAAGACTAAAAAATATGTCAGCTCAAAAATCTAATTCTAACACTGATTTAATTGGAAAATGTCGACTTTGATGTGAACTCAACATGACCTTATTAAGCGACTGTTTTTTAAAGGTATAATAGAACAGGTTGTCTTGGAAAAATAATGAAAGGTTCTTGCCATCTGCAGTACATTATAAAGTAAAAAAAAATGATAATTAAAAAAAAAGAAATAAAAAGCAAACAAACAAAAAACAACAACCACAACAAGCAAACAAAGATGAACAAACAAACAAACAAACGACAAAAACAAAACAAACCAGAGGCTCTCAAGAGCCTGTATCGTTCACCTGGTTATAAAAAAAACCAATTGGTCCTATGTAAAAACTAAGGTTCAATGTTAATCTATGTCCTGCGGTGGTGGCCATCTTGGATTTCCGATCGGCATAAAAAACACACACCTTGTAGAGGACCTTCCAATGATCATTCCTGGGCAGTTTGGTTTCAATTATCCAAGTGGTTTCAGAGAAGAAGCGTTTTGAAACATTTTTCCCATAGGGTCCAATGTTAAACAAGTCCTGCCGTAGCCACCATTTTGAATTTCATATCAGAACAAAAAACGTAAAGTTTGTAGAGGACCATCCAATGAACATTCATGTACAGTTTGGCTTTAATAATATTTGTAGTTTCTGAGAAGAAGGCATTTGAACATTTTCCCATAGGGTTCAATGCTAATCTATGTTCTGCGGTGGTGGCCATCTTGGATTTCCGATCGGCATAAAAAACAGAGAGTTTGTAGAGGACCTTCCAATGATCATTCCTGGGCAGTTTGGTTTCAACTGTCCAAGTGGTTTTAGAGAAGAAGCATTTTGAAACATTTTTCCCATAGGGTCCAATGTTAAACTAAGTCCTGCCGTAGCCGCCATTTTGAATTTCATATCGGAACAAAAAACCTTAAGATTGTAGAGGACCATCCAATGAACATTCATGTACAGTTTGGCTTTAATCATATTTGTAGTTTCTGAGAAGAAGGCATTTGAACATTTTCCCATAGGGTCCAATGTTAATCTATGTCCTGCGGTGGCGGCCATCTTGAATTTTCGATCGGCATAAAAAAACAGAAACTTTGTAGAGGACCTTCCAATGATCATTTCTGGGCAGTTTGGTTTCAATTATCCAAGTGGTTTCAGAGAAGAAGCGTTTTGAAACTTTTTCCCATAGGGTCCAATGTTAAACTAAGTCCTGCCGTAGCCGCCATTTTGAATTTCTTATCGGAACAAAAAACGTAAAGTTTGTAGAGGACCATCCAATGAACATTCATGTACAGTTTGGCTTTAATAATATTTGTAGTTTCTGAGAAGAAGGCATTTGAACATTTTCCCATAGGATCCAATGTTAATCTATGTATTGCGGTGGCAGCCATCTTGGATTTCCGATCGGTGTAAAAAACATAAAATATGTAGAGGACCTTCAAATGATCATTCTTGGGCAGTTTGGTTTCAACTATCCTAGTGGTTTCAGAGAAGAAGCATTTTGAACATTTTCCCCATAGGGTCCAATGTTAAACTAAGTCCTGCCGTAGCCGCCATTTTGAATTTCATACCGGAACAAAAAACGGAAAGTTTGTAGAGGACCATCTAATGAACATTCATGTACAGTTTGGTTTTAATAATATTTGTAGTTTCTGAGAAGAAGGCATTTGAATATTTTCCCATAGGGTCCAATGTTAATCTATGTCCTGCGGTGGTGGCCATCTTGGATTTCCGATCGGCATAAAAAACAAATCTTTGTAGAGGACCTTCCAATGATCATTCCTGGGCAGTTTGGTTTCAACTGTCCAAGTGGTTTCAGAGAAGAAGCATTTTGAAACATTTTTCCCATAGGGTCCAATATTAAACTAAGTCCTGCCGTAGCCACCATTTTGAATTTCATATCGGAACAAAAAACCTTGAGATTGTAGAGGACCGTCCAATGAACATTCATGTACAGTTTGGCTTTAATCATATTTGTAGTTTCTGAGAAGAAGGCATTTGAACATTTTCCCATAGGGTCCAATGTTAATCTATGTCCTGCGATTGCGGCCATCTTGGATTTCCGATCGGCATAAAAAACAGAAACTTGGTAAAGGACATTCCAATGATCATTCATTTACAGTTTGGGTTCAGTCAGTTCATTAGTTTCAGAGAAGAAGATCTTTGAAATTTCAGCCAATCAGAGCATATTATTGGCCCTGGCAGCCATATTGAATATCCGACTGGAACGAAAAACAGTAACTTTGTAGAGGACCATCCAAGGAACATTCCTGTTAAGTTTGGTTCCAATCGGCCCAGTGGTTTCGGAGAAGAAGCTTGAAATGAGGTCCAGGTGAACTAAAAACAAAAAGAAGGAAAATTAAGAAGTACAATAAAATAATATAAAATGAAAATGATAAATACAAAGAATAAAAAAAGCGAAAGCAAGCATAAACCAGAGGCTCTCAAGAGCCTGTATCGTTCACCTGGTAATAAAAAAAACCAATTGGTCCTATGTAAAAACTATGTCCTGCAGTGGTAGCCATCTTGGAATTACGATCAACATAAAAAACACAAAGTTTGCAAAGGACCTTCCAATGATTGATGCAGTTTAGGTTCAATCAGTGCAATAGCTTCAGAGAAGAATATATTTCTGTATTTTCCCCATATGGTTCTGTGTTAATACTATGACCTGTGGTGGCAGCCATCTTGGATTTCCGATCGGCATAAAAAACAGAGGACCTTCCAATGATCATTCCTGGGCAGTTTGGTTTCAACTGTCCAAGTGGTTTCAGAGAAGAAGCATTTTGAAACATTTTTCCCATAGGGTCCAATGTTAAACTAAGTCCTGCCGTAGCCGCCATTTTGAATTTCATATCGGAACAAAAAACCTTAAGATTGTAGAGGACCATCCAATGAACATTCATGTACAGTTTGGCTTCAATCATATTTGTAGTTTCTTAGAAGAAGGCATTTGAACATTTTCCCATAGGGTCCAATGTTAATCTATGTCCTGCGATGGTGGCCATCTTGGATTTCCGATCGGCATAAAAAACAGTAACTTGGTAAAGGACATTCCAATGATCATTCATTTACAGTTTGGGTTCAGTCAGTTCATTAGTTTCAGAGAAGAAGATCTTTGAAATTTCAGCCAATCAGAGCATATTATTGGCCCTGGCAGCCATATTGAATATCCGACTTTGTAGAGGACCATCCAAGGAACATTCCTGCTAAGTTCGGTTCCAATCGGCCAAGTGGTTTCGGAGAAAAAGCTTGAAATGTGAAAAGTTTACAGACGACGGACGCCAAGTGATGGCAATAGTTCACCTGGACCTTTGGTCCAGGTGAACTAAAAAAAGGGGGAAAAAAAAGAAAAAACCAAGACACAACAAAGAAAGGAAAAGAAAAATAATCAAATTAAATCAAACAAAGAAAATAATATCATGGATAAGAGGAATAAAAGAGTAATTAATGACGGGTGGACTTTACTTGAATTAGGGAACGACCATTTAACTTAAAGGGGGGGGGGGGGTTTCCTAAAAAAATATTATGATTTAGAAGGGAATGAAATTAAATAATCTATCACAGCATTGACCACAAAAAAAATATTCTGCTTTACATAAGTATAAACAAATATAATCTGGTTTAAGAGTATTGTTTTGAAGAAAAGTAATAAATCCCAAGAGTTGTGCAATAAATCTCAAGTATACTTTATGCCATATCTACACACCTATAAACCTCACTCTATTTGGAATTTATATTAAAGATTTCGTTTAGTTTTTCAAACTGTACTTGACCTTTCAGTAATTACACCCTATTTTTAACAGATATTGTAAGTGTCCCTTATAAAAAGGGATTGCTGCCTCATGTATGTACTGTCAGTTGTAAGGCTATGAACATTTGATAATAAACACTTAATACTATAACAAAGGCAATGCAAAGCATGACATATCCAAGGGGATACCATAGAGACTGTGCCATTTATTTAAGAGATGGACCTGTATAAACTGAATAAAAAACCAGTGTGTTATTGTGTTTTATATAATAAAGATCTGAACTTGTTTAATTAAAATCCTCACTTGTTTATTTACATGTACAAATGAGATATAACATGGAAATGTATGAGCTATATGCATAACATCTAAAAATGAATACTGGCTCACACCTTTAATGGCTTTATACAAAGCATTGAAAAAAAATCTGTTTTGACTTGGTAAGAAAAAAAAAATTAGTTTGAATGCAATTGAACAAAAATAAAAATGTGTCCAACTGTTTAAAAAAAAATTCAGATCAGTACAAAAAACCATATCGTTGCTTTAAATAAGCAATTGATTGCATTGGAAAGGAACCACCTGAATTTGTGTTAAATCGAAAGTAAAAGTAGAATTTTTGAGGGTAGGTAACTTCAGAATGTCTGTTTTTTCTTACTATGCCATTAAATTATCGATTTTCGGAAGAGAGCTTCCAAATAAGTACCCCTTCAATGAGATGATATAAGTGTCACTTATATTAAACTTCAGGAGAAACCTGTATGCAAGCTCAAAAAGATTTGATTAAACCAGGGGATGTCATAGGGAAAGGGGATGGAATCAGCAAATAATGATGCTAGAAAATGGCCGATTTTACCATTCGATGTATCTCGGGATTTTATAATAAGTAATGAAATTCTCGTCTAGTTCTCGTATATCGAGAAACTTTTCATTGGATAATTTTTTGACGTATTTGAAGTGTCTATGCAAATTTAGAATCGACGGAAATAAATCGGAAAATGCCGAAGTATAATTGTAATATACGGAAAATATCGAAGGAAATTCGGCAATATATTTATTATAAAGTGGGCGTTGATTATATAAATAAATCTAAAGTTCTTCAATGTAGGTATATTTAATTTAAATAATTGCAACTATAATATTCATATAAATATGAACATACATTTTTTTTATTGTTTAATATTGATAACAATTTCAAAATATAACAATTAAATGCAAAAAGTTGAATTAACAATAATTATTGGGGAAAATGCTTTTTAAGGAATATAAATAAAGGGAGATAATCATAGTACTGTATAGTATTATAAAATTACTACTGAAAAACTTTTTGTAAAAAAAAATTGAACTAAGTGATTAACACAGTTTGTCTATAAGTTTATATTTAAAAAAAATATGAAATAAATATTTTACAATACTGTCTGTACTCCTGTAGCAGTGTGAAGCCCATCTATGATCTAAATAGATCCTCTGTTTTTAATAACAATTTATATTCATAAAATAAAATAATCAAAATGCATATGTATGCTAAATAAATTTTGGATTAAGTGTTAACTATGTTAGATACAATGTATCTACGTACCATTAGTTGTTTACAAAATACACATATATATAATTATTGTTTGTAAACAAACATCTGCTTTGCATATCATCCTCGGATTTACCATATTCTAAGAAAACACGTGTTTCTTTTAATTAATTTATTTCATAAAAATATATAACCTATATTTTCTGTTTTTATATATAATTATTAAGGTAAAACTACCTTACAAAAGAACAAAAAGCCATTCAGAAAAATTTGTCAAACTACAACTCTTTCTGATTCTGATCCTGATCTTACCAGCAGCTCGCTGGTAACATTTGGCCCAAATTTTGATTGTATTTTACTTCACATCCAAAATTTTACATGAAGACATAGGTTGAATGTAAAATAATACAAACCGCATTGGGAAATATATATTTCAAACAATTACATCCATATTTTGTCACAATATATCCATAAATAAATGTCTGGCAAACTCATTTACCTAACACGATACACACATTAGCACCCCCCTATTGGTTGTAATGGCTGAGTATATAGTCAAGGGAGATAATCGTTTCCGTAGCCTGATTAAACATAGAATGCTATGGAGAATTCTTTAGTGGTATTACTTCCGGTGTCGTAAAATTTGTAGCTACCCATGAAAATTAGCTACCTCAAACTTCCGGTAGCTAATTTTCATACGGCGGAGCACAATAATTAGCTACCTATGAAAATTAGCTACTTGTAGCATAAACTTATAGGATTTGTCTCCCTTATTATGTTTACCAAAATACAGATTGTGTATTTCCAATGGAGAGACAAAATGAAAAACTGCATGTACATAAGCAGGAAAAGAGTTACAGATTGACAAAGAGAGACATATAGATCTCAGGCGCCCCCCCCCCCCCCTTCAAATTGGAAAAAATATTATTTTTTTGGCGTAAAATCGTGATTTTTCACACGAAATACCCTAAAAATTTTCGTGCCTCACTCCGCTCGACGCATTTTTTTTAAGTGCGCCCCCCCCCCCCCCTAACTTGAAATCCTGGATCCGCTCCCTGGATCTGTACCCAATAAACAATAGATATTAGTGGTGTTCATAGTTGAAAAACAAAATGCTACCTATATGGCTGTATAGCATGTGATTAAGTTACAAACTATCTTTTTTCAATTTACCATCGCGATGTATCATTTTTACAGCTATTAAAAAATAGATTGGTGGACTATATATGGTAGAATTTAATATTTATGTGATGTTCAAACTATGCAAATTATTCTTTAACTTAATAAGATCATATATGATAATTATTAATCACACTCTTATTATTGCTAACCGTGTTACCCTCTTGAAATAAAGAAATTAACTCATTTACTTACTTATTGACACTATCTTCTGAATTCAAGAAATAAATAAAATTATGTTCCATATATATTTAATAATGAAAGTTGGGAACTTTATTTATTACAATATTAAAGAACTGGTAGCTATTAGATTAATTTCAATTCGAAACTGAAACTATTTGCACACTCTTGATGACAATTTCTTATTTGGATTTTGTAAAAATAGAACCCTAAATCATAAATTTCCAACAGAATGTGGAAGATGGCAAAATATGTGTACAGAACATGGTTTGACCCGATCGGGACTCGAACCCACGATCTACCGCATTCGAGGCGAGCACGCTAACGATTACACTACCGATGAGAGTCTTTGGTGAGCATTTCTGGTCTGTTTCTCAGCGAATACATATATTTCACTTTGTTGTCGACTGTCCCTTATATGAAAGTATTAGAGTAAAATTTTTTGATAAAGTTATTGACTTATGTCCAAATTTTAGATACATGGACACATCATCAAAATTTGTCTGGCTATTTACTAATGAACATGAACAAGTTTTGAAAAAAATAGGTAGTTTTATAGAGGAATGTTTTTTGCTGCGAGGACACAATTGATCCTATAGATATCATTAGGTTAGGTGAATTATTATAGTTATTATGCATGTTATATTATATTAAATATGAATTGATTTATGGTGGTATTTGATAGACTCTGATCTGGCCGTGCAGTCACTGAACATAAATATGTTTTCCTGTTTTTTGTGTGTGTTTACATGTATGTCTCCAATCATTTCAATCATTGTAGTAAATTGTTTGCCCCTTGTGGGCCCTTAATTGGCAATAAAAAATTCTTATTCTTATTCTTATATTGTCCAGGGGCGGATCCAGGATTTCAAGTTAGGGGGGGGCAAATTTTAAAAAATTGCGCCGAGCTGAGGGAGGCCCAAAACATTTTAGGGTATTTCGTGTGAAAAATCACTATTTTATGCAAAAAATATTATTTTTTCAAATTTTAGGGGGTGGGGTGGGGGCGAGGGGGGGGGGGGGGCGCCTAATGCGCGCCCCCCCCCCCCTGGATCCGCCCCGGTAGTCTACATAAATGACAATAGATAACGTAACAATACAAAATACATTGCGCAACGCACGGTCAACTTTTCGCGCTTTCACAATCCTTCGGCAGAAGACACATAAAAAGCGACTTTTTGAGTACATGTATATAAACAAATTCATATTTCAAACCAAAGATTATCAACTGGTATTTGTTGCTTATAATGCAAAGCACGCAGAATTAAGGAGAAAGAGCAAAGACTGGTTGCTTCGGAATCTGGATAATGTGTCAGAGTGGAGCGACATGTATATCCGCGGACTGTTGTTTCCGTTAGCTAACACTATAAAAAAAAACTAAGCGTGTTAGTCTAGAAAAAAGCGGACATCATCATCATCTCATTAACTTGGTCTCGCCATGATATAGCTATAAAATTGCTGAGTTGGCGTTAAAAAACAATCGCACACTCACTAAAGCTGTTACGTACAGTTTTTATATTTCCCCGACAATGTACGTATATTGTGCTTATTCTGCAATGTCTTATAGTTAAAAAACAACAACTGGCAAATTGTCTAAAAAGAGCAGAAACAGACATCGTTCTAAGCGTTTTAGACGTCCGCACTTATAGTGTAAGTTTCTCGGCGTCGCTCGACATGAATCAGTTACCAGAAAAACTATATCTTGGTCAAAATCTTAAGCAATATGTGATGAAAGAAGCTGTTATATATAAAATCCTTAGGTACAGACAAAACAGATGTCACACCAATGAGGAGCGATGGACAGATCACAGCTGGCACAAAGCAAAAATCCAACATCCCCAACAGTGTCAGTCCGTATTCACCGTAGAATCACAAGACAACATCCCCGACTGCACCAAAACCCACATCATAAAAACAGCACTCCCAATATCTCTACCAGGTGTAAAAGAAACTCCTACATAACATCAATACCCATAGATTTTGTGCTCCCAAAACTATTAAATTATTTGGCTTTCCAATCTTTTGATCTTGAGCTACCTGATGAAGGTTATTCCAGAAACGTTCATGTGCACTAAATTTGATATCTACGTTTTTATTACCTCTTTTTAGCAATGTAGCTATCTGAATGTTTTCTTTGAAAACAAGATACACTCATTGTTTAATATGATAGATACAAAATGTATGTAAAATTTCCAGGTAAATTAGTTACCTGTATCTCTTATGAAAATTATGTGTACAGAACTAAGTCAGATTGATAAAAGGTGCATTCATGTTGGGTTTTTGTCTTTCTTTTTGATATTTTTGATTGGTTTGTTTTGTTTTGTATTTGTTTGTTTTTGATAACAGATTAATATCTAATTTTATTTCTGTTTTTTTCTGTTTTGAGGATATAACTTCAGAAGGGCCTACAAATTTATACATCTTGGAATAACAGTAGTACTTTAGGGTGCCTGCATCCTAATTTCTTATGTACATGTATCTCTATTCTTTATCAATAAATGTTTAGAGGTTTGCGTTTGTATTGAATCTGGGCCTTGATGGGAGAGAGTTTTAAAGAGCTGCCTACACCTCATTTATCTTTCACTGCACTGTTCATCACTTGGATGATGTACTCAACCTTTAGAAAGTAGATTGTCAGACGCTGGTACAACATATGAAAATGTCTGTAATGTCATTGAATATAGCCCAAATAAATATTTTGCATCATGCTGGTATGTTTTGTAAGTACAGATACTTGTATCACACATACTTGCCAATTTAATAATTAAATAACAGCCATACATGATAATATCTCACACACAAAGTATCTTAACACAAGTTATTTCTTAAAGATTTGATTGAAAAACTCAGACAGATATGGTGGAACATTAGCATACATATAATACAATACAATATATAGACTAGAGGCCCAGTAGGTTGAGAATATTTTTTAGAAATCAACCAATCAGCAACAAGAATTGCCTGTGGTTGACATGTTTGTTAACGGATCGGGACGAAATGAGCATTCTTTATAGAGGGCCTTCCATAGCTGCTACCTATCAAGTTTCGGTTCATTTTGTCATGCGGTTTCAGAGGAGAAGATTTTTTATGAATCGACCAATCAGCAACACGAATTGCCTGTGCTGGCCATGTTTGTTAACAGATCCAAAATGAGCAATCTTTATAGAGGGCCTTCCATAGATGCTACCTACCACGTTTCGGTTCATTTGGCCAAGCGGTTTCGGAGTAGAAGATTTTTAGGGAATCTACCAATCAGCAACACGAATTGCCTTGCTGGCCATGTTTGTTAACGGATCCCAAATGAGCAATCTTTATAGAGAGCCTTCCATAGATGCTACCTACCACGTTTCGGTTCATTTGCCCAAACAGTTTCAGGGTAGAAGATGTTTTAGGAATCGACCAATCAGCAACAATAATTGCCTGTGCCGACCATGTTTGCTAAGGGATCAGGACTAAATGAGCAATCTTTACAGAGGGCCTTCCATAGATGCTTCCTACCAAATTAGGTTCATTTGGTCAAGCGGTTGCAGAGGAGAAGATTTTTTTAGGAATCGACCAATCAGCATCAAGAACTGCCTGTGGCGGCCATGTTTGCTACGAATTGAGCCGAAATGAACAATCTTTATAGAGGACCTTCCATATATGCTTCCTACCAAGTTTCAATTCATTTGGCCAAGCGGTTTCAGAGATTTTTAGAAATTGACCAACCAGAAACAATAACTGCCTATGGCTATTCGATTTCAGAGGTGAAGATTTTTTAGAAATCAACCAATCAGCAATAAGAATTGCCTATGGTGGCCATGTTTGTTAATGGATCATGACGAAATGAAAAATCTTTATAGAGAACCTTGCATAGATGCTTCCTACTAAGCTTCAGTTCATTGAGCTAAGGGGTTTCAGAGCAGAAGATTAAAATGTGAAAAGTTTACAGACGGACGACCGATCAAATGATCGCAATAGCTCACGTTCCCTTTGACAACGTCTGCTCAAAAGCTTTGATGAATACCAGAGTACAACACAAATTCTAACACGACGTCCTTCTTACGCTTTGTAGACAAACGAGCGATTTATCGATGGTATAATCTCGTTCACACATGTGCCGGTGAATGTGACTGACTTTTCCATTGGCAGCATAAATGTTGTGCGACACTTTCCGCAAACGTAAATATAAATTACCGTCTTCCAATCAAAGTATACTACCGTATTTGTAATCTTAGACATATCAGAATCGAAATAAATCATGGAAGCATGAATGTGTTTTGAGTTTTAACATGGGTTGGCGGATATTAGTAAATTTTATCCCTCTGGCTCGGGATAAAATACTAATATCCAACAATCCATGTTAAAACTCAAAACACATTCTGGCTTCCATGATTTATTTCTTAATTAGCGGGTCATTTTAACTGAGCCTGAATTACTCACCTGGTCACTTATACAGTTTATGTTCAATAAAGTATAGATTTTGTTAAAAAAATATTTTATAAATTTCGAATTTAACAAATAAATATATGATTTTTGATTCTGTCACATCTCTCCAACAGTAAAAGTTACAACAAATCAGCGGGGAACCTCCAATGTAAAGAAGGAATGCGAGGTAGCTAATTTTCATGGGCAAACTTCTGTTGCTTATGCTTATGTTTGAATGGTGCCAGGTAGTTTATTTTCATGGATAACACTTTGACACCTGTGTCATACATTGAACAAATGTAAGGTAGCTTATTTCCATGGAAAACGTCATGACTCCTATCCAATGTAACGAAGGAATGCGAGGTAGCTAATTTTCATGAGCAAACTTCTCATGTTTATGCTTATGCTTGAATGGTGCCAGGTAGTTTATTTTTATGGATAACACTTTGACACCTGTGTCATACATTGAACAGATGTAAGGTAGCTAATTTTCATTGAACACTTCGTGACTCCTATTCCATGCAATGAAGAAAGGTCAGGTAGCTAATTTTCATGGACCATGAAACGAAGGAATGAGAGGTAGCTAATTTTCATGGGCAAACTTCTGATGCGGATGCATATGTTTGAATGGTGCCAGGTAGTTTATTTTCATGGATAACACTTTGACACCTGTGTCATATATTGAACAGATGTAAGGTAGCTTATTTTCATGGAAAACGTCACGACTCCTATCCAATGTAACGAAGGAATGCGAGGTAGCTAATTTTCATGAGCAAACTTCTGATGGTTATGCTTATGTTTGAATGGTGCCAGGTAGTTTATTTTCATGGATAACACTTTGAAACCTGTGTCATACAATGAACAGATGTAAGGTAGCATATTTTCATGGAACACGTCATGACTCCTATTCCATGCAATGAAGAAAGGTCGAGTAGCTAATTTTCATGGACAAGCTTCAGATGCTTATGCTCATGTTTGAACGGTGCAAGGTAGTTTATTTTCATGGATAACACTTTGAAACCTATGTCATACACTGGACAAATGCAAGGTAGCTTATATTCATGGAAAACTTCATGACTTCTATCCCATGTAATGAAGAAATTATGCTGACTAGTCTTTGCCTTTATTCTTTTACGCCATGTGCCAATATAAATTGTATAGTTTTTGGTTTGATCAGATCATTGATCGAAACCACGATCTACCGCACATGATGCGAGTACTCGTAACTATTTCACCACAGGAGCGTTATTGCTTGTTATAGCTAAGCGTCTTATTTCTTTGGAATAGATATAGTATAAACATATTTTATTAATTAATTCAATATTACACATTATGATAATACACATATAAATGGAATAGATATACACATTTTTGTATATATGCAAAGCAGAAAATGCATTATGTACAGATAAATAATATGGTGATTGATATATAGAAACTTGTTCATGTCACTATAAATATATAATTTTTTAAAAATATTATTAGACTTGAATTTATTTATATTATATATATATGTATATATATATATACAACTCCGCGGGAACCCCGGTGTATAGAAATGGGACCGAAAACTTCTTCGCTTGAAAGGGCGTCCGTCGGTTGTGCGGGATGTATAAATTCACAACCAACCCGTCCTTCGGACGAGACGTAAATAATACCGAGGTCCCGTGTTGAGAGATTGCCATCCTCTTCGCACGTTAAAGAACCCAATGTACTGTAACAGCTCATTATGAGCATATGAGACCTGTTGCACTGGCTAAATTATCCGTCCCTACCCATACACCTTTCCTTGTTTCGAGTCCGGTGGCGTTTAAATTTTTTAATGTTCTCGTCCTGAATATAGCTGAAAAAATGCTCGCTGGACGTTAAACACCAACCAATCAATCAATCAATCATATATTTTATATCGAAATAACTTATTTTCATCCAGATTTTGCTCCATGTAAACAAGGATTTATATATATATATATAGTCGAGGGAAGAACGAAAATTTGACAGCGCAAAAATCTAATTCTAATACTGTTTGGTTTAATTTTCAGACATATATATATATATATATATATATATATATATATATATATATATATATAAATAAATATATATATATATATATATATAAATCCTTGGTGTAAATGAATGAATAGGAGTTTGCTATCCATTTCTGGGATAAATCTATTTAATTAAATAGATTTCCTCGCCTACATCCACCCCCCTTTTTTCGTTCAAAAATACTAATTACCAAGAATCTATCAAAACATGGTAAAAGGGGAATAACTGGCATAGTACTTTTAATGTATTCTTAAGGTAGCTAATTTTCATGGCTATCATTTGGAACACCTTAGTGGTTTACGAAAATCTAGTTCCGAACGTCAAAAAGTAGCTAATAATTATGGTAGCTAATAATTATGGGACACCGGTATGTCGAATGGAAACGTCTATTTCCAGAACCTCCTAAAACCGGTACCTACGTCCGGGGCCAAAGAAATCAGCCGGTTTTCAGAGGTTCCACTGTACATTAAAATGGTTATTGAACGAGTATTGATGCATACTACACCTCGCAAAGGTCGTTCTATATGACCTTTTATTTCGGACAATATTTACCAATATTCGCGGAATACACCCTATGCACAGAGACTTGCTCCCGGCCACTAAATTTGCCCTCCGTGAATTTTTTTTTACAAACAATGTATTACTCAGTACTCACTAAAAAATTATATTTAAGTGGGTAAGACATTGACAGCAAAAAAAATTCAGTGGGGCAAAGTTAATGGCCGGAAGTAAATCCCTGTGTTCTATGTTATGCATTTAAAACAATTATAGTTATTTCATTCATATTTATAATACTTATGCAGAATCTACATCACCCATAATAAAAAGAAGAAAACTATTTTTTTTAAATTATGAAATTCACAATTCCACACATAATTATCTAGATCTTACCTTTTATGCAATATATTTTAACAATATATTTTTTGCTTGTTTATTATGTGTTTCATTCTTACGGTAATGTATTTGGTTGATTTGATTTGACTTTTGTGTTTAACGCCACTTTCAGCAATATCATGGCGAGCAGTTTTAGTGGTGGAAGAAGCCGGAGTACCCGGAGAGAACCACTGACCATGAGCAAGCAACTGGTAAACTTTATCACTTGCGGCTGCGAGTCGAGTGCACCCTTTTTTATAATTTACAAAGCCGGGCGTGAACCCACGCCGTATTGGTGATAAGCTTATATGAGTTGTTAGGTAATCCAACTACCTAACTTATTGAGCCACCCTCGTAATGTATTTGGTTTACATTTATTAATGTATGCATGATTCTGTTTTTGGTAAAAATGTATATTTTATCTAAATGTTATATTTATTTGTTTGTTTGTTGCTCATGTGACAGAAAGTCCATCGCTAATGTGTATCTGTCTTAGCCTCTATAATTAAACACAGTAATATGCAATATTTCTACTGGTAATGTTAAATCATTAGAGGGTATGAAGAAGAGCCTGTTTGAAGATACCAAATGGGTAATCAGAATCCGTATATCGAAGAAGAACAGACAACACAATGGGCAAAAGAAAAAGTACAAAAGGACAAACAACGATCTACAAAACATACATATAAAACTAAAGCGAAGTGTCTGGGTGCAAATAGGTCGCCTAGGGGTGGATTTTTTCTTGAATAAATAAAAATGTCGTATGCATAGACGTATTTCTATTGGCATTTCCTCATATCGACCTCGATACAGAAGCTCAAAATACGCTCTCTATGATTAAACACAGTAATATGCAATATTTCTACTGGTAATGTTTTGTCATTAGAGGGTGTAAATCTAGGTGAAGTGTCTGGGTGCGCATAGGTCGCCTGCGGGTGCAATAATTTTGTCGTTGTTGTTGGGTTTTTTTTGTTTGTGTGTGTGTGTGTGTGTGTGTTTTAATGAATCAATAAAAATGTCGTATGCATAGACGTTTTTCTGTTGCCATTTCTCTATATCGACGTCGATACAGAAATCAAAATCGTCACAAAAAGGGAGCACTCCGATAACCCACTTTCTAAATACGCCCCCGTGTTTATTCTAATAGTGAGTGAGTGATTGTTGTTTAACACCAACTCAGCAATTTTTCAGCTATATCATGGCGAGAACAAGTTAATTTTCAATGATATGATGATGAGGTCCGCTTTGTACTAGACCAACCCCACGCTTCACATAGCAATCACCCCGAATGCTCCGTTGGACACGTTTTGTTGGATTTTTATAGTGCTAGCTCACTGAAACAACAGTCCGCGGATAGACATGTCGATCGCCCCACTCGGACACATTATCCTGATTCCGGGCCAACCAGTCTTTGCTCTTTCTCCTTAAAGGGAAACGCCATTGTCTTCACAAGTTAGCGTGAAAATTTAAATGACAGTAAATAAAAGACATTTGTGTTAATGAATGTTAAAAATAGTATACTGTAAGGTAGAATTTGGTGATTGAAGTTGCCTGTTGCACCAAATAATGAGGATCGCCATTTTTCAGAACTCTTCAATGTGAGGAGACAAAAGGCATAATCCATTCTCGGATTATACCTGCAATTAAAGCTCTTCCGAAAGAGCCGTGACGTCACAATAGCGGTATCGTATATTATATCAGCGATGATCAGTTGCAATTTTATCATTAACAATTATGTAAATCGTAAAATAATGTCGTATATTTATCTTTTGATGTTTACAAAATCATTATGACTTCATGTTAAGCATTTTATTGCACTAACGAAAAGGGAAAGTGTGCGGAGAAGATTTTTTGTGTGTAATTACCGATAAGGACTACCCTTGTCAACACATCGACCAGTGACCTCGAAAAACACGGGAAAGTACGACAGCATTGGGGACTAAAAAGAAAATTGCATGTGTACGCATAAAACGAGTTAAAACTGACAGTTATTTAACCTACGGCCAATCACGTAAAACATGAAATTATACGTAGAACCCCCCCCCCCCCCCCCCCCCCTCAATACAAATAAACTCCTTTGTTTTATGAAAATGTAACATGGGATGGGAGTATTAAGAAAAAAATTACATGATACATACCCATTACATACATAGTGTGGTGGTACAAGACTTTGTATCAGGTCGAGCCTGTTGTGTGAACCAGTATCACTACGAGTGACGAGTTGTGATGCGGTTAGTTCACGCAACAGGCAAGACCTGATATAAAGTCTTGTACCAACACACTATGTATGTAATAAGTTTATCTAACATTTCAATAACAACGAATTTTAAACAAACAAGGATTGAATTAAAATGTGTACAATACTCTCAAGAAGACTACATTTTGTGCATGACGTCACGTTATTTTTTTCCGTTCTTTCACCAATACCATGTTACTGTATTTTTTGTCACTAATGAGTTTCTATTTTCAGCCGTGTGAGATATATGGAATCTAACACCGGGGGGAGTACAAGATAGGGAAATCTCCGACACCCGAGGGTAAGATTTCAATCGTTCTCTATTACGAGGCTTGCAGAGTTAGAGAACGATTGAAATCTTACCCAAGGGTGTCGGAGATTTCCCTATCTTGTACTTTTTCCGGTGTTTGATTTTATTTCTCACTAAACACCTAATTGTTTTTGTTTACATTCCATCGAGCGTTTTCCCCCAATTTATTTTTCCATTGCTGAAGTAAATATTCGATTTATCCATATGCAACCGTATCTCGGCAGTATTTCAAATGTATTTCATCATAAAGTACAATGTATTTAATAAATATATTATAAATGTTACTACAACAGAGATAAATACCTGTAAACAAATATTTGGATTTGGTCAAAGGGAGGTAATTTCTTTCTTTACGTTAGTTACTAACAAGGGAGAGCACTCTATTATTTACTCAAAGTAAACAAACATTGACTGGAAGAGAGCCTCATTAAAGAATCAAACACCGTGAAAGGTGCACGTTAGCTAGCAGAATATAATACATAAATGATTCTAAAAATACTTATGTAGTAGAATCGTGGTTAATTGTTTATTTTAAAAAGGAAAAGCATGGAGAATAGGGGGGCAGTTGACATAAACTGTACAGCATGTATTTGCCGGTAAAACGCACGTGATTTTTTTGTCTTGCACTAGTGCAAGATAAGAAAATCTCACATCGCTAAAAATAGGAACTGGTCTGTCTCAAAAGTGAGAAAAGAAAATCTCATATCGCTAGAAATAGGAACTGGTCTGTCTCAAAAGTGAGAAATCCTTGTCTCAACGCGTGGGTGAGATAAGAATTTCACGCTACTTTTCCCGTAAAAATGTTACTTTCGGAAAATGTCATTCTAAGCCGGGAATGTCACACATATATATATATATATACCTGTCTGATAGCTGAATAGCAGATATATTTAAGAAATAATTCATGGCAGGCATAGAGTTGTGCAAATTTACACATGGGCTGGGCCTTTATATTCGAATTTTACCCCAAGCGAAAGTGAGGGGTAAAATCTAAGAATATAAAGGGCCAGCCCATGTGTAAATTTGCACAACTCTATGCCTGCCATGAATTATTTCGATTCTAATAGGACAAACACGGTGATTTTTAACCATTCGTGAACTGTATACACACGGCATTTGGTGGCTGTTCCATTTACCTCCTTCGGAAATTTTGAATTGATTTTGAATTATTTGTATTTGAACGAGATATTTTAAAACAAAGATATGGATGTAAACACGAAAAACATATTTATTGTGTATTTTCCAACATAGATTCGATTGAACAATTCCTGCGTAAAAATATTAAAAAGAAAAGGTCGGAGTTCATTCGTTCATCATTTCGTGCGCTAACAAGATGGCGGAGCGGAGTTGTCAAACATAATATCGAACACTTGAACAGTTGTTAATAATCGGCAATTATTGTTAGATATGAAATAAAAAAAATAAATGCCAATGGAAAAAAAGCTCGTATTGTTGACATAAAAAAAAATTCCGGAATAAATACTTAAGACAACCATCTATCGACTTTGACTTTTGTAATATATCGTCATCCTGGGACGTTGTTTACAAGGGACACTGATTGACACAAGCTGGTTACTGATTTAGTTTACGATTTTGTGAGCATTTTACTTGTTTGAGTAGCAAAATTCAAAATGCCATCAAATTGAAAAATATCAGTAACTTAATTACATCACCGTCCAGTTATCAATGTATACGTAAGAAAACGAAGGTTAGTGCATTTTCGGTTATTCATGGCCGACACATATCAATGGAATGTATGTATGCGTACTGGGGATCCCCAAATGTAAATTTTCAAAACAAATGATAAAAAAATACTTAGTTACAGAATATTTATTTATAACTGAGGGGAAATTTTTATTTTAAGGACTTTAAAAATACGTTATATATGCCGGTGTTTTGTTTGTTTACACTCGGTCGTCACGGTAATTTCACAGCGGGAGTCACATTGGAACAGCCAGATTTGTTGTGTACTGCACTTGTCCTAAATATAGAGTTGTTGAGTATTATCGTGTGTGCCGTTTTAGAGACGTCATATTAGAATACGGATTTAACCATTGGTTTTTTTTTTAAATACAGAATCCAACCGTATTAAATATATTTGTGCCTCATTTTCATTTTTTCGTATTTCTAGATGTCCTTTTCCGTACCTTTGACGTCATTCTTCAATGACGTCAAAATATGTGTCACGTCATATTTCATGTATGGGGTGTCTCATGAAGGAAAATACTGTACTTTCAATAAAATATTAGTGAGAAAAAGAATCAAACACCGGTAAGAGGGCAAGACGGGAAAATCTCAGACACCCAAGGGAAAAATTTCTGGTCTCCAACGAAATCTTTTCCTTGTGTGTCTGAGATTTTTCCGTCTTGCCCTCTTACCAGTGTTAAATCCTTTATGTCTCACATTCCAATGATATGACGTCATGTCAAAGTAGTTCAGCGGAGAATGCCTCGTGCAACGTCGCGCCATTCTTTTATCACCAAAGTGTTATTTATCTAACATTATGTACGTTTTCCTTTGAAATTAACGAAAGCAGCCTGTCTGATACAATATGTGGTGATAAAAGAATAGCGCGACGTTGCACGAGATCTGTCGAACTACTTTGACATGACGTCATATCAATGGAATGTGAGACAAAACACTGTAACCTGACTGAATAACGTGACGTCATGCACAAAATGTAGTCTCCCTGAGAGTATTGTGCACATTTTAATTCAACCCTTGTTATTTGTTTAAAATTAGTTTTTATTGAAATGTTAGATAAACTTATTGCATACATAGTGTGTTGGTACAAGACTTTATCAGGTATTACCTGTTGCATGAACTAAACCGCATCACAACTCGTCACTATCGCGACTCGTAGTGATACTGGTTCACACAACAGGCTCGACCTGATACAAAGTCTTGTACCACCACACTATGTATGTAATGGGTATTTATTCAAATAATATGATCCGTCCCCGTGACGTCACATGAAGAGCCGTGTCATGGTCGCTTACACTACGACAGGACATTCTAAATATTCATATTTCAAATTGGGTATATTAATGTTAATAAAGGTGTTTTTATTTAATAATTAGTTATGGTTTTTTGTTTCGTTCAGAATTTTTTTTTCGAACACAAGAGTTAGAATATTATTTTTTTTTGTCGCGCGAAGTGCGAAATTTTTTTCCAGAACATAACATTATGTTACATGACAAAAACTCTGAATCAGATTATTTTTTTTTTCCTCCACCAAAATCAGAATATTTTTTACAGCAACATTGGAAATCAGAATATTTTTTTAGAAAAAAACCATAACCCCCCCCAGCCCCCCCCCCCTTTCAAGTTAAATGGTCGTTCCCTTAGGCATTTAAATCACATGCGGTCATTAATTGTGCTATCAACAAAAGTAAACAATTCGCCATTCTGAAAATTTGAATATACACAAGAACGTCAAATGACCGTGAGCGTGCGGTGGATATGGTTCAGACTGGAATGATTCACCAGGTCATTGCAGACCACTGACCTCTATAACCATTTCAAGGCTAATGATTTGTCTTCGACAAACAGGTAGGACGAATGACAGACCCCGCAACGGCATGCCGCGTGTGACGTCACAATGTCAAGACAGATATTTACGCCTTATTCACATCCGGGACCGTATGATAACGGCTGAGGACACTGCCCGTAGAACACCTGGTCTAGCAAACGTCCGAATTTCTTGCTTAAATGAGAAGAAACACATACCAATTTTATAGTCTAGTTTGATTCGACCGGGGCTTGAACCCACGAACTACTGAAGTCGAGACGAGCACGCTAATAATTACACCGCCGATGCTGATTAGAGAACAGTATGATTTCTGTCACCTGTACCTGAAGTTAATTAATACACATAGTCGAAATTCGGTATCTTAAACTCTGGTAAGTTGCTTTTATGGATAACTCGCAGTGCGAGTATGTTCCGTTCATAGTAAAGTCATAATCTTAATTTACTCGGTTAACTCATATACTCGGTGAATTCGAACTAAAACAGCAACATCCGTGTGAATGTATTGGGACAAGCTGGTTACTGATTTATTTTACGATTTTGTGAGCATTTTACTTGTTTAAATAGCTAAATTCAAAATGCCATCAAATTGGAAACTATCGGTAATTTACTTGCATCACCGTCTAGTTATTCATGTACGAAAAACAACAGTAAACATGAAGCTTAGTGGATTTTGTTATTTAATGCGGTTCCATTACTGACTTCCACTTCATAATATAAATTAGATTTTTTCATACTATCATCGAAATCATTCATGGAAGCCATAGTTTGTATAACGTTTTAACATGAGTAACTTCATTTTCGTTGCATTTTATCCCTCGCTTTCGCTCGGGATAAAATACTTACGAAAATAATATTATCCATGTTAAAACTGGAAACAAACTATGACTTCCATAAATTATTTCTTAAGCTATTAGTCTGATATTAACATATTATATCGCTGTTCTCTAACATGACGTGATAATGACATCAGCCTACCAAATTAAGAAATAATTCATGGAAGCCATAGTTCGTATCCAGTTTTAACATGGGTAACATTATTTACGTAAAATGTTATTCCGAGCGACAGCGTGTCATAACAAAATCCACTAGCATTCATGGTTACAGTTGTTTTTTTCTTAAACACGCCTGGTAAACCAGATGGTCTCAACATAATGTTGAGCAAGCAAAAAGGTATCTGCAACTTCCAGTTGAGATCATTTGTCGAGGAAAATTTACAAACGTGTGCACGGTAAGTTGTTTTATCTCATATTTCTAGATATTTCGAGACATGTTTTAAAAATCAGAGAATGCTATTCCCTTCCGATATGAAAATGTAAACTTTTCCTGCTTTCCGTTGTGAAATACAGTTAAAATTGAAGGAGAAATCACTTTTCTCCTGTGCAACAACGAGTTCATTTTGTGTAGTTCGTCGTGCAATTTCAGCTATTTCCTTGCATAACAAAAAGGTTCTGTGACAAAGACGTGGTCGGGTGATAGAATTGTATTGACAGGTTCGATCTTACTACAAGAATGGAAACGATACTGTGTCGATAGAGGCTAATAACACAACACTGCCCGTAATTATGATAAGTTGAGACCTTCTGTCATAGGTTGAGGCCTTCTGGTACATGTTGAGGCCTTCAGGTACATGTTGAGGCCTTCTGGTACATGTTGAGGCCTTCAGGTACATGTTGAGGCCTTCTGGTACATGTTGAGGCCTTCAGGTACATGCTAAGGCCTTCTGGTACATGTTGAGGCCTTCAGGTACATGTTGAGGCCTTCAGGTACATGTTGAGGCCTTCAGGTACATGTTGAGGCCTTCTGGTACATGTTGAGGCCTTCAGGTACATGTTGAGGCCTTCAGGTACATGTTGAGGTCTTCTGGTACATGTTGAGGCCTTCATGTACATGTTGAGGCCTTCAGGTACATGTTGAGGCCTTCTGGTACATGTTGAGGCCTTCAGGTACATGTTGAGGCCTTCAGGTACATGTTGAGGCCTTCTGGTACATGTTGAGGCCTTCAGGTACATGTTGAGGCCTTCAGGTACATGTTGAGGCCTTCAGGTACATGTTGAGGCCTTCAGGTATATGTTGAGGCCTTCAGGTACATGTTGAGGCCTTCTGGTACATGTTGAGGCCTTCAGGTACATGTTGAGGCCTTCTGGTACATGTTGAGGCCTTCAGGTACATGTTGAGGCCTTCTGGTACATGTTGAGGCCTTCTGGTACATGTTGAGGACTTCAGGTACATGTTGAGGCCTTCTGGTACATGTTGAGGCCTTCAGGTACATGTTGAGGCCTTCAGTCAAAACTTCCAAAGCGATGTAATCGAGATGCATATACCCTAACCCTCTTACTTTTTGTCATGTGACTTTCCGTCCTACATTCGTCTGAGGCAGTTGTATTGAGTCGTTTCATAACATGCACAAATTGCCATCCTATCACTTGCACATGAAGGTGGTTGAGTTTGGGTAGTTGCAATTGCAAAAAAAGTATGTGTTCGTGTTATAGTTTGTCAGTTGCTTACTGTCGGGTAAAACACAATAAAGGACAATGATGTGTTGCAGCAGAGCTGAAAATTCAAGTACTGTTATTCTTAAAAGCAACATGTTTTCTATGATCTATAATGTCTGAAGTTGGTATGATGTTAAGATTACTCAGACTTACTTGCTAGTTCTCTTTTTAATTAACATTTATTCACAAGATTATAATTACACCCTTAAATATAGCTACGGACACTACATGGTTTTTGTAGTGTTCATAACCATATTTTCTGTTCTGCAGTTTTTATTCTGTTTACAATTGTTCATATTTTGACTTATTATAACTACTCTGTGTATTTTACATCTTCAAACATGAAAATATTAATCTTTTGACAGTGTTTTCTAGGAGATTTTTTTACTGATTACGGACCTTACATATTTCTGATAGAGATATTTTTGGACTTTGAAATACAAATAAACAAAATTTTAATCCAATATCCTACTGAAATGGATTTTTTATTAACTTGTTATATTTGATGAGTGGGTAACATAATTTTTTTGTATGAATTTAGGGGTTTTATTATGTTTAAGCTTCACATAACGAATGGGAGAAATTCTGGTCTAAAACTATATAACGAAACATACCTTTTGGATAAAGCCTGATAATTTCTACAATTGATGTCCGATTTTCATGAATTTGGTATCAAATTAATCCTGATTAATTTTTCTAAAGATTTATATTAAAATAGTTTTGTTGTTTTCCTATTTTGAAAAGTAAATTTTGGTGTAAAAATAAACAAATTTCAAGTGCAACAGCATAATGCCTTATATGTGCACATTTTTCGGTACCCTTTTGCCTGTTACTCAAAAATATGAGAGATATCTTCTTGAAATTTTGCATGCAACTTCTGTGTTTCACCATCCAAAACACGATATTAGAGTGATACCTTTAAATTCAATGGAAGTATGTTAATATTGCACATAACACATTGCTTTTGAGTATGAGCCCTATATTGTGTTTCAGCCGTGTATACATGTGGATCTGCTTTCCTGGGTTAACTACCTTGATTTTTTGGGTGCGGATGTGCCGATTTAGGGTCAAAACCTGGACCAAATTTATGTGTACGAGAGTAGAAAAATGCTACCCAGTGTACATAACTCATTTCAGCAATACATAACAATTAGAGGAGTTTACCAATTGGCAATATCATGCCACTTGAACAGTTGATTCGTTGATGAACGACGAAAGAGACAACAAAGGTAAAGGGAGTGAAACATTTTAAACAGTTCGTCAAAGGAGTCAAATTCGGGTGCTCCGTATTCATGGGGAAATTTGATATATACAAGTTGTCAACTCGATAAAAAAAAATGAAAACCCGGGAAAAGAACCTAGCTACATCTCGGCTAATAATCATATTTTACTACACATTTAATGTGTAGCATCATTGTGTTTTTTTATGATCTCGACGCTTTATAAGTGTACTCATAGATGTATACATCTATACTCATAGATGTATACATCTATGGTGTACTTCACTTTGGAAGTTTTGACTGAAGGCCTCAACATGTACCAGAAGGCCTCAACCTATGACAGAAGGTCTCAACTTATCATAATTACGGGCAGTGTTGTGTTATTAGCCTCTATCGTTTCCATTCTTGTAGTAAGATCGAACCTGTCAATAAAATTCTATCACCCGACCACAGGAAAAGTTTACATTTTCATATCGGAAGGGAATAGCATTCTCTGATTTTTAAAACATGTCTCGAAATATCTAGAAATATGAGATAAAACAAATTACCGTGCACATGTTTGTAAATTTTTCTCGACAGATGGTCTCAACTCGAAATTGCAGATACTTTTTTGCTTGCTCAACATTATGTTGAGACCATCTGGTTTGCCAGGCGTGTTAAATGGATAACTAGACGGTGATGCAATTAAGTTACTAATATTATCCATTTTGATGACATTTTCAATTTAGCAACGTAAACAAGTAAAATGCATACACAATCGTAAAATAAATCAATAACAAGGTTATGTCAAAGTCACCAGCGTCCTTGTTAACTACGTCACCGGAAGACAACAATTACTCAAATTGATATCCGCTTGTCTTAAGTATTTTTTTCGGGGAAATATATGTTGAGAAACAATACAAGATTTTTTTATGATTTATATATGCACAACGATCCTGTATGAATACAATACATGAATTCACTTAGGAATGATGTTTTTGATTTGTTCGTTAATACGCATGTACGAATTAAAATATATCTGGAGTTTAATCATGGTATTATTTATATAGCCAACGAAAGACGTCATGTTAGAATCCTCGATAAACTGCGTTGAAATGTTTTTCTCGAAATGGACTCTATTAGAAAGTAACTGTACCAAGCCAGAAAAATGAGAGATGATGTATTAGTGTGTACATAAAGAGAATTGAGTTTTGCCTCTGTTTTTACGATTTATCTATAAATAGATTTAGTTTTATTGTATTTAATTTCTATATTTTTTAAATCATGTACGTTTTCTTAAATTTATTTATAGATCTATCAATTTTTTATTTTGTTTATTCTTTTTTTTTTCTTTCAATTTACATGTTTCTCATTGTTTTGTGTAGGACGTGTCAGATTTACGTTGATAATTTAATCATTTCTCTGACACAATAATCACTAACACTGAAACAGTGGCCATGCTGCATTTTCAACAAATATCACTATTAAACAATCTTGTGATTATAATTTTATATGATTAAAATAATTTTACTTTCGTTTTCCAACATCAGAAGAAACTGTTCATCCCCACATATTTAGATTGAAGTACGGACATCTGTTGACATGCTTGAATCTTCTTCCGTCGGAAGCGTAATGTAATCCCGACCCACACTTGATTACAGCAACATTACATGCACCACTTCTGTTTAAAGAGTAATATATGTCTTTAGCCCGGCGTCTTTTGTTGTGGTATCCATTGAACCAGTTTCCAGTACGAGAAGTCATAGCAACCTTTTTCATGTCTCGTTCAGCTCGTCTTAGATCCATTACACTGTGCTTTTTGTCACGACTAGCAATAACAATGTTCCTTCCCTGGGTACGGAACATAACGTGTCCACCACACGCCGACACACAGTGGTTTTCCCATCCCCAAACCTCATTATAAACCAGGACTATCCAATCACGCCAGTAGTACTTCCCTGCCAACATCTCAAACAACGCCGCAGCGAATTGTTTGTTGGACATCCATTTGTTTTTAACAGCGAGATCTGTGGTGTCTATTCCAGCCTGGACGTGGTATTTATTTATGACACTTCTATCAATGGCTTCAAAGTTAGATTTCACTGCCTTGATTCGTTGTTCCCATTTTGTTCTCATGAATATAGCGTTCTGATCATAGCTTTTTATCTGAAGATATGCTAGTTCAATCTGTGTCGCCTGTAGCAGGAGCTTCATGATTCCTAGAAGAAATTCTTGTGTAAGCTTGCGATCATTCTTAGTGTATCTCATGACGCAGGTTCCCAGATTTTCCTGAAATGTACCTTGTTTGTGAATAACAGCCTGGAACAGCTTGGTTCCGCTATTCTGGTAGTCGCTATCGTAATGATTCACAAATATAATCTTTCTGTTTTCAACTGCAGTTTTCGGGACCTCGTAGATAAATTGGTATTCATTTGACATAGCCAATATTTTTTGTTCAATTTGGCCGAAGTTGACTTTAACAGCATTCCAATCTATCAATCGTAATACTTTGGTAAAGCTAGAATCTACACGATCAAATCGATTATCAATTTGTTTCATCATATTTTTCATAAATTTCAATTCCGCAGATTCCGAAGGTATGAAGGCCATAGCAAACCCAATAAAAGGACCAATGGCTCCGAGGTATGGTCCGATTGATGCACCAATTTTAGCCAGAGAACTAGTAAACGCTTTATCATCAAGGAGATCTGCTATTTCTTTTCCAAGTTGAAGTCCTGTATTGATCTTATTTTTGTCGGCGGTACTAAGGCTTTCGGTTTGTGGATACGAAATTAAAAATATCACCATTACCAGCCATAATGGAACACCTAAAAAACAAAATATCTAGAATTAAATCATCATCAGTAACCCACAGCTGATCATGCTCCGATTACTCTCCATTTACCCGTGGGTCAATTGGCAGAGACGTCCTCGTAGTTATAAGGGCCATCGTGGTCGTGATCGTATGGTAGTTGCTTTACAACTACCTGTGTATTCAGTGCCTATCACCACTAAGGTGAGCTTGAAACCCGTTCATGGCGAGGTGTACTCGATACAACATTATGTGATAAAGTTTGTCAGTGACTTGCGGTAGGATGGTTGTATTCTCCGGGTACTCTGGTTTCCTCCACGAATTAACTGAACGCCACGATATAACTGAAATGTTGTTGAAAGTGGCGTTAAACACCATAAACCATAAACCACCTCGTAGTCATGTGATCGTTTAAAACACTTTGATATGTCCCCACGACTGTCTTTGTAGCCAATCAAATCACAGCTTTTAAATGTAGCTTAATTTAGAAACGAATTCCTTATAAATTTACAATATCAATTGATGATATTCATTGGTAATTATTAATATGCTTTTTTCAAGGAAGCGAAAATGTCTCTGCCAATTGACCCACGGGTGATGTGAGCAGAGTAATCGGAGCGTGGAATCGGAGATGTGCGTTATGGACGGTGGAATTAAATTAACCAGTATTAATTATTTTCACTTAACACTGTTATTTTGTTCTAAGCAGGTTAGGTTAGTGTTATGGTGTTTATCGTGACTTTCAACAATATTTCAGTTATATCATGCCGATCAGTTTTATTGGTGGAGGAAACCGGAGCGCCCGGAGAAAACCACCGAGCTGTCGCAAGTCACTCACAAACTTTATCACATGATGTTGTATCGAGTACACCTCGATTAAATTATAAAGGAGAATTGAGTGTACTCCTCTGATGAACTGAAATATATTTTCATTCTGATATGTTTCCCATTTCTTTTTGGTTAGACTCATAAACATTCATATGTATTATGTGGCAATAATTGTTGGCATATGAACAATAAGATATTCAACCCTACTTCTACTAGAGGTACCTATTTACACCTTATCTCACATCTGTGATTCTGCAATCAGTGCCTATCACCACTACAGTTTTGAGTTCGAACCCCGTTCATGGCGAGATGTACTCGATACAACATTATGTAATAAAGTTTGTCAGTGACTTGCGACAGGTCGGTGGTTTTCTCCGGGTATTCCGGTTTCCTCCACCAATAAAACTGGCCACCACGATGTTGAAAGTGGCGTTAAACAACATAATCCAAACCAAACCTATTAGCCCTTTGTTGACGAATGATATGAAAATAAAACTATTGTATCCATTATCATGTAGCTATATATAGCGACATGTACTCTGTCTCGTTTCATTTCCGAACCAATCACAAATTTAAGGAGATCATCCAAATTAAGCTTAGTCCTTATGTTGTATTCTGTTTATTTATTGGGATAAATATTTTTTATTGTCGCGCCCACTCTGCTTGGAATTAAGTGCAATGCGCTTCTTCCTGCGTTTTTAGAAAAAGGCACAATTCGAAAAAAAAAAAAAAAAATAGAAAAGAAAAAAGAATTAAGACAGAAAGAAAATTAAGATAATAAATTTTCTTACTCGTCATGCTTGTTCAAATTTCTTGTAGATTCCACTCTGTCGCTTGTGGTCTTTACTGGCAAATTTAAAATCCTCTTAGAAAGCACAAATTTATATAACACATTTTTTTTTTTATATATTCATGCTCTCTCACGTTTTCTTCATATTATTTCATCAACCACTAACAAAATAGAAAGTGGGAAGTTAATACTCCCACAGTTCACATCCGGATACTGGTAAACATTATAAATATTAAAGTTTGAATAAATAATCATAAGATGGCATAATAATACAAACTTACGATAAAAACTTAGACATCAAATTTAGTGCACACGACACGTTTCTGGAATAACCTTCATCATAAAAGTCGAATGGTTGGAAAGCCAAATAATTTTTTTAAAACTTTGAGAGTAATACACTCCTTGATACTCTCATTTCCAAGAAAATGAAACTTTATTTCGTAAATACTATGACTTTTTAAGGTAAGTTTACTTTGCTAAAGATATTACAATCTGCTGGTAGAATTGGTAGGTCAAACTAACATTTAAATCAGTACATTGGTATTTCATTCCATATTATATTACTATTTCATGTGTTGGGGCCGTCATGGTCGCGATCGTATGGTAGTTGGATTTACAACTACCTGTGCAATCAGTGCCGAAGTTGACGAGGTGTACTCGATACAACATTATGTGATAAAGTTTGTCAGTGACTTGCGATAGGTAAGTGGTTTTCTCCGGGTAGTCCGATTTCCTCCACCAATAAAACTGATAGCCACGATATCACTGAAATATTGCTAAAAGTGGCTTTAAACATCATAAACCAAACCAAACCAACTATGCATTCTGCTGGTACAAATAGGTCAAACTAGCAATTAAATGGGACTGGTAACTAGAAGCCATCTTAGCATTAACGATGATCTTAAGATTATTTAGACTTTACGAGTGTAAACACCAACGATCTTAAAGGCATACAGGCTGTCAGAATTGAATTTGTTTTTATATTAAAAGTTGCCAATATTCGATGTTTTATACTAATTGCAGTTGACCTTTTTCATAATATTATACGTAAATAGCCTAGAACGAAGGAAATACGTCGCTGTTTGATTTTCTTCCATCCAGCAAGACTCCAATGTTTACCCGCGGAATATTCATACATTCATACGACCTACACAGTGAACTCATTCAGTAAAGCGTTTGCGGATGTGCGAAATTGTTTGTTGAAGAAAATGCACATATGGCACAAACAAAAACATTGACGGATTCTACACGAAAACGACACAAAAAGGAGGATTCAGCAAACTTTGTGTAACAATTAAAAAAAAGATGTTATACCGACCTACTCCATTTTTCAACACGTAAGCATAATTTAGTAACTTTTTTCAGCCGAATCATATTTTGACAGTAGAATTGCATCGTAGTTTTTTTATATATTCTTTTTTTCAGGAGAAAACGCTAGGTGATATCCCTTTTAAATTAAAGACTAAAATAATGAACTTCATATCTGTTTTTTTCGAAAAAAATATAATCAAGTCAACTCAAGTGTTGTCAATAATATGCAATACAATTTGTTTACAATTTTCCCTTTATCGGTCCCTTTGCAAAGTTTGGGTTTGTTTTTATTGATTTCATCACGTATTTCCGATTTTAAGTGTCATTCTTACTAAATACCATTATATAATATTAACTGATTACTCCGGGATCCAATTTCATAGATATATTTCTTAGATTATATGAATTCTAACGAATTTACTTGCAACATGCTTCCTGGTTATTTATAGCAGTTATCAGTATTCGGCAAACTTCGGAAAAGAAGCCGACTTATAATTAGGTGTGTTAATGGCGATTCCACCGACAGACATTCGAATTCTTTTCACTAATTACGACATCATAACATATTTTTTTAAACCTGGCTTCTTGTTCAGAACATTTTATTAGTATAAAACATCGAATATTGGCAACTTTTAATAAAAAAAAATTCAATTCTTACAGCCTGTATGCCTTTAAAGTGATTGACAACTCTTCATTAAACAAATCCTCTAAGACGGGTTTGAGGGCGACTTCTTTACTGTCTCTTAAGAATCACTTCACTTTTTGGGTAACTCGAAATCGTCTTAGCATGATAAACACTTCTTACGACTCTCTTGATAGTCTACACCTGTATAACGAAGGTCTTTTATTTTCTATAATAACTGATACCATTAAGGGTGATTCTGACCACTCTTAAAGCATACTTTATCATTTAGCAAATGGAACGATGGCAATGCTCTTGTATCTCCGAACTCAAAATAAATGAAGAAACCATTAGCTACAATTTACTAGACGTGTATTGGGAGATAGGAACAATACTCTAGGCTCCTACAGCGATAGAAGAAAAAGGAGAAAATTACAAATATTTTTTTAATAATATTCAAAATGATAATGCACTCAGGTATCTTTGACGGTGACTTAACTCCACTAACAATTCAAAGACATTGCGTAATGGAAGTGATATTATAATACCATTTTGCAGACTATCAATTACTTCAGCGGGGTGAATATACGTCATAATTGGAAGCCATTTTGTGTCTCTTGAAGGTAAGTTTTTACCTATAGCATTTATTATTGTAAGGATAACATTTAATGTGATAGTGCATCAAATACCCCTAAATGTCCGCTAAACAATGGTGTGTCCATCGTTCAAAAACTTGCTGTCAAACTCTCAAACACTTCGACAACGTTTTCGCAACAGGTGGAAATAACATTAGCACATAGTACTAAATTAGATAGTCGAGTGTGTCAGTCATATTTATCTAACATTCTAACATGACGTCCTTCATTCGCTTTGTCTAAACAAACGAACGATTAATCGATTGGGTATAATCTCATTAGCACATGCGCCGGTTCATGTGACTGACTTTCTCGTCGTAAATATACATGATGATGAATTATCGTCTGCTCAAATTTGGTGGCATAAATTGTGTGCTCTTGCTCGGGATACAATACTAATATTCGCCAACCCATGATAAAACTCAAAACACATTCTGGCTTCCATGATACATTTCTTAATTACCATTTCAACATGGGTTAACCCACTGTAATTGTTACTCATCTACTTAGGGACCGACCATTTAACTTGAAGGGGGGGGGGGGGGGGTTATGTTTTTTTGCTTCGTTCATAAAAAAAATTTCGGACAACACAAGAGTTAGAATATTTATTTATTTTGTCGCGCAAAGCGCGAATTCTTTTTTCCCGAACACCACATTAGGTTATATGACAAAAACTCTGAATCAGATTATTTTTTTTTTCCTCCACCAAAATCAGAATTTTTTTTTCAACAACATTTGGGAATCAGACTATTTTTTTTAGAAAATAACCATAACCCCCCCACCCCCCCCACCCCCTTCAAGTTAAATGGTCGTTCCCATAGTTAGTTTTATTTGTTTCGTCTTCGTTCTCTGTTTTGATTCCAATCTAATCTTTCTCCATTGCTAATCTCTCTCTCTCTCTCTCTCTCTGACGTTTATTTCATTGTTCATCTTCATTTCTTTGTTTCAGAGATTTTCGAGTGAGTGAGTGTTTTATGACAAGTGAACAATTTATCAGTTACGACATGGTATGAACTAATTACTTAAACCGGCATTTGCGGTAGTGGCTACCGACAAAATTTGTGGGCGGAGCAGTTATCATCAGAACTCAGGGTATTGTGTTATTAATAGAATGATAAACAAAAATCCCCGTCGATATGAACAGCATATTTATGAAACTGTATGTCACATGACCAACGTGACTTAAAGATCACATACCTCAGAAATTTCAATTTTCGAAGTGATTTTTGTAGTTTTTAGACTGATGAAGCAGAAGAATATTATTTTTAATAAGACTGAAAGTATCATAGGGATGAACACTAGTGACCATGCCTGTCAAATATTTTGCTCCAAAGGTAACTGAAACTATGTATCGTTGATTTTTCCTCCTCGAGATAACCGTGGTTAAAATGATGAACAATCTGAATCTTTGCTCCGCCCATAGCTATTTATACCCACGGTCCCGGTTTAATTATCTCTGCTTTGTATTGGGCCAACACGATCAGATTGAACAATTTTTTTAGGGAACAACCATTTAACTTGAAGGGGGGAGGTTATGTTTTTTTTCTAAAAAAAATATTCTGATTCCCAATGTTGCTGAAAAAAAATTCTGATTTTGGTGGAGGAAAAAAAAAATCTGATTCAGAGTGTTTGTCATATAACCTAATGTTGAATTCTGGAAAAAAAAATTCGCGCTTCGCGACAAAAAAACCCCAAATATTCTAACTCTCGTGTTGTCCGAAAAAATATTACTGAACGAAACAAAAAAACATAACCCCCCCCTGCAAGTTAAATGGTCGGTCCCTTATATATTTGTGTGGTAGGATTTTCCCTCTTTCTAAAATTGTTCTATGGATTTTGTTAATGTTTCGACAGTGTAGTATTTTTTTGTTTTCCATATTTATATTAAAATTGGATTTTAGATGTGTCAGCATTCTAAGTAAAGTAGATCAGTCAAGTGTGTCTTTCATATTTAGTTATTATTTCCCTATACTTATCTGACATTATCATTTCCAAGTACCACTAAACAACCTAGGTTAACTCACTGTAATTATTACTCATCTACTTAAGTTAGTTTTATTTGTTTTGTCTACGTTCTCTGTTTCGTTGACCATTTCCAAGTAACACTTAACAAGAATGTCAATTACCGTTTACAGGAAACTAACAAAGCTACAATGTATTTGATTATCGTACGGGAAATTACAGGCACTTATTTAAATTAGCAAAACAGGATTTTGGATGTAATTGGAAATAAAAAAAGTTATCAGAAACTCATTCAAAAATCAAAATTTAACATTCCACCGATTACTGGTTAACCGACCGTGACGAAATACCCATTGTTGACATGGCAATTAGGACCGTCGTGGTCGTTATCGTATGTGATTACATTTTTCAGTGACTTACGACAGGTCAGTGGTTTTCTCCAGGTACTCCGGTTTCCTCCACCAATAAAACTGACTGCCACAATATATCTTAAATATTGTTGAAAGTGGTGTAAAATACCATAAACCAACTAAACCAACTAAACCAACCAACCAACTAAACCAACTAAACCAACCAACCAACCAACCAAATGGCAATGGATATATTTTCTTTTGTGTAGATTTTTTGTCTTTGCTCTATCACTGTCAAAACTATTACCGCCCTTGATTATGAGTACCATAGTCAGTGCCGGATTGAGGACAAATGAGGCCCCTTACTTGGGCCCTTAAGGAGGTAGACCCGGTAGGCCTACACTGGCAGTCAGGTATACATGCTCAGGAAATTTAGGAATAGCTAAAATATTACGTTATATTCGGTCAGACATGTACATTGCGAAAATCCGTCGTAAAATGTTTTTTTGTGTGAGGAAGATGCCCCCTGGCCAACGGTGCCCTGTGCTTAAGAACACTTAAGCACAATGGTAAATCCGACACTATGGTCCATAATCTTATAGGATACAGGCCCTTCTTACCCTTCACGAGCACCTGAGTTCACCCGTTATTGTTACTCATCTACTTAGTTGTCTGTGTTGTATGTTTGTTTTATTTGTCTCTCTCTCTGTGTGTCTGTCTGTCTGTCTGTCTCTCTCTCTCACTCTCCGTCTGTCTGTCTGTCTCTCTCTGTGTCTGTCTGTCTGTCTCTCTCTCTCACTCTCTCTCTCTCTCTCTCTCTCTCTCTCTCTCTCTCTCTCTCTCTCATTTATTTAATTGTTCACTTACATTTCTTTGTTTCGGTTTTTAATGATAAGCCTTTAAAGCATTGTTGGTAGATTGTTTGGTTTGATATGGTTTATGGTGCTCAACGCCACTTTCAACAATATTTCAGTTATATTTAGGTGGTAATTTTTTTTTAGTGGAGAAAATTTGTGTACCCGGAGAAAACCACCAATCTGTGGCAAATCACTGACAAACTTTATCACATAATGTTGTATCGAGTACACCTCGCCATAAACGGGGTTCGAACTCACAACATTAGTGGTAAGACGATCCGCAGAGTAAAGAAATCAGAAGAGATTTTCGAGTGAGTGAGTGTTGTTTTATGGTAAGTGAACAATTTATTATGCTATGAACAAATTGATGAGATAATAATGATCTGTTTTTTACTGGGCCAACTCGATCAGATTTGATTTTCATAATGCTAGCTCACTAAAACAACAATCCACAAATGCATATGTTTGCTCCACTCGAGCGCATTATTCTGGCTCTGAACCAATCAATTAATGCTGAGTGACTAGCGGAGAAGCTAATACTAATTTTATAGTGTGGTTTCTTTTACCTGACCGGGTATTTGACCCACAATACACCTCACTCTATGTGAGCACTCTAGCAAAGTACTTTAACAATTACATCGGCATGTGATCAGTTCATTTGATAGGTAGAAATAATGTTTCTTCGGCTACCCGGATATAATACCACTACCAGTATAAAACTAAGCGAAGAAAAAACAAAAGCCCTTTCCATAAGAACTACAAAACAAAATAAGGATTGATAACTGGAGTATATTTGATATGACAGTGAACACCCTGAAACCCAAGTCCATCAAGCATGTCACAAAGCACCTTCTTCAAATGCTTATCAATAGTTGTAAAAGTTAGGTTTATGGTGTTTAACGCAACTTTCAACAATTTTACAGCCAGATCGTGGTGGTCAGTTTTATCGATGGTGGAAACCGGAGTAACATTAACCCTCCCTCCTACCATGACACCTCGAATGCGTATGACACTGATTTTGATCACTTGTTTTGTCAAGGACTATACAATTGATATATGCAGCTCTCAGGCCCATCCCTGTCTCATGTGTTTGTGAACATGTATTATGCATTGTTTGTAAGATTGTTATTGTCATGACTACCGGTATATCGGAAAAAACTGCTCACTTAGGGTTAGGGTTAGGCTGCTTAACGCCACTTTCAGCAATATTTCAGCTATATCGTGGCAGTCAGTTTTATTGGTGGAGGAGACCGGAATACCTGGAGAAAACCACCGACCTGCCCCCAAGTCACTGACAAACTTTATCACATAATGTTAACTACATGTACACATCGCCTTGATCGAGATTCCAACTCACAACATCAGTAAATATTTAATATTTATATTTTTTTAGCGAAATGAAGTTTTAGAAACACATGTTTTAAGTCTATCGTTAGATTCTCCCTATTTACGAGAAAATGCATATGTAACACTTCGATTATTGAAGCTATATTTTAATATATCGGATGTGGCTGTGTTGTCAAAGGAGCTGGACACAAGGCTAAAAAAAATCTCAGCTCAAAAAGGTAATTTTAACACTGTTGAGTTAAAGTTTTAGACTTATATATATATATGTATAAATCACGGAGAAAACTACATCTGTTAAAGAGGCATTAGCTACGATTTTGACCAAAAAAATTATATGTTTTGGAAATTGGTAAATAGCTTTAAAATGATGAAATAAAGGTAAATATTTCACATTAAACAGCTTATCGTACCACTTTTCGCCTTTTGAGAACGAAAATTACCATCGATTTATTATTTCCTTGCAAACAAATAATTTGATTTCGCTTTCTCCGTATGCAACTGACCTTACTAGTGACAGGTAAAAACGAATAATTTGTATTTTGTCGCTTATTAACTGCAAACTTGCATGGTTCTTTGTCCGTAATTAACGCCGACTAAAAGCAGATTCACAGAAAATAAGAAATATGTGCATTGTTGTACTGATTTAATGACGATTCGGCAAACGTCGTAAGCAATGCCGATAATTAATAAGATGGCATCCATTTCTTGATCGATCTCAAAACACGAGCAGTTGCACCTTTTTTTCCCGATGCGCGTACATTTCATAACATTTATAAGTTAAAGAAACACGTTTTATTAAGGCATCAATCATATCTGATAGTTTTTATTACAGGCGCATGGGGCATGGATTTCGTTTCCTCCTCCCCCCTTTTCTCTACTACCCCCCTTTTTTTTTCAAAATTTTCATATAAATCATTCCTTTTTCAAAATTTTCATAATCATTCGTTTTTTCTTCATTTGACAATATCAGTAGACGTCATACATCATGAATAATACGTTCTATTCTGTGTCCACAGTTTTTCGACTGATACAGTATAAGATATACTTATATACTTATACTGTATCAGTCGAAAAACTGTGGACACAGATACTTATACTGTATCAGTCGAAAAACTGTGGACACAGAATAGACGTATTATTCATGATGTATGACGTCTACTGATATTGTCAAATGAAGAAAAAACGAATGATTATGAAAATTTTGAAAAAGGAATGATTTATATGAAAATTTTGAAAAAAAAGGGGGGGGGGGGTAGTAGAGAAAAAGGGGGGGGGGGAGGAAACGAAATCCATGCCCCATGCGCCTGTGGTTTTTATGGGTAACACAAATTTACGATTTTGGCAGATAATGCCCCTTTAAATAAATGAAATTTTCTCAAGATAGGCCAATCAAAGTTAGTTGTCAGATGATGGCTTGGATTATAGTATTTAACGTCACTTTCAACAATAGTTCATTTATTTAGCGGGGGGTCAGCTTTATTGGTCGAGGAAACATGAGTACCCGGAGAAAACCACCGACCTGTCGCTAGTCACTACTGACAAACTTTATCACATAATGTTGTACACCTCGTCATGAATGGGATTCGAACTCACAACTTTAGTGGTGATAGCCACTGGTTGCACAGGTAGTTGTAAATCCAACTACCATACGATCACAACCACGACGATCCCTGAGCTGTCAGATGATATTTTGCTATTGAGGTACATGTAGGAATATTACACTAATTTGTTTTCACCATAGACAAAAAAACAAAACAAAGAAGCACAATGTTTAACAAGCCCGTAGCTTAATTGTAAAATGTTCACTTTGATGTGAACTCAACATGACCTTTAAGAGCTGCTGTTTTAAAGGGATTATAGAACAGTATATCTTAGAAAAATAATGAAAGGTTCTTCTCATTGGCAGTACATTACAAAGTAAAAAAGTAATAATAATAAAAAAAAATAACCAAAAATAGCAAAACAAACAAACAGAACAAAAAACAAAAAACCAAATAAAAAAACAAAAACAAAACAGCAAAAAAAAAAAAAAAAAAACAAACAAACAAACAAAAACAAAAACAAAAAAGGGAATAAAAGAAAAAAGTGAATAACTAAAATAATATTAAAAAAAACAATTAAACCACAAAAAAAAAAAAATAGAAAGAAAGAAAAGAATAAGAAGAATAAAAGAGTAAATAATGAAGGAAAATCAAGAAGTAAAATAAAATAACAATAAAATGAAAATAATAGATACATAGAATAAAAGAAAATTAAAAAGCGAAAGCAAACATAAAAACACACACACACACACAAAGAAAAAGAAAGAAAGAAAAATAATAAATAAAATAATAGAAAAAACTATCAAACAAAGAAAAACAAACAAGAAATAGAAGAATAAAAGAATAAACAATGGCGTGTGGACTTTACTTGATAAACATGATAGTGTAGGGTTTTGTCACTATACCTGATATCTTTATCTACTTAGTAAGTAATCTATAGCTGTATTTCTACGTACACCAAGTAAGTCGTACATTTTCTTTGTCAATGTTAACTTCAAATAGTACCACAAACTGCTGTATGAATACAATGTATATGATCACGTTAACGGGTTTAACACCGCCACATTTGTGTGCTTGTCCCTATTCAAGAGTTGGACTTCCAACGTCATATATGCCTACGTATGCCAAGTAAGTCGTACGTTTTCTTTGTCAATGTTAGCTTCAAATAGTACCACAAACTGCTGTATGAATACAATGTATATGATCACGTTAACGGGTTTAACACCGCCACATTTTTGTGCTTGTCCCTATTCAAGACTTGGACTTCCAACGTAATATGTCTACGTATGCCAAGTAAGTCGTACATTTTCTCTTTGTCAATGTTAACTTCAATTAGTGGCTCAAACTGTATGAATACAATGTATAGGACCACGTTAACGGGTTTAACACAGCCATATTGTTGTGCCTGTCCCTATTCAAGAGTTGGACTTCCAACGTAATATTCCTACGAAGGTCAAGTAAGTCGTACATTTTCTCTTTGTCAATGTTAGCTTCAATTAGTGGTTCAAACTGTATGAATACAATGTATATGATCACGTTAATGGGTTTAACACCAGCATATCTCATGGTCCCCCTTATTCAAATAGTGCCACAAACTGTATGAATATAATGTATGGGATCATGCTAACGGGTTTAAGAATGCCACATTTTTGTGTTTGTCCCTATTCAGGACCGTGATTTTCAACGAAATACAAAATGTATGTCGTGATCCCCCTTTTTTAATGTTCATTGAGTGAAGATGAGATACGTTTGTTCGCTTAGTTGATATTTGTGGAATTGTTGACTGCTTAAATTTTCTTTTCTGAACTATGTGGGATCTTTTTTTTTAAATTCAAAATTGAAATATTCGTTTCAAGTATTGCGACAATCGTGAAGCATGTTATATATTATTTTTATCACAATTAGGGGGGGGGGGGTCGTGGCCGTGATCGTATAGTAGTTAGATTTACAACTACCTCTGCAATCAGTGCCTATCACCACTTACGTTGTAAGTTCGAATCCCGTTCATGGCGAGATGTACTCGATACAACATTATGTGACAGAGTTTATCAGTGACTTTACGGAAGGTCAGTGGTTTTCTCCGGGTCCTGCGGTTTCCTCCACCAATAAAACTGAACACCACGACATAACTGAAATATTGTTGAAAGTGGCATTAAACACCATAAGTCAAACCAACCAACAACATTTTTCGGAGTTACCGTCAAAACTGTTGTACTAAACCGATTTTTAAAGATAAGTTGGAATTATAATTTTTTTTTATCTATGATTAAATTCCTTTTTTTTTTGTAAATTTAATGTGAATAATAAAACACGTAAATACGTGCTTACACGGTCAAATGCTTCCTGGATAATAGCTTCAAACTGTACTTCTCATACCTGTTTCAAAAAAGAAATTTGACCGTCTAAGCACCTATCCAACTCTCTTCCAATATTGTACGGACCAATGAAACGTGTTTGTCGACGTGTTTAGACTGTCACTTCGTGCTTGAAACGTATCCATATATAATGTTTGAAGGGAAAATTTGAAGAGGAAATTTGAGCGTGCAAACACATCTAAAGGGAGAATTTGACCGGCCAAAAGCACTTTTTAGGGAAAATTTGACCGAGCAAACGTACCTAGAGGAAAATTTGACCGAGCAAACGTACATAAAGGAAAATTTGGCCGGGAAAACGCCATTCTCTATCCAGAGTTGTCGTTCCTGCTACGCTACTCTATCTCTGTCAGTACGCCCATTTTACAAGATTTTTTTTGTAAAAGTTAGAAACAGTAAAAAAAAATGTACTTAAAATTGTTTTAATTATTGTAAATATCATTAAAGATGAAAATAAATCACTCATTTCAAATCAATTCTCTCTTAAAAATGATTCCCCCCCCCCCCCCCTTCTTGGAGAGCTATTTTGCGGAGGTAAACATTAAAAAGTTAAAAACGATCACAAATCATTTTTAGGAGAGAATTGTTTTGAAATGAGTGATTTATTTTCATCTTTATTGATATTTACAATAATTGAAACAATTTTAAGTACATTTTTTTTTACTGTTTCTAACTTTTACAAGAATCTTGTAAAATGGGCGTTGACAGAGATAGAGTCTAGCGTAGCAGGAACGACAACTCTGGATAGAGAATGGGTAAACGCATGTAACCGTGCGAACGCACCTATAGGGAAAATATGACCGAGCAAACGCACCAAATGAGAACATTTGACCGGTGCAAACCAGGGGCGCCCCCCCCCCCTTAAAATGGGAAAAAAATATGATTTTTTGGCGTAAAATCGTGATTTTTCACACGAAATACCTCAAAAATGTTCACGCCTCCCTCCGCTCGGCGCAATTTTTTTAAGTGCGCCCCCCCCCTAACTTGAAATCCTGGACCCACCCCTGTAAACGCACCTAAAGGGAAAATATGACTGGGCAAACGCACCTAAAGGGAAAATATGACAGTGCCAACGCGCCTAAAGGGAACATTTGACCGTGTAAACGCAATTAAAGGGAAACTTTAACCGTACACACACCTAAAGGGAAAATAATATGTCGGTTAACAAAAACATATGAACTGTTGCGTACCCATTTCGTTTTCCACTAAATACATTATCTTATCTAATATAAACATGTGTTGCATGGGTGGAAATACCAATGTACTATAAATAGATCAGATTTCCTGTTAACTAAAATTTTACGGAGATATCTTTTTCCTATCGCTGCATAATAATGAAATAGTATATATCTTTATTTTCATAACAAAATTACATGGACCTAAAGAGATAAATATCAAAAATACAAACATAAAAACATATTTACATCAGTTTCCGAAAGGAAGTAAACAAATCAATATCAAATCAATAGATACCTAAGGACATACTTTACTGTTAACTATTCTAATAAATTTACATAATTTACTGAATTCAACCAAAGGCCTTTGTGGCACAGAATTATCTCCCCTTTATTTCGTGTCCATAGTCATACAATCTTATGTTAACAGCAACTTACATGTGTCGACCCTATACAGATCGTGTGTTTTATAGATTGTTGTTTGACCTTTTGTCGTTTTTCTTTTGGACATCGTGTTGCCTGTCCTTCTTCAATTTACGGCTTCTGATTACCTCCCTTTGGTATCTTCAATCTTTTCCAACGACTATTCTATATTTAAACTACCCATTTGAAATATTGTTGAAAGTGGCGTTAAACACCATCAAGCAAAAACAAACAAACCAAACCTTTCTATATTTATATTTCAAGCCAACATAGGAGCAATCGTTGTATTATGGAAACGGATAATTCCTGCATACCTTGTTCCCGTGAAAACCAACTCGAAACGGCAACAAAATGGTGTAGTGACTGTGAAGAAGGCCTTTGTACTGATTGTTCAAAAGCCCACAGAAAGAACAAACTAACCGTTGACCATTCACTTATAGATGCTAACCTAGTTTCGTCTTTACCGTTTGGACTGATCCAGTCACACCAATGTTGCAATAAGCATCCTGAATTCTACGTAGACCTGGTCTGTATCGATCATGACCAACTATTCTGTCGTGCTTGCATGCTTCAACACCACAGAACCTGCAATATCGTGTTACCAATACAAACGGCATCGAAGATTGTAAAACGGTCATGTCTTAGTGAACAATTGTCAAAGGAAAGCAAGCATGTTACAGAAACCATTGATAAGATTGTTCATTTTGGTCAGACAAATCTTCAAAATCTTGAAGTTCAGGAAGAAGATATTTCAACGGAAATAAGTTCCGTCAGATCAACATTTCTATCTAAGATAGAAGATGTTGAAGTCAACATAACGAAGAAGCTAGAACGCACACTCAGAACTAATGAAGTCACAATAATGGATTACAAAGAAGAAGTGAAAAAGATTAGAGAGGCAGCTGTCATTTACCGACAAGAAATAGATTTCATTAAAAAATATGCTTCGGAAAACAAAGCATTTTTGTTGATAGAAAGATTGAACGGTGATTTACATAGAGATACAATGGCGATGAGAAACCTCTCTTCTAAGGTTGAAAACTTTAAATTAGTGTATAAAGACACCAGTGACTTTGCAATAAAATCCGTGGGACGGATAACACTGGAGAATGAGCCTTGTCCCATTAAGTACGAGCCTACCAGTTTGGTTTTGGAAAGGAAAATAAGCTACACAGGTAAATACAAATATCATATTACTAAATGAACCTTATCCCTATTTTTAATGGATTCGTGTTGCTCAATCATTAGTTTTCTGTGTAGTGTTTTATTGAAGAGCTTGAAGATACCAAGGTAAGGGGGTAATCAGAATCCGTAAATCAAAGGACAGATAACACAATGACTAAATGAAAAGGGACAAACAACAAAAGGACAAACAACGATCTACAAAAAATTACACATCAAAAACTAATGGTGAACTCATGTGCTTCGGAAGGGTAAACAGTTCCTGCTCCACTAATGGCAACTGTCGTGTTGTTTTCTCCTTTACTTTTAGCAGTACAAAGCGAGTATCGCCATCTCATTGAATGTAAGAAGAGTTTGAAGATACCAAAGGGGTAATCAGAATCCGTATATCGAAGAAGAACAGACAACACAATTGCCAAAAGCAAAAACTTGTTCTCGCCATGATATAGCTGAAAAATTGCTTATTTGAAGTAACAACAATCACTCACTCTTTTGGTAATTTTAGTGACGATTTAAGATATCCACTTTAGTATCTTTAAAATAAACTTTTCTATCAGTCCGTGTTTATCAAGGTCAATATGATATAAAGGTATACACAGATATTATTTTATTATGATGACTTTAACATTGAACCAGGAAGTAAATTGTTATCATTGGTTTACGGGTAATATTACTTGGTGTAATCAGGGGTGTACAGAATTTTCAGCAGCGAAGGGTGTATGAATTTTCAACACCGGGGTTAAATTCTGTACACCCCTGATTACACCAAGATAACGAATTTATTTCTTATGAAGCTTTCCTTTACTGTCTACGCAACCCCCCCTCCCCCTCCCCCCAAAAAAAATAAAAAAACAAACAAAAAAACAACAACAGCGCATTGAGATTTCGATTTTACATATATTACACATATTAATGTTTATAATCAACAAATTTTATGTAAATGTATCATTTCATATCATACTATTGCTGTGCGTAGTTCAAAATTACTTTTTTTTTTATTTTATCTCGGGTGTAAATGGTTTAGCTGGGGTGGGGTGCTATTTACAACCGGGTAACTAACCAATCAGATTGCAAGATTCTTGCTTCATAAGAAATAATTATATTCACCACCCAATGTAATTGCGACGTGATTGTACTTTGATAAATCGATGTGATACAATAAAAGTAGTTACGTAATGGCGTGTGGTGTTTAACGCCATTTCCAACAATATTTCAGTTATATCGGTTTCGAAAAAATTGAAGAGAATCCGACGATTTCAAATTACGATGATACTATATCATTATGCAAAAAAATGTATATGTATTTTTTTCAGATACAACAAACCCTCAACCAGATGATGTTTATAAAGAGAATGTGTATATTGACCTCAAGGTTTATGTTGTTCTATTTTTCTTTTTATTTCTTTTTTTCTTTTTTTTTTATTAAATTTATTGGTATTATTTAGAATACACTAATGTAATTATATCAGTTTAATGTATAGCAAACCAAAAGCAATTAGAGACCATCGTGATCGTATGGTAGTTGGATTTATAACTATATATGCAATCAGCAGCTGTCACCACTAACGTTGTGAATTCAAATCCCGCACAGGCGAGGTGTACTCGATACAACATTATGTGATAAAGTTTGTAAGTGTCTTACGGCAGGTCAGTGGTTTTCTTCGGGTACTCCGGTTTCCTCCACCAATAAAACTAATGGCACCCGTATGTTAGTCTTGTCACAAACCCGATGAGAAGTTATGAATGAGTAAAGAATCGGATTGTGATTACAACAAACGGAATATATCCGTGGGCATGTATGACACAAGTTTTCCGTAACAGTTAACCTTGTCATAGTGGCGACCGTAAATCTTTCAAAGTGATTTCTTCAACTTAACCACTAAGAATGATTGGCTCAGTAGCTTCTTTGTCAGCAACAACCATCTCACGTATTGTTCAGATTGGTACAATATAGAGGAAAGAGATCACGTTTGCTAAAAAGTTTCAATTTTGATCACTTTTGTCAAAAAGTAGCATGCGTTTCATTTTCCCTTTATCTTTTATGTTTATCAAGTTTTACCAAGGATTACATTGTACTCTTACTATTCATTTCATGTATAAGGATGAGTATGACAACGAGGTTATTTACGAGGATATCGACAAGATAGCAACTGCCAGAGCTAAAGAACCATCGTATGTAATATCGACAGGTACGTATAAAGTTATACACATCCAATAGGGGTTTTTCGTTACTTCGCTCAGCTCTTAAGAACTCTCATATGTAATGTCTACAGGTACGTATCAAGTTATACACATCTAATAGGGTTTTTCGTTACTTCGCTCAGCTCTAAAGAACTCTTCTATGTAATATCGACAGGTACGTATCAAGTTATACACATCTAATAGGGTTTTCCTTAACTTCCCTCAACTCTAAAGAACTCTTCTATGTAATATCGACAGGTACGTATAAAGTTATACACATCTAATAGGGTTTTTCGTTACTTCGCTCAGCTCTAAAGAACTCTCATATGTAATGTCTACAGGTACGTATAAAGTTATACACATCTAATAGGGTTTTTCGTTACTTCGCTCAGCTCTTAAGAACTCTCATATGTAATGTCTACAGGTACGTATCAAGTTATACACATCTAATAGATTTTTCGTTACTTCGCCCAGGTCTAAAGAACTCGTATGTAATGTCTACAGATACTAATCAAGTTATACACATCTAATAGGGTTTTCCTTAACTTCCCTCAACTCTAAAGAACTCTTCTATGTAATGTCGACAGATACGTATCAAGTTATACACATCTAATATGGTTTTTCGTTACTTCGCTCAGCTCTAAAGAACTCTTCTATGTAATGTCGACATATACGTATCAAGTTATACACATCTAATATGGTTTTTCGTTACTTCGCTCAGCTCTAACGAACTCTTCTATGTAATGTCGACAGATACGTATAAAGTTATACACATCTAATAGGGTTTTTCGTTACTTCGCTCAGCTCTTAAGAACTCTCATATGTAATGTCTACAGGTACGTATCAAGTTATACACATCTAATAGATTTTTCGTTATTTCGCCCAGGCCTAAAGAACTCGTATGTAATGTCCACAGATACGTATCAAGTTATACACATCTAATAGGGTTTTCCTTAACTTCACTCAGCTCTAACGAACTCTTCTATGTAATGTCCACAGATACGTATCAAGTTATACACATCTAATAGGGTTTTTCGTTACTTCGCTCAACTCTAAAGAACTCTTCTATGTAATGTCGACAGATACATATCAAGTTATACACATCTAATATGGTTTTTCGTTACTTCGTTCAGCTCTAAAGAACCCTCGTATGTACTGCTGTGTTTTAATTGCTTTCATATTTAGTTTGGTTTTAAATTTCATAGAAAGATTTAAATATGAGTGGGTTTTTTTTGTGTTTTTTTTTTTACAAATATTGTGTGCATGTTTTGTTTTATTGTTTGTATATGCATATTTTTATGTCAGATTTAAAAGCTCATTAGAGCTTGTGTTATAATTGTTTGATTCTTTCCGACTTTAAATAAAGCTTATTGCATTGTATTGTATTGTAATGTCGACATGTACGTATCAAGCTATACGCATGCATAGGGTTTTTCGTTACTTAACTCAGCTCTAAAGAACTCTCGTGTGTAATGTTGACATGCCTTGCGAGTTATTCATATTCATAACAAATATGCCAGATCTCAAAAATTTTCAGAAGCAATGTCCATATGTATGCTTCAACAGACCATTTGCACATTTGATTCTAAATTGTTATTGTTCACAAGAGTTATTTCCCTTAAGACGGTAAAAATTGTCCCTTTACATGCAAAGTTCATTTGAAAATAACATATTTTCTCCATAATCTGATGAAAATTTTAATGCTGTAACAACTTGTGAATTTTCTATTTGATATACTCTAATTCGTTGTCCTTTCCATTGCTCTTCCTAAACCGGGGACCATTTTGTTGTCCTTTCCATTGCTCTTCCTAGACCGGGGACCATTTTGTTTTCCTTTCCATTGCTCTTCCTAGACCGGGGACCATTTTGTTGTCCTTTCCATTGTTCTTCCTAGACCGGGGACCATTTTGTTGTCCTTTCCATTGCTCTTCCTAGACCCGGGACCATTTTGTTGTCCTTTCCATTGCTCTTCCTAGACCGGGGACCATTTTGTTGTTCTTTCCATTGCTCTTCCTAGACCGGGGACCATTTTGTTGTCCTTTCCATTGCTCTTCCTAGACCGGGGACCATTTTGTTGTCCTTTCCATTGCTCTTCCTAGACCGGGGACCATTTTGTTGTCCTTTCCATTGCTCTTCCTAGACCAGAGACCATTTTGTTGTCCTTTCCATTGCTCTTCCTAGACCGGGGACCATTTTGTTGTCCTTTCCATTGCTCTTCCTAGACCGGGGACCATTTTGCCCGTCGTAAGGAAAAATAACTAATATAGAATGGCATAATTTTAGAATCAATTCGGGAATATGCAAAAGGTCTATTGAGAAACATGTAATAGGAGATTTTCACTTGAATTTTATGTTGCTTAATATTAAAGATTGTTGTTTTTATTTTCAGTAGTTATACAATATTAATGTAGTGTCTTAAACAAATGTATGATTGATTGATTAATTGGAATGAATGAATTTTGAATTTTGAATTTTGGTGTTTAACACCACTTTCAGCAATATTTCAGCTATATCATGGCGACTTGATTAATTGGTGTTTAACTCCAACTTGAGCAATATTTCAGCTATATCGTGGCGTAAACAGTGTATGTGCATGAGGCTTAAAACTGGTACAAAGGGGAGGTTTTCCGAGCTTTTTCGCTGTTTTGCGATAAACAATTGAGTTTAGAGTTAAATAAAAATGTACAACGATTGGTCAGGAAAATAATATATAATATTTACCATGTACCAAATCATATATGTTATCGATCCTAGTAATATTGCTTTGCTCGTACTATAACAGTACAGTTAAATAGGTTGGTTTATGGTGTTTAACGGCACTTTCAACAATATTTCAGTTATATCGTGGTGGTCAGTTTTATTGGTGGAGGAATACCGGAGTACCAGGAGAAACCCATTGACCTGTCACAAGTCACTGACATACTTTATCACATAATGTTGTATCGAGTACACCTCGCCATGAACGGGGTTCGAACTCGCAGCTTTCGTGGTGATAGACACTGATTGCATAGGTAGTTGTAAATCCAATGACCATAAGACCACGACGGCCCAATAGTTAAATACAAAAGGCACATATAGCCAACTGTTCGGTTTATTTTAAGTGAAATGCTCATTTGATATTGGTATAAACATATTTTATTGATATAACTGACATATATAAACAGAACAATAGCAATTCGACAATAGGATTCAGAAACAAGCAAATGCTTTTTTTTAAATCTGTTTCCTATCAAAAACATACACATATCACGAACAAATATATATGCATGCTGATTTAAATTTTAAACTTGTGAGAATTATTTATACATTGAGGGAGAAAAAAAACTGTATGGAAGCATGTAGTTGAAAGCTACACAATTTACTTGAAAATAATAATACAAAGAGATTGAATAAGATTGAAAAGGTTAAAAATATTATGTGAGCATGTCAGGATGTATTTTTTTTACTTTTTATGATAAAGGTTTGGACTGATTTAAATACTGCCTTGTTTTCTTCGTCATTTAGATTAACTGAGCCAAAAATAAGTAGATTCAGTGAAATTGTTTCAGGAATGTCCAAAAGTGAGAAGAAAAATTGTTGTCTTAGAGTCGTGTGACGCGGACAATCTAATAAGAAATGAGATACAGTTTCAGTTATTCCACAGATACAATTTGGCGATTCAACAAGGTTTCTAATAAAGAGGTGTACATTTAAGGCACTACAATTCATACGTAGTCTCGCATGTAATATCTGACCTAACCTACATCCAACATAATAATGGGCTGGAACGATTCCAAATTACGGGTGTTAAGTGGTAAATCATTCCATGCTTTTACAGTTGAGGGCAGAAAGTATTCAGAATAAAGACTAGTTCGACAGTTTAAATTAACAATATTGTTTATTTGTCTAGTATTATGGGTATGTCGGGTACCTACAGTTTTTGGAATTAATTCAGTTAAATATTGGGGGTGTTTTATTGTAATTCATTTGATATTATGTTATTGTAGGACCACATTTTAACTTGTCGTCATCAGAATTTAAATTTGAATACCAGCTTCATACAGGCATGGGCAAGTCCACAGATCTATGGAAAGGTATGATGACATTATATAATACAGAGAAATCTGTATTAAGAGGTCACCTTTAGGACAAAGTAAAAGTGGTCTTTTAAGACAGGCGACCTCTTAATTCATATGAAATTTTCTATGACAGGACAAGAACAAAGGTGACATTTCAATACAGGTGACTGCTTAATAGAGGTGACCGCATGGGCAGGTTTGATTGATTGTACCGATAAAAGTCACAAATATTTAATCCTTGTTTTTCATCATTCATGACTTTAAACATCGAGTTTGTAACAAAGATAGCACGACGGGTGCCACTAGTGGCGCAGGAACCGCTTACCCTTCTGGAGCACCTGCACGAGTTCATCCCTGGTTTTTAGTGTGGTTCGTGAGGTTATATCTTAAGGTTTCTGTGTATTATTTCGTAGATGATTGTTTGTCCTTTTGTCCATTGTAATGTCTGTCCTTCGAAATACAGCTTCTGATTACCCCTTTGGTATATTCAAAGAAGAGTTTGAAGATACCAAAGGGATAATGAAAATCCGTATATCGAAGAACAATTGACAACACAATGGCCAAAAGAAAAAGGAAAAAAGGACAAACAACGACCTACAAAACATACATATAAAACTACAGATCGAGTAACACGAACCCCACTAAAACCCAGGGGTGAACTCAGGTGCTCCGGAAGGGTAAGCTGTTCCTGCTCCACTAGTGGCACCCGTCGTGTTAATCAACTTTTCTTAACAGACCGCCATTGGGATCCCCACCCCCAGTTTCTCCAGTTGTTGTATACGAATTAAGTATCTACCATTTGTCCTTCTGACCTCGAGTTAAGATTGCATGCAAAAATATATAGTTCAAGCACAAACACTACAAATGAAAAGTACAAACGTAAGCTTACCAAAGGAAAGATAACTCTATTATGTATAAAGTTCAAGATTAGGATGCAGTGTTCTCACAACAACCTTCTCATTTGGTTGGCATTTTACTCACCCGTTTTTGGCCCATAAAACTAGATGAACGAAGCCAGGAAAGTGTGCGGGCATGTATATTAAGGGTATATATTCTGCCTCTGTTTTCTACTATTTTTCTATTTTATTTTGGAACTGATCCGACATCTTGGTATTTTTGTTTTTCGTTATATTACTTGATGAGATGTATATCATGTTTTATATGAAATATTGTTGAAAGTGGCGTTAAACACCATTACCATAACCCATGTTTTATACTGCAGCTATGTACAAGCAAACCACACAAGTCGCTGTGAAGCAGTTCAAGAAAGGAGAAAAAAACCTGAGAATACAACAGCTGTTAGAAATAGAGCATGACAACATTATCAGGTTCTATGGAACTTTTTCTGACAAAGAGAAGATTGGTTTAGTATTTGACTTCATGACTAATGTAGATTTATTAAAATACCTACACATAAAAGAAGGCTTGGAACTGCCTAAGACAGAATTATTGTCTATTGCTGCACAGGTAATAAAACTACTGCAGATTTTTGAATTTTTAATGTCCTACAAAATTATTTTTCTCATAATTGTTCGTCTCCATATTCAATCAGTAAGAATGTTAAGAAGAGTTTGAAGATACCAAAAGGGTAATCAGAATCCGTATATCTAAGAACAGACAACACAATGGCCAATAGAAAAAGGTACAAACAACATCTACAAAACATACACATTAAACTAAAGATCAAGTAACACGAACCAAACTAAAAACCGAGGGCGAATTCAGGTGCTCCGGAAGGGTGAGCCGTTCCTGCTCTACTAGTGTCACCTGTCGTGGTAATCTAGCTACAAACCCGGTGGTAAGTCATGAATGAGGAAAGTCCCGGGGGGTGTTTATGACAAGTGGAACATGTCCGTTAACAACAACTTACATGTGTCGACCCTATATACTCTAATAGAATATGAACACGAACAAATTAAATAAAGAAAAAAGAGATGCAATAATAAGGAAATTTGATTGAAAATAAATATGTTAACAGAAAGTTAAAAGGGGGAGGTGGCAATTCCGTGCCATTAGCGCCTATTGTACGGCTACAACGTCTTGGTTTAGATATCTACGAAATTTGTCTATAACGTGCAAGGACTGTGACACTCAGGATACCACAGATACATATAGGTCTGCTTCATTGCTTGAACTACACCTCGAAATTGACAGTGAGGAGCGGTTAAGAACGAATCTTTATGACAAAAGAGATTATTTCAATTTTCCCATTGTGAACTTTCCATTTATTATATATGTAGCAACATTCCAGCAGCGTCTGCATATGGAGCATACATCTCTCAATTGATCCGATATTCCAGAGTTTGTGGTTCCTATTAGGATTTCCTTGATAGAGGGTTGTTCCTAACATGGAAGCTACTAAACCAAGGGTTCCTATTGGCTAAGTTGAAGTCGTCACTTCGAAAGTTTTACGGTCACCATCATGGCTTGGTTAACCGTTACGGAATATATGTGTCACAAATGACCACGGATATGTTCTACTTGTCGTAAACACTTTCCGGTCCTTTCCTCATTCATGACTTATAACGGGTTTGTAACTAGAGTAACATGACGGGTGCCACTAGTGGAGCAGAAACAGCTTTCCCTACCAGAGTACCTGAGTTCATTCCCGGTTTTTAGTGGGGTTCTTGTTACTTGATCTTTAGTTTTATGTGTATTATTTGTAGATCGTTGTTTGTCCTTTCGTCCTCTTTCTTTTGGCCATTGTGTTGTCTGTCCTTCCATTTACGAATTCTGATTACCCCTTTGGTATATTCAAATTCTTTTATGGTCCAAAGTCAGGCTTACCTGACAGCTTGTCATCAAGATGGCATTATATATACCCACACACGGAAATGAACTCTGTGGGTTGACCATTTGAATTATTACGGGTACCAAATATTATAAACATTACTCAGTGTCATTGTCTATAAAATTAGAGTATATCTCATTTTAAGACCTCTTTATATACCTACTTTAACATCACGAAGAGTCATTCAAATATGGATATTTTATGATATTATACATGATATTACAGGTTGCCAGGGGCATGTCCCATTTAGAATCAAGAAATATTGTGCATTGTGGACTTCAAGCCAGGAAAATACTTATCGGGGAAAACGGCGAAGCTAAAGTGTCAGGCTTGGAATATGGAACGAGTAAGTCGATAGACAGGATAAATGGACCAGGCCTTATGAGCATGAATCTCCCACTTACTCGTACTCAAAAATCGTTTAATCAAAATGCTCCATCTAGTATATACATTGTTCTGATTGGATGGTATTGGAGAATGAGCACGAAACTGGTATTCGAAAGTTTCGTGACCGTTTGACCAGTACTGCAATGTCGGAACAGTTCCAATATTTAACAGAAAAATCGTCGATCCACAGGCAAAATCATTTCCCTAGCACACACATATGTCCGACTACTCACTTTGATTCCTGAATTGGTACAGGCACACCTTAAAAGTGAGGGTTAGACATATGACACAATATTTATCATTTTAATTACAAATATTATTTACCATGCAAAACAAATAACTTTTAAAATGACACATATTTACATAATATTTATCCATGTTATGATATTTTAGCATATTGCAGAATCAGAATTTTACCTTTTGTAAAATTCAGATGCAAGAATTGTTCCCAATACAATGCAAAATACAAAAAAAGACAGATAAAACACAAACACAATATATCAGAACATTAATATAGATATATAGGGAGTGGATGTGGTCGAGTGGTCTAGGGCGCTGGACGTAAGGCTAAGCGAATGGTACTGCAGTGTATCAATGGTGTGGGTTCAAATCCCGTCGAGGGAAGAACAAACATTTGACAGCTCTAAAATCTAATTCTAACACTGTTTGGTTTAATTTTCAGACGTATATATATATACACACGTCTGAAAATTTAACCCAACAGTGTTAGACGTAGATTTATGAGCTGACAATTGCTTTGCTCTCCCTCACCAGGATTTGAACTCGCACCAATCGCTTAGCCTTATGTCCAGCGCCCTAGACTACTCGGCCACATTCGCTATATTATACAAATAAATACAAGTGCAGCAATATGGATGCCTCTCCATCCTATTGAATTAGTCATGGGTATATCAGTAATTTTATTTTAGATTGATCATAGCCCAAAACCATATATTTGCCAATGGATGTGGTGGTAGTAACAGACATAGATCAGTAAAAAGATAGAGTATTAAACTAACATAATTCAATAACACGTTTACAATATAGTACCAAATATTTCAGTTTGTGACAATTCCATTTTACCACACTTCGTCCAATTCCATTTTACCACACTTCGTCCAATTCCATTTTACCACACTTCGTCCAATTCCATTTTACCACACTTCGTCCAATTCCTGCAGCACTGATGCCTGCAGTAAGGACGCAATGTCCATTTCCGCAATCTTGTTTATCTCTCGTCTGCTTGCGTGCAAATATCGTTTTACTCGGAACCTCTCCAGTGTCTAGTCTAGTGCGTAGGAAGCTTATAGGAGAAAGTGCAATATTTTTAACTCGTCGGAAATGCTCTACTTTTTATGTATATTAATAAAAAAAGACCAGTCAAAATATCGGCAAATATTGCATTTTTATATTACTAAGAAATCTACATGAAATATTTGATACAACATGTATATTATAATCTAATTAATGACATAAACAATTTTCACTAATTGATAATTGCAGTTGAAAAGGTGATAGCGTTGTATCCATTTAATGCTGATAACAGTGATGAGCTAACGTTTCAGAAACATGACGTCATAGCAGTGATTGACAGAGAGGATATTGACTGGTGGGAGGGTGAACTTAATGGAAAGACGGGATTCTTTCCTGGAAGCTACGTCAGTCAGCCCGAGAAGTATATAAGTACGATTTGCTTATTTTATTGCATATTAATATATAACTAAACATTCACAGTTGTTTGAATGCTCTTGATCTTCGAGTTTCAAACGTCATATTTTCACTACCTTTAGCTCATATGGACCTATTGTTGAAAATGGCGTTAAACACCATAAACCTTCATCGTGGTTGTTTTTTTGTTTTTTTTTGTTTTTGTTTATTTATATTTTTTTACATATCGTTGGCCTCAAATTAAAAGATAAACATATGGTTACCATCATTTTGAGCAATAATGTACCGTGAATCTTTTTATACGATACCCCATTATAATTAAGACATAAATCATGGAAGCCAGAATGTATCTTATCCCGAGCCGGAGGCGAGCGATAAAATTTACTAATATCCGCCAACCCATGTTAAAACTAGAAACACATTCTGGCTTCCATGAATTATTTCGATTCTGATATGTCTAAGAGTACAAATACGGTATAGTATACTTTGATTGGAAGACGGTAATTTATATTTACGTTTGCGGACAATGTCGCACACAATTTTTGCAATCGTAACTACTCGGCCATTCTCGCTACCCTGCAAATAACCTCGTATGCATTAGGCGTATAAATCGCACTACTTTTCACATGTCAGTTACATGAAAGTTTGATAAAGTTATAATTTAAACAATTTTCTATATTTCAATTAAAGTTTTAATTAGTTTTGCATGATTAGATTTTTCTTAGTATGTCTTCCATATTGGATTTTCGTGGACTATATTTTTGTGCGGCTTAACTTAACTTAACTTCCGGCAAACAATTTAAGTAGAATTTCTACTATGTACGTACAAGGTTATTTGCAGGGTGGCGAGAATGCCCGAGTAGCTACGATTGACAATTTTTGCTGCCAAATTCGAGCAGACGATAATTCATCAACATGTACATTTACGACGGGAAAGTCAGTCACATACAGTAGAGTTCGTTTATAACGAACAAGCTTGTAACGAAATCAGGCTTATAACGAAGTAAAGATAAATCCCCAGTCCAATCGCTATTTAAACAATGTATTTTTGAAGGCCTATTACAAATTTTTTATAACGAAAATCAGGCTTATAACGAAGAGAATTTTAAACCCAAACAACGTTTTTATTACTCAAAATTGACCTGATATAACCAAGGAAATTACTGAACAAACAAATCGTTTACCTATCTTCCGTTACGCACGGACGATCACATATTAGAATGGCACTTGACACTTCTGTTATCGGTAATTGAAAAATCAATAATCCCACCTGTGATGTTGTTAATGATGTCAATCAAGACTTTTCTTTAAAATATTCAAACAATAAAATGGGTATTAATGATGTGATTAACAAGTTGTCAATTAATAACACACATGCTAATTTATTGCATTAAAAATTAATAAAACGTAATCTGAATTTTAATGAATGGATGCACAAGCTAAAGAAATAAAAAACAAAGTCATGTGTGAGATTAATTCATTCGCTATTGTTTATTTTTTCTTTGATGATAGACTCTTTAATTAAACAACAAAGTGGCTTTTAAATTTTAATTCCACCATTGTTTTTCACACTGCAAGCCGAACATTGTCATAAATATGGTAACACATCCTCGTGGTGATCATTCAGTAATCAGTATGGCTAGCAGAAAGAGAAAGGCAATAGATCAGATCAGTTTTATTTTAACTGCTGAACTAATAAATTGTATTCAACAATTCTCGTTTTTGTTTTTCTCTATTCAGAAAAACGATGTCATATTTTAACAGTGTAGGTCACGTTAATTTATTCCTCAACATAGCTTGCATTATGAATGGTGTTACAAAAAAACAAAGACTCACAAAACAAAATCCGCTGAAAGTATTTTATTACAACAAAATCGTCGAAGTAAAAACATTATTATCTGTCAAAAAATAACAAAACAAAGCAAACAAAACAGTTACACATCACTTGAAATAATTTTTTTGAAATACATCATTTTGCAAAAGGGGAGGTAATTCTACATTATTTCTCTTATAACGAACGATGCCTATAACGAAATAAGATCGAGAGTCCCCTGGACTTCGCTATAAACGAACTCTACTGTACATACATTTACAACGGTAAAGTCAGTCGTATTGATTTCCAGTCAAATCGGTCCCAGGTCAAATCGGTCCCAGTTAAATCGGCCCTAGTCAAATCGACCCCAAGTCAAATCGGCCCCAAAAATAAAAATAAAAAAAGAATAAATAAATAAAAATTATGTATTAATATAAATTAATATTTTTGGTTAAAAGATGTAAAATTTAAATTCTATTGATGAGTGGATTCTTTTATTTTCGTATCAATGGTATTTTAACATTTACTGGTACAAAACACAACTGTACTAGACAGTTTTAATTCTTCAATAATTATAACGTATTGGATGTATTTAATTATTTTGTTGAAATATTTAGCTTTGCATGTTGACATTAGTAAACAACAAAAATGGAGGACATGTGATTTCCCGGTCTGAAAAAAGAGTAAAACACATTGTTCTTGTTTATAATGCACACCCCTCCTGCAAAATAAAGAATTTATGTAAAATCCAGCGCATTATGCACCAGTAATATTACGGACATGTTATATGTGCGTGTAACGACACGTCAAACAATATTTCAATATATCGTTGAGGTAAGTTGGTGAAGGACACATAGAAAACCACAAACCATTAACAAGTCCGTATTATATGAAAATGTCACGATAACATATGTAACTCGCTATGGCGGTTTCCGACTTTTCAAGCCTTAAAGTGGTGATAGGAACTGTTTGAATAAATACCAGTCATCAGAATTTTTCTACAATTTGCTTGGTTTCTTCGAACACATTTTTTTTTTGCGTCTAAAATACTGTGACCCTGCTTAATCAATACTGCAGACAATTTCCTGGACAATTAATTGAAACCATTTGATTTTCTTTTTCTTTCTGTATATTCAAAATTTAACATTTAGTAAAACTGTTAGTTTCGTGAAAACTGCTGAGCGCTTGCTCTTGTCTGTGTTTGTTCCCTCTAAAATGATTTTTAATATTGACCCGTTTGTTTTTGCAGATTTAGATGAACGCTTGTTCAAATGGTATTCAATAGAAACAATACAAAGTGGACGTTGTAACATAAAGTCAAACGTGTGGTCATATGGTATTTTGTTCATAGAGATAATCACTCGTGGACAGATTCCTTACTCAGGTACATGTATAATATTTTTTTTTAAAGCAGATCTATTGACACTCAGTACATAATTCAGATCGATCGTTCCTCCTTTGGAGAGCAACGGATTCACCCGGTTGTGTGTGCAATGTATATCGTTGCAGTTCTTGGTGGGTGTCGCTTACAAAGAGCACGACTAGGTACATTTTCCGCAGTATTTGATTCCATTTTGTTATCACAACAACCATTTTATTATTACTTATAGTAAAACAATCAGTAATCACTATTATGTAATGTGAATGGTACTTATTGCCATATATATATGTGGCTGTGTTATAGTTCCTATAGAATACACAGGTTTACGGGATAAGGATTTACGTATGCTGGTATTCAACACGATTTCCATATATCATATGATGTTCTTGTTGTTTAACAGTACCAGGGCCGGATCCAGGGGGGGGGGGGGGGGGGGGGGGGCCGCCCCCCTAAAATTGGAAAAAATATGATTTTTTGGCGTAAAATCGTGATTTTTCACACGAAATACCCAAAGATTTTCGCGCCTCCCTCCGCTCGGCGCAATTTTTTTAAATGCGCCTCCCCTAACTTGAAATCCTGGATCCACCCCTGGTAACATAGCTAGTGTCATTATTGGAGCATGAACTGCTTACCGTTCCGGAGCACCTGAGATCACCCTCAGTTTTTAGTGCATTCTCGTTTCTCATTCGTTAGTTTTCTGTGTAGTACTTTGTAGATCATCATTGTGTGTACTATTTTCCTTTTTTTTTGCCATTGTATTTTCCGACCATCTTCGAAACGTCTTCTGATTACCCCTTTGGTATCTCCAAGCATTCTTTCAAAATCAACATAAATAATAACAGGCTTTTTCTTCAATTTCAGGAATACAAAACACTGAAATTTATTCAAAGCTAAAGCAAGGGTATCGTCATCCTCGACCATCCAAATGTTCTGAAGCTTTGTATAGACTTATGTTGAAATGCTGGGACGATATTCCTGATAATAGACCAAAATTTCAATACTTGTACAACAATCTGGAAGACTTAGTTATGACCTGTAAGCATAATTCAAGTTATATATTTGCCAGTCTGTATATCATGAAAGCCGAAGGAAACAGAACAAATATTAACAGTAGTCAGACGAAAATGTCCGAATAGCATAAAGGATTAAAAATGGGGTGTTATATATTGTAAACATCCAGGCATATCAGAAAACGTTATGCATATCGGAAAACGTTATGCCGTTCGGGGGAAATTATGCTCGTCACAAATCAATATGAATATCGGGAATAAATTGCAAACATGGGAAACTTTGTTGTATAGTGAGAACTATTGTACATATCGGAAAACGTTATGCATATCGGAAAATATTATGCATATATGTGGATATTTTGCATATCTGGGACCATTATGTATATCGGGAACAAACCTGCATATCGGACAATATTAAACGTGTAAACTACTATAGTAACAGAGTAAAACATTAAATGAGTGAGCAGTAATTATGTAATGCCATGCTCTAGTGCTTGCTCACAGAAACAACAGTCCGCGGGTAGACATGTCGCTACATTAGGACATATTATTCTGATTCCGAGCCAAATCAGTCTTTGCGCTTTCTGATTAATACTGTGTGCTTATCGGAGAAGCAACAAATACCAATTTTATAGTCTTTGGCTTGAATCGACCAGTGCATATACCCAAAATCTGCCGCACTCGTGGCGAACATGCTTACCATTATACCATCGATACGGCTAAGTGTAATATTGAACATGTATGTATATAAGAGTACAGTAGGAAGTGCACATAAGTATACCAGTACAGGGGCGGATCCAGGATTTCAAGTTAGGGGGGGGGGGCGGACTTTAAAAAATTTCGCCGAGCGGAGGGAGGCGCGAAAATGTTTGGGGTATTTCGTCTGAAAAATCATGATTTTACGCCAAAAAAATCATATTTTTTCCAATTTTAGGCCCCCCCCCCCCCCCTGGATCCGCCCCTGCAGTACATTTATATATTTATAGCACATATACAAAAATCAATCCTAAAGTTGGCGCTAAACACCAATCAATCAATTAATCAAAAATAAATCCATGTTTAATGTCCGATAAGACATGTATGTTGTTCAGAGAAAACATTTTAATTATCTCTGTTTTTCCATGTGCGTATTTGAAATATATGTAGTCGGTATTATTTTCAATTTAGATACTTGTACATTCATATAGTAAAACAAACATAAATCTTCTCTGTATGTGTGTGGGTGGGAGAGGTAATGTCATTAGATACACTAAATTTGATATCTACGTTTTTATGTATATAACTGATAAATTAAAAATTGCAATTTCATCGCATTTATAAATTGAGATATTAAACAATTGTTAAAAAGTGTTTTTCAAATATTTTATAATTACATTATGTGCACCATTGAATGTTTTATTGTCATGATTTATGTGAAATAAAAGTTAATTTTAATATATGTATGTTTGTTCGTTTGATGGTGTTGAACGCCACTTTCAACAATATTTCAGTTATATGGTGGCGGTCAGGTTTATTTGTGGAGGAAACCACAGGACACGGAGAAAACCACCAACCTGTCGCAAATCACTGACAAACTTTATCACATATAATGTTGTACACCTCGCCCTGGTCGAGAATCGAACTCAGGGCCTATGAGAGGGGGGTTCAGCTGACACATTGGTCCGGGGCCCTGGGAGCCAAGAAGGGGCCTGTGAATCTCTGAAAGGCCCCATAGCCTTAGACATAGACGTTTTATTTTGTTTTGTTTTTTTCACTTGGGGGGGGGGGGGGGGGGGGGGTTATTTTCAACTATTTTTAGTTTATTTAGAATTATGTAAAATGGAGGCCTTGCTCGAACTCACAACATCAGTGGTGATAGGCACTGATTGCATATAGGCATAGGTATATAATAATGGTATATAGATTCGCCCATTTGCGATTGTATGGATATATGGACACGAACACGGTAAATAAAGGATAAAGAGATGAATTATTAATAAAGACATTTTTATTGAAAATAATTGTGTAAACAGAAAGTTAAAAAAAAAAAAAGGTGGGGGGTAATTCTGTGCTACCAGCGCCTGTAACAACTATCATATTACACATGAAACCGGGATGGGTCGATTATTTTCACGGAAATTCGAGATTTTATTATTTAATTCTCGAGACTGAATCTGGATTGATTCATGAGACGTACACTTTCTTTCTTCTTAGTTTAATATTATTTTATTATAATTACATTACTTCCGTTTTTCATTGAAATGTTACAATATGATTGGTTATGAAGTGGTCACATGATTATAAAAGAGATGTTTCACATCCCAATGAAACTCAAATCCGAGCTTACACGTGCCTCCATGACGATGTCAGATGTAAACAATCAATGGCATAGTAATTTCCAACAGCAAATAATCTAACACAAATAAAATTCACAACGAAAAATTCAACTATATTAAATTTTGGTGCGATTTAAATATAATTATAAGAATTGAATGCATTCTTTTGAAGTTTCATTGGGGTATGAAAGCGTTGATCGAACTACATTTTCAACATGAAGCGCGGTATCGCTTCATTGAAAATGTACTTCGGTCAACGCTTTCATACCCCAATGAAACTTCAAAAGAATGCATTCAATTCTTAAGCAAATAAAACAGCAATGGGATTGGACAAAAAGTTATCACAACTTATGGACTGTCCTCTCCCTACAAATAATACACATATAATAATGTCAACAAAAATAGCACATACACAAATATAAATAATATTTAACACAATATAGTGAAACATGGGAAATAAATTGATGTTGATGTAGACCAGATGACCGATCACTGATTAGAATCTTTTTGTTTGTCTAATATATGCTCGAACTTTATTGAAGATATTAGAATTTTCGTTTATACTAATTTCATCGTTTCCAAAGAGTAATGTTCTTCTTCTTCCAGGGGGGGGGGGGGGGGGGGGGGGGGGCGCAGGTTTGCACCTTTTTCACTTATTCTCTCAAAAATGGACCAATTGTTGTCTCCACTGTTTTTCAGAGTGGACTGAAAAGTGTTTGAAATATTGCGACTTGCGTTAACGTTCATCTGAAAACCCTTTTCGAAAGCTTTAAAATGATATATAATATGTATATCTTTATATACAAAAAATGTACTACTGAGTGATAAAATCAGACTGCAAAACCTTAAAAATGCAGAAAATACCGTGTCTCCAATAATTGTTTTTCATGTAGATACCCTAGCTCTAAAAATGACACAGTTGTATACATAAATGGGGATGTAATCTGAGCTTGGTACAACTAGCCCGTCCATGAAATAACGGACATTTTTGGGGCCGCGACTCGACAGATTGTCACGAACTAATTTTTTGTCTGTCTCCAATTTCATGTAACCTACGTTATGCTTACTCTCTTTATTGATTACTTATAAACTTTAGTGTATATTATGTCTTGTAAATGCTCAAATGAATGGTTTAATGGTGCTATTTACAAACATAGTTTCATATCTACTTTTAATTGTGGTTTTGATCGAAATAGCAGACATTTTCCAAACTTTTGAAATGTAGCCTACGTGTCAGCAAAAAGCATAGTAGACACAACCTTTTGCGAATGATTTTATTATATTTGTAAAAAGAAACTAATGTTATCATTCCATGCAGCGCCATAAATAAATATGATTAGAATCAAAGGAATAAGATCGAATTGAAATAGCATTTGTAACCTACGGGACATAACGTAGGTTACTATTTATATTTGGTCCCCTTTAAAAGGGCCACCAAAACTATTTCTCCATTACATGACTACGGTATTTCTCTCACTTATTTACACTTGCAATACCAGCATCCTACAATTCATCGAAAACCTTAATAATATATATACCGGAGTATCTTATTCTTTCTAAATGTTCTTTCCTCTCATACGTTCATTATATGACTTATGTATGCCGAAGTAATTAGTGGAATTTTACACTAATCTGTCGAAAGCAATATTAAATTAAATCCAAACTTAAAGAAATCAAAATAAAGAGATTTTACTATCAAGAAGGCCAGTGTAACCTACGTGACATAACGTAGGGTACAAACTTTGTTTCTAGTTGTCGCCCTTTAGTCACGTGGGTAACAAGAACGATGGAAGATATATAAAATGAAAACAGCGGCAACTTTGAAATATATAAGGTAAGTTTTATCTCCGGGCAAATGGTGAACTACTCCATTACAGCTATGTAATAATTTCAGAAAGTCATAGTCACAATTGAAATGCAGTCCTCACATTTCTTAACAAACTTGTACCTGAAATAAAGACTTTACTTGACTTACAAATGATTCATTATTTAACTGACAGTCCCACATCACAATACCGTAACAAAATGATATTTTCATTGGTTGCCAATCACCATGAACTCTTTGGGGTAGATGCATCCTGGATGTACTTCGAGGCCCATGCGACGGAGTTGGTGGGATGGTAAAGCGATTAGCGGACCAATCTGTTAAAAGTGGTCATTCCTGTATCCAGGACGCAATGGATTTCAGGGCTTGGGCATTTTTCATTGAAAAATCACCATCTATGAGATTTCATTTTGTTTCGTCTGAAGATTTTACTTCTTATGATCAGAGTCGCTTGAATCCGGTGCGCGGAACAATGCAAATTCATCAAATTGTAGGAATTGGCAACAACCAATTGAAATCGAGAAACCTCTCTTGTCTTTGCCGCAGCTGCTTCAGTTCTGGTAAATTCCTCTTTGGGTGTGAGGGATGGTCAAGCCATTGCATGATCAAAGGATGCAAATCCACAAATAAAAATGAGTTGGATGATGAACTTCCGCATGATAATCAATCTGAACTGGGTCAAATGCTGCCTAATCTCGACACTGAAACGGATATACATGTACAGTCTGATGACTTCGTTGCCGTCATATATGATAACAGATGGTTCATAGGCAAAATTGAAGAAATTTACAATACTAAAAATGAAATTCTTGTCAATTTCATGGTTACCCGTTGTAAAACAAGCAGTTTTAAATGGTCAACTAAAAGAGATGAAATCTGGATCTGTCATGATCAAATCTTATGTAAAATTGATCCACCAATTGTCCATGGTAAATCCAAAAGAATGTATAAGTTACCCAATGACACTTTGAATAAAATTGAAGCTCTATTTGACAGAAAATGACAGTACATTTAGTATTGGTGTTCATCACAGCAGTCTTTTACTGTTACCTGTTCTTGTTCTGTTACGTTCTGGCTCGCAATTAAAATTCGTAACCTACGTTATGTTGTCCAATTAAAATTCGTAGCCTACGTTATGTTGTCCAATTAAAATTCGTAACCTAAGTTATGTTGTCCAATTAAAATTCGTAACCTACGTTATGTTGTCCAATTAAAATTCGTAACCTACGTTATGTTGTCCAATTAAAATTCGTAACCTACGTTATGTTGTCCAATTAAAATTCGTAACCTACGCTATGTTGTCCAATTAAAATTCGTAACCTACGTTATGTTGTCCAATTAAAATTCGTAACCTACGCTATGTTGTCCTAATTGACATTTACATGACCACGATAAATTGAGGATACAAAACATGGATTATGTTATTTTTAATTAACGTGTTTTTATCAAAACCTAGATAAGACATGTTATCCCGTCTTTGGGAATGCGTACATTATAAGAAATTATCACAATAACACCAACAATTACAATTTTCTATTAAGAAAATAAAATATATATGCATTTAGGACAAAGTATAAGTTTTACATCAATGTTGTCTGACATTTGGTTTCATATTTTTCTCAATTGAAAACAGAAACTGCTTTTATCATAACCACGGCGATATTTTACTGTACTTTGAGATGTTTTGTAACTTACGTTATGCTTTAACAATGGCTTCTTTCAAACACAATCACACATTTCCCAAAAGCGGCCTTCAATTTAACCAAACACATTTTAATGCAAGCCACCATTCAAAATACATTTTTAATAAAGAGTCTTTCTGTTTTCTTGTCAAAGTCGTAATTCCTCTAAATTTACTGATATTTTTACCAAAATGGAACAAACACAAGTCATATTTAGTGAAAAATAGTACAAGGCGAAATTCTAAGCAATTATAATTCAACAAGAGGACACAGATTTTGAAATAAACCACAACTCCACAGTGTCTACACTACTTCTGTTAAGAAATATTACAAATAAAACCTGGTAAGTTTCGTGTAAGCTTATGAAATATTGTAACCTACGTTACAGAATTCTACATTTGGTTCTTTTAAATCTTTTTGTATGAAGTTAAATCTTTCTTAATATATGGAAAGCACAACACTGGAAGATTATGTTGGTGGTTTAAATCATATTTATATTAAAAATATTTATTCTTACGAATCAAAATAAGACAACGTAAAATTTTCATTGAAAAATACCTTTCCATGGCACATATATTTCGTCAATTGAATTAGCAAGCCTTATTAGGATTTCAAAAACAGTAACACAATTCTATGCAAGTTTCTTTTCTTTGTCATGTAAAACATAATTTAGTCGACAATGAGTCCTCCGCTAAATGATATTGACCTTTATTTCACGTATTGTAGGTTACACCTATGTAAAGTACTGACTACTAATGTTGATCAAAATGGTGGAATAAACTCGGCACAGCAACCTAGATTTTTCAAAATTATTAAACACCAGGTACTGAAGTTTCGTTCTGCACAAACATTGAATGGTTTTGCACCATTTCATATTTTGACACACGAAGTTTGCATTTGGGCTGTTTTTCTGAGAACGAGTGTTTTATCCCTTTTTAGCCGGTCCTAGTTGGATTTTTTAAACGACTGTTTGGTATATATAGCGAGGTTCATTTGGTGATGATACATATCTGATTAACGTATAATTAAACTGAAAATATTAGCTGAAGGATACGATAAATATTTGCTCGTAGTTTTGAAAAAAAAGGGGAGGTTATCTTGTCCCCGAGTACATGTGGACAAAAATATGACCTATCTTTGTCTTTGTCTTTGTACAGGTAAAATTCCTCCGGAATTCGGAGCACTCCAATTAAGGATAAAATTATAAAACCTAACTTAACGGGCACATACTTAAAAAGATACGTATTTACAGTTATGATCAAATATACGTAGTAGTTAAAAGTTCATCATTTCCATGTTGTATAAATTTGGTTAGTGGCATAAAAACGTATTTACATCCATTACTAAAAAGTATAAAAAGTGTGTTGTAAAATAGTCGTTTCAGTAGTATTATAATTGATAGCGTTGTTAAAAGTCCATTCTGTTGTTTAATTATTCATATTAGTAAAAACGTATATACACATAGTACTAAAAAGATAAAAACGCATGCGCCAGCACACCGGACATTGCGAGCGGAACATTGTAAACTGAAAGTAGGGTAAATGTAAACAAAGCTACTCGATAAATACATGTATACTGAGATGAAATATAATAAACACACAGTGACTTGCCCTGGTTATTGAATTGAGGAATACACTGAAAATAGTTGTTTACTATCGATTTGCAACTGACTGAAAAATCAATGCACATATGGCAAAGCTTTTATTATTGTGAGAACATTTGTGACATTGTGTCATGACTCATGTGACGTGTGTATGAAAATGTTCTTCTTCCAAATACAGGACTAGACTTAAAGGTTTGAGTGTGTTTATTGTTTGTACATGTATGTGTATTTATGACAGATTTAAAAGCTCTCTAGAGCTTGTGTTATTATTGTTTGTTTCTTTTCGACTCTAAATAAGTTTATTGTATTGTACTCTTTTATGAGTACTAGGCTATGTGTTTTTTTTTCTCTCCAGTGATTGTATGGACTGTAATATATTATCAGCGTATACAGTGAAGTTTTAAATGTTATTTTGTTTATACTAGTAATACTAGTAGGTAATTATAAGTTGGCAGATATAACCACAGGAATACACAGAGACTAGCTCCCAGCCACTAAATTTGCTCCATTGAATTTTTCTTTTAATGTCAATGTATTCTTTTTCTTCTTCCAAATACATGTACAGGATTAGACTCAAAAGTTTGAGTGTGTAACCTCATTTTTAAGTGGGTACAAAAAAATGTAATGCATTGACAGTAAAAAAAATTCAGTGGGGCAAATTTAGTGTCAAGGAGCAGGAATCTGAAATTTTATCAATAAAATACATGTACCCGGTACCTTTTTTTTACAATCCACATATCTTCGAATTCACTATCAGTAACGGTGCATATTTGTATTTATATACATTGATAGTGAAGATATGTCAATAGTAAAATTACATCTGCTGGTATTTTAATAATAAAATGTCAGATACCTGTGGTCGACAACTAACAAGAAGAGTCAATGACCGTTAGCTTGAAAACGATGTTCGGTTCGTCTTTACATGTACCTCTAGTTGTTTGTAGGAGGGCTGATGTCTTATATATGTTATTTGTGTTAATTTGTGTGGTGTCCAACACATCTTGAATATATGACTTTATGAGTTACATGACGGGCATCTTTAAAGAGGCAGGAACTGCTTACCATTCGCAAGCACCTGGGTTCATTCCCTGTTTTGGTCCATGGTGCTCATGTTTTTAGTTTTCTGTGTGTTGTTTTGTTTTGTCTTCATCCTGTGTGTTGTTTACCCAATGTTGCCAGTTTCTCTGCATTGTCCATTCTTGATTGCCCCTTCAGTTTTCTCTAACATTTATTTAATACATTCAATGACTGTTCACTTAACACATAAAAACACATAATACTGCAACTTATATATATATGGGGCCCATTGGGCAGGAATTCACTATTGGTACCAAAAGTGTGACATTGGTGAAAAAAAGGAGGAGATGCTGACTAATTAATAACCTTAATAGATAGTCAAAAACCATACAGTTTCTGAAACCACGACAGCACCTCAATTTTTTATTTAATAAATGAAACTCGGCAGGGCGAAGTGGGCGACTTTTTCGCCTTGGTTTCAATGAAATCGTCCAATTTCTGTCAAAAAGTGAAGTTTTAGTCGCCCTGTCAGTCTTTTCAAGTCAGTATTTTTCTCACCAATAATCATACTTTTTCTTCAATATTCACGTAAGTAAAGCTCCCATGTTCCTGAAATATGACCCATACAGGGTTTGATGTTCAATATTTTATTCCAAACTCGTTAATTGCATCCTTTTTAAGATCATTGTGCAGCACGTTCGTTTTGTGAAAGGTAGGGGGACATGAGGTAGTGGGGAAAGAAACGTTAAAATTTTGATCGATTTTCGGAAGTCCCCCAGATTTTCCCTCACTTCGCCTTCAAGTCAACTGAGAGAGAAGTCAAGTCGCCCTGTTTTTACTATGTGTGGTGAGCCCTGAACTGTTGTCATCAAGGGTATGAACATTTCAGATAGTTTGATTAATTAATCCATTTCTCTAACATTATGCAGTTGTTACTAGTGGTGTACCGGAAACATTGACTAATCAGTCGGACGTCATCATACGATCCGATGATCGATTCTTAAACCTTGTGGTCGATTCTGATTCTATAGTGTCTAAAATATATATGCTTAACTTTGTTCTTTGGTTGTTTTTTTGTGTTTTTTTTTTGTCTCCATACTGACAAAAATATTGCAGTTTTATCCCAGCTGGTTTTTTTTGCCCTCATAGTGACAAACATCTGGTAGTTTTGTCCAAGCGTATTTTTGACACTCAGTCAATACACATATTTGGACTGGTCTTTTATTTATCTACTTCCCAGAATAGTCCATTTTATATCAGGTGTTACACATATGGAAAACGATCTAATGTTGACGAATGGAAAAATGGTAGTTTGTAAATATATTATTTGATTTTATTCAAATCTTTACTTTTGTCAAACACATATTTGGACTAGTCTATTATTTATCTATCTATATCAGGTGTTACACATATGGAAAATGATCTTTTGTTTTGTTCTAAGTTAATGTCTACTAATGGAAAAATTATAGTTTATAAATTTATGATACAATTTTATTTATATCTTTACTTTTGTCAATCATACTCTTGAAATAAAGACTACTCGATTAATTATAGTCAGTAAATACATTTAGCAGGCAATTGTCACCGATGATCGATCATTGGTCGATGCTGATATAACGATCATCGATCTTGAAAACGTTACCGATTCCCATCACTAGTTGTTACTACATTATGTGGTAAAGTTTGTCAGTGATTTGCGACAGGTCGATGGTTTTCTTCGGGTACTCTGATTTCCTCCACCAATAAAACTGACCGCCAAATAAATATTGTTGAAAGTGGCATAAACACAATAACCTGATAACCTGCTTTCTACATTTCTGGCTTTGATTCTAATATGTTTTACAAGAGTAATTCCCCTTTATGGTTGGCAAAATTGTCTCCTTTTGCACAAGGTACATGAACATGTACAATGAAAATATATATTCTAAGGTATGCTTAGTTTAGTTTAGTTATTTCCCTTTAAGGTGGGTACATGTGCAATGAAAATAAATATTCTAAGATATGGTCTACAAGAGTTATTTCCCTTTAAGGTTGGCAAAATGATTTCTTTTCATGCAAAGTATATGTGCAATGAAAATAACATATATATTTTTGCATAATCTGTTCAGAATTTAAATGTTTTAACAACTTGTGAATTTTTTATTTGCTATAAAATTATCCTCTGATTTTTTACTAGATTCAAATATCTACTAATTATTAGAAAATTATATTAAATTTGTTGTGCTTTCCACTTTCCACTAATATTGCTCTTGATAGATCGTGGACCATTTTGCCTTTCATCAGGGAAATAACGTTCATAAAAAAAAAATATTAGATAGAATCAAATTTGGATTTATGGTGCTTAACACCACTTTCAACAATATTTCAGTTATATCGTGGCGGTTGAATCAAATCAGGAACGTGCGAAAGGTCTATTATTTGTTTTCAATGATCAAGAAAAATATTTCTGGACCTCAATCTTTTTTCCACACGAACTATATATGCATGCATTCTTCAAGTATGTGAAGTCATTCTCATATAATCAATAAAATGACTGACAGTTATACTGAAAAGATTTAAAATACATCATTTAATTTCTTTATCTGTTATAGTATTGATATCTCTAATCACTAATGGAATGGTATGTAACATCTGCTTGTAAAAAATCATGTGACTTGAAATACATTTTGTACTAGTAATCTTATTGTATAAAAATCATGTGACTTTAGATAAATTTAATCAGGTGATACTGCTGTACATGTATATATGTTTTTGTTAATTAAGTGTTAAGTGTTTAAGATTTGGTTTTTGGATATTTTAAAATATTTTCAGCTGATAAAATGTAAATATTCACATTTTATGTATGGTAGTTAAGTATGTCTATGTAGGACCCATCACAGCCTTCATCCTATAGTAGTTAGAGATACACAATGTACATCTGTTTATATAAGATCTGTGACTGCCTCCATCCAGTGTTGCCATGTGGATTGTTTCAAGACTACCACCAGTACTTAATTTGTTGGTTTTCTTCTTTCAGATATGGATGTACTTGAAGAGGAATGAAATTCACCACCATGCTGAGTGAAGTGATATTACTGGCTGTTGTATTGTGGACAGTTGCCATGGCAGCAACACGTCCACATATTGTTGTAATTGTAGCAGATGATTTGGTAAAGAAATAACTGTAGTTTGATACTGTGGAAAAATTTTCTTGGTGGATACCAATTTTTGCAGTTGAATTTTAAACAATTATTGGATTCAAGAAGGATTCCTGAATTCATGCATATCCATGTTTTTCTTAACAGTCTTAATATAAATTTATGCTACCTTGGGGATTTAAATTTGTAGATACATTCATTCATAAAATCCATGAAAATTGGTACCTCATGAATAATAATGATTTAAGCACATACACATACAATATATCCTAACTGAAAATACATGTAGATCTATTTATTAGTCAAATATTTATACTGATTTTAGTGGACCTCACTTTTGCCATCCATGTATGGCATTCATTGTCCGGTGTGTGTTGTTACATTTTTACATTTTAATCTTAATTTTAAACCACTGAGAATAAACCAAACTTGGCAGGAATGGTCCTTGGTTAGTTTCAATTCTAAATTATATCTGATAGATTTGAACTCCATCCAAAATGGCCACAGTTACTAAAAATACAAAATTCTTTAATGGGCCAAAGCAGCTGTAATGAATGTACAAATGAATGCAGAGTATTTTTTTGTTTTATATGAGTGGCATGGGAAATCTTGAATTTGAATAAAATAATTGTTTCAAGCCATCACAACCTGTATTATGTCCATTGTACCTTGATTTTTGTTTTATCGAGAAGTACATTTTTGTATATTTCAGAGTTTTTTTATGTCTCCGTTGCTCAATAACTTAAGTTTCCATGAACTTGAAGCAAATCATTTGAAGTTCAAACACAATGTCAGTGTCCATAAAAGGAAGATTTCCGATGTTACCACTTTTTCCGTTCTGGAGAGGTGCCCCTTGATTTGCCGAAAAACATCTGTTCTACTATTGATTGAAACAGGGGCATCCATGTCTATGAACATGTTCTTTCATTTTTTATCTTATTTTATCAGGGCTGGAATGATGTGAGTTTCCATGGGTCAGAACAGATCTCCACGCCACACTTAGATGACTTGGCTTACAAAGGTGTTCTACTGAAAAATTATTATGTTTCTCCCATATGTACCCCAACGAGGGGAGCATTAATGTCAGGGCGACATCCAATACATACAGGTTGGTATAAAATAGTGTTAGTGTTCCTCAACTACGAAACCACAGATGTTACATGACATGACAAGATTTCATGGAACTCATGTGATTTGAATTGATGTCATGTTATTTGAGTTGATGTCATGTGATTTGAGTTGATGTCATGTGATTTGAGTTGATGTCATGTTATTTGAGTTGATGTCATGTGATTTGAGTTGATGCGTAAGATTTTTGAATTAAAACAAATCAGAATATTCATGGTACATTGTATTAAAAGAAATTAGCAATAATTATTTTGAAAATTAGCCTCAGTTTAAAATGAATTAAGTAACATAGGACCCACAATCGGTAAACCTCGGATGAATCCACTGCTCTCCTACCCCTCGGTTGTAATACAGAATGTGATAATTGTCTACACCTAACTTTTCATCTTCAGAAGAGAAACTACACTTCGTGTAATGATGCAAAATATGGTAATAGTTAGGGTTAGGTGTTTAATGCCACTTTATCACATATTGAATGATGATTGAGTACACATGGCAATGAGCAGGATTCGAACTCACAACTTTATTGGTGATAGACACTGATTGCACAGGTAGAAATAAATCCAACTACCATAGTGACTCATACAATCAAGACCATGACGACCCCCTGATGCTAAGTACATTTAAATAAAACCTCTAACTAAATGGCAATGTTCGCTAACTGTATAATATAGGGGTATTGCACTAATATTTATATAATAGTTACTGTACTGATATGGAGGGCAATATCAGGATATACAGACTGCCCAAGGGTCGTGGTATGGACCAGTGAAAATGATATTGCCCGTGCCGGAGAATGGAAGACTAGTAAAAATATCGAAAAATATTGCATTTTTATTTTTCAAAGAAATCTACATGAAATATTTGATACTATATTATAAATTATGATTTTATGCTGTAGAAATAGAGGATTGTGTGTTTCAGAACACTTTACATTGAAAAAAATTGTATTCAGAAGTTAACCCAGGAAATAAATTCAAAGGATTTTCGTACTTTTTGAAATCCTAAAATACAATTTTCGTCTTCTTGAAAATGAAATAACATGTTCTGTAATTGTACTAGGGTTACAACACAGTGTTATATTGGGTTCAGAACCTTACGGTCTACCTTTAAATATGACAATAATGCCACAGTGGTTACAGAAACAGGGATACAGAACACACATGGTTGGAAAGGTAGACAACTCATGTACTCCAACTGTTATCCTATATAGATGCTTCTGTTTATAGTATGACTACTCTTGCATTCAGTTTGATTGTATTTTATTCATGTGCTTTTGTGATCTTAACCTCTCCTGTATATATGATAGACTCAGATCAGCGTCCGGACTCAAATCTGCGTCCATTACTCAAATCAGCATTCACAGACATCGTCTCATTACATGGTCCGATATTCTCAAATCGGTTTCCTTTCCAAATTCTCAGATCTATGGCCAATTTTTTGGTAAGGGTTAGGGCATACATTAGCGATGTCATTGGACGTCAATTTGAGAAAGTGAGAGACGGCCATAGATTGGAGAATTGGATGCCGAAAAAAGGACATAGATCTGAGGTACAGATGTCTGTGACGTAGAAATCGAACATGGATTTGAGGATTAGACGTCAATCTGAGTCTCGCATATATTTTTTTTATTATATTATATTTTACTCGTTAAATAGTGTTTCTGTTGGCTTTATTTAATAAGTTTTATTCTCACCTGAGTTTCTTTTGTCTGGGTATGTGAAATGTAGAATTGTTTTATGTAGACTATGGTAAAGATAGTGTTAATAATTGCTGTGTAAAATAGTTTTGTATGGTAACCTTGTTTATCTGAGATCTGAAATGGCGGTATTGAACTTTCATAATAGTCAAGCTGACATAAAGATTGATTCAGTTTTAAATGTTTTATGTTATGCCCCTTTAACTTCAATATTTAAAAACACAAATTGGAAAATATTAAGCTTTCAAACTATTTTTAGCTTTCATGCATAGACATAAAGGCTTGAGATTCAAATTTTAGTATGTGAGGTGATCCTACGCAGAATTTGTTTCATACATGATGCACCCTCACTTATATCACCATTAATTTTCCAAAAAATGATTTTATAGTTAAATATGTTAATTTTTCCTTCAATATATTGCCATCCTCACTTATCACCAGAAATATAGCATGGTCCAAAAGGTGGTGGTATAAGATCATGTACTGTACTTTTATTTATGGAGTTCTATCACTTAAGAGTAGGGAGGTCAGGCTATTTTCTAAAGCAAGGAATTTTCATATATAAATATGACAGCTGTGTAGATTTCTTCAATACCATCACAGAACAGTTTAGTTTTTGGGAATCGGACAAGTGGTTCAAAAGTTATGCTCGATTCAAGTATAGAAATTTACTCCTAAATTTTATCCAAGATGGCCGCCATTTGTGCTGTATTTATGGCCGAATTCAATGCAGATTATTGGTAAAAGACCGAATTCTACATGTAATATTCTTTATTTTGCTTGAAGATTGTTTTTTGTTTTTTTTAAAGGAACATGTTTCAGTATTGGCATTGTTTGCTTACTTTTTAAAAAAATTGGTCAGTTTCCAGGTTAGCAGTCATTTTCGAAAAATGAAAAAAGATGCTAGTCTAGATTTCTGTGCTAGTAGTGACTGCTAAGATATCAAATGATAATACACAGCTTTGTCTCAAGTAAACATTTGCACTTCTGACTGCCAATTTCAGTGTTAATATTGGTTCTTTTTCTCATCAAAGAAAAAATATGTTGGTTTGAAGCCCCTTTTTTGAATGGCACCAAATTGTCAAAATGTTGAAATCAACCTATGAAACCCATTTATAGAGCAATTTTTCCTATTGAAATTGTATTTATCCTGATAAAAGCTTAAAAAAAGTATAAATGAACAAGGTATTCCCATTTCAGGCTTATATTTTCTTTAAAAATCAGATTTTGCATCTAAAAGGAGCATTTCTGATAGAATTACCTCCCTTTTTATTTTTGCAAAAAAATAGGTTTTACTGGAGATTTCAATAGGAACTGGATTTTCTAACCATTTCTCAGTTATGCCCAAAGCCATCAATTGTTTTCCTACATTTGGAACATTTGTAAAAACATCTTCCATTAGAAGATTGTTATCTTGCCTTTTAATTGCAAGTTTAACCCTATTTCTTATTTTCCTTATAAATGTGTCAACATTTGATATTTCAAAAAATACATTTTCCATTGCAATTGGAACATTTTCTTTAAAAGTTAAATCTGATGACTCCTCAATAATCGACAGCACTTTAACCCAGAATATATAACAATTTGTAAGCTGATCATGTTGACTTTTAGCGAGAGGCAACTCTTCTGGAAAATATATAAAGTGTAATATAATAAATAATTTGTACATCAAATCGAAATCTAAAAGGTGTAAATCTCATGAAATTAAGAACATAGACACATACTTGCAATAAATTATTAATTTTTGATGACATCATGGGAATCTTGGGATATAGAAATAGGACACAGCTTCATGTGTGGTAAAAAAAAAAAAAACTTCTGAAGGGAGAGCATAGGTTGTGTAGAATCTACAAATACAAAGCTATGTCCGTTGTTGCATGTCCTCCTACTCCGAATGGAGAAACTAACAGTGTGAAATGAACATATTCAAAGCCAGTGTGTGTGTCAACTGGGGATGATTAAATCCAAGGTGCCATGTTCGAAAAAAAAACTTCATTGTGACCCCTGAAAGGCTTGTTACAAGGCTAAATTTGTTCATATCCATTATACCCGCCTCTTCAAGGACAGTCAAAATTTTAAGCCCAATGACCCATCCTATTCCTCAAAATGTGTTTATTATTCCCCTTCCGGATTGTCTTCTTGTTGTAATTCACCAAGTTCTTATTTTTTTGTTTTCACATTTTCGCCTTGTCTCTGGATTGTGGTCTTTGGATATTCCCCTTTAATTTGTTGCTTCGGTAATTTTTTGCCAATGTTTTATTGCTTGTCCTCTTTTCAACTTGAATATATAAGCCGAAATATTGCTCAGTGCATGTTCAGCAATCAATCGTTCAACTTTAACTATTAGTTCCAAATGAATGCTTTCATGTTCACTTACATGTTACATCAATACCCAAATAAACCATAATAAATTAGATTTGAGCATTTGATTAACTGAGAAAAATTCAGTCAAGTTAAGTATATCACAGCAGAATTAACATCATATATAAAGACAAAGGATCTGAAAAAAAATTGATTTTAATATCATTATTAAAAAATCAGGAATAAAGTCCTCATTTATATTGCTTGTCTTGTAAATTGGTGAAAAAGGGAGTTATGGGTATTGACCCATAACTCCCTTTTTCACCAATTTCAAAATACTGTTAAGTTTTAAATTTGACAAAATTAAGTTCCTGACTAACCCCCTGCCCTGCACCTCTTTTGCCAAAAGAGGGAAGGGGGGGGGGGGGGGGGAATTGTCATGTCCTATCAAACGATCTTTTCAATGAACATCCATATGATTGTGAGACTAAAATATCATTCTAGTTCAAGGGCCTTTCAAATAAAATGTTAATGTTTGCGCTAAAAAAAATCAATAAAGAAAGCCGACGATTGTGTTGCAATCTATTGGCGGGAGTTATTTCCCATCATGTGGAAGCGCCAATAATAACAGGGGGACGCAGGTCATTTCGTAACATTTGTTAATATTGAAATCTAACGATTTCATCCACAATATATATTTTTCGTAGCCTATGCTATCATTTAAAACGTACCAGTGTAATTTCCTATTGTGATGAGTTGGTAAATCATGTCACTTGTTGCACCACGTGCTTCCAGTTCAGCTAAGACCCAATTTACGATAGACTCGTCCGGAGACTGAATTTTACAGGCCATGTCAAGGGCGGTAGTGGTCTTTATGTTATCTAAAACAAATGTTGCTGAGTTAATTGAAGTGAAAAGATATTTGCATAGGCAAGAAGAAAGGTAAACTTGAGTTCCGCGATTTCCGTTTGATTGAATCACGTTGAATTTCACAAAAAAATAATTGCCTCAAGTTTTCTCTTGACGAGATAGATTCCGAAAAGGGGGATTTTCCCTCAAACGGCATTATCCAATCAAAATTGAAAGCTTCTTCTGTCATGTGATAACTTTATTTTTAGGGTAAAACATCAGCAACATTTGTTTTTTTTCGATCTCAAAATAGAAGTGGGAAAAACTTCGGTGCCATTTTTGTGGCTACCATGTTTTCCGACAAAAGTGGGTATCCAACAGACAACAAAATAACAATGTAAACTATGATTTATTTGATTAACAATATTTTTTATATAATTTTTAAACATTACCTGTACGATATAAACACATTTCATTGCACATTTTACGCGACATTTTTTTATATTGCAAATAAAAAAAACTACTGATTGACTGTTAAACTCAGAATATAAACAAAATGGCGGAAGTCACTGACCTCCCTATTAGGGAGGTCAGGCTATTTTCTAAAGCAAGGAATTTTCATATATAAATATGACAGCTGTGTAGATTTCTTCAATACCATCACAGAACAGTTTAGTTTTTGGGAATCGGACAAGTGGTTCAAAAGTTATGCTCGATTCAAGTATAGAAATTTACTCCTAAATTTTATCCAAGATGGCCGCCATTTGTGCTGTATTTATGGCCGAATTCAATGCAGATTATTGGTAAAAGACCGAATTCTACATGTAATATTCTTTATTTTGCTTGAAGATTGTTTTTTGTTTTTTTTAAAGGAACATGTTTCAGTATTGGCATTGTTTGCTTACTTTTTAAAAAAATTGGTCAGTTTCCAGGTTAGCAGTCATTTTCGAAAAATGAAAAAAGATGCTAGTCTAGATTTCTGTGCTAGTAGTGACTGCTAAGATATCAAATGATAATACACAGCTTTGTCTCAAGTAAACATTTGCACTTCTGACTGCCAATTTCAGTGTTAATATTGGTTCTTTTTCTCATCAAAGAAAAAATATGTTGGTGCCAATATGGCTTTGAAGCCCCTTTTTTGAATGGCACCAAATTGTCAAAATGTTGAAATCAACCTATGAAACCCATTTATAGAGCAATTTTTCCTATTGAAATTGTATTTATCCTGATAAAAGCTTAAAAAAAGTATAAATGAACAAGGTATTCCCATTTCAGGCTTATATTTTCTTTAAAAATCAGATTTTGCATCTAAAAGGAGCATTTCTGATAGAATTACCTCCCTTTTTATTTTTGCAAAAAAATAGGTTTTACTGGAGATTTCAATAGGAACTGGATTTTCTAACCATTTCTCAGTTATGCCCAAAGCCATCAATTGTTTTCCTACATTTGGAACATTTGTAAAAACATCTTCCATTAGAAGATTGTTATCTTGCCTTTTAATTGCAAGTTTAACCCTATTTCTTATTTTCCTTATAAATGTGTCAACATTTGATATTTCAAAAAATACATTTTCCATTGCAATTGGAACATTTTCTTTAAAAGTTAAATCTGATGACTCCTCAATAATCGACAGCACTTTAACCCAGAATATATAACAATTTGTAAGCTGATCATGTTGACTTTTAGCGAGAGGCAACTCTTCTGGAAAATATATAAAGTGTAATATAATAAATAATTTGTACATCAAATCGAAATCTAAAAGGTGTAAATCTCATGAAATTAAGAACATAGACACATACTTGCAATAAATTATTAATTTTTGATGACATCATGGGAATCTTGGGATATAGAAATAGGACACAGCTTCATGTGTGGTAAAAAAAAAAAAAACTTCTGAAGGGAGAGCATAGGTTGTGTAGAATCTACAAATACAAAGCTATGTCCGTTGTTGCATGTCCTCCTACTCCGAATGGAGAAACTAACAGTGTGAAATGAACATATTCAAAGCCAGTGTGTGTGTCAACTGGGGATGATTAAATCCAAGGTGCCATGTTCGAAAAAAAAACTTCATTGTGACCCCTGAAAGGCTTGTTACAAGGCTAAATTTGTTCATATCCATTATACCCGCCTCTTCAAGGACAGTCAAAATTTTAAGCCCAATGACCCATCCTATTCCTCAAAATGTGTTTATTATTCCCCTTCCGGATTGTCTTCTTGTTGTAATTCACCAAGTTCTTATTTTTTTGTTTTCACATTTTCGCCTTGTCTCTGGATTGTGGTCTTTGGATATTCCCCTTTAATTTGTTGCTTCGGTAATTTTTTGCCAATGTTTTATTGCTTGTCCTCTTTTCAACTTGAATATATAAGCCGAAATATTGCTCAGTGCATGTTCAGCAATCAATCGTTCAACTTTAACTATTAGTTCCAAATGAATGCTTTCATGTTCACTTACATGTTACATCAATACCCAAATAAACCATAATAAATTAGATTTGAGCATTTGATTAACTGAGAAAAATTCAGTCAAGTTAAGTATATCACAGCAGAATTAACATCATATATAAAGACAAAGGATCTGAAAAAAAATTGATTTTAATATCATTATTAAAAAATCAGGAATAAAGTCCTCATTTATATTGCTTGTCTTGTAAATTGGTGAAAAAGGGAGTTATGGGTATTGACCCATAACTCCCTTTTTCACCAATTTCAAAATACTGTTAAGTTTTAAATTTGACAAAATTAAGTTCCTGACTAACCCCCTGCCCTGCACCTCTTTTGCCAAAAGAGGGAAGGGGGGGGGGGGGGGAATTGTCATGTCCTATCAAACGATCTTTTCAATGAACATCCATATGATTGTGAGACTAAAATATCATTCTAGTTCAAGGGCCTTTCAAATAAAATGTTAATGTTTGCGCTAAAAAAAATCAATAAAGAAAGCCGACGATTGTGTTGCAATCTATTGGCGGGAGTTATTTCCCATCATGTGGAAGCGCCAATAATAACAGGGGGACGCAGGTCATTTCGTAACATTTGTTAATATTGAAATCTAACGATTTCATCCACAATATATATTTTTCGTAGCCTATGCTATCATTTAAAACGTACCAGTGTAATTTCCTATTGTGATGAGTTGGTAAATCATGTCACTTGTTGCACCACGTGCTTCCAGTTCAGCTAAGACCCAATTTACGATAGACTCGTCCGGAGACTGAATTTTACAGGCCATGTCAAGGGCGGTAGTGGTCTTTATGTTATCTAAAACAAATGTTGCTGAGTTAATTGAAGTGAAAAGATATTTGCATAGGCAAGAAGAAAGGTAAACTTGAGTTCCGCGATTTCCGTTTGATTGAATCACGTTGAATTTCACAAAAAAATAATTGCCTCAAGTTTTCTCTTGACGAGATAGATTCCGAAAAGGGGGATTTTCCCTCAAACGGCATTATCCAATCAAAATTGAAAGCTTCTTCTGTCATGTGATAACTTTATTTTTAGGGTAAAACATCAGCAACATTTGTTTTTTTTCGATCTCAAAATAGAAGTGGGAAAAACTTCGGTGCCATTTTTGTGGCTACCATGTTTTCCGACAAAAGTGGGTATCCAACAGACAACAAAATAACAATGTAAACTATGATTTATTTGATTAACAATATTTTTTATATAATTTTTAAACATTACCTGTACGATATAAACACATTTCATTGCACATTTTACGCGACATTTTTTTATATTGCAAATAAAAAAAACTACTGATTGACTGTTAAACTCAGAATATAAACAAAATGGCGGAAGTCACTGACCTCCCTATTAGGGAGGTCAGGCTATTTTCTAAAGCAAGGAATTTTCATATATAAATATGACAGCTGTGTAGATTTCTTCAATACCATCACAGAACAGTTTAGTTTTTGGGAATCGGACAAGTGGTTCAAAAGTTATGCTCGATTCAAGTATAGAAATTTACTCCTAAATTTTATCCAAGATGGCCGCCATTTGTGCTGTATTTATGGCCGAATTCAATGCAGATTATTGGTAAAAGACCGAATTCTACATGTAATATTCTTTATTTTGCTTGAAGATTGTTTTTTGTTTTTTTTAAAGGAACATGTTTCAGTATTGGCATTGTTTGCTTACTTTTTAAAAAAATTGGTCAGTTTCCAGGTTAGCAGTCATTTTCGAAAAATGAAAAAAGATGCTAGTCTAGATTTCTGTGCTAGTAGTGACTGCTAAGATATCAAATGATAATACACAGCTTTGTCTCAAGTAAACATTTGCACTTCTGACTGCCAATTTCAGTGTTAATATTGGTTCTTTTTCTCATCAAAGAAAAAATATGTTGGTTTGAAGCCCCTTTTTTGAATGGCACCAAATTGTCAAAATGTTGAAATCAACCTATGAAACCCATTTATAGAGCAATTTTTCCTATTGAAATTGTATTTATCCTGATAAAAGCTTAAAAAAAGTATAAATGAACAAGGTATTCCCATTTCAGGCTTATATTTTCTTTAAAAATCAGATTTTGCATCTAAAAGGAGCATTTCTGATAGAATTACCTCCCTTTTTATTTTTGCAAAAAAATAGGTTTTACTGGAGATTTCAATAGGAACTGGATTTTCTAACCATTTCTCAGTTATGCCCAAAGCCATCAATTGTTTTCCTACATTTGGAACATTTGTAAAAACATCTTCCATTAGAAGATTGTTATCTTGCCTTTTAATTGCAAGTTTAACCCTATTTCTTATTTTCCTTATAAATGTGTCAACATTTGATATTTCAAAAAATACATTTTCCATTGCAATTGGAACATTTTCTTTAAAAGTTAAATCTGATGACTCCTCAATAATCGACAGCACTTTAACCCAGAATATATAACAATTTGTAAGCTGATCATGTTGACTTTTAGCGAGAGGCAACTCTTCTGGAAAATATATAAAGTGTAATATAATAAATAATTTGTACATCAAATCGAAATCTAAAAGGTGTAAATCTCATGAAATTAAGAACATAGACACATACTTGCAATAAATTATTAATTTTTGATGACATCATGGGAATCTTGGGATATAGAAATAGGACACAGCTTCATGTGTGGTAAAAAAAAAAAAAACTTCTGAAGGGAGAGCATAGGTTGTGTAGAATCTACAAATACAAAGCTATGTCCGTTGTTGCATGTCCTCCTACTCCGAATGGAGAAACTAACAGTGTGAAATGAACATATTCAAAGCCAGTGTGTGTGTCAACTGGGGATGATTAAATCCAAGGTGCCATGTTCGAAAAAAAAACTTCATTGTGACCCCTGAAAGGCTTGTTACAAGGCTAAATTTGTTCATATCCATTATACCCGCCTCTTCAAGGAGTCAAAATTTTAAGCCCAATGACCCATCCTATTCCTCAAAATGTGTTTATTATTCCCCTTCCGGATTGTCTTCTTGTTGTAATTCACCAAGTTCTTATTTTTTTGTTTTCACATTTTCGCCTTGTCTCTGGATTGTGGTCTTTGGATATTCCCCTTTAATTTGTTGCTTCGGTAATTTTTTGCCAATGTTTTATTGCTTGTCCTCTTTTCAACTTGAATATATAAGCCGAAATATTGCTCAGTGCATGTTCAGCAATCAATCGTTCAACTTTAACTATTAGTTCCAAATGAATGCTTTCATGTTCACTTACATGTTACATCAATACCCAAATAAACCATAATAAATTAGATTTGAGCATTTGATTAACTGAGAAAAATTCAGTCAAGTTAAGTATATCACAGCAGAATTAACATCATATATAAAGACAAAGGATCTGAAAAAAAATTGATTTTAATATCATTATTAAAAAATCAGGAATAAAGTCCTCATTTATATTGCTTGTCTTGTAAATTGGTGAAAAAGGGAGTTATGGGTATTGACCCATAACTCCCTTTTTCACCAATTTCAAAATACTGTTAAGTTTTAAATTTGACAAAATTAAGTTCCTGACTAACCCCCTGCCCTGCACCTCTTTTGCCAAAAGAGGGAAGGGGGGGGGGGGGGGGAATTGTCATGTCCTATCAAACGATCTTTTCAATGAACATCCATATGATTGTGAGACTAAAATATCATTCTAGTTCAAGGGCCTTTCAAATAAAATGTTAATGTTTGCGCTAAAAAAAATCAATAAAGAAAGCCGACGATTGTGTTGCAATCTATTGGCGGGAGTTATTTCCCATCATGTGGAAGCGCCAATAATAACAGGGGGACGCAGGTCATTTCGTAACATTTGTTAATATTGAAATCTAACGATTTCATCCACAATATATATTTTTCGTAGCCTATGCTATCATTTAAAACGTACCAGTGTAATTTCCTATTGTGATGAGTTGGTAAATCATGTCACTTGTTGCACCACGTGCTTCCAGTTCAGCTAAGACCCAATTTACGATAGACTCGTCCGGAGACTGAATTTTACAGGCCATGTCAAGGGCGGTAGTGGTCTTTATGTTATCTAAAACAAATGTTGCTGAGTTAATTGAAGTGAAAAGATATTTGCATAGGCAAGAAGAAAGGTAAACTTGAGTTCCGCGATTTCCGTTTGATTGAATCACGTTGAATTTCACAAAAAAATAATTGCCTCAAGTTTTCTCTTGACGAGATAGATTCCGAAAAGGGGGATTTTCCCTCAAACGGCATTATCCAATCAAAATTGAAAGCTTCTTCTGTCATGTGATAACTTTATTTTTAGGGTAAAACATCAGCAACATTTGTTTTTTTTCGATCTCAAAATAGAAGTGGGAAAAACTTCGGTGCCATTTTTGTGGCTACCATGTTTTCCGACAAAAGTGGGTATCCAACAGACAACAAAATAACAATGTAAACTATGATTTATTTGATTAACAATATTTTTTATATAATTTTTAAACATTACCTGTACGATATAAACACATTTCATTGCACATTTTACGCGACATTTTTTTATATTGCAAATAAAAAAAACTACTGATTGACTGTTAAACTCAGAATATAAACAAAATGGCGGAAGTCACTGACCTCCCTATTAAGAGGTAAAAATGTATAAATTAGACTTTAAATTGTTTTCTCTCAAATATTATACATGAGTACATGAAGTGTATCACGTTTAATCCTCATAGTAGAGATGCCGGTAATTTTACACCTCAAATATGCAATTTAGAGCATTTTGCCATGGTGGCCATCTTGGGAAAATATCCCAAAAGAAATAGCATTCTTTAAAAGACTGTAACTTACTCTACAACCATTCTTCCAAATCTGGAAAATAAAGGGCTAATTTTTTTGGATCTACAATAATATATTAATACAAAAGAATTATATAAGCAGTCAAACCTGTATTAAGAGATCATCTTTGCAACAAAGAAAAAGTGGCCTTATAAGACAGGTGACCTCTTAAAAGAGGCTTAAATCATAAGAAATTTTCTATGACAGGGCAAGAAAAAGGTGTCCTTTTAATTCAGGTGACTGCTTAATAGAGATGACAGCATGGGCAGGTTTGACTGTACATGTGATACATTCACTGGTATCTCTACTCATAGCATGCTTTTCTATTTAAAATTACTGGTACTTATTTTTCTATAGGCTGAATTTCTGTATCTAATATCACCGGTACTTATTTTTCTATAGGCCTTCAGTCTGGTGTTGTAGTGGGTTCTGAACCCTATGGTTTACCTCTTAATTTTACCATTATGCCTCAATGGCTGAAACAGTTGGGATACAGGACCCATATGGTGGGCAAGGTACTTTTTCATTGCTTGAATATCCTATGGGTGTGGTTATTTTTACAGGTTATTGATTGACCTTTTGCATATTTCTGACTTGATTCTAAAATTATGCATTATGTTTTTGTTAGTATTAATATTCCCTTGTAATATGGACAAAAAGGTCAGTTTATATGAAAATAGCATATATTTTTCCCATAATCTGTAAAAAAAAAATAATGTTGTAACAACTTGTAAATTTTCTATTTGCTATGCAATAATCTTGTGATTTTTTCGAAGGTTCAAATATCTACAAATTATTAGAAAATTATACCCATACTCGTTGCCCTTTCCATTGGTCTTGCTAGCTATATAGACCAGGTACCAGTTTGCCAAGGGAAATAACTCCTATAAGAAAAACTTATAATTTTAGAATCAAATCGGGAATGTGCAATTAAGGTGTGAAACCACTAATTAATTTCTTTAAGGTTTTCTACTAAATTTGTGTTTTTTCGAGCCTACCTGGCCATTTTATCTCAAGTTTATAATTAACCTTTCCAAGACCATATATTTTCTGAAACGTACATGATTCCTCTACGTTCTGTCAAAATATCAGGGCATGTTTAAAATCTTGCAGTGAAATGCCATGCTACGGAAAACACCTACTCTAAAAATAGCTCGGTCATCCCCAAGAAATTCAGTATGTATAGGTCATGCATCAAATCCTCTATAGAGGTATTAAAATACAACTAAGTCCATCAAATTTGGGCTCAAAATAATCCCTATATATTTAACTTGAATTATCAATTTTAATTAGTCCATTCCATTCAGTAGTTTTCAAAATACTACAAAGTGAAAGGAACTTTTCTCTTGAAAAGGGACTACTTTCGTATATGTCACAGGGCTTTCAATATTTTTGAAGTGTACCAGTACTTCACTATTTACAGGCGGTACTTTTTATTAAGATTTGAACAATTTTCATGAATATCTTATACAACACTCTTTAAAATCAGGAGGTACCAAAGACCCTTATAGGCAGGTAAAAGTACCTGGTACTGCCCCTTATTGAAAGGTCTGATATATCTGTTCTAAGCTCTGATTGGTGAATTAGTGGTTTGACACCATTAGTCAATAGGAAAACAGATACTAACATTTGGACAAACTCAAAGGTTGAATATATCTAGCTTTTAAGAGCAAAGTGATAATTTTGTAGAAGACTAACAAAAAAAATAATTAGAAATTTTCAGCATTAATTTTCATAATATAGATTTAGTTTATTTATATCCTTCAAAATATAATATTTATAGAACACTGACATTTCATTAATTTCATTTCATTTCATATGCAGTCCTCACGATGAGCTCCGGTCCTCTGTCCCAAGACCAGTAAAACTTTGTCTGGACCAGTAAATTTTTCAGTTTTTAATTAGAAATATATTTTAAAATAATTTCAAGAATTTGATTTGGACCAGTAAATTCAAATTTTCGTTTCGAGGACCGCATATGCCTAGACGCACAACCTGTGATAGAAGTTCCATTGTTTACACTGATCAGTGGAATTCCTTTGTAAAACTTTATGATTTTATTAGGTTTTATTTAGCCAATTGGCATCAGGATAACTGTCACATGATTGTAATATCTGCCGATTATTAACTATTTATACAATATTCTGTGTAAGATTTCAATATTGGATTGTCAAAATTTGTCCTGAACCCTTAAAAATCACATTGTTACAAATGAACGACAATATTTGTTTGTAGACAGGATAAGAATGAAAACTGAAAAAAAATAAGGCTTTCCATTTTTTTCATTTTTTTTAAAGTACAGTCAAACCTGTATATACAGGCCACTCAAGGGAACCTGAAAATGTGGTCTTTATGAGCAGTTGCCCTTTATATACAGGTTAAAATTATATGCACTATTCATTAATGGGACAAATAAGACTGCCCTTTATAGACAGTGATTTGTTATATAGATGTGCCCTTTATAGACAGTGATTTGTTATATAGAGGTGCCCTTTATAGACAGTGATTTGTTATATAGAGGTGCTCTTTATAGACACTGATTTGTTATAAAGAGGTGCCCTTTATAGACAGTGATTTGTTATATAGAGGTGCCCTTTATAGACAGTGATTTGTTATATAGAGGTGGCCTTTATAGACAGTGATTTGTTATATAGAGGTGCCCTTAATAGACAGTGATTTGTTATAAAGAGGTGCCCTTTATAGACAGTGATTTGTTATATAGAGGTGCCCTTTAAGGCAGGTTTGACTGTATGTCGGTAAGCAGATTTTTTTTGCACAACCTGATAAAAAAAAAAATTGTAGAGATCGGACAAAATGTGCCTTAATAATTGTTATACGACCGCTAATTTTTTTTTCAATTTTCCCTTGTCGACATGCTTTAATCGTATCATGCTGCTTTCAGTGTGGCTCTTTATGAATGTTCTTGTTCCATCAGCATGTATTTTGTTATGTACCTTTGCATAGTATGTATGTCTTATATTGATTATAATATTGCACTGTTAAAAATGAAAATAATCACACAGAATGTGACACTGGCGTTAAACTGATCGTGGTAACTGCAGTTACGACGATCACAACATGGCGGAGGTAGAAATAGGTAAGATCGTTTTCTGCTTATTTCTCCATTCTAACGTGTTGTTGTCAAGAATTACTCAGCCGCAAGGTTGATCTGTACGATTTTGTTGTATGTGTGTGTTCTTGATACCATATATGATCTCGTTACCAAGAAAATAGCCGTCCGAAATTTAAGGAAGATAATTGTAACTCCATAAATTATAATATATAAAAATAGATTATCTTATTTGTAAGAAAGGACATGGATGTAAATGAACATGAGAGACTATCCAACATTACACTTAGTCTTAGACTCAAATTCAAGTAAAGGAACAGTGCTTGTATTGCTGTTCTGCATTTCACAGTCACTGTAGGGTCTTCAACAATGATCATAACGTATACCCTAAAATGGGTGTGAAACAGTTCCTAGCCTGTAGTTGAGCATTACCTCTGCCAATAAACGCTAAATCTAGGGATCTTTAACATATGATTTATATTTGTTTTAAAAACAGAGATTATTACTGCAAAATACGAAAAATTAACAAAATCATAAATTTTTAACTGAACTGTATTTTAATTTTTTTTCACAGTGGCATTTAGTATTCCTTAGAACGAGATCACCAACATTTTAAATGAACTGTATTTTAATTTTTTTTTCACAGTGGCATTTAGGATTCTTTAAGAAGGAGTACACTCCCTTGTATCGAGGGTTTGAGTCACACTATGGTTACTATCTTGGATGTGGTGATTATTTTGACCACAGTTCTGAAGCTATACCAGTAAGTAATTTGTTATAGGGGAGATAACTCATATAACTTTTCAGCCTGACAACTCCATACTATGTTAAGTCTGTATTTAAGTAAGAAAAATGTTATTTTCGTACGAGCAAAGCAATGGAGAATATAAAGGGCACTGAAAGAAGCCTGAATATGTGCCCTTTACAGTCTTTGCGCTAACCCACTTACTGAAGCCAGAGACAAGTGAAAATTATCAAAGAATTTGTTTGAATAGATAACAAATATTTTCTAAATATGACTTTCGGGCAAGAAGATGAAAAAATTAAGGCAAAGACTGCTTTATATACAGGTTAAAATTGTATGTATTATTCATTAAATGGAGAAAATGAAACTGCCTTTATAGACAGTGATCTATTAAAGTGTCCTTTAAGGCAGATTACCGGTAGATTGTACTTCATATAGATATACCAATAAACTGTCCTGTTTTAAATGATTTAATACTGAAGCCGGTCTATTTTATTTTTTTTAATTTTTGGACCGTCGTGATCGTGTTGTAGTTGGATTTACAACTACTTGTGCAATCAGTGCCTATCACCACTAAAGTTGTGAGTTCGAAACCCACTCAGGCGAGGTGTACTCGATACAACATTATGTTATAAAGTTTGTCAGTGACTTGCGACAGGTCGGTAGTTTTCTCATTGAACTCTGTTTTCCTTCACCAATAAAACTGACTGCCACGATATAACTGAAATATTGTTGAAAGTGGCGTTAGACACCATAAACCTATTTTATTTTTACAGGATTATTTTGGATATGACTTTGTAAGGAATATGACTATAGACTACACTGCTATAGGGCAATACTCTACAGATATATTTACACAGGAAGCAGTTAGAATTATTAACTATCATGATTCTGCACAGGTAAATATAAAAAAAAACCGAAAGAGGTCAAAACCTGAGTTTCGAGGACAAGCATTTGATCTTAAGATATTATTACACTGAATGTTTCATAATCCTGCACAGGTAAATATTAAAAAAAAAAAGTAACACCTGAGTATCGAGAACAAGCATTTGATCTTCAGTAGGGATGATTTTGGGGGGAAGAGAACCTGGCAGTTTTTTTTTGTAAAATAAATATTCTGGTTCTGCAATATTAGAAAATAGATTATCTAGTATGATTTACCTTGAAAATAATATTCTAACTTCATATCTGTATATGCAAGAAATTAATTTACTTATATTTTTTTTTTGGCAAGCAAAGCGAGTCAGATTTAAGTAATATTGGGTACACTCTTTAGATTATATCCAGATTAAATGGTTAATTCGATATTAATTTGTATTATCTTAATAACTACAAATATTCATTGTTTGTATAGTAGTTGGATTTACTACCTGTGCTATCAGTGCTTATCATCACTAAAGTTGCGAATTCGAACCCTGTTCATGGCAATGTGTACTCGATACAACTATATGTGATAAAGTTTGTCCGGATTTATGACAGTTCAGTGATTTTCTCCGGATACTCAGGTTTCCTGCACTAATAAAACTGACTGCCATGATATAACTGAAATATTGTTGAAAGTGGCGTTAAGCACCATTAAGCAAACCAATCTTCCAATTTAACTAGAGAATTTTTTTTCACAATTTTGATATATTACTAAAGGACAAACCTGTTTTACGTCAGAATATAATATTTTTCAGCCACTATTTTTGTATCTACCGTACCAAGCTGTACACAGTGGTAACCTTCCAGACGGAAATCCGTTACAAGCTCCACGGAAATATATCAACAGGTTTCCACACATCCAAAATCAAAAGAGAAAAACTTACGCAGGTACATGTATTCTCTTATCTGACATCACATTATGTACATTATGACCAATCAATGATTAGCATTTGTGACATGAAGAAAATGTTAGGAGGACTGAAGCCAGGCAAAATCCTTGGGATTCTACATAGAATTAAATGCAAGTTTGTGGTCATGATCATATGGTAGTTAGATTAACAACTATCTGTGCAATCAGTGCTCATCGCCACTAAAGTTGTGAGTTTGAACCCCGTTTATGGCGAGGTGTACTCAATACAACATTATGTGATAAAGTTTGTCAGTGACTTCCGACAGGTCGATTGTTTTCTCCGGGTACTTTGGCTTCCTCCACCAATAAAACTGACTGCCACTATGCAACTGAAATATTGTTGAAAGTGGCATTAAACACCATAACACTAAGCCTAACCCTTTTACTGATTTTAGCTATTTTTATACCCCCGCTTCCCGAAGGGGGAGGGATGTATACTGTTTTACCTCTGTCCGTCCTTCCGTCCGTCCAAGATATTTTTCGTCGCATTTTTCTCAGTAACTGTAGATGGCAGAAATCTGATATTTGGTCACAAGCGTCATATAGGTATACCATATTGTGGGTAGCCTTTTTTGACCCATCAGATTCCTACTTCCTGTTTGCCGACTTAGTTGGTTTTTATACACATTGAACATATATGCACATTTTTCGTCACATTTTTCTCAGCAACTATTGATGGGAGAAATCTGATATTTGGTCACAAGCTTCATGTAGGTACCCCATATTGTGGGAAGCGTTTTTGGACCCATCAGATTCCTACTTCCTGTTTGCCGACTTAGTTGGTTTTTCTACACATTGAACATATATGCACATTTTTCGTCACATTTTTCTCAGCAACTATTGATGGCAGAAATCTGATATTTGGTTACAAGCTTCATGTAGATACCCCATATCATGGGAAACGTTTTTGGACCCATCGGATTCCTACTTCCTGTTTGCCGACTTTGTTGATTTTTATACACATTGAACATATATGCTAATTTTTCGTCACATTTTTCTCAGCAACTATTGATGGCAGAGATCTGATATTTGGTCACAAGCTTCATATAGGTACCCCATATCGTGTTTAGAGGTAGAAAATGGACCTTTTTGAAAGAGGGTGTAGATGGGTTTAGCTAATTTTCATTAATTGTCAGTTATTTTATTTCCTTACAAGAATCGTGCCTGAAAAAGTCACAATCTGGATATTATTTTTTATGGTATAACCATTAAGGTTCTACAGCTAAGTCTGGATAGATAAAACAACACAAATAAACATTAATTAAAAAAGGAGAAAATTGATATGACAATACATGCTCTCACAATAAAAAAAATTACTGCCTAGAGACAATATTTCCCGTTTTTGCAGGATTTCCTCTTCCATATACGACAATGCAGGACTGTCAAATTTTGAAATCTCAGTTTGTTGGGAAATATATAATTTATTTGTACTCGCCTTGTTTTCTTCTGGCAAAAAAATAGCGTCTTATTTAAAGAATAATATTGTAAATAAAAGCTTGCCAAAGGCTCGCTTTTCTTTCTGTTTCTGAAGTTCATCCACACATTTTTATATTTACTGACAATGTACATATATTGCCTATATAACCTGTAAGTACAATATGTTTGAGGAATAGTTTCAACTTTAGATACAATCTATTTTAGGAATGGTTTCAACATTTGAAACAATCTGTTTTAGGGATGCTTTCAAATTTTGATACAGCCTATTTTACGAATGGTTTCAACTTTTGATACAATCAATTTTAGTAATGGTTTCAACATTTGATACAATCTATTTTAGGAATGGTTTCAACATTTGAAACAATCTGTTTTAGGTATGCTTTCAACTTTTGATACAACCTATTTTACGAATGGTTTCAACTTTTGATACAATCTATTTTAGGAATGGTTTCAACATTTGAAACAATCTGTTTTAGGGATGGTTTCAACTTTTGATACAATCTATTTTAGGAATGGTTTCAACTTTTGATACAATCTATTTTAGGAATGGTTTCAACTTTTGATACAACCTATTTTACGAATGGTTTCAACTTTTGATACAATCTATTTTAGGAATGGTTTCAGCTTTAGATGATGCTGTAGGTACCGTGGTTGATACACTGAAGCAGAAAGGATTGTATGATAACTCTATCATATTGTTTACCACTGATAATGGTGGACCGTCCAATGGATTTGACGGAAATGCAGCAAATAACTTCCCACTAAGGTACAAGAAATTAAAGCCACGTTTAATAATATTTCTGTTATTTTGTGGCGGTCAGTTATATTGATGGAGGTAACCAGAGTATGTGATCAAAAGTATAGACCTGTAGATATTGTATCTTCAATAACCTGCAGCTGGTCATGCTCTGATACTCTCCACTCAACTGGATTAATTGAAACAATTACATTTGTTTCAGAGTTGTTTGTGTACTGATCCAGCATTTGGAAGTTGCTATAGCAACTTCTACTATTGGCTTCTTGATCAAAAATATTTTTTTTAAATTAATATAAAACCATGTTATTTCATTTACTGTCTGAATATCAAAACTTTTAATGGAATTTTTTTTTTTCAACAATCTGATGTAAAGTGTGTAATAAGGGAAGCTTGACTTTTGTAGTCAGTTTTAACACCTCCAAAAAGGCTCAGAAAACAAGATTTTGCTTTACAATATTCACCAAGGAGAGAGGTGGTTGCATACCACAACCCCTCTACCTGGGTTCAGACAGCATACTAGCTGACTTCAATACATTCATAATAAAAATAAGATTATTTTTAGGTCAAGTGAATCAGGACAGATCCTGACTAAATACAATTCTTACTGTACCTTTTCAGTGTGGGAAACGTTTTTTTCTCTCTTATCTTGCCATTTTGGCTAGTTGCTTCAAAATTGTACTCGCCAAATTAGAATTGCACTTGCCAAGTTTGGCCAGTGGGTAGATATTTCTACTCGCCAATGATCTAATGCAAATATTTTACATGAGAAATAATAACACAGATTTATAACATCTTTATTCATTCTACATACAAATCAGTTAAAAAATTAATTGTTGCAATATTCGACGCCGACTCGAAAATTACGATTTTTTAACATTTACCTTTTTACCATATATAAAGTCCCCAAACCCAATTTTATTTGATATCATCAAGTTTTACTCTACCGAATCCATATTTAAGATAATCTGAATCGTTTGCATTGAACTTTGGGAGGTATATATTAATTTTATTTGATCCCGGTTCTTTTAGCGTTTTCTATCAATAAGAGAAATCAATATGGCGGATATGAAACATTGCACCGCTAGTCCTATCAACGATTTTGAAGGATTTCTTCACATCTTTTATTGTCGGATCAAAAATTTTACGGAATCATTGACTGAGAAACTACTTCATCGAGTTGGTTGACTGGGACAAGTGCAAAATAATCGGAACTCGCCTCACGATGTTTGGTCGCCGGATCCTTGTTTAGAAAATATGTAGCTCATTAGTGGGATAAAACCTCCACAAAAGAGGAAGACGGACAAAGATAAAAATTTTATACTTCCACGAGTACAAAAAAAGATCTGTATTACCTCAATAATTATGTTTTTAAAATGAACAATTATTAATTCTTGTCTAAATGTTTTGATTTTGTTTGTTTTCATATCAACTACTGAAAAAAAAATTGGGCCCCTAGAAATTAAAAGTCAATACTGAAAAGCTGACCCCTGGTTAAAAAAAAAGTTAGTTTTTTTCCCTGAAATACATTATCCAAATAGTGTAAAATATTTATCTGGTTCAGCAGAATTATTATAAGTCCAAATAATTCACTATGTCACTATTACCATTTTTGAAAATTTCTACATTTTATGAGCATGAACTTATGAGACTTATCTATAATACTATCAAATGAATAATTACCCTTATTCTATTTTCAGAGGAGTGAAGGCAACACTATGGGAAGGTGGTGTAAGGGGGACTGGCTTTATACATTCCCCCCTCTTACAAAAACAGGGGTATGTAGCTGAACAGATGATTCATGTAACTGATTGGATGCCGACATTATACAGAGCTGCTGGTGGCGACCCCAAGGAGATGGGAGACATTTACGGCCTTGACCTCTGGAATATGATATCAAAAAACGAAAAAAGTGTACGAACAGGAATGTTGCATAATATTGACCCTAAAGGTCCTAAAGGAGCCCTCAGACAGGGAGACTATAAAATTTTATACGGGAAGATTAGTAAGGCCTGGGGTGGATGGTACCCACCATGGCAAGTAAATAAAGACAGTGATATTTACCATTACGAGAATATAAACAACCATAACGCAGATAAAGTTCACAAATATTTTTCAATGTCAAACAAAAATATAGAAGAATTTAGCATGTTTTCACCGTTAAAAATCGAATGTGGACCAATTCCGGTCAACGCTAGTACGAACTGTGACCCTGAGAAGAAACCGTGTTTATATCACATTCCGTCGGATCCGTGCGAGTTCCATAACATTGCTGATCAGAATCCAGATATTGTTCAAGAACTTATGGCACTTATGAGCAAATATAATGCCACTATGGTACCTCCTCTTAATTCACCTCAGGATCCCGCAGGGAACCCCAGAAATAATAATGGAGCATGGCAGCCTTGGATAAAGTAATTGTTTTATGATTTGGCAAATATTTAGAACAATAATTGAAAATGTTGTTTAAGGTTATGTGTAGTTGATAAATAACCATATAATAGGCTTTTTTTGCAACATGTATTGCAGATTTGTTAAAATATATACCCCCTCCCCCTTTATTAATTGTTAATATATACATATGATATTTATATATATATATATATATACATTGTAGTATGAATTTGAATTGAGTAAATGAGATTTCAAACTAGCTTGGGATCAACATATTCTTATTTTTTATTTCATTAAAACAAAGGAGTACAGAGCTGTAGTTGTTTATCTGAGTTTATATAAACTCTTATTTCTTTTTGTTCTATACATAGCACAAAGTTAGAACAGATTATATCTTGATTATGAAAAGAAAGTTTAAACAGTATGGTCAACAATTCCACCAATATCAATATAACAAACCTAATATCATTGAGGGGGTGTCGTGGTCGTGATCATATGGTAGTTGGATTTACAACTACCTGTGCAATCAGTGCCTATCTCCACTAAAGTTGTGAGTTTGAATCCCTCTCATAGCGATGTGTACTTGATACAACATTATGTGATAAAGTTTGTCAGTGACTTGCGACAGGTCTGTGGTTTTCTGCGGGTACTCCGGTTTCTTCTACCAATAAAACTGAAAGTGGCGTTAAACACCATAAACCAACAAAACCATCAAATCATTGAACACAAAAAGATAACGATATATGCTGATAGAAATCAAGGTGTATCTAAATTCTGATTCTTGTTCTAATGTTCATTGAAAATCTTTTTGTTATGAGTTAATTATGTCTTCCCTTCGAACGAAGGGAGACATATTGTTTTAGTCTGATTTTTCCTTCTGCTTCTTCTCAGCGAAGCTTGTTCGGAGACCATAACTTTTTTGTCTTTCCAAATAGGTTAATTATATTTGGTATGTGGGTGCATGACCATAAGGCGGTGTGTCACATACCGTAATGACCTTTGTGAGACCTTGACCTTTGACCTCAAGGTCAAATAATTGTTTTTTAAATAGTATTTTCATTAAGGGGAGACATAAGTTTTAGGTATCTAAAACAGTTCTTCCCAGTTAAGTCTCCCAAACTTATTGTTTTTGCTCCGTTTCTTATTATTATTTTTATTATTATTATTCTTGTTTTTCTCCTTTCTTTCCGCGGACCATGAACTTGTCCACGGCAGATCTCAGGAACTACTGGACAGAATTTCGTGAAACTTGGTGGAGTTATAGATATATGTTTCTAGTTGGTCCTAAAGTTTTCAGCTTTGTGGTAAAGGGGGTCAAAGTCATATTTTGAGGGGTTCAAAAGGGGTGGGGGTTACTATAGAATCCTATGGGAAAGTTGAAATTTCGTACATTAATGTTGATAACTTCTAAATGTATAATGATAGAGACATAAAATTTGACATAGTGATAGGTCACCATTAGAGGAGCAATTCTGCGTTTTCAAAATTTCGAGATGTCTGCCATTTTCAAAATGGCTGCCAAAATATGGTATAAAAAATGGGCGGTAAAAATTCAACATTATCCGATATCATCAAAATTTGATATGTGGGTAGATAATGATGTCCCGAATTGATTCCTGACATTGAAAAATTTCTACTGGTCGCCATTTTCAAAATGGCCGCCACAATACCGCAAAAATTCAACATTGTCAGATATCATCAAAATTTGATATGTGGGTAGATAATGATGTCCTGAATTGATTCCCGACATTGAACAATTTCTACCAGTCGCCATTTTCAAAATGGCCACCACAATACCGCACAAATTCAACATTGTCCGATTTCAACATCATTTGATATGTGGGTAGATTATGATGTCCCGAATTGATTCCTGACATCGAAAAAATTCTACCGGTCGCCATTTTCAAAATGGCCGCCACAATACCGCACAAATTCAACATTGTTCGATTTCAAAGGTAGCTTTTAATTTATTTTTTAAACCGGTTGTCAGTGGCCGGTTTGGGAGACTTCATAATCGTTAGATTATAATCATATCTTGTTTATATAGGATATTGTGCAGGGATTCCATTCATCGGTTTAACTCCACAACATGTTTGCATTTGTACTAAGCAGTGACATAGTTAGCCATTAGAATCTGTTTACCTTAATGACAGTCATTCAATTTATGGCTTCTTAGTTGAGTTTGATGAGATGATGATGCTGATGTTGCCTTGTGCTACTTTGTACTAGACCAGCATGTTGAGTTGCATTCTATATTGTCTAGGTTACTGAGACAACAGTCCACCGATAGACATATTGCTCCACTTAAGCACATTATCCTGATTCCGAGCAAACCAGTCTTTGTTCTTGTCTCCTTAGTGCTTCAGGACTAGCCGAGAAGTAACAAGTACCAATGTTATAGTCACTCGAGGCAAGTACGCTAACCATTACACCATCGATGTGGTCAACAGTTGGAAGATACCATACCGGTATTTGAACTCAGAAACCATAAATTGAAGGACAGAAAATACATTGGCAAAAAAGCACGAACAGCGAAGCAATGGTCCACAAAGCACTACACAGAAAACAAAACAGAGCGCATTTCTATAAAAACAGTCTTTTGTCAGAAAAGTTAATTAAGTCATATTGAGTGTTTACTTCATCTATAAATGATGTTTAAATAGATATCGAAGTACCATTTCTTATTATAAAAGTAAAGGTGGATTTATACTCTGGGTGCGACAGCGATGCCACGAGCAATAAAATTGTTGCGATGGAGAAGCGATACTATTGCGAAATCATTGCTTTTATGTCGCGTCGCTACTATCGTTTTTAGTTCGTGTTTCCTAGTGATTTTGATAAAAAAAATATATTATGATTTCAGATGGCAATTACTCAGCGACGGTAGCCACATTGCTAGAAAGTTAAAATAATTTCAACTCTGTTGCGACGAACATTTTTGCTAGCGATGGTCTGCGATGATGTGCGTTGTTGCTGCGATGGGGTAACGATGTTGAAAGCGACATCGCAAATCCGTCGCATCGCTATCGCACCCGGTGTATAAACCCACCTTAACTGAATTTGGAATTATTTCAAAGTGGAAACGCGTTTAATGCTTAAATAAACATTCTTAGTTAATGTTAATAAATAAACGTTAGAGAAAACTGAATGGGAAATCAAGAATGGACAATCCAGAGAAGCTGACAATATTGGGCTGCAAGACACAGGAGGAAGACAAAAAAAACCAAAAAGAAACACAGCACAAGCCTAAAATATTATTGACTTCAAAGTCGAAACGTGTTAAATAAACCACAGTCACTTGAAGTTTCGAAAATAAAAAAAAATAAGAAAACTTCGAAAAATTTTGGTCATCTATAATAAATAAGGGAAGTTATGAAATGCGTTTTTTGCGCCAACATGTAAACAATTATTAACTGACGATTGCCGGTGCCAAGGGGTGTGTTTTAACTGCCTTTGTCGACTCATGGTATATTTATTTACTCATCGGTAATGTTTTAACCTACAAGCATCCCCTATCTGCGACGATTCGACAACTTTTTCATAAATTTCGTGCCTATTTTCTATGAAACGGACTCCATGGCGGTAGTGTCTCGCAGTGAATCGGGTAATAATTTCAATAAATATCAAACTACATCTTTCTATATTGAACTTTGGTAAATACGCATAAATAAAAATAACAAAATTATTGAAACAATATAAAGATTTTAACTGTTATCGTTTATATGTGTGAAATCATTGAAAACTTCTAATAACAAGGGAGATAATTTCAAAGTTGAGAATGGCGGGATATACAAAATATTTGAAGATGACCATTTACAACTAGCATTATATACTATATATAGTCATTAGAATGGCGGGACATACAAAATTTGAAGATGACCAGTTACAACTAGCATCTTGGTAAAGAATATACAATATATAGTCATTATAATGCCTTTTTGCAGTCAAGTTTCAGCAAACACACAAATAACAACTGTCACTGTATTTGAATTTGATATAAAACGCAATTCAAGGAAATAAAAAGGGGGTGGGCCAGTAAAGGCATGACTTCCACCAGATGACGTTTTGTTCCAAGACCAATGACAATTATTTTATTAGGCAACAACCATTTTCTTATCGGGAGGGGGGGTGGCTGGGATTTTCATTGTGCTTGTAACTTTTTTTTCTGAACCTTCCTCAGTCAAAATATTTTTTTCTCTTGAAGACAGCAAAAAATTGTTTTCTTTTCATGTGGAACAAAAATACATTTTTCCATAAAAACAATACATTGACTACTCAAATTCAGCAGTGCAATTTTTTTTCTTTCTAACTGGTGACAGCATAATTTTTTTTTCAGCTACAATGAAAAATCTACATTTCTTTTCAGTCAGCTAGGGCATTAAAATATTTTTTTCAAAAAAATCCCAGTCCCCAGTTGTTGCCTTAAAAGATACTGAAAAATGGTGGGGACAATTTCTTAGTGAACAAAGTCCTGGACTAGCTCTCCACAACACCTAGTCCTACCATTTTATATTACTGGAGGGGTGGGGGGCTGAAATTTTTGAAAAAAATTAATGTCCAAGCAGAGGCATTTAATACAATATTTTATATATATTTCACATCGGTGGTGTAATGGTTCGCATGCTAGCCTCGACTGCAGTAGATCGTGGGTTCGAGCCCACATCGGGTCAAACCAATGACTATAAAATTGGTATTTGTTGCTTCTCTACTAAGCACACAGCAAGCAAAGACTGGTTGGCTTGGAATCACAATAATGTGTCCGAGTGGGGCGAAATGTCTAACCGCAGACTGTTGTTTCAGTGAGCTGGCATTATAAAAATCCAACTCGGCATATTGGTCTAGTACAAAGCAGACATCAGCATCATCTCATTGAAATTTAACTTGTTCTTGCCATGATAGAGCTGAAAAATTGCTGAGTTGATGTTAAACAACAATCAATCACTCCTAAATTTCAAACTATTTGTTTCTATTTACCAAAAAGATATCATATTTTAAGTCTTAATACGAATTGATAGGGTTATTTCAGTTATATCGAGGCTGTCAGTTTTATTGATGTAGAAAATCATGGATTTGTTGCAAATCACTGACAAATTTGATTGCAAACATTTGTACCGAGTACATCTCACTATGTATGTGAATCATGTTACGTAGTGATATGCACTGTTTGGATATGTAGATATAAATCCAAGTACTGTTTATAAAATATGATTGATAGTATTTGTATCATGCAACTTGTTTCACCGTGTGAATGGTCAAGTTTAGACCTTTGTCCTTGAAAATCAAAATGGGTATTACTTTCTTCAAAATGATTATGCATGCAAAGTTTGGTTGAGTCCAGACAAGTCATTTAGTCTACACTGCACTGATAAGATTAAGATAAGACTTTGAAAAGGGGTCATCCATCCTATATTTCATTTGAAAATGTTTGTACATGTCAGGAACATGACTGCCAATTGTGCTTATATGTACCGTGTTAGGCGAGGTTTAGCAATTCTGCATATATATATATATATATATACATTTGTTTCATCTGCACCATTTTCATACTGAAAAGATTTTCACACTAATTTTGACCTCAGTTTGACCTATGACCTTGAAAATCAACAGAAGGCAACCTTTCATCATGATGATTAATTTATATCAAGTTTCAATGGTGCGATATAGCATTTTTATTTAGTTTGTAACATGTCTAGAAAATGTTCACACTTACCCTCGACCTCAGCTTGACCTGACTGAAAATTTCACTTTCAATTCCTTAATGATTAATTCAATTTTTTTACATGCTTTGTAAAGTTTGTTCAAAACAGCTACTATAATATTCCTCAGTTTAGTGAAGAAATAACCAAGGAGAGGGGGGTTGGGGTTCATAGCTGTATTATTTGGTCAATTGATAAAACAACAATTTAGACTCTTTTTGAAAAAAATTGGTGGCCCTGAAAAGGGCCGTTGTTTGTGTAGACACTACAATCCATTTGTTTATTGCTTGGCTTTCTGTGTCTTTTTTGGCAGAACGGCCTGGATGTTTGAGAAAACACCACCCTGGGCAATGGTGACACCAGACAGGAGTTTGTTCAATTCCTCGTTGTTTCTGATGGCCAACTGTAGATGACGGGGGATGATTCTGCTTTTCTTGTTGTTACAGCATTTAGGTACTTGAAGGTTCTTCTTATGGCTGCTAAAACTGAGTTTGTTTTAATTACTTTCTCACATATGTGTTTTTCAAATGATAGTTCTGAATCGATTGTTACTCCATTGTCCTTTTACTCATAAACTTTGGCCATATTTTGGTCCAAGAGCTTTGCATGGTGTAATCTTTTTGAGGATATCTGATTCATCCCACCATTTCTTTAGAAATGCATGTACCAAGTCAGGGTCATTACGGTTTTCACAGTTTTCCGGTTGTTGACTGATTTTGTCTGTTTATATACTTATGAGTTTTGACTTTCCTTTTGTAAGATTGTTCGGAGTTCGGTAATTTTGTTATTACCCTTGTTTGAGGATATTCTCTGTTCCCCTCGTTCTAACTAGAGTTTTGTGAATTGGTAGAAAGGTTACAGCATTTAGGTACATGAAGGTTCTTCTTATGGCTGCAAAATCCGAGTTTGCTTTAATTACTTTCTCACATGTGTTTTTCAAATGATAGTTCTGAATCGATTGTTACTCCAACGTCCTTTTACTCATTGCAATATATTCTGATAATTTTCTCCCGTTATTATTTTAAATATCTTTGTATCATTGGCGAAAAGATAGTGACAGCTATAAGCACTATACACTTTATTTTTTATTAAATTTTCCTCCACCTTTGCAATTTGCACATTTCCATTTTGTGGACTTTTTTTTTAAAGCAGGGTTCATTTCCTGTTAAAGATACACATTTACAATGGTACCAATTGTTACAATAGTCACATGCAATGCTTTGTTCTTCGAATGTTTCAGGATCCTCTTCCAAGCAATTGTTACACACTGGACATTTGAAGACGCTTGTACTACTTTCGGGTTCTTCTGCTTTTCTCTTGTTACATGTCCTCATTTTTCTATTCTGTAATCTGTATAGATCTCTATTCACCTCCAATGTTGGAGATAGTCATTGTCAGCTGATGATCAGTTGTCGTTCTTGAATAATCCGGAAATTTTCCGACTTTGACTCCTCGTTTAGTCTAAGTTTTCATTCACTGCGGGACACTACCGCCATGGAGTCCGTTTTATAGAAAATAGGCACGAAATTGATGAAAAAGTTGTCGAATCGTCGCAGATAGGGGATGCTTGTAGGTTAAAACATTACCGATGAGTAAATAAATATACCATGAGTCGACAAAGGCAGTTAAAGCACACCCCTTGGCACCGGCAATCGTCAGTTAATAATTGTTTACATGTTGGCGCAAAAAACGCATTTCATAACTTCCCTTATTTATTATAGATGACCAAAATTTTTCGAAGTTTTCTTATTTTTTTTTATTTTCGAAACTTCAAGTGACTGTGAATAAACATTCTGAATTAATGTTAAAATATTATTAGTGGAAAGTGCGAAAAAAACATTGACAGTTATAAAAGTTATGACAAAGAACATTTCTCTTTCTACTTTGAATGATTTCCCTATTTTTGCTCTTTTGTTTTGGTAGCATTCACAGCTACAAAATATTATGACAAAATACATTTCTACCTAAATGCGTTAAATAAACATTATGTAGACACGGAAATGCAAAGGTAGATAACTCCAGATTTAACCTAAAAACTGTACCAGGATTCTGCGCGGAAAAATAGCTCTCGGGTATGCTCAGATTGCGGCCTGCCTTTAGGTTGTAAAGTCAAAAGAAGTTCGGAATGTTTTTTTCACATTATTCATGAGGTATTAATGCATATGTATATCGACCCGATTTTGAAATAGAGGCGAGAATTGGGATAACAATTTTGCTTCCAAAAGTTCATTTTTTGTAGAAAAGTAATAAAACGACTTATACGCGCATATGACTTAGCTCCATTGTAAATTTAATAAATAAGTTGGATAATAACAGCAAATATTGTTTGATTAAAGGCGGTATTCATATAAAAATATTTTTTTGAAAATACCAAATGTTTTGCGTATACGCAGTTACCCCCCCTTTATGAAATCTCCAGTGTTCTTCACCTGCCAAAATATTGACAATATACCGCGAAAAAGAAGAGAAGATTATCCAAGTCAAACCGATTTTTATCGATTGTAAAGGTATTATTTTAGTGTTTTTCCTGCGAAATAAGGTATAAACATAATTTAACTTGTCACATGATAACCGATTATTAGATAAAAATATATGGCATACCCACAATCATATTTTCCTGACAAAGTTTCAGAAGTTGTTGGTGATGAAACTTTCATCACCAACAACTTCTGAAACTTCATTGAAAGACTTAAAAAGACCAGTCTCTTCAAATACATTACTTCACGACAAATAAACAATGTAAGTTCAGTTGATAGAAGAATGCAATTGAAACTAGTTATTAATGAACTTTTCGATGTTGATTATTGGGACATCCACCCCCGTTTGCAGATGAAATACTATTGGCATTTGGACCAGATACTAAATTGCACAAATGAAAAAGCCTTGTTTATTATAGACTTTATAGAAAAGATGATAAATGATGCCTTTTTTTTTACAACTGTTAAAACAATGGGTATTTCCCATCTTTTTGGTATGTTTAAGACGTGCATTTGTAAAACGTGGAGATTTAGAACCGATGCCCGAAAATTCAGGTGAATTTGCAGTAAATGAAGATTTATGTAATCATTTACTGGAATGGTTTGATGGTTAATTATATTTTCAATTTACATTACAATTTCATTTAGTAAATATGTCAGAAATCACTGAATTTGAACAATTAATGCCTCTATTAGACCAAACAGACCTTTCTGAAGTTAATGTGCATTTGGATAACAAATTGGCATTAGATATTTCTGATTTTGTCAAATCAAAAGGAATTCACCATGATAAAATGTGTAACTGGTTTTGCCAAATTTCAAAGACAACCATTTCAACCAAAGTTTTGGTTTCACGTTTGCATCGCTTGAAAACTCTAGTGAGTAAAAAGAGAGGAGAGAAAAAATCTATGCTACTTAAGGAATTATTTGAAATTGATACTTCTGAAGCATCTGCTAAACAAGCTCCACAGGCATTGAAAGAACCAGTAGAAAGTTTGGTCCAGAAATTAGAAAACACTGAACAAAAACATTTAAATGAAATACAGTCAATGAAACGAAAATGTGAAAATACTTCAGAAGAAAAGGAAAAAGAAATTAAAAAAATTAAGAAGGCAAATCAAAATTTAGAATTTAAAGTACAGAAGCAAAGTAATACTATCAAGCAATTGAGATACCATTCAAAAATGTTGAAACTTCAAAAGAGTAGACAAGCATCTTACATTTTAAAATTTAAATCAAATATCAGACAGTTACAGAAAAATCTTCAAGCAACTGAAAACTTGAAAACTGTCAATTTAGCTCAAGTTACAAAATTAGAAAGGAAATTTACTTCTATTCAGAGAAATTGCAACGATGCTATGACACAGGCAAATGAAAAATCTGCAACAATTGATAGATTGAAATCTGAATTAAATGATTCCCAACAAACAATAGACTATTTCCATGACTTATTACAGGATAATAAAGACATAAATATTTTTGATGAGCAGTCAAGAGCATATACTCCTGAGTATAGAAATCTTGTCATGAATGTATCAGGTTATAATGTAGCCACAGAGAACATAAATTCTGTTATAAACGAGAGTTTGAAGTTAGTGGGGAAAAGGCTAGCACAAACTCCAACACGAAAGACTATTGACAACATCGTGACGGAGAAAGTAGTTGTAAGTATTATTAAGGTAGGACGAGAACTAGAAAAAAAAGAGCGAACAACTCTCTATTCTGATGAAACTCGCAAATTTGGCAAAACGTACAATAGTTATTTTATAAGTGACCAGAATAAAAATGTTTATATGTTAGGATTGAGAGAAATGAATAACAAAGCAGCATCAACAACCTTAGATACATTTAAAGAAATATTAAGTGACATTTCAGATTTATGTGATGATAACTTGGAAAACAATAAGCTCTCAAGTGGTTATCATATTCTTTGTAACATTAGAGACTTCATGAGTGATGGAGCAAAAACAAATATAGCATTTACTCAATTGTTAATTGATTACAGAAAAGATATAATGCCTGATGTCATAGATGGATGGAACGACTTTACCGAAGAACAGAAAAATGCTTGCTCGAAAATTAACAACTTTTTTTGTGGCCTTCATCTTCTTGTTAATTTTGTTGAATGTGCATCTCCTGCCCTTAAGGAATTTGATGCATTATACAAAGATCAAGGCGAAAGTGATGTTATTGGTGAACTTGAAAATGAATTTCAAGCTGATGAGAGAGATGAAATATTTCTGTCTAAATTTGATGGCCAAGTATTAACCTTGTCAAGGTTCTGTGCAAAAAGCTTTGCACGAGGTGTTGATGAGAAAAGTGGCTGTTTTAGTGATTTTAGTTCATATTGTAGAGATAAGAATGAGAAGAATAATTTTATATCGTTTAGAGGAAATAGATTTAATATAATATTTCTCATGGGAGAAATAGTATATTATCATAAGAATCATGTGATCGATTTCCTGAAAAATGTACATGGAGTAAACAATTTCCTACAGAAAGCCACACTTGCTCTTTCCTTATCAGATGTAGTAATAGCTCAGTGCAAAGTACTAGGACTTGTATCAAAATTAATAACTGGTCCATTGTGGAGACTCCTTGAACAAAACAAACATGTTTTAGATATGAATGCACACTATGAAACTCTCTTGAATTTCTTGGATTCTAATAGCAAAGATGCTAATTCTTTTATTAATTGTGAGACATTTCCTTTTGATCAAACTTGAGTACATAAAGATAAATTTTATGAATGTCTAAAAATGCAGAATGAGATTATTGACTCAATTGCTGTCCAAGTTGCCCAGACTTTATTCATTGCATTTCATAAGTCACTTAAAGTTGCAATGAAAGATCAACTACCAGGTGGACTTTATTATGTACCAAACCCTGACTTGGTTGAGGACACGTCAGTTATACCACACAATAAGTTACCGGAGAGAGCCTTTGGTATGCTTGATTTTATGGTACGCCACAGACCCAATGCAACTATATTAACGAATGAAGCATTTGTTACCTTCTCTTTTAACAAGACTAGTAATTGGCTAGATAGCTTACCTAGAGCAGAACAAGATAAAATATTGAATGATGCCAGAAAACAAGGTAGGGAGGCGAAACAAAAATTTAAAGATAGATGTCTAGAAATAGAGAGGAAAAGGTTTGATGCGTTAAAAGAAAAGCAGGAAGCACTTAGAAAAAAAAAGGAAAATACTTACAAAAAAAAAAGAAAAGCAAACATCAGATATTATATATTATGGATTATGGCAAAGTTGTACTGCAGTGGATGAAATTCTTAGATCTATCACAAAGCAAACAGAAAAACGCAAAGCACTCATTGCACAACTAAGATTCAGACAGAGTATATTAAAGCAGTATGTGAAAGATAAAGCAATATTCAATGCTTCATTCAAAGGGAAAGCTTTAAGCATAGCAGCTCTAACATCTAATGTAAAACAACTTATCGAAGAAGCTGCCAGTAAAGATGTGAACGAAGAAGTCCGAAAGAGATCATCAAGAGCACCTATTCTTGTTGGGGGAAAAGTTCAACATACGTTCAACGAAGGAACACACAATGGAAAAGTAATTTCAACAGTGCCTGGATTTCCAGATTTCTACAATATTATATATGATAGTGAGTTGGACAGTGAAGGAAATATAACAGACACTACAGCTATTTACACATACAGACTATTAGATGATTACAGAGCTAAGAAACTTGAAATTATTCCTGAAGTGGTAGGTCCGAGACCACCAGTTAAAGTTATGTTCAATTGTTTTTGAAATAAAGTTGTACAGGAAGTGCATATTTGTTTGTTTTTACTTTCTGTTTTCCAAAGTTGTACAGGAAGTGCACAGTGTGTGAAACTAAATTTTGTGGTATCCTATATATTTCAATTAAGTCAATTCATGTCCGATTTCGATCATTATTTTATCAACAAAAGCAGAAAGATATGTAGTTTACAGGGGTTTCAAAGTGGGCCGGTACCCGGTACTTTTACCCGCCTGAGATCGTGTATAGTACCGGCAGAAATTACTGAACCCCCCAAAATTAGCGGTGGTCAAAACCACAACTGGCACAAGTACGATGGTCGATAGGCTTGTAGAATATTTTTCATAAAAAATTAATGATCACGTCAATTGCTGAATTCTCGCATTCAAATCGAACAACTGCGTCACGACCAAGTTGATGGGATATTCCCTGTTTTAAAAATAACTTTACCTGTTACCTTAGAAGGTGTATTACCACTAAACATGGGTACCAGTCGAAAAGAAAGTAGTACGTAAACAGAAAATGGATTCCTACATTGTTGGATAAAAAATAAACCCTATTAGATACTGCAAAATACTGAATGTCAGCAGAAACCTACATATTTTAGGATAATTTTAAGCCCATATTTGATGTCCTTGTGGTTTTAAATAAAAAATTGATTGCATTGGAAAGAAACCACCTGAATTTGTGTTAAATCGAAAGTGAAAGTAGGATTTTTGACGGTAGACATCTTCAGACTGTCTGTTTTTTCTTATATGCCATTAAATGTATGTTGATTTTCGAAGTTAAGCTTCCTATTAGGTACCCTTTCCATGAGATATGAGTGTCACTTAGATTAAACTTAAGATGAATCCTGTATGAAAGCTCAATTTTTTTATATTTAACATAGAAGGCTATGGAGAATTCTTTAGTGGTATTACACCTTTTAGAATCGTAAATAGCAGTTTGCGCATGCGGTAAATAGATATGTTTTCGCCCCAATATCTTTTCATCCTTGGGTAAAACTCGGACCGGAACAAAGCTGACATCATTTCAAAATAAAAAAATGACCGATTACAAATTATGTTCAAACACAATTTAGTGTAATCTCCAGTAATATAAGTATGATCATTATGTATTATGAATATATGACTACACAATATTTTGTGCGATTTTTTTTTATCTATTTAAAACCCAGGGTCGAATCATTCTGGGGCGTACTGTCTTGTTGCTTAACTCCGTCCATATTGTTTAACTTCCGGTATAAAAAAATAAAAACCTATGGCTAATTTATTTACATATTTTGACGGGGCCCTTATGCATTATGCATGGTCTTCACTCTTGGTGAAATCTGAACTCTAAAGTTAATGGGATTTTTCTTTCAAAAACACTTAATGTTTTGCAGTCTCTGAAGTACATTTTTTGGTCCACAAAATGCTAGATTTCAGGAGCTTCCGCCCCCTGGACCCCTTACGACCCTCAGCCTATTTTTTTAGGTACCTCCTAAAATTTAAGAAGTACCTCCTATTATAAAAAACTTTGAAACCCCTGAGTTTATAGTAGTAATCTTGAAATAAATTTTTGAAGCAGGTTTTTCAAATCACCATGATTTAAACACAGACTTAAATAATTTGTCTACAAAAGTTCTATCAAAGCATTGTATTTTGAAAGAAATAAATTTAGTTGAAATTGTAGAGTAAACTACAGAAATCTACATTAAATTCAGTCTGCACCAAAAGCCACTAGCCCTGTCTAGTAAAAGTTGGTTTGAGCTAGTAAAAATTGCATAAAATTTACTTAATTAAATAGAAAAAAATCTTCTAAAATACTGTTCGGGCTAGTTTGTCAAAATGTTTTTTGCACAGACTGTAAATTCTGTTTTTATTAATATAAAAATTATCGAAATCGGACGTGAAAATCGGGATAATTTTTTGAAAAATTGTTAATAAGAAATATATAGGGAATATTGAAGGCGTACGAATACTTTTGTCCATTGTCTGTATCTTGATAAAAATTATTAATTGTTGACATTAATTTGATAAATTTGCAGTTGCATCTTAATTTCTGTCCCTAATTTTGTCCCATAGTTAAGCATAGATAGAATGTTCTTGTAATATTTGTACATAAGGCTAATATCTAAATAATACTTGATTCCTTATTCCAACCACACATGGAAAATCTGGATGGGTATTTAAAAAATGTAATTTTTGGGGGCTTTGTACATCAAAACATCTGTGTTCATTTGAGTTTATTTTTTAAATCTAATTGCAATTGTCTATGAGGGCAAGGGGATGAAGCATCAAGGGGTTGGAGGTTGGAAAGGAAACAAAGAATTATTTATTTTTGACTAACCAATGTTGCAACTGTCAACAAAAACAGAATTGCAGGTTTTATTATCAGAAATATTTCATCAATTGATGATATGATGTTATATATATCAGTGTTGTGAGTTGCAACATTTTCAAATGCACTAACAAATTTGCATGAAGCTTATACTTAGCAAATTAGTCTTGGGGAGTAATCAATTATTTTTTAAGGGGGGCTATGTAGCATCATTTGACCTACAGTAAACTATATTATTGACCAAATATCCATTCTGCATCTTTTTTACTTGAAGCTTTAAGGCTAGATTGAATTTCACAAATATATTCAATAAAATGTAGATATATGCTATACAATTTTTTGTGTCTTTTATCAAAACATGAAAAAAGGGGGAGGGGATACTACTATATTTAAGTCAAATTAAACTTTACGTATGTATTATTAATAATTATGTACATATTCATTATTTTTACATTATTTTATCATGTTTTTATCATTCTTTTTCAGTCCAGCAATTGAAGTGGTACGGTGAAACAAAACTTCTTGAAGGTAAATTGACATTATACAAATATACTACTGCATAAAGGAAATAATTAACATGCTGGGACAAGACTTTTACTGTTAATTTGATGTGAAGATTGATTAAACTGATTAACATTATTTAAATGACATTACGGGCTGTGTTTTAAGAGAAATTCATACTGTGGAATGGTTAAAATATATGTCAATAATCAAATTAAGAAATGGAAACAGTTTTCAAAATTAGTTGTAAAATCACGATGATGAAAAATGTCTGTAATTTTCTTATTTCATGGAGTATTAGCAAAAACTAAACTGTTTGGAATATCTTTTTGCAATGTCTTTAATATGGCATAAAGATTTTTCCATTTTATTTATTTTGAAAATTTCCTTTTCCATCCCTACATTATGAATTTATGTTAAAATTTTATTGACTTCAAAGTGTAACTGCACTAAATAAACATTCACAGTTATAAAATATTATGACAAAGTACATGTCTCTTTTGACTGTTTTTTCCTATTCTTGCTCTTTTGCTTTGGTAGCATTTTTTCTTGCAAATCGCTATTTTTACGTTCTGGAACAACGTCATTGTAGCTTCCTGCTGAAGAATTGTCGTCATTGAAAAAATCACTTCCGATACTCCAAGGATCGTCTTCCTGGTTTCCCTCATTGATAACTGTTACTGTATCAAAAAAGTTATAGAGGAATCCGAACGTTGGTCGATCATTCAGATCTTCGCTCCAACATCGTAATAAAACATGGTAGACAACATCAGGACACCTTTCCGGTTGCGCATGACGGTATCCACCTTTTATCAAGTTAATTATGTCTTGCTTCTTTATCCCTGTAAGCATAAATATGTAAAGGGAGATAATCCTAAATTTGCTTATTAATTCAATTTACATGTACAGTCAAACCTGTATATAAAGGTCACTCATGGGAACCTGAAATGTGGCCTTTATGAGCAGTTGTCCTTTATATACAGGTTAAAATTATATGCACTTCATTAATGGGAAAATGAGACTGCCATTTCATATATATATGATAGACAGTTATTTGTTATAGAGATGCCCTTTAAGGCAGGTTTGATTGTATCTTTCATTCTTTATGCTAATTCAGACAAATTTAGCCATAATAATAACAATCCCTGCCATTGTCATTCCTAACCGCATCAGTGGCGTAATGATTAGCGTGCTCTCCTCAAGCTCTATCAATAGTGGCTTCGAGCAACATGTTTACCCACAGAATGTTGATTCATTTAGCTAGCACTATAAAAATCCAACAAAACGTGTTGGTCTAGTAAAAAGCGGATATCATTATCATCTCATGCAATGTAACCTGTTCTCACCATGATATAGCTGCAAACTTGCTTATTTGGCGTTATATAATAACCATTCACTCCATTGTCATTCCTGTGATTGGAAATCTTTGGCTTACCAGCGGAATGGTTATATGTTCTAGTTGGATATGTTGTCAGAACCATTACGGCTTAATCTCCTCTTTTCAATTTTATTTCATGTATATTTTATTATGATCTTACAGACAATTATAGCGTCATACATGATCTTGCAGACAATTATAGCATCATAAACCAGTAGTGTTTTTTGATCACTGTTTGTTTTTTTGTCTGTTTTCTTTTGGTCATTGTATGTTTGTCCATCTTCTATCAACGGGCCCTGATTACCCCTTTAGTATCTTCATACTTGTCATATAGACCTGATATTCTTACAGACCATTGCTGTACAGTATATGTTGCGAGAAGGTCCATTATATCCCATTTAAGTGTATGTTTAATTGGTGATTTTGACTATTAGTGATTGTGGTTTAAATAAATATTCAATCCAAGAAAGGGAGCGGTCGTTTATATGTATGGTAGGGCATCGATTTTGGCGATATTTCTACGACATTACGATTCGGTTTTGGATTTATTCATGTCACTAAGAGGGTAAATGTGGGCCATAAAACTAGCTTAATCCCGCCACTCTTTATTGAAGTGCATGTAACAAGTCAGGACAGTGAGCGGTCATGTATAGGAGTATCCATTTGTCTCTGTTTCTGAGATATTTTGGGAATTGTTTCGACTGTGGTAATTTTGTGTTTTTCACATTATCATTAATATAACATTACCGACTTCTATTTGTTTATTTCAAAGAGTGCTACAATTATTTTCTATTTTTATTATTAATTCCGAAGACTATTTTTTCACGACATTTTATGTAATGATTATCTACAACACTTACCAGGATATGGTTCACCTCCAAACGTCATCATTTCTACCATTACAATACCAAATGACCAGACATCGGAAAATATTGATATTGTTTTGTCAAGAACAACTTCTGGTGCAGTCCATTTGACCGCAACCGAGAATGGCTTCTCTTCAAGATATTAAACATGATTGCATAAACATAAAAATCGATTAATTTTGGATTGTGTGGTTCAATGTCAATGAAAAAGAGACCGTTGTGGCCACGATAACATGGTAGTAAGATATAGATCTACCTTCTGTATATATGGAAGCAGTACCTAATATCACTAAGGAGCTCAATTCTATACTGTGGCGAGGTGCACTCGATATAGCCTTATGTACTAAAGTTTGTCAGTGACTTGCAGAAGGTCGCTGGTTTTCTCCGTGTGATCCGGTTTATAGCGGTAATAAAACTGACTGACAATATATCTGGAATATGGTTGCCAGTGGTGTTATAAACTACTGACTCTAACAATGAAGAAACATATTTCCAATTGTTTTTTAGATTTGGAAAAACCTGATGTTAGATATGTCGAGCCATAGACATTCAATTCGATAACCTACACAGGCGTTATTCCATAGCATTTTTTATTAGGCGGACGTCGTGGTCGTGATCATATGGAAGTTGGATTTACAACTATCTGTGCAATCAATGCATATCACCACTAAAGTTGTGAGTTCGAACTCCGTTCATGGCGAGGTGTACTCGATACAACATTATGTGATAATGTTTGTCAGTGACTTGCGTCAAGACGGTGGTTTTCTCCGGGTACTCTTGGTTTCCTCCACCAATATAACTCGCCGCCATGAACTGAAATATTATTGAAAGTAGCGTTAAACATCATAAACAAAACCTGAAATAATCGCAATTCTTGAGGTGGCTGTACCAAGCCAAGAAAGTGAGCGGTCATGTATTTGTGTGTTGAGTCATCGAATTCGCCTCTTTCTACGACTATTCTATTTGATTTTTAAACTGTTCTGACAGTGTAGTATTGTTTGTTTTTCATTTTATTGACAAGAAATTCTTTAACTTGGGGAATGTCGTGGTCTTCATCGTATTGTAGATGGATTTACAACTACCTGTGCAATCAGTGCCTATTCGAACCCCGTTTATGGCGATGTTAACTAGATTCAACATTATGTGATAAAGTTTGTCAGTGACTTGCGGCAGATCGGTGGTTTTCTCCGGAAACTCCGGTTTCCTCCACCAATAAAACTGACCGCGAGATATAACAGAAATATTGTTGAAAGTGGCGTTAAACACCCATAAACCAACCAAATCAACCTATGTGAGACAGGATTACCATTATGTCCGTAATAAACCCAGAATCAAGAGTTCGTCATATATAATTAATGCGGCAATTTTGTAATATCACTACCAATAGTTTTAATACCTAATAAAATATTAAATGTATGCTGAATATATAAGCAGTTAATACAAACCCATTTTCAATACATCCTGATCCAATTTTTTTGCCATTCCAAAACCGATGATTTTTGCAACCTTTCCGTCTCCTATCATTACGTTTTTAGCAGATAAATCTGTATGAATAATTCGTTTAGAATTTAGATAATCCATACCACTGCAAATCTAAAAAAACACAATGAATGTTAGTTCCTTCAAATCTAGCAGAAGACCTTATTAAATGAGTGAGTGACTGATTGGTGTTTAACGCCAAATGGGAAATTTGTTCGCATTTGTAACCCAAGAGCAAATTACATTTAAATAAGATGATGACGATGCCCGCTTTGCATTAGCGCAATACGTTTAGTTAGATATCTATAGTGCTAGCTCTCTGAATCAACAGACCGCGGGTAGACATGTCACTCCATTTGGTCTTAATCCTAAATGATGTGTGCTTACCAGAGAAGGAACAAATACCAATTTTACAAAACTTTGGTTTGACCTGACCGGGACTGGAACCCACGTTCAAAACCCACTGAAAACCAGAGATGTATCAGGTGCCTCGAAAGAATTAGAACTACATATTTTACTAATGACACCCGTCATATCACTCTTAAACAACACGAACCTCATCCGATATGAAAATCGTGCTTCATACCAGTATACGTAAATAATTTTTTTTAAACCATACACAAGTCACAAGACCTGAAACCACTACAAAACAAATCGTAAGTGGTAAAGATGAACCGAACATCGTTTTAATGCAAAAATCATGAGAGATATCACAAATACGGAACTAAAATAGAAAAGACATCCAATTCGACAAAATGAGCAACATTAACCCCATAACAAACCAGGATGAACTGAGGTGCTCCGGAAGAGTATACATTTACTGATTCAATTACGTCTACCATCTATCTGTGTCCAATATTTGATAATACCTAACATGTAACAACTATCTCAAAGGGATTGTACCAATTTAATTACAGACGTAAATTCGAAGTATAGATATTTATAATATGCTTAGTAGCCATGTTTTACACTTTCTGCGTAATAAAATGTAAGTTTTATTTAAGCTAAGCAACGAATTTCGATTTCTATGATATACAGTCTTCCATATTCAAATATCCACCATTACAAAGGAAGGTTTTATGGTGTCTAACGCCACTTTCAACAATATTTCAGTTATATCGTGGCGGTCAGTTTTGTTGGTGAAGGAACGGAGTACCCGGAGAAAACCACCAACCTGCCGCAAGTCACTGAAAAACTTTATCACATAATGTTGTATCGAGTACACCTCGCCATCGAACTCACAACTTTAGTAGTGATAGGCACTGATTGCACAGGTAGTTGTAACACAAAGGTAGACAAAGGGGAATTGAAGGAATACAGTGTTAACGTCAAGGTTATATTGAGTACCTGTACAGCAATATATGTCAAATCTTCTAGTTGTTCTGTAATCAGGTTCGACTGTTCCTCCAGGTTTCTTAGAAACTGTAAAAGGTTTCCTAGTGACATGTATTCAATGATCATTGACGTAGGTGGCCCTGAACAAATGCCGTAGAGGTGAATGATGTTTGCATGGTCGCATGTTGCCAATATATTGGCCCGATTCATTACATATCTGGTTGCATCGTCAGTGTTCTCTTTCGCCATTTTTACTGCAACTGTCGTTGACTGTTTAATTCCTATCGATTTCCATGTCCCTACACATAATGATTAAAGATCATAATTTCTCACCCCTTGGATAAAGTAGTCCGTTAGTTTAGGTGAAAAAGATTTTTCTATCTTACCCCGGCTCCAGGGTAAGACAAGCTACACACCGTTTTTCCCGCAAAATTGTTTTCCATTGTTGAATTAAATTGTCGATTTATAGTGTCTTGGCAGTATTTTTTAATGTATTTCACAATAAAATACAAAATGTATTTTATTAATATATTATAAATGCTACTACAACAGCGATAAATGCCCGTTAAAAAATAATTTGACGTTGGTCAAAGGGAGGTATTTTTTTTTATCTACGTTAGTTACCTAACAATGGAGAGCACTCTATATTTTCTTAACGTAAACAAATATTGACACGATAGAAAGAGATAAGAAAAAGAGGCAAACATCGTAAAAGGTGCAATATTTTGTTATTGTAGAATATATCACAAGTTTGTTAACTTTATTATTTTGAACCTCTTTAAAGTTGTAAAATGAACATCTTGTTTTATTTTATTACGTGGCATTTTGGTCCTGTGATACGGTTCGTAAATTAATGCGCCAAACTACACAAAAAGTAAACAAACATTGACACGGTAGAAAGGGGTGCGAAAAAGAGTCAAACACCGTAAAAGGTGCAAGATAGTAAAATCTGTGACACCCTCGGGTAAGTTTAACTCTCCCGGTGTTAGACCCTATATGTCTGATAAGAAGCAGGAACTGGTTAGCATTTGTGAGCACATGAGTTCAGCCCCGGTATTTTGATGAGGTCCGTGTTTCTCATCTTTTTATTTGTGTGTGTTGTCCTATTATGTGTCTTTACGTTTCGAGTTCCGTTTTGTGGTGTCCGTTACGATTTCCGCATAGATACTATGTTCGGTTCGTCTTTACCTCCAATTGTTTGTAGGAGGGCGCATGTCTTATTTATGTTATTTGTGTTTGTTTTCATATAGTGGTGTCCAACACATATTGTGTTTTGTTTTTGCTTTGTTTTTCTTCGTGTTGTGTACCCTATATTGCCAGTTTCTCTGGATTGTTTTGTTTTGATTGCCCCTTCGGTATTCTCTAACGTTTAATAAATATAGACATACAAATGTAATCTACCCCTACAATAGTGCATAATATATATATGATATCTACGTTTTATTACTATCATTGGGTAGACATCTCAGCTGGTGGATTATTAGTCACGGAGGTTACCATCCACTCATGCACCTTTTAAGTGTTTCGGCCCTATTAGTCTCGTAGGTTACCATCCACTCGTGCACCTTTAGGTGTTTCGGCCCTATTAGTCTCGGAGGTTACCATCCACTCATGCACCTTTTAAGTGTTTCGGCCCTATTAGTCTCGTAGGTTACCATCCACTCGTGCACCTTTAAGTGTTTCGGCCCTATTAGTCTCGGAGGTTACCATCCACTCGTGCACCTTTAAGTGTTTCGGCCCTATTAGTCTCGGAGGTTACCATCCACTCGTGCACCTTTAAGTGTTTCGGCCCTATTAGTCTCGTAGGTTACCATCCACTCGTGCACCTTTAAGTGTTTCGGCCCTATTAGTCTCGGAGGTTACCATCCACTCATGCACCTTTTAAGTGTTTCGGCCCTATTAGTCTCGTAGGTTACCATCCACTCGTGCACCTTTAAGTGTTTCGGCCCTATTAGTCTCGGAGGTTACCATCCACTCATGCACCTTTTAAGTGTTTCGGCCCTATTAGTCTCGTAGGTTACCATCCACTCGTGCACCTTTAAGTGTTTCGGTCCTATTAGTCTCGGAGGTTACCATCCACTCGTGCACCTTTAAGTGTTTCGGCCCTATTAGTCTCGGAGGTTACCATCCACTCATGCACCTTTAAGTGTTTCGGCCCTATTAGTCCCTGAGCTTACCATCCGCTCATACACCTTTAAGTGTTTCGGCCCTATTAGTCCCTGAGCTTACCATCCGCTCATACACCTTTAAGTGTTTCGGCCCTATTAGTCCCTGAGCTTACCATCCGCTCATACACCTTTAAGTGTTTCGGCCCTATTAGTCCCTGAGCTGACCATCCGCTCATACACCTTTAAGTGTTTCGGCCCTATTAGTCCCTGAGCTTACCATCCGCTCATACACCTTTAAGTGTTTCGGCCCTATTAGTCCCTGAGCTTACCATCCGCTCATACACCTTTAAGTGTTTCGGCCCTATTAGTCCCTGAGGTTACCATCCGGTCATGCACCTTTAAGTGTTTCGGCCCTATTAGTACCTGAGCTTACCATCCGCTCATACACCTTTAAGTGTTTCGGCCCTATTAGTCCCTTAGCTTACCATCCACTCATGCACCTTTAAGTGTTTCGGCCCTATTAGTACATGAGGTTACCATCCACTCATGCACTTTTAAGTGTTCCAGTACTGACATGGTTTAAACGATTTATCTATTTTTGAAATTTACCTTTCCAAAATAATGTAATCATTATCAAAACTAAGGTTTCCCTCATGTATAGGAGACCTTAGACGATTTTGGATATCTTGTTTAGACTTTGTTTTTTTGCTTTGCTCCCAAATATTTTTTAGTTTATTTGCCTTTGCAATCTTTAGACTTAGAGCGTGAAGGTTATTCCAGAAATGCGTTGTGTGCACTATATTACATATTTACGTTTTTAATATTTTTTCAATATAGAATTTATAGTATTATAGTTTAAGCAACAGCGACACGAAACATCTTGTATCCAATCTATATTGAAGAACGAACTACTAGACGAAAAGTACTTGCCTTTCCAAATTTCAACAAACTGTCCTGTTTTAATTTGCATGCCTCTTTTAATTTCAGCAATTGGAATTTCTAATATTGAGTTGGCCACCTCATCTGTAATTAAAAGGAAAACTTCATGTTTATTGAATCAGAAATGACAAAATGGCTAGGGACGGACCATTTAACTTCCAGGGGGGGGTATGTTTTTTTTTCTAAAAAAAAATTCTGATTCCCAATGTTGCTGAAAAAAATATTCTGATTTTTTATGGAGGAAAAAAAAAATAATCTGATTCAGAGTTTTTGTCATTATAACCTAATGTTGAATTATTGAAAAAAAAAATTCGCGCTTTGCGCGACAAAAAAAAAATATTCTAACTGTCGTGTTGTCCGAAAAAAGATTTCTGAGCGAAACAATAAACCATAATATAACCTCCCCCCCCTGCAAGTTAAATGGTCGGTCCCTTACACATTATAATAGAAATAGTCTGAGCTATCGTGTTTATGCTTACCGATCTACCTGGCCTACAGTTGAAGTGTTGTACATTTATATGTGTTCTGCCGATCTACATCATCTACAACTGGAGTATAATACATTGATATGTGCTCAGCTGATCTACCTAACCTACAGATGGGTTGGAGTATTGTATATTTATATGTGTTGAGCCGATTTACCTGACCTACAGCTGGAGTATTATATATTTATACAATGATGTCGGACTTTCAAACACACCTAAAGATTCTATAAAGGTAAATAAAGATCACTCCCGGTTTATGTACATCAGCTAAAAAATTGTAAATTATGTGAGGTTGTCATTGACCCAAAATCATTACCAAGTATAGATCATTTCAATACAGTATCATTATTGTAGACATACTATTTTATTAGGTGAGCAGACGATTTTTGTTTACGGAAGTACAAATAATCGTGGGCATCTAATATTACACTATGCGTCTAAAAACCCGAAATGGCTGTATGAGTTCAGCCAATTTATCTTATCTATATTTTTACCTTCTTCGTTGATAGAAGTTTCATCCTCAGCCGGAGTCCCATTCAATGGGTGATAAACAATGGGACAAGGAGTCGCATCCAGTTGAACATCGCCTAATGAATTTACATACAAATTCGTTTTGCTGTCGTATTTTACAGAAACATTTGTAATTTTGGATAAAACAGTGTGTAGTCCATTCGATTGCTGGTGTAACTTTTCCTTCACATTCCGTAGCTGCAGATAACCTTGAATATTTGATGCATGACGTTCTACAAAGTCTAGTTCCTGGTTATATTTTAAAATCTCTGTACGTATTGACTCTACTTTTATCTCCTGACCTTGAACTCTTTCCTGTACTTTCTTCTTTCCCGTTGTTAGATCTTCATATAGGGCTTTTTCTTCTTTGTCAAAATTTTCAATAATTTTGGATTTCCTTTGTGATATTCGTGCATGAATGGCGTTTTCTTGATGTTGCATTTCTTCTATGTTATCGTCTCCGTTCTTTAGCAATTTGTCCGAAATACTAATAAGGTTTTCAATTTCTTCTGATAATTTGTCTATGATCGGATCCGACTTGATGTTTTCAGATGCTTCGCTAAGAGGGATAACTCTATCACAGGTACGATGAACATCTACCATGCATGAACGACAACATGTTTTCTCATGCTGAGGACAGTAGAAATCTAACGTCGTTGCCTGGTGAATGTCACAGAATGTGTGTGACGATATGGTTGACTGCGGCAAGGATCCAATCTGCTTGACATCTAAGAGAACATGAGCTAAACTCAGTTTGTTCCGTCGATGGGCTCTGGTACAATCATCACATAAGAACTCCTCACAGTCAGTACACAATGTTGTGGCTTTAGCTTGTACATCGTCTCTAAAACACGGATCACAGAATTCTTCTGTCATTATCTATAGTATAAATGAAAAAGAAATTATGAAATGAAATTTTAAACACGACTGGTGTGACTAGTGGAGCAGGAACGGCTTCCCTTTCCGGAGCACCTGAGTTCATCCCCGGTTTTTAGTGGAGTTCGTGTTAGTTTTATGTGTATGTTTTGTAGATCGTTGTTTGTCCTTTTGGTCATTGCTTTGTTTGTTCTTCTTCGATTTACGGATTCTGATTACCCCTTTCGTATCTTCAAACCCTTCTTGTGCTTTTTTACTTTTTCTTTCTGTCATTGTGTTGTCTGTTTTTCTTCGATTTACGGATTCTGATTACCCCTTTGGTATTTTCAAACTCTTCTTCAACATTTCCACTAATATCAACAAAACGAACAATCACATATTTCCTCAAACTATTGAACACAAAACAGAGCATGATTAATCAGTTAATTTAATTTCTGCTCTGCACTCTTTATTCTCAACTGCAGGGTTATGGTTATTGTGTTTAACGCCACTTTCAACAATATTTCAGTTGTATCGTGGCGGTCAGTTTTATTGGTGAGTGATTTTAATTGTGAGTACCTGGAGAAGACCACCAACCCGTCGCAAGTCACTGACAAACTTTATAACATAATGTTCTATCGTCCAACTGTAAATATTACAGATGTGAATATACAATGAAAAACCCACAAACAACAACAACACCTCGACATTGACAGTGAGGGTCGGTTAAGAACTAAACTTTACGCTAAAAGAAATGATTTTAATTTTCCCATTGTGAATCTTCCATTTACATGTATATGTAGAAAAAATTCCAGCAGCATCTACATTAGCTACATCTGCATATGGTATGTATATCTCTCAGACGATACGACATCAGTCTTAGTGCTGCGAAAAGAACAACCTCAAATTTAACAATCCATGGTTTGATCCAACCGACGACCGTACCCATGATTAACTACGTTAACCATAAAACCATAACAACCCGAATGCGGATAATATTTATTTCCTATTTCAATTACAATTTAAATATTCATCGGCGTAGGAGTACACCGGGCAGCGTTGGTAAGCTCAAGGGCGAACCGGATAACAGGGACAATCAACCCCCCTCCCCCCCCCCCCCCCCGCCGGATTCCACGCCCCTATAGAAGTAGCAACATGTACTTACATCGTCTTTACTAATGATTTGCAAATTGTCTATAATTTTAAAATTACAGGGTTAAAAATATCATTATCATAAGTTTTATCACTTGTTTATTTTATACCGATCTTTGTTTATTTGTCAAAGTCTAAATATTTTTATAGATATCTAATCTATGAACTTCAAAATAAAATTTTCAGAAATAATCAATTAAAGTTTAGTAAATATCTTAACCCGAAAAGTTATATTATGTAAATGTAAAAGAAAATTTCAGAATTAATTTGTTGTTTAATAACATGATAAATAAGAGTGGCGGTATTTAATCTTTTATTTCGAGGAATTTCAGGATTCTGTCATTTAAAAATTCGGGATGCAATTCTATAATTTTCGTTATTCTGGAAATAACGTTTTATTTTGATGAGAATTGAGGTGAAAACTCTTCCTACCTCTTATAAATAATTGTATGACGTCACTTCCGGGATGATATTGTTTGATTGATGACAGTAGCGTTGTTTATCTTACCTTATTTCAGTATCAGTTCTAAATTCGACTTTTTCATTGGTGTAGACATGGTCATGTGTCATGCATTAACCTGCGCCAGTCATTAACATGATAATACCCGTAGGCATTATCATGTTAATGACCACTCGAGGTTTTAGAGTTGCGTCCCTTTTTTAAAACGCAATGGAGATCGTGCAGTTGTCAAAGCAAACCAACATAGCGGAAAGCCCTTGAGACAGTAACTATTTTATATTTGGATTACGTTCTGATTATCGTGATAGATACTGCCCTTGAGACAGTAACTATTTTATAATTGGATTACATTCTGATTAGGGACCGACCATTTAACTTGAAGGGGAGGTATGGTTTTTTGTTTCGTTCAGAATTTTTTTTTCGGACAACGCAAGAGTTAGAATATTTTTATTTTATCGCATTTTTTTTATTTTAATTTTTTTTCCAGAATTTAACATTAGGTTATATGACAAAAACTCGGAATCAGATTATTTTTTTTTTCCTCCACCAAAATCAGAATATTTTTTTTAGAAAAAAAACATACCTCCCCCCCCCCCCACACCTTCAAGTTAAATGGTCGTTCCCTTATCGTGATAGATACTGTCCTTGAGACAGTAACTATTTTATAATTGGATTACGTTCTGATTATCGTGATAGATACTGCCCTTGAGACAGTAACTAAGTTATAATTGTACTGCCCTTGAGACAGTAACTATTCTATAATTAGATTACGTTCTGATGTATGATGATTTATCAAGAAAGGTTTGAAGAAGCCAAGGGAGTCATGAAAAGCCGTAAATCGAAGGAGGGGAGACAACTCAATGACCGAAAGAAAAAGGACAAAAGTACTAGCAATGATCAACAAAAGACTACACAGAAAACTAAAGATCGAGCAACACGAACCCCACTAAAAACTACAGGATCTGGATGGACCGTGTAAGTTTTTCATCCGCCACTAGTGACACCTGTCGTGCTACTGTTAAACGACACGTGCTTGGTTTTTTTATGGTGCTTAACGCCACTTTCCGCAATATTTCAGTTATATCATGGCGGTCAGCTTTATTGGTAGAGGAAACCGGAGTACCCACAGAAAACCACCGACCTGTCGCAAATCACTGATAAACTTCATCACATGATGTTGTACACCCCGCCCTGGTCGAGATTCGAACTCACAATATATGTGGTGATAGACACTGATTGGATAGGGCAGTTGTTAATCAAACTAGCATGCGATCACGACCACGATTTTGGCTTATGTCCTTTTGCCATTGTTAAGATGTTAATATATATTTGGAAGTTTTTATGAGAGCCATATTCTCACATTTATTCATTTTTAACATTCCTGTTTTAGATAATAAGGTTTTATAACATTGGTTCTTGCAATCCAGTCGTTTAGGGTTATGGTGTCTAACGGCACTTTCAACAATATTTCAGCTATATCGTGGCGGTCAGTTTTATTGGTGGAGGAATCGGAGTACCCAGAGAAAACCACCGAACTGTCGCAAGGCAATGACAAACTTTATCACATAATGTTATATCGAGTACGCCCCACCATGAGTGGGATTTGAACTCACAACTTTAGTGGGGATCGGTACTGATTCCATAGATAGTTGTAAATCCAGCTTCCATACGATCACGACCTCGTCTTAATATGTTAAGATAATTATTTCACATACCTAGTAAATTTATCATCAAGGGTTACATGTATATCTAATCCTTATGAGGAAGTTGTAGTTGTAGCCATAAGGTGTTTTGTATGGGAGATAGCCCCTTATGGCACTAATGATTTCCAGATGGTACCTTCTGGCTCAAAGAATTTGAGTATAACTTTTGATTTTTGTTTATAATTTTATCTATGTTGATATTAGGTTGATGAAACTTTGTCATGTTATAATATATGATATTTCTGTCATTCCGATGGTATTAACTTAAAATCCACAAAAATGTGAGATAGCACCTTCTGGTTCTAAACCTTTGATATATTTAATCACGTGGCACATAATTACAACTTCGAAGTTGTCATATTATGTATAAAATCAGTTCTATTAAAGAGAGTCGATGACCTCAACCATCATTTAAATAAAGATATTATACAAGGTCATATTGAGACATAATAGTGATACAATAGTCACCTTTGAACCAACATATAATTACCAATAACATCTTTCGTCATCTGTAGACAAGTAACAGAATACTTTTCAACAGAAGGTGTTGATATCATCCGAACAACATTTTGAAAGATAAGATGAGACGATTCTTTAAAAAAAAACCTGATTTAATAATTTAATACTCAGAATACCGTGTCGTTTTAAACACTCGAGCGTGCCATGTGAGTTGTGGACTATGAACTCCATACGAGGGAGCGGTTGCTACATTACTATCAAGGTGTGGAAAATTTACAATGGCAAAATTGAAGTCGTCTCCATTGTCACAAAATATGGTAGAAAATTGATCATTGGTCGATACAAAAGGGGTAGTTTTTGCATTACCTTTTTTTTTATTTACAAAGCTTGATGGTACATGATGTATCTTTACTTCTACGCAAGATTCAGAATAATAAAAAAATATTTAGAATTTATTAAAAAAATATCATTGGTGATTTAAATATTTTAAAAATAGGATGGTTTAATATCAATCAACTATGCATATCTGTCTTATATTGTAATAGGTAGATTTACAATAGAAGTGGACTTTAAATTTGACTACTAAGTACATGTACGTGTTACTTTTCCTCAAGCAGGAAGTGTGAAAAAAATGGCAGGCATATATACACCTGTTTTAATTATCTTGATGGCAGGTAAGAATATTTTTATTGTTTTTCTTCTTGATTGATCGAAATGTGTTTCCATTTTAAGCTTGAACTTGTTTGTAAGTGAATTTCCTGTAATAAAGTACAACAACACCCGAATTTCTAGTTATAAACAACACCCGTATTATGCATGATTAGATTTAATATTTAATATAGAAAAAAACTTTGTTCAAAGATTTGAAATAGAGTAATTTAAAGGGCCCCTTTGGAATTTCACATGTAAGCTGAATTACTTTCATGGATTATCCGAGTTTTTCTATTTTCTTGGAATATCACTGAAATTTCTTGAATTTATATCATACTTTTCTTTGTATATTTGTGGTATATATGTAACAGGAATATATTTTACCATTTACCGTTTAAGAAAACCTATCACAACCCATAAGTTGTTCTACCGCATCGGTGGTGTAAAATGATTAGCGTGCTCGCCTCGAGCGTGGTAGATCGAGGGTTCGAGTCCCGGTCTGGTCATATCAAAGACTATAAATTTGTTATTTGTTGCTTCTCCGTAAAACATTCAGCATTAAGGAGTAAGAACAAAGACTGGTTTACTCGGAATCAGAATAATGTGTCCGAGTGGAGCGACATGTCTACCGGTGAACTGTTGTTTCAGTGAGCTAGCACTATAAAAATCCAACTCTGCATGATGGTCAAGAACAAAGCGGACCTCACCATCATTATCTCATTGAAAATTAACTTGTTCTCACCATAATATAGCTGAACAATTACTGAGTTGACGATAAACAACAAACACTCACTCACTCATAAGTTATTCTAGGGTTTTTGTGCAGTACAGTGATTTTCAAGGTAGAGCTCCCAATCGCTGCAAAAATTATACGGTCGTAATCACGAACTGGTTGACAGTTGCCAATATCCATATCTCAAATAGTAATGGATCTTTTTCATTCTACGTAGATTTTCTTCTTTCCTCTATCACCGAACATTATTATTATTATATGTATCATTATTTTTTATAGGATTATCTCTAAACCAACACCATGTTTGCCTGAAATATAAAGACAGGGGTGATACTATAGATATCATATGTAGCGTAGACAGACTTAAATATCAAATTGTGTTTAGAAATCCTGCTGGGGAAGAAAGAGGAAACTGTGAAGCGCCGATCAGGATTGGAAAAGGAATAGTTGATTGTAGCGAAAAGTTCAAAATCAGTCAAAATTTGAAAACAAACACAACCACATTAATTATTGAAAAGAAGAAACGTATATATGGTGAATGGAAGTGTAACCATGGAACAAATATTGGATCTGACAGCGTAGATATAAAAATGCCAGGTAAGTATTGACAACTTAGAACAAATAACGTAAAACGAGTTTGTAGATACCAAAAGGATAATGAGAATCCGTAATTCGAAGTAGGACAGATAATACAATGACCAAAAGAAAAAGGACAAACAACGATCCACAAAACATCACACATAAAGTTAAAGATCGAGTAACATGAACCCCACTAGAAACCGGTGTGAACTCAGGTGCCCCGGACGGGTAGGCAGTTTCTGTTCCACTACCATCCTTCGTGTTACTCTAGTTACAAACCCGGTGACAATTCATGAATGAGGAAAGGACCGGGAAGTGCTTATGACAAGTGGAACATATCCGTTATAATTTGAAAATCCGTAACAGTTAACCAAGTCATAGTTTATTGGAAAGAGCAATTTGCGAAAACATCTCAGTGTCGAAATGGCAACGATCATACGGATAAGGATTAATATAATGTTCTTGTGCATAAGGATTAAATAAGTTCTTTCAGATAAGGATTAATATAAGTTCTTTCAGATAATGATTAATATAAGTTCTTTCGGAAAAGGATTAACATAAGTTCTTTCGGATAAGGATTAAAATAAGCTCTTTCGGACAAGGATTCATATATGTTCTTTCAGATAAGGATTAATATAGTTCTTTTAGATAAGGATTAACATAAGTTCTGCTGGATAATGATTTATAAAAGTTCTTTCAGGAAAGGATTGATATAAGTTCTTTCGGATAAGGATTAATATAAGTTCTTTCGGATCAGGATTAGTATAAGTTATTTCAGATTTGGATTAGCATAAGTTCTGTTGGATAATGATTTATATAAGTTCTTTCAGGTAAGGATTGATATAAGTTCTTTCGTTTAAGGATTAATATAAGCTCTTTCGGACAAGGATTAATATATGTTCTTTCGGATAAGGATTAATATAAGTTCTTTCAGGTAAGGATTAATGTAAGTTCTTTCGCATAAGGATTAATATAAGCTCTTTCGGACAAGGATTAATATATGTTCTTTCGGATAAGGATAAATATAAGTTCTTTCAGATAAGGATTAGCATAAGTTCTGCTGGATAATGATTTATAAAATTTCTTTCAGGTAAGGATTGATATAAGTTCTTTCGGATAAGGATTAATATAAGTTCTTTCGGATCAGGGTTAATATAAGTTCTTTCGGACCAGGATTAGTATAAGTTATTTCAGATTTGGATTAGCATAAGTTCAGCTGTATAATGATTTATATAAGTTCTTTCAGGTAAGGATTGATATATGTTCTTTCGGATAAGGATTAATATAAGTTCTTTTGGATAAGGATTAATATAAATTCTTTCAGATAAGGATTAATATAAGTTCTTTCGGATAATGATTAATACAAGTTCTTTCGGATAAGGATTACTACAAGTTCCTTGGATCAGGATTAAATACAAGTTCTTACAGATAAGGATTAATATAAGTTCTTCCGTATCAAGATAAATACACGTTCTTTCAGATAAGGATTGACATAAGTTCTTTCGGGAAAGGATTAAATATAAATTCTTTTGGATAAGGATTAATATGAGGTCTTTTGGATAAGGATTAATATAAGTTCTTACGTATACGGATTGACATCAGTTCTTTCGGATAATGATTCAATAGAAGTTCTTTCGGATAAAGATTAATATAAGTTCTTTCGAATAAGGATTAACTATAAGTTCTTACGGATAAGGATTAAAATAATTTTTTTCAGTTAAGGATTAATATATATTCTTTCGGATACGGATTAAATACAAGTTCTTTCGAATAATGATTAATACAAGTTCTGCAGATAAGGATTACAATAAGTTCTTACATATAAGGATTAATATAAGTTCTGTCAGATAAGGATTTAATATAAGTTTTGCTGATAATGATTAATACAAGTTTGTTTCGGATAATGATTAATATACGTTCCAATGCATCAGGATTAATATAAGTTCTGGCAGATAAGGATTACTATAAGTTCCTTCTGATAAGGATTAATGCAAGTTCTTTCGGATAATGGTTAATGTAAGTTCTTACGGATAAGGATTAATATATGTTCTTACGGGTAAGGATTAACATACATTCTTACGGATAAGGATGAATATAAGTTCTTTCAGATAAGGATTAATATACGTTCTTACGGGTAAGGATTAATATAAGTTCTTACGGATAAAGATTAATATACGTTCTTACGGGTAAGGATTAATATAAGTTCTTTCAGATAAGGATTAATATACGTTCTTACGGGTAAGGATTAATATAAGTTCTTTCAGATAAGGATTAATATACGTTCTTACGGGTAAGGATGAATATAAGTTCTTTCAGATAAAGATTAATATACGTTCTTACGAGTAAGGATGAACATAGATGTAAAAGAATGCTTCCAATGCAAACATTAGCAAAAAATGTAAAAGAAATAGTTTTATTTGTTTGTGAACGGACTTTCTTTTTAAATGGTATTAACTTTTGGATGCATTATTACCCAATGAATTCTCTGACATATGATGTATTGCAATGCAGACACAAATGCATCGTCACAAGCCACTGGGGATGCTCAGTTTCCATCGGAAATCAACAAAGATTGTCCTGATCAGAGAGAATATGGAACATTTTATATGTAGCAACATTCCAGCAGCACATTATATATGTATTATATCTCTCTCAGTTGATACGATATTCCAGAGAGTGTGGTTCCTATCAAGATTTCCTTGATAAAGTGTTGTTGCTAACAAGGAAGCTACTCTTTAAGTTGAAGTCATCACTTCGAAAGTGTTACGGTCGCCACCATGACTTGTTTGACCATTATGGAATATCTCTGTCACAAATGACCACAGATATGTTCCACTTGTCGTAAACATTTGCCGTTCCTTTCCTCACTCATGACTTCAACGGATTAACACGACGGGTGCCACTAGTCAGTGGTGCAGAATCTGCTTACCATTCCGCAGCACCGGAGGTCACCCCAGTTATTAGTGGGGTTCGTGTTACTCGATCTTTAGTTTTATGTGTATGTTCTGTATATCGTTTTCTGTCCCTGTGTCCCTTTTCCTTTGGTCATTGTATTGTCTGTTCTTCTTCAATGTACGAATTCTGATTACCCCTTTGGTATCTCCAAACTCTTCTTGCATATTTAATTGCTACTGATGTTTATAAAATAATCTTGATGGTGAATTTTATCATATTTACTGCTGGATATCACAGTAATGGCCGCTTCCCTGAAGGAATATGCATATCACCAGCAGCATGACGAAAGTGGCAGCAAATCTTGCTGCGGAGAAATCAGGAGGTCGTTCTGCATGTGAAAACCGTTCACAACCGAAATTAAGGGGATTTCTATGCACATTGCAGATTTCTCCATTGGAAACTTTCTATTTTTATATTACCCATTGACTGCATCGATGGTGTAATGGTTAGTATGCTTGTCTCGGTTCAAGTCCCAGTCGGGTGAAACCAAAGACTATACAATTGGTATTTGTTGCTTCTCCGCTAAGCACGCAGCATTAAGGAGAAAGAGCAAAGACTGGTCGACTCAGGATCAGAATAATGTGTCCGAGTGGAGCGACATGTCTACCCGCAAACTGTTGTTTCAGTGAGCTAGCACTATAAAAATCTAATTCAGCGTGTTGGTCAAGAACAAAGCGGACCTCACCATCATTATCTCATTGAAAATTAACTTGTTCTCACCATGATATAGCTGAACAATTACTGAGTTGGCGTTAAACAACAATCACTCACTCACTCATAAGTTATTCTAGGGCTTTTGTGCAGTACACTAATTTTCAAGGTAGAGTTCCCAATCGCTACAAAAATTATACGGTCGTAATCACGAACTGGTTGACAGTTACGAAATATCCATATCTCAAATAGCAATGGATCTTTTTCATTCTACGTAGATTTTCTTCTTTCCTCTATCACCGGGCATTATTATTATTATATGTATCATTATATTTTATAGGATTATCTCTAAGACAACGCCATGTTTCCCTAAAATATAAAGACAGGGGTGATACTATAGATATTAGTTGTAGGGTGGACAGACTTATTTATAAAATTGTGTTTAAAAATCCTGCCGGGAAAATAAACGGAAACTGTAGAGCGCCGATCAGGGTTGGAAAAGGAAAAGTTGTCTGCAACGAAAATTTCAATATTAATCAAGACTTGACAACAAACACAACAACATTAATCATTAAAAAGAACAAACATATATATGGTGAATGGAAGTGTAAACATGGAACACATATTGGATCTGACAGCGTAGATATCAAAATGCCAGGTAAGTATTGGACAACTTAGAACAAATAACGTACAACGAGTTTGTAGATACCAAAGGGGTAATCAGAATCCGTAAATCGAAGGACAGATAATACAATGGCCGAAAGAAAAAGGACAAACCGGGGTGAACTCAGGTGCTCCTGACGGATAGGAAGTTTATGTTCCACTAGCATCCTTCGTGTTACTCTAGTAACAAACCCGGTGACACATATCCGAGGTAATTTGAAAATCCGTAACAGTTAACCAAGTCATGGTTTATTAGAAAGAGCAATTTGCACAAACGTCTCAGTGTCGAAATGGCAACGATCATACGGATAATGATTAATATAATGTTCTTGTGCATAAGGATTAATATAAGTTCTTTCAGATAAGGATTACTATAAGTTCTGTCGGATAATGATTTATATAGCTCCATTCAAGTAAGGATTAATACAAGTTCTTTCTGATAAGGATTAATATAAGTTCTTTCGGATAATGATTTATATAAGTTCTTTCAAATAAGAATTAATATAAGTTCTTTCAGATAAGGATTTCCATAAGCTCTGTCGGATAATGATTTATGTAAGTTCTTTCAGGTAAGGATTAATATAAGTTCTTTCGGATAATGATTAATATATGTTCTTACGGATAAGGAATACTATAAGTTCTTTCGGATAAGGATTAATGTAAGTTCTTACCGATAAGGATTGATATAAGTTCTTTCGGATACGGATTACTATAAGTTCCTTCTGATAAGGATTAATGCAAGTTCTTTCGGATAAGGATTACTATACGTTTTTACGAATAAGGATGAATATAAGTTCTTTCAGATAAGGATTAATATAAGTTCTTTCGGATAAGGATTAATATACGTTCTAACGGGTAAGGATGAATATAAAAGAATGCTTCCAATGAACAAATTAGCAAAAAATGTATAAAGAAATAGATTTATTTTTTGTGAACGGATTTTCTTTTTAAACTGTATTATCTTTTGGACGCAGTACTACCCACTGAATTCTCTGACACATGATGCATTGCAATGCAGACACAAATGAATCGTCACAAGCCACTGGGGATGCTCAGTTTCCATGGGAGAATCAACAAAGATTGTTCTATTCAGAGAGAATATCGAACAGTTTATATGTAGCAACATTCGAGCAGCACCTGCACATGGAGTAAATATCTCTCAGTTGATAAGATATTCCAGAGCTTGTGGTTACTATCAAGATTTCCTTGATAGAGGGTTTGTGCTAACACAGAAGTTACTGAACTAAGGCGGAACAAGACTGTTTTTGGGCCCCGGGACAGGCTGAGACATCTCTCAAAATTGAGAGTCTGAGGTTCAATAAAACCACTGATAAACGCAATACACTAAAAATAGTTGAAAATACCAAATAAAGTGAAAAAATCAAAATAAAACTTCTATGGCTAAGGCTATGGGGCTGTTCAGAGATTCACAGGGCCCTTCATGGCTCTCCGGGCCCCGGACCGATGTACCGGCTGAATCCTCCTCTCATAGGCGCTGGCTGTCCGCTCTTCTTCGATTTATGGATTCTGATTACCCCTTTGGTATCTTCAAATTCTTCTTAAAATTAAGTAGAGGATAAGTAATGGTGCACCAATCCAATTAAACATTATTTGTTTGTTTGTTGTTGTTTGTATTTTTTTTATCTTTCGATCCATGAACATCTTATAAAACTAGTCTTAAAACTATTAGGGCTATACATATTGATTATATATATCATCATACGTGTAAAATTCTCACCAACGCATGACTACATACTTGAAGGTGCGTCCTTGATGATATATTGTGCTTTGTAATGTAAACAATTGGATTAAATGTAAATATTGACTAAATGTACCATTTCAAGGAAATTAAAACAAGATGTACACGGAAGAAAAACATATCAATTTCAGAAGATGACGAACAATTGAAATGTCCGAAAATTCGAGAAAGTCAAGTTTGTTTAAATGGTGTAGAAAATCAAAGCAAAGTTTGTAAATAAGCATTATCGTGATGTTGTTATGTACTATCAGATTATTTTTAAAATACTGTCAAGAAAAAATGTGTCATGCATTTATTCAATATTGAAGGTCGATGAATTCCTAATACCTTGTCACCTTTTGACCCTCACCTCACCGACGAGGAAACCTCGGTGTATGGTAATCGAAACAATGTTCTCCTCTGCGGGGTACAACTCCTCTGATAGAGTCATCCTCTAGTTGTGTGGGACCAATCATATACATAACTTGCCCTTAGAACGAATCCAGCAACTGTTCCTCTAGAAGTCTACTGCAACCTATTTTCATCATGACATTCCATCCTTTGAGTATGGAGAAAAGGGAACTGTGGAACTGTAGCTCTTAATAGCTTTATTTATATTCTTTTGACCGAACTCTGCAGCTGTACGGTCAACATTAAATGGAACAAAAACGCTAAGAGCTACGGTTCCTCAGCTAGGAGGACATATATTGCAGCTAGTCTATTAGGTTATAGGAATACCTTAGGACGGGAGTTAATCATTGCTTTATTTATGGAGAATGTTGCGCTTTTTGCACTAAGGCAGTTTTCAACAGCCCCTTTCTCCTAATGAAAACTCTATAGTTTGCTAGGTGGCCAGTTTCAATGCAAAATGTTCGAACATATCTAAAAACCGGACCATGGCTATATTTGTATTAGCACATTTATGTTCTGTTAACTGTCGTGTACATTTTGCTTACAGCTTTACTCACCGTTGATATTTTCCCAACTGTTAGTGATGTGCTAGAAGGAGACAACCAGACAATAACATGCACTGTATCCGGAAAGCCAGTCGCTACTGACGTTTCCTGGACAAAATACTCAAATGTAGGCTTTGAAACTATAGACAGGACAGCTGTTCCAGAAAAATACTTGGGCGGAACTAATGAAAACCCAACACTAGTCATAAAAGACATTACCACATCAGATACTGGTACCTATGTCTGTAAAGCAACAAATGCTGTTGGCACAGCATTCAGTCAGCCAGCTGTCCTCACTTGTAAACGTTAGTATAATTTCTTACTCCATAAGTCATTGAAATGATTAATACTATTTTAAAGGAATTAGTGAGTTACTAATAATAATTAACTGAAAATGGGTAATATTTATCAGGACTATTCAACATTCAGAAGATCACCATGAATAGGAGATCTCTACTGCAGTATAGTGCTTACTTACTGACTGATGTTACCCCCCCCCCCCCTCGAGGGAACCACAGAGTATAGAAATACTATGTAGGACCTTAATTCTCCGCTGTAGGACACATCTCTTTGTAAGGGTTTCCACTGGTCAAATAGTTGAACGGGTCAAATGATATCGAATATATTAGTTACTATACAGCTTAAGAATTGACCACCTGACAAAACTACAAATAAGCAAACTTTCGTTGAAACACTAGTCTGTAATAGAAATTGCATCACACACGTGCACATTATTATGTATCTCCTTTCCTAACAAGTGCTTTTGTTTCTTTGGTGACAGAGTGGGGCGGCGTCGTTGCCGAATTGTTTGACAAGTTGTTCGATATGTACTCGATACAACCTTGTGTGATAAAGCTCGTCAGCGACCTAGGGCAGGTCTATGGTTTTCGTGGTTTACTGTGGATTCTCCGATTTCCTCTATCAATAAAACTAACCATCGCGATAGCTGAAATATTGATGAAAGTCGTGTTAATCAGACATAACCCTATATTTCAGATGTACGTCGAAATAGAGTGGGTGACCATGTTTCAGTCATGTCAGTAAGGTTGGTTTTCGTAACGTTGACCTGGATCAAGAATATTCTCAAACAGATATCACTCGGACAGCTCAAATAAAACAACGAGGTCCGATTTGTTTTCCGTTTCTTATGATCTACATAAGGACTGTATTTGCAACAAGCATTAGGTTCTAACAATTTTTTTATTTTTGTATTTGTTTATTTTTTTAAATTTATTTATAACATTTATTTATTAGTATAGGCATCACTGATGGTATAATTTTTGTAGCGTGTACATGGTCCAAAATCATATGAACAAAAATACGCCTCGAGAAGTTGGTTCCAAACCTGAGCTTCAAGATGGCCACCAGGACTAGGTTGCACAACCCTCAATTAAATACAAGTCTCAATTAAGCCTTAAGTGTAAATCAACTTCATGTACATTTCAAGTGATTTTAAGTTTTAATTGACACTTAAATTAAACTTAGGTTTGGACAACCCAGTCCAGATTCATTCATCATTGATTAATAAACAATAATACATTATTATTAACAGGTGAGCGATACAGGTTCGGGTCAGCTTATAGTATCAAATCGTTTCAGGTAAAACATCGATAGCTATGTGTCCAGAAGGATCTATTTGGATAGCGTTAGGTGGAACAACGAAGCTGACCGCAAATATAACTACAACCTCTGTAGGTCCTTTTAAAATATATTGGCAAAGAGTTGAGAACAACATAGCGAGAAATATAGTGTTAGATACCATTAAATATTCTGGAAGTTCACATGAGGTTCCAGTTCCTGAGCTAGTAATACATAAAGTTGATATAACTGATGCTGGGTTATATCAGATAGAAGTTACCACTAAAACCGGAAGCTTCATAGGCCCACATGTTGTTCTGGAGGTGTTTGGCGGTAAGTTATTTTTAGCTTTATGTGTATATTTTGTAGATCGTTGTTTGTCCTTTTGTACATTTTCTTTTGGCCACTGTGTTATCTGCAGGGTCTCCAAGAGAAATTTGCAAGGCGAAACAAAACTCCTTTTGGGCCACGGGACAGGCTGAGACTTCTCTCAAAATTGAGGATTTGAGGTTCAATTAAAGCACTGATAAACTTTCATATGTAAATTTTAGATAATTATTTTTCTAAATACACTAAAAATCGTTGAAAATACCAAATCAAGGGTTAAGGCTATGGGGCTCTTCAGAGATTCACAGGCCACTTCTTGGCTCTCCGGACCCGGACCGATGTACCCACTGAACCACCCTCTCATAGGCGCTGGTCATCACTTCGAAAGTTTTACGATCGTCACCAGGACGTGGATCACCACTATGGAATATCTGTGTCACAAATGACCACGGATATGTACCACTTGTTGTAAACATTTCCCGGTCCTTTCCTCATTCATGACTTATCAACGGATTTGTAACTATATTAACACGACGGGTGCCACTAGTCAGTGGAGCAGGAACTGCTTACCCTTCCAGGGCACCTGAATTCACCCCGGATTTTAGTGGGGTTGGTGTTACTTGATCTTTAGTTTTATGTGTATGTCTTGTAGATCGTGGTTTGTCCTTTTGTTCTTTTAGCCATTGTGTTGTCAGTTCTTCTTCGATGTACGGCTTCTGATTACCCCTTTGGTATCTTGCATATTTAATTGCTACTAATGTTTATATAATAATTTTAATTAAAAATAAATTAATTCACTGCGGGATAACACAGTAATGGCCGCTTTCCTGATGGGATTTGAAAAGCATCAGCAGCATGACGAAAGTGGTAATAAATCTTGCGGCGGAGAAATCAGTAGGTGGTGCTGCATCCATAAATATCGAAAATATTAAAGTGAAAACGTTCACAAAAGAAATTAAACGGATTTGTTTACATTTTGCAGATTTCTGCATTGGAAGCTGTCTCTTTTTATATTACCCACTGACATTACTTTATCACTCCTTGGATCAAATAGTCCGTTAATTTAGGTGAAAAAGATTTTTCTATCTTACCTTGGCTCCTTGTTAAGACAGGCAACACGATCGTTTTCCCGCAAAATTGTATTCCATTATGAAATGGAATGTAGTATATAAATACTACATATTAATGCTAATTCAACAGCAATATATATCTATAAACATTTATTTGTTCTGAGACACCCTCGGGTGTCACAGATTTTACGATTTTGCACCTCTCCCGATGTTAGACCCTATATTTCTTACTTTTGACTTTATGCCATTATGAAATTTGTTTTTTTTTCTGTTTTGTAGATGTGAAAGAATCAAATCCAGGATGGAAAATAATTATATCTTTCATAATTACAGTTATTATTTTAATAATTCCGGCATGTTTTGGTGTTCGTAATTTTGTGGTCTGCATAAAAGGTAACTATTCTTACTAGATTAATTGTGTTACGAAACAATTTTTCATGATCAATATATAAAAAAATGCTTAAATAGTGGTGGTCACATATTTTAAGATCTTGCACCTCTCTCGGTGTTAAACCCTATATATCTTTAGGCTTCACACTTCTCACACCATACTTCACACTTCTCACACTATACTTCACACTTCTCACATCATACTTCAGACGTCATACTTCAGACGTCATATTTAAGACGACATACTTCAAACGTCATATTACAGACGTCATACTTCAGATGTCATATTTTAGCGGTCATGTTTCAGACGTCATACTTCAGACGTCATACTTCAGACGTCATATTTCAGACGTCATATTTCATATTTCATTCGTCATATTTCATATGTCATACTTCAGACGTCATAATTCAAATCTTTTGACATTCCGGGTATTTGTAGGCAGATAATCAAAGGCTTCCTTCTTCTTTACATGTATCCTTTGCTCAACAAATGAGCTTGAGTCTGGAGGGAAAGTTTAAAAATTCAGTATCAACGATATACTACCATAGACACGATAACACAACCCCCTCCTCTCATTGGCAGTAATGGTGTGGTGATGTGGCCAGGTTGTTCAAATGATATGCTATATCATGTTACCATGTCACATCGATGATTTATGAAATGTTATACTGAATATATTTGGGTTATGGTGTTTAACGCCACTATCAACAATATATCAGTTGTATCGTGGCTGTCAGTTTTATTGGTGGAGGAAACTGGAGTATACGGAGAAAACCACCCACCTACCGCAAGTCACTTAATCACATAATGTACACCTCGCCATGAGCGGGATTGTAACTCACAAATTTAGAACTTATTACACTACCATAATATCACGAACACGACAGCCCCGAACATATTTGGCGTGCATTTCCTATGAATACTATAATAAGGCAGGATCGTCAATATTTTCGCTTTTCTCTTCTGGTCCGCATATTTAGGCCCCCTTATTGACTACTTTTACTTGTTTTCAGGATTATTTGCCACAATGAGGTAACGCAATCATTTTGAACCAACAATGTAGCGCGTCTCCTCTTCGAACAGTTTGTATTGGCAGGAAATGTCATCTTTTTTACGTTGTTTTTCGTACTCTGATGACCGAAAAATTAAATCAAAGAGCTTGTTGACAAGCCGACTTACTTTTGATACAGATCGACTTAATTGATATGCTGAAATGTCGAGATATTCATCGTGGCAAATCGATATTATATCAACAGGTCGATATATACCGTAAATGATGCACGCCTTTTCTGCCGAACTACCAATTGGGGTGGGGGATATAAGGTCCCGCTGGTAGATAGTTCTGATAACTCATTTTTTCCCAAATTAAATCAGACTTTTGTGTTCACATTTTTAGGTTCGCTTTGTGATGTCTGTTATGATGTCCGCGTAAAACGTACTTGCTTCCATTTGTTTTGTTGGTAGTTCATGTGTCTAACACAATTTTTTCTCTTTCTGTTTTCTTTTAGAATACATTAACATCTGAAACATGATGTTTGTGGTGATGCTAGGTCATTTTTTGTTAGCCACCGAATCACGCACAAAACAGCTTCAAATACTGATCAAATGCAATATGTACAACAGCTCTTTCACACCTAGAGATTTGGTATTAGCACATGTTAGATGCTGGTGTATTGGAAAGGGATAAACATATATAGAGATTATCACATGACCTTTCTATGTCAGATCAGAACTTTCCATTTATATGTAGCAACATTCGAGCAGCACCTGAATATGGAATATATATATTTCAGTTGATACGATATTCCAGATTGACCGTTATGGAATGTATGTGTCACAAATGACTACGGATATCTTCCACTTGTAGTAAAAACGTCCCGGTCCTTTTCCCATTCATGACTTATCAACGGCCTTACTGGTGCAGGAACTGCTTACCCTTCACCCTTCCGGAGCATCTGAATTCACCCCCGGTTTTAGTGGGGCTGGAGTCACTCGATATTTGTTTTATGTGTATGCTTTGTAGATCGTTGTTTGTGCTTTTGTCCTTTTTCTTTTCGCCATTGTGTTGTCTGTCTTTCTTCGATTTATGGATTCTGATTACCCCTTTGATATCTTGTAGCTCCTCTTATCAGCCCTAAGCAAAGGTATATATCAGTCAGAGAGCCGGTAAGATCGAGGGTTAATATCAGGAGCAAGAGCTGATGAGAGATTTGATATGAAAAAGGTCAGGTTATGATCTTATCATAATATACTTGACACAAGAAGACATGTACGGAAATTGACGAATAACAGTGTCATGTCAATTACGAAAAGGGATCTGAAATAATCCGGAACCGTGTGATATATTGTTTGTACCAGCCCGCTAAGGTAATCGCTGGAAGATGTCTGATGCATTTCATTAGATATTTAAGTTTCCCAAGCAACGTTTGGAGACTTATTGTTTTTGCTCCGTTTCTTATTATTATTATTATTATTCTTGTTCTTGTTATTCTCCTTTCTTTCCATGCACCATGAACTTGTCCACGGCAGATCTCAGGAACTACTGGACAGAATTTCGTGACACTTGGTGGAGTTATAGATATATGTTTCTAGTTGGTCCTAAAGTTTTCAGATTGGTGGTAAAGGGGGTCAAAGCCATATTTTTGGGGGTTCAAAGGGGGTGGGGGTTACTATAGAATCCTATGGGAAACTTGAAATTTCGTACATTAATGTTGATAACTTCTAACTGGATAATGATAGAGACATAAATTTTGACATAGTGATAGGTCACCATTAGAGGAGCAATTCTGCGTTTTAAAATTTTTCAAGATGTCTGCCATTTTCAAAATGGCTGCCAAAATACGGCATAAAAATGGGGGTTAAAAATTCAACATTGTCCGATATCATCACAATTTGATATGTGGGTAGATACTGTCAGTGGCCGGTTTGGGAGACTTCATAATCGTTAGATTATAATCATATCTTGTTACTTTTATATCACATGTTAAAAAATGCGTTATCAACTATAAGTATATCATAAATATACAACACACATCTAATTTTAATTAGATAGATATGGAATGCTATTATATTCATCATTTTTTGTAGATATAGCAAGAATGCTTTTATTGAAAAAAGATACAAAAACAGACAAAATGGAATTAATAGGTTAGTTTCATCTTTCGTTATTATACACACCAAAAATCAGCATTGCTTATAATCATTTGTAAAGTTTAAAATACATTCATGTTTGATGTCATTACACAAGTATTTTAGAAAATTTGCATAAAGACAGGTTCACAGATCTAGAGCCTGTTGCCACTTTTGCATAAAGACAGGTTCACAGATCTAGAGCCTTTTGCCACTTTTGCATAAAGACAGGTTCACAGATCTAGAGCATTTTCCCACTTTTGTACCGAATACACATAAACTTTATATTTTAAGACACTGCATTAATATTGTGTTGATCCAGCAGAAAAATTATATTAATCTATTGACGAATTAAATAATAGAATTATATAAATATCCCCTGATTGCTGTTTTCTGATTGCATCAGTCGACTGACATGTATATATGTCTATATACATATCAGTATACATATCAGGCGACGGATGCATTCAGAAAACGGCATCTCTATATACATATTAGTCGACTGATGCAATCAGAAAACGGCATCTCTAAATACATATCAGTCGACTGATACAATCAGAAAACGGCATCTCTATATACATATCAGTCGACTGATGCAATCAGAAAGCGACATAGTATTGCTATTTTACATATTTCTAAGCCATGCGGGAAATGATTTTGTTTTAAAATTTTTAAGGAGGGGAGGGGGTAGGGCGTAAAACGGGAGGATGCTGTGTCCTGTCCCAAAGCACCTGTGCAGGTAACAAGTAAAAAAGGTACCAGAAAAAAGCTATATTTCGGTCAGGGACAGTATATTAGAAACATTTGTCCAGTCAATGCAATTGCCTGCTCAAAAAGAACAAGTGGATGATAAAATTATTTTAATGAGTAGCTTCTTCATGTTTACTTGCATATTATAGCACATTTTCAGTTTAATCTGGACGATCGTATTGATTGGGGGTTTGGAGGCAAAGATCGTTATAATGAAATGGACGATGAGGCCACAGTACTTGGGTACGTGTCTTATCACCGGGCTTACATAAGTAACTAGATTAACACAACGGATGACACTAGTGGTGCAGGAACTGCTTACCCTTCACCCTTCCGGAGCACCTGAATTCACCGCCGGTTTTAGTGGGGCTGGAGTCACTCGATATTTGTTTTATGTGTATGTTTTGTAGATCGTTGTTTGTGCTTTTGTCCTTTTTCTTTTCGCCATTGTGTTGTCTGTCTTTCTTCGATTTATGGATTCTGATTACCCCTTTGATATCTTGTAGCTCCTCTTATCAGCCCTAAGTAAAGGTATATATCAGTCAGAGAGCCGGTAAGATCGAGGGTTAATATCAGGAGCAAGAGCTGATGAGGGATTTGATATGAAAAAGGTCATGTTATGATCTTATCATAATATACTTGACACAAGAAGACATGTCCGGAAATTGACGAATAACAGTGTCATAATAATTACGAAAAGGGATCTGAAATAATCCGGAACCGTGTGATATATTTTTTGTACCAGCCACTAAGGTAATCGCTGGAAGATGTCTGATGCATTTCATTAGATTTTTACTTTTATATCACATGTTAAAAAATGCGTTATCAACTATAAGTATATCATAAAAATACAACACACATCTAATTTTAATTAGATAGATATGGAATGCTATTATATTCATCATTTGTTGTAGATATGGCAAGAAGGTTTTTATTGAAAAAAGATACAAAAACAGACACAGTGGGATTAATAGGTTAGTTTCATCTTTCGTTATTATACACACCAAAAATCAGCATTGTTTATAATTATTGGTAAAGCTTAAAATACTTTCATATTTGATGTCATTATACAGGTATGATAATTTCTATCTTATCAAAATGTATATAGACAATATTAGTGTAATGTCATGAAATATTATACAATAATCGATGTCTCGTTGAATATCATGTTCCATGGGTTGATCAATCATTGTATTCACCTCATCGAAAGTCATTAACTGTTTTATTATATGACATTAAATCAAGTTTGAATTAACACCAAACAGCGCCGACAGTGTTCCCCAGACACCCCTATCTGCTCAACATCTGCCATTATTAATTTAATTGTGTATCGAAGGTAATTAGTAAGAACGCATCTGATTAGTCGATGACAAAACTTAACCCGATGGTGATTGGCTACTACTTTTAAAATAATTGGGAAACATCATTTCTATGTTAAGGTGTCTGGAGGAGCGTTGGAAATTTTGCATAAAGAGAGGTGCACAGATCAAGAGCCTTTTCTCACTTTTGTACCGAATACACATAAACTTTATATTTTAAGACACTGCATTAATATTGTGTTGATCATGCAGAAAAAATACATTGATCGATTGACGAATTAAATAATAGAATTATATAAGTATCCCTTGATTGCCCCTTTTGATATTTATTGTCAACTGGATTTACAATTAGGTCCTGAAAGCTCAACAGGTAACAAGTGGACGATAAAATTATTTTAATGGGTGGCTTCTTGATGTTTACTTGCATATTACAGCACATTTTCAGTTTAATCTTGACGATCGCATTTATTGGTGGTGTGGGAGCAAAGATCGTTATAATGAAATGGACGATGAGGCCACAATACTTGGGTAGGTGTCTTGAAACTTGAACACTGTGGTTGATATTGGCAATCGAAACTACATAAGTGATGTAAGCCTTATTGTAGGAAGTCAACAACATTCGAAAAATTAGGTCCTTGTCATTGTTTCAAATTAACAATTGTAAAGTACCCATATCAGAAGTGACAAAGAGGTTTTGGTGTGGATATTAAAAACAATTAACATGACAGGTGTCACTGGTGGAGCAGGTTCATTTTACTCGATCTATAGTTTTATGTGAATATTTTATAGATAGTTGTTTGTCATTTCGTACTTTTTCTTTTGGCCATTGTGTTGTCTGTTCTTCTTCGATTTACCGATTCTGATTAACCTTATGGTAGCTTCAAACTCTTCTTACAAAGGCACGGACGGGTGTTCTTTACTTAATTGAAATCGTCTAAAACTAAGGTTCATCAAAATTCTGGAAATACTGTTTGTCATATATATTAACTTCTTTTATTATTTTTAGGTCAAATAGAATGTGTTCCCAAGTGTGCATCATGCAGTCTAATTTCAATCTGTGCAATTTGCAGTGATTGTAAAAAAAAATTCTGTGAAATATGCTGCAACACTCACAACCGTTCTAATCCTCGTCATAAAGTATGCATAATAGAACATGTGACCACATCTACCTACGAAGTCAATTGTGAATATTGTAACAACCTGGCTACAGCAGCTTGTCTGCACTGTATTGTTGTATTTTGCGATGATTGTACACGAGAACACTCGGGGAACAATCACAATGTAAAGATGCTGATAAAATACAATGGCGTTGCACATCAGAGAGGAAATACGGAAGGCACGTCAAAATTAGAACACAAATACACAATTTCACCTGAGGAAAATGTCGAACCATTAAGTATTCGTGGTATTGCATTTCTTACAGAGGACAGAATACTGCTAGTAGACTATAATAGGAGTGAAGTTAAAATTTTTAAGGAAAATTCATTTATTTTTGATTATCGACTGAAGCAAGAACCTAATTGTATGACAAAGTTAAGTGACAATCGTGTGGCTATTTCATTTCCACATGAAAGAGAAATTAGATTGTATGATATTTTCAACAAATCTGTTAATTTGAGTAACATTATTGACCTTCAATCAATTGGTAAGCCTTTTAGTATCTCATATCATAAAAAATATTTTGCAGTTGAAATAGGAGAAGGAAAGAATGGGGGTATATCTATCATAAATAGTCATGGAAAAGTGAAATGCTCTGTACCAAACGTCAGATCATTTGCATTTTTCACTGGCAATACAATCAGATTAGCCCTCGATATGAAAAATAGATGCATTTTTGTTTCTGCATTAGGTAGCAAATCTGTTCATTGTATAGATTTCGATGGCTGCATTGTATGGTGCAAAGCCATCCCTAGTCCCAGAGGCATTGTATTTATCCCAGAAGCATCCTCTGATATGAATATGATAGTTGCAAGCAAACAATGGAATATTATATATAAAATGAATTCCCACAACGGTACGGACAAAATTTTAACGACGGCAGGTTTAATTAAAGGACCACGACACATGGATTACAATATAAAAAAAAAACTATTATGCGTTGAAATCGACAATGGTAATATTCTTGTCTTTAAGTACGACATCAATATGCTCGATGAACCAGAATAGTATACTACATCAGCTTCACATTGGGGTCGTCGTGATTAGATTTACAACTACCTCTGCGATCAGTAGGTATCAGGCTATCACCATTAAACAGTAGAACAGCAAACGCCTGTCATGGCTTCCTTTCTCACGATCCTGGTAACGTGACTAAATGTGATTTCTTCGCATTTATTTTTTCGAGGAAGTACGTTTCGCCTTTCGTTCTCGTTCTTGGTTTTGCTATAGCGTAACATATTAATATTAAATCCCACCAAATCTCAATATAATTGCCTTTTTGTCATGAAAATTTGTTATTTTGTTTAGTATTATTTAAGCATTTTAAAATCATGAATCTAGTTGAATGCTTACAGTTGAAATCGGCATACAGCGGACAGAAAATTGTAAATCACAATTAAAATAGGCATTTGTATACGTGTATCAGAACCTTTAAAATATTGAACCAATGATAAATGTACACCGCCTGCCTAATCAACAGATTTGAAAAGCCCTGGGTAGCAATTTGGTCGACCCTTTTCTGTGACGAAAAGCCGAAAGAGGGGAGGCAACTCCAAAATATGTCTATTAATTGTGCTTCGAAGGCCTTCAAAATCCATTTCATGTTGATTGAATGCATATAAACATTTACTTATATGTAGCAATTATTTCTATGCACAAAGCATGATATTTATATATGTGGAAAAGAGAATTAGAAATAAAACAAGTCAAAATTTAAGTAATTTTACAGTATATCTGACAATATCTAAAAATCATGTTGGTAAATATATATTTTGCAAATCAGAAGATATTAAAATGTTTAACACGCTAATAAAAAAAATCTTAGGTGCTCCAATTTTAAAACCAAAAACTGTAGGATATACTATTTAAACATATATGTAAAGTGTGACTTTAAGCATTGTCGTTTCAAAATAATAAACTTTTGGCAGTGTAAAACACGTCCATCAGTTTTATTGGTGGATACACTAAGACACAGCACCCTCTAGGGATCCAACAACAGAACGGGAAAACATATCCAAATTCTGTTGTTGATTCATCAGCAGAATTATTTCTTTTTTTCACTATATATTTCGTATAGAACCACATTTTTGCAAAACATTATTTCAAAGTCAATTTTGGCTCGATTTTTATGAAATTTTTACCAAAAAAAGCGAGAACGTATGTAGTTTTGTGATTATTTTAACATATTTTTTGAAAGCATAGATTTTAAATATTCACGATTTAAACACAAACTTGAATTATATGTCTTCAAAAGTACTTTCAGTGTATTGTCTTCTTGACGTTTAGAATTTAGTTTTGTGCTCAACATGTATACTCTTAAAATCCTTATGATAAAATTATGCTGAGATCACAGTCTAAAACTACATATTACCATGTTTTTGTTGGTAAAAATTTCATCAAAATCCGACAACAATTCACCTTACAATAATGTTTTGAAAAAATGTCTTTTTATATGAAATATACGGTAAAACATTACAGTGATTGAATACTTTTTGCACGTCTCTGTAACTACAGGGTGACCCCCCCCCCCCAAAAAAATGCCACCCATGAAAATGGTAGTAAAAAATTCACCATCCCATGCGTAACACCACCATACGTAGTGCACATTAAGTTAACAATGTACGACCTGTCCACTGAGATTCAGACCCATGGGTTGAACGGTCTTTGCTTTACACCCTTTCAAAAATGTGCTCCAGATGTGACCCACTGCGTTGCAAGCACAACTGAAAGCGACGCGCTAAATAGTCAATAACACGAACATGCCCTCTGAATTTCTGAACCCACCTATGAATGAATCTTTTTTCCGGAAAAGAGCGACATTGAAATTTTTTGTGAAGGCGGGATTGCACTGCAATGAAGGATTTGGTCTCAAAATATGTTTCTATGGAAAACGTATTTTCTTGAACTGTCCAAGGCATATTGAAAAGCACACTATTCTAACCTGTTATGCATTAAATCTTCCTCATAAACATGAACAATCTAAGTGATAGCATGCATATTAACAGTTTTATTAATTTCTATGGGTGTCATTTTTGTTTTGGTCATCCTGTGTTCATACAATTATGACAGAGCTAAATTGATTTAAGACCTTTTTTTTTAGCAATTAGCTACTTGCCATATAAATAATATTTTACATGTTTTTATTTGACATTTTTTTTATGTATTAATTATGGGTGACAAGATATATTTTGACACTGTATTAATGCTTATTTAATTTAATCATATATGTTGACATTTTAATCCTAATTACTTATTTTGAGCGAATCATGCCATGCCCAGGGTAGGAAGTTGGGAGACGAGTTTTATTATTTGTTCAAATGCACTGAATTTATATAGGACAGAGCCAGGTTGATTCCCAAAAGATACAGATGTAGTGCAAATACTGTAAAATATTGTGTAAAATATTTCCTTTCGGAAACTGCTGTAAATATATTTGTATTTTTGATATTTATCTCTTTACCATGTAACTTGGCTATGAGAAATAAAGATGTATATGCCATGAGTTGATACCATTCCATGCTATAAATGTTCTGTAACACTTTAGGTTTGTCAGTTGGAGTCAGACTGTTACACTGACATATCCACTGTTGTAAATGTATATTTTGATGCTGATATTAAATTGGTAAACTGTTATTTGTTTGGCCATCAGTCTGCCTAGTGAGCTAACAACACTGTATAGTAAGGCTATGCCATACAACAGTTACAATTACATATAAGAGGTTGCAAAGAGTCAGGTGCTGTACTGATACATCATCATTGTTCCGCATACAGCTGTCAACCGGTTGCAGAATTATCATTAAATTAACTTGTGCATTTTCCGGCTTTCGAAAAACGAGTTCTGCTGTGACTTTAAATTAAAATAGGTGTGGTATGTATGTGTATCTTATGAATATCTAGATCAAGTTAGATAATGGCAATTTTTCGACAATTCTTACCAGAGTTGTGCCCCTTTTTGCACTTCGAATTTGCATTTTTTTTTTGTTTCCATATGATAACCTGTGCACAAAAGTCAGATTTGAGCCAGGTGTGGTATGTAAGTGTATATTTCAATATTTGAACTTGCAAAGTAACCTGGGCGTTGGGGGACAAGTGGCAACGGCCTTTTATCGTTTTTTGTTTTTTGTTTTGTTTTTATTAAATTTTTTGTTTTTGCTTTTTATTTTTATTTTGCTATGTATATTGATAACTGATTATTTTTGCATTTTTAATGAAATATTGTCATTAAGTCTTATATAGTACTAGGGATCATTCACAAACATATATTGTTACTATTGTACTTTTAATATAAATTTGTAGACTTCAAATCGGTCATTCCCTTTGTTTGATATTTAATAAAGTATATGAACGTTTCGTATTCATATCATTCGAGGATCTGCTTGTCATTCCAAATTGATCAGACATATGATAAAAAAACATATAAAAATAACGACATGGTATGCCGCCAGCAGAAGATTATGGACTCGTACGGATATAGGACATGATCACCGCTCCCCATCTCGACAACATACTTCAAAGAGAATAGGCCACAGCTAGATGCATTTACTGTAGTAACTTAAAAGGCTTATTACTTGTAAAATGATATACAATATGTATGTCTCAAATAGACGGTATTTTCTCATATTGCACAGCTTTCCACGATAAAAATATCATATTGTACACCTGCGATCTATTTTTTGGAATATGTGAAATCCCATGTCATTTATGTTCCATTCCGAATGTAATATATTAAAAATATTCTGAAATAGTTACTGGGAAAATATACAATGACATTTTATTACAAGAAGATACCAAAAGTGTAATCAGAATACGTAAATCTAAATATCCGGGGATGAACTCAGGTCCTACGGAAGGGTAAGCAGTTCTTGCTCCTCTAGTGGCACCTGTCGTGTCATTACAATATATCTTACCAGGGTAATTGTGGTATTGTCAATTTGATTTCTATAAAACCTTAAAAGAAAATTAATTAAAAATCAGATTTCAGATTTACAGTGGACATCCTCTGACCCATCTAAACGCCGAAAATTACCATTAGAAAAGGAACAAAGGTTTGTTGTATTACATGTGGGATGTGAAAAGGGAGTTTTAACAGGTTGTGATCTTGTTTTTAAAAGTATAAGCACTGGTGGGAGGGACTACCACACATAAATGAATGCAAATCTTTTTGAAAAATGGATAAAAGATCAGTTATTGTCGGCCTTGCCAAAAAACAGTATAATCATTATGGACAATGCCTCTTACGGGAAGATGGAACAAAAGCCTCAACTTCTAATACGAGGAAATGTGAAATGATTCCTGGTTAAAAGCAAATAAAATACATTTAATGAGAATATTAAGAAACCTGAACTTTACGAAATAGTAAAGTCCAAAAAACCAGCACCAGTTTATAAAATAGATGAATATTTTCAAAAACCACTGCGAGTTTAACCGAATCGAACTAATATGGGGTTATATAAAAGGCTTTGTTTCCAGGCAGAATTCTACGTTTAAACAAAATGATGTAAAAGAGTTAATACATAAAGGTTTTGCACAAGTAAATGAATTAAAATGGCAGAAAGCTTGTAATCACGTGAAAAATGTAGTTGAACCAAAATTTTGGAAGGAGGATGGAATAAGGGAAGAAATTCCAAAATTCATTATAAACATTAACTCTGACAGTGAAACTGAAAGTGGAAATGATGAGAGCGAAAGTGATGGGGATGAAACAGATAAATATGAGTAGCTTTAACTTTGGTTGGTAATTTTTTTTTCTCAAATTTTTCGTATTTTGTCTTCAAAATGTCAAATCTCCATTTTCATATTGAAACTCACTGTATTTGCTGCACGAAGTACATTTGTACTGCATATTCACTTTGTCATTGCCAATTTCAATAACCCATTTGAATGGTCAGACGGCATTTAATATTCAAAGTAGATAGTCACATGGTACACCGAAATGTACATCAACCACATGTCTCCCTGTTGTTGTTTGCAAAGGAAGTCAACTACTCCCACTGCTGTTTTGACATTGTATGTATTAAAAAGTGTATTGGATTTAATGAGCAACTTTTTTATTTGTGAACAAAAAATTCTGAAAATTGATGTTAGAGTTCGTATATGATATACAATATAAATGCCCCAAATATGAATAATGTAAATCTGAAATCTGATTTTAGATTATTTTTTTTCAAGGTTTTATAGAAATCAAACGGACAATATATATCAATGAGATCAGAACATAGACTAAGGTTTGTATAGAGTGAAATATTGTCAAATAATTACAGCACTTCATCGAGTGCGAAATGATAGTTTATGGAACACTTAAAAGCAATATTGACCTCAGTCAGGAACATCCAATGATTATTCATACGTGTATATAGGTTGCGTTCAATTAAATTTATGGTATCTGAATTTGTTTTTTATCTTCCAATAGTGTCCTATATTACAAATATGTTATACCACAGGTTTCAAAGTTCGCATTATAATGTTTAACTGTTCAACTCGGAAAACCGCGATATCAATGATTTGTAGCATGAAACCATGCAATATCACATCTAGGTCATTGATTATTGCATGACTCTCTGAGAAGTAATAAATCTGCATGCCCAGATTTGAAGTATTCAATGTCTCGTATCTGGATGCATTATTTCATAGGTCTAAGCTGTTACTTACATACTGGTAATAAATCATTACCAGTATATAAGTAACAGCTATATAAACCATACAAAAAGATGAAAGGAAAAGAATACATTCATGTTACAATACATGTTATGCTATTTGCAAGGGAATAAGTCAATGCTGCACGTATACACTACAAGGATGTCAATCCACCATTTCGTAATTATCACTGTGTTTGCTTTTAATGTCGGTATCATCAATGACTTCTAAATATGTGTCCTCTGTTTCATTGTATACTCCATCTTCCTGGTATGATACTCGATGAGTGACATCATTAGGACGAGGTTTTAGTTCAGACTGATTGATTCTCATATATCTGAAATTAATGATTCTTTAAAGCCTTAAAGATATATTCCGGAACACCATTAAACAATTGAATATATGGTGTTTAAAATGAGCAATACTTTCTTGCATTTATCAGTAAAGTGATTGAAGCTGTTTTAGCCTTGATTAGCAAAATATATTGGAAGAAACATAATGCATTTAATAAAGATGTTTGATATGAAAATGCCTTTTCAATCATTGAAAAATGTAGAAAAGGTAAGAATGATTAATTGTTTATTCTGCTCAATTTGTGTTGTCAATGATGCTTATTTACTTGTTTGTTTGTCCGTTTTGTTTTGCTTTGCTTTGTTGTTTTTGTTGTTGTTGGTTTTGTTTTTATTTTTGTTTTTGTATTTTCTACTTTTGTTTAATTCTAAGAATTGAATTAAAATTAATCTGTCGAGATTAATGTTTTAAGTGAATGTAAGAACATGGTAATCCATTTCATCATGTTTAAAATCAAGGTGAAAGTCGAGATCTAATCACGAAGAAAGGAATTATAATGTTCTTACAAACTTATAGCATTGTAAAGTGATCCATTAAAGCATAATAATGGTTCTAATTATTACTAGATTTGATTAATCTATGAATAATTCTGAATAAAGTGATTCGGGTTAAGTAATGACACCTATTTAAAGTAGGTTTTCATCGGGAATTGCGGTTTCCTCCACCAATAAAATTTACCTCTACGATATAGCTGAAATATTGTTGAAAGTGGCATAGAGCAACATATTGAAAGTATGTGAACATTTTCCTCAACTCTCGTGAATTAAAAAGTTGATCTATTTAACCACATTTTGAATTCAACCATTTAAAGAATTTGATAAAAGAAACATTTTTCTGAATGTTTCTAGGCCTCTGGAAATCTTTTAATATATATGCGTTTGTCAATATAACATCAACAGGCCAAATGACAGCTATTATCATCATCTCAGATTGCTTGTTTTAGTAGCAACCGAAGATAACATGTTGAATTATTTTATTTATCGATATTGTTTTCATAGTAAATTCTTTATTGCACTGAGAAGTTCACAAAATGTTGGTGGCGAGACCATGAAAAAAGAAATTCAATAGGTGGTATTGAGTTTGTGCACTTTGCAATTCTTAAATAAAATTTCCATTTTTCCCTTGTTACAACAGTCTGAAAACTCATTGGTTGTTACAATATGCTCATACCGTGGGCGTGCAACGGACAGTTGTCGACGGTCAAAAACAAATAAATAAAATAAAATAAATAAATAAAAAGTGACTTCGAATAAAACCCTTTATATTTCTTAGTTAACTGGACAATATTTATTTTGCCTTCATTCTAAAAAATCTGTTTTTTTCTGAAATATATGCCAAAAAGGGGATAAATACCCCAATGCCCCCTGCTCCTAGGCCCCTGCCGCTTACGAACACTTACTGATTGCTATCTTCCAGAGAATCAATATTTTCACGTGGCAACGGGACTTCTGAAAATAAAAATCTATAAAACAAAACTGCTCTTGTTCATTTTGCTAACTTTAAATCATTTTGACAATTAATTAACATTTTATTAATTATTGTTCAACAAATACTATTGTACTGAGAATAGTAATATAGCAAATCATTACGACCGCCACCCCGTTGTACCTATCCTTAGTCAGGACCTGGATTACCAATGCAATATGTCTTTTTTGTGTTCAGTGATATGAGGTGAGAGGTGGTTTTTCCGATATTGTTGAAACCTGTTTAAAATGTTCTTATCACAATAGCAAATATTTAGACACTTATATGTCGCACATTCATTCAGAGTTATAAGCTACACAATATAAATATGTATTACCATATGAGTGTGAGTAGAGGAATACAGTGACTAAGGGCTCTGCTTGTCAAAATGATACCTTAATGTCAAAAATAAATTTCGTCTATGTTCATTTGGCATATAGCCGTATATTATATCTAGAGAACTTGCATCTCTTGTTTATCTCATTCCTTAATTAAGAAATAATTCTTGGAACCCATACTGTGCTGTGAGTTTTAGCAAGGGTTGATAAAATTTACTGTCTTGCCAACCCATTTTAAAACTCACGACACAGTATGGCTTCCATTAATTATTTAGATTCTGCTATTTCTAAAAGAACAAATGAGGTAGTAAGCTTTAATGAGTAAAGCGGTAATTTATATTTACGCTTGTGGACAAGATGGCACACAATTTATGTTACACATGTTTGCTGTTCTTTCTCAGGTGCCAAATTCCAGCAGATGATAATCATCAACATGGGATTATACGGCGGAAAAGTGTTATTGATGGAACAGACGTAACAATAATATTTTGCTTGCACGTTTTAATTACACATCGCATATTAATAATTTTTTGGATATGTTGATTATTTTCAGTGAATGTAGATATTTGTAAAACCTCAACAACAGTGTAAATAATTTTAGTGTGCGATTTTAAGTACCTGGCTTAAATGTGTTGACCGCACATGTGCCAATGCGAATTTACGAATTAATACATCGCTGATTTGTTTACAAAGCGAGAGAAGGACGTCATATTATAATTCTGAATTATGATAACGATTGAGATTATGTGTGTTTATTACTTGAGCCATACATTTGATTAAAACAAGTTTTAATCGAGTAAATCTCGCCACAAGAGGGAATCGACCGCACATAGCTTGCATGTGATGAAGACACTGACTCCATATTTTGTTCAAACATTAACATGCTTTATATATGTCTTACTAGTATATGTCTACATACAGTTTAATAATACTTAACGGCAATATAGCGAATAAGAATCTCTATTTCTTGTAGTTATTCAATCCCATCGTTCTTGCCTCGCTCATGACTTATCACCAGATTTACAACATTAGAGCAGCTGAGTTAACCCCAGATTATAGTGGGTTCGTTGTGCTCCATCTTCAGTGTTTCGTGTAGTATAATATCGACTATTGTCTTATCGTTCCCTTTTCTTTTGACCATTGCATTGTTTGTTCCTTTTTCTTTTGGCCATTTCTTGTTTGCCCTTCTTCGATTTACGAATCATGATTACGCCTTTTGATGTGTTCGTCGATAAATGTGCATTGAAGCTTTCAAGCATACGCACGTTTATTCAAAATGGTGGGAAATATACTCATGTAGCATACAGTGAAACGATTTGTACAGAGTATAATTAATATTTTCTTTGAAACATATTTTACATAATATGGTATGAAAAGGCGAGATTTTTAACCGTTTATGGTTCGACGATGACAAAAAAGAGAAGAACATGTTTCTTTATAATTTGGGGAATTAATTTCCGTTACAGCAATTGCATTGCAAATTATAAAACATTCATGACCGATCACATTGGAAATATATCAATTGTGTGGACCCATACAACTAGATTACCACCGACACTTTAATTGAAATACCTGTAATAAACGAGAAAATGAGCGGTCATGCGTTTGTGTGTTAGGTACATCATCTAGATATTGCTAGTGGATTTTGGAAATGTTTCCACAGTCAGTTCCGGATTCACCTAGAGGCTTGATAGACTGAAATTTAGGGCCTCAGTATTTAGGTGGCCTCCGACCAAGGTGTATAAAATTTGTAACACTATTATTGGGCTTTCACACTTATGCTCTCAAAACGTACTGTACTTTCTAATCAACTCTTCAACAATTTTCCTTATAGAGTTGCACTCCATTTCAGAATATTGCAGAATTTTAAACACCCCTCATCATCGTTGCGTTTATTCAGATTGATTAAACACACTTCCATCTTCCTCCAGTCGTGAAGGTGGGGTATTGGGAGGGGCCTCACAAGTGGAATAATCTAGGACCTCTCTTTATCTAAATTCGGCACTGTCCACAGTGGTATATTGTTTTCATTTTATTGATTAAAGACTCGTTTCGTTTCTACACTTAATGTTATTCCGTCTTCAGTTTGTTATTGATGTTCGTGTGTTCTGGTCGTTTGTTGTTTACTTCCTTTGTGCTTGTGTCCGGATTGTCCCTTTTAACAGCACATTTGGGTAACCTGTATTTGTCTGAAGTAATAAAATCAGCTGTAAAGAATGCATATAATTAGAAAAGGCAATATTGTCTGATATACATTACACAGAGAAATTATGAGGGGATAATGCAAAAAGCAATAATAATTCAAATATTGACCGCATGTTCTTATTTGAAAGATATGGCCCCTATTTACACATTATGAAACAAAAAGTCAAACCAGACACCACACAAATGTAAGACAAACCAAGATAAAAGGCGGGATCAGATGACAAACAATATGAGTGATCAGGAATTTGTGACTTGTCAGTTTATAATGTCGAATACATGACGTACACAAAACATACACAGTGTAACGCGACTCCGGCTACAGACAGAACTGTAGTGAAGGTCAATCAAAATCAAAGCTTGGACACCATGCATTCTCACTTAAAGCGGCGTGTAAGACGAAGTTTCGTAGGAGGGTCAGCTCCATCCTGATTCTCTGGGGTCTGCCGTCGCGTAGGAAGAGCACGAACATGATTATTAAATTTGATATATTTTTCATGCCTCCTAGCTAAACGTTTTGAACATGAATTTTCGCATAGAAGTATAACTTATAATTATATAAGCAAATCGAAAATCGGAGTAATGATGCAAACAAAGTCTCTATCTTAAATGTAGGGTTTGGGTGATGGTGTTTAACGCCATTTTCAATAACTTTCATCGTGACGATTAGTTTCATTGGTGGAAGAAACCGGTATACCCGGCGAAGATCACCGACCCTCCACAAGTCACTGACAAACTGTATCACATAATGGTGTAACGAGATTCGAACTCACACCATTAAAGTTGGTAGATACTAGTTGTAAATCCAAACTACCATACAATTACGACCACGACGACTCCTATTATGTAAGTAATAAAAAAGATTTAAAAAAAACATGCAAGATCGCTTTTCTAAAGAATTTATTCTTGAAACCGTGAAAATTATTCTTGAAAGAAATGTTTTCTATTTTGACGGTAAGTTTTACCGACAGAAAAGAGGAACCGCAATGGGAACTAAAATGGCGCCAACTTACGCTACTCTTGTTCTTGGATACCTTGAACATATTTTATACGAACAACTTTTGAATAGCTACGGACAAGAATTTGCATCGTATGTACGACAAAACTGGAAGCGTTTTCTTGACGATTGTTTTATTATATGGAACTCTGACATTCCCGTTGAAATTTTTCATACCGAACTTAATTCTTTAAATGACCAAATTCGTTTCACCATGAACAGAAGCAAAATAGAAATGCCGTTTTTAGACGTTTTAATTCGTATATCAACAAATAACAACATAATAACGGACATTTTCTCGAAAGATACTGACACCCATATGTATCTTAATTTCAGATCCAGTCACCCGAAACATATTAAAATAAACATTCCGTTTAATTTGGCTTCGAGAATTATAACGATCACAAACACAGTGGAGTTGAGAGATACGCGACTACGAGAACTTAGATTGTATTTGAAAAATCAACAATATCCGGAGGAAATAGTTGAACATGGTATACAGAAAGCGTTGGAAAAAGGACCGATACATACGGAACTGCGGGAACAAGTACATGTAACCTTAAATCAAAATAATATAATTCCGTTTGTAACTACTTATAATCCAAGGGATTACAATATTTTCCATTTTATGAAACAAATTGAATTTAACTTAAACAGTAGCGAACGTATGAAAAATGTATTGCATAAAAAGAAGATTATAAACAGCAAAAGGCAGCCGAAAAATCTGAAAGGCTTCTTGTCATCATCAAAATTTGATTTTCATGAATCATTACCATCTGTTAAGAAATGTACCGGCAAGAGATGTATGACATGTCCTAGCTTAATAGAAGGAACCTCGTTTACATTTAAGAATGGACGGACTTTTACAGTTATGCAAGATATATCATGCAAAACTAAGAATCTTGTATACGCAATTATTTGCTCTAATTGTGGAGAATTCTATGTAGGTGAAACCAAAACTGAATTGCGGACTCGAATGACTGTTCACAGACAACAAACAAGGCACCAGGACCTGACTGTAATAAGAGCTAATGAACATTTCCATGATTGTTCTGGAGGACATTTCAAAATATTCCCGCTGTATAAAGTTAATACAGAGGGTGATTTTTTAAGAAGAAGAAAAGAAACTTTATTAATTAATATTCTTAAACCTTCGTTAAATGATAAATGACTTTAAAGATTTTCGTTAAATGATAAATGACTTTAAAGATTTTCGTTAATCTTACAATGACTTTAAAGATTTTTATTAATCTTATAACAACTTTAAAGATGTTCATTAATTTTATAGGTAATATATTTTACCGCGAATACGTAACATCACAGTCTCCCTTTATATTGTTAACGTCACACTATTGTTAACGTCATATATATACACTTATAAACATTGTACCTGAAGATCTGCAACAGCAGTGAAAACGTTAGTACAAGAATGTTGTGAAAAATCCGTTTTGTTCTTTTTTTAATAATTTCTTTTATATGTACCAGCATACGGATTTCATTTGACTTTTTAATATATATATATATATATATATATATAAAAGAAATTATTAAAAAAAAAGAACAAAACGGATTTTTTACAACATTCTTGTACTAACGTTTTCACTGCTGTTGCAGATCTTCAGGTACAATGTTTATAAGTGTATATATATGACGTTAACAATAGTGTGACGTTAACAATATAAAGGGAGACTGTGATGTTACGTATTCGCGGTAAAATATATTACCTATAAAATTAATGAACATCTTTAAAGTTGTTATAAGTTTAATAAAAATCTTTAAAGTCATTGTAAGATTAACGAAAATCTTTAAAGTCATTTATCATTTTACAAAGGTTTAAGAATATCAATTAATAAAATTTCTTTTCTTCTTCTTAAAAAATCACCCTCTGTATTAACTTTATACAGCGGGAATATTTTGAAATGTCCTCCAGAACAATCATGGAAATGTTCATTAGCTCTTATTATAGTAAGGTCCTGGTGCCTTGTTTGTTGTCTGTGAACAGTCATTCGAGTCCGCAATTCAGTTTTGGTTTCACCTACATAGAATTCTCCACAATTAGAGCAAATATATATATATACAATGAAACCTGAACTTTAAATAAAGTCCCACTGTAATATAGACTATCTTTCTTAGTGAAACCTGCATAAACCGAAGACCTGTATATTACGAACACAGAAACTTGTCCCTAGGATGTTCAGTTTAGACAGGTTTTATTTTATTATACACAATTTAATGGAGTCTAATGTCTTATAGTAAGTGATTAATAACAAATATATTGCAACTTAAAACAAATATTGAATAGGAATACCTTCCTTATCATCATCAGCGTGTCGAATATCTTTACAAACTTTGCCGAAGTTGTTGGCTACACAAACCCTGTATTCTCTTTGTGAATGACTGGTCTTGTTAAATATCAACCGACTTTCAAAACCTTTGGTCTCTACCAATTGTTCATATATGCTGATGTTAACAGTTGTTTCCTGTGTGTCTTGACGCCATTTATTAGAATTATGAATAACTTCAGAGCTTTTGTACCATTTGACATATAATACACCGGAAGCAGAATAAAGATGTACAGCAAATAGTAAGCCCGTTTTCATTGGCTGTGTAGTTGTATTTAAAATCACTGGTAGATCTGAAAAGCAAAAATCCATGTAATAATAACGTAGATATCAAATTTAGTGCGCACGAAGAGTTTCTAGAATAACCTTCATAAGGTGTGGTCATAGTCAAAACCTTGGAAAACCAAATAATTTTAAAAGCATAAACAGGATAGCCAACATCGGCTGAGGTAAACTATGCCTGAGGAAGGACATTAGTTTTATTAATAATTACAACATTTGAGAACTGGATGTTCATTGATACAAATATATAATAAACCATGTCAGCTGAGATATCGACCTAGTGATGGTAATTAAAACGATATTGAAGTTAGTGCAATATTGTGAAAAGAAAGATTAAGCAGTCGTATTAAACAAAAGACAAAAAATGGTTCACTAAAGACTGGACAGAAAACGGTAGATTGAAAAACACCAAAGGTGAACTCTAGCTTCCGGAAGGGCTAGTAGCTGTGATATATCAAGAATGTACTTGCATATCGTCTGTGTAGAAAGAACGCTTACAGCAGAAGGACGCTTGATGAGATAACTCTTTCGCATTATGTTGGCGCATGACATAGTTGCCATAGCAGTTGCAATAACCTTCTAGCTAATTTACATAGTAGATTATTTAATAATAGCTACTGTTTCATATACTTGCTATTCTATTGTTGACAATATTCATTAAAGCACATTTTGCAGAAAAAAATCAGTTGTTTCAATTTGCAATCAATAAACCTGTTAGATTAATAGACATTAGTTAATTATTTTATATTTTGCATTATGGTCGATTAAGAATTTAGCTTGATTGAAATTGCATATGTAATACAAACGGGTGTCACTAGTGGAGCATGCACTGCTTACCATTCAGGGGCAACTGAGTTCACCCCCGCTTGGTAGTTGGGTTCGTGTTACTCGATCTTTTGTTTTATGCGTAATGTTTTGTAGATCGCTTTTGTCCTTTTTCTTTTGGTCATTGTGTTATCTGTCTTTGGTATCTTCAAACTCTTCTTACTTCTCCAGATTTTTATTTAAATTACCTGTTACGAACACTTTTGCTGTTGTATTTGTCAAGTAAATTCCATCTGAGAACGAGTTCCAAATGCTGCATATATATGTTCCCGCATCTTGATATCCACAATGGCTTATTTGAAGATATCCCAATCTATTGTCAACGAAACCATCCAAGGAGCGGATAACGACATCATTAAACACATGTTTCCATGGATTAAAGCCGAAATCTTTTACACCACCATGTATTCGACACACTAGTGCCACACTATAGGTACGGTTACAGTGAGAACTGTCATTTAGCATTAGCTTTGGAGATTCTGGCAATAGAACAATGACAAATAATAAAGCAACATCGATGTAAAGCAAATGAGGACAATCGTTTTATTGGTATATCTACAGGTCATGTTGTCTGTTGTGTATTCATGCATTAATAATCGAGTAGGTGACATTAATCTGCAATCTGGCGTTAACATCAATCACCCACTACGTACTGCTAAGGTTATTCGGAATGTTAATTCTCATATGCAGTTTTCTCAGAACAAACCGGTAATACTCGTTGTTCTGCATGTAGCTCGCAAAAACAAAGCATATAATTAGAACCTTTTGATGACGTCGTCGATACTATAAGTTATTTACGTTCCTATCCGTAGATATGGAGATTTTAACACGCTGAAGTCGCCAAGTACATAACGAATTTATCCCCGGTTATTGTAAAAAGTAAGACACTTTGCATGTAATCTAAGGTTTGTATATGCGAGACCCTGTTTATATGTGTAATATGTGGCATCAATTGACAAATAACAATTTTTAAATAATATGTTATTTTAGCAAAATATGTTTTCCCCATTTTCTATTCTAAATGTTTGTCTTAATAATGACAAGTATGACACACACACATTCCTGACCTCGTACAGGCACACGTGATAAATAATTTGGAAACACCTACTTCCTGTTGCAGTGTTGAGTGAGCCAGCCGAGTCTTCCACACACACACACACACACACACACACACACACACACCTGGCTTCGTACAGGCAAGTACTCTGCACACGCGATCAAGAATTTGGTACATAATAAACAGGCTCACTAGTGTCAAGTGATCGATTTTAGTGATAAATAATTATTTTCAAATTCATTACTTACCCACCACATCTATCGTAACTGTATTTGAAACGGAAATCTTATCGTCTGCCACTTTCATTTTACAAGTAATGTTTTTCTGATCAATAAATGTGTTCGCTTTGTAATATAAAACATATGTTCTTCCGTCTTCTGAACAGTGGCATGTATTAATATTACATATGTGTTCACTAAACGAATTATAACACACATTCTCGTGACTTCTTATATTGGTAAGTGTAATGTCGTCTATCAAGAATTCCGCTGTTTTTTTGCGTGGTACCACAAACGATGAGCAGCTTAGTTCAAACCTTTGATTTACGCGAACATAGCGTGTCCCTGAAATAACGATATCTTCTGTCATACCTGAAATATATATGTTAAATTTTCTTCCATGTTGAAAATATTCTGCGGGTATTGTAGTACAAAGGAAACAAATGTCGATTTGTGTGATAATAAATAAACAGCGGCTAATATAGTATGTGATATCAAAGACCTACATTTGTAATAATTACACCTCAGAATGAAACAATTCAACAAAGGAAACAATTATGGAGTAATATTTAATTTTTGATGCTTTTTTTAGCAAATGTCTATGTCTTATGGACTCTGACAAAATAGAAATGGTTCAACGGAGGGCTGCGAGATATGTCACCAACCGAAAACGAAATACATCTAGTGTTGGTGACATGTTACAGCATCTTAAATGGCACAGCCTTGAGGATCGACGCAGAGATGCACGGCTCGTCATGATGCTTAAAATCTCCCATGACAAGGTGGCAGACAGTAAAAGTGACAGACTTTCACCAACCCTGAGACACTCCAGAAACATGCACTCTCAATCATATCAGGTCCCATTATGTAGGAGACAAGAGAGAAAAGCATCATTTTCTCCTCGCACCATTGTAGACTGGAACCACCTACATCATATTGCAGTGTTTAGTGAGTCAGTCGAGTCCTTCAGGGATGCCATTACCTCATCTAATCTTTAAATTCACTCCCATTTTGTGAATATTTTTAACCTTATTTTCTTATCAAAATAATGTTTTTGTCCTTTTCGCAGCGCAATTCCCTTGACATAATCTTCAAACTGTTGAAGTAGGTCAATAATTGCTAGAAGTTGAAGTAGAAGTAGCAGACTGAGTTCCCGGAGTAAATCGCCGAAAAGTCAGAAGACGAACCCAGAGTATCAAGGAGTTCCGAAGAGAAATTCGAGTATACTGACGATCAGGATGAAAGAAAACGCCACAGTACAAATAAGCATCATGATAAAGCAAAACAACAGAAAAAAAACCTCAGACACCATCATATGATATAAAAAGCTATGACTTAAGCTCAGGTTTCTCGTGAACGTTTATGAGTAATATGTCAGATATTAGCCATCCTTGTTCAAACATTTCCTTGCAGGAAGAATATATACCATGATATTGTGTATTAAATGTAAATACAGACAACCTGTAATGGTTGACATTATTTTAAAAATAAAAAAAACATATCGAGGCTCAATTACCTCGTGCATATAATGTTTTGCATAGTTATATTTATTTGCATATTTTTCAAATGGAACTTGACACGTTTATGAATGACGACATATGTGAATTGATTAGTGATTACAACATATAGATACATATATTGTAGGTCAATATTCCTAGAACTAATCACACTAATCTTGACTTCATCATAACCACAGGGGATCATTGGTTAAGTAGCTTCCTCGATAGGATTAACTCTATAACAGAAGTTCTAATAGCTCTGTGATATCGTTCCAAATGAGAAATATATTACTCCACATGCATGTGCCATCGAAATGTTGCTAAATATAAATGAAAAGTTCTGCCTGGGCAATTTGAAAACATCTCTTTTGTAAACGTTTCTTTTTAACCAGCTCTCACTCAATGTTAATGTGTAGGCCAAGAAGTGACACAGCGTGAAATTAATGTATCGAGCCCGTGTATTTCCTTCTTCTTGAGAAGATCCTTACGTTATTGTATCGCCACAAAATACAACAAACATATAATGCTGATTAGATTCGGTTCTAGTGTATTAATTATAGCATATTTTGTGTAAACTTACCCATTTGAAAGCAGACACACAAAATCGTCATTTTAAAGATATTCATAATGTTTTCAAAACATATATCGATTATGTTGAGGAAGTATTTCCCACAGCAAGCTAATATATATTATAATTAGAACATTTATCATGTTGTTATATGGAGTCAAGTAGTTTTTCCTGGTAATTTTATAATTATACATTCAATAGCAATTGTTTCATTGAATTAACACGGCGCGTAATGATACAGGATTTTTCGTTTTTTCCAGCGTTTCCTGACTAAGCGGGTTGCAAATATAAAATAGACATGGGAGAAATTGTGCTTAGAACTATTTTCACCGGTTTTTAGTGGGGTTCGTGTTACTCGATCTTTAGTTTTATGTGTATGTTTTATAGATCGTTGTTTGTTGTTTTCCGGTTGTTGACTGATTTTGTCTGTTTGTATACTTATGAGTTCTGACTTTCCCTTTGTAAGAATGTTCGGAGTTCGGTAATTTTGTTATTACCCTTATTTGTTATTTTTCCCTTGGTCATTGTGTTGTCTGTTCTTCTTCGGTTAACGGATTCTGATTACCTCTTTGGTATCTTCAAACTCTTCACGGAATACCCCAATATATAGTATCTTTGTTTTTGATATCTTCCAAATAGCTCAAATATGCCCACACAAATTCGAAAAAAGGCCGAACAAGTCAAAGATAGTCATGTTTTTTCTCGAAATATATTGATTGTTCTGATCTTTTGACTTGATTTTCTGTAGCACAAAACGTAACGCAGAACTGACATACCATACAACATAAAGATCAATATATAAATGTGATGATTTCCTAGAACATGTGGTTTATCATTAGCGATTGGCACCATCCTTTCCGGGTTCACTGAGCTTGGCTTGACTTATTGGCACCGGAATGATGGAGTTCATTTGACAGAGGACTGATGATGTTTAATATATTATTTATTAGAACCTAAACAGTACATTGTTTGATCATTGGGTGGTCTTTAACTCTGATCTTATTGAAATTCAACAGTACATGAATTGATCATTGAATGGACTCAGCTGGTTGAACTTAAACAATATATGAATTGATCATTGGGTTGTCTTACCCTGAGCTGATTGAACCTAAACGGTATATGAATTGATCATTGGGTTGCCTTACCCTGAGCTGATTGAACCTAAACAGTACATGAATTGATCATTGGGGGTCTTACCCTGAGCTGATTGAACCTAAATAGTATATGAATTGATCATTGGGTTGTCTTACCCTGAGCTGATTGAACCTAAACAGAATATGAGTTGATCAATGGGTGGTCTTACCCTGAGCTGATTGAACCTAAACAGTATATGAATTGATCATTGGGTGATCTTACCCTGAGCTGATTGAACCTAAACAGTATATGAATTGATCATTTGGTGGTCTTACCCTGGGCTGATTGAACCTAAACAGTACATGGATTGATCATTGGGCTGTCTTGCCCTGATCTAATTGAACTTAACAGTACATGCATTGATCATTGGGTGGTCTTGCCCCAATCTAATTGAACTTAAACAGTACATGAATTGATCATTTTATTGTATTTGTGACGGACGCCGAGTTGTGGCAAACTTGTATTGATAATATAAGGAGGAGAAAACTTAGACTTTGAATATAAACATTTAATTTTTTAAACAATTAACAAAGGTTATGAAACAAACCAAAAGAAAATAAACATTAATGATACAAGTAACATTCAATATATCGGACACACGCCACCGACCACGATTGTTCACTAAACGTCCAACACTGTTGTTCCAGAGCTCCACATCTCCACAGTCGTAGTGCAATATCTGGATACGTTAATCACATATTATTAATCTAACAGGAAACATATAACAGGACATATAACACTGGAAGCATAACACAGGAAACGTAACCTTCAAATATAGTATTCATATTAAACTTGTTGTACATTATATCAGCATATTACGTATTACACTAAACAGTTTATTTCTAAATTTGTATGTATAAATATATAAACTAGATATATAAACTAAATATATATCAACCTTCATATTTCTAAATTGATATATTGATATTATCCTGTTTTTTTTTCAAAATATATGTCCAAATATTTAAAAACTTGTTTATACATGTATGCGTTATATTTGTTACATATATTGTATAATGTCCATGTCTATAAAGGTGTCCGACAACAATGTTTATATGATTCATAAACATCTGTACCGCAGTGGACCTATATGGCTCGACATCCTCTGTACACAAATAGCTGGCGATAATTCGCTATGTAAAATCCTAACCCCTAACATAACATACACATTTAACTACCTTACGTGTGATGTAATACAAGCAAACTATACAGAATATCCTACAGAACTGGACTGCGTTAGTATCCACGTTCAAATAAAATATGACAATATTCAGGTTCGAATCTCATACTTCTTTACGCTAAAGCATATACATTTTAGATGACTATAATTCACATTAATGTTACTACGATTTAACCATTAATATATAAATTATTTCTAACCACTAAAGCTATAAAATCATATCATTACTCACCCCTTGTAGCAAAGACAAACGTCCAGACAGACACACAGACAAGAGGTGAAGTCAGCTTAAAATCCACCTGTGATGTAAATCTATTGTCTAAACTCTCCATTATTTTTAAGGAATGGAGAGTTGTGAACAATATGTACAGGGGCGGAGCTAGAGTTTAAAGGTCAAAAACCTCAACCTGTTTAAAATTGCAAAAGGGAATAACAAAAATTTATATAATGCTTTTTGCTACAAGATTAATAATTTATATAATTATTAAAGTACAATAAGTCGATTTTAAGGTGGAAAATGTCCTCGTATCTCTCCATTCCTTAAAACCAATGGGCCTCGGCCCCTTCGGGGCCTCCGCTCCACTATTTTTAAGGAATTGAGAGTTACTCGGACATTCTCCTATACATAATTTACACCTTCTTTTATATCAAATCCCACCCGTAAGTTTCATGCCAAAGGTGTACCTAACTTATCTACAGTTAAAAATCGCCAAAACAGGTTTGTTAATTTGCATAGTGACAGAAATAGATGTTTAACTAACTATGTTTGGATGTCCCGATCAAATGTAAACAATTACCTGTATCGATTCATTACAATTTATTCTACTCACAAATAAATGTTCTTTAAGAAAATATTTACAGTCATAAATAAAACTTAATCACACGATAATCAAATTTACCAATCCCGTTTACAATATCACCTATAACTAATTAATCTAATTAAATGCGTCAAGTCATATTACCAACAACTCAGCCATGCACCATAACGTACCATACACAACGATCGATTATCATTCCATGCAACCACCAATTCTAGTTTCGGAAAGACTTTTGGGAATAGTCCCGACCACACAAGGCTTCACTCAACAAGATCCATCCCGAAACATCTCTCACAGCTAAACCATGCATCGTGAAGTCGTGACAGTATTTCCCTGATCTGATTATAGCTTAAATGGCGCTTGAATCAATTATTGGATGGTATTACCCTGGACTGATTAGACCTAAGCAGAACATGAATTAATTATTAGCTGGTCACATGCACAATTGCATGCATATTATTGTGTCCACTATATCGTAAAGTTTTTAACATTTTCTTATAGGAAACCACTAAGCCATTTGACAAGAAATTATGGTTGAATGTTTCAAAGTGGAAACATGTAAAATAAACATTCACAGATAAATGTTAAAATATAATTGACTTCAAAGTCGAAATGTGTCAAATAAACATTCACAGTTAATGTTAAAATTTTATTGACTTCAAAGTTGAAATGTGTTAAAATAAACATTCACAGTTGATGTTAAAATATTATTGACTTCAAAGTGGAAACGTGTAAAATAAACATTCACAGTTAATGTTAAAATATAATTGACTTGAAAGTGGAAACGTATTGAATAAACATTCACAGTTAATGTTAAAACAGCATTGACTTCAAAGTGGAAACGTATTAAATAAACATTCACAGTTAATGTTCAAATATAATTGACTTCAAAGTGGAAACGTGTTAAATAAACGTTCACAGTTAATGTTAAAATATTATTGACTTCAAAGTGGAAGTGTGTGAAATAAACGTTCACAGTTAATGTTAAAATATAATTGACTTCAAAGTGGAAACGTGTTAATTAAATGTTCACAGTTAATGTTAAAATATTTTTGACTTCAAAGCGGAAACGTATTAAATAAACATTCACAGTTAATGTTAAAGTATCATTGACCTCAAAGTGGAAACGTGTTAAATAAACATTCACAGTTAATCTTAAAATATTTTTGACTTCAAAGGGGAAACGTGTTAAATGAACATTCAAAGCTAAATGTTAAAATATAATTGACTTCAAAGTGGAAACGTGCGAAATAAATATTCAAAGTTATAAAATACAGTCAAATCTGTATTAAAAGGTCACATTTTGGAGAAAAATAAAGTGGCATTATAAGACATGTGAAATTTCCTATGACAGGACAAGAAAAGGGTGAATTCTTAATACAGGTGACTGCATGGGCAGGTTTGATTGTATTATGACAAAGTACATTTTTCTTTCTCCTCTGACTGTTTTTTCCTATTATTGCTCTTTTGTTTTGGTAGCATGTCATCTTCCAAATCCCTATTTTTACGTTTTGGAACAGTGTCATTGTAACTTCCCGCTGAAGAATTGTCGTCATTGAACAAATTACTTCCGGTACTACAAGGATCGTCTTCCTGGTTCCCCTCATTGATAACTGTTACTGTATCAAAAAAGTTATAGAGGAATCCGAACGTTGGTCGATCATGGATCTTCGCTCCAACATCGTAATAAAACATGGTAGACAACATCAGGACACCCTTCCGGCTGCGCATGACGATATCCACCTTTAATCAAGTTAATTGTGTCTTGCATCTTTATCCCTGTAAGCATATATATGTAAAGAGAGATAATCGTATATTTGCTTATTAATTCAATTTACATGTACAGTCAAACCTGTATATAAAGGCCACTCAAGGGAACCCAAAATGTAACTTTTATGAGCAATTGTCCTTTATATACAGGTTAAAATTATATGCGCTATTCATTAATGGGAAAATGAGACTGCCCTTTATAGACAATGATTTACTATATATATGCCATTTAAGGCAGGTTTGACTGTATTTTTTATTCATTATGTTAATTCAGACAAATTTAGCAGTAATAATAACAATCCCTGCCATTGTCATTCCTAACCGCATCGGTGGCGTAATGGTTAGCGTGCTCTCCTCAAGCTCGATAAATAGTGGCTTCGAGCAACATGTCTACCCACAGAATGTTGTTTCATTACAGCTAGCACTATGAAAATCCAACTAAGCGTGTTGGTCTAGTTAAAAGCGGATATCATTATCATCTCATTGAATGTAACCTGCTCTCACCATGATATAGCTGCAAGCCTGCTAATTTAGCGCTATATAGCAATCATTCACTCCATTGTCATTCCTGTGATTGGAAATCTTTGGCTTACCAGCGGAATGGTTATATGTTCTAGTTGGATATGTTGTCAGAACCATTACGGCTTAATCTCCTCTTTTCAATTTAATTTCATGTAGATATTTTTTATGATCTTACAGACAATCACAGTGGCATAGTGTTTTGTCGATCATTGCTTGTCTTTTTGTCTGTTTTCTTTTGGTTATTGTATGTTTGTACCTTCTTCCATCAACGGGACCTTATTACCCATTTAGTGTCTTCAACCTTGTCATATAAACCAAGAAGAGTTTGAAGATACCAAAGAGGTAATCAGAATCCGTATATCGAAGAGGAACAGACAACACAATGGCCAAAAAAGTAACACGAACCCTTCTAAAAACCGGGGGTGAACTCAGGTGCTCCGGATCAAATATTCTTACAGACCATTGCTGTATATGTTGCATAATATCTCATTTAATCGTATGTGTATTTGGTGATTTTGACTACAAGTTATTGTGGATTAATTAACTATTCAAGCCAAAAAAGTGAGTGGTATCAATTTTTCCTCTGTTTCTATGATATTATGATTCGATTTTGAATTTTTTCATTTCACTGAGTGGGTAAATTTGGGCCCCTAAAAATAGTTTAACCCCGCCATTCTTTATTAATGTGCCTGTATCAAGCAAGGAAAGTGGGTGCCATGCATTTGTGTGTCAGAAGTATCGACTATACCTCTGTTTCTATTTGCGATTACATTTTTGGAATTTTTACGACAGTGGTAATTTGTGTTTTTCACTTTATTGTTGATATAACATTACCTACATTTATTTGTTTAATTCAAAAAGTGTCACAATTGTTTACTATTTTTATAACTAATTTCGAAAATTATTTTTTTCACGACATTATGCAATGTATGTAATGTTTATCTACAATGACTTACCCGGATATGGTTCACCTCCAAACGTCATCATTTCTACCATAGCAATACCAAAGGACCAGACATCGGAAAATATTGATATTGTTGTGTCAAGAACAACTTCTGGTGCAGTCCATTTAACCGCAACCGAGAATGGCTTCTCTTCAAGATATTAAACATTAAACATAGAAATCTATTAATTTTGGATTGTGTGGTTCAATGTAAATGAAAAAAAGACCGTTATGGCCACGATAACATTGTAGTAATATATAGATCTACCTACTGTAGCAGTACCTAATATCACTAAGGAGCTCAATTCTATACTGTGGCGAGGTGCACTCGATATAGCAGTATGTACTAAAGTTTGTCAGTGACTTGCAGAAGGTCGCTGTTTTTCTCCGTGTGATCCAGTTTATAGCGGTAATAAAACTGACTGACAATGTATCTGGAATATGGTTGCCAGCGGTGTTATACACTACTGACTCTAACAATGAAGAAACATATTCCCCATTGTTTTTTAGATTAGGAAAAACCTGATGTTAGATATGTCGAGCCATAGATATTCAATTCGATAACCTGCACAGGCGTTATACCATAGCACTTTTTATTAGGCGAACGTCGTGGTCGTGCAATCAATGCTTATCACCACTAAAGCTATGAGTTCGAACGTCGTTCATGGCGAGGTGTACTCGATACAACTTTATGTGATAATGTTTGTCAGTGACTTGCGTCAAGTCGGTGGTTTTCTGCGGGTACTCTGGTTTCCTTCACCAACATAGCTGACCACCATGGTTATAGTTGAACTATTGTTGAAAGTGGAGTTAAACAGCATAAGCCAAACCTGAAATAATCGCAATTCTTGAAGTAGCCAAGAAAGTGAGCGGTCATGTACTGTGTGATGGTTGTATAGAATTTGCCTCTTTCTACGACTATTTTATTGTTCTTTAGTTGAGAGATCGAACCCCGTTTATTGCGATGTTAACTAGATTCAACATAATGTGATAAAGTTTGTCAGTGACTTGTCGCAGGTCGGTGGTTTTCTCTGGAAACTCTGGCTTCCTTTACCAAAAAAAAAAACAACCGACCGCCACGATATAACTGAACTATTGTTGAAAGTGGCGTTAAACACCATAACCCTATCCTCTTACTCCTTATCTTATGTGAGACAAAATTACCGTTATTTCCCTAAGAAACCCAGCATCATGAGTTTGTCATAATAAAGCGGCAATTTTGTAATATCACTACCATTAGTTTTAATACCTAATTAAATATCAAATTAATGTTGAATATATAAGCAGTTAATACAAACCCATTTTCAATACATCCTGATCTAATTGTTTTGCCATTCCAAAACCGATGATTTTTGCAACCTTTCCATCTCCTATCATTACATTTTTAGCAGATGAATCTGTATGAACAATTCGCTTAGAATTTATATAATCCATACCACTGCAGATCTAAAAACAACAATAATTGTTAGGATATCTTATTAAATGAGTGAGTGGTGCTTAACTCCAAATGAGCAACTTTACAACTTCATCACATCAAGAACAATACAAACGTAGATATTAAGTGGGCACTACTCGTTTCTGGAATAATCTTCATCAGGTACGTTCAAAGCCAAACTATTTCAAAGTCTAATCATTCAAAAGTCTTTGGGAGCAAGTAAAGCAAAGGTCATAAACATGATAGACAAAATCGTCTAGTCATCTATGCCTGAGGGAGGAGAACATTAGTTTTAATAATTATTATATGATTTAGGAACCGTCAATTTAGAGAAAAATATATCTAATAAACCATGTCAATGCCGAAACACTCGAAACACCCGACTACTGGTCGGTACAAATGACGCTTCAACGATATAATAATGTCCGCCCTGTAGTAGATCTTAGAAATTTAGATGTGTCAGAATTGATTTGGTGAGTGAGTGATTGTTGTTTAACGCTCAAGGAACATTTGTTTTAGGTATGTCATGACGATAACAAGGTATCTTTCGATGAGATAAAGATGATGATCGCTTTGCATTAGTCCAAAATGCTTAGTTAGATTTGTATAGTGTTAGCTCGCTGAATCAACAGTTCGTGGGTAGACATGTCATTCCACTCTGACAAATTATTCTGATTCCAATCCAACTAGTTTTTGCTCTTAATCCTTAATGCCTAGCGGAGGAGCAACACATACCAATTTTAGAACACTTTGGTTTGAACCGACCGGGATTCGAACCCATGATCTAAAACCGTACTCGCGACCTTCTGCAAGTTAACCTTTATACCACCGATGCGATTCATATAAAATGAAGATATCATCAAGTAAGCATATATTAAATGAGTTATAATATAAACGTTAGAGAAAACCGAAGGAGAAATCAAGAATGGACAATCCAGAGAAACTGACAACATTTGGATAGACAAGACACGGAACGAAGACAAACAAAACAAAGAACACAACACAGAAATCTGAAAAGATGAGCAGCACTGCTCCCTCCAAAAGCCGGGAGTGAACCTCGATGCCCGCGAAGTGTAAGCAGTTCCTGCCTCTTATAAGACATCCGCCGTGTTATTCAGATATTCAAGACGTATTGGACACCACTATGCACAAGCAATCACAAATAACATAAATAAGACATGAGCCACACTACAAACAACTGGGGATAAAGACGAACCGAACATCGCTTTAATGTTGAAATCGTAAAGGACATCACAACAATGGTAACATATACAGTACTGGTCTATAAGATCATCGTTATTAGGTCTGTAATAAAGGCTTGAAGATACTAAAAGAGATAGCAGATTCAGTAAATCGACGACGGAGGACGATACAATGGTAGGTTAGGTTAGGTTTATGATTTTTAACGACTCTTTAAACAATATTTCTTTGATATCGTGGCGATCAGTTTTATTATTGGAGGAAACCGGAGTACCCAGAGAAAACGTCCTGTAACTGACAAGCTTTATCACATAATGTTGTATCAAATACACCTCGCCGGAATGAAATTCGAACTCACAACGTTAGTGCTGATAGGCACTGATTGCACCGGTAGTTGTAAGGCCAACTATCATACGAGCACGACCAGGACGGCCCATCAATGGTAAGAAGAAAAAACAAACAAAAAATGCAAAAATACATAAAGCTCAAATAATGGTCCACAAACATTCCACAGAATACTACAAAGTGAGCAAAACGAACTCCATTTAAACCAGAGATGTATCATGTGCCTCTAAAGAATAAGATATGCCTACTCTACTAATGACACCTGTCATGGAACTGTTAAATAACATGAATCTTATTTAAAAAGAAAATCGTGCTTCATACCAGTATACGTAAATACATTTAAGAAAAAAACATACACAAAGTATGAAACCACTAAGCAAATCGTATTGTTATAAATACTGTTAGAGTGACAGCCGGAACATTTGAGCCGTAATGAAAGCGGAAGGTTTGGCGCTTTAAAATCTGATTCAACCCACCATTTCATTATAAATGCCTGTACCAAGTCAGGGTCATTACGGTTTTCACAATTTTCTGTTTGTTGATTGATTTTGTCTGTTAATGTATCTATGAGTTTTGACTTTCCCTTTGTTATTACCCTTACGTGGTGAAAATGAACCGAACATCGTTTTAAGGCAAAAATCATAACGAACATCACACTATGGAACACAAATCGCATAGACATCCAATTTGACAAAATGAACAGCATGAACTACATTAAAAACCAGGATGAACTGAGGTGCTCCGGAAGGATAAACAGTTACTGCTCATATGACGTATATCATCCATTTGTATCTATTATTTGATTTTCAAATTCAAATATCAGCCATTATTTCAAATGAGGGAATGGAGTGTAAAGGTCAAGACTATATTGAGTACCTGTACAGCAATATATGTCAAATCTTCTAATTGTTCTGTAATCAGGTTCGATTGTTCCTCCAAGTTTCTTAGAAACTGTAGAAAGTTTCCTAGTGACATGTATTCAATGATCATTGACGTAGGTGGCCCCGTACAAATTCCGTAGATGTGAATGATGTTTGCATGGTCGCATGTTACCAATATATTAACCTGGTTCATTGCATGTCTCGATGCATCGTCAGTGTTCTCTCTCGCCGTTTTCACTGCAATTACCGTTGACTGCTTAGTGCTTAGCGATGCCCATGTCCCTACAAATAACAATTATTAAAGATCATAGTGTCTTATAAGAAGCAGGAACTGCTTAGCCTTCGTGAGCACACGCGTTCACCCCCTGTTTTGCTTAGTGGGGTCCGTATTGCTCATCATTTCCTTGTGTGTTGTCCTATTATGTGTCTTTACGATCTGAGTTTCGTGTTGTGACGTCTGTTACGATTTCCGCATACAAACGATGTTCAGTTCGTCTATACCTCTAGTTGTTTGTAGGAGGGCACATGTCTTATTTATTTTATTTGTGTTTGTTTTCGCATAGTGGTGTCCAACACATATTGCATTTTGTTTTCGTTTTGTTTTTCTTCGTCTTGTGTTCCTTATTTTGCCAGTTTCTCTGGTTTTTTCTGTTTTGATTGCCCCTTCGGTATTCTCTAACGTTTAATAAACATAGACATACAAAGTAATACACTTCTACAATAGTGCATAATAGATGAAATCTACGTTTTTATTGCTATCACTTTGTCGATATCTCTGCTGGTGGACTATTTGTCCCCGAGAGTATCATCCACCCATGCACTTTTAAGTGTTTCGGTCAGTTATTTGCCTTTCCATTACACTTTGAGCGTACTTTTTGAAGGTTATTCCAGAAATGCGTCGTGTGCTCTAAATTAGATTCTTTTTTACTATAGTATTATAGTTGAAGCAACAGCGACACGAGCAATCTAGAACGAATTATTAAGTAGAAAAAACACATAAAATACTGTAAATGCCTTTCCAAATTTCAGCAAACTGTCCTGTTTTAATTTTCATACCTCTTCCTATTTCAAACATTGGAATTTCCAATATTGAATTAGTCACCTTATCTGTAATTAAAAAGAAAACTTAATGATTTGTTTTTAATCAGAAATGACGAAATGGCTACACATTGCTATAGATATAGTCTGAGCTAACGTCTTTATGTCTACCGATCTACCTGGACTACAGTTCGAGCGTTGTACATTCATATACGCTCAGCTGATCTACCTCATTTACAACCGAAGTGTTGTACATTTACATGTGTTCCACTTTACCTTGTCTACAACTGGAGTATAGTACATTATTATGTTCCACTTTATCTTATCTGCAACTGGAGTATAGTACATTTACATGTGTTCCACTTTACCCTATCTACAACTGGAGTATAGTACATTTACATGTGTTTCTCTTCATCTTCTCTATAACTGGAGTATAGTACATTTACATGTGTTCCACTTTCCTTATCTACAACTGGAGTATAATCCATTTACATGTGCTCCACTTTACTTTATCTACAACTGGAGTATAGTGCATTTACATATGTTCCACTTTACATTATCAACAACTGGAGTATAGTACATTTACATGTGTTTCACTTTATCTTCTCTATAGCTGGAGTATAGTACATTTACATGTGTTCCACTTTCCTTAGCTACAACTGGAGTATAATCCATTTACATGTGCTCCACTTTACTTTATCTACAACTGGAGTATAGTGCATTTACATATGTTCCACTTTACATTATCAACAACTGGAGTATAGTACATTTACATGTGTTCCACTTTGCCTTATATAAAAATGGAATATAGTACATTTACATGTGTTCCACTTTACCTTATCTACAACTAGAGCATAGTACATTTACATGTGTGCAATTGTAGAATAGTACATTTATGTGTGTTCATCCAATTTACCTTATCTACAACTGGAGGATAGTACATTTCTATGTGTTCATCCAATTTACCTGATCTACAACTGGAGCATAGTACATTTCTATGTGTTCATCCAATTTACCTTATCTACAACTGGAGCATAATACATTTACATGTGTTCCACTTTACCTTATCTACATCTGGAATATAGTACATTTAAATGTGTTCCACTTTATCTTATCGACCACTGGAGTATAGTACATTTACATATGTTCCACTTTACCTTATCTACAACTGGAGTATAGTACATTTACATGTGTACCACTTTACCTTATCTCATCTACAACTGGAGTATAGTACATTTACATGTGTTCCACCTTACCTTATCTGCAACTGGAGTATTGTACATTTACATGTGTTCCACTTTACCTTATCTGCAACTGGAGTATAGTACATTTACATATGTTCCATTTTACCTTGTCTACAACTGGATTATGATGCATTTACATGTGTGCCACTTTACCTTATCTACAACTGGATTATGGTACATTTTTATGTGTTCCACTTTACCTTATCTACAACTGGAGTATAGTACATTTACATGTGTTCCATTTTACCTTATCTATTACTGGAGAATAGTACATTTACATGTGTTCCATTTTACCTTGTCTACAATTGGATTATGGTACATTTACATATGTTCCACTTTACCTTATTTACAACTGGATTATGGTACATTTCCATGTGTTCCACTTTATCTTATCTACAACTGGAGTATAGTAAATTTTACATGTGTTCCACTTTACCTTATCTACAGCTGGAGTATAGTACATTTCTATGTGTTCAGCCAATGTTCCCTATTTTCATATTTACCTTCTTCGTTGATAGAAGATTCCTCCTCAGCTGGAGTCCCATCCATTTTGGATAAGAGAGTCTGCAGTCCATTCGCTTGCTGGTGTAACTTTTCTTTCACATTTCGTAGTTGCAGATAACCTTGAATATGTGATGCATGGCGTTCAACACAGTCTAGCTACTGATTGTATAATTTTAAAATCTTTGTACGTATTAACTGTACTTTTGTCTCCTGACCTTGAACTCTTTCCTGTACTTTCCTTTCCATTCGTTTTAATTTTGAAGTTGATGCTTTTAACACACATATACTTGACCGCTCAATTTCCTGACTGCGCGCAGGCACTTCAATAAAAAGTTGGGGGGTTGTAATAACTTGACGGACCGAAACCTCCTCTTTCAGTGAAATGATGCCGGCATGCAAGTGTTTTCAGTTCATGCGAGTAAAATGCAAACCGTCAAATATAACCGTGTGAACAGCGTTATTATAAAGAACACTATCCAGGGGGTCCGTTGTTAAACTTGAGATTAAACTAATCATATGATTAGCCTTAATTACATTTTTAATTCCTAATCACATACTTAGCTAATGCAATGATTAAATGCTGGTGCTGAACTGTTTTTAATCAATGTATTAACTATTCATATTTAATCATTGCATTAGCTAATTATGTAATTAGGAATTAAAAATATAATTAGGCTAATCATATGATTAGCTTAATCATAAGTTCTACAACAGAACATTGTAAGACTACATAATAATTTTATATAGAAACAAAAGTGTAAATGACGTATCAAGCATCTCATGTACACTTTGTAATGTCGTCAAGTTGACAAAACAACTCAACAAGATGTCATGAAAAATTCGACAAGTTGCATAGCAAGTGAATAAGATGGCTCTTAAAATGTTGAAATGTCGTGAAAGAACTAGATTTTTTGACATGTTATGATTAGTTCAGAATTAACTCAACTATGGATGTACGATATGCGCTTCCATGCATATGCGCTTCCATAGGAAACAACTAAAGCTACTGATACTGCAATTTCCTATCTTTAATACGCTAAGATAATTAATTTACATACCTATTAAGCCTATTATCAGGGGTTATATCTAATACTTATGAGGAAATTGTAGTGCCATAAGGTGCTATATATGGGAAATAGCCCCTTATGTCACTAATGATATCCAGATGGTACCTTCTGGCACAAAGAATGTAATTATCACTGAAATGGTACCTTTTTGTTTATAATTTTATCTATATTGATATTAGGATGATGAAAATGTGTCACGTTATAATATTTGATATGTCTGTCATTCCGATGGTATTAACTAAAAATCCACAAAATTGGGAGATAGCAATGTCTGGTTTTAAACCATCGATATATTTAATCACGTGGCACAGAATTACAACTTCGAAGTTGTCATATGTATAAAATCAATTCAATTAAAGAGAGTCGATGACCTCAACCATCATTTAAATATAGATATTATAAAAGGTCACATTAAGACATAATAGTGATACAATAGTGACCTTTGAACCTACATCTAATTACCAATAACATCTTTCGTCATCTGTAGACAAGTGACAGAACACTTTTCAACAAGGTGATGATATCTTCAGAAACACTTTTTGAAGCGATGAGACGATTCTTTAAAAATCCTGATTTAATTATTTAATACTTAAACGTCATTAAAATATCTACCTATTATAATATGATATGCATAGATGATTTATGCTATGGAATCCTTTTTTAAATTTAAATGACCATGGTATTTTCTTTGTTTTTTTTTTTAAGCTTGATGGTATATGATGTATCTTAACTTCTACGCAAATTTCAGAAAAAAAAAACATATTTAAGATTTAAAAGCAAAGCAAAAATAACCAAAGAAAATACATGTATCAGGATTATTTAAAATTAACAAAGGATTCCATAACATAAATCACCTATAGTGCATATCATAATTAGTATCCAATCCGATTGATTTATCAATAAAATATTAATAGGTAGATATTTAACGATACACAATACTTTATCTTTTACTACTAAGTACATGTGTTCTCAAACAGGAAGCATGCAAAAAATGGGCGGCGTATATACACCTGTTTTATTTATCTTGATGATGTCAGGTAAGTAATTTTCTTGTTTTTCTTCTTTAGTTATCGAAATGTGTTTCCATTTTATACTTGAATTTGTTTTGTACGTGAATTTCCAGTAATAAAGTACAACACGACCCGAATTTCCACCAATAAACAACATTCGTATTATGCATGATTATATTTAATGCTTAATATTAAAAAAACTTTGTTCAAAGCTTTGAAATAGAGTAATACAAAAATACAGTTGAGCATTCCATCTGTCCACAAATACATGTGTCCACGAAGTCATGAAGCCTGGACAGAATAACAAGGTCATTTGAATGATTTATATAATATTCATGATGAAATGCCAAAAACGGAAGATAACGAGTACAGTTTAGAACAGAACGGTGAAATGAAATCAGAACAATTTTGTATACGATTCAAACAGAGACTGTCGTGGCCATGATCGTCTGGTAGCTGGATCTACAACTACCTGTACAATCAGAGCATATCACCACTAAGGTCGTGAGTTTGATTCCCGATAACTGAAATATTGGTGTAAACCACCATAGCCCTAACCCCTTTTCTTCCCTTCATAGGAATACAAGTGACGTTGAAGTATGATCCATTGTAATCGAACAGAGTAGGAATAAAAGTGACGTTGAGGTATGATCCATTGTAATCGAACTTCATAAAATAAAAGTGACGTAGAAGTATGATCCATTGTAATCGAACTTCATAGGAATACAAGTGACGTTGAAGTATGATCCATTGTAATCGAACAGAGTAGGAATAAAAGTGACGTTGAGGTATGATCCATTGTAATCGAACTTCATAAAATAAAAGTGACGTTGAAGTATGATCCATTGTAATCGAAATTCATAGGAATAAAGGTGACGTTGAAGTATGATCCATTGTAATCGAACTTCATTGGAATAAAAGTGACGTTGAAGTATGATTCATTGTAATCGAACTTCATAGGAATAAAAGTGAAGTTGAAGTATGATCCATTGTAATCGAACTTCATAGGAATAAAAGTGACGTTGAAGTATGATCCATTGTAATCGAACTTCATAGGAATAAAGGTGACGTTGAAGTATGATCCATTGCAATCAAAATTTATAGGAATAAAGGTGACGTTGAAGTATGATCCATTGTAATCAATATGCATAGGAATAAAAGTGACGTTGAAGTATGATCCATTGTAATCGAACAAAGTAGGAATAAAAGTGACGTTGAGGTATGATCCATTGTAATCGAACTTCATAAAATAAAAGTGACGTTGAAGTATGATCCATTGTAATCGAACTTCATAGGAATAAAAGTGACGTTGAAGTATGATTCATTGTAATCGAACTTCATAGGAATAAAAGTGAAGTTGAAGTATGATCCATTGTAATCGAACTTCATAGGAATAAAAGTGACGTTGAAGTATGATCCATTGTAATCGAACTTCATAGGAATAAAGGTGACGTTGAAGTATGATCCATTGCAATCAAAATTTATAGAAATAAAGGTGACGTTGAAGTATGATCCATTGTAATCAATATGCATAGGAATAAAAGTGACGTTGAAGTATGATCCATTGTAATCGAACAAAGTAGGAATAAAAGTGACGTTGAGGTATGATCCATTGTAATCGAACTTCATAAAATAAAAGTGACGTTGAAGTATGATCCATTGTAATCGAACTTCATAGGAATAAAAGTGACGTTGAAGTATGATTCATTGTAATCGAACTTCATAGGAATAAAAGTGAAGTTGAAGTATGATCCATTGTAATCGAACTTCATAGGAATAAAAGTGACGTTGAAGTATGATCCATTGTAATCGAACTTCATAGGAATAAAGGTGACGTTGAAGTATGATTCATTGCAATCAAAATTCATAGGAATAAAGGTGACGTTGAAGTATGATCCATTGTAATCAAAATGCATAGGAATAAAAGTGACGTTGAAGTATGATCCATTGTAATCGAACAGAGTAGGAATAAAAGTGACGTTGAGGTATGATCCATTGTAATCGAACTTCATAAAATAAAAGTGACGTTGAAGTATGATCCATTGTAATCGAAATTCATAGGAATAAAGGTGACGTTGAAGTATGATCCATTGTAATCAAAATGCATAGGAATAAAAGTGACGTTGAAGTATGATCCATTGTAATCGAACTTCATAGGAATAAAAGTGACGTTGAAGTATGATTCATTGTAATCGAACTTCATAGGAATAAAAGTGAAGTTGAAGTATGATCCATTGTAATCGAACTTCATAGGAATAAAGGTGACGTTGAAGTATGATCAATTGTAATCGAACTTCAAAGGAATACAAGTGATGTTGAAGTATGATCCATTGTAATCATACAGGGTAGACTGAAAATAGCATTCCAGAAGAACATATATAGTGGCTTTGTCATTTTGGCAATTACATTTTGATTTACGGCTTTTGATTATACATATGGAATCTTAAAACTTTTAAATGCTAATGCTTTAAAGGGCCTCTTTGGTTTGGTCTATGGTGTTTAACGCCACTTTCAACAATTTATCAGTTATATCATGGAGGTCAGTTTTATTGGTGGAGGAAACCGTATTGCTCCGGGCCCCTTTTGAAGTTCACATGCATGAAAGCTGAACAACTTTCATGGGTTATCCGAGTTTGTCTATTTTTCTTGTAATAGCACCGAAATTTCTTCAATTAAGATCATACTTTTCTTTTTTCTTTTTTTTTATTTGAAATGAATTTTGTATTCATTCGTGTATATTTGTGGTATCTATGTAACAGGAATATATTTGACCACATACCGCTTAAGTAAAACTATCACAACCCATAAATTGTTCTACCGCATCGGTGGTGCATAATGGTTAGAGTGCTCGCTCGAGTGTGGTAGATCGTTGGTTCGTTTCCCGGTCTGGTCAAACCAAAGACTATACAATTGATATGTGTTGCTTCTCCGCTAAGCACTCAGCATTAATAAGAGCAAAGACTGGTTGACTCGGGATCAGAATAATGTGTCCGAGTGGAGCGACATGTCTACCCGCAAACTGTTGTTTCAGTGAGCTAGCACTATTAAAATGCAAAGCAAATCTCACCAGCATTATCTCATTGAAAATTACCTTGTTCTCCCCTTGATATAGCTGAACAATTGTTGAGTTGGCGTTAAACACTCACTCACTCACTCACAAGTTATTCTAGGGTTTGTGTGCAGTACAGTGATTTTCAAGGTAGAGTTCCCAATCGCTACAATAATTATACGGTCGTAATCATGAACTGGTTGACAGTTACGAAATATCCATATCTCAAATAGCAATGGATCTTTTTTATTCTACGTAGATTTTCTTCTTTCCTCTATCACCGGGCATTATTATTATTATATTCATCATTATTTTTTATAGGATTATCCTTAAGCCAACACCATGTTTGCCTGAAATATAAAGACAAGGGTGATACTATAGATATTATTTGTAGCGTAGACAGACTTAAATATCAAATTATGTTTAAAAATCCTGCTGGGGAAGAAAACGGAAACTGTGGAGCGCCGCTCAGGGTTGGAAAAGGAAAAGTCTTCTGCAACGGAAAGTTCAATATTAATCAAGACTTGACAACAAACACAACAACTTTGATCATTAAAAAAAACCCACTTATATATGGTGAATGGAAGTGCTACCATGGAACACATATTGGATCTGACAGCTTAGATATAAAAAGACCAGGTAAGTATTGACAACTTAGAACAAATAACGTAAAACGATTTTGAAGATACCAAAAAGGTATCAGAATCGGTAAATCGAAGGACAGATAATGCAATGGCCAAAAGAAAAAGGAGAAAAAATGATTCACAAAACACTACACAGAAAACTAAAGATCGAGCAACATGAACCTCACTAGATAAGGATTAATACAAGTTCTTTCGAATAATGATTAATATATGATCTTACGAATAAGGATTACTATAAGTTCTTTCGGATAAGGATTAATATAAGTTCTTACCGATCAGGATTGATAGAAGTTCTTTCGGATAAGGATTACTATAAGTTCCTCTGATAAGGATTAATGCAAGTTCTTTCGGATAAGGATTAATAAACGTGTTTACGGATAAGAATAAATATAAGTTCTTTCAGATAAGGATTGATATAAGTTCTTTCAGATAAGGATTGATATAAGTTCTTTCGGATAAGGATTAATATACGTTCTTACGGATAAGGATTAATATACATTCTTACGGGTAAGGATGAATATTAAAGAATGCTTCCAATGAAAAAATTTGCAAAAAACGCATAAAGAAATAGGTTTATTTTTTGTGAACGGATTTTCTTTTTAAATTGTATTATCTTTTGGACGCATTACTACCCAATGAATTCTCTGACAATTGATGTATTGCAATGCAGACAAAAATACATCGTCACAAGGCAATGGGGATGCTCAGTTTCCATCGGAAATCAACAAAGATTGTCCTATTCAGAGAGAATATGGAACAGTTTATGTGTAGCAACATTCGAGCAGCACCTGCATATGGAGTAAACATCTCTCAGTTGAGAAGATATTCCAGAACTTGTGGTTACTATCAGGATTTCCTTGGTAGAGGGTTTGTGCTAACACAGAAGTTACTGAACCAAGGCGGAACAAGACTGTTTTGGGGCCCCGGAACATGCTGAGACATCTCTCAAAATTGAGGGTCTGAGGTTCAATACAACTATTGGTAAACTAAATACACTAAACATAGTTGAAAATACCAAATAAAGTGAAAAAATCAAAATAAAACGTCTATGGCTAAGGCTATTCAGAGATTCACATGGCCTTCTTGGCTCTCCGAGCCCCGGACCGATGTACCGACTGAACCCCCCTCTCATAGGCGCTGGTTGTCTGCTGTTCTTCGATTTATGGATTCTGATTACCTCTTTGGTATCTTCAAATTCTTTTTAAAATTAAGTTGAGGATAAATACTGATGCACCAATCCAATTAAAAATTATTTGTTTAATTGTTTTTGTTTGTATTTTTTTTATCTTTCGATCCATGAACTTCTTATAAAACTGGTTTTAAAACTATTAGAGCTATAAATATTGATTATATATATCATCATACATGTAAAATGCTCACCACCGCATAACTACATACTTGAAGGTCCCTCCTTGATGATATCGTGTTCTTTATAATGTAAACAATTGGATTAAGTGTAAATATTGACTAAATGTACCATTTCAAGGAAATTAAAACAAGATGTACACGGAAGAAAAGCATATAAATTTCACAAGATGACGAACAATTGAAATGTCCGAAAATTCGAGAAAGTCAAGTTTGTTTAAATGATGTAGAAGATCGAAACAAGGTGTGTAAATAACCATTTTCGTGATGCTGTTATGCAATATCAGATTATTTCTAAAATACTGTCAAAAAAGATGTGTCATGCATTTATTCAATATTAAAGGTCGATGAATTTCTAATACCTTGTCACCTTGTGACCCTCACCTCGCCGACGAGGAAACCCCGGTGTATGGTAATCGAAACAATGTTCTCATCTGCGGGGGAGCAACTCCTCTGATAGAGTCATCCTCTAGTTGTGTTGGACCAATCACATACACAACTTGCCCTTAGGACGAATACAGTAACTGTTCCTCTAGAAGTCTACTGCAACCTATTTTCGTCTGACATTCCATCCTTTGAGTATGGAGAAAAGGGAACTGTGGGACTGTAGCTCTTAATAACTTTATTTATTTTCTTTTGACCGAAATCTGCAACGGTACGGTCAACATTAAATGAAAAAAAAAAACGCTAAGAGCTACGGTTCCTCAGCTAGGAGGAAATATATTGCAGCTAGTCTATTAGGTTATAGGAATACCTTAGGACGGGAGTTAATTATTGCCTTATTTATGAAGAATGTTGCGCGTTTTGCACTAAGGCAGCTTCCAACAGCTCCTTTCTCCTATTGAAAACTCTATTGTTTGCTAGGTGGCCAGTTGCAATGCAAAATTTTAGAACATATCTAAAAACCGGACCGTGGCTATATTTGTATTAGCACATTTATGTTCTGTTCACTGTCGTGTACATTTTGCTTACAGATTTACTCACCGTTGATATTTCCCCAACTGTTGGTGATGTGTTAGAAGGAGACGACCAGACAATAACATGCACTGTATCCGGAAAGCCAGTCGCTACTGACGTTTTCTGGACAAAGTCCTCAAATGGAGGTTTTGAAACTCTAGACAGGACAGCTGTTCCAGAAAAATACTTGGGCGGAACTAATGAAAACCCAACACTAGTCATAAAAGACTTTACAACATCAGATACTGGTACCTATGTCTGTAAAGCAACAAATGCTGCTGGTACAGCATACAGTCCGCCAGCTGTCCTCACTTGCAAACGTTAGTATAATTTCTTACTCCATAAGTCATTGAAATGAGTAATATTATTTTAAAGGAATTAGTGAGTTACTAATAATAATTAACTGAAAATGGGTAATATTTATCAGGACTATCCAGCATTCAGAAGATCACCATGAATAGGAAATCTCTACTGCAGTATAGTGCTTACTCACTGACTGATTTAACCCCCCCCCCCCCCGCAAGGGAACCCCAGAGTATAGAAATACAATGTAGGACCTTGATTCTCAGCTGTAGGACAAAGCGCTTTGTAACGGTTTCCACTAGTCAAATAGTTGAACGGGTCAAATGAAATCGAATACATTAGTTACTATACAGCTTAAGAATTGACCACCTGATAAAACTACAATTAAGCAAACATTCGTTGAAACACTAGTCTGTAATAGAAATTGCATCACACACGTACACATTATTCTGTATCTTCTTTCCTGACAAGTGCTTTTGTTTCTTTGGTGACAGAGTGGGGCGGCGTCGTTGCCGAATTGTTTGACAAGTTGTTCGAGATGTACTCGATACAACCTTGTGTGATAAAGTTCGTCAGTGACTTAGGGCACGTCTATGGTTTTCGTGGTTTACTGTGGATACTCCGATTTCCTCTATCAATAAAACTATCCATAGCGATAACTGAAATATTTAGGAAAGTCGTGTTAAACAGACATAACCCTATATCTTAGAGGTCCGTCGAAATAGAGGGGTGATCATGTTTCAGTCATGTCAGTTAGGTCGGTTTTCGTAACGTTGATCTGGATCAAGAATATTCTCAAACAGATATCACTCAGGCAGCCCAAATAAAATAACGAGGTCCGATTTGTTTTCGTTTCTTATGATCTGCAAGGGCTGTATTTGCAACAAGCATTAAATTCTAACAATCTTTTTTTTATTTTTATTTTATAATAAAAAAAAATTAATTAATTAATTTATTTTAATATTATTGATTGCTGGACTTTTAGTATAGACATCACTAATGGTATAATGTTGGTAGCTTGTACATGGTCCAAAAATCATATGAACAATTGTCATCTACTTGAATACGCCGTCGTGAAGTTGATTCCAAATCCGAGCTTCAAGATGGCCACCAGGACTAAGTTGCACAACCCTCAATTAAATATAAGTCTCAATTAAGCCTTAAGTGTAAATTAATATCATGTATATTTCAAGTGATTTTAAGTTTTAATTGACACTTAAATTTAAATAAGGTTTGGACAACCCAGTCCAGATTCATCAATCATTGATTAATAGACCAATAATATATTATTATTAACAGGTGAGCGATACAGGTTCGGGTCAGCTTATAGTTTCAAATTGTTTCAGGTAAAACATCGATAGCTATGTGTCCAGAAGGATCTATTTGGATAGGGTTAGGCGAAACAACGAAGCTGACCGCACATATAACTACAACCTCTGTAGATTCTATTAAAATATATTGGCAAAGAGTTGAGAACAAAAACACAGCGATAAATATAGTGTTAAATACCACTAAATATTCTGGAAGTTCATGTGATGTTCCAGTTCCAGAGCTAATAATAAATGATGTTGATACAACAGATGCTGGGTTATATCAGATAGCAGTTACCACTATTACCGGAAGATTCATAGGCCCACGTGTGGTTGTGAAAGTGATTGGCGGTAAGTTATTTTTGTTTTATGTGTATATTTTGTAGATCGTTGTTTGTCCTTTTGTACTTTTTCTTTTGGCCACTGTGTTGTCTGCAGGGCCTCCAAGAGAAATTTTGCAAGGCGGAATAAGATTGCTTTGGGGCCCCGGGACAGGCTGAGACTTCTTTCAAAATTGAGGATTTGAGGTTCAATTAAACCACTGGTAAACTTTCATATGTGAATTTTAGATAATTATTTTTCTAAATACATGTACAAAAAAATAGTTGAAAATACCAAATCAATGGTTAATGCTATAGGGCTCTTCAGAGATTCACAGGGCCCTTCTTGGCTCTCCGGACCCGGACCAATGTGCCGGCTGAACCACCCTCTCATAGGCGCTGGTCATCACTTCGAAAGTTTTACGGTCGTCACCATGACTTGGTTTGACTGTTATGGAATATCTGTTTCACAAATGACCACGGATATGTACCACTTGTTGTAAGCATTTCCCGGTCCTTTCCTTATTCATGACTTATCAACGGATTTGTAGCTATATTAACACGACGGGTGCTACTAGTCAATGGAGCAGGAACTGCTTTCCCTTCCGTGGCACCTGAGTTCATCCCCGGTTTTTTAGTGGGGTTCGTGTTACTCGATCTTTAGTTTTATATGTATGTTTTGTAGATCGTTGTTTGTCCTTTTGTACTTTTTTTTAGCCATTGTGCTGTCTACAATTAACGGCTTCTGATTACCCCTTTGATATGTTGCATATTTAATTAGGGCACAGCCACTTTGTGGCGGATGCCCTATAGTGATCCGTCTGTCCGTCCGTCCGTAGCAAATCGTGTCCGGGCTGTAACTTTTTTGTCGTTCAAGACAGGCTTTGCATATTTGGCATGTAGGTAGACCACCTCAAGACAATGTGTGGCGTACCATTGTTGGTGACCTTTGACCTTAAGGTCAAACTGGTGTGTGCATCCATAACAAATCGTATACGGGCTGTAACTTTTTTGTCGTTCAAGACAGGCTTTTCATATTTGACATGTAGGTAGACAGACCTCCTCCAGACGATGTGTCGCGTACCATTGTTGGTGACCTTTGAACTTGAATTTTGACCTCAAGGTCAAACTGGTCCGTGCGTCCATAACAAATCGTGTCCAAGCTGTAACTTTTTTGTCGTTCAAGACAGGCTTTTCATATTTGACATGTAGGTAGACAGACCTCCTCCAGACGATGTGTCGCGTACCATTGTTGGTGACCTTTGACCTTGAACTTTGACCTCAAGGTCAAATTAGTGAATTTACCGTAGCAAATTCTGTCATCTTTTTCGTGGCATTTTGATGCTTCATCATTGACGCCTAAAGTGATTATTAATTGTCACTAGGGTATATGTTAGGTAAGAAATGTTATGTTTTTATGATTTTGTTATAATGCTTCTATATGGCACTATGGAAGATTTGAGGGACAGTGATATGTCAGCATCATATTCTCCCTCCAGTCTTCTAGTGTGATTTCTGTTTTGAATAAGTGATATTCATTATTGGCTACAAAGACTAAAAGTGTTTATTACTGAGGTTAACATCAGTCTGTTCTTACACATTTTTACCACAAGTTATTTATGGCGGGGCCCACAGAGATGGATTCCATCTCCATGATATCTAGTTGCTACTAATTTTTAATCAAAAATAATTTTAGCTAAACATAAATTAATTCACTGCGGGATAACACAGTAATGGCCGCTTCCCTGATGGGATTTGAATATCATCAGCAGCATGACGAAAGTGGTAATAAACTTTGCGGTGGGGAAATCAGCAGGTGGTGCTGCATCCATAAATATCGAAAATATTAAAGTGAAAACCGCTCACAAAAGAAATTAAATGGATTTGTTTACATTTTTCAGATTTCTGCATTGGAAGCTGTCTCTTTTTATATTACCCATTGACATTACTTTATCACCCCTTGGATAAAATAGTCCGTTAATTTAGGTGAAAAAGATGTTTCTGTCTTACCCAGGCTCCTGGGTATGATAGGAAACACGATCGTTTTCCCGCAAAATTGTATTGCATTATGAAATGCGATGTAGTACATTATATTAATGCTAATTCAACAGCGTTAAAATACCTGTAAACATTTATTTGTTCTGAGACACCCTCGAGTCAGATTTAAATCGTATCCGACTCGGGCAAGCCCCGTCCGATACGATTTAAATCTTACCCTCGGGTGTCACAGATTTTACGATCTTGCACCTCTCTCGGTGTTAGACCCTATATTTCTCACCCTTGAGCTTATGATATTATGCAATTTGTTTTTCTTTTCTGTTTTGTAGATATCAAAGATTCAAATCCAAATTGGAAAATAATTATACCTTTGATAATTACATGCTGTATAGTTATTATCTTAATAGGTCCGGCATATTTTGGTGTTCATCATTTTGTGGCCTGCATAAAAGGTAAATATCCTTACTAGATTAATTGTGTTACGAAACAATTTTTCATGATCATTATATAAAAAAAAAATAATGCTTAAAGCGGCATTAGCTACAATTTTGACCAAGCAAATTTTATGTTTTGGAAATTGGTAAATAGCTTTAAAATGATGAAATAAAGGTAAATATTTCACATTGAACAGCTTATCATACAACGTTTCGCCTTTTGAGAACGAACATTACCACCGATTTATTATTGCCTTGCAAGCAAATAATTTGACCTGGCTTTCTCAGTGTGTAACTGACCTTACTAGTGACAGGTAAAAAACTAATAATTTGTAATTTGTCGCTTATTATCTGCAAACTTGCATGGTTCTTTGTTCGTAATTAACACCGACTTAAAGCAGATTCACAGAAAATAAGAAATAAGTGCAATTGTTGTACTGATTTAATGACGATTCGGCAAACTCCGTAAACAATGCCGATAATTAATAAGATGGCGTCCATTTCTTGATCGATCTCAAAACACGAGCAGTTGCACCTTTTTTCCCCGATGCGCGTACATCTCATAACATTTATAAGTTACAGAAACACGCTTTATTAAGGCATCAATCATATCTGATAGTTTTTATGGGTAACAACAATTTACGATGTTTGCAGATAATGCCACTTTAAATAGTGGTGGTCACATATTTTATGATCTTGCACCTCTCCCGGTGATAGACCCTATATATCTTCAGACTTCACACTTCTTACATCATACTTCAGACTCGTACTTCAAACGTCATATTACAGACGTCATACAGCTCAACAAACGAGTTTGAATCTGGAGGGAGGTTTATGAATTCAGTATCAACAATATACTACCTTAGACACGATAACCCAAACCCCTCTTCTCATTGGCAGTAATGGTGTGGTGATGTGACCAGGCTGTTCGAATGATATGCTGGGATATGTTATCATTTCACATCGATGATCTATGTAATGATATACTGAATATATTTGGGTTATGTTTATGGTGTTTGTCACCACTATCAACACTATTTCAGTTGTATCGTAGCTGTCGGGTTTATTTGTGGAGGAAACTGGAGTACACGGAGAAAACCACCGACCTACCGTAAGTCACTGACAAACTTTATCACATAATGAACACCTCGCCATGAGTGAAATTGGAACTCACAACTTTAGCACTTATTCCACTACCATAATATCACGAGCACGACAGCGCCGAACATATTTGGGGTGCATTTCCTATGAATACTATAATAAGGCAAGATCGTCAATATGTTCGCTTTTCTCTTCTGGTCCGCATATTTAGGCCCCCTTATTGACTACTTTTACTTGTGTTCAGGATTATTTGCCACAATGAGGTAACCCAATCATTTTGAACCAAAAATATAGCGGGTCTCCTCTTCGAACAGTTTGTATTGGCAGGAAATGCCATGTTTGGTTTTGACGTTGATTTTCGTACTCTGATGCCTTACAAATTTAATCAAAGTGCTTGTTGACAAGCCGACTTACTTTTGATACAGATCGACTTAATTAATATACTGAAATGTCGAGATATTCATCGTGGCAAATCAATATTATATCTACAGGTCGATATATCCCCTAAATGATGAACGCCCTTTTCTTCCGAACTACCAATTGGGGTGGGGGATATCAGGTCCCGCTGGTAGGTAGTTCTGATAACGCATTTTGTTTTCAATTAAATCAAACGCTTGTGTTCACATTTTTAGTTTCGCTTTGTGATGTCTGTTACGATGTCCATGTAAGACGTACTTGCTTCCATTTTTGTTGTGGGTAGTTTATGTGTCTAACACGATTTCCATATTTTTTGCCTTTCTGTTTTCTTTTAGAATACGTTAACGTCTAAAACATGATGTTTGTGGTCATGTTAGGTCATTTTTTATTAGCCATTGAATCACGCATAAAACAGCCTCAAATACTGATCAAATGCAATATGGACAACAGCTCTTTCACACCTAGAGATTTGGTACTATACCTGAAAGAGGCCCCATGTGGATTAGTGTTAGATGCTGATGTATTGAAAAGGGAAAACAATATATAGAGATTATCACATGACCTTTCTATGTCAGATCAGAACTTACCATTTATATGTAGCAACATTCGAGCAGCATCGAATATGGAGTATATATATATTTCAGTTTATACGATATTCCAGATTGACCGTTATGGAATATATGTGTCACACATGACCACGGATATGTTCCACTTGTAGTAAAAGCGTCCCGGTCCTTTCTCCATTCATGACTTATCAACGGGCATACTGGTGCAGGAACTGCTTACCCTTCACCCTTCCGGAGCACCTGAATTCACCCCCGGTTTTAGTGGGGCTGGAGTCACTCGATTTGTAGTTTTATGTGTATATTTTGTAGATCGTTGTTTGCGCTTTTGTCCTTTTTCTTTTAGAAAATTTGCATAAAGACAGGTTCACATATCTAGAGCCTTTTCCCACTTTAGTACCGAATACACATAAACTTTATATTTTAAGACACTGAATTAATATTGTGTTGATCCTGCAGAAAATTTACATTAATCTATTGACGAATTAAATGATAAAATTATATAATCCCATGATTACCACTTTTGATATTTTCTGTCAACTGGATTTACAATTAGGTTCCGAAAGCTCAACTGGTAACCACATGTGCTTGGGGACAGGATGCAGCATCCCCTCTTTTTACACCCTACCCACCTAAAAAATATAATGTTTTATGTTTTTTTTTCCATTTCCATGGCTTAGCAATATGTATATACAGAAGCCGTTTTCTGATTGCATCAGTTGACTTACATGTATATATGTCTATATGCATATCAGTATACATATCAGTCGACTGATGCAATCAGAAAACGACATATGATTGCTGTTTTACATATTTCTAAGCCATGCAGGAAATATATTTGTTTCTCTTTTTTTAACTTTTAGGGGAGGGGGGGGGGAGTAGGATGTTGAAAGGAAGGATGCCGTGTCCTGTCCACAAGCACCTGTGAAGGTAACAAGTAAAACAGGTACCAGAAAAAAAGCTATATTTCGGTCAATGACAGTATATTAGAAACATTTGTTCAGTCAATGCAATTGCCTGCTCAAAAAGAACAAGTGGATTTCTTGATGTTTACTTGCATATTATAGCACATTTTCAGTTTAATCTGGACGATCGCATATATTGGGGGTGTGGACGCAAAGATCGTTATAATGAAATGGACGATGCGGCCACAGTACTTGGGTAGGTGTCTTATCTCCGGGCTTACACAAGTAACTAGATTAACACAACGGATGCCACTAGTGGTACAGGAACTGCTTACCCTTCACCCTTCCGGAGCATCTGAATTCACCCCCGGTTTTAGTGGGGCTGGAGTCACTCGATTTTTAGTTTTATGTGTATGTTTTGTAGATCGTTGTTTGTGCTTTTGTTCTTTTTCTTTTGGCCATTGTGTTGTCTGTCCTTTGATTTACGGATTCTGATTACCTCTTTGGTATCTTGTGACTCCCCTTACCAGCCCTAAGTAATGGTATATCAGTCAGAGGGCGGTAAGATCGAGGGTTAATATCAGGAGCAAGAGCTGATGTGGGATTTGATATGAAAAAGGTCAAGTTATGATCTTATCATCATATACTTGACACAAGAAGACAATAACAATGTCATACCAATTACGAAAAGGGATATGAAATAATCCGAAACCGTGTGATCTAATTTTTTTACCAGCCCGCTAAGGTAATCGCTGGAAGATGTCTGATGCATTTCATTAGATTTTTACTTTTATATCGCATGCCAAAAAATGCGTTATCAACTATAAGTATATCATAAATATACAACACACATCTAATTTCAATTAGTTAGATATGGAATGCTATTATATTCATCATTTGTTGTAGATATGGCAAGAAGGTGTTTCTTGAAAAAAGATACAAAAACAGAAAAAGTGGGATTAATAGGTTAGTTTCATCTTTCGTTATTATACACACCAAAAATCAGCATTGCTTATAGTCATTTGTAAAGTTTAAAATACATTCATATTTGATGTCATTATGGTATGGTCAAGTATGGTAATTTTATCTTATCACGATGTAAATAAACAATATTAGTGCAATGTATTATACAATTGATGACTTTCGATGTGGTGAATACAAGGATTGATCAACCCATGGAGCATGATATTCACCGAGGCATCCGAGATGAATATCATGTTTCATGGGTTGATCATCCTTGTATTCACCGAAATTGAAAGTCATTAACTGTTTTATTATATGACATTAAATCAAGTTTGAATTAACACCAAACAGCGCCGACTTTGTTCCCCAGAGACCCCTATCTGCCCAACGTCTGCCATTATTAATTTAATTGTGTACCAAAGGTAATTATTAAAAACGCATCTGATTAGTCGATGACTAAACTTAACCCGATGATGATTGGCTACTACTTTTAAGATAATTGGGAAACACCAGTTCTATTTTAGGGTGTCAGGTGGAGCGTTGGAATGTTATGTTCTACTCTCGTGACTTTTTGCGCGTTGAATATAACGTTTTATCAAAGAACGTTACTAGGGACGTCACTAAGCCATGCAGGAAATGACAAAAACCCATTAAAATGTTTTTTCCCAAAGGGGATAGGATGTAAAAAGGGGAGATGCTGTGTCCTGTCCCCAAGCACCTGTGCAGGTAACAAGTGAAAAAGGTACCAGAAAAAGCTATATTTTGGTTAGTGACAGCATATTACAAACATTTTTCCAGTCAATGCAATTGCCTGCCCAAAAAGAACAAGTGGATGATAAAATTATTTCAATGAGTGGCTTCTTGATGTTTACTTGCATATTACAGCCCATTTTCAGTTTAATCTTGACGATCGCATTTATATTATTGAGGGTGTGGAGGCAAAACTCGTCATAATGAAATGGACGATGAGGCCACAGTACTTGGGTAGGTGTCTTGAAACTTGAAAACTGTGGTTGATATTGGCAATCGAAACTAGATAAGTGGCTTAAGTCTTATTGTAAGAAGTCAACAACATTCGAACAACATTTGAACAATTAGGCCCTTGTCATTGTTTTGAAATTAACAATTGTAAAGTACCCATATCAGAAGTGACAAAGAGGTTTTGGTGTGGATATTAAAAACAATTAACATGACGGGTGTCACTAGTGGAGGAGGAACTGCTTACCTTTCCGGAGCACCGGAGTTCACCTCTGGTCTTTAGTTTTATGTGAATATTTTGTAGATAGTTTTTTGTCCTTTTGTACTTTTTTCTTTTGGCCATTGTGTTGTCTGTTCTTCTTCGATTTACCGATTCTGATTAACCTTACGGTATCTTCAAACTCTTCTTACAAAGGCACGAAAGGGTGTTCTTTACTTAATTGAAATCGTCTAAAACTAAGGTTCATCAAACTTCTGGAAATATTTTTTTTCATATGTATTAACTTCTTTTATTATTTTTAGGTAAAACAGAATGTGTTCCCAAGTGTACATCATGCAATCTAATGTCAATCTGTGCAATTTGCATTGATTGTAAAAATATGTTCTGTGAAATATGCTGCAACACCCATGACCTAAGTTCTAAGCCTCGTCATAAAGTATGTATAATAGAACATGTGACTACATCTAACTACGAAGTCAATTGTAAATATTGTAGCAGGCCGGCTACAGCAGCTTGTCTGCACTGCGTTGTTGTATTTTGCGATGATTGTACAGGAGAACACTTGGAGAACAATCACAATGTAAAGATGCTGATCAAATACAATGGCGTTGCATATCAGAGAGGAAATACCGAAGGCACGTCAAAATTAGAACACAAATACACAATATCAACAGAGAAAAATGTCGAAACGTTAAGGATTCGTGGTATTACATTTCTTACAGGGGACAGAATACTGCTAGTAGAATATAATAGGAGTGAAATTAAAATTTTTAAGAAAAATTCATATATTTTTAATTATCTGCTGCAGAAAGAACCTAACTGTATGACAAAGTTATTTGGCAATCGTGTGGCTATTTCATTTCCACATGAAAGAGAAATTAAATTGTATGATATTTTCAGCAAATCTGTTAATTTGAGTAAAACTATTGACCTTCAATCAATTGGTAAGCCTTTCAGTATCTCATATCATAGGAAACATTTTGCAGTTGAAATAGGAGAAGGAAAGAATGGAGGTATATTTATCATAAATGGATATGGAAGAGAGATATGTTCTGTACCAAATGTCAGTTCATTTTTCACTGGCAATACAATCAGATTAGCCCTCGATATGAAAAATAGACGCATTTTTGTTTCTGCATTAGGTAAGAAATATGTTCATTGTATAGATTTCGATGGTCACATTGTATGGCACAAAGCCGTCCCAAGTCCCAGAAGTATTGTATTTATCCCAGAAGCATCATCTAATATGAATATGATAGTTGCAAGCAAACAATGGAATATGATATGTAAAATGAATTCCCACAACGGTACGGACAAAACTATAACGGCGGAAGGCTTAATAAAAGAACCACGACACAATATGGATTACAATATAAAACAAAAACTATTATGCGTTGAAATCGACAATGGTAATATTCTTGTCTTTAAGTACGACATCAATGTGTTTGATGAACCAGAATAGTTTACTACATCAACTTCACAATTGGGGCCGTCGTGGTTATATTTACAACTACCTCTGCGATCAGTGACTATCAGGATATCACCATTAAACAGTAGAACAGCAGACGCCTGTCATGACTTCCTTTCTGACGACCATGATCACGTGACCAAATGTTACCTTTTTCATCGTTCTTTTCCAGTGGAAGTACGTCTCACCTTTCGTTCTCGTTCTTGGCTTTGTCAATAGCGTAAATGATTAATATTGAATTACACCAAATCTCAAGATAATTGTCTTTTCTATGCAAATTTGTTATTTTTTAGTATTATTTAAGCATTTTAAAATCACAAATGTAGTTGAATGTTTACACTTGAACTCGGCATTCAACGGACAGAAAATTGTAAATTACAATTGAAAATAATCATTTGTATGTATCAGAACCTTTAAAATATTGAATCAATGATAAATTTGCACCTCCCGTCTAATCAGCAGATTTGAAAATCCCTGGCTAGCAATTTGGTCGACCTTTTTCTGTGAGAAAATCAGGTTAAGCTGAGAATGGTTTCGTTTTGGACGAATCTTGCTCAGAGCGAGAACAAGCGCACTAGTATCCTTTATTGGCTTATGCTACAAATTCATCAAAGTGGAAATCATGATTTTAAAGGGATATTGTCTACTAATATCGTAAATTTTTCATACCCAAAATTATTACACCTCAAATCCTACCATTCATATGATCAAAGGATTGTGTTCACTTTGTAACGTGCCACTTCTTAAAAATATATCGTTATTTATAAGTAAGCTTGTGTTTTTTTTCTAAATTATTCTTTTCTTGTTCTCATATAAATCTTTTTGTCATTAATCGCCAGTGTACACATATATATTGTATTATTGAATTTCTGTATTTTGCAATTGTTCAATGTTGTCATGTTTTTCTTTATATTTGTACATGTAATATGACCTCATGTTGCACATGTTCATGTGTCTGAGTGTACTAATAAAATCTTGAATCTTGAACAAAAAGCCGAAAAAGGGGAGGCAATTCCAGAATATGTCTATTAATTGTGCTTCTCACACTGAAGGCTTTCAAAATCCATTTCATGTTGATTGGATGCATATAAGCATTTACTTATGTGTAGCAATTACTTTTATGCACAAAGCATGATATTTAGATATGTGGAAAACAGAATTAGAAATAAAACAAGTCAAAATTTAAGTAATTTTACAGTATCAGTGAACAGAGACATACATTTGTATATCTGACAATATGTTGGTAAATATATATTTTGCAAATCGGAAGATATTTAAATGTTTAACACGCTAATAACAAAAATCTTAGGGGCTCCAATTTTAAAACCAAGAACTGTAGCATATATGTAAAGCGTAACTTTAAACATTGTCGTTTCAAAATAATATATTTTTGCCATCAGTTTTATTGGTGTATACCATGTAAGACATAGCACACTCTAGGAATCCAACAACAGAACGGGAAAATATATCCAAATTATGTTGTTGATTCATCAGTAGAACTCCTGATATTATTACAAAGCTTATCAGAGTCAGTTTGATTAAGATTTTTTTTCATTACAAATGTAATTATTTTAAATAAATTATCAGAATCACTTTGATGCTGACAAAAATTGTGACAAATATAATCAAAACTTACAAAATATATTAAACAAATTAAATAAAAACTGCTTGAATGTTATGAATTGTTATCAGAATGATAATGGCAACACATTCCAGGAAAACATATTTTTTTGACAAAGTGATAATGATGATAATAGCTAAAAAATTGTTTTATGTATTAAAAGTTATTAATTAACGTGATGCTTTCATGTCCAGTTCTATTTGATTACATGCTTGGATGACTTTAACTTTCTAATTTGAGTACCCTGATTTCTACTCATTTTTCCATTGGTCATACTGCTTTATGAATAGTATTTTGTATCGATATCTGAAATCTGAACAAGGTTCGAAGCGAACACGGATCATACATATCACTCTTCAACACATTACTCACTTAGGTGCACAATCATACTTTACATATTATAACCTGACAGCGCATATCCAGGTGGCTTCACATATCCGCTGCATCCGGGGACGCATTGAGCAGCTCTGTGAGGCCTACCGTTATTTAGGTATTTGTTGATTGTATTACTTTATTTTTCTAAGTTAATTTATTATCTATAGTTTTTGTTTTAATAATTCAAAGAAGAATATATTAACTTATATTATTGGAGTTGAACTTGGTTTTTTTCAACATTATCATTAAAATGCATACAATTGAATTATGTGTACTGATATTTGGATTTGGGTTTGGGTTGTTTTCAGTTACATTTTATGTTTGTGTACACCATTTACAAATTACTCGGTTTTATTGCTTTTTATTATCGAGTGATCTCCCTTACGATGGGAAAAATGGTAACCAGTCTAACCCGAATAATCCAGTCGTTATATTGCTTTCCCTCTAGTCGCTGCCTCATCCAACGATAGTGCAGATAGAGGGCGTAGTATTATTCGAGTTATAACCAGTCTAGCAAGAGTAATGGAAAAATAACGAATATTATATAATTTTTTCATAATTTGAAGATATTTAAGCCTTGTTAAAAACATAGAGTAACTTTATAGAAAATTCACAATTTGCTATCACATTGAAATTTTAGAAGATTACGAGAAAATACATGTTATTTTCAATTAATTCGAAATTGGACCAATTTGCCCATCTTAAAGGGAAATAACTCTTGTAAGTAGAACGTTACTATCATTTTTAGAATCAAAGTCGGAAATATGCAATATTGAATTATAGTTGGTTGTCTTATGTTTTTTTGCTATATAAATCGATAATATATTATTTTGTATTATTAATGAAATATTGTCATTAAGTCTTAAATGGTATTAGGGATCATTCGCAAACATATATTGTTAATATTGCACTTTTAATATAAATGTGTAGACTTCAAGTCTGTCATTCCCTTTGCTTGATATTTAATAAAGTATATAAACGTTTCGTATTCATATTATTCGAGGACCTGCTTGTCATTCCAAATTGATCAGACATATGATAAAAAAAAAGAACTACACGGTATGCTGCAAGCAGAGGATTATGGACTCGTGCGCATATAGGACATGATCACCGTTCCCCATCTCGACAACATACTTCAAAGAGCCACGACTAGTTGTATTCAGTGCAGTAAATTAAAAGGCTTAATACTTGTAAAATGATATAGAATAGGCATGTCTCAAATAGGACGGTATTTTTCATATTGCACAGCTTTCCACGATAAAAAAATATCATATTGCACATCTCCGCTCTATTCTTAGGAATATGTGAAATCCCATGTCATTTATGTTCCGTTCCGAATTTATTATATTACAAATATTCTGAAATGGTTACGTGGAAATTATACAATGACATGTTATTACAAGAAGATATCAAAGGTGTAATCAGAATCCGTAATTCGAAGAAGAACAGACAACGCAATGGCTAAGAGAAAAAGGACAAACAACGATCTACAAAACATACTCATAGAATTAAAGATCGAGTAACACGAACCCCACTAAAAACGGGGGTGAACTCAGATGCACCGGAATGGGAAGCAGTTCCTGCTCCACTAGTGGCACCTGTCGTGTTATTACAATATATCTTGCAAGGGTAATTGTGGTAGATATCAATGAGATCAGAACAGAGATTAAAATTTGTAAAGTGAAATGTGGTCAAGTAATTACAGCACTTCATCGAGTGTGAAATGATGTTTTATGGAACACTTTAAAGCAATATTGACCTCAGTCAGGAACATGCTATGATTATTCATATATAGTTTGTGTTCAGTTAGATTTATGGTATCTGAATTTGTTTTTTTTATCTTCCAATAGTGTCCTATATTAAAACTCTGTTATACCACAGGTTTCCAAATTCGCATTAGCATGTTTAACTGTTCAACTCGGAAAACCGCGGTATTAATGATTTGTAGCATGAAACCATGCACGATCACATCTAGATCATTGAATATTGCATGACTCTCGGAGAAGTAATAAATCTACACGCCCAGATTTAATGAATGCAATATCTCGTATCTGCGTGTATTATGTCATAGTTCTTAGATGTTACTTACATTCTGGTATATAAACCATAAGAAGATCAAAGGAAAAGAATGCACTCATGTTACAATTAATATTATGCTAGTATATGCAAAGTCATATTAAGTCAGTGTTGCACGTATACAGTACAATGATATCAATCCACCATTTCGTAATTTTCACTGTGTTTGTTTGTAATGTCGGCATCATCAATGACTTCTAAATATGTGTCCTCTATTTCATTGTATGCTCCATCTTCTTGGTATGGTACTCCACGAGTGATATCATTAGGACGAGGTTCTAATTCAGGCTGATTGATTCTCATATATCTGAAATTAATGATTCTTTAATGCTTTAAAGATATGTTCCGGAACACCGTTAAACAATTGAATATATGGTGTTCAAAATGAGCAATGCTTTCTTGCATTTATCCGTAAAGTGATTGCAGCTGTTTTAGCCTTGATTAGCAACATATATTGGAAGAAACAAAGCATTTAATAAAAATGTTTGATGTGAAAATGCCTTTTCAATCATTGAAAAATGTAGAAAAGGTAAGAATAAAGGTAATAACAAAATTACCGAACTCCGAACAATCTTACAAAGGGAAAGTCAAAACTCATAATTATATAAACAGACAAAATCAGTCAACAACCGGAAAACTGTGAAAACCGTAATGACCCTGACTTGGTACAGGCATTTCTAAAGAAATGGTGGGTTGAATCAGATTTTAAGGCGCCAAACCTCCCGCTCTCATTACGGTTCAAAGGTTCCGGCTGTCACTGTAACAGTATTTAAATACAGGAACAAAATAGGTAAAATAGTAGTCAAAGCAGTACCATATTCGGTGACGTAAATGTCAAAAATATTTTTACGTCACACATTGACAAAAAAAATTCTTGACATTTTTGACTTCTTTATCTTTATACATTTTCACTATATGAAAATGCATCGCTTATAATTTTTTCTGCAGAGACGGAATATATTTCGACAAGATATTGGTATCGGAATATAAACTTTTTAAGAGATCGAATAAGGCGAATCTTTTTATAGCCCTGGTCCAGTAGCCTGTTTTTCAGATGAAGATGACGTTTCAGGAAATCAGAATAATTGCTACTGGCCCTTGCATAGCGAATCAATTGCGAGATGTAAACACCATATGCAGGAGAAGCTGGTATATTGCTGCACATGTTTGGAAAATTTATGATTTTAAAATTGAAGTCGTCCCGCTTATCATAAATTTTAGTACTGAGTTGACCACTGTCGTCAAATTCGAGGTATAAGTCCAAAAATGATGCGGACGAAGCTGTATCGGTGGTCTCTTTAACTTCCAGCTCTGGAGGGTATATCAATGATTAATTGTTAATTCTGCTCAATTCGCGTTGTCAATGATACTTATTTACTTGTTTGTTTGTCCGTTTTGTTTTGCTTTGCTTTGTTGTTTTTTGTTGTTGTTGGTTTTGTTTTTGTTTTTATTTTTGGTTTTGTTTTTTTTTGTTTTGTTTGTTGTTGGTTTTTTTAAAATTTGTTCAATTCTAAGAATTGAATTAAAATTAATCTGTCAAGATTAATGTCTTAGTGTATGTAAGAACGTGGTAATCCATTTTATCATTGTTAAAATCAAGGCAAAAGTCGAGATAAAATCACGAAGAAAGGCATAATAATGTTCTTACACACTTATAACATTGTAAAGTGATCTTTTAAAGCATAATATTGGATCTAATTATTACTAGATTTGATTAATCTATCAATAATTCTAAAAAGTAGATATATTTAACCACATTTTGAATTCAACCATTTAAAGAATTTGATAAAAGAAATATTTTTCTGAATGTTTCTAGGCCTCTGGAAATCGTTTAATATATATGCGGTTGTCAATATAACATCAACAGACCAAATGACAGCTATTATCATCATCTCTGATTGCTTGTTTTAGTAGTATTCGAAGATAAGATGTTTCAGTTGAATTCTTTTATTTATCGATATTGTTTTCATAGTAAATTCTTTATTGTACTGAGAAGTTCACAAAATGTTGGTGGCGAGACCATGAAAAATGAAAATCAATAGGGGTATTGAGTTTTTGCACTTTGTAATTTTTAAATACAATATCCATTTGTCTGAAAACACATTGGTTGTTACAATGTGCTCATACCATGGGCGTGCACCGGATATTTGTCGACGGTCAAAAGCAAATAAATAAAATAAAATAAAATAAATAAATACAATACGTGGCTTCAAATAAAACCCTTTATATTCCTTAGTTAACTGGACAATATTTATTTTGCTTTCATTCTAAAAAATCAGGTTTTTTCTGAAATATATGCCAAAAAGGGGATAAAAACCCCAATGCCCCCTGCCTCCTAGGCCCCTGCCGCTGACGAACACTTACTGATTGCTATCTTCCAGAGAATCAATATTTTCACGTGGCAACGGGACTTCTGAAAATAAAAATCAATAAAACAAAACTGCTCTTGTTCATTTTGCTAACTTTAAATCATTTTGACAATTAACTGACATTTAATTAATTATTTTTCAACAAATACTATTGTACTGGGAATAGTAATATAGCAAATCATTACGGCTGCAACCCCGTTGTACCTATCCTTAGTCAGGAAATGGATTATCAATGCAATATGTGTTTTTGTGTTCAGTGATATGAGGTGAGAGGTGGTTTTTCCGATATTGTTGAAACCTGTTTAAAATGTTCTTATCACAATAGCAAATATTTAGACACTTATATGTCGCCCATTCATTCAGAATTATAAGCTACACAAAATAAATATGTATTACCATATGAGTGTGAGTAGAGGAATACAGTGACTAAGTTTCGTCTATGTTCATTTGGCATATTGCCGTATATTATATCTAGAGAACTTGCATCTCTTGTTTATCTCATTCCTTAATTAAGAAATAATTCATGGAACCCATACTGTGCTGTGAGTTTTAACAAGGGTTGATAACATTTAATGTCTTGCCAACCCATTTTAAAACTCACGACACAGTATGGCTTCCATTAATTATTTAGATTCTGGTATTTCTAAAAGAACAAATGAGGTAGTACGCTTTAATGAGTAAAGCGGTAATTTATATTTACGTTTGCGGACAAGATCGCACACTGTTCTTTCTCAGCTGCCAAATTCCAGCAGATGATAATCATCAACATGGGATTATACGGCGGAAAAGTGTTATTGATGGAACAGACGTAGCAATAATATTTTGTTTGCACGTTTTAATTACACATTGCATTTTAATAATTGTTTGGATATGTTGAGTATTTTCAGTGAATGTAGATATATGTAGACCTCAACAACAGTGTAAATAATTTTAGTGTGCGATTTTAAGTACCTGGCTTAAATGTGTTGACCGCGCATGTGCCAATGCGAATTTACGAATTAATACATCGCTGATTTGTTTACAAAGCGAGAGAAGGACGTCATATTATAATTCTGAATTATGATAACGATTGAGATTATGTGTGTTTATTACTTGAGCCATACATTTGATTAAAACAAGTTTTAATCGAGTACAACTCGCCACAAGAGGGAATTGAACGCACATAGCTTGCATGTGATGAAGACACTGACTCCATATTTTGTTCAAACATTAACATGCTTTATATATGTCTTACCATAATTTACTTTGTTCGATCTGATAGCCGCCCTTAGTGTTATTAGCCCGGTACATAATATCATCACTATTACCCCCATCATGACCCAAAACATGTTAATACCTTCTACGGTTTCTGAAACAAAGAAGATGACTGTTTTATTATTACATGCTTTATGCGATGTGATGTTCGTTTTGCAGCGTAATTACTAGTATATGTCTATATACAGTTTAATAATACTTAACGGCAATATAGCGAATAAGAATCTCTATTTCTTGTAGTTATTCAATCCCATCGTTCTTGCCTCGCTCATGACTTGTCACCGAGTATGACTTATCACCAGATTTACCACATTAGAGCAGCTGAGTTAACCCCAGATTATAGTGGGTTCGTTGTGCTCCATCTTCAGTGTTTCGTGTAGTATAATATCGACTATTGTCTTTTCGTTCCTTTTTCTTTTGACCATTGCATTGTTTGTTCCTTTTTCTATTGGCCATTTCTTGTTTGCCCTTCTTCGATTTACGAATCCTGATTACGCCTTTTGATGTGTTCGTCGATAAATGTGCATTGAAGCTTTCAAGCATACACACGTTTACTCAAAATGGTGGGAAATATACTCATGTAGCATACAGTGAAACGATTTGTACAGAGTATAATTAATATTTTCTTTCAAACATATTTTACATAATATGGTATGAAAAGGCGAGATTTTTAACCGTTTATGGTTCGACGATGACCAAAAAGAGAAGAACATGTTTCTTTATAATTTGGGGAGTTAATTTCCGTTACAGCAATTACATTGCAAATTATAAAACATTCATGACCGATCACATTGGAAATATATCAATTGTGTGGACCCATACAAGTAGATTACCACCTACACTTTAATCGAAATACCTGTAATAAACGGGAAAATGAGCGGTCATGCGTTTGTGTGTTAAGTACATCATCTAGATATTGCTAGTGGATTTTGGAAATGTTTCCACAGTCAGTTCCGGATTTACTTAGAGGCTTGATAGGCTGAAGTTTAGGGCCTCAGTATTTAGGTGGCCTCCGACCAAGGTGTATACAATTTGTAACACTATTATTGGGCTTTCACACTTATGCTCTCAAAACGTACTGTACTTTCTAATTAACTCTTCAACAATTTTCCTTATAGAGTTGCACTCCATTTCAGAATATTGCAGAATTTTAAACACCCCTCATCATCTTTGCATTTATTCAGATTGATTAAGCATACTTCCATCTTCCTCCAGTCGTGAAGGTGGGGTATTGGGAGGGGCCTCACAAGTGGAATAATCTAGGACCTCTCTTTATCTAAATTCGGCACTGTCCACAGTGGTATATTTTTTTCATTTTATTGATTAAAGACTCGTTTCGTTTCTACACTTAATGTTATTCCGTCTTCAGTTTTTTGTTGTTGTTCGTGTGTTCTGGTCGTTTGTTATTTACTTCCTTTGTGCTTGTGTCCGGATTATCCCTTTCAACAGCACATTTGGGTAACCTGTATTTGTCTGAAGTAATAAATTCAGCTGTAAAGAATGCATATAATTAGAAAAGGCAATATTGTCTGATATACATTACATAGAGAAATTATGAGGCGATAATGCAAAAAGCAATAATAATTCAAATATTGACCGCATGTTCTTATTTGAAAGATATGGCCCCTATTTACACATTATGAAACAAAAAGTCAAACCAGACACCATACAAATGTAAGACAAACCAAGATAAAAGGCGGGATCAGATGACAAACAATATGAGTGATCAGGAATTTGTGACTTGTCAGTTTATAATGTCGAATACATGACGTACACAAAACATACACAGTATAACGCGACTTCGGCTACAGACAGAACTGTAGTGAAGGTCAATCAAAATTAAAGCTTGGACACCATGCATTCTCACTTAAAGCGGCGTGTAAGACGAAGTTTCGTAGGAGGGTCAGCTCCATCCTGATTCTCTGGGGTCTGCCGTCGCATAGGAAGAACACGAACATGATTATTAAATTTGATATATTTTTCATGCCTCCTAGCTAAACGTTTTGAACATGAATTTTCGTATAGAAGTATAACTTATAAGTATATAAGCAAATCGAAAATCGGAGTAATGATGCAAACAAAGTCTCTATCTTAAATGTAGGGTTTGGGTGATGATGTTTAACGCCACTTTCAATAACTTTTATCGTGGCGATCAGTTTCATTAGTGGAAGAAACCGGTATACCCGGCGAAGATCACCGACCCTCCACAAGTCATTGACAAACTGTATCACATAATGGTGTAACGAGATTCGAACTCACACCATTAAAGTTGGTAGATACTAGTTGTAAATCCAAACTACCATACAATTACGACCACGACGACTCCTATTATGTAAGTAATAAAAAAGATTTAAAAAAACATGCATATATATATATATATATATATATATATATATATATATATATATATATATATATATACAATGAAACCTGAACTTTAAATAAAGTCCCACTGTAATATAGACTATCTTTCTTAGTGAAACCTGCATAAACCGAAGACCTGTATATTACGAACACAGAAACTTGTCCTTAGGATGTTCAGTTTAGACAGGTTTTATTTTATTATTCACAATTTAATGGAGTCTAATTTCTTATAGTAAGTGATTAATAACAAATATATTGCAACTTAAAGCAAATATTGAATAGGAATACCTTCCTTATCATCATCAGCGTGTCGAATATCTTTACAAACTTTGCCGAAGTTGTTGGCTACACAAACCCTGTATTCTCTTTGTGAATGACTGGTCTTGTTAAATATCAACCGACTTACAAAACCTTTGGTCTCCACCAATTGTTCATATATGCTGATGTTAACAGTTGTTTCCTGTGTGTCTTGACGCCATTTATTAGAATTATGAATAACTTCAGAGCTTTTGTACCATTTGACATATAATACACCGGAAGCAGAATAAAAATGTACAGCAAATAGTAAGCCCGTTTTCATTGGCTGTGTAGTTGTATTTAAAATCACTGGTAGATCTGAAAAACAAAAATCCATGTAATAAAAACGTAGATATCAAATTTAGTGCGCACGAAGAGTTTCTAGAATAACCTTCATAAGGTGTGGTCATAGTCAAAACCTTGGAAAACCAAATAATTTTAAGAGCATAAACAGGATAGCCAACATCGGCTGAGGTAGACTATGCCTGAGGAAGGACATTAGTTTTATTAATAATTACAACATTTGAGAACTGGATGTTCATTGATACAAATATATAATAAACCATGTCAGCAGAGATATCGACCTAGTGATGGTAATTAAAACGATATTGAAGTTAGTGCAATATTGTGAAAAGAAAGATTAAGCAGTCGTATTAAACAAAAGACAAAAAATGGTTCACTAAAGACTGGACAGAAAACTGTAGATTGAAAAACACCAAAGGTGAACTCTAGCTTCCGGAAGGGCTAGTAGCTGTGATATATCAAGAATGTACTTGCATATCGTCTGTGTAGAAAGAACGCTTACAGCAGAAGGACGCTTGATGAGATAACTCTTTTGCATTATGTTGGCGCATGACATAGTTGCCATAACAGTTGCAATAACTTTTTAGCTAATTTACATAGTAGATTATTTAATAATAGCTACTGTTTCATATACTTGCTATTCTATTGTTGACAATATTCACTAAAGCACATTTTGCAGAAAAAAATCAGTTGTTTCAATTTGCAATCAATAAACCTGTTAGATTAATAGACATTAGTTAATTATTTTATATTTTGCATTATGGTCGATTAAGAATTTAGCTTGATTGGAATTGCATTTGTAATACAAACGGGTGTTACTAGTGGAGCAGGCACTGCTTACCATTCAGGGGCAACTGAGTTCACCCCCGCTTTATACGTAATGTTTTGTAGATCGTTATTTGTCCTTTTTCTTTTGGCCATTGTGTTGTCTATCTTTGGTATCTTCAAACTCTTCTTGATTCTCCAGATTTGTGTTTAAATTACCTGCTACAAACACTTTTGCTGTTGTATTTGTCAAGTAAATTCCATCTGAGAACGAGTTCCAAATGCTGCATATATATGTTCCCGCATCTTGATATCCACAATGGCTTATTTGAAGATATCCCAATCTATTGTCAACGAAACCATCCAAGGAGCGGATAACGACATCATTAAACACATGTTTCCATGGATTAAAGCCGAAATCTTTTACACCACCATGTATTCGACACACTAGTGCCACACTATTGGTACGGTTACAGTGAGAACTGTCATTTAGCATTAGCTTTGGAGATTCTGGCAATAGAACAATAAAAAATAATAAAGCAAAATCGATGTAAAGCAAATGAAGACAATCGTTTTATTGGTATATATACAGGTCATGTTGTCTGTTGTGTATTCATACATGTATAATCGAATGGGTAACATTAATCTGCAATCTGGCATCAACATCAATCACCCACTACGTACTGCTAAGGTTATTCGGAATGTTAATTCTCATATGCAGTTTTCTCAGAACAAACCGGTAATACTCGTTGTTCTGCATGTAGCTCGCAAAAACAAAGCATATAATTACAACCTTTTAATGACGTCGTCGATACTATAAGTTATTTACGTTCCAATCCGTAGATATGGAGATTTTAACACGCTGAAGTGGCCAAGTACATGACGAATTTATCCCGGGTTATTGCCAAAAAATAAGACACTTTGCATGTAATCTAAGGTTTGTATATGCGAGACCCAGTTTATATGTGTAATATGTGGCATCAATTCACAAATAACAATTTTTAAATATTATATTTTAGCAAAAGATTTTTTTCCCATTATCTATTCTAAATTGTTGTCTTAGTAATGACAAGTATGCCACACACACATTCCTGGCTTCGCACAGGCAAATACTCTGCACACGTGATAAAGAACTTGTAACCACCTACCTCATATTGCAGTGTTGAGTGAATCACACACACACACACACACACACACACACACACACACACACACACACATTCCTGGCTTCGTACAAACAAGTACTCTGCACATGTGATCAATAATTTGGTACATAATCAACAGGCTCACTAGTATCAAGTGATCAACTTTAGTGATAAATAAATATTTTCAAATTAATTACTTACCCACCACATCTATCGTAACTGTATTTGAAACGGAAATTTTATCGTCTGCCACTTTCATTTTACAAGTAAGGTTTTTCTGATCAATAAATTTGTCCGCTTTGTAGTATAAAACATATGTTCTTCCGTCTTCCGAACAGTGGCATGTATTAATATTGCATATGTTTTCACGAAACGAATTATAACACACATTCTCGTGACTTCTTATATTGGTAAGTGTTATGTCGTCTATCAAGAATTCCGCTGTTTTTTTGCCTGGTACCAAAAACGATGAGCAGTTTAGTTCAAAACTTTGATTTACGCGAACATAGCGTGGCGCTGATATAACGATATCTTCTGTCAAGCCTGAAATATATATGTTAAATTTTCTTCCATGTTAAGCATATTCTGCGAGTATTGTAGTACAAAGGAAAATGTCGCTTTGTGTGATAATAAATAAACAGCGGCTAATATAGTATGTGATATCAAAGACCTACATTTGTAATAATTACACCTCAGAATGAAACAATTCAAAAAAGCAAACAATTATGGAGTAATATTTAATTTTTGATGCTTTTTGTAGCAAATGTCTATGTCTTATGGACTCTGACAAAATAGAAATGGTTCAACGGAGGGCTGCGAGATATGTCACCAACCGAAAACGAAATACATCTAGTGTTGATGACATGCTACAACATCTTAAATGGCGGAGCCTTGAGGATCGACGCAGAGATGCACGCCTTGTCATGACAAGGTGGCAGTCAGTAAAAGTGACAGACTTTCACCATCCCTGAGACACTCCAGAAACATGCACTCTCAATCATATCAGGTCCCATTATGTAGGACCCAACAGAGAAAGGCATCATTTTCCCCTCGCACCATTGTAGACTGGAACCACCTACCTCATATTGCAGTGTTTAGTGAGTCAGTCGAGTCCTTCAGCGGTGCCATTACTTCATCTAATCTTTAAATTCACTCCCATTTTGTGAATATTTTTAACCTTATTTTCTTATCAAAATAATGTTTTTTTTCTTTTTCGTAGCGCAATTCCCTTGACATAATCTTCAAACTGTTGAAGTAGGTCAATAATTGCTAGAAGTTGAAGTAGAAGTAGCAGACTGAGTTCCCGGGGTAAATCGCCGAAAAGTCAGAAGACGAACGCAGAGTACCAAGGAGTTCCGAAGAGAAATTCGAGTATACTGACGATCAGGATGAAAGAAAACGCCACAGTACAAATAAGCATAATGGTAAAGCAAAACAACAGAACAAAAATATTAGACGCCATCATATGATATAAAAAGCGATGTCTTAAGCTTAGGTTTCTCTTGACCATTTGGTAAAACAAAACAACAGAGGAAAAACATCAGACGTCATCATATGATATAAAAAGCGATGTCATAAGCTTAGGTTTCTCTTGACCATTTGGTAAAACAAAACTACAGAACAAAACATCAGACACCATAATATGATATAAAAAGCGATGCCTTAAGCTTGGGTTTCTCTTGACCATTTGGTAAAGCAAATCAACAGAAGAAAAACATCAGACGCCATAATATGATATAAAAAGCGATGTCTTAAGCTTAGGTTTCTCTTGATCATTTGGTAAAACAAAACAACAGAAGAAAACATCAGACACCATCATATGATATATAAAGCGATGCCATAAGCTTAGGTTTCTCTTGACTATGTGGTAAAACAAAGCAACAGAAGAAAAACATCAGACGCCATCATATGATATAAAAAGCGATGTCATAAGCTTAGGTATCTCTTGACCATTTGGTAAAGCAAAACAAGAGAAGAAAAACATCAGACACCATCATATGATATAAAAAGCGATGTCATAAGCTTAGGTTTCTCTTGACTATGTGGTAAAACAAAGCAACAGAAGAAAAACATCAGACGCCATCATATGATATAAAATGCGATGTCATAAGCTTAAGTTTCTCTTGACCATTTGGTAAAAAAAAAACACAGAAGAAAAACATCAGACGCCATCATATGATATAAAAAGCGATGTCTTAAGCTAAGGTTTCTCTTGACCATTTGGTAAAGCAAAACAACAGAACAAAACATCAGACGCCATCATATGATATGAAAAGCGATGTCATAAGCTTAGGTTTCTCTTGACTATGTGGTAAAACAAAGCAACAGAAGAAAAACATCAGACGCCATCATATGATATAATATGCAATGTCATAAGCTTAAGTTTCTCTTGACCATTTGGTAAAACAAAACAACAGAAGAAAAACATCAGACGCCATAATATGATATAAAAAACGATGTCTTAAGCTTAGGTTTCTCTTGACCATTTGGTAAAACAAAACAACAGAACAAAACATCAGACGCCATCATATGATATAAAAAGCGATGTCTTAAGCTTAGGTTTCTCTTGACCATTTGGTAAAACAAAACAACAGAACAAAACATCAGACGCCATCATATGATATAAAAAGCGATGCCTTAAGCTTAGCTTTCTCTTGACCATTTGGTAAAGCAAAACAAGAGAAGAAAAACATCAGACGCCATCATATGATATAAAAAGCGATGTCATAAGCTTAGGCTTCTCTTGACCATTTGGTAAAACAAAACAACAGAAGAAAAACATCAGACGCCATCATATGATATAAAGAGCGATGTCTTAAGCTTAGGTTTCTCTTGACCATTTGGTACAGCAAAACAACAGAACAAAAACATCAGACGCCATCATATGTTATGAAAAGCAATGTCTTAAGCTCATGTTTCTCGTGAACTTTTATGAGTAATATGTCAGATATTATCCATCCTTGTTCAAACATTTCCTTGCAGGAAGAATATATACCATGGTATTGTGTATTAAATGTAAATACAGACAACCTGTAATGGTTGACATTATTTTGAAAATAAAAAGACATATCGAGGCTCAATTACCTCGTGCATATAATGTTTTACATAGTTATATTTATTTGCATATTTTTCGAATGGAACTTGACACGTTTATGAATGACGACATATGTGAATTGATTAGTGATTACAAAATATAGATACATATATTGTAGGTCAATTATTCCTAGAATTAATAACACTAATCTTGACTTCATCATAACCACAGGGAACCTTTGGTTAAGTTGCTTCCTCGAGAGCATTAACCCTCTATAACAGAAGTTCTAATAGCTCTGTGATATCGTTCCAAATGAGAAATATATTACTCCTCATGCAGGTGCCATCGAAATGTTGCTAAATATAAATGAAAAGTTCTGCCTGAGCAATTTGAAAACATCTCTTTTTCAAACTTTTGTTTTTAACCAGCTCTCACTGTCAATTTTAATGTGTTGGCCAAGAAGTGACATTACGTGAAATTAATGTATCGAGCTCGCGTACGTTCCTTCTTTTTGAGAAGATCCTTACGTTAGTGTATCGCCACAAAATACAACAAACATATAATGTTGATTATATTCGGTTCTAGTGTATTCGTTATAACATATTTTTTGTAAACTTACCAATTTGAAAGCACACACACAAAATCGTCATTTTAAAAATATTCATAATGTTTTCAAAACATAAATCGATTATGTTGAGGAAGTATTTCCCACGGCAGGCTAATATATTTTATAATTAGAACATTTATCATGTTGTTATATAGAGTCAAGTAGTTTTTTCCTGGTAATTTTATAATAATACATTCAATAGCAATTGTTTCATTGAATTAACACGGCGCGTAATGATACAGGATTTTTCTTTTTTTTTCAGCGTTTCCTGACTAAGCGGGTTGCAAATATAAAATAGACATGGGCGAAATTGTGCTTAGAACTATTTTCACCGGTTTTTAGTGGGGTTCGTGTTACTCGATCTTTAGTTTTATGTGTATGTTATATAGATCGTTGTTAGTTGTTTTCCGGTTGTTGACTGATTTTGACTGTTTGTATACTTATGAGTTCTGACTTTCCCTTTGTAAGATTGTTCGGAGTTCGGTAATTTTGTTATTACCCTTATTTGTCCTTTTTCCTTTGGTCATTGTGTTGTCTGTTCTTCTTCGGTTAACGGATTCTGATTACCTCTTTGGTATCTTCAAACTCTTCAAGGAATACCCCAATATATAGTATCTTTGTTTTTCATATCTTCCAAATACCTCAAATATGCCCACACAAATTCGAAAAAAGGCGCACAAGTCAAAGATAGTCATGTTTTGCTCGAAATATATTGATTGTTCTGATTTTTTAACTTGTGTTTCTGTGGTACAAAACGTAACGCAGAACTGACATAGCATACAACATAAAGATCAATATATAAATGTGGTGATTGCCTAGAAAATGTGGTTTATCATTAGCGATTGGCACCATCCTTTCCGGGTTCACTGAGCTTTGCTTGACTTATTGACAAAGGACTGATGATGTTTAATATATTATTTATTAGAACCTAAACAGTACATTGTTTGATCATTGGGTGGTCTTTAACTCTCATCTTATTGAAATTCAACAGTACATAAATTGATCATTGAATAGACTCAGCTGGTTGAACTTAAACAATATATGAATTGATCATTGGGTTGCCTTACCCTGAGCTGATTGAACCTAAACAGTACATGAATTGATCATTGGGGGTCTTACCCTGAGCTGATTGAACCTAAACAGTATATGAATTGATCATTGGGTGGTCTTACCCTGAACTGATTGAACCTAGACAGTGTATGAATTGATCATTGGGTTGTCTTACCCCGAGCTGATTGAACCTAAACAGTATATGAATTGATCATTGGGTGGTCTTACCCTTAGCTGATTGAACCTAAACAGTATATGAATTGATCATTGGGTGATCTTACCCTGAGCTGATTGAACCTAAACAGTATATGAATTGATCATTGGGTGGTCTTACCCTTAGCTGATTGAACCTAAACAGTATATGAATTGATCATTGGGTGATCTTACCCTGAGCTGATTGAACCTAAACAGTATATGAATTGATCATTTGGTGGTCTTACCCTGAGCTGATTGAACCTAAACAGTACATGGATTGATCATTGGGCTGTCTTGCCCTGATCTAATTGAACTTAAACAGTACATGAATTGATCATTTTATTGTATTTGTGACGAACGCCGGGTGGTGGCAAACTTGTATTGATAATATAAGAAGGAGAAAACTTAGACTTTGAATATAAGCATTTAATTTTTTAAACAATTAACAAAGATTATGAAACAAAACAAAAGAAAATAAACATTAATGATACAAGTAACAGTCAATACATCGGACACACGCCACCGATCACGATTTTTCACTAAACGTCCAACACTCTTGTTCCAGAGCTCCACATCTCCACAGTCGTAGTGCAATATCTGGATACGTTAATCACATATTATTAATCTAACAGGAAACATATAACAGGACATATAACACTGGAAACATAACACAGGAAACATAACCTTCAAATATAATATTCATATTAAACTTGCTGTACATTATATCAGCATATTATACTTATTTGCATACATATATATATATGCGTATTTCAATAAACAGTTTATTTCTAAATTTGTATGTATAAATATATAAACTAAATATATAAACGCTATATATATATACCTTCATATTTCTAAATTGATATATTGATATTATCCTGTTATTTACAAAATATATGTCCAAATAATTAAAAACTGGTCTATACATGTATGCGTTATATTTGTTACATATATTGTATAATGCTCATGTCTATAAAGGTGTTCGACAACAATGTTTATATGATTCATATACATCTGTACCGCAGTGGACCTATATGACTCGACATCCTCTGTACACAAATAGCTGGCGATAATTCGCTATGTAAAATCCTAACCCCTAATACACATTTAGCTACCTTACGCGTCATGTAATACAAACAAAAATATACAGAATATCCAACAGAACTGGACCGCGTTAGTATCCACGTTCAAATAGAATATGACAGTATTCAGGTTCGAATCTCATACTGCTTTATGCTAAAGCATATACATTTTAGATGACTATAATTCACATTAAAGTTACTACGATTTAACCATTAATATATAAATTATTTCTAACAACTAAAGCTATGAAAATCATATCATTACTCACCCCTTGTAGCAAAGACCAATGTCCAGACAGACACACAGACAAGAGGTGAAGTCAGCTTAAAATCCACCTGTGATGTAAATCTATTGTCTAAACTCTTCACTCAACAAAATCCATCCCGAAACTTCTCACACAGCTAAACCATGCATCGTGAAGTCGTGACAGTATTTCCCTGATCTGATTATAGCTTAAATGGCGCTTGAATTAATTATTGGATGGTTTTACCCTGGACTGATTGGACCTAAGCAGAACATGAATTAATTATTAGCTGGTCACATGCACAATTGCATGCATATTATTGTGTTCACTATATCGTAAAGTTTTTAACATTTTTATATCGGAAACCACTAAACCATTTGACAAGAAATTATGATTGAATGTATCAAAGTGGAAACGTGTTAAATAAACATTCACAGATAAATGTTAAAATATAATTGACTTCAAAGTCGAAATGTGTAAAATAAACATTCTTACGTAATGTTAAAATTTTATTGACTTCAAAGTTGAAATGTGTTAATATAAGCATTCACAGTTGATGTGTAAAATAAACATTCACAGTTAATGTTAAAATTTTATTGACTTCAAAGTTGAAATGTGCTAAAATAAACATTCACAGCTAATGTTAAAATATAATTGACTTGAAAGTGGAAGTGTATTAAATAAACATTCACAGTTAATGTTAAGATATAACTGACTTCCAAGTGGAAAAGTTTTAAATAAAGATTCACAGTTAATGTTAAAATATAATTGACTTCAAAGTGGAAACGTGTTAAGTAAACGTTCACAGTTAATGTTAACATATTATTGACTTCAAAGCGGAAACGTATTAAATAAACATTCACAGTTAATATTAAAGTATTATTGACCTCAAAGTGGAAACGTGTTAAATAAACATTCAAAGTTAATCTTAAAATATTATTGACTTCAAAGCGGAAACGTATTAAATAAACATTCACAGTTAATATTAAAGTATTATTGACCTCAAAGCGGAAACGTATTAAATAAACATTCACAGTTAATGTTAAAATATAACTGTCTTTCAAGTGGAAACGTATTAAATAAACATTCACAGTTAATGTTAAAATATTATTGACTTCAAAGTGGAAGTGTGTCAAATAAACGTTGACAGTTAATGTTAAAATATTATTGACTTCAAAGCGGAAACGTATTAAATAAAAATTCACAGATAATATTAAAGTATTATTGACCTCAAAGTGGAAACGTGTTAAATAAACATTCACAGTTAATCTAAAAATATTATTGACTTCAAAGCGGAAACGTATTAAATAAGCATTCACAGTTAATGTTAAAATATTATTGACTTCAAAGCGGAAACGTGTTTAATAAATATTCACAGTTAATGTTAAAATATAATTGACTTCAAAGTGGAAACGTGCGAAATAAATATTCAAAGTTATAGAATACAGTCAAACCTGTATTAAAATGTCACATTTTGGAAAAAAATAAAGTGGCATTATAAGACATGTGACCTCTTAACAGAGGTTTAATCCATGTGCAATTTCCTATGACAGGACAAGAAAAAGTCGAATGCTGAATACAGGTGACTGCATGGGCAGGTTTGACTGTATTATGACAAAGTACATTTTTCTTTCTCCTCTGACTGTTTTTTCCAATTATTGCTCTTTTGTTTTGGTAGCATGTCTTCTTCCAAATCACTATTTTTACGTTTTGGAACAGAGTCATTGTAGCTTCCTGCTGAGGAATTGTCGTCATTAAACAAATTACTTACGGTACTACAAGGATCGTCTTCCTGGTTCCCCTCATTGATAACTGTTACTGTATCAAAAAAGTTATAGAGGAATCCGAACGTTGGTCGATCATTGGGATCTTCGCCCCAACATCGTAATATAACATGGTAGACAACATCAGGACACCCTTCCGGCTGTCCATGACGATATCCACCTTTAATCAAGTTAATTGTGTCTTGCATCTTTATCCCTGTAAGCATATATATGTAAAGAGAGATAATCGTATATTTCCTTATTAATTCAATTTACATGTACAGTCAAACCTGTATATAAAGGCCACTCAAGGGAACCTGAAATGTGGCCTTTATGAGCAATTGTTCTTTATATACAGGTTAAAATTATACGCACTATTCATTAATGGGAAAATGAGACTGCCCTTTATAGACAGTGATTTGTTATATATATGCCATTTAAGGCAGGTTTGACTGTATCTTTCATTCTTTATGTTAATTCAGAAAAAATTAGCAGTAATAATAGCAATCACTGCCATTGTCATTTTAACCGCATCGGTGGCGTAATGGTTAGCGTGCTCTCCTCAAGCTCGATAAATAGTGGCTTCGAGCAACATGTCTACCCACAGAATGTTGTTTCATTACAGCTAGCACTATAAAAATCCAACTAAGCGTGTTGGTCTAGTAAAAAGCGGATATCATTATCATCTCATTGAATGTAGCCTGTTCTCACCATGATATAGCTGCAAACTTGCTTATTTGGCGTTATATAACAACCATTCACTCCATTGTCATTCCTGTGATTGGAAATCTTTGGCTTACCAGCGGAATGGTTAAATGTTCTAGTTGGATATGTTGTCAGAACCATTACGGCTTAATCTCCTCTTTTCAATTTGATTTCATGAATATTTTTGTATGATCTTACAGACAATTATAGCGTCATACATGATCTTACAGACAATTATAGTGTCATAGTGTTTTGTTGATCAATGTTTGTCTTTTTGTCTGTTTTCTTTTGGTCATTGTATGTTTGTACTTTCTTCGATCAACGGGACATGATTACCCCTTTAGTGTCACAATTGTTTCCTATTGTTTTAACTAATTTCGAAGACTATTTTGTTCACGTCATTATACAATGTATGTAATGTTTATCTACAATGACTTACCCGGATATGGTTCACCTCCAAACGTCATCATTTCTACCATTGCAATACCAAAGGACCAGACATCGGAAAATATTGATATTGTTGTGTCAAGAACAACTTCTGGTGCAGTCCTTTTGACCGCAACCGAGAATGGCTTCTCTTCAGGATATTAAACATGATTGTATAAACATAGAAATCGATTAATTTTGGATTGTGTGGTTCAATGTAAATGAAAAGGAGACCGTTGTGGCCACGATAACATGGTAGTAAGATATAGATCTACCTCCTATATATATAGAGTACCTAATATCACTAAGGAGCTCAATTCTATTCTGTGGCGAGGTGCACTGTACTAAAGTTTGTCAGTGACTTGCAGAAGGTCGCTGGTTTTCTCCGTGTGATCCGGTTTATAGCAGTAATAAAACTGACTAAAAATAGCCTCCTACTTTTGAAAGTGTTGAAAGCCCTGGACAATATACCGGTATCTGGAATATAGTTGCCAGTGGTGTTATACACTACTTACTCTAACAATGAAGAAACATATTTCCAATTGTTTTTTAGATTTGGAAAAACCTGATGTTTGATATGTGGAGTCATAGACATTCAATTCGATAACCTCCAGGCGTTATTCCATAGCATTTTTTATTTGGCCGACGCCGTGATCGTGAATGTTTATCACCACTAAAATTGTGAGTTCGAACCCCGTTCATGGCGACGTGTACTCGATATAGCATTATGTGATAATGTTTGTCAGTGACTTGCGTCAAGTCGGTGGTTTTCTCGGGTACTCTGGTTTCCTCCACCAATATAACTGATCGCCATGGTATAACTGAAATATTGTTGAAAGTGGCGTTAAACAGCATAAACCAGAAAGGGTAATAACAAAATTACCGAACTCCGAACAATCTTACAAAGGGAAAGTCAAAACTCATAATTATATAAACAGACAAAATCAGTCAACAACCGTAAAAATGTGAAAACCGTAATGACCCTGACTTGGTACAGGCATTTCTAAAGAAATGGTGGGTTGAATCAGATTTTAAAGCGCCAAACCTCCCGCTTTCATTACGGTTCAAAGGTTCCGGCTGTCACTATAACAGTATTTAAATACAGGAAAAACATAGGTAAAATAGTTGTCAAAGCTGTACTCTATTCAGTGAAGTAAATGTCAGACACTTTTACGTCACACATTGATAGCAAAATATTTTTGACATTTTTCTTGACCTCCTTATCTTTATACATTTTCACTATATGAAAAGGCATCCTTTATTATCGTTTCTGCAGAGACGGAATATATTTTGACAAGACCTTGGTATCGGAATATAAACATTTTAAGAGATCGAATAAGGCGAATCAAACCTGAAATAATCGCAATTCTTGAAGTGGCCAAGAAAGTGAGCGGTCATGTACTGTGTGATGGTTGTATCGAATTTGTCTCTTTCTACGACTATTTTATTGGAACTGATCCGACAGTGTAGTATTTTTGTTTTTCATTTTTAGTGTTCTTTATCCTATGTGTTTCGATACAACATTATGTGATAAAGTTTGTCAGGTCGGTGGTTTTCTCCGGGCACCCCGGTTTCCTTTACCACGAAAAACAACTGACCGCCACGATATAACTGAACTATTATTGAAAGTGGCGTTAAACACCATAACCCTAGCCTCTTACTCCTTATCTTATGTGAGACAAAATTACCGTTATTTCCCTAGTGAACCCAGAATCATGAGTTTTTCATAATTAAGTGACAATTTTGTAATATCACTACCAAGAGTTTGAATATCTAATTAAATATCAAATTTATGTTGAATATATAAGCAGTTAATACAAACCCATTTTCAATACATCCTGATCCAATTTTTTTGCCATTCCAAAACCGATGATTTTTTCAACCTTTCCATCTCCTATCATTACGTTTTAGCACATAAATCTGTATGAACAATTCGCTTAGAATTTATATAATCCATACCACAGCAGATCTAATAACAACAATAATTGTTAGGATATCTTTTTAAATGAGTGAGTGGTGCTTAACTCTAAATGAGCAACTTTACAGCGTTATCACAGCAAGAACAATACAAACGTAGATATTATATTAAGTGGGCACTACTCGTTTCTGGAATAATCTTAATCAGGTACGTTCAAAGCCAAAATATTTGAAAGTCAAATCATTTAAAAGTCTTTGGGAGCAAGAAATCCAAAGGTCATTAACAGGATAGACAAAATCGTCTAAAGTCATCGATGCCTTAGCTTTAATAATAATTATATGATTTAAGAACGTCAATTTCGATAAAAATATATCTAATAAACCATGCCAGTGCCGAAACACTCGAAACACTGACTACTGGACGGTACAAATGACGCTTCAACGAGATGATAATGTCCGCCCTGTAGTAGATCTTAGAAATTTAGATGTGTCAGAATTGATTTGGTGAGTGAGTGATTGTTGTTTAACGTTCAATGAACATTTGTTTTAGGTATGTCATGACGATAACAATGTACCTTTCGATGAGATAATGATGATGATCGCTTTGTATTAATCCAACATGCTTAGTTAAATTTGCATAGTGCTAGCTCGCTGAATCAACAGTTTGTGAGTAGACATGTCATTCCACTCTGACAAATTATCCTGATTCCAAGCCAACTAGTTTTTGCTCTTAATCCCAAAAGCAGTATGCCTAGCAGGGAAATAACAAATACCAATTTTAGAACACTTTGGTTTGAACCGACCGGGATTCGAACCCATGATCTAGAACCGCACTCGCGGCGAACACATCAACCAGTATGCCATCAATGCGATTCATATAAAATGAAGATATCATTAAGTAAGCATACATTAAATGAGCTATAATATAAACGTTAGAGAAAACAGAAGGGGAAATCAAGAATGGACAATCCAGAGAAACTGGCAACATTTGAAAAAAAAAGACACGGGACGATGACAAACAAAACAAAGAACACAACACAGAAATCTGAAAAGATGAGCAGCACAGACCCCTCCAAAAACCGGGAGTGAATCTCGATGCCCGCAAAGTGTAAGCAGTTCCTGCCTCTTATAAGACATCCACCGTGTTATTCATATATTCAAGACGTATTGGACACCACCATGCACAAACAATCACAAATAACATAAATAAGATATGAGCCACACTACAAACAACTGGGGATAAAGACGAACCGAACATCGCTTTAATGTTGAAATCGTAAAGGACATCACAACAATGGTAACATATACAGTACTGGTCTATAAGATCATCGTTATTAGGTCTGTAATAAAGGCTTGCAGATGCTAAAAAGATAGCAGAATCAGCAAATCGACGATGGAGGACAATGCAATGGTAGATTATATTAGGTTTATGATGCTTAACGACTCTTTAAACAATATTTCATTTATATCATGGCGTTCAGTGTTATTATTGGAGGAAACCGGAATACCCAGAGAAAACATCCTGTAACTGACAAGCTTTATCACATAATGCTGTATCAAGTACACCTCGCCGGAATGAAATTCGAACTCACAACGTTAGTGCTGATAGGCACTGATTGCACCGGTAGCTGTAAAACCAACTACTACACGATCACGACCAGGACGGCCCATCAATGGTAAGAAGAAAAAACAAACAAAGCAAAAATACAAAAAGCTCAAACAATAGTCCACAACCATTACACAGAAAACGACAAAGTGAGCAAAACGAACCCCATTTAAACCAGAGATGTATCATGTGCTTCTAAAGAATAAGATATACCTACTCTACTAATGACATCCGTCATGGAATTGTTAATCAACATGAAACTTATTTGAGACGAAAATCGTGCTTCATACCAGTATACGTAAATACATTTAAAAAATACATACACAAAGTATGAAACCATTAAGCAAATCGTATTGTTATAAATACTGTTAGAGTGACAGCCGAAACATTTGAACCGTAATGAAAGTGGAAGGTTTGGCGCTTTAAAATCTGATTCAATCCACCATTTCTTTAGAAATGCCTGTACCAAGTCAGGAGCATTACGGTTTTCAAAGTTTTCTGGTTGTTGACTGATTTTGTCTGTTGATGTACATATGAGTTTTGACTTTCCCTTTGTAAGATTGTTCGGAGTTCGATAATTTTGTTATTACCCTTACGTGGTGAAAATGAACCGAACATCATTTTAAGGCAAAAATCATAACGAACATCACATTACGGAACAAAAATCGCATAGATCTCCAATTTGACAAAATGGACAGCATGAACTACATTAAAAACCAGGATGAACTGAGGTGCTCCGGAAGGGTAGACAGTTACTGCTCATATGACGTATATCATCTATCTGTATTTATTATTTGATTCCAAATTCAAATATCAGCCATTTTTCAATTGAAGGAATGCAGGTAATTGAAGGAATGCAGTGTGAAGGTCAAGGCTATATCGAGTACCTGTACATCAATAGATGTCAAATCTTCTAATTGTTCTGTAATCAGGTTTTTAGTTTATGATGATTTTATTTGTTAAATTAACAAAAGGGATAGGACACAAGTTTTACCAACTTATGAAGTCTTCTCCCATTTATACAATAAATTCACATAGTATAATGATCATTCTGAGCATACATATAATACATATAGAGATATATTGTAAATAATTAACGAATTAATAAAAAGGTTGTGTTGGGTGGATACGAGGTTGGAGAGTAGATAATTATCGAGTAATTATACTACAAGGAGTCTTTTTGAAGATTTAATAAAATTGAAAACGTGTTTGATGATATTAATATTTTCTTCGTATGTTAAATCATCCGACCCACGGGTTAGTAGATTCAAATTCAAATCGCTTGTCTGTACCCAATTTAAGTTGTTCATCATAATGCGTCTTATTTCAGTATAATTAGGACAGGTAAAAAAATAATGGAATGCATCTTCCCGTGGAGCTCCACAGGAACACGCAGCATCATTTACTATATTAACCTTTGATAGATCGTAATTTAGAAAGGAATACGAGTTACGAAGTTGAGTAAGAATAATATTAAGTTTTCTGGAACCATAATACAAATGTTTCGGGATACGTTTTGTGTTATCTGACTGTTCCTTTCGAATGGCTTTTTTGAATTTAGTTAATGTGTCAAGATTACGATCAAATTGATCTAGCCGGTTCCAGAGTTTAACAGTAGATGGAATAAAAGATTCAGTTGTAATCGAGAGTCTACAAAAAGGTATTATTAAATCCGAACCGTTTCCTAAGGGGTAAATAGTTGTGCTTTGTACAGTAGGAGGAATAAGTTCTCTAAGAAAATTTGGTGCGTGTCCATTCTTTATATTGTAAAATAACTGGAGTTTCCTATTATGCCTTCTACTAGAGAGAGTAGTCCATCCTGTTTCTGAGTATAATTTATCTGTTTTTGTGAAGATTGGTAATGCAGTTACAATCCTTGCAGCATCTAGTTGCAATTTTTCAAGTTTGGTTGAATAACACACTCCACAATTATCCCATATTTCACAGGCATATTCAAAAATTGGGCGGATATATACTAAGTACAGTTTTTCTAGATTTTGTCTACTTAACCTATATTTTAATTTTCGCAGAATACCTAAATGTCTTGATACGCTTAAGATTATATTTTCAATGTGGTTATTCCATTTAGCATCGCTTGACAAGGTTACACCCAAGTGTTTATGGCTCGTTGTTATAGGGATATTGTTTCCATTAAATGTGAAATTAAAATTATATCTAACGTCTGTATTGGAAAATAACATAATCTCAGTTTTGTCTGGATTAAAAGACATTAACCATTTTGTGGACCAGGTATTTAGTTCACACAAATCATGATTTATAACATTTTCAATTTCAACAACATTTTGACTTGAATAACCTAAAGAAGTGTCATCTGCAAAGAGTCTACTGAGAGAGAGGAACTTCTCTCCAATATCATTTATATAAATTAAAAATAGTAAAGGGCCTAAAACTGACACTTGGGGGACTCCAGCAGAGACTTCACAAACAGTTGATGATGTTGCCCTGTTAATCACTTTTTGCTTTCTTTGATACAAATAATTTTCAAACCATTTAATTAAAGGACCTTTTATACCATAATAATTCATTTTATGTATTAAACCCCTGTGCCAAACTTTATCGAAAGCTTTGGAAAAGTCACAGAATAAAAAACAACTAAATTCTTTTTTTTCTAGTGAATTGAGTATAGAGTTGTATAGTTCTAACAACTGGTGGAAAATAGAATGTTTCGGAAGAAAGCCAGACTGATACTCATATATAAGTTTGTTTCTAACAAGATAATTATAAACATTTTTATAGACTACTCTCTCCATAATTTTACCAACACAACTTATCAAAGATATCGGACGGTAATTTGAAGGCAAAGAGGCATCACCTTTTTTAAAAATAGCTATCACGTGTGCAATTTTCCAGCTTGAAGGATACTTGCCTTGTCGTAAAGATTTGTTAAAGATAATTTGAAGTGGTTCGGCAATTTTTTCTGGGGCTATTTTGAGCATTTTATGGCTGATTTTGTCAGGACCGGACGCTTTTTTCAGGTCTAATATTTGAATGAAATCTACAATTTCACTAGCAGTCACAAAAATGTCGGTAATTGAGTCATTAGTTTTACTTTCAAAAGGGGGTACTGGTATATTTTCTTCCTCCAACTTAGATACTAAGCTAAAATATTTATTTAATAGTTCACATTTTTTGTCGTCGTCATATACCATTTCATCTAAATGTTCATCATTAATTGTGTTTCGAAGCGGAGGGAAACAGTTACTTCCCTTGTTAGATTTAATTAGCATTTTCATTATTTTCCAGTAAGTTTTAGGGTTCGTCGAATTATCTAATAATATATTGTCTAAGTTACTTTCAAAATTTTCTTTTGCTTTCTTTTTCATATTATTGACCTTGTTCCTTTGTTTTTTATATTTTAAAGTATCACTTTCCCTCCCAAATTTGAAAAAAATTTTCTCAGGCGATCGCGTAGTCGAATTTCTTTTCTAATTTCGTTATTAAACCATGGTTTGTCATAATCCCGTACAGTTATAGTTTTCGTTGGAATACTTTGCCTTGCTATGTCCAAAAATAATTTTGTAAATTCTTCAACCATGTCATCTACGTCGTTTAAAAAGCCTATCATTTCATTCCAGTTAATTTCGTTCATTTTGTTATTAAAGAGTTCTAAATCTATATTCTCATACTGCCAAATTTCTCTGGTAAATGAACATGAAGTCGATTTTGGACATTTGAGAAAAGCAACTGCTGCATCGTGATCACTAATTTCTGATGGCATCTCAAAAACATCAGAATATAGTGGGGTCATGGTATCGGAAATTATAATTGGGTCTAATAAATTATTTAATCTTGTTGGTTTTACTATAACATTTCTAAAATTAAACGTGGTCATCAAGTCAACCAGCTTGTTATTATTTACATTAAGAAGATTAGAATTCAGGTCGCCCGAAATCACGATATTTTCGTTTATCTGATGAGCTAATTCAATAGCATGCGTTAATCGTGACCAATACTCGTTGTCGGTCCACTGTGGACGGTATGTATTGCATAAAAGAAAAGATTGACCCTTCGCGTGAATCTGAACCCAAAGACTTTCATCTAAATTATTCTCTAGTTGGATTATCCTTGAAATGTTTACATTTTCTTTCGTATAAATCAGAAGCCCCCCTCCCGTTTGATTCTGTCTGTCGCGGCGTTGGATATTTTTTGTGAAGGAACATAATTCAATATCGTCGTTCTGAATACTGTTATCAAGGTGCGATTCAGTTATTACTAGAATATCAAATTCATCTGCAAAATAAAGGTAATAACAAAATTACCGAACTCCGAACAATCTTACAAAGGGAAAGTCAAAACTCATAATTATATAAACAGACAAAATCAGTCAACAAAATGCTGGACGAAATTTGTTTTGTTTCTGATACTACGTATATTGATATTACACAAGGAAATGGAATTATCGTTTGAACTATTGTCTAAGTTAGGCGGTGAACTCGATATATAAGTTTCCGGACCAGGATTTAGTTCGACATTACCGATCATTAAGATGAAGTGAAGAACGAATAAAAGAAAGACAACATTTACATTTGGATTTAAACTCTGGAGGACAAGGAGGGACACGAACAAGAAAGAACACCGTAAGTTTGTTAATAAGATATTTCTATAAGAATCGGCTTGTACAAGCACACATTTACTTGAGATCCTTGAACAGTTATAAAACATGCCTATGGCTGATCTGTAAGCTTCTAATGAATTACCCATTGGGTTTCAGAAGAAGATAGATACAGAGACAGCCACAGTCAGATTTTATATGTCGTAAAGTAAGAACCTCTTCGCATCCACAAAAACACAGGTATATGTACAGGTAAGTATAAAACAAATATACAACATTGAAGAAATTGGAGATGAACAATGAACAAAAAAGTATAATAAAAAACAATATGTACACAGTTACATATGCTGATGTCATATATTGGATTTATTTCAGGCAAAGCTGAAAAACATAGGAAAAATATTTCATAATTATTTGTGTTATTCCAAAAAGGGCGAATAGGAAGATTTGCTGAGTAAGGAACAATTAAGGGAAAGAAATGGAAAAAAAAACAAACAAAAACAAAAACAAAAAAAATGTTTCTGGTGTGTTTTATGATGACATTAAATTGATAGAGATATTTTAATGCTTAGGATGTTATGTGAATTTTTTTTTTATGAAGAAGAGGAAGAAAAAAAAAAAAAAAAAAAAAAAAAAATCCAGTTAGCAACAGATGAATTTTGAGGTTAGATAAAAGGTTTCTAAGTGGGTTAATAAATCATTCGATGCAGCTTTGGTTACCAACATAATAACAACGAACACCACAATTGAACAACAACACACACACACACACACAAAATACAAATTTCGGCAACAGCATATTTATTCATTGATTACTGTATTACAAATACATGTACACACCTATACAAACATATATACATATACTAATTTCATGTGTTATTATTGGAGTTATTGAACAGTTTTAATTAAACAAAAGCGATGGCATTACTGAATAAAAACAGTTCTACTTAACTTTATATATCGACAAAGACATCACAAAGTTATACATGATTAATAAAATGTATATTTTCCGACTGCAACAATGTATTTATATCAGCTATACATGTTTGAGAAATAAAGATATACCGGTATGTAGAAGAAATATATAGAGTTGATGCATCAATGACAATTGCACTCCAAAAAAAAAAAAAAAAAAAAAGGGGGGGGGGGAACCACGTATATTGGGTAAATGAGAGATAAGCAGCAATTGCACATGTATCTAGGTCACGAATTTGGTCGACAAACGTAATTACACACGTATTTGTTCATTATTTACTAAAAAGTTAATATTCCTTTTCTTTCGGTTCTACATGGGTGGGGTAATTGAAGGATGATTTTTTTTTAGTAAAAACTAAGCAAGAAGCAAGGAAAACCCAAATTGACCCAGTTATTTTCATGAATGAAAACGATAACAAACTGAAGAAAGATATATTTGTATTTATTTCTTGTTAACTTGGTTTTTGAAAGCCTTTCGAGTTGGCAAGTTGGGTGGGGTAATTGAACGCTATTTGTCAGAAATTAAAATTAATTATGTCTACTCATTTTCATGATGTGAAAAGGTAACAAAGGGAAGACAGATTGCATGTATTTCATGTTAACTTGGTTTTTAAAGCTTATTGAGCTAATGGCAGATGGATGTAAAGTAGATATGTGTAGGTTAAAAATTGTTCAATATAGCTTTGGTTACATGTGTACCAACATAATAACAAAATACAACACACGTATTGAACGATAACATGTAAAAAATACAAATTCAACTTCGCATTTACTCTTTGCTTTGTACTGTAATTCCGGCAAATATTGGTTACATACAATAAAAAGAAAAAAAAAAAAAATAATAATAAGTAAATAGAAAAAAAAAAAATAAAAATATTAATAAAAAAAATATTTTTCTTTCCCGTTGAGGATTTTTTTTTTTTACATCTTGGCGAGGACATCGTAAGTATACATATAAATTATATGTATACTACCGGCAAACACAACACATGAATGATGGAAACATGTCTCTACGAAACAAGCACATTTCATATTTACCGACAGTGCATACTCAATGGTTTGTACTGCAGTTTCGTGTAATCAAAACATAAAGAAAAGCTTTAGAAATATAAATACACACACAAATGTAATGGGTGTCTACGGCGCGATGTGCGTTGAGTTAATTTTTTTCTATATAATATCTTCACTCCAAGGAATTATTGCAATAAAGATGTTTCCTTTGGTTTAACTTACCAATTAATTTCTTTTAAATTTTATTTTACTTATTTCAAAGGTTTAATAGGGTTGAATTAAAAAAGTTTGAGCTCGTATATTTTGGTAGAGAGGGAATATGTTATTTTATCAATACACAAATATGGTTGTATTATAGTTGAACTATATTTTTAGTGGGGAGAGAATATGCATTACACAAATAAACAAACATTTGTAGAGTGATTATGGTTACTGTATCAAAGATTACAGTTGAAGTTTAAATGATTTGAGCTTGCATATATTTTTTTTGGGGGGGGGGGGGGGGGGGGGGGGGGGAGGAGCCGTATGCAATTCTATATAAACAAGTGACCAATTTTGGAGTAATTAAGTTTGCTGTATCAAAGTTTATATTTGAACTATTATGGTTTGGGCTTGTATTTGTAGGGGGAGGCAAGGAATATGCAATTACTGTCTCAAAGATTATAATTGAATTGTAAATAGGTTGGGCCTGGATTTTTTTTTTAAGTATGGAGGGAATATGCAAATGTACCCACACACAAATAAGCAAATTTAGAGTAGTTTTGGTTTACTGTACTAACTTTTGTATTTTAATTATAAATGGTTTGAGCTTGTATTATTTTGGTGGAGTGTGATATACAAATCTACCAATACATTGAATTTGTAGTATACTGTTTCATAGATTACATTTGAACTATATATTTAGGGAGGGAATATGCAAATATACCAGTACACAAATAAGCATTTGTAGATTGAATATAGTTGCTTTATCAATAATATACTTGAACTAAATGGGTTTGGCTTGTATTTTTTGTGAGGAGGGAGTATACAAATATACCAATACACAATTAGACAATTTTAGAGTCATTTTAGTATACAATATCAAGGTTTATACTTGATTATAAATGGTTTGAGACTGTATTTTTGTTTGATGATGAAAGTATATGTAAATCTACCAATACATAAGCATTTGAGGTGATTGTAGTTTACTGAAACATGATTATTTTATTAAGCAGTAATCAGGTTCGATTGTTCCTCCAGGTTTCTTAGAAACTGTTAAAGGTTTCCTAGTGACATGTATTCAATGATCATTGACGTAGGTGGCCCCGTACAAATTCCGTAGATGTGAATGATGCTTGCATGGTCGCATGTTGCCAATATATCAACCTGGTTCATTAAATGTCTCGATGCATCGTCAGTGTTCTCTCTCGCCGTTTTCACTGCAACTACCGTTGACTGCTTAGTGCTTAGCGATGCCCATGTCCCTACAAATAACAATTATTAAAGATCATAGTGTCTTATAAGAAGCAGGAACGGCTTAGCCTTCGTGAGCACACGAGTTCACCCCCTGTTTTGTTAGTGGGGTCCGTGTTGCTCATCATTTTCTTGTGTGTTGTCCTATTATGTATCTTTACGTTCTGAGTTTCGTGTTGTGGCGTCCGTTACGATTTCCGCATACAAATGATGTTCAGTTCGTCTTTACCTCCAGTTGTTTGTAGGAGGGCGCATGTCTTATTTATGTTATTTGTGTTTGCTTTCGCATAGTGGTGTCCAACACATATTGAGTTGTGTTTTCCTTTTGTTTTACTTCCTCTTGTGTTCCTTATTTTGCCAGTTTCTCTGGTTTGTTCTGTTTTGATTGCCCTTTAGGTATTCTCTACCGTTAAATAACATAAACGTACAAAAGTAATACACTCCTACAATAGTGCATAATAGATGAAATCTACTTTTTTATTGCTATCACTGTGTCGATATCTCTCTGCTGGTGGACTATTTGTCCCCGAGAGTATCATCCGCCCATACACTTTTAAGTATTTCGGTCAGTTATTTGCCTTTCCATTACACTTTGAGCGTGCTTTATGAAGCTTATTCCAGAAATGCGTCGTGTGCACTAAATTAGATTCTTTTTTTCTATGGTATTATAGTTGAAGCAACAGCGACACGAGCAATCTATAGCGAACTACTAAGTAGAAAAAAACACTTAAAATACTGTACATGCCTTTCCAAATTTCAGCAAACTGTCCTGTTTTAATTTTCATACCTCTTCTTATTTCAAACATTGGAATTTCCAATATTGAATTGGTCACCTTATCTGTAATTAAAAGGAAAACTTAATGATTATCTTTAATCAGAAATGACGAAATGGTTACACATTGCAATAGAAATAGTCTGAACTACCGTTTTTATGCCTACCGATCTACCTGGCCTGTAGTTCGAGTGTTGTATATTCATATGCGCTCAGCTGATATACCTCGTTTACAACCGAAGTATAGTACATTTACATGTGTTCCACTTTACCTTGTCTACAACTGGAGTATAGTACATTTATATTTGCTCCACTTTATCTATCTACAACTGGAGTATAGTACATTTACATGTGTTCCACTTTACCTTATCTACAACTGGAGTATAGTACATTTACATATGTTCCACATTACCTTATCTACAACTGGAGTTTAATACATTTACATTTGTTCCACTTTACATTATCTACCACTGGAGTATGGTACATTTACATATGTTCCATTTTACCTTATCTACAACTGAAGTATAGAACATTTACATGTGTTCCACTTTACCTTATCTACAACTAGGGCATAGTACATTTACATGTGTTCCACTTTACCTTTTCTGCGACTGGAGAATAGTACATGCACACGTGTTTATCCGATTTACCTTATCTACAACTGGAGGATAGTACATTTACATGTGTTCCACTTTACCTTATCTACAACTGGAGTATAGTACATTTACATATGTTCCACATTACCTTATCTACAACTGGAGTATAGTACATTTACATATGTTCCACATTGCCTTATCTACAACTGGAGTATGGTACATTTACATATGTTCCATTTTACCTTATCTACAACTGAAGTATAGAACATTTACATGTGTTCCACTTTATCTTATCTACAACTGGAGTATAGTACATTTACATGTGTTCCACTTTACCTTATCTACAACTGGAGTATAGTACATTTACATATGTTCCACATTACCTTATCTACAACTGGAGTATAGTACATTTACATGTGTTCCACTTTACCTTTTCTGCAACTGGAGAATAGTACATGTACATGTGTTTATCCAATTTACCTTATCTACAACTGGAATATAGTACATTTACATGTGTTCCACTTTATCTTATCTACAACTGGAGAATAGTACATTTACATGTGTTCCACTTTACCTTATCTACAACTGGAGTATAGTACATTTACATATGTTCCACATTACCTTATCTACAACTGGAGTATAGTACATTTACATGTGTTCCACTTTACCTTATCTACCACTGGAGTATGGTACATTTACATATGTTCCATTTTACCTTATCTACAACTGAAGTATAGAACATTTACATGTGTTCCACTTTACCTTATCTACAACTAGAGCATAGTACATTTAAATGTGTTCCACTTTACCTTTTCTGCAACTGGAGAATAGTACATGTACATGTGTTTATCCAATTTACCTTATCTACAACTGGAGTATAGTACATTTCTATGTGTTTATCCAATTTACCTTATCTACAACTGGAGTATTATACATTTCTATGTGTTCATCCAATTTACCTTACCTACAACTGGAGCATAGTACATTTACATGTGTTCCACTTTACCTTTTCTGCAACTGGAGAATAGTACATGTACATGTGTTTATCCAATTTACCTTATCTACAACTGGAGTATAGTACATTTCTATGTGTTTATCCAATTTATCTTATCTACAACTGGAGCATAGTACATTTATGTGTGTTCATCCCATTTACCTTATCTACAACTGGAGTATAGTACATTTACATGTGTTCCACTTTATCTTATCTACAACTGGAGTATAGTAAATTTACATGTGTTCCACTTTACCTTATCTACAACTGGAGTATAGTACATTTACATGTATTCCACTTTACCTTATCTTATCTACAACTGGAGAATAGTGCATTTACATGTGTTTATCCAATATACCTTATCTACAACTGGAGCATAGTACATTTCTATGTGTTCATCCAATTTACCTTATCTACAACTGGGGTATAGTACACTTACATGTTTTCCACTTTACCATATCTGCAACTGGAGTATAGTAAATTTACATGTGTTCCACTTTACCTTATCTACAACTGGAGTATAGTACATTTACATGTGTTCCACTTTACCTTATCTACAACTGGAGTATAGTACATTTATGTGTGTTCATCCCATTTGTCTTATCTACAACTGGAGAATAGTGCATTTACATGTGTTTATCCAATATACCTTATCTACAACTGGAGCATAGTACATTTCTATGTGTTTATCCAATTTACCTTATCTACAACTGGAGCATAGTACATTTCTATGTGTTTATCCAATTTACCTTATCTACAACTGGAGCATAGTACATTTATGTGTGTTCATCCCATTTACCTTATCTACAACTGGAGTATAGTACATTTACATGTGTTCCACTTTATCTTATCTACAACTGGAGTATAGTAAATTTACATGTGTTCCACTTTACCTTATCTACAACTGGAGTATAGTACATTTACATGTGTTCCACATTACCTTATCTACAACTGGAGTATAGTAAATTTACATATGTTCCACTTTACCTTATCTACAACTGGAGTATAGTACATTTACATGTGTTCCACTTTATCTTATCTACAACTGGAGTATAGTAAATTTACTTGTGTTCCACTTTACCCTATTTACAACTGGAGTATAGTACATTCACATGTGTTCCACTTTACCTTATATGCAACTGGAATATAGTACATTTACATGTGTTCCTTTTTACCTTGTCTACTACTGGAGTATAGTACATTTACATGTGTTCCATTTTACCTTATCTACAACTAGAGCATAGTACATTTACATGTGTTCCACTTTACCTTTTCTGCGACTGGAGAATAGTACATGCACATGTGTTTATCCGATTTACCTTATCTACAACTGGAGTATAGTACATTTACATATGTTCCACATTACCTTATCTACAACTGGAGTATAGTACATTTACATATGTTCCACATTGCCTTATCTACAACTGGAGTATGGTACATTTACATATGTTCCATTTTACCTTATCTACAACTGAAGTATAGAACATTTACATGTGTTCCACTTTATCTTATCTACAACTGGAGTATAGTACATTTACATGTGTTCCACTTTACCTTATCTACAACTGGAGTATAGTACATTTACATATGTTCCACATTACCTTATCTACAACTGGAGTATAGTACATTTACATGTGTTCCACTTTACCTTTTCTGCAACTGGAGAATAGTACATGTACATGTGTTTATCTAATTTACCTTATCTACAACTGGAATATAGTACATTTACATGTGTTCCACTTTATCTTATCTACAACTGGAGAATAGTACATTTACATGTGTTCCACTTTACCTTATCTACAACTGGAGTTTAGTACATTTACATATGTTCCACATTACCTTATCTACAACTGGAGTATAGTACATTTACATGTGTTCCACTTTACCTTATCTACCACTGGAGTATGGTACATTTACATATGTTCCATTTTACCTTATCTACAACTGAAGTATAGAACATTTACATGTGTTCCACTTGACCTTATCTACAACTAGAGCATAGTACATTTAAATGTGTTCCACTTTACCTTTTCTGCAACTGGAGAATAGTACATGTACACGTGTTTATCCAATTTACCTTATCTACAACTGGAGTATAGTACATTTCTATGTGTTTATCCAATTTACCTTATCTACAACTGGAGTATAGTACATTTCTATGTGTTCATCCAATTTACCTTACCTACAACTGGAGCATAGTACATTTACATGTGTTCCACTTTACCTTTTCTGCAACTGGAGAATAGTACATGTACATGTGTTTATCCAATTTACCATATCTACAACTGGAGTATAGTACATTTCTATGTGTTTATCCAATTTACCTTATCTACAACTGGAGCATAGTACATTTATGTGTGTTCATCCCATTTACCTTATCTACAACTGGAGTATAGTTCATTTACATGTGTTCCACTTTATCTTATCTACAACTGGAGTATAGTAAATTTACATGTGTTCCACTTTACCTTATCTACAACTGGAGTATAGTACATTTACATGTATTCCACTTTACCTTATCTTATCTACAACTGGAGAATAGTGCATTTACATGTGTTTATCCAATATACCTTATCTACAACTGGAGAATAGTGCATTTCTATGTGTTCATCCAATTTACCTTATCTACAACTGGAGAATAGTGCATTTACATGTGTTTATCCAATATACCTTATCTACAACTGGAGCATAGTACATATGTGTTCCACTTTACCTTATCTACAACTGGAGTATAGTACATTTATGTGTGTTCATCCCATTTACCTTATCTACAACTGGAGAATAGTGCATTTACATGTGTTTATCCAATATACCTTATCTACAACTGGAGCATAGTACATTTCTATGTGTTGATCCAATTTACCTTATCTACAACTGGGGTATAGTACACTTACATGTTTTCCACTTTACCATATCTGCAACTGGAGTATAGTAAATTTACATGTGTTCCACTTTACCTTATCTACAACTGGAGTATAGTACATTTACATGTGTTCCACTTTACCTTATCTACAACTGGAGTATAGTACATTTATGTGTGTTCATCCCATTTACCTTATCTACAACTGGAGCATAGTACATTTCTAGGTGTTTATCCAATTTACCTTATCTACAACTGGAGCATAGTACATTTCTATGTGTTTATCCAATTTACCTTATCTACAACTGGAGCATAGTACATTTATGTGTGTTCATCCCATTTACCTTATCTACAACTGGAGTATAGTACATTTACATGTGTTCCACTTTATCTTATCTACAACTGGAGTATAGTAAATTTACATGTGTTCCACTTTACCTTATCTACAACTGGAGTATAGTACATTTAGATGTGTTCCACTTTACATTATCTACAACTGGAGTATAGTACATTTATGTGTGTTCATCCCATTTACCTTATCTACAACTGGAGAATAGTGCATTTACATGTGTTTATCCAATATACCTTATCTACAACTGGAGCATAGTACATTTCTATGTGTTCATCCAATTTACGTTATCTACAACTGGAGTATAGTACATTTACATGTTTTCCACTTTACCATATCTACAACTGGAGTATAGTACATTTACATGTGTTCCACTTTATCTTATCTACAACTGGAGTATAGTAAATTTACATGTGTTCCACTTTACCTTATTTACAACTGGAGTATAGTACATTTACATGTGTTCCACTTTACCTTATCTACAACTGGAGTATAGTAAATTTACATATGTTCCACATTACCTTATCTACAACTGGAGTTTAATACATTTACATTTGTTCCACTTTACATTATCTACCACTGGAGTATGGTACATTTACATATGTTCCATTTTACCTTATCTACAACTGAAGTATAGAACATTTACATGTGTTCCACTTTACCTTATCTACAACTAGGGCATAGTACATTTACATGTGTTCCACTTTACCTTTTCTGCGACTGGAGAATAGTACATGCACATGTGTTTATCCGATTTACCTTATCTACAACTGGAGTATAGTACATCTACATGTGTTCCACTTTACCTTATCTACAACTGGAGTATAGTACATTTACATATGTTCCACATTACCTTATCTACAACTGGAGTATAGTACATTTACATATGTTCCACATTGCCTTATCTACAACTGGAGTATGGTACATTTACATATGTTCCATTTTACCTTATCTACAACTGAAGTATAGAACATTTACATGTGTTCCACTTTATCTTATCTACAACTGGAGTATAGTTCATTTACATGTGTTCCACTTTACCTTATCTACAACTGGAGTATAGTACATTTACATATGTTCCACATTACCTTATCTACAACTGGAGTATAGTACATTTACATGTGTTCCACTTTACCTTTTCTGCAACTGGAGAATAGTACATGTACATGTGTTTATCCAATTTACCTTATCTACAACTGGAATATAGTACATTTACATGTGTTCCACTTGATCTTATCTACAACTGGAGAATAGTACATTTACATGTGTTCCACTTTACCTTATCTACAACTGGAGTATAGTACATTTACATATGTTCCACACTACCTTATCTACAACTGGAGTATAGTACATTTACATGTGTTCCACTTTACCTTTTCTGCAACTGGAGAATAGTACATGTACATGTGTTTATCCAATTTACCTTATCTACAACTGGAATATAGTACATTTACATGTGTTCCACTTTATCTTATCTACAACTGGAGAATAGTACATTTACATGTGTTCCACTTTACCTTATCTACAACTGGAGCATAGTACATTTACATGTGTTCCACTTTACCTTATCTACCACTGGAGTATGGTACATTTACATATGTTCCATTTTACCTTATCTACAACTGAAGTATAGAACATTTATATGTGTTCCACTTTACCTTATCTACAACTAGAGCATAGTACATTTAAATGTGTTCCACTTTACCTTTTCTGCAACTGGAGAATAGTACATGTACATGTGTTTATCCAATTTACCTTATCTACAACTGGAGTATAGTACATTTCTATGTGTTTATCCAATTTACCTTATCTAAAACTGGAGTATAGTACATTTCTATGTGTTCATCCAATTTACCTTACCTACAACTGGAGCATAGTACATTTACATGTGTTCCACTTTACCTTTTCTGCAACTGGAGAATAGTACATGTACATGTGTTTATCCAATTTACCTTATCTACAACTGGAGTATAGTACATTTCTATGTGTTTATCCAATTTACCTTATCTACAACTGGAGCATAGTACATTTATGTGTGTTCATCCCATTTACCTTATATACAACTGGAGTATAGTTCATTTACATGTGTTCCACTTTATCTTATCTACAACTGGAGTATAGTAAATTTACATGTGTTCCACTTTACCTTATCTACAACTGGAGTATAGTACATTTACATGTATTCCACTTTACCTTATCTACAACTGGAGTATAGTACATTTATGTGTGATCATCCCATTTACCTTATCTACAACTGGAGAATAGTGCATTTACATGTGTTTATCCAATATACCTTATCTACAACTGGAGCATAGTACATTTCTATGTGTTCATCCAATTTACCTTATCTACAACTGGGGTATAGTACACTTACATGTTTTCCACTTTACCATATCTGCAACTGGAGTATAGTAAATTTACATGTGTTCCACTTTACCTTATCTACAACTGGAGTATAGTACATTTACATGTGTTCCAATTTACCTTATCTACAACTGGAGTATAGTACATTTATGTGTGTTCATCCCATTTACCTTATCTACAACTGGAGAATAGTGCATTTACATGTGTTTATCCAATATACCTTATCTACAACTGGAGCATAGTACATTTCTATGTGTTTATCCAATTTACCTTATCTACAACTGGAGCATAGTACATTTCTATGTGTTTATCCAATTTACCTTATCTACAACTGGAGCATAGTACATTTATGTGTGTTCATCCCATTTACCTTATCTACAACTGGAGTATAGTACATTTACATGTGTTCCACTTTATCTTATCTACAACTGGAGTATAGTAAATTTACATGTGTTCCACCTTACCTTATCTACAACTGGAGTATAGTACATTTAGATGTGTTCCACTTTACCTTATCTACAACTGGGGTATAGTACATTTATGTGTGTTCATCCCATTTACCTTATCTATAACTGGAGAATAGTGCATTTACATGTGTTTATCCAATATACCTTATCTACAACTGGAGCATAGTACATTTCTATGTGTTCATCCAATTTACCTTATCTACAACTGGAGTATAGTACATTTACATGTTTTCCACTTTACCATATCTACAACTGGAGTATAGTACATTTACATGTGTTCCACTTTATCTTATCTACAACTGGAGTATAGTAAATTTACATGTGTTCCACTTTACCTTATCTACAACTGGAGTATAGTACATTTACATGTGTTCCACTTTACCTTATCTACAACTGGAGTATAGTAAATTTACATATGTTCCACATTACCTTATCTACAACTGGAGTTTAATACATTTACATTTGTTCCACTTTACATTATCTACCACTGGAGTATGGTACATTTACATATGTTCCATTTTACCTTATCTACAACTGAAGTATAGAACATTTACATGTGTTCCACTTTACCTTATCTACAACTAGGGCATAGTACATTTACATGTGTTCCACTTTACCTTTTCTGCGACTGGAGAATAGTACATGCACATGTGTTTATCCGATTTACCTTATCTACAACTGGAGTATAGTACATTTACATGTGTTCCACTTTACCTTATCTACAACTGGAGTATAGTACATTTACATATGTTCCACATTACCTTATCTACAACTGGAGTATAGTACATTTACATATGTTCCACATTACCTTATCTACAACTGGAGTATAGTACATTTACATGTGTTCCACTTTACCTTTTCTGCAACTGGAGAATAGTACATGTACATGTGTTTATCCAATTTACCTTATCTACAACTGGAATATAGTACATTTACATGTGTTCCACTTTATCTTATCTACAACTGGAGAATAGTACATTTACATGTGCTCCACTTTACCTTATCTACAACTGGAGTATAGTACATTTACATATGTTCCACATTACCTTATCTACAACTGGAGTATAGTACATTTACATGTGTTCCACTTTACCTTATCTACCACTGGAGTATGGTACATTTACATATGTTCCATTTTACCTTATCTACAACTGAAGTATAGAACATTTACATGTGTTCCACTTTACCTTATCTACAACTAGAGCATAGTACATTTTAATGTGTTCCACTTTACCTTTTCTGCAACTGGAGAATAGTACATGTACATGTGTTTATCCAATTTACCTTATCTACAACTGGAGTATAGTACATTTCTATGTGTTTATCCAATTTACGTTATACACAACTGGAGAATAGTACATTTCTATGTGTTCATCCAATTTACCTTACCTACAACTGGAGCATAGTACATTTACATGTGTTCCACTTTACCTTTTCTGCAACTGGAGAATAGTACATGTACATGTGTTTATCCAATTTACCTTATCTACAACTGGAGTATAGTACATTTCTATGTGTTTATCCAATTTACTTTATCTACAACTGGAGCATAGTACATTTATGTGTGTTCATCCAATTTACCTTATCTACAACTGGAGAATAGTGCATTTACATGTGTTTATCCAATATACCTTATCTACAACTGGAGCATAGTACATTTCTATGTGTTCATCCAATTTACCTTATCTACAACTGGGGTATAGTACACTTACATGTTTTCCACTTTACCATATCTGCAACTGGAGTATAGTAAATTTACATGTGTTCCACTTTACCTTATCTACAACTGGAGTATAGTACATTTACATGTGTTCCACTTTACCTTATCTACAACTGGAGTATAGTACATTTATGTGTGTTCATCCCATTTGTCTTATCTACAACTGGAGAATAGTGCATTTACATGTGTTTATCCAATATACCTTATCTACAACTGGAGCATAGTACATTTCTATGTGTTTATCCAATTTACCTTATCTACAACTGGAGCATAGTACATTTCTATGTGTTTATCCAATTTACCTTATCTACAACTGGAGTATAGTACATTTACATGTGTTCCACTTTACCTTATCTACAACTGGAGTATAGTACATTTATGTGTGTTCATCCCATTTACCTTATCTACAACTGGAGAATAGTGCATTTACATGTGTTTATCCAATATACCTTATCTACAACTGGAGCATAGTACATTTCTATGTGTTCATCCAATTTATCTTATCTACAACTGGAGTATAGTACATTTACATGTTTTCCACTTTACCATATCTACAACTGGAGTATAGTACATTTACATGTGTTCCACTTTATCTTATCTACAACTGGAGTATAGTAAATTTACATGTGTTCCACTTTACCTTATCTACAACTGGAGTATAGTACATTTACATGTGTTCCACTTTACCTTATCTACAACTGGAGTATAGTAAATTTACATATGTTCCACTTTACCTTATCTACAACTGGAGTATAGTACATTTACATGTGTTCCACTTTATCTTATCTACAACTGGAGTATAGTAAATTTACTTGTGTTCCACTTTACCCTATTTACAACTGGAGTATAGTACATTCACATGTGTTCCACTTTACCTTATATGCAACTGGAATATAGTACATTTACATGTGTTCCTTTTTACCTTGTCTACTACTGGAGTATAGTACATTTACATGTGTTCCATTTTACCTTATCTACAACTAGAGCATAGTACATTTACATGTGTTCCACTTTACCTTTTCTGCGACTGGAGAATAGTACATGCACATGTGTTTATCCGATTTACCTTATCTACAACTGGAGTATAGTACATTTACATGTGTTCCACTTTACCTTATCTACAACTGGAGTATAGTACATTTACATATGTTCCACATTACCTTATCTACAACTGGAGTATAGTACATTTACATATGTTCCACATTGCCTTATCTACAACTGGAGTATGGTACATTTACATATGTTCCATTTTACCTTATCTACAACTGAAGTATAGAACATTTACATGTGTTCCACTTTATCTTATCTACAACTGGAGTATAGTACATTTACATGTGTTCCACTTTACCTTATCTACAACTGGAGTATAGTACATTTACATATGTTCCACATTACCTTATCTACAACTGGAGTATAGTACATTTACATGTGTTCCACTTTACCTGTTCTGCAACTGGAGAATAGTACATGTACATGTGTTTATCCAATTTACCTTATCTACAACTGGAATATAGTACATTTACATGTGCTCCACTTTATCTTATCTACAACTGGAGAATAGTACATTTACATGTGTTCCACTTTACCTTATCTACAACTGGAGTATAGTACATTTACATATGTTCCACATTACCTTATCTACAACTGGAGTATAGTACATTTACATGTGTTCCACTTTACCTTATCTACCACTGGAGTATGGTACATTTACATATGTTCCATTTGACCTTATCTACAACTGAAGTATAGAACATTTACATGTGTTCCACTTTACCTTATCTACAACTAGAGCATAGTACATTTAAATGTGTTCCACTTTACCTTTTCTGCAACTGGAGAATAGTACATGTACATGTGTTTATCCAATTTACCTTATCTACAACTGGAGTATAGTACATTTCTATGTGTTTATCCAATTTACCTTATCTACAACTGGAGTATAGTACATTTCTATGTGTTCATCCAATTTACCTTACCTACAACTGGAGCATAGTACATTTACATGTGTTCCACTTTACCTTTTCTGCAACTGGAGAATAGTTCATGTACATGTGTTTATCCAATTTACCTTATCTACAACTGGAGTATAGTACATTTCTATGTGTTTATCCAATTTACCTTATCTACAACTGGAGCATAGTACATTTATGTGTGTTCATCCCATTTACCTTATCTACAACTGGAGTATAGTACATTTACATGTGTTCCACTTTATCTTATCTACAACTGGAGTATAGTAAATTTACATGTGTTCCACTTTACCTTATCTACAACTGGAGTATAGTACATTTACATGTATTCCACTTTACCTTATCTTATCTACAACTGGAGAATAGTGCATTTACATGTGTTTATCCAATATACCTTATCTACAACTGGAGCATAGTACATTTCTATGTGTTCATCCAATTTACCTTATCTACAACTGGGGTATAGTACACTTACATGTTTTCCACTTTACCATATCTGCAACTGGAGTATAGTAAATTTACATGTGTTCCACTTTACCTTATCTACAACTGGAGTATAGTACATTTACATGTGTTCCACTTTACCTTATCTACAACTGGAGTATAGTACATTTACATGTGTTCCACTTTACCTTTTCTGCAACTGGAGAATAGTACATGTACATGTGTTTATCCAATTTACCTTATCTACAACTGGAATATAGTACATTTACATGTGTTCCACTTTATCTTATCTACAACTGGAGAATAGTACATTTACATGTGTTCCACTTTATCTTATCTACAACTGGAGTATAGTACATTTACATGTGTTCCACTTTACCTTATCTACCACTGGAGTATGGTACATTTACATATGTTCCATTTTACCTTATCTACAACTGAAGTATAGAACATTTACATGTGTTCCACTTTACCTTATCTACAACTAGAGCATAGTACATTTAAATGTGTTCCACTTTACCTTTTCTGCAACTGGAGAATAGTACATGTACATGTGTTTATCCAATTTACCTTATCTACAACTGGAGTATAGTACATTTCTATGTGTTTATCCAATTTACCTTATCTACAACTGGAGCATAGTACATTTATGTGTGTTCATCCCATTTACCTTATCTACAACTGGAGTATAGTACATTTACATGTGTTCCACTTTACCTTATCTTATCTACAACTGGAGAATAGTGCATTTACATGTGTTTATCCAATATACCTTATCTACAACTGGAGCATAGTACATTTCTATGTGTTCATCCAATTTACCTTATCTACAACTGGGGTATAGTACACTTACATGTTTTCCACTTTACCATATCTGCAACTGGAGTATAGTAAATTTACATGTGTTCCACTTTACCTTATCTACAACTGGAGTATAGTACATTTACATGTATTCCACTTTACCTTATCTTATCTACAACTGGAGAATAGTGCATTTACATGTGTTTATCCAATATACCTTATCTACAACTGGAGCATAGTACATTTCTATGTGTTCATCCAATTTACCTTATCTACAACTGGGGTATAGTACACTTACATGTTTTCCACTTTACCATATCTGCAACTGGAGTATAGTAAATTTACATGTGTTCCACTTTACCTTATCTACAACTGGAGTATAGTACATTTACATGTGTTCCACTTTACCTTATCTACAACTGGAGTATAGTACATTTATGTGTGTTCATCCCATTTACCTTATCTACAACTGGAGAATAGTGCATTTACATGTGTTTATCCAATATACCTTATCTACAACTGGAGCATAGTACATTTCTATGTGTTTATCCAATTTACCTTATCTACAACTGGAGCATAGTACATTTCTATGTGTTTATCCAATTTACCTTATCTATAACTGGAGCATAGTACATTTATGTGTGTTCATCCCATTTACCTTATCTACAACTGGAGTATAGTACATTTACATGTGTTCCACTTTATCTTATCTACAACTGGAGTATAGTAAATTTACATGTGTTCCACTTTACCTTATCTACAACTGGAGTATAGTACATTTAGATGTGTTCCACTTTACCTTATCTACAACTGGAGTATAGTACATTTATGTGTGTTCATCCCATTTACCTTATCTACAACTGGAGAATAGTGCATTTACATGTGTTTATCCAATATACCTTATCTACAACTGGAGCATAGTACATTTCTATGTGTTCATCCAATTTACCTTATCTACAACTGGAGTATAGTACATTTACATGTTTTCCACTTTACCATATCTACAACTGGAGTATAGTACATTTACATGTGTTCCACTTTATCTTATCTACAACTAGAGCATAGTACATTTAAATGTGTTCCACTTTACCTTTTCTGCAACTGGAGAATAGTACATGTACATGTGTTTATCCAATTTACCTTATCTACAACTGGAGTATAGTACATTTCTATGTGTTTATCCAATTTACCTTATCTACAACTGGAGTATAGTACATTTACATGTGTTCCACTTTATCTTATCTACAACTGGAGTATAGTAAATTTACATGTGTTCCACTTTACCTTATCTACAACTGGAGTATAGTACATTTACATGTGTTTCACTTTACCTTATCTACAAACGGAGTATAGTAAATTTACATATGTTCCACTTTACCTTATCTACAACTGGAGTATAGTACATTTACATGTGTTCCACTTTATCTTATCTACAACTGGAGTATAGGAAATTTACTTGTGTTCCACTTTACCCTATTTACAACTGGAGTATAGTACATTCACATGTGTTCCACTTTACCTTATATGCAACTGGAATATAGTACATTTACATGTGTTCCTTTTTACCTTGTCTACTACTGGAGTATAGTACATTTACATGTGTTCCACTTTACTTTATCTACAACTGGATTATGGTACATTTACATGTTTTCCACCTTACCTTAACTACAACTGGAGTATAGTACATTTCTATGTGTTCAGCCAATGTACCCTATTTACATATTTACCTTCTTCGTTGATTAAAAATTCCTCTTCAGCCGGAATCCCATCCAATGGGTGATAAACAATGGGACAATGAGTCACATCCAGTTGAACGTCGCCTAATGAATTTACATACACATTTGGTTTGCTGTCGTATTTTACAGAAACATTTGTAATTTTGGATAAAACAGTGTGTAGTCCATTCGATTGCTGGTGTAACTTTTCCTTCACATTCGTAGCTGCAGATAACCTTGAATATTTGATGCATGACATTCCACAAAGTCTAGTTCCTGGTTATATTTTAAAATCTCTGTACGTATTGACTCTACTTTTATCCCCTGGTCTTGAACTCTTTGTTGTATTTTTTCCTTTCCCGTTGTTAGATCTCCATATAGGGCTTTTTCTTCTTTGTCAACATTTTCAATAATTTGAGATTTCCTTTGTGATATTTGTGCATGAATTGCGTTTTCTTGATGTTGCATTTCTTCTATATTATCGTCTCCGTTCTTTAGCAATTTGTCCGAAATACTAATAAGGTTTTCAATTTCTTCTGATAATTTGTCGATGATCGGATCCGACTTGATGTTTTTAGATGCTTCGCTAAGAGGGATAACTCTATCACAGGTACGATGAACATCTACCATGCATGAGCGACAACATGTTTTCTCATGCTGAGGACAGTAGAAATCTAACGTCGTTGCCTGGTGAATGTCACAGAATATGTGTGACGATACTGTTGACTACGGCAAGGACCCAATCTGCTTGACTTCTAAGAGAACATGAGCTAAGCTCAGTTTGTTTCGTCAATGGGCTCTGGTGCAATCATCACATACAAATTCCTCAGTCAGTACACAATGTTGTGGCTTTAGCTTGTACATCGTCTCTAAAACACGGATCACATAATTATGCTGTCATTATCTAAAGAATAAACGAAAAGGAAATTATGAAATGAAATCTTAAACACGACGGGTGCGACTAGTGGAGCAGGAACTGCCTACCATTCCGGAGCACCTGATTTCATTCCCGGTTATTAGTGGGGTTCTTGTTAGTTTTATGTGTATCTTTTGTAGATCGTTGGTTGTCCTTTTGGTCATTGTGTTGTCTGTTCTTCTTCGATTTACGGATTCTGATTGCCCCTATGGTATCTTCAAACACTTCTTGTCCTTTTGTCCTTTTTCTTTCGGTCATTGTGTTGTTTGTACTTCTTCGATTTACGGATTCTGATTACCTCCCTTTGGTATCTTCAAACTCTTCTTCAACATTTCCACTAATATCAACAAAACAAACAAACACATATTTCCTCAAACTAATGAACACAAAACAGAGCATGATTAATCAGTTAATTTAATTTCTGCTCTACACTCTTTATTCCCAATTGCAGGGTTAGGGTTATTGTGTTGAACGCCACTTTCAACAATATTCAGTTATATCGTGGCGGTCAGTTTTATTGACGGGTTAAACGGAGTACCTGCAAGAAGCCATCAACCTGTCGCAAGTCACTGACAAACTTTATAGAATAATGTTGTATCGTCCAACTGCAAATATTACAGATGTGAATATACAATGAAAAATAAAACAGAAACAACAACAAATGAGATGATCGAAATTGACAGTGAGTGCCGATTAAGAACTAAACTTTACGCTTAAAGAGATGATTTTAATTTTCCCATTGTGAATTTTCCATTTACATGTATATGTAGAAAAAATTCCAGCAACATCTGCATATGGTATGTATATCTTTCAGACGATACGACATCCTAGATGTCCGATTAGTCTTAGTGCTGCGAAAAGCAACATCCTCAAATTTAACAATCTATGGTTTGATCCAACCGACGATCGAACCCAAGATCTCCGGCACCGAGATGACCACGTTAACGATAATATTCCGGATGCGGATACTATTTTTTTCTATTTCAGTTTATATTTAAATATTCATCGGCGTAGGAGTGGACCGGGCAATCAATCCCGGCCGGCCTCCACTGACGCCCCTATTGAAGTAGCAACAAGTACTTACATCGTCTTTACTAATGATTTGCAAATTGTCTATTATAATAAAATTACAGGGTTAAAAAATATCATTATCATAAGTTTGATCACTTGTTTATTTTATTCCGATCTTTGTTTATTTGGCAAAGTCTAAATATTTTTATAGATATCGAATTTATAAACTTCAAAATAAAATTTTCAGAAATGATCAATTAAAGTTTAGTAAATATCTTAATCTGAAAAGCTATATTATGTAAATGTAAAAGGAAATGTACTCATTTCAGAATTAATTTGTTGTTTAATGCATTTACATTTACATTTACTGGAATACTGTGAAGGGCCGTCAAGCAGCATCAACTCACAGGAAAACTATTGTGGCGTGGCGTCCACACAAGACCGTTAAAAGTTGTCCGTATATACAGTTTAAAACTATTTACAGCACCACTTTACCCTACTATTTAATAAAACTGTGGAGTGAGGTCTTGAATGTCTCCACAGTTTTCTGGCTGACGACCCTCTCTGGTAGGCTGTTCCATTCCCGTAATGTCATTGGAAAGTAGCTGTATTTGTAGCTGTCATTATTACAGCTAATTGGAATAAAGCTGTTATTGCTTTGTCCTCTTGTCGTTCTTGTTGGTCTTACGACATATGGCGGTATTTACAGAGCGTTGATGTTGTTTACGCATTTGTAGAGGTTTACCAATCGCTGCTCTTGTCGTCTCTGTTGTAGAGATGTCCATGTCAGCTCCTGGAGCATCGATGTGACACTTTGGTAGCGATTGTACTGACCAGTTACAAAGCGGGCAGCTCTACGTTGGACCATTTCAACTGCATCAATTTGATATTGGCGGAGAGGGTCCCATAATAACACGATAAATAAGAGTGGCGAGATTGAATCTTTTATTTCGAGGGAATTCGAGATTTAGTCATTTAAACTTTGGGATTTCGAGATTAAACTAGAATTCGGGATGCAATTCTATAATTTTGGATATTCTGGAAATAACGTTTTATTTTGACGAGAATTGAGGTGAAAACTCCTCCTACCTCTTCAAATAAGCTACTATAAGTAACTATATGACGTCATTCCCAGGATGATATTGTTTGATTTATACTTAGCGTTGTTTATCTTACATTATTTCAGTATCAGTTCTAAATTCGACTTGTTCATTGATGTAGACATGGCCATGTGTCATGCATTAACCCGCGTTAAAGAAATCCGCCAATCATTAACATGATAATACCCGCGGGCATTATCATATTAATGATCACGCGAAGGTTTTAGGGTTGGGTCCCTTTTTTAAAACGCAATGGATATCGTGCAGTTGTCAACGCAAACCAACATAGCGGAAAGTCTTATTTCCTTGAATGATATAAAAATAATAGTTACTTATGTATGGGGCATTATCGTAATAGATACTGCCCTTGAGACAGTAACTATTTTATAATTGTACTGCCTTTGAGACAGTAACTATTTTATAATTGGATGACGTTCTGATTATCGTGATAGATTCTGCCCTTGAGACAGTAATTATTCAATAATTAGATTACATTCTGATGTATGATGATGTATCAAGAATGGTTTGAAGAAGCCAAAGAAGTCATGAAAAGCCGTAAATTGAAGGAGCGGAGACAACTCAATGACCAAGAGAAAAAGGACAAAAGTACAAGCAATGATCAACAAAAGACTACACAGAAAACTAAAGATCTAGCAACACGAACCCCACTAAAAACTACAGGATCTGGATGGACCGTGTAAGTTTTTCATCCGCCACTAGTGACACCTGTCGTGCTACTGTTAAATGACACGTGTATCATCTGGCTTGGTTTTTTTTTTCTGGCGTTTAACGCCACTTTCCACAATATTTCAGTTATATCATGGTGGTCAGTTTTATTGGTGGAGGAAACAGGAGTACCCGCTGAAAACCACCGACCTGTCGCAAGTCACTGATAAACTTTATCACATGATGTTGTACACCCCGCCCTGGTCGAGATTCGAACTCACAATATCAGTGATGATAGACACTGATAGCATTGGTAGTTGTTAATCAAACTAACATGGGATCACGACCACGATTTTGTTTTTATGAGAGCTATGTTATCACATTTATTCTTTTTTAACATTCCTGTTTTAGATACTATGGTTTTATAGCATCTGTCCTTGCAATCCAGTCACTTTGGTTTAGGTTTGGTGTATGGTGTTTAACGCCACCTTCAACAATATTTCAGCTATATCCTGGCTGTCAGTTTTATTGGTGGAGGAAACCGGAGTACCCGGAGAAAACCACCGACCCATGGCAAGGAAATGACGAATTTTTCCGCATTATGTTATATAGAGTACACCGGAACTCACAACTTTAGTGGGGATCGGTATTGATTCCATAGGTGGTTGTATATCCAGCTACCATACGATCACGACCCCGACGGCCCTTACATTCGTTTTCATTAAATTTTAAGTTGATACTTTTAACACATATACTTGACCGCTCAATTTCCTGACTTGGTGCAGGCACTTCAATAAAACGTGGCGGGACTGTATTAGTTTGATGGGCCCACTCCTGCTCTTTCAGTGAAATGATGCAGTCAGGCAAGTGTTTTCAGCACGTGTGAGTGAAATTCTAACTCTCAAATATAACCGGGCGAACAGCGTTATTATAAAGGACGCTATAATCCTGAACATTGTAAGAATACATAATAATATTACATGTATATAGAAAAAAAGGTGTAAATGACATACCAATCATCTCATGTACACTTTGCAATGTCGTCAATTTGACAAAACAACTCAACAAGATGTCATGAAAAAGTCGATAAGTTGCATAGCAAGTGAACAAGTTGGCCTTTAAATGTTGACATGTCGTAAAAGAACTAGAATTTCTGACATTTTATAATTAGTTCAGAATTAACTCCATGGTAGTTCAGAACTAACCCAACAATGTGTGTACCATATGCGCTTCCATACATGTGCGCTGTCATAGGAAACAATTAAAGCTACTGATACTGCAATTTCTTATCTTTAATATGCTAAGATAATTATTTCACATACCTAGTAAATTTATAATATCTGATATTTCTGTCATTCCGATTGCATTAACTAAAAATCCACAAAAATGTGAGAAAGCACCTTCTGGTTCTAAACCTTTGATATATGTAATCACGTGGCACAGAATTACAACTTGGAAGTTGTCATATTATGCATAAAATCAGTTATATTAAAGAGAGTCGATGACCTCAACCATCATTTAAATAAAGATATTATACAAGGTCATATTGAGACATAATAGTGATACAATAGTCACCTTTGAACCAACATATAATTACCAATAACATCTTTCGTCATCTGTAGACAGGTAACAGAATATTTTTCAACAGAAGGTGTTGATATCATCCGAACAACATTTTGAAAGATAAGATGAGACGATATTTAAAAAAAAACCTCTGATTTAATAATTTAATACTCAGAATACCGTGTCGCTTTAAACACTCGAGCGTGCCATGTGAGTTGTGAAATATAAACTCCATACGAGGGAGCGGTTGCTACATTAGTATTAAGGTGTGGAAAATTTATAATGGCAACATTGAAGTCGTCTCATTTGTCACAAAATGTGGTAGAAAATTTAGCATTGGTCAATACAAAAGGGGAGTTTTAGCATTACCTTTTTCTTATTTACAAAGCTTGATGGTACATGATGTATCTCTACTTCTACGCAAGATTCAGAAAAATACAAAAATATTTAGAATTTATTAAAAAAAAATATCATGGGGATGTAAATATTTTTAAAATAGGATGATTAATATAAATCACCTATGCATATCATACTGTAATAGACCGATTTATGAGTTGTAATACAATAGAAGTATTCTTTAAATTTGACTACTAAGTACACGTGTTACGTTTCCTCAAGTAGGAAGTGTGCAAAAAATGGGAGGCATATATACACCTGTTTTAATTATCTTGATGGCATGTAAGAATATTTTTATTGTTTTTCTTTTTGATTGATCGAAATGTGTTTCCATTTTATACTTGAACTTGTTTGTAAGTGAATTTCCAGTAATAAAGTACAATAACACCCGAATTTCCAGTAATAAACAACACCCGTATATATATGCATGATTAGATTTAATATTTAATATAGAAAAAACTTTGTTCAAAGATTTGAAATAAAGTAATTTAAAGGGCCCCTTTGGAATTTCACATGTAAGCTGAATTACTTTCAATTTTTCTATTTTCTTGGAATATCACTGAAATTTCTTGAATTTATATCATACTTTTCTTTGTATTCATTTGTGTATATTTGTGGTATATATGTAACATGAATATATTTTACCATTTACCGTTTAAGAAAAACTATCACAACCCATAAGTTGTTCTACCGCATCGGTGATGTATAATGATTAGCGTGCTCGCCTCGAGCGTGGTAGATCGAGGGTTCGAGTCCCAGTCTGGTCAAATCAAAGAATATACAATTGTTATTTGTTGCTTCTCCGCAAAGCATTCAGCATTAAGGAGTAAGAGCAAAGACTGGTTTACTCGGAATCAGAATAATGTGTCCGAGTGTGGAGCGACATGTCTACCCGTGAACTGTTGCTTCAGTGAGCTAGCACTATAAAAATCCAACTCAGCGTGTTGGTCAAGAACAAAGCTGACCTCACCATCATTATCTCATTGAAAATTAACTTGTTCTCACCATGATATAGCTGAACAATTACTGAGTTGGCGTTAAGCAACAATCACTCATTCACTCATAAGTTATTCTAGGGCTTTTGTGCAGTACAGTGATTTTCAAGGTAGAGCTACCAATTGCTACAACAATTGTACGTCATCACAATCTGGTTGACAGTTAACAAATATCCATATCTCAAATAGCAATGGATTGTTTTCCTTCTACGTAGATTTTCTTCTTTCCTCTATTACCTAGAAGATTTTTACCGGACTTGTCTATAATAATAACAGTATAAGAAGTAGGTACTGCTAATATTTCGCAAGGATCTGGGTTCAAAGTGTTCTTTTGGTGGGGTCCGTTTTGCTCATCTTTTTTCTGTGTTGTGTTTTGTTTTTGTTTGTGTTCGTCACGTGTTTTGTGTGCCAAATGTTGCCAGTTTCTCTGGATTGTTCATTCTCTATTGGTCTTCGGTTTTTTCTAGTATTTATTAAAAAAATATAGTTATCAAAATTTAATAAAACCTTGAACAAAAAACAATTAATAAAAACCGTGGAATATCACAGAACGACCAAAGGACATATATAATTAATCATTGGTGCAGGCACTTCAATATAAAGTGGAGGGGTTTACTTAGTTTAAGCTTGAACTTGTTTGTAAGTGAATTTCCAGTAATAAAGTATAACAACACCCGTATTAGACATGATTAGATTTAAAGTTTAATATTAAAAAAAACATTGCTGAAAGCTTTAAAGTACATGTATAATAATGGAGAAATATGGTAGAGCATTCCTTCCGTCCAGATGTGTCCACAAAGTCATTAAGGCTGGACAGCCTTACAAGGTCATTGCAATGATTTCTATAAATATTCATGATGAAATGTCAAAAAAGTAGATAACGAGTGCAGTTTAGAACAGAACGGTGAAACGAAATCAGTTCAATTTGTATACGATTCAAACAGAGACCGTCGTGGTCGTGATCGTCTGGTAGCTAGATCTACAACTACCTGTGCAATCAGATAATATCACCATTAAAGTGAGTTTTATTCCCGAACATGGTGAGGTGTACATTATGTGAGGAAGTTTGTCAGTCACGTGCGGCAGGTCGGTGGTTTCTCTCGTGGTACTCCGGTTTCTTTCACCAATAAAACTGACCGCCAGAATATAACTGAAATATTGTTGAAATATTGACGTTAACCATCATAACTCTAACCCCTTTTGTTCACTTCAAAGGAATAAAAGTGACGTTGAAGTATCATCCATTGTAATCATACAGAGTAGACTGAATATAGCCTTCCAGAAGAACATGTGTAGTTTAATCATTTTGGCAATTACATTGTCTGTCCTGCGAGTTACGGTGTTTGATGATACACATGGAATCTTCAAACTTTTCAATGCTAATGCTTTAAAATGCCCCTTTGGTTTGGACTAGGTTTGGTTTATGATGTTTAACGCCACTTTCAACAATTTTTCAGCTATATCGTGGCCGTCAGTTTTATTGGTGGAGGAAACCGGAGTGCCCCGGGCCCCTTTTGAAGTTCACATGTAAGCTGAGCGACTTTCATTGGTAATCCGAATTTGTCTATTTTTCTTGTAATATGGTATTGTAATATTACATAGGTAGATATATTTGATGACGCGAAACCAAATGTAAACTTTTAATTTGACTACGTGGCATTCTTTTCTTAAGCAGGAAGCATGCAAATAATGAGAGGCATATATACGCCTTTTTAAATTTTGTTGATAGCAGGCAAGAACTGCTAATTTTTCGCGAGCATCTGGGTTCAAAGCTGTTTTTGGTGAGGACCGTTGTGCTCATCTTTTTTCTGTGTTGTGTTTTGTTTTTGTTTGTGTTTGTCATGTGTCTTGTGTGCCAAATGTTGCCAGTTTCTCTGGATTGTTCATTCTCTATTGATCTTCGGTTTTTTTCTAGTATTTATTGAAAAAAAATATATATCAAAGTTTAATAAAACCTTGGACAAAAAACAATTAATTAAAACCGTGCAATATCACAGAACGACCAAAGGACATATATAATTGTTCATTGGTGCAGGTACTTCAATAAAAAGTGGAAGGGTTTAAGTAGTTTGATGGGCCTAAACCTCCCCTTTCAGTGAAATGATGCAGTCATGCACGTGTTTTCCACATGTGAGTCAAATACACACCCTCAAATATAACCTGGCGAACAGCCTTATTATAAAGAACGCTATAATCCTGAACAGCATAGGCCTACATAGCATATCTAATCTTAGGCATGCAGAATGGCAACTTCGAGTTCACAAAATCTGGTAGAAATTTGAACATTGTTGGATACAAAACGGATAGTTTTAGTATTGTCTATTTGTTTTTTTACACAGCTTGATGGTACATGATGTATTTTTACTTCTACACAAGATTCAGGAAAATATAACATATTTAAAATTTGTTAAACAAAAATATCATGATCATTTAAATGAAGAAAAAAAAGGATTAAATAACATAAAATCACAATGCATCTGGTAATGATATATTACATTGGTAGATATATTTGATGACGCGGAACAAAATATATACTTTACATTTTACTACCTGGCATTCTTTTCTTAAGCAAGAAGTATGGAAATAATGAGAGGCATATATACGCCTTTTTAAATTATCTTGATGTCAGGTAAGAATGGAATTTTTTCTAGTTTTTCTTATTTAATTATCGAAATGTGTTTCCATTTTAAACTTGAACTTGTTTGTAAGTGAATTATTCCCGAGCATGGTGAGGTGTACTTTATGTGAGGAAGTTTGTCAGTCACTTGAGGCAGGCTAGTGGCTTTCTGCTGTTACTCCGGTTTCCTTCACAAATAAAACTGACCGCCAGAATATACCTGAAATATTGTTGAAATATTGGCGTTAACCATCATAACTCTAACCCCTTTTCTTCACTTCAAAGGAATAAAAGTGATGTTGAAGTATGATCCATTGTATTCATACAAAGTAGACTGAATATAGCCTTCCAGAAGAACATATATAGTGGCTTGTCATTTTGGCAATTACATTGTCTGTCCTTCGATTTACAGTTTTTGATTATAAACACATGGAATCTTCAAACTTTTCAATGCTAATACTTGAAATGGCCTTTTTGGTTTGGTTTATGGTGTTTAACGCCACTTTCAACAATTTTTCAGCTATATCATGGCGATCAGGTTTATTGGTGGAGGGAACCGGAGTGCCTCGGGCCCCTTTTGAAGTTGACATGAAATCTAAGCGACTTTCACGGGTTATCCGAGTTTGTTGGAAATTTGTAATGGAAAAATTTAAGTCGTCTATTTTGTCAGGACATCTGGTAGAAAATTGACCATTGGTGGATACAAAACAGGTAGTTTTAGTATTACCCTTTTCTCTTACAAAGTCTGATGGTATATGATGTATCTTTACTTCTACGCAAATTTCAGAAAAAAGAAAATATTTAAAATTTATTAAAAAAAATATAATGGTGATTTAAATTTAGAAAAAAGGATTGTTTTACAAAAATTCACCAATGCATATCACATTGTAATGGATAGACATATTTGATGACGTTTACCCAATAGAAGTATACTTTAAATTTATCTATCCTTTTTCTTAAGCAGACCGTAGAATGGGAAAAATGAGAGGCATATACACATGGACGTCTTTTTTAATTATCTTGATGTCAGGTAAGAATGTTTTTTTTCGTCTAGTTTTTCATTTTTAATTATTGAAATATGTTTCCATTTTAAACTTGAACTTGTCTGTAAGTGAATTTCCAGTAATAAAGTACAACACCCAACTTTCCACTAATAAACAACACCCGTATTATGCATGATTAGATTTAATGTTTAATATTAAAAAAAACTTTGTTTTGGCTTTAAAATAGAGTAATAGAGAAATATAGTAGAGCATTCCTTCCGTCCAGATGTGTCCACAAAATAATTAAGCATGGGCAGACTTACAAGGTCATTGCAATAATTTCTATATTCATGATGAAATGTCAAAAACTGGAGATAACGGGTACAGTTTAGAACAGAACGGTGAAATGAAATCAGAACAATTTGTATACGATTCAAACAGAGACCGTCGTGGTCATGATCGTCTGGTAGCTGGATCTACAACTACCTGTGCAATCAGAGCATATCACCACTAAAGTCGTGAGTTTGATTCCCGATGATGGTGAGGTGTACTTTAGGTCAGAAAGTTTGTCAGTCACTTGTCAGTCAGTGATTTTCTCCTGGTACTCCGGTTTCCTTCACCAATAAAACTGACAGCCAGAATATAACTGAACTATTGTTGAAATATTGGCGTTAGCCACCATAACTCTAACCTCTTTTCTTCACTTCAAAGGAATAAAAGTGACGTTGAATTATGATCCATTGTAATCATACAGGGTAGACTGAATATAGCTTTCCAGAAGAACATATATAGTGGCTTTGCCATTTTGGCAATTATATTGTCTGTCCTTCGATTTACGGTTTTTGATTATAAACACATGGAATCTTCAAACTTTTCAATGCTAATGCTTTAAATGGCCTCTTTGGTTTGGATTATGGTGCTTAACGCCTTTTTAAAAAAAAATCAGTTATATCATGGGGGTCAGTTTTATTGGTGGAGGAAACTGTAATGCCCCGGGCCCCTTTTGAAGTTTACATGAAAGCTAAACGACTTTCATGGGTTATCCGATTTAGTCTATTTTTCTTGTAATAACACTGAAATTTCTTGAATTAAAATCATACTTTTCTTTTTTTCTTTTTTTAAATGAATGTTGTATTCATTTGTGTATATGTGTGGTATATATATGTAACATGAATACAATTTACCATTTACCGTTCAAGTAAAACTATCACAACCCATAAGTTATTCTAGGGATTGTGTGCAGTACAATGATTTTCAAGGTACAGATCACAATCGCTGCAAAAATTATACGTCGTAATCACGAACTGGTTGACAGTTACGAAATATCCATATCTCAAATAGCAATGAATTGTTTTCCTTCTACGTAGATTTTCTTCTTTCCTCTATCACCGAGAAGATTTTTACCGGACTTGTCTATATTAGTAACAGTATAAGAAGTAGGTACTGCTAATTGTTCGCGAGTAACTGGGTTCAAAGTGATTTTTAGTGGTGTCCGTTGTGCTCATCTTTTTTCTGTGTTGTGTTTTGTTTTTGTTGGTGTTCGTCATGTGTCTTATGTGCAAAATGTTGCCAGTTTCTCTGGATTGGTCATTTTCTATTGCTCTTCGGTTTATTCAAGCATTTATTAAAAAAAATTTCTATTAAAATTTAATAAAACCTTGGACAATAATGAGAGGCATATATACATGTACGCCTTTTTTTAATTATCTTGATGTCAGGTAAGACTGTTTTTTTTTCTAGTTTTTCTTCCTTAATTATCGAAATGTGTTTCCATTTTATACTTGAACTCGTTTTAAAAGTGATTTTCCAGTAATAAAGTACAACACCCAACTTTCCAGTAATAAACAACACCCGTATTATGCATGATTAGATATAATGTTTAATATTGAAAAAAAATGTGTTCAAAGCTTTAAAATATAGTAATAGAAAAATATAGTAGAGCATTCCTTCCGTCCAGATGTGTCCACAACGTCATTAAGGCTGGGCAGCCATACAAGGTCATTGCAATGATTTCTATAAATATATATGATGAAATGGCAATAACGGGAGATAACGAGTACAGCTTAGAACAGAACGGTGAAACGAAATCAGAACAATTTGCATACGATTCAAACACTGACCGTCGTGATCATGATCGTCTGGTAGCTGGCTCTACAACTACCTGTGCAATCAGAGTCGTGAATTTGATTCCCGATCATGGTGAGGTGTACTTTATGTGAGAAAGTTTGTCGGTCATTTGCGGCAGGCCAGTGGTTTTCTCCTGGTACTCCGTTTCTTTCACCAATAAAACTGACTTTCACGACTGAAATATTGGTGTAAACCATCATAGCTCTAACCCCTTTTCTTCACTTCATAGGAATACAAGTGACGTTGAAATATGATCCATTGTAATCGAACTTCATAGGATTAAAAGTGACGTGGAAGTATCATCCATTGTAACCGAACTTCATAGGAATAAAAGTAACGATGAAGTATGATCCATTGAAATCGAACTTCATAGGAATAACAGTGACGTTGAAGTATGATCCATTGTAACCGAACTTCATAGGAATAAAAGTGACGTTGAAGTATGATCCATTGTAATCGATCTTCATAGGAATAAAAGTGACGTTGAAGTATAATCCATTGTAATCGAACTTCATAGGAATAAAAGTGACGTTGAAGTATGATCCATTGTAATCGAACTTCATAGGAATAAATGTGACGTTGAAGTATGATCCATTGTAATCGAACTTCATAGGAATAAAAGTGACGTGAACGTATGATCCATTGTAATCGATCTTCATAGGAATAAAAGTGACGTGGAAGTATGATCCATTGTAATCGAACTTCATAGGAATACAAGTGACGTTGAAGTATGATGCATTGTAATCGAACAGAGTAGGAATAAAAGTGCCGTTGAAGTATGATCTATTGTAATCGAACAGGGTAGGAATAAAAGTGACGTTGAAGTATGATCCATTGTAATCGACCAGAGTAGGAATAAAAGTGACGTTGAATTATGATCCTTTGTAATCGATCAGAGAAGGAATAAAAGTGACCTTGAATTATGATCCATTGTAATCGACCAGAGTAGGAATAAAAGTGACCTTGAATTATGATCCATTGTAATCGAACAGAGTAGTAATACAAGTGACGTTGAAGTATGATCCATTGTAATCGAACAGAGTAGGAATACAAGTGACGTTAAAGTATGATCCATTGTAATCGAACAGAGTAGGACTAAAGGTGACTTTGAAGTATGATCCATTGTAATCGAACTTCATAGGAATAAAAGTGACGTTGAAGTGTGATACATTGTAATCGAACTTCATAGGAATGCAAGTTTCCTTCACCAATAAAACTGACCACCAGGATATAACTGAAATATTGTTGAAATATTGGCGTTAACCATCATAACTCTAACCCCTTTTCTTCACTTCAAAGGAATAAAAGTGACGTTGAAATATGATCCATTGTAATCGAACAGAGTATACTAAACATAGCCTCCCAGAAAAACATGTGTAGTTTAATCATTTTGGCAATTGCATTGTCTGTGTTTCGATTTACACATCATATGGAATCTTCAAATTTTCCAATGCTAATGTTGTAAAGGGCCTCTTTAGTTTGGTTTATGGTGTTTAACGCCACTTTCATCAATTTTTCAATTGATATCATGGCGGTCAGTTTTATTGGTGGAGGAAACCGTAGTGCTCCGGGTCCATTTTGAAGTGCACATGCATGAAAGCTGAACAACGTTAATGGGTTATCCGAGTTTGTCTAATTTTCTTGTAATAGCACTGCAATTTCTTGAATTAAAATCATACTTTTCTTTTTTCTTTTTTTTTAATTGAAATGAATGTTGTATTCATTTGTGTATATTTGTGGTATATATGTAACATGAATATATTTTACCATATACCGTTTAAATAAAACTACCACAACCCATAAGTTATTCTACTGCATCAGTGGTGTGTAATGGTTAGAGTGCTCGCCTCGAGTGTGGTAGATCGTGGGCTCGATCCCGGTCTTGTCAAACCAAAGACTATAAAATTGGTATTTGTTGTTTCTCCGCTAAGCACTCAGCATTAAGAGGAGCAAAGACTGGTTGACTCGGGATCAAAATAATGTGTCCGAGTGGAGCAACATGTCTACCCGCGAACTGTTGTTTCAATGAGCAAGCACTATAAAAATCCAACTCAGCGTGTTGGTCAAGAACAAAGCGGACCTCACCATCATTATCTCATTGAAAATTACCTTGTTCTCACCATGATATAGCTGAACAATTGCTGAGTTGGCGTTAGACAACACTCACTCACTCACTCATAAGTTATTCTAGGAATTTTGTGCAGTACAATGATTTTCAAGGTAGAGCTCCCAATCGCGACAATAATTATACGGTCGTAATCACGAACTGGTTGACAGTTACCAATATCCATATCTCAAATAGTAATGGATCTTTTTCATTCTACGTAGATTTTCTTCTTTCCTCTATCATTATTTTTTATAGGATCATCTCTATGCCAACACCATGTTTGTCTGAAATATAAAGACAGAGGTGATACTATAGATATTATATGTAGCGTAGACAAACTTAAATATCAAATTATGTTTACAAATCCTGCTGGGGAAGCAAACGGAAACTGTGGAGCGCCGCTCAGGGTTGGAAATGGAAAAGTTTTCTGCCACGGAACGTTCAATATTAATCAAGATTTGACAACAAACACAACAATATTAACCATTGAAAAGAGCAAACTTATATCTGGTGAATGGAAGTGTAACCATGGAACACATATTGGATATGACACCTTAGATATAAATATGACAGGTAAGTATTGACAACTTAGAACAAATAACGTAAAACGAGTTTGAAGATACCAAAGGGATAATCAGAATCCGTAAATCGAAGAAGGACAGACAATACAATGGCCAAAAGAAAAAGGTCAAACAACGATCTACAAAATACTACACAGAAAACTAAAGATCGAGCAACATGAACCTCACTAGAAACGGGGTGAACTTGGGTGCTCCGGACGGGTAGGAAGTTTTTGTTCCACTAGCATCCGTCGTGTTTCTTTAGTTACAAACCCAGTGGCAATTCATGAATGAGGAAAAGACCAGGAAGTGCTTATGACAAGTGGAAGATATCCGTGGTAATTTGAAAATCCGTAACAGTTATCCAAGGCATGGTTTATTGGAAAGAGCAATTTGCGAAAACATCTTAGTGTCGAAATGGCAACGATTATACGGATAAGGATGAATATAATGTTCTTGTGCATAAGGATTAATATAAGTTCTTTCAGATAAGGATTAATGTAAGTTCTTTCAGATAAGGATTACTATAAGTTCTGTCGGATAATGATTTATATAAGTTCATTCAAGTGAGGATTAATATAAGTTCTTTCAGATAAGGATTAATATAAGTTCTTTCGGATAACGATTTATATACATGTAAGTTCTTTCAGATAAGGATTAATGTAAGTTCTTTCAGATAAGGATTTCCATAAGCTCTGTCAGATAATGATTTATATAAGTTCTTTCAGGTAAGGATTAATATAAGTTCTTTCGGATAATGATTAATGCAAGTTCTTTCGGATAAGGATTAATATACGTTCTTACGGATAAGGATTACTATAAGTTCTTTCGGATAAAGATTAATATAAGTTCTTACGGATCAGGATTAATATAAGTTCTTTCGGATAAGGATTAATATAAGATCCTTCTGATAAGGATTAATGCAAGTTCTTTCGGTTTAGGATTATTATAAGTTCTTTCGGATAAGGAATAATATAAGTTCTTACGGATAAGGATTAATACAAGCTCTTACGGATAAGGATTAATATTATTTCTTTCGGATAAGGATTAATATAAGTTCTTTCAGATAAGGATTACTATATGTGCTTACGGATAAGGATTAATATAGGTTATTTCGGAAACGTATTACAATAAGTACTTTCTGATAAGGATTAAAATAATTTATTCCAGATTAGGATTAATGCAAGCTCTTTCTGATAAGGATTAACATATGTTCTTTCAGATAAGGATTAATGCAAATTCTTTCGGATAAGGATTAATATACGTTCTTACGGATAAGGATTACTATAAGTTCTTTCGGATAAAGATTAATATAAGTTCTTACGGATCAGGATTAATATAAGTTCTCTCGAATAAGGATTAATATAAGTTCCTTCTGATAAGGATTAATGCAAGTTCTTTCGGTTTAGGATTATTATAAGTTCTTTCGGAAAAGGAATAATATAAGTTCTTACGGATAAGGATTAATATAAGTTCTTTCGGATAAGGATTAATATAAGTTCTTACGGATAAGGATTAATACAAGTTCTTACGGATAAGGATTAATATTAGTTCTTTCGGATAAGGATTAATATTAGTTCTTTCAGATAAGGATTACTATATGTGCTTACGGATAAGGATTAATATAAGTTATTTCGGAAACGTATTACAATAAGTACTTTCTGATAAGGATTAAAATAATTTATTCCAGATTAGGATTAATGCAAGCTCTTTCTGATAAGGATTAACATATGTTCTTTCAGATAAGGATTAATGCAAATTCTTTCGGATAAGGATTAATATACGTTCTTACGGATAAGGATTACTATAAGTTCTTTCGGATAAAGATTAATATAAGTTCTTACGGATCAGGATTAATATAAGTTCTTTCGAATAAGGATTAATATAAGTTCCTTCTGACAAGGATTAATGCAAGTTCCTTCTGACAAGGATGAATATAAGTTCTTTCAGATAAGGATTAATATAAGCTCTTTTGGATAAGGATTAATATACGTTCTTACGGATAAGGATTAATACACGTTCTAACGGATAAGGATGAATATAAAAGAATGCTTACAATGAACAAATTAGCAAAAAATGTATAAAGAAATAGGTTTATTTTTTGTGAACGGATTTTCTTTTTAATTTGTATTATCTTTTGGACACAGTACTACCCAATGAATTCTCTGACACATGATGTATTGCAATGCAGACAACAATGCATCGTCGCAAGCCACTGAGGATGCTCAGTTTCCATCGGAAATCAACAAAGATTGTCCTAATCAGAGAGAATATGTAGCAGCATTCGAGCAGCACCTGCATATGGAGTAAATATCTCTCAGTTGATACGATATTCCCGAGCTTGTGGTTACTATCAGGATTTTCTTGATAGAGGGTTTGTGCTAACACCGAAGTTACTGAACCAAGGCGGAACAAGACTTTTGGGGCCCCGGGACAGGCTGAGACATCTCTCAAAATTGAGGGTCAGAGGTTCAATAAAACCACTGGTAAACTCAATACACTAAAAATAGTTGAAAATACCAAATAAAGTGAAAAAATCAAAATAAAACTTTTATGGCTAAGGCTATGGGGATGTTCAGAGATTCACAGGGCCCTTCATGGCACTCCGGGCCCCGGACCGATGTACCGGCTTAATCCTCCTCTCATAGGCGCTGGTTGTCTGCTCTTCTTCGATTTATGGATTCTGATTACCCCATTGGTATCTTCAAATTCTTCTTAAAATTAAGTAGAGGATAAGTAATGGTGCACCAATCCAATTAAACATTATTTGTTTGTTTGTTTTTGTTTGTATTTTTTCTATCTTTCGATCCATGAACATCTTTTAAAACTAGTTTTAAAACTATTAGGGCTATGCATATTGATTATATATATCATCATACGTGTAAAATGCTCACCAACGCATGACTACATACGTGAAGGTGCGTCCTTGATGATATCGTGTACTTTGTAATGTAAACAATTGGATTAAATGTAAATATTGACTAAATACCATTTCAAGGAAATTAAAACAAGATGTACACGGAAGAAAAACATATCAATTTCACAAGATGACGAACAATTGAAATGTCCGAAAAGTCGAGGAAATCAAGTTTGTTTAAATGGTTTAGAAGATTGAAAGAAGGTTTGTAAATAACCATTATTGTGATGTTGTTATGCAATATCAGATTATTTTTAAAATACTGTCAAGAAAAGATGTGTTATGCATTTATTCAATATTGAAGGTCGATGAATTCCTATTACCTTGTCACCTTACGACCCTCACCTCACCGACGAGGAAACCTCGGTGTATGGTAATCGAAACAATGTTCTCATCTGCGGGGTACAACTCCTCTGATAGAGACAACCTCTAGTTGTGTGGGACCAATCCTATTTTCGTCTGACATTCCATCTTTTGAGCATGGAGAAAAGGGAACTGTGGAACTGTAGCTCTTAATATATTTATTTATTTTCTTTTGACCGACATCTGCAGCTGTACGGTCAACATTAAATGGAAAAAAAACCACTAAGAGCTACGGTTCCTCAGCTAGGAGGAAATATATTGCAACTAGTGTGGCTGTGAAAGTGATTGGCGGTAAGTTATTTTTTAGCTTTATGTGTATATTTTGTAGATCGTTGTTTGTCCTTTTGTACTTTTTCTTTTGGCCACTGTGTTGTCTGCAGGGCCTTCAAGATAAATTTTGCAAGGCGGAACAACACTGCTTTGGGGCCCCGGGACAGGCTGAGACTTCTCTCAAAATTAAGAATTTGAGGTTCAATTAAACCACTGGTAAACTTTCATATGTGAATTTTATATAATTATTTTTCTAAATACATGTACAAAAACAATGTACACTAAAAATAGTTGAAAATACCAAATCAATGGTTAATGCTATGGGGCTCTTCATAGATGCAGAGGGCCCTTCTTGGCTCTCCGGATCCGGACCAATGTACCGGCTGAACCACCCTCTCATAGGCGCTGGTCATCACTTCGAAAGTTTTACGGTCGTCACCATGACTTGGTTTGACTGTTATGGAATATCTGTGTCACAAATGACCACGGATATCTTCCACTTGTTGTAAACATTTCCCGGTCCTTTCCCCATTCATGACTTATCAACGGATTTGTAGCGATATTAACACGACGGGTGCCACTAGTCAGTGGAGCAGGAACTGCTTTCCCTTCCATGACACCTGAGTTCACCCCCGGCTTTTAGTGGGTTTCGTGTTACTCGATCTTTAGTTTTATATGTATGTTTTGTAGATCGTTGTTTGTCCTTTTGTACTTTTTCTTTTAGCCATTGTGCTGTCTACGACTTACGGCTTCTGATTTCCCCTTTGATATGTTGCATATTTAATTAGGGCCCCGCCACTTTGTGGCGGATGCTCTATTGTGATCAATCTGTCCGTCCGTCGTTCGTAACAAATCATGTCCGGGCTGTAACTGTTTTGTCGTTGAAGACAGGCTTTACATATTTGGCTTGTAGGTAGACCACCTCCAGATGATGTGTCGCGTACCATTGTTGGTGTCCTTTGACCTCAAGGTCAAACTGGTCCGTGCATCATAATAAATCTGTCCGGGCTGTAACTTCTTTGTCGTTCAAGACAGGCTTTTCATATTTGGCATATAGGTAGACAGACCACCCCCAGACGATGGGTAGCGTACCATTGTTGGTGACCTTTGACCTTGAGTTTTGACCTCAAGGTAAAATCGGTCCCTGCGTCCGTAGCAAATCGTGTCCGGGCTGTAACTTTTCTGTCGTTCAAGATAGGCTTTTCATATTTGGCATGTAGGTAGACCACCTCCAGACGACGTGTCCTTAAGCCTTGAACTTTGACCTCAAGGTTAAATTAGTGATTTTACCGTAACAAGCTGTGTCATCTTGTTCGTGGCATTTTGATACTTCATCATTGACGCCTAAAGTGATTATTAATTGTCACTAGGGTATATGTTAGATAAGAAATCTTTTGTTTTTATGCTTTTGCTATAATGCTTCTATATGGCACTATGGAAGACTTGAGGGAAAGTGATATGTCAGCATCATATTCTCCCTCCAGTCTTCTAGTGTGATTTCTGTTTTGAATAAGTGATATTCATTATTGGCTACAAAGACCAAAAGTGTTTATTACTGAGGTTAACATCAGTCTGTCTTTACAAATTTTTCACCACAAGTTATTTATGGCGGGGCCCACAGAGATGGACTACATCTCCATGATATCTAGTTGCTACTAATGTTCATAAAAATAATTTTAATTAAAAATAAATTAATTCACTGCGGGATAACACAGTAATGGCCGCTTTCCTGATGGGATTTCAATATCACCAGCAGCATGACGAAAGTGGTAAAAAACTTTGCGTTGGAGAAATCAGTAGGTGGTGCTGCATCCATAAATATCGAAAATATTAAAGTGAAAACCGTTCACAAAAGAAACTAAACGGATTTTTTTACATTTTTCAGATTTCTGCATTGGAAGCTGTCTCTTTTTACATTACCCATTGACATTACTTTATCACCCCTTGGATAAAATAGTCCGTTAATTTAGGTAAAAAAGAGTTTGCTATCTTACCCAGGCTCGTGGGTAAAACAGGCAACACGATCGTTTTCCCGCAAAATTGTATTGCATTATGAAATGCGATGTAGTATATAAATACATTATATTAATGCTAATTCAACAGCGTTAAAATACATGTAAACATTTATTTGTTCTGAGACAACCTCGGGTAAGATTTAAATCGTATCCGATTCGGACAAACCTCGTCCAATACGATTTAAATCTTACCTTCGGGTGTCACAGATTTTACGATCTTGCACGTCTCCCGGTGTTAGACCCTATATTTCTTACCTTTGAGCTTATGATATTATGCGATTTGTTTTTCTTTTCTGTTTTGTAGATGTCAAAGATTCAAGTCCACATTGGGAAATAATTATACCTTTGATAATTTCATGTTGTATAGTTATTATCTTAATAGGTCCGGCACGTTTTGGTTTTCGTCCTTTTGTTGACTGGATAAAAGGTAACTATCCTTACTAGATTAATTGTGTTAAGAAAAAAATTTTCATGATCATTATATAAAAAAAAATGCTTAAAGCGGCATTAGCTACAATTTAGACCAAACAAATTTTATGTTTTGGAAATTGGTAAATAGCTTTAAAATATGAAATAAAGGTAAATATTTCACATTAAACAGCTTATCATACAACTTTTCGCCTTTTGAGAACGAACATTACCACCGATTTGTTATTGCCTTGCAAGCAAATAATTTGACCTGGCTTTCTCCGTGTGCAACTGACCTTACTAGTGACAGGTAAAAAACTAATAATTTGTAATTTGTCGCTTATTATCTGCAAACTTGCATGGTTCTTTGTTCGTAATTAACGCCGACTTAAAGCAGATTCACAGAAAATAAGAAATAAGTGCAATTGTTGTACTGTTTTAATGACGATTCGGCAAACTCCGTCAACAATGCCGATAATTAATAAGATGGCGTCCATTTCTTGATCGATCTCAAAACACGAGCAGTTGCACCTTTTTTCCCCGATGCGCGTACATCTCATAACATTTATAAGTTACAGAAACACGCTTTATTAAGGCATCAATCATATCTGATAGTTTTTATGGATAACAACAATTTACGATTTTGGCAGATACTGCGACTTTAAATAGTGTTGGTCACATATTTTATGATCTTGCACCTCTCCCGGTGTTAGACCCTATATATCGTCAGACTTCACACTTCTCACATCATACTTCACACTTCTCACATCATACTTCACACTTCTCACATCATACTTCACACTTCTCACATCATACTTCACACTTCTCACATCATACTTCAGACTCATACTTCAGACGTCATATTTAAGATAACATACTTCAGACGTCATATTTCAGACGTCATACTTCAAACGTCATATTACAGACGTCATACAGTTCAACAAACGAGTTTGAATCTGGAGGGAGGTTTATAAATTCAGTATCAACAATATACTACATGTACATTAGACACGATAACCCAAACCCCTCTTCTCATTGGCAGTAATGGTGTGGTGATGTGGCCAGGCTGTTCGAATGATATGCTGGGATATGTTATCATTTCACATCGATGATTTATGTAATGATATACTGAATATATTTGAGATATGGTTATGGTGTTTAACACCACTATCAACAATATTTCAGTTGCATCGTAGTTGTCAGGTTTATTTGTGGAGGAAACTGGAGTACCTGGAGAAAACCACCGACCTACCGTAAGTCACTGACAAACTTTATCACAAAATGTACACCTCGCAATGAGTGAAGTTGGAACTCACAACTTTAGCATTTATTACACTACCATAATATCACGAACACGACAGCGCCGAACATATTTGGCGTGCATTTCCTATGAATACTATAATAAGGCAAGATCGTCATTATTTTCGCTTTTCTCTTCTGGTCCGCATATTTAGGCCCCCGTATTGACTACTTGTACTTGTCTTCAGGATTATTGGCCACAATGAGGTACCCCAATCATTTTGAACCAAAAATGTTGCTGGTCTCCTCTTCGAACAGTTTGTATTGGAAGGAAATGCCATGTTTTTGACGTTGATTTTCGTACTCTGAGGCCTGAAAAATTGTATCCTTCGCATTCTGTCCTAACCATGTCACTCGTCTTTTATAATTTGCATCTTTCTTCAGTAAAACATATGATCGACTAAGTTCGTAAACACTATCGGCAGATGGTTGAGGCTCAATCGGAATATACACCCTCTTCTTGTTCACTCTCTTAACAGTGCAGTAGATTCCATCTTTCTTGAAAATGTTTTTCAATTTACCCTCACACGTTACATGGTAACAAGTCTTCGGCGACGATCCCTTAGACTCAGATAATCAATGGGTGTTCGGTTTGAACTGAACGGAAATTTATTTTGCAATTCTCTTTTATGTCCACTATATTGAAACCATATCGTCAATTGGACGGAAATAATATATGACCATCTAACATTTACAGACAACCAGAATGTAATGCAACAATAGAAATCGATTGACACCTTTTCAAACGATATGCTACCTTTCAATATATCAATATGGTTTCCTTGTCGTAATGGACAGTAAAGTGGGGTGTCAAACAATAAACATTATCTGCACATTTAACATTGATAAAAGTTAAAAAAACAAACAAACTAAAACAAACAAGCAAACAAAAAAGAAGAACAAATTAGTAAAACATAAATAGCAAAGCCCCCCCCGCCCCCCTCCCTCCAAAAATAAAATAAAAAATTACTATTTAACTTTTTTAGATTAATGTCATCATTTGTTATCCATTGTAAGATCGTTTGTGAAATTTTGAGGTGTATTTCCGCATTTTCTAGGTGTATTTCGGCTTTTCGAGGTACCGAAATTCGGTGTGACGTTTTACCCAAATACACCCAAATATACCCAAATATACCCAAATGCAGCTTCAAATTATATTATTTCTATTAATTTGAGATGCTTTATCAATAATTAATGATTTATTAGCTCCTCTATCGTTATTTTTTCATGAATTTCAACAAAATAATCAATCTTGGTCGAATAAGAATTTCTCCGTTATAGCTATATTGAGTTACCTTTTCTAAAGAGAGACAACTCTTACAAAAATGAATCCCGGTTCTTGAAAAGAGGGAATAATAGTAATATAAAGCTCAGTATTCTGTACCTTTGCCTTAATAATTGTCAAAATATGCAATGAGACAAAACTGTTTATTTTAGGAAGATGTACATCCTCCTCTTTTTTGGTTACCAGACTAATCAGTTTTTGTTACCAAGTTTCTCCCTGCAATCAAGAATGGGAAATAAATAATTCAACTTTGTTTATGGAAAGATAAAAAAAATACCCATCATGTATTAAAGTGTTTCCAGTTAAATATAAATGAAGCTTTACAGAAAATGACAGACCCATAATTTTTTTTTATTTGTTGTAAGTGGCCAGGTTTTACTCTTATTTCGTTTTTTTTTTAAACAAATTAAGATAAATAAATAAAATAACTAAAAGAGTGTTGGAAGAAATATATGTGTTATATGTAAGTAACACATACCATATGAATTTTGAGTGTGTTTGGGTACATTTGTATTTTTATTTTTTTAAATTAAGTCAAAGTGCTTGTTGACAAGTCGAATTACTTTTGATACAGATCGACTTAATTAATTGATATGCTGAAATGTCGAGATATGCATCGTGACAAATCGATATTATATCTACAGGTCGATATATCCCGTAAATGATGAACGCCCTTTTCTGTCGAACTACCAATTGGGGTGGGAGATATCAAGTCCCGCTGGTAGGTAGTTCTGATAACGCACATATTTTCAATTAAATCAAACTTTTGTGTTCACATTTTTAGTTTAGCGTTGTGATGTCTGTTTTGATGTCTGCGTAAAACGATTTTCGAATCATACTTGCTTCCATTTGTTTGGCTGGTGGTTCATGTGTCTAACACGATTTCCACATTTTTTGCCTTTCTGTTTTCTTTTGGAATACATTAACGTCTAGACATGATGTTTGTGGTCATTCTAGGCCATTTTTCGTACCATTCCAATCACACACAAAACAGCTTCAAATACTGATCGAATGCAATATGGACAACAGCTCTTTCACACCTAGAGATTTGGTATTAAACCTGACGTAGGCCCATATGGATTAGTGTTAGATGCTGGTGTATTGAAAAGGAATAACAATATATAGAGATTATCACATGACCTTTTAATGTCAGATCAGAACTTTCCATTTATATGTAGCAACATTCGAGCAGCACCTGAATATGGAGTATATATACATGTATATATATATATATATATATATCTCAGTTGATACGATATTCCAGATTGACCGCTATGTAATATCTGTGTCACAAATGACGTCAGAAATGTTCCATGTGTCGGTCCTTTCCTCATTCATGACTTATCACTGGGTTTGTAACTAGATGCCCCTAGTGGTGCAGGAACTGCTATCCCTTCCGGAGCACCTGAGTTCACCTCCGGTTTTCAATGGGGTTCGTGTTACTTGGTCTTTAGTTTTATGTGTATGTTTTGTAGATCGTTGTTTGTTATTTTGTACTTTTTCTTTTGGCCATTGTGTTGTCTGTCTTTCTTCGATTTATGGATTCTGATTACCCTTTTGATATCTTCAAACACTTCTTACAAAGGCACGAACGGGTGTTCTTTACTTAATTGAAATCGTCTGAAACTAAGGTTCATCAACATTCTGGATTTTTGTTTTCATATATATTAACTTCTTTTTATTAGTTTTAGGTAAGGAAGAATGTGTTCCCAAGTGTACATTATGCAGTGAAAATTCAATCTGTGCAATTTGCATCGATTGTAAAAAAATGTTCTGTGGAATATGCTGCAACACCCACATCAGTTCTAATCCTCGACATAAAGTATTTATAACAGATCATGCGAACGATGAAGTAATTTGTAAATGTTGTAGCATTATGGCTACACTAGCTTGTCTGCACTGCTTTGTTGTATTGTGCAATGATTGTGGAAGAGTGCACTTGGAGAACAATCACAATACAAAGATGTTGATAAAATCCAATGGTGTTGCATATCGTAGAGGAAATATGGAACGCACGTCAAAATTAGAATACAAATACACACCAGGGGAACAAGTCGAACCCTTAAGGATTCGTAAGGTCACTCCGAAAGTTCGACGGCCCAAAATTCTGACAGTCCGTTAATCCAACAGTCCGGTAGTTCGACAGCCTAGTAGTCCGACAGCCTAGTAGTCCGACAGTCTGGTAGTCCGACAGTCCGTTAGTCCGACAGACTAAGTACATTAAATAGCTAATCTAGAAAAATAAAATATCTGTTCTTACCAGAAATATTCGCCTAATCGAGTTTTGCGCCCTGTGAAAGCAAGATCCTGGCGCTACAATATTCTTCTGTGGTTTACTGATGCATATGTTAAAAACTGGCATAGAAAGATTCTTATGTGGTTTACTGAAGTATATATTACAAATATGTTCGTAAAATTAACTGTTTTTTTTAGTTTTCAAATGAGAGAAGAGTATATAATTACGTTTATACAACATTTCTTGAATTCAATTGTGTAGAATCAACATAAAGATCAAATTAAGCGTTACATAACTCACATTGACGATTCAAGATGAGGAGACCTTTCGTTAGGAAATTAAAACAAATCGCTAAAATTGACCATAAAATATCGGTAAAAATTATGCTACAACCACTTTAAAAATCTGTGGATCCGCATCTGATTCGCAGAAAGTACATTATTCACTTTATTAACATACATCAAGTCGCAAATTTTAGAATTCGGAAATATTCTGAAAACTTAACCATTTAAGTATGGGCGCCATGGTTATTGTCGGTAACCGGGTATGGAAGGTCCTGATCCATAACGGATTTAAATAACAGTGCTAGGTGATTTTGACAGACCTGATTTTATTTAAACTTTACTTTCAGGGTACTGATATACTGAAAGAGGGGGTTAAAAAGTCATGATATTAAGCAAAGTTTAATTGCATTAATGTTTGGATATCCAACTACATCCATTAATTAAATCATTCAAGTCAAAACAGCAACTCCCTTTGCATATAGTCTAGACTGTTGTCTGCATTTGAACCAGTGTTTTAAGTTTTTGACTACCATTTTCTTGTGAGTATTTCTTCCCTTTTGCGTTTTTCTTATTTTTTAAAGGTTAATATTCAATACATTTCTCTTTAGAGAGAATTCAAATAAAAAAGGTCCGAATGTATTGCCTAGACCCGGAATGCGTAGCCTTTGTCCAATGTTCCGGTAGGCTCATCTAGCCAAGAAAGTCTTTTCAGTCCGGTCTAAATTGCCTGCCACGTCGGCTCTGTCGAAAAAAAAAATTAACGATGAAGAAGACGAACAGATTTAATTTATCCAAAAATATCCCTCCCCTCTGAAAATCGTATGGTCGTCCCTTTGAGATTATCAGTGAATTAAAGACGTTTACTATTTCTTCATTTAAGTGAATGAAAATTCAGTCATACAAGTACAAATTCAAACAAATATCCAAGAAAATTGATCACTAACTTTTACTTTGTTATTGTTCTTACTTGAACGATGAAAGTGAAAAATAACCCATCTGTTGCCGGATTATAGCTATCGGACTGTCGGACCAGCGGGCTGTCGGACCATAGCTAAGCTCCCATTTCTTACAGGAGACAGAAAACTACTTGTACAATATAATAGAAGTGAAATTAAAATTTTAAAGAAAATTTCATTTATTTTTAATTATCCGCTGAAGCAAAAACCTAAATGTATGACCAAGTTATTTATCAATCGTGTGGCTGTTTCATTTCCACATGAAAGAGAAATTAGATTTTATGATATTTTCGACAAATCTGTTAATTTGAGTAAAACTATTAGCCTTCTAGAAATTGGAATTGGAATTTTGGTGTTTAACGCCACTTTCAGCAATATTTCAGCTATACCATGGCGACCAGTTTTAGTGGTGGAGGAAGCCGGAGTACCCGGAGAGAACCACCGACCCTGGGCAAGAAACTGGTAAACTTTATCACTTGCGGCTGGAAGTCGAGTGCACCCCTTTTTAGCTCACCTGACCGAGCTATTGCCATCACTTGGCGTCCGTCGTCCGTCTGTAAACATTTCAATCTTCTTCTAGAGAACCACTGAAGCAAATGGGACCAAGCGTGGTAGGAATGTTCATTTGCATGGTCTAACCAAGTGTTGTTACTTTCGTTGTGATCAGTTAATCCAGCATGGCTGCCAGGGGCCATAAAAGCCTCTGATTGGCTGAAATATTTAATGATCTTCTTCTCCGGTACTACATGGAGGGTGGAATTGAAAATTGTCATGAATGATCATTGCAAGCTGCTAATCAAGTGTTGTTATTTTTTGGACCGATTGAAAATCCAAGATGGCCACCAACGGGGGACATACTTTAACATAGCGACCCTATCGGAAATATGTAAAACAAACATCTTCTCAAGAACCACTGGGTTTATTGGAACCATACTTGGCAGAAATTTTCCTGATAAGGTTCTGATCAATTGTTGTTACTTTTTTTTCCGATCGGTTATCCAATATGGCTGCCAGGGGCCACCATAGCCTCTAATTGGCTGAAATTTCAAAGATCTTCTTCTCCAATACTACATGGAGGATAGAATTGAAAATTGTCATGAATGATCATTGCAAGCTGCAATCCAAGTGTTGTTTCTTTTTGGACCGATTGAAAATCCAAGATGGCCACCAGCGGGGGACATAATTTAACATAGTGACCCTATGGGAAATATGTAAAACAAACATCTTCTCAAGAACCACTGGATGGATTGGAGACATACTTGGCAGAAATTTTCCTTGCAAGGTCCTTATCAAGTGTTGTTACTTTTTGTTCCGATCGGTCATCCAACATGGCTGCCAGGGACCATAAAGGCCTTTGATTGGTCGAAATTTCAATCTTCTTTTAGAGAATCACTGAAGGAAATAGGATCAAACTTGGCAGGAATGTTCCTTTGCATGGTCTGTTCAAGTGGTGTTACTTTTGTTCCGATCAACCTTCCAACATGGCTGCCAGGGGACATAATAGCTTCTGATTGGCTGAATTTTTTAAAGATCTTCTTCTCCGATACTACAGGATGATGGAATTGAAAATTGTCATGAATGATCATTGCAAGTTGCTAGCCAAGTGTAGTTACGTTTTGGATATATTTATTTATATAATATATTGTGATCATGATATGCCAGTCAGCCTTTAGGAACGCCACCATACTCTATTTGCAAATGATATTGCATACATGCACGGATAGTTGTACTTGGTTACAAAATCCACTATTGATGCAGAACAACATGTATCATCTCGACAATCTTGCAATATGGGAAAGAAATGGCGGATATCATTGCAAACAATATGTTTCACAAAAAAGCTACTGTCCAGGCATGTCAACCAAGTAGGCCAAAAGGTTGCTGAAATGGTACTATGATGGTCATCTTTTAGAATATGGTCAAATGGCTCAGATCAGCAAGCCAATAAGGCTGCTGTTACAAATAAAAATTAGTAAAAGAAAAGTCACAAATGAACCCAGGTGAGCGATTACAGGCTCCTGGGAGCCTCTAGTTGTAATTTACAAAGCTGGGCGCGAACCCACGCCGTATTGGTGATAGGCTTGCATGAGTTGTTAGATCCAACGACCTAACTCATGGAGCCACCCGGGCCCCCTTCTATCAATTGGTTAAGCCTTTGAGTATCTCATATAATAAGAAACATTTTGCAGTTGAAATAGATGAAGGAAAGAATGGAGGTATATTTATCATAAATGGATATGGAAGAGTGATATGTTCTGTACCAATAAAGGTAATAACAAAATTACCGAACTCCGAACAATCTTACAAAGGGAAAGTCAAAACTCATAATTATATAAACAGACAAAATCAGTCAACAACCGGAAAACTGTGAAAACCGTAATGACCCTGACTTGGTATAGGCATTTCTAAAGAAATGGTGGATTGAATCAGATTTTAAAGCGCCAATGCTCCCGCTCTCATTACGGTTCAAAGGTTCCGGCTGTCACTATAACAGTATTTAAATACAGGAACAAAACATGTAAAATAGTTGTCAAAGCAGTACCATATTCGGTGACGTAAATGTCAAAAACATTTTTACGTCACACATTGATAAAAAAAATATCCTTGACATTTTTCTTAAACTTCTTTATCTTTATACATTTTCACTAAATGCGTCGCTTATATTTTTTTCTGCAGACACGGAATATATTTCGACAAGATCTTGGTATCGGAATATAAACTTTTTAAGAGATCGAATAAGGCGAATCTTTTAATAGCCCTGGTCTAGTAGCCTGTTTTTCAGATGAAGATGACGTTTCAGGAAATCAGAATAATTGCTACTGGCCCTTGCATAGCGAATCAATTGCGAGATGTAAATACCACATGCAGGAGAAGCTGGTATATTGCTGCGCATGTTTGCAAAATTTATGATTTTAATATTGAAGTCGTCCCGTTTATCATAAATTTTAGTACTGAGATGACCACTGTCGTCAAATTCGAGGTATAAATCCAAAAATGATGCGGACGAAGCTGTATCTGTGGTCTCTTTAGCTTCCAGCTCTGGAGGATATATCAATGGAAGAAATTCTGCAAATCTAGAATTGTTGATAGATAAAACGTCATCAATATACCTGCATGTGAAATTAAAGGCTCTAGTCTCATGAATCTTCTTATCTTTTACAAGCTTTTGAAGAAACTCCGACTCGTATGAGTATAAGAATAAATCGACTAGTTCATTTGCATTTTTCACTGGCAATACAATCAGATTAGCCCTCGATATGGAAAATAGACGCATTTTTGTTTCTGCATTATGTAAGAAATCTGTTCATTGCATAGATTCCAATGGTCACATTGTATCAATGTATGGTGCAAAGCCGTCCCAAACTTTGGGACTTTGGGTCAAAGTCCCAGAGGTATTGTTTTTATCCCGGAAGCATCATCTAACATGCAAATGTGCGATTTGTATTCCTTCAGCTTAAGATATCTCCACTAATGCACAACATATTTTTATATTTTTTATTTTTGGTAAAGTATAGTATAAAAATATATTGTGTATTAGTGGAGATATCTTGACCTGAAGGACTACGAATCGCGCGATTGCAAGACCTGAACATGGAAAGAAGAACTATAGGTTTTTTTTATTCTGGACAGAATTGATTCAAATTTTGGTCAGTTTGAGATATGAATATATATATTTTATAGCTAATTAAAAATTTTGGAAAAATAATATGTATTAGTGGAGATATTTTGACCTGAAAGTCTCAGATTCGCGCGATTGCGTGACCTGAAAATTAAAAGAATAGGTCTATATATAGTCCAACGGCGAAATCTGAAAAGACGCTCATTTAAGGAGATTAATGCACCCACAGAACACACACCTGAAAACGCTTTAAAATGAAAGACTATATATTAAACTAAAATATTTTACATGCCGTAAGAAAATCGTATGGTCTGATTTCTGTAAAGACTGTCTTTTTTTTAGTGTTTTTGTGGTTTTTGAAAATTTATACGTATACACAAAAGTCTTAATATTTTAAATGATTCGTAGTTTTCCAGTCACATTTTCATATCCGAATATATAAATAAGACAAATGAACAAAATTAACAATCTTTTTTTCGAATGTGTATTATTAATTATTGAATCTCTTTGCATTCAAGAGACGTGGTTAGCACGAAATTTCACTGATTTCGTTTGATACCAAGCGAAAACAACACGATTACAATATTGTATTGTCCATCTAATTACACTCTGAAGCATTGTTTACACAAAGCAAATCCCATTAAAAGCCAATTATGATAGCTTTTCGGGAAATTGATTTTTTAAATAAGGCATGCTAACCCGTGACAAAATAAATTTACATTCGGAATTCAGTCCGAAGTTTCTACTGTGATTTATTCCTCAGTCCGATCAATTCTATTACATTGAGACCAAAATTCGATTCGCAGTGTTTCATGGAAATTCTATATTTTACTTCGCGTTCATACATTTTCATGTATTCAGTCTTTGCTGTTAATATGATTTGTTGTTAATTTAATTGTTGTTGTCGTATAGAATAACCGGAAAGGTTATACATATTTTTTTCTAACATTGTTTACATTGTTCATACATTAGTTGTGAACAATTCCGGATCTGTTGTGTAAAATTTCCGGAAAATGTCAACAGTTTAGTAGTCCATTGAAACCTGCTCCGACTAGCGCAAAGAGAGGCAAGGCTTCTTCAGATTGGCAAGAATGCGTTATTTGTCAAACCAAAAGCCCTGCAAAGTTATATATATTCACGAACAAGGGCAAATTAAGTTTTGCTAAAGCCACTGAAGTGCGAAAGGATGAATTGTAGAAGAGCTGTCGTCTGTTAATCATATCATATCTGAAAATATTGAGGTAAAATACCATAGATCGTGTTGTAAATCATACACAAGTAAACAAAATCTTACTCGTTATTCTCATGAAACAGTTTCAAAATAAGAAAATTCAGATAGTGCTTGCATGAATTCACCAGTTGCCTCATCTGTTATCACAATTTGATCAGACTGGCAATCTTGTATATTCTGTACGAATAAAAGATACAAAAAGGATGGAAAACTACACAAAGTCGAGTATTGGGGTAAAATCTCCAGACACGGACCTTCTCGTACTTTTGATACATTATTTTCCACAAATGACAAGCACGTGTGAGGTATGGTTCCAAACAGGAATGGTCACCAGCATTAAGGATTGTCGGCGCTATATTCCTGTACAAGAGTTGTGTAAGTCACTAAATTCAGTTGTGTGCAATACCTTACCAGCTGCACATGCTATTACAGGGTGTGATACCACATCTTCTTCCTTTGGAATCGGCAAAAAAATCTATGCTTAAAGCACTGAAAGAAATATCCGATCAATTCAGTGACTTATCAATTATATCTCACGCAGACGTAGATGATTCGGTTGACGTCTGTCGAGAACTGATATCAAGGCTGTATGATCCGAAGGGACAGTCAAAACGCTGTCATAGTGACCTGAACAGGTTCCGCGTTAAACTGGCCACATGTAGATTCCAGCTTGATTAGACTTTCACCTTGTGAAGCAACATTTAAGCAGCATGTGTTGAGAACTTCTTTGCAAGCATAAATCTGGATGAATGTACACGAAGCTAGGGCAGTTATTGGGTCACCTCTCCAGTACGGTTGGAAAGAGGGAAAGCTTGGTCTGGAACTTGTCTAATTTGAAGGTCAAATGTCACCTGATTTCCTTCAGGATTTAGTATGCACATATGCAAAGGGAAATCAGTGTGCAGTAGGGGTTGTGTGTGTTTCGAACATAATTTGTTCTGTACTGAACTCTGTTCATGCCAAGTGTCAGATCTCTGTCGTAATATCTGGGTCGTCTCATTACTCCGACAGTCATTACTCCGACAGTTATTTCTCCAACATTCATAACGCCGACAGTCATTACTCCGACACTCATTAATACTCCGACCATGCATCCCGGACTGTATCATCATATCATATATAATCACAACTCCAAACAACTATTGGATAATTGCACGGAGTGGATATTGAAAATATGATCACGAGTGCCGCAAAGCCCATCAGATTAAACGAGTGTGCGTAGCTGTTTAATCTGAATGCATTTCGGCACATATGTTCCTATGAAGGACCTTAAGAGCAAGTGATACTTTGATGCGATCGGAAATTCAAAATGACCACCAGCGAAGGTAAATCTTTGCATTGAAAATTTGTGGAAAACAAGATTTCCAGCTTCTACCTGTGAACCACTTAACATAATTTTACCAAACTTGGCACAGTTGTTCCAAAGGTCTTATCTAGGTTGTGTTACTTTGTTTCGGATTTGTCTAAAACATGGTTTTCATGAGATTCTGATTGGTCCATTTTCAGGATTCTTCTTCTTGAGAACCACTAAACGGATTTGAATGAAATTTGGTGTGAATGTTTCTATGAAGGTCCTTAACAAGATTTGATAGTTTTTGGGCCATTTACGAATTTCAAAATGACCACTTGTGAAGGTCAAAATTTTATTGAAACTCTATGGGAAACAATATTTTCATCATCTTCTCGAGAAACACCCAACAGAATACTACCAAACTTGGCACATTTGTTAATTTTATGTGTGTTTACAAGTGTCCTGTGCGGAGTCAATAAAGAAATAAAGGAAAATAACAACAACAAAAAACCAAATCCAATCTTGGCCTTTTATATACAAACCCGGCGAGCACAGACAACAATCTAAAGGGGAAAAAAACACAGAAAATTACGAGCCCAATGAGTTCGACCGAATGCGAGTGAAGCAATTTTTGTCTGAAACTGCTGCAATGCACCCGCAGTATTGGTCGCAGGTAGTACGGGTCTCTTCAAGAAACCCAATTCCGTACGCATCTGATGCAATGGTAGGTAGGTGTCGCTCAACTATGAGACGACTTGATCACTTTAAAAGGTAGGCCACGTATTTTGTCTATCCTGTATTTTGAGGAAAATATGATGGGAATCGAAGAAACAAACTAATCAGAGAAAGCATTTTATTAGATCTACATGGAATACTATTTTCTGTTGTAAAAAATATTTTGTTGGGCCGCGCTGAAAAGCTTTAAAATCAATATTCGAAAAAAGCTTCTGACTCATGGATAAAAACCATGCACCTCTCAAGTTAAATGGCGGGCGGTCCCGTACTGCATTTGGATTGCTACAAGCGCCAGAATTGCAAAGACTATCGGTCACTGTCTGAGTAATGATTGTCGGAGTAATAAGTGTCGGAGCAATGACTGTCGGAGTATTGAGTGTCGGAGTAATGACATTATCCCGTAATATCAATACACACACGAGAGATTTAGAAGACGAAGACTCTTAATCCTGTTTAAAATCTAGTATATTTGTTTTTTTTTGGAAAACAAAGTATTGCAAATTGTAGTAATTGAGTAATTTTTCTGACCTTGATACAGCTGCCAAAAGTAATATAAAAGTGTATTTCTGTCTCTAATTATAAGGCCATTGATGCAATCAAAACGCAAGAAAAATGTCAAAATACGCTAGAATGTTTGTTGTCGGAAAAGACTCACAGAAGTTTGAAAGTCATAAACATCAGAGACGTCATTAGCGTAAGACAAACAACTCAGTCTGACTAAATTACTCAGCTGGATGAAAACTAGTAAATGTAATTATATCCCCTCCATAACTTACCAGTGATGGATCCGAATGTTGATGTAAATTTCAAATAGTGGAGGTCAAGGTCATTTGTGTATGGAAACAAAAAGAGCACAAAAGTGGATAAAGTTTCACTTCTGTTAAAAAAAACGTCGATTTCGACGTCAAATTACGTTACTCGATACTTTTTTGGACTAATAGGGCTATGTCTTTTTTTCTTTTATAATGGACAGAATTTACCCAAGTTTTGGAATGCTTGAGGTATGAATTTAAAACTTTATAAAATGAAAAAATAAGCTAACATGAATCTGTACTAAGAGAGATACGTTGACATGAACAGCCCCACTTCAAATGACCTGAAACTGACATGGTATATAAACATTTATGCATTTTAAAATCATGAATCTAGTAGAATGCTTATAGTTTAATTCGGCATACAGCGGATAGAAAATTGTAAATTACAATTAAAATAGGCATTTGCATGTATCAGAACTGCTAAAATATTGAACCAATGATAAATTTACACCGCCTGTCTAATCAACAGCTTTGAAAAGCCCTCGGTAGCAATTTGGTCGACCTTTTTCTGTGACAAAAAGCCGAAAAAGAGGAGGCAACTCAACAATATGTCTAATTAATTGTGCTTCGCACACGAAGGCCTTCAAAATCCATTTCATGTTGATTGGATGCATATAAACATTTACTTATGTGTAGCAATTATTTCTATACACAAAGCATGATATTTATATATGTGGAAAACAGAATTAGAAATAAAACAAGTCAAAATTTAAGTAATTTTACAGTATCAGTGAGCAGAGACATACATTTGTATATCTGACAATATCTAAACATCATGTTGGTTTATATATATTTTGCAAATCAGAAGATATTTAAATGTTTAACACGATAATGCAAAAAAATCTTAGGTGCTCCAATTTCAAAACCAAAAACTGTAGGATATACTATTTAAGCATATATGTAAAGTGTGACTTTAAGCATGTCGTTTCAAAATAATATATGCTTGGCAGTGTAAAACACGTACATCAGTTTTATTGGTGGATACACTGTAAGACACAGCACCTTCTAGGGATCCAACAACAGAACGGAAAAATATATCCAAATTCCGTTGTTGATTCATCAGTAGAACTCCTGTTATTATTACGAAGCATATCAGAGTCAGTTTGATTATTTTTTTTATTACACATGTAATTATTTAAAATAAATTATCAGAATCAGTTTGATGCTGACAAAAATTGTGACAAATATAATCAAGACTTACAAAATATATTAAACAAATTAAATACAAACTGCTTGAAGGTGTATTACCACTAAACCAATCGTAACTAAAGGTAATAACAAAATTACCGAACTCCGAACAATCTTACAAAGGGAAAGTCAAAACTCATAATTATATAAACAGACAAAATCAGTCAACAACCGGAAAACTGTGAAAACCGTAATGACCCTGACTTGGTACAGGCATTTCTAAAGAAATGGTGGGTTGAATCAGATTTTAAGGCGCCAAGCCTCCCGCTCTCATTACGGTTCAAAGGTTCCGGCTGTCACTGTAACAGTATTAAAATACAGGAACAAAATAGGTAAAATAGTAGTCAAAGCAGTACCATATTCGGTGACGTAAATGTCAAAAATATTTTTACGTCACACATTGACAAAAAAAATTCTTGACATTTTTGACTTCTTTATCTTTATACATTTTCACTATATGAAAATGCATCGCTTATAATTTTTTCTGCAGAGACGGAATATATTTCGACAAGATATTGGTATCGGAATATAAAATTTTTAAGAGATCGAATAAGGCGAATCTTTTTATAGCCCTGGTCCAGTAGTCTGTTTCTCAGATGAAGATGACGTTTCAGGAAATCAGAATAATTGCTACTGGCCCTTGCATAGCGAATCAATTGCGAGATGTAAACACCATATGCAGGAGAAGCTGGTATATTGCTGCACATGTTTGGAAAATTTATGATTTTAAAATTGAAGTCGTCCCGCTTATCATAAATTTTAGTACTGAGTTGACCACTGTCGTCAAATTCGAGGTATAAGTCCAAAAATGATGCGGACGAAGCTGTATCGGTGGTCTCTTTAACTTCCAGCTCTGGAGGGTATATCAATGGAAGAAATTCTGCAAATCTAGAATTATTGATAGATAAAACGTCATCAATATACCTGTATGTGAAATTAAAGGCTCTAGCCTCATGAATCTTCTTATCTTTTACAAGCTTTTGAAGAAACTCCGACTCATATGAGTATAAAAATAAATCGGCTAGAAGAGGGGCACAATTCGTACCCATTGGTATGCCGACGACCTGCTGAAACAGTGTCCCTCCAAAGGAGACAAATATGTTATCGATGAGGAACTCCAGCATACTGATCACTTGTTCCTCGGAGTAGCATGTTTTACCTTTATGAATTTTGTTTGAAAAATATGTGGAATTGTAGCCTAACACAACAAATTTTGAGCCATAGTTTCTATGACTAAAAGCTTTATGAATTGTTTCTTTTAAGCGGGTTTTTAATTTGTCATGCGGTAGGGTGGTATATAGAGTTGAAAAATCAAAAGTTTTGATGGAGGATACCTGAGAGAAAGATCTTGATTTCAGGTTATCCAAAAGATCTTTAGAGTTTTTCAAAATCCACATGTGATTTATGCCACTACGCGAGTAAACAGTTTCACAATATTTCTGTTGTCCCTCTTTTACTACTCGGCCATTTTCGCTACCCTGCAAATAACCTCGTTCGGAGTTCGGTAATTTTGTTATTACCCTTATGCATTAGGCGTATAAATCGCACTACTTTTCACATGTCAGTTACATGAAAGTTTGATAAAGTTATATTTTAATTTTTTTTCTATATTTCAATTAAAGTTATAATTAGCTTTGCATGATTAGATTTTACTTAGTATGTCTTCCATATTGGATTTTCGTGGACTATATTTTTGGGCGGCTTAGCTTAACTTAACTTCCGGCCAACAATTTAAGAAGAATTTCTACTATGTACATACGAGGTTATTTGCAGGGTAGCGAGAATGGCCGAGTAGTTACGATTGACCACTAAGCATGGGTACCAGTTGAAAAGAACGTATTGGAAAGTAGTACATAAACACAAAATGGATTCCTTCATTGTTGGATAAAAAATAAACCCTATTAGATACTGCAAAATACTGAATGTCAGCAGAAACCTACATATTTTAGGATAATCTTATGCCCATGTTTGATGTCCCTGTGGTTTTAAATAAAAAAATTATTGCATTGGAAAGAAGCCACCTGCATTTGTGTTAAATCGAAAGTGAAAGTAGGATTTTTGACGGTAGACATCTTCAGACTGTCTGTTTTTTCTGATATGCCATTAAATGTATGTTGATTGTCGAAGTTAAGCTTCCAATTAGGTACCCCTTCCATGAGATATGAGTGTCACTTAGATTAAACTTAAGATGAATCCTGTATGAAAGCTCATTTTTTTTTTATTTCACATAGAAAGCAATGGAGAATTCTTTCGTGGTATTACACCTGAATGCTATGAATTGTTATCAGGGTGATAATGGCAACACATTCCAGGAAAACATATTTTTTGACAAAGTGATAATGATAATAATAGCTAAAAAATTGTTGTATGTATTAAAAGTTATTAATTAACTTGATGCTTACATGTCCAGTTCTATTTTATTACATGCTTGGATGACTTTAACTTTCTAATTTGAGTACTCTGATTTCTACTCACTTTTCCAATGGTCATACTGCTTTATGAATAGTATTTTGTATCGATATCTGAAATCCGAAAAAGGTCCTGAGCATACATAGAGCATACATATCACTCTTCAGCACATTACTCACTTAGGTGCACAATCATTCTTGACATATAACCTGACAGCGAATATCCAGGTGGCTTCACATATCTGTTGCATCCGGGGAAGCATTGAGCAGCTCTGTGAGGCCTACCGTTATTTAGGTATTTGGTTGATTGATTTATTTTATTCTTCTAAGTTAATTTATTATCTGTAGTATTTGTTTTAATAATTCAAAGAAGAATATATTAACTTATATTATTGGAGTTGAACTTGTTTTTTTTAGCATTATCATTACAATGCATACAATTGAATTATGTGTACTGATATTTGTGTTTGGGCTTAGGTTGTTTTCAGTTACATTTTATGTTATTTTGTGTTCAGTACACCATTAACAAATTACTCGGTTTTATGGCTTTTTATTTTCGAATAATCTCCTTTACGATGGGCAAAATGGTAACCAGTCTAACCTGAATAATCCAGTCGTTGTATTACTCTCCCGCTAGTCGCTGCCTCATCCAGCGATAGTGTCGATAGAGGGCGCAGTATTATTTGAGTTATAACCAGTCGAGCAAGAGTAATGGAAAAATAACGAATTTTAGTATAATTTTCTCATAATTTGAAGATATTTAAACCTTGTTAAAAACATAGGGTAACTTCATAGAAAATTCACGATTTGCTACAACATTGAAATTTTTGAAGATTACGGGAAAATATATGTTATTTTCATTTAATTCGAAATTGGACCAGTTTGCCCATCTTAAAGGGAAATAACTCTTGTAAGTAGAACGTTACTATCATTTTTAGAATCAAAGTCGGAAATATGCAATGGTGAATTATAATTGGTTGTCTTGTGTTTTTTTTGCTATATAAATCGATAATACATTATTTTGTATTATTAATGAAATATTGTCATTAAGTCTTAAATGGCATTGGGGATCATTCACAAACATATATTGTTATTATTGTACTTTTAATATAAATTTGTAGACTTCAAATCTGTCATTCACTTTGCTTGATATTTAATAAAGTATATGAACGTTTCGTATTTATATTATTCGAGGACCTGCTTGTCATTCCAAATTGATCAGACATATGATAAAAAAAGAACTATATGGTATGCTACAAGCAGACGATTCTTGACTCGTACGCATATAGGACATGATCACCGTTCCCCATCTCGACAACATACTTCAAAGAGTATAAGCCACAACTAGAAGTATTCACTGTAGTAAATTAGAAGGCTTATAACTTGTTAAATGATATAGAATAAGCATGTCTCAAATAGGACGGTATTTTTCATATTGCACATCTTTCCACGATAAAAACATATCATATTGCACATCTGCGATCTATTCTTAGGAATATGTGAAATCCCATGTCATTTATGTTCCGTTCCGAATTTATTATACTACAAATATTCTGAATTAGTTACTGGGAAATTATTCAATGCCATTTTATTACAGGAAGGTACCAAAGGTGTAATCAGAATCCGTAAATCGAAGAAGAACAGACAACGGAATGGCCAAGAGAAAAAGGACAAACAACGATCTACAAAACATACTCATAAAACTAAAGATCGAGTAACACGAACCCCACTAAAAACCGGGGGTGAACTCAGATGCAGCGGAATGGGAAGCAGTTCCTGCTCCACTAGTGGTACCTGTCGTGTTATTACAATATATCTTGCAAGGGTAATTGTGGTGGATATCAATGAGATCAGAACAGAGACTAAAATTTGTAAAGTGAAATGTGGTCAAGTAATTACAGCACTTCATCGAGTGTGAAATGATGTTTTATGGAAACACTTTAAAGCAATATTGACCTCAGTCAAGAACATGCTATGATTATTCATATATAGGTTGTGTTCAGTTAGATTTATGGTATCTGAATTTTTTATTTATCTTCCAATAGTGTCCTATATTAAAACTATGTTATACCACAGGTTTCCAAATTCGCATTAACTGTTCAACTCGGAAAACCGTGGAATCAATGATTTGTAGCATGAAACCATGCAATATCACATCTAGGTCATTGATTATTGCACGACTCTCGGAGAAGCAATAAATCTACAGAACAGATTTAAAGTATGCAATATCTCGTATCTGCGTGTATTATGTCATAATTCTTAGCTGTTACTTACATGCTGGTATATAAACCATAAGAAGATCAAAGGAAAAGAATGCAATCATCTTACAATTAATATTATGCTAGTATATGCAAAGGAATATTAAGTCAGTGTTGCACGTATTCACTACAAGGATATCAATCCACCATTTCGTAATTATCACTGTGTTTGTTTGTAATGTCGACGTCATCAATGACTTCTAAATATGTGTCCTCTATTTCATTGTATACTCCATCTTCTTGGTATGGTACTCCATGAGTGATATCATTAGGACGAGGTTCTAATTCAGGCTGATTGATTCTCATATATCTGAAATTAATGATTATGTAATGCTTTAAAGATATATTCCGGAACACCGTTAAACAATTGAATATATGGTGTTCAAAATGAGCAATGCTTTCTTGCATTTATCCGTAAATAAAGGTAAATTACCGAACTCCGAACAATCTTACAAACGGAAAGTCAAAACTCATAATTATATAAACAGACAAAATCAGTCAACAACCGGAAAACTGTTAAAAGTGATTGAAGCTGTTTTAGCCTTGATTAGCAAAATATATTGGAAGAAACAAAGCATTTAATAAAAATGTTTGATATGAAAATGTCTTTTCAATGATTGAAAAATGTAGAAAAGGTAAGAATGATTAATTGTTAATTCTGCTCAATTCGTGTTGTCAATGATGCTTATTTACTTGTTTGTTTGTCTGTTTTGTTTTGCTTTGCTTTGTTGTTTTTTTTCTCTTGTTGTTGGTTTTGTTTTTATTTTTGACTTTGTTTTTCTTTGTTTGTTATTGTTTTTTTTAAATTTGTTTAATTCTAAGAATTGAATTAAAATTAATCTGTCAAGATTAATGTTTTTAGTGTATGTAAGAACGAGGTAATCCATTTTATCAAGCTTAAAATCAATGCGAAAGTCGAGATCTATTCACGAAGAAAGGCATTATAATGCTCTTACATACTTATAGCATTGTAAAGTGATCCATTAAAGCATAATAATGGTTCTAATTATTACTAGATTTGATTAATCTATCAATAATTCTAAATAAAGTGATTCGGGTTAAGTAATGGCATCTATTGAAAGTAGGTTTTCACTGGAAATTGCGGTTTCCTCCACCAATAAAATTGACCTCTACGATATAACTGAAATATTGTTGAAAGTGGCATAAAGCACCATATTGAAAGTATGTGAACATTTTCCTCAACTCTCGTGAATTAAAAAGTAGATCTATTTAACCACATTTTGAATTCAACCAATTATGCGTTTGTCAATATAACATCAACAGGCCAAATGACAGCTAGTATCAACATCTGTATTCGAAGATAAGATGCTTCAGTTGAATTCTTTTATTTATCGATATTGTTTTCATAGTAAATCCTTTATTGTACTTAGAAGTTCACAAAATGTTGGTGGCGAGACCATGAAAAAAGAAAATCAATAGGGGGTATTGAGCTTGTGCACTTTGAAATTTTCAAATAAAATATCCATTTGTCTGAAAACACATTGGTTGTTACAATATGCTCATGCCGTGGGCGTGCACCGGATATTTGTCGACGGTCAAAAACAAATAAATAAAATAAAATAAAATAAATAAATACAATAAGTGGCTTCGAATAAAACCCTTTATATTCCTAAGTTAACTGGACAATATTTATTTTGCCTTCAGTCTAAAAAAATCATTTTTTTTCTGAAATATACGCCAAAAAGGGGATAAAAAACCCCAATGCCCTCTGCCTCCTAGGCCCCTGCCGCTGAAGAACACTTACTGATTGCTATCTTCTAGAGAATCAATATTTTCACGTGGCAACGGGACTTCTGAAAATAAAAATCAATAAAACAAAACTGAAAAATATGATAAAACGGCGATAAATAACCCCAATGCCCCATGCCTCCTAAAACAAAACTGCTCTTGTTCATTTTGTTAACTTTAAATCATTTTGACAATTAATTGACATTTTATTAATTATTTTTCAACAAATAATATTGTACTGGGAATAGTAATATAGCAAATCATTACGGCCGCCACCCCGTTGTACCTATCCTTAGTCAGGAAATGGATTATCAATGCAATATGTGTTTTTTGTGTTCAGTGATTTGAGGTGAGAGGTGGTTTTTCCGATATTGTTGAAACCTGTTTAAAATGTTCTTATCACAATAGCAAATATTTAGACACTTATATGTCGCACATTCATTCAGAGTTATAAGCTACACAAAATAAATATATATCACCATATGAGTGTGAGTAGAGGAATACAGTGACTAAGGGCTCTGCTTGTCAAAATGATACCTTAATGTCAAAAAATAAGTTTCGTCTATGTTCATTTGGCATATAGTCGTATATTATATCTAGAGAACTTGCATCTCTTGTTTATCTCATTCCTTAATTAAGAAATAATTCATGGAACCCATACTGTGCTGTGAGTTTTAACATGGGTTGATACAATTTACTGTCTTGCCAACCCATTTTAAAACTCACGACACAGTATGGCTTCCATTAATTATTTAGATTCTGGTATTTCTAAAAGAACAAATGACGTATTACGCTTTAATAAGTAAAGCGTTAATTTATATTTACGTTTGTGGACAAGATAGCACACAATTTATGTTACACATGTTTGCTGTTCTTTCTCAGCTGCCAAATTCCAGCAGATGATAATCATCAACATGGGATTATACGGCGGAAAAGTGTTATTGACGTAACAATAATATTGTGTTTGCACGTTTTAATTACACATCGCATATTAATTGATTTTTGGATATGTTGATTATTTTCAGTGAATATAGATATATGTAAACCTCAACAACAGTGTAAATAATTTTAGTGTGCGATTTTAAGTACCTGGCTTAAATGCGAATTTACGAATTAATACATCGCTGATTTGTTTACAAAGCGAGAGAAGGACGTCATATTATAATTCTGAATTATGATAACGATTGAGATTATGTGTGTTTATTACTTGAGCCATACATTTGATTAAAACAAGTTTTAATCGAGTACAACTCGCCACAAGAGGGAATCGAACGCACATAGCTGCATGTGATGAAGACACTGACTCCATATTTTGTTCAAACATTAACATGCTTTATATATGTCTTACCATAATTTACTTTGTTCGATCTGATAGCCGCCCTTAGTGTTATTAGCCCGGTACATAATATCATCACTATTACCCCCATCATGACCCAAAACATGTTAATACCTTCTACGGTTTCTGAAACAAAGAAGATGACTGTTTTATTATTACATGCTTTATGCGATGTGATTTTCGTTTTGCAGCGTAATTACTAGTATATGTCTATATAGAGTTTAATAATACTTAACGGCAATATAGCGAATAAGAATCTCTATTTCTTGTAGTTATTCAATCCCATCGTTCTTGCCTCGCTCATGACTTGTCACCGGGTATGACTTATCACCAGATTTACCACATTAGAGCAGCTGAGTTAACCCCAGATTATAGTGGGTTCGTTGTGCTCCATCTTCAGTGTTTCGTGTAGTATAATATCGACTATTGTCTTTTCGTTCCCGTTTCTTTTGACCATTGCATTGTTTGTTCCTTTTTCTTTTGGCCATTTCTTGTTTGCCCTTCTTCCATTTACGAATCCTGATTACGCCTTTTGATGTGTTCGTCGATAAATGTGCGTTGAAGCTTTCAAGCATACGCACGTTTATTCAAAATGGTGGGAAATATACTCATGTAGCATACATTGAAACGATTTGTACAGAGTATAATTAATATTTTCTTTCAAACATATTTTACATAATATGGTATGAAAAGGCGAGATTTTTAACCGTTTATGGTTCGACGATGACCAAAAAGAGAAGAACATGTTTCTTTATAATTTGGGGAGTTAATTTCCGTTACAGCAATTGCATTGCAAATTTTAAAACATTCATGACCGATCACATTGGAAATATATCAATTGTGTGGACCTATACAAGTAAATTACCACCGACACTTTAATCGAAATACCTGTATTAAACGGGAAAATGAGCGGTCATGCGTTTGTGTGTTAGGTACATCATCTAGATATTGCTAGTGGATTTTGGAAATGTTTCCACAGTCAGTTCCGGATTTACCTAGAGGCTTGATAGGCTGAAGTTAAGGGCCTCAGTATTTAGGTGGCCTCTGACCAAGGTGTATAAAATTTGTAACACTATTAATGGGCTTTCACATTTATGCTCTCAAAACGTACTGTACTTTCTAATCAACTCTTCAACAATTTTCCTTATAGAGTTGCACTCCATTTCAGAATATTGCAGAATTTTAAACACCCCTCATCATCTTTGCGTTTATTCAGATTGATTAAACACACTTCCATCTTCCTCCAGTCGTGCAGGTGGGGTAATGGGAGGGGCCTCACAAGTGGAATAATCTAGGACCTCTCTTTATCTAAATTCGGCACTGTCCACAGTGGTATATTTTTTTCATTTTATTGATTAAAGACTCGTTTCGTTTCTACACTTAATGTTATTCCGTCTTCAGTTTTTTATTGATGTTCGTGTGTTCTGGTCGTTTGTTATTTACTTCCTTTGTGCTTGTGTCCGGATTGTCCCTTTTAACCGCACATTTGGGTAACCTGTATTTGTCTGAAGTAATAAAATCAGCTGTAAAGAATGCATATAATTAAACAGGCAATATTGTCTGATATACATTACACAGAAAAATTATGAGGCGATAATGCAAAAAGCAATAATAATTCAAATATTTACCGCATGTTCTTATTTGAAAGATGTGGCCCCTATTTAGACATTATCAAACAAAAAGTCAAACCTGACACTATACAAATGTAAGACAAACCAAGATAAAGGCGGGATCAGATGACAAACAATATGAGTATGATCAGGAATTTGTGACTTGTCAGTTTATAATGTTGAATACATGACGAACACAAAACATACTCAGTGTAGCGCAACTGCGGCTACAGGCAGAACTGTAGTGAAGGTCAATCAAAAAGCTTGGACACCATACATTCTCACTTAAAACGGCGTGTAAGACGAAGTTTCGTAGGAGGATCAGCTCCATCCTGATTCTCTGGGTTATACCGTCGCGTAGGAAGAACACGAACATGATTATTAAATTTGATGTATTTGTTATGACTCCTAGCTAAACGTTTTGAACATGAATTTTCGCATGCACTCCCTATCCAAGAGGTATAACCTATAAGTATATAAACACATCGTAAATCGGAGTAATGATGCAAACAAAGTCTTTATCTTAAATGTAGGGTTTGGGTGATGATGTTTAACGCCACTTTCAATAACTTTTATCGTGGCGGTCAGGTTCATTGGTGGAAGAAACCGGTATACCGGGCTAATATCACCGACCCTCCACAAGTCACTGACAAACTGTATCACATAATGATGTAACGAGATTCGAACTCAAACCATTAAAGTTGGTAGGTACTAGCTATAAATCCAAACTACCATACAATTACGACCACGACGACTCCTATTATGTAAGTAATAAAAAAGATTAAAAGAAACATGCATAAATATATATATATATAAAATGAAACCTGAACTTTAAATAAAATCCCAATGGAATATAGACTATCTTTCTTAACTAAACCTGCATAAACCGAAGACCTGTGTATTGCGAACACAGAAGCTGGTCCCTAGGATGTTCAGTTTAGACAGGTGTTATTGTATTGTTCACATTCTAATTTCGTATAGTAAGCGATTAATAACAAAACTATTGCAACTTAAAACAAATATTGAATAGGAATACCTTCCTTATCATCATCAGCGTGTCGAATATCTTTACAAACTTTGCCGTAGTTGTTGGCTACACAAACCCTGTATTCTCTTTGTGAATGACTGGTCTTGTTAAATATCAACCGACTTACAAAACCTTTGGTTTCCACCAATTGTCCATATATGCTGATGTTAACAGTTGTTTCCTGTGTGTCTTGACGCCATTTATTAGAATTATGGACAACGTCAGAGCTTTTGTACCATTTGACATATGATACACCGGAAGCAGAATAAAAATGTACAGCAAATAGTAAGCCCGCTTTCATTGGCTGTGTAGTTGTATTTAAAATCACTGGTAGATCTGAAAAAACTAAAACTCATGTAATTAAAACGTAGATATAAAATTTAGTGCACACGAAGTGTTTCTGGAATAACCTTCATGAAAACCAAATAATTTTAACAGCTTAAACAGGATAGCCAAAATCGGCTGAGGTAACCTATGCCTGAGGAAGGACCTTAGTTTTATTAATAATTACAACATTTGAGAATTGTAATAAGCCGAAGCATTGACTATTGGGTATATAATACCATCGGGGACAGCAGAGGTATCTATCTAGTGATAATAATTAAAACGATATTGAAGTTTATGCAATTTTATGAAAAGAAAGATTAAACAGTCGTAGCATGTAAATTTGTTCTGGTTATGAATACAAATGTAATACTGTTCACGAGGAAGTAAAGTGTGTTAATTAGCTTCCAGGAGATTCTACAAATCAACATCGGAAATGTTTGCTTTAAATATTTGAATATACCAAAAGGGGTATTTAGAAGTCGTACATCGAAGATTTGATCGATTGATTGATTTATTGTGTTTTAACGCCAGTTTCAGCAAAATTTCAACTATATCATGGCGACCAGTTTTAGTGTTGGAAGAAGCCTAAGTACCAGGAGAGAACCACCGACCATGTGGAAGCAACTGGTAAGCTGTATCACCTGCGAGTCGAGTGCACCCTTTTTGTAATTTACAAAGCCGCGCGCGAACTGATGCCGTATTGGTGATAGACTTGTATGAGTTGTTTTATAATCCAGCTACCTAACTCATTGAGCCACTCGGGCACTGTAAATCGAAGAAGTACATACAATATAATGACTAAAATAAAAGGGAACAAAAAGACAAACAAGGGTCCACTAAAAACTAGGCAGAAAACTGTAGATTTAAAAACACCAAAGGTGAACTTTCCGGAAGGTCAAGTAGTTGTGATATATAAAGAATGTGCTTGCATATCGTTTGTGTAGAAATAACGCTTACAGCAGATGGGATAACTCTTTCGCATTAAAATGACGCATGACACAGTTGCCATAACAGTTACAATTACTGTTTAACTAATTTACATAGTAGATTATTTAATAATAGCTACTGTTTCATATACGTGCTATTTTATTGTTGACGATATTCACTAAAGCACATTTTTTTGAAAAAAATCAGTTGTTTCAATTTGAAATCAATAAACATGTTAGACATTAGTTAATTATTTTATATTTTGCATTATGGTCAATTATGAATTTAGCTTAATTGGAATTGCATATGTAATACAAACGGGTGTCACTAGTGGAGCAGGCACTGCTTACCATTCAGGAGCACCTGAGTTCACCCCCGCTTGGTAGTTGGGTTCGTGTTACTCGATCTTTTATTTTATGCGTAATGTTTTGTAGATCGTTATTTGTCCTTTTTCTTTTGGCCATTGTGTTGTCTATCTTTGGTATCTTCAAACTCTTCTTGATTCTCCAGATTTGTGTTTAAATTACCTGCTACAAAAACTTTTGCTGTTGTATATGTCAAGTAAATTCCATCTGAGAACGAGTTCCAAATGCTGCATATATATGTTCCCGCATCTTGATATCCACAATGGCTTATTTGAAGATATCCCAATCTATTGTCAACGAAACCATCCAAGTTTCGGATAACGACATCATTAAACACATGTTTCCATGGATTAAAGCCGAAATCTTTTACACCACCATGTATTCGACACACTAGTGCCACACTATAGGTACGGTTACAGTGAGAACTGTCATTTAGCATTAGCTTTGGAGATTCTGGCAATAGAACAATAAAAAATAATAAAGCAACATCGATGTAAAGAAAATGAGGACAATCGTTTTATTGGTATATATACAGGTCATGTTGTCTGTTGTGTATTCATACATGAATAATCGAGTGGGTGACATTAATCTGCAATCTGGCATCAACATCAATAACCCACTACGTACTGCTAAGGTTATTCGGAATGTTAATTCTCATATGCAGTTTTCTCAGAACAAACCGGTAATACTCGTTGTTCTGCATGTAGCTCGCAAAAACAAAGCATATAATTACAACCTTTTAATGACGTCGTCGATACTATAAGTTATTTACGTTCCTATTAGCAGATATGGAGATTTTAACACGCTGAAGTCGCCAAGTACATAACGAATTTATCCCCGGTTATTGCCAAAAAATAAGACACTTTGCATGTAATCTAAGGTTTGTATATGCGAGACCCAGTTTATATGTGTAATATATGACATCAATTGACAAATAACAATTTGTATATAATATATTTTAGCAAAAGATTTTTTTCCCATTTTCTATTCTAATTTGTTGTCTTATTAATGACAAGTATGACACACACACATTCCTGGCTTCGTACAGGCAAATACTCTGCACACGTGATAAAGAACTTGTAACCGCCTACCTCATATTGCAGTGTTGAGTGAATCACACACACACACACACACACACACACACACACATTCCTGGCTTCGTACAGTCAAGTACTCTGCACATGTGATCAATAATTTGGTACATAATCAACAGGCTCACTAGTATCAAGTGATCAACTTTAGTGATAAATAAATATTTTCAAATTAATTACTTACCCACCACATCTATCGTAACTGTATTTGAAACGGAAATCTTATCGTCTGCCACTTTCATTTTACAAGTAATGTTTTTCTGATCAATAAATTTGTCCGCTTTGTAGTATAAAACATATGTTCTTCCGTCTTCCGAACAGTGGCATGTATTAATATTACATATGCTTTCACGAAACGAATTATAACACTTATTCTCGTGACTTCTTATATTTGTAAGTGTTATGTCGTCTATCAAGAATTCCGCTGTTTTTTTGCCTGGTACCACAAACGATGAGCAGTTTAGTTCAAAACTTTGATTTACGTGAACATAGCGTGGCGCTGAAATAACGATATCTTCTGTCAAACCTGAAATATATATGTTAAATTTTCTTCCATCCTAAAAATATTCTGCGAGTATTGTAGTACAAAGGAAAATATCGCTTTGTGTAATAATAAATAAGCAGCGGCTAATATAGTATGTGATATCAAAGACCTACATTTGTAATAATTACACCTCAGAATGAAACAATTCAACAAAGCAAACAATTATGGAGTAATATTTAATTTTTGATGCTTTTTGTAACAAATGTCTATGTCTTATGGACTCTGACAAAATAGAAATGGTTCAACGGAGGGCTGCGAGATATGTCACCAACCGAAAACGAAATACATCTAGTGTTGGTGACATGTTACAACATCTTAAATGGCTCAGCCTTGAGGATCGACGCAGAGATGCACGCCTTGTCATGACAAGGTGGCAGTCAGTAAAAGTGACAGACTTTCACCATCCCTGAGACACTCCAGAAACATGCACTCTCAATCATATCAGGTCCCATTATGTAGAACCCAACAGAGAAAAGCATCATTTCCCCTCGCACCATTGTAGACTGGAACCACCTACCTCATATTGCAGTGTTTAGTGAATCACACACACACACACACACACACACACACACACACATTCCTGGCTTCGTACAGTCAAGTACTCTGCACATGTGATCAATAATTTGGTACATAATCAACAGGCTCACTAGTATCAAGTGATCAACTTTAGTGATAAATAAATATTTTCAAATTAATTACTTACCCACCACGTCTATCGTAACTGTATTTGAAACGGAAATCTTATCGTCTGCCACTTTCATTTTACAAGTAATGTTTTTCTGATCAATAAATTTGTCCGCTTTGTAGTATAAAACATATGTTCTTCCGTCTTCCGAACAGTGGCATGTATTAATATTACATATGCTTTCACGAAACGAATTATAACACTTATTCTCGTGACTTCTTATATTTGTAAGTGTTATGTCGTCTATCAAGAATTCCGCTGTTTTTTTGCCTGGTACCACAAACGATGAGCAGTTTAGTTCAAAACTTTGATTTACGTGAACATAGCGTGGCGCTGAAATAACGATATCTTCTGTCAAACCTGAAATATATATGTTAAATTTTCTTCCATCCTAAAAATATTCTGCGAGTATTGTAGTACAAAGGAAAATATCGCTTTGTGTAATAATAAATAAACAGCGGCTAATATAGTATGTGATATCAAAGACCTACATTTGTAATAATTACACCTCAGAATGAAACAATTCAACAAAGCAAACAATTATGGAGTAATATTTAATTTTTGATGCTTTTTGTAACAAATGTCTATGTCTTATGGACTCTGACAAAATAGAAATGGTTCAACGGAGGGCTGCGAGATATGTCACCAACCGAAAACGAAATACATCTAGTGTTGGTGACATGTTACAACATCTTAAATGGCTCAGCCTTGAGGATCGACGCAGAGATGCACGCCTTGTCATGACAAGGTGGCAGTCAGTAAAAGTGACAGACTTTCACCATCCCTGAGACACTCCAGAAACATGCACTCTCAATCATATCAGGTCCCATTATGTAGAACCCAACAGAGAAAAGCATCATTTCCCCTCGCACCATTGTAGACTGGAACCACCTACCTCATATTGCAGTGTTTAGTGAGTCAGTCGAGTCCTTCAGGAGTGCCATTACCTCATCTAATCTTTAAATTCACTCCCTTTTTGTGAATATTTTTAACCTTATTTTCTTATCAAAATAATGTTTTTGTCTTTTTCGTAGCGCAATTCCCTTGACATAATCTTCAAACTGTTGAAGTAGGTCAATAATTGCTAGAAGTTGAAGTAGAAGTAGTAGACTGAGTTCCCTAAGTAAATCGTCGAAAAGTCAGAAGACAAACGCAGAGCATCAAGGAGTTCCGAAGAGAAATTCGAGTATACTGACGATCAGGATGAAAGAAAACGCTACAGTACAAATAAGCATAATGGTAAAGCAAAACAACAGAACAAAAACATCAGACGTCATCATATGATATAAAAAGCGATGTCTTAAGCTTAGGTTTCTCTTGACCATTTGGTAAAACAAAACAACAGAACAAAAACATCAGACGCCATCATATGATATAAAAAGCGATGTCTTAAGCTCATGTTTCTCGTGAACCTTTATGAGTAATATGTCAGATATTAGCCATCCTTGTTCAAACATTTCCTTGCAGGAAGAATATATACCATGGTATTGTGAATTAAATGTAAATACAGACAACCTGTAATGGTTGACATTATTTTGAAAATGAAAAGACATATCGAGGCTCAATTACCTCGTGCATATAATGTTTTACATAGTTATATTTATTTGCATATTTTTCGAATGGAACTTGACACGTTTATGAATGACGACATATATGAATTGATTAGTGATTACAAAATATAGATACATATATTGTAGGTCAATTATTCCTAGAATTAATAACACTAATCTTGACTTCATCATAATCACAGGGAACCTTTGGTTAAGTTGCTTCCTCGATAGCATTAACCATCTATAACAGAAGTTCTAATAGCTCTGTGATATCGTTCCAAATGAGAAATATATTACTCCTCATGCAGGTGCCATCGAAATGTTGCTAAATATAAATGAAAAGTTCTGCCTGAGCAATTTGATAACATCTCTTTTGCAAACTTTTGCCGTTAACCAGCTCTCACTGTCAATTTTAATGTGTTGGCCAAGAAGTGACATAACGTGAAATTAGTGTATCGAGCTCGCGTATGTTCCTTCTTCTTGAGAAGATCCTTACGTTAGTGTATCGCCACGAAATACAACAAACATATAATGTTGATTATATTCGGTTCTAGTGTATTAGTTATAACATATTTTTTGTAAACTTACCAATTTGAAACCACACACACAAAATCGTCATTTTAAAAGTATTCATAATGTTTTCAAAACATATATCGATTATGTTGAGGAAGTATTTCCCACGGCAAGCTAATATATATTATAATTAGAACATTTATCATGTTGTTATATGGAGTCAAGTATTTTTTTCCTGGTAATTTTATAATTATACATTCAATAGCAATTATTTCATTGAATTAACACGGCGCGTAATGATACAGGATTTTTCGTTTTTTTTCAGCGTTTCCTGACTAAGCGGGTTGCAAATATAAAATAGACATGGGCGAAATTGTGCCTAGAACTATTTTCACCGTTTTTAGTGGGGTTCGTGTTACTCGATCTTTAGTTTTATGTGTATGTTTTATAGATCGTTGTTTGTTGTTTTCCGGTTGTTGACTGATTTTGTCTGTTTGTATGCTTATGAGTTCTGACTTTCCCTTTGTAAGATTGTTCGGAGTTCGGTAATTTTGTCATTACCCTTATTTGTCCTTTTTCCTTTGGTAATTGTGTTGTCTGTTCTTCTTCGGTTAACGGATTCTGATTACCTCTTTGGTATCTTCAAACACTTCAAGGAATACCCCAATATATAGTATCTTTGTTTTTCATATCTTCCAAATACCTCAAATATGCCCACACAAATTCGAAAAAAGGCCGCACAAGTCAAAGATAGTCATGTTTTGCTCGAAATATATTGATTGTTCTGATCTTTTAACTTTTTTTTTTTGTGGCACAAAACGTAACGCAGAACTGACTTAGCATACAACATAAAGATCAATATATAAATGTGGTGATTGCCTAGAAAATGTGGTTTATCATTAGCGATTGGCACCATCCTTTCCGGGTTAACTGCGCTTGGCTTGACTTATTGGCACTGGAATGATGGAGTTCATTTGACAAAGGACTGATGATGTTTAATATATTATTTATTAGAACCTAAACAGTGCATTGTTTGATCATTGGGTGGTCTTTAACTCTGATCTTATTGAAATTCAACAGTACATCAATTGATCATTGAATGGACTCAGCTGGTTGAACTTAAACAGTATATGAATTGATCATTGGGTTGTCTTACCTTGAGCTGATTGAACCTAAACAGTATATGAATTGATCATTGGGTTGTCTTACCCTGAGCTGATTGAACCTCAACTGTATATGAATTGATCATTGGGTTGCCTTACCCTGAGCTGATTGAACCTAAACAGTATATGAATTGATCATTGGGTGGTCTTACCCTGAGCTGATTGAACCTAAACAGTATATGAATTGATCATTGGGTGGTCTTACCCTGAGCTGATTGAACCTAAACAGTATATGAATTGATCATTGGGTGGTCTTACCCTGAGCTGATTGAACTTAAACAGTACATGAATTGATCATTGGGCTGTCTTGCCCTGATCTAATTGAACTTAACAGTACATGAATTGATCATTGGGTGGTCTTGCCCTGATCTAATTGAACTTAACAGTACATGAATTGATCATTGGGTGGTCTTGCCCTGATCTAATTGAACTTAACAGTGCATGCATTGATCATTGTGCTGTCTTGCCCTGATATAATTGAACTTAACAGTGCATGCATTGATCATTGGGTGGTCTTGCCCCAATCTAATTGAGCTTAAACAGTACATGAATTGATCATTTTATTGTATTTGTGACGGACGCCGAGTGGTGGCAAACTTGTATTGATAATATATGGAGCAGAAAACTTAGACTTTGAATATAAACATTTAATTGTTTAAACAATTAACAAAGATAATGAAACAAAACAAAAGAAAATAAACATTAATGATACAAGTAACAGTCAATACATCGGACACACGCCACCAATCACTAAACGTCCAACACTGTTGCTCCATAGCTCCACATCTTCACAGTCGTACTGCATTATTCGGATACGTTAATCACATATTATTAATCTAACAGGAAGCATATAACAGAACACATAACACTGGTAACATAACACAGGAAACATAACCTTGAAATATAATATTCATATTAAACTTGCTGTACATTATATCAGCATATTATACTTATTTGCATACACACACACACATATATATATATATATATATATATATATATATGCGTATTTCAATAAACAGTTTATTTCTAAATTTGTATGTATAAATATATAAACTAAATATATAAACGTTATATAAATACCTTCATATTTCTAAATTGATATATTGATATTATCCTGTTATTTACAAAATATATGTCAAAATAATTAAAAACTTGTTTATACATGTATGCGTTATATTTGTTACATATATTGTATAATGCTCATGTCTATAAAGGTGTCCGACAACAATGTTTATATGATTCATATACATCTGTACCGCAGTGGACCTATATGACTCGACATCCTCTGTACACAAATAACTGGCGATAATTCGATATGTAAAATCCTAACCCCTAACATAACATACAAATTTAACTACCTTACGTGTCATGTAATACAAGCAAACTATACAGAATATCCTACAGAACTGGACTGCGTTATTATCCACGTTCAAATAAAATATGACAATATTCAGGTTCGAATCTCATACTTCTTTACGCTAAAGCATATACATTTTAGATGACTATAATTCACATTAATGTTACTACGATTTAACCATTAATATATAAATTATTTCTAACCACTAAAGCTATAAAAATCATATCATTACTCAGCCCTTGTAGCAAAGACAAACGTCCAGACAGACACACAGACAAGAGGTGAAGTCAGTTTAAAATCCACCTGTGATGTAAATCTATTGTCTAAACTCTCCATTTGTTATAGGGAATGGAGAGTTGTGAACAATATGTACAGGGGCGGAGCTAGAGTTTAAAGGCCAAAAACCTCAACCTGTTTAAAATTGCAAACGGGAATAACAAACAATTTATTTAATTTTTTTTGTTACAAGATTAATAATTAATATAATTATTAAAGTACAATGAGTGGATTTTAAGGTGGAGAATGTCCTCGTATCTCTCCATTCCTTAAAACCAATGGGCCTCGGCCCCGTCGGGGCCTCGGCTCCATTATTTTTAAGGAATAGAGAGTTACTCGGACATTCTTCTATACATAATTTACACCTTCTTTTATATAAAATCCCACCCGTAAGTTTCATGCCAAAGGTGTACCTAACTTATCTACAGTTAAAAATCGCCAAAACAGGTTTGCTAATTTGCATAGTGACAGAAATAGATGTTTAACTAACTATGTTTGGATGTCCCGATCAAATGTAAACAATTACCTGTATCGATTCATTACAATTTATTCTACTCACAAATAAATGTTCTTTAAGAAAATATTTACAGTCATAAATATAACTTAACAACACGATAATCAAATTTACCAATCCCGTTTACAATATCACCTATAACTAATTAATCTAATTAAATGCGTCAAGTCATATTACCAACAACTCAGCCATGCACCATAACGTACCATACACAACGATCGATTATCATTCCATGCAACCACCAATTCTAGTTTCGGAAAGACTTTTGCGAATAGTCCCGACCACACAAGGCTTCACTCAACAAGATCCATCCCGAAACATCTCTCACAGCCAAACCATGCATCGTGAAGTCGTGACAGTATTTCCCTGATCTGATTATAGCTTAAATGGCGCTTGAATTAATTATTGGATGGTATTACCCTGGACTGATTGGACCTAAGCAGAACATGAATTAATTATTAGTTGGTCACATGCACAATTGCATGCATATTATTGTGTCCACTATATCGTAAAGTTTTTAACATTTTCATATCGGAAACCACTAAGCCATTTGACAAGAAATTATGATTGAATGTTTCAAAGTGGAAACATGTAAAATAAACATTCACAGATAAATGTTAAAATATAATTGACTTCAAAGTCGAAATGTGTCAAATAAACATTCACAGTTAATGTTAAAATTTTATTGACTTCAAAGTTGAAATGTGTTAAAATAAACATTCACAGTTGATGTTAAAATATTATTGACTTCAAAGTGGAAACCTGTAAAATAAACATTCACAGTTAATGTTAAAATATAACTGACTTGAAAGTGGAAACGTATTGAATAAACATTCACAGTTAATGTTAAAACAGCATTGACTTGAAAGTTGAAACGTATTAAATAAACATTCACAGTTAATGTTCAAATATAATTGACTTCAAAGTGGAAACGTGTTAAATAAACGTTCACAGTTAATGTGAAAATATTATTGACTTCAAAGTGGAAGTGTGTGAAATAAACGTTCACAGTTAATGTTAAAATATAATTGACTTCAAAGTGGAAACGTGTTAATTAAATGTTCACAGTTAATGTTAAAATATTATTGACTCCAAAGTGGAAACGTGTTGAATAAACAATCACAGTTGGTGTAAAAATATTTTTGACCTCAAAGCGGAAACGTATTAAATAAACATTCACAGTTAATGTTAAAGTATCATTGACCTCAAAGTGGAAACGTGTTAAATAAACATTCACAGTTAATCTTAAAATATTTTTGACTTCAAAGGGGAAACGTGTTAAATGAACATTCACAGCTAAATGTTAAAATATAATTGACTTCAAAGTGGAAACGTGCGAAATAAATATTCAAAGTTATAAAATACAGTCAAACCTGTATTAAAAGGTCACATTTTGGAGAAAAATAAAGTGGCATTATTAGACATGTGACCTCTTAAAAGAGGTTCAATCCATGTGAAATTTCCTATGACAGGACAAGAAAAAGGTGAATGCTTAATACAGGTGACTGCATGGGCAGGTTTGATTGTATTATGACAAAGTACATTTTTCCTTCTCCTCTGACTGTTTTTTCCTATTATTGCTCTTTTGTTTTGGTAGCATGTCTTCTTCCAAATCCCTATTTTTACGTTTTGGAACAGTGTCATTGTAACTTCCCGCTGAAGAATTGTCGTCATTGAACAAATTACTTCCGGTACTACAAGGATCGTCTTCCTGGTTTCGCTCATTGATAACTGTTACTGTATCAAAAACGTTATAGAGGAATCCGAACGTTGGTCGATCATTGGGATCTTCGCTCCAACATCGTAATAAAACATGGTAGACAACATCAGGACACCCTTCCGGCTGCGCATGACGATATCCACCTTTAATCAAGTTAATTGTGTCTTGCATCTTTATCCCTGTAAGCATATATATGTAAAGAGATATAATCGTATATTTGCTTATTAATTCAATTTACATGTACAGTCAAATCTGTATATAAAGGCCACTCAAGGGAACCCGAAATGTGGCCTTTATGAGCAATTGTCCTTTATATACAGGTTAATATTATATGCACTATTCATTAATGGGAAAATGAGACTGCCCTTTATAGACAATGATTTGCTATATATATGCCATTTAAGGCAGGTTTGACTGTATTTTTTATTCTTTATGTTAATTCAGACAAATTTAGCAGTAATAATAACAATCCCTGCCATTGTCATTCCTAACCGCATCGGTGGCGTAATGGTTAGCGTGCTCTCCTCAAGCTCGATAAATAGTGGCTTCGAGCAACATGTCTACCCACAGAATGCTGTTTCATTACAGCTAGCACTATAGAAATCCAACTAAGCGTGTTGGTCTAGTTAGAAGCGGATATCATTATCATCTCATTGAATGTACCCTGTTCTCACCATGATATAGCTGCAAACTTGCTTATTTGGCGTTATATTACAACCATTCACTCCATTGTCATTTCTGTGATTGGAAATATCTGGCTTACCAGCGGAATGGTTATATGTTCTAGTTGGATATGTTGTCAGAACCATTACGGCTTAATCTCCTCTTTTCAATTTAATTTCATGTAGATATTTTTATGATCATACAGACAACCACAGTGGCATAGTGTTTTGTCGATCATTGTTTGTCTTTTTGTCTGTTTTCTTATGATTATTGTATGTTTGTACCTTCTTCCATCAACGGGACCTGATTACCCCTTTAGTGTCTTCAACCTTGTCATATAAACCAAGAAGAGTTTGTAGATACCAAAGTGGTAATCAGAATCCGTATATCGAAGAGGAACAGACAACACAATGGCCAAAAAAGTAACACGAACCCCACTAAAAACAGCGGGTGAACTCAGGTGCTCCGGATCAAATATTCTTACAGACCATTGCTGTATATGTTGCAATATATCTCATTTAATCGTATGTGTATTTGGTGATTTTGACTACAAGTTATTGTGGATTAATTAACTATTCAAGCCAAAAAAGTGAGTGGTATAAATTTTTCCTCTGTTTCTATGATATTATGATTCGATTTTGGATTTTTTCATTTCACTGAGTGGGTAAATTTGGGCCCCTAAAAATAGTTTAACTCCGCCATTCTTTATTAATTTGCCTGTATCAAGCAAGGAATGTGGGTGCCATGTATTTGTGTGTCAGAAGTATCGACTATACCTCTGTTTCTCTTTGCGATTACATTTTTGGAATTTTTACGACAGTGGTAATTTGTGTTTTTCACTTTATTGTTGATATAACATTACCGACATTTATTTGTTTAATTCAAAAAGTGTCACAATTGTTTACTATTTTTTTAACTAATTTCGAAGATTATTTTTTTCACGACATTATGCAATGCATGTAATGTTTATCTACAATGACTTACCCGGATATGGTTCACCTCCAAACGTCATCATTTCTACCATAACAATACCAAAGGACCAGACATCGGAAAATATTGATATTGTTGTGTCAAGAACAACTTCTGGTGCAGTCCATTTAACCGCAACCGAGAATGGCTTCTCTTCAAGATATTAAACATGATTGTATAAACATAGAAATCTATTAATTTTGGATTGTGTGGTTCAATGTAAATGAAAAAGAGACCGTTATGGCCACGATAACATTGTAGTAATATATAGATCTACCTCCCGTATATATGGAAGCAGTACCTAATATCACTAAGGAGCTCAATTCTAGACTGTGGCGAGGTGCACTCGATATAGCAGTATGTACTACAGTTTGTCAGTGACTTACAGAAGGTCGCTGTTGTTCTCCGTGTGATCCAGTTTATAGCGGTAATAAAACTGACTGACAATGTATCTGGAATATGGTTGCCAGCGGTGTTATACACTACTGACTCTAACAATGAAGAAACATATTCCCCATTGTTTTTTAGATTAGGAAAAACCTGATGTTAGATATGTCGAGCCATAGATATTCAATTCGATAACCTGCACAGGCGTTATTCCATAGCACTTTTTATTAGGCGAACGTCGTGATCGTGCAATCAATGCTTATCACCACTAAAGCTATGAGTTCGAACGTCGTTCATGGCTAGGTGTACTAGATACAACTTTATGTGATAATGTTTGTCAGTGACTTGCGTCAAGTCGGTGGTTTTCTGCGGGTACTCTGGTTTCCTTCACCAATATAACTGACCGCCATAGTTATAGTTGAAATATTGTTGAAAGTAGAGTTAAACAGCATAAGCCAAACCTGAAATAATCGCAATTCTTGAAGTAGCCAAGAAAGTGAGCGGTCGTGTACTGTGTGATAGTTGTATAGAATTTGCCTCTTTCTACGACTATTTTATTGGAACTGATCCGACAGTGTAGTATTTTTGTTTTTCATTTTTAGTGTTCTTTAGTTGAGAGATCGAACCCCGTTTATTGCGATGTTAACTAGATTCAACATAATGTGATAAAGTTTGTCAGTGACTTGTCGCAGGTCGGTGGTTTTCTCTGGGCACTCCGGCTTCCTTTACCAAAAAAAAAAACAACCGACCGCCACGATATAACTGAACTATTGTTGAAAGTGGCGTTAAACACCATAACCATATCCTCTCACTCCTTATCTTATGTGAGACAAAATTACCGTTATTTCCCTAAGAAACCCAGCATCATGAGTTTGTCATAATTAAGCGGCAATTTTGTAATATCACTACCATTAGTTTTAATACCTAATTAAATATCAAATTAATGTTGAATATATAAGCAGTTAATACAAACCCATTTTCAATACATCCTGATCTAATTGTTTTGCCATTCCAAAACCGATGATTTTTGCAACCTTTCCATCTCCTATCATTACATTTTTAGCAGATAAATCTGTATGAACAATTCGCTTAGAATTTATATAATCCATACCACTGCAGATCTAAAAACAACAATAATTGTTAGGATATCTTATTAAATGAGTGAGTGGTGCTTAACTCCAAATGAGCAACTTTACAACTTCATCACATCAAGAACAATACAAACGTAGATATTAAGTGGGCACTACTCGTTTCTGGAATAATCTTCATCAGGTACGCTCAAAGCCAAACTATTTCAAAGTATAATCATTCAAAAGTCTTTGGGAGAAAGTAAAGCAAAGGTCATAAACATGATAGACATGATAGTCATCTATGCCTGAGGGAGGAGAACATTAGCTTTAATAATTATTATATGATTTAGGAACCGTCAATTTCGATAAAAATATATCTAATAAACGATGTCAATGCCGAAACACTCGAAACGCTGACTACTGGTCGGTACAAATGACGCTTCAACGAGATGATAATGTCCGCCCTGTAGTAGATCTTAGAAATTTAGATGTGTCAGAATTGATTTGGTGAGTGAGTGATTGTTGTTTAACGCTCAAGGAACATTTGTTTTAGGTATGTCATGACGATAGCAAGGTACCTTTCGATGAGAAAAAGATGATGATCGCTTTGCATTAGTCCAAAATGCTTAGTTAGATTTGTATAGTGTTAGTTCGCTGAATCAACAGTTCGCGGGTAGACATGTCATTCCACTCTGACAAATTATCCTGATTCCAAGCCAACTAGTGTTTGCTCTTAATCTTTAATGCAGTGTGCCTAGCGGAAAAGTAACAAATATCAATTTTAGAACACTTTGGTTTGAACCGACCGGGATTCGAACCCATGATCTAAAACCGCACTCGTGGCGAGCACGTTAACCATTATACCACCGATGCGATTCATATAAAATGAAGATATCATCAAGTAAGCATACATTAAATGAGTTATAATATAAACGTTAGAGAAAACCGAAGTAGAAATCAAGAATGAACAATCCAGAGAAACTGACAACATTTGGATAGACAAGACACGGGACGAAGACAAACAAAGCAAAGAACACAACACAGAAATCTGAAAAGAGGAGAAGCACAGATGCCTCCAAATGCCGGGAGTGAACCTCGAAGCCCGCGAAGTGTAAGCAGTTCCTGCCTCTTATAAGATATCCGCCGTGTTATTCATATAGTCAAGACGTATTGGACACCAATATACACAAACAATCACAAATAACATAAATAAGACATGAGCCACACTACAAACAACTTGGGATAAAAACGAACCGAACATCGCTTTAATGTTGAAATCGTAAAGGACATCACAACAATGGTAACATATACAGTAATGGTCTATAAGATCATCGTTATTAGGCCTGTGATAAAGGCTTGAAGATACTAAAAGAGATAGCAGAATCAGTAAATCGACGATGGAGGACGATACAATTGTAGGTTATGTTAGGTTTATGATGCTTAACGACTCTTTAAATAATATTTCATTTATATCGTGGCGTTCAGTTTTATTATTGGAGGAAACCGAAGTACCCAGAGAAAACGTCCTGTAACTGACAAGCTTTATCACATAATGTTGTATCAAGTACACCTCGCCTGAATTAAATTCGAGCTCACAACGATAGTGCTGATAGGCACTGATTGCACCGGTAGTTGTAAAACCAACTACCATACGATCACGACCAGGACGGCCCATCAATGGTAAGAAGAAAAAACAAACAAAACTAAAATACAAAATGGACAGCATGAACTACATTAAAAACCAGGATGAACTGAGGTGCTCCGGAAGGGTAAACAGTTACTGCTCATATATATTATCTATATGTATCTAATATTTGATTTTCAAAAAGCTCAATCAATGGTCCACAAGTATTACACAGAAAACTACAAAGTGAGCAAATAAAGGTAATAACAAAATTACCGAACTCCGAACAATCTTACAAAGGGAAAGTCAAAACTCATAATTATATAAACAGACAAACGAACCCCATTTAAACCAGAGATGCATCATATGCTTCTAAGGAATAAGATATACCTACTCTACTAATGACACCCGTCATGGAACTGTTAAACAACATGAACCTTATTTGAAAAGAAAATCATGCTTCATACCAGTATACGTAAATACATTTAGAAAAAAACATACACAAAGTATGAAACCATTAAGCAAATCGTATTGTTATAAATACTGTTATAGTGACAGCCGGAACATTTGAGCTGTAATGAAAGCGGAAGAATTGGCGCTTTAAAATCTGATTCAACCCACCATTTCTTTAGAAATGCCTGTACCAAGTCAGGTTCGTTACGGTTTTCACAGTTTTCTAGTTGTTGACTGATTTTGTCTGTTTATGTACTTATGAGTTTTGACTTTCCCTTTGTAAGATTGTTCGGAGTTCGGTAATTTTGTTATTACCCTTACGTGATGAAAATGAACCGAACATCGTTTTAAGGCAAAAATCATAACGAACATCACATTACGGAGCAAAAATCGCATAGATATCCAATTTGACAAAATGGACAGCATGAACTACATTAAAAACCAGGATGAAACTGAGGTGCTCCGAAAGGGTAGCAGTTACTGCTCATATGATGTATATCATCTATCTGTATCTAATATTTGATTTTCAAATTAAAATATCAGCCATTATTTCAAATGAAGGAATGCAGGTAATTGAAGGAATGCAGTGTAAAGGTCAAGGTTATATTGAGTACCTGTACAGCAATAGATGTCAAATCTTCTAATTGTTCTGTAATTAGGTTCGACTGTTCCTTCGGGTTTCTTAGAAACTGTAAAAGGTTTCCTAGTGACATGTATTCAATGATCATTGACGTAGGTGGCCCTGAACAAATGCCGTAGAGGTGAATGATGTTTGCATGGTCGCATGTTGCCAATATATTAACCTGGTTCATTAAATGTCTCGATGCATCGTTGGTGTTCTCTCTCGCCGTTTTAACTGCAACTACCGTTGACTGCTTAGTGCTTAGCGACGCCCATGTCCCTACAAATAACAATTATTAAAGATCATAGTGTCTTATAAGAAGCAGGAACTGGTTAGCCTTCGTGAGCACACGAGTCCACCCCCTGTTTTTTTAGTGGGGTCCGTGTTGCTCATCATTTCCTTGCGTGTTGTCCTATTATGTGTCTTTACGATCTGAATTTCGCGTTGTGACGTCTGTTACGATTTCCGCAAAAAAAAACGATGTTCCGTTCGTCTATACCTGCAGTTGTTTGTAGGAGGGTACGTGTCTTATTTATGTTATTTGTGTTTGTTTTCGCATAGTGGTGTCCAACACATATTGCGTTGTGTTTTCGTTTTATTTTTCTTCGTCTAGTGTTCCTTATTTTGCCAGTTTCTCAGGTGTGTTCTGTTTTGATTGCCCCTTCGGTAATCTCTAACGTTAAATAACATATACATACAAAAGTAATACACTCCTACAATAGTGCATAATAGATGAAATCTACTTTTTTATTGCTATCACTTTGTCGATATCTCTGCTGGTGGACTATTTGTCCCCGAGAGTATCATCCGCCCATACACTTTTAAGTGTTTCGGTCAGTTATTTGCCTTTCCATTACACTTTGAGCGTGCTTTATGAAGCTTATTCCAGAAATGCGTCGTGTGCACTAAATTAGATTCTTTTTTTCTATGGTATTATAGTTGAAGCAACAGCGACACGAGCAATCTATAGCGAACTACTAAGTAGAAAAAAAAACACTTAAAATACTATACATGCCTTTCCAAATTTCAGCAAACTGTCCTGTTTTAATTTTCATACCTCTTCTTATTTCAAACAATGGAATTTCCAATATTGAATTAGTCACCATATCTGTGATTAAAAGGAAAACGTAATGATTATCTTTAATCAGAAATGACGAAATGGTTACACATTACTGTAGAAATAGTCTGAGCTGGCGTATTTTTGCATACCGATCTACCTGGCCTACAGTTCGAGTGTTGTATATTCATATGCGCTCAGCTGATCTACCTCGTTTACAACCGAAGCATAGTACATGTACATGTGTTTCACTTTACCTTATCTGATCTACAACTGGAGTATAGAACATTTATATGTGTTCAACTTTACCTTATCTACAACTGGAGTATTGTACATTTACATATGTTCCACATTACCTTATCTACAACTGGAGTATAGTACATTTACATATGTTCCATTTTACCTTATCTACATCTGTAGTATAGTACATTTACATATGTTCCATTTTACCTTATCTACATCTGTAGTATAGAACATTTACATGTGTTCCACTTTATCTTATCTACAACTGGAGTATAGCACATTTACATGTGTTCCACTTTACCTTTTCTGCAACTGGAGAATAGTACATTTCTATGTGTTCATCCAATTTACCTTATCTACAACTGGAGAATAGTACATGTTCATGTGTTCATCCAATTCACCTTATCTACAACTGGAGAATAGTACATTTATGTGTGTTCATCCCATTTACCTTATCTACAATTGGATCATAGTACATTTCTATGTGTTCATCCAATTTACCTTATCTACAACTGGAGTATAGTAAATTTACATGTGTTCCACTTGACCTTATCTACAACTGGAGTATAGTACATTTACATGCGTTCCACTTTACAGTATCTGATCTACAACTGGAGTATAGTACATTTACATGTACTCTTTCATTCCACTTTACCTTATCTTATCTATAAATGGAGTATATTATATTTACATGTGTTCCACTTTACCTTATCTGCAAATGGAGTATAATACATTTACATGTGTTCCATTTTACCATGTCTACCTCTAGAGTATAGAACATTTACATGCATTCCACTTTACCTTATCTGATCTACAACTGGAGTATAGTAAATTTACATGTATTCCACTTTACCTTATCTTATCTATAAATGGAGTATAGTTCCATTTTACCTTGTTTACTACCGGAGTATAGTACATTTACATGTGTTCCACTTTACCTTATCTACAACTGGGCATAGTACATTTCTATGTGTTCAGCCAATGTACCCTATTTACATATTTACCTTCTTCGTTGATAGACGATTCCTCCTCAGTCGGAGTCCCATCCAATGGGTGATAAACAATGGGGCAAGGAGACACATCCAGTTGAAGGTCGCCTAATGAATTTACATACACATTTGGTTTGCTATCGTATTTTACAGAAACATTTGTAATTTTGGATAAAACAGTGTGTAGTCCATTCGATTGCAGGTGTAACTTTTCCTTCACATTCCGTAGCTGGAGATAACCTTGAATATTTGATGCATGACGTTCCACAAAGTCTAGTTCCTGGTTATATTTTAAAATCTCTGTACGTATTGACTCTACTTTTATCTCCTGGTCTTGAGCTCTTTTTTGTACTTTCTTCTTTGCCGTTGTTAAATCTTCATATAGGGACTTTTCTTCTTTGGTAAAATTTTCAATAATTTTGGATTTCCTTTGTGATATTTGTGCATGAATGGCGTTTTCTTGATGTTGCATTTCTTCTATATTTTCGTCTCCGTTCTTTAGCAATTTGTCCGAAATACTCATAAGGTTTTCAATTTCTTCTGATAATTTGTCGATGATCGGATCCGACTTGATGCTTTTAGATGCTTCGCTAAGAGGGATAACTCTATCACAGGTACGATGAACATCTACCATGCATGAGCGACAACATGTTTTCTCATGCTGAGGACAGTAGAAATCTAACGTCGTTGCCTGGTGAATGTCACAGAATATGTGTGACGATACTGTTGACTGCGGCAAAGTCCCAATCTGCTTGACATCTAAAAGAACATGAGCTAAGCTCAGTTTGTTCCGTCGATGGGCTCTGGCACAATCATCACATAAGAATTCCTCACAGTCAGTACACAACGTTGTGGCTTTAGCTTGTACATCGTCTCTAAAACACGGATCACAAAATTCTTCTGTCATTACCTATAGTATAAATGAAAAAGAAATTATGAAATGAAATCTTAAACACGACGGGTGCGACTAGTGGAGCAGGAACTGCTTACCCTTCCGGAGCACCTGATTTCATCCCCGGATTTTAGTGGGGTTCGTGTTAGTTTTATGTGTATCTTTGTAGATCGTTGGTTGTCCTTTTGGTCATTGTGTTGTCTGTTCTTCTTCGATTTACGGATTCTGATTACCTCCCTTTGGTATCTTCAAACTCTTCTTCAACATTTCGACTAATATCAAGAAAGCGAACAAACACATATTTCCTCAAACTATTGAACACAAAACAGAGCATGATTAATCAGTTAATTTAATTTCTGTTCTGCACTCTTTATTTCCAACTGCAGGGTTAGGGCTATTGTGTTTAACGCCACTTTCAACAATATTTCAGTTATATCGTGGCGGTCAGTTTTATTGTTGGGTGAAACCGGAGTACCTGCAAAAAACCACCAACCTGTCGCAAGTCACTGACAAACTTTATAACATAATGTTGAATCGTCCAACTGCAAATATTACAGATGTGAATATACAATGAAAAAACCCACAAACAACAACAAATGAGATAATCGACACCTCGAAATTTACGCTAAAAGAGATGATTTTAATTTTCCCATTGCGAATCTTCCATTTACATGTACATGTAGAACAAATTCCAGCAATATCTGCATATGGTATGTATATCTTGCAGACGATACGACATTCTAGATGTCCGATCAGTCTTAGTGCTGCGAAAAGCAACAACCTCAAATTTAACAATCTATGGTTTGATCCAACCGACGATCGAACCCAAGATCTACCGCACTGAGATGACCACGTTAACGATAGCATCCCGGATGCGGATAATATGTATTTTCTATTTCAGTTTATATTTAAATATTCATTGGCGTAGGAGTAGACCGGGCAATCAATCCCGGACGGCTTCCACTGACTCCCATATTGAAGTAACAACAAGTACTTACATCGTCTTTACTAATGATTTTCAAATTGTCTATAATAATAAAATTACAGGGTTAAAAATTATCATTATCATAAGTTTTATCACTTGTTTATTTTATACCGATCTTTGTTTATTTGGCAAAGTCTAAATATTTTTATAGATATCAAATCTATAAACTTCAAAATAAAATTTTCAGAAATGATCAATTAAAGTTTAGTAAATATCTTAACCCGAAAAGTTATATTATGTAAATGTAAAAGGAAATGTACTCATTTCAGAATTAATTTATTGTTGTTTAATAACATGATAAATAAGAGTGGCGGGATTGAATCTTTTATTTCGAGGGAATTCGGGATTTTGTCATTTAAACTTTGGGATTTCGAGATTAAACTAGAATTCGGGATGCAATTCTATCTATAATTTTCGATATTTTGGAAATAATGTTTTATTTTGACGAAAATTGAGGTGAAAACTCCTCCTACCCCTTCAAATAAACTATTATTAGTAACTATTTGACGTAATTCCCGGGATGATATTGTTTGATTTATACTTAGCGTTGCTTATCTTACATTATTTCAGTGTCAGTTCTAAATTCGACTTTTTCATTGGTGTAGACATGGCCATGTGTCATGAATTAAACTGCGTTAAAGAAATCCGCCAATCATTATCATATTAATGACCACGCGAGGTTTTAGAGTTGCGTCCCTTTTTAAATACGCAATGGAGATAGTGCAGTTGTCAACGCAAACCAACATAGCGGAAAGTTTTATTTCTTTGAATGATATACAAATAATAGTTACTTATGTATGGGACATTATCGTGATAGATACTGCCCTTGAGACAGTAACTATTTTATAATTGTACTGCCCTTGAGACAGTAGCTATTTTATAATTGTACTGCCCTTGAGAGAGTAACTATTTTATAATGATACTGCCTTTGAGACAGTAACTATTTTATAATTGGATGACGTTCTGATTTTCGTGATATATACTGCCCTTGAGACAATAACTATTCTATAATTAGATTACGTTCTGATGTATGATGATGTATCAAGAATGGTTTGAAGAAGTCAAAGGAGTCATGAAAAGCCGTAAGTCGAAGGAGGGGAGACAACCCAATGACCGAAAGAAAAAGAACAAAAGTACTAGCAATGATCAACAAAAGACTACACAGAAAACTAAAGATCTAGCAACACGAACCCCACTAAAAACTACAGGATCAGGATGGACCGTGTAAGTGTTTTCATCCGCCACTAGTGACACCTGTCGTGCTACTGTTAAACCACACGAGTATTATCTGGCTTGGTTTGGTCTTGTTATGGCGTGTAGCGCCACTTTCCGTATATTTCATCTATATCATGGTGGTCAGTTTTATTGGTGGAGGATACCGGAGTACCCGCAGAAAACCACCGACCTGTCGCAAGTCACTGATAAACTTTATCACATCATGTTGTACACCCCGCCCTGGTCGAGATTCGAACTCACAATATATGTGATGATAGACACTGATTGTATAGGTAGTTGTTAATCAAACTAACATGCGATCACGACCACGATTTTGTTTTATGTCCATTTGCCATTGTTAAGGTGTTAATATATATTTAGAAGTTTTTATGAGAGCTATATTATTACATTTATTCTTTTTTAACATTCCTGTTTTATATCATCTGTCCTTGCAATCCAGTCGTTTTGGTTTAGGTTTGGTTTATGGTGTTTAACGCCACTTTCAACAATATTTCAGCTATATTCTGGCGGTCAGTTTTATTGGTGGAGGAAACCGGAGTACCCGAAGAAAACCGCCGACCCGTCGCAAGGCAATGACGAACTTTATCACATTATGCTATATCAACTACACCGGAACTCAACACTTTAGTGGGGATTGGGACTGATTCCATAGGTAGTTGTAAATTCATCTACCATACGATCACGTCCCAGCGGCCCCTCCATTCGTTTTAATTAACTTTGAAGTTGATACTTTTAACACACATATACTTGACCGCTCAATTTCCTGACTTCGTGCGGGTACTTCAATAAAAAGTGGAGGGGTTGTATTAGTGGGATGTGCCCACTCCTCTTTCAGTGAAATGATGCAGTCATGCAAGTGTTGTCAGTACATGTGAGTAAAATGTAAACCCTCAAAGATAACCGGGAGAACAACATTATTATAATGAACCCTATGGGTCTGTTGTTGAACTTGTGATTAAGCTAATCATATGATTAGCCCTAGTTATATTTTTAATTCCTAATCATATACTTAGCTAATGCAATGATTAAATTCTGGTGCTGAACTGTTTTTAATCAATGTATTAACTAATCATATTTAATAATTGCATTAGCTAATTATTTGATTAGGAATTACAAATATAATTAGGGCTAATCATATGATTAGCTTAATCATAAGTTCAACAACAGACCCCCGAACATTGTAAGACTACATAATAATTTTACATAGAAACAAAAGTGTAAATGACGTATCAAGCATCTCATGCACACTTTGCAATGTCGTCAAGTTGACAAAACAACTCAACAAGATGTCATGAAAAAGTCGATAAGATGCATAGCAAGTGTACAAGATGGCTTTTAAATGTTGACAAGTTGTAAAAGAACAGATTTGCTGACATCTTAGTTCAGAACTAACTCAACAATGGGTGTACCGATATGCGCTTCCATACATGCGCGCTGTCATAGGAAACAACTAAAGCTACTGATACTGCAATTTCTTATCTTTAATACGTTAAGATAATTATTTTACATACCTAGTAATCCTATTATAAGGGGTTATATCTAATCCTTATGAGGAATGCGTAGTGCCATAAGGTGTTATATATGGGAAATAGCCCCTTAGGTCACTAATGATTTCCAGATGGTACCTTCTGGCTCAAAGAATTTGAGTATAACTTTTGATTTTTGTTTATAATTGTATCTATGTTGATATTAGGTTGATGAAACTTTGTCATGTTATAATATCTGAAATTTCGGTCATTCCGATGGTATTAACTCAAAATCCACACACATGTGAGATAGCACCTTCTGGGTTTAAGCCATCGATATATTTAATCACGTGGCACAGAATTACAACTTCGAAGTTGTCATATTATGCATAAATTATGTTCTATCAAAGAGAGTCGATGACCTCAGCCATCATTTAAATAAAGATAGTATACAAGGTCACATTAAGACATAACAGTGATGCAATGGTCACCTTTGAACCAACATATAATTACCAATACCATCTTTCGTCATCTGTAGACAAGTAAAGAAATTCTTTTCAACAAGGTGTTGATATCATCCGGAAAAAACATTTTGAAATATATCATGAGACGATTCTTTAAAAACCATGATTTAATTATGTAATACTTAAACGTCATTAAAATATCTACCAATTTCAATATGATATGCATAGGTTATTTATGTTATGTAATCCTTTTTTAAGTTTAAATGACCATGATATTTTCTTTGGTTTGACAGAACACTTTCCAACAAGGTGTTGATATCTTCCGAAAAACTTTTTGAAAGATAAGATGAGACGATTCTTTAAAAATCCTGATTTAATTATTTAATACTTAAACGTCATTAAAATATCTACCTATTATAATAAGATGTGCATAGACGATTCTTTAAAAAAAAACCTTTGTATTCATTTGTGTATATTTGTGGTATATATGTAACATGAATATAATTGACCATTTACCGTTTAAGTACAACTATCAGAACCCATAAATTATTATAGGGTTGGTGTGCAGTACAGTGATTTTCAAGGTAGAGCTCCCAATCGCTACACAATTTATACGGTCGTAATCACGAACTGGTTGACAGTTACGAAATATCAATATCTCAAATAGCAATGGATTTGTTTCCTTCTACGTGGATTTTCTTCTTTCCTCTATCACCGAGAATAATTTTACCGGACTTGTCTATATTAGTAACAGTATAAGAAGTAGGTACTGCTAATTTTTCGCGAGCATCTGGGTTCAAAGCGGTTTTAAGTGGTGTCCGTTGTGCTCATCTTTTTTCTGTGTTGTGTATTGCTTGTGTTCGTCATGTGTCTTGTGTGCCAAATGTTGCCAGTTTCTCTGGATTGTTCATTCTCTATTAATCTTCGGTTTTTTCTAGCATTTATTAAAAACAATTTTTTTTCAAAATTTAATAAAACCTTTGACAAAAAACAATTAATAAAAACCGTGCAATATTTCAGAACGACCAAGGGGCATATACAATTGATCATTGATGCAGGTACTTCAATAAAAGGTGGAGGGGTTTACTTAGTTTGATAGGCCCACACCTCCCCTTTCATTGAAATGATGCAGTCATGCACGTGTTTTCCACATGTGAGTAAAATACAAACCCTCAAATATAACCGGACGAACAGTATTATTATAAAGAACACTATAATCATGAATATCACAGGCCTACATAGCATATCTAATCTTCTCGCTCTACAGAATGGCAACTTCGATGTCACAAAATCTGGTAGAAAATTGAACATTGTTGGATACAAAATCGGTAGCTTTAGTATTGCATATTTGTTTTTACAAAGCTTGATGGTTCATGATGTATCTTTACTTCTACACAAGATTCAGAAAAATATAACATATTTAAAATTTGTTAAAAAAATATCATGATCATTTAAATGAAGAAAAAAAAGGATTCAATAACATAAAATCATAATGTATATGATATTGATATATTACATAGGTAGATATATTTGATGACACGGAACCAAATATATACTTTAAATTTGACTACCTGGTATTCTGTTCTTAAGCACTAAAGTATGGAAATAATCAGAGGCATATATACGTCTTTTTAAATTATTTTGATGTCAGGTAAGAACTGATTTTTTTCTATTTTTTTCTTCCTTAATTATCGAAATATGTTTCCATTTTAAACTTGAACTTGTTTGTAAGTGAATGTCCAATAATAAAGTATAACAGCAGCCGTATTATACATGATTAGATTTAATGTTTAATATTAAAAAAAAAACTTTGTTCAAAGCTGAACGACTCTCATTGGTTATCCGAGTTTGTCTATTTTTGATGTAATAGCACTGCAATTTCTTGAATTAAAATCACACTTCTTTTTTTATTTTTTTTTAAATGAATCTTGTATTCATTTGTGTATATTTGTGGTATATATGTAACATGCATATAATTTACCATTTACCGTTCAAGTACAACTATCACAACCCATCAGTTATTCTAGTGTTTGTGTGCAGTACAGTCATTTTCAAGGTAGAGCACCCAATCACTACAAAAATTATAGGTCGTAATCACGAACTGGTTGATAGTTACGAAATATCCATATCTCAAATAGCAATGAATTGTTTTCCTTCTACGTAGATTTTCTTCTTTCCTCTATCACATAGAAGATCTTTACTGGACTTGTCTATATTAGTTACAGTATAAGAAGTAGGCACTGCTAATTTTCCGCGGGGATCTGGGTTCAAAGTGATTTTTAGTGGTGTCCGTTGTGCTCATCTTTTTTCTGTGTTGTGTTTTGTTTTTGTTTGTGTTCGTCATGTGTCTTTGTGTGCCAAATGTTGCCAGTTTCTCTGGATTGTTCATTCTCTATTGATCTTCGGTTTTTTCTAGCATTCATTAAGAAAAATATTAATCAGAATTTAATAAAACCTTGGTTAAAAAACAATGAATAAAAACCGTGCAATATCACAGAACCACCAAAGGACATATATAAATGATCATTGGTGCATGTATTTCAATAAAAAGTGGAGGGGTTTGCAGTTATGCACGTGTTTTCCACATGTGAGTAAAATACAAACCCTCAAATATTACCGGGCGAACAGCCTTATTATAAAGAACGCTATAATCTTGAATATCATAGGCCTACATAGCATATCTAATCTTCGTTATACAGAATGGCAACTTCGAAGTCACAAAATCTGGTAGAAAATTGAACATTGTTGGATACAAAAGGGGTAATTTTAGCATTGCCTATTTTTTCTTTTTTTACAAAGCTTGATGACTCATGATGTATCATTACTTCTAAACAAGATTCAGAAAAATATAGCATACTTAAAAGTTACTTAAAAAATTATCGTGATCATTTAAATAAAAAAAAAAGGATTCAATAACATAAAATCACCAATGCATATTGTATTGTAATATTATATAGGTAGATAAATTTGATGACGCAGAACCAAATATAGACTTTACATTTGACTACATTGAACTCTTTTCTTAAACAGAAAGTATGGAAATAATGAAATCTATATATGCATGTACGCCGTTTTTAATTATCTTGATGTCAGGTAAGAATGTTTTTTTCTTAGTTTTTCTTCTTTAATTATCGAAATCTGTTTCCATTTTAAACTTTTAAAGTTTAGAACATAACGGTGAAATGAAATCAGAACAATTTGTATGCGATTCAAACAGAGACCGCGTGGTCATGATCGTCTGGCAGCTGGATCTACCACTATCTGTGCAATCAGAGCATATCACCACTAAAATCGTGAGTTTTATTCCCAATCATGGTGAGGTGTACATTATGGGAGAAATTTGTCTGTCACTTGTGGCAAACCAGTGGTTTTCTCCTGGTACTCCGGTTTCTTTCACCAATAAAACTGACCGCCAGAATATACCTGAAATATTGTTGAAATATTGGCGTTAGCCACCATAACTCTAACCTCTTTTCTTCACTTCAAAGGAATAAAAGTGACGTTGAAGTATGATCCATTGTAATCATACAGGGTAGACTAATCAGAGCCTTCCAGAAGAACATGTGTAGTTTAGTCATTTTGGCAATTACATTGTCTGTCCTTCAATTTACGTTTTTAATTATTCCACATAGCATCTTCAAACTGTTCAATGATAATGCTTTAAAGGGCCCCTTTGGTTTGGATTAGGTTTGGTTTATGATGTGTAACACTCTATTCCCAACTGCAAGGTTATGGTTATTGTGTTTAAAGCCACTTTCAACAATTTTTCAATTATATCGTGGCGGTCAGTTTTATTGGTGGAAGAAACCGGAGTGCCCCGAGCCCCTTTTGAAGTTCACATGTAAGCTGAACGACTTTCATTGGTTATCCGAGTTTGGCTATTCTTCTTGTAATAGTACTGATTGACAGCTACGAAATATCCATATCACAAATTGCAATGAATTGTTTTCCTTCTACGTAGATTTTCTTCTGTCCTCTATCACCGAGAAGATTTTTACCGTGAAGGAATTATCATTACATCAACATCACTTAGGTTCAGGTAATGATTATCATTACATCAACATCACTCATAATACATCTTTGCAAAGTAAATTTAAAAGGTCCTAGATTTCCTTTTCAATAGGGCAGTTTAATACGTTTCACATAATGTCTTGTTAATGACTATAACAAACATTTGAACTCAGATATATGTATATATATATATATATTTCTTTTTAAACAATATTCATGGTCTCTGAATATTCCGCATTTATAAACATATAAGATACATAATGAATACATGTATATCCTATGCACATATATAATAATATAAATAAAATGTCCAGGTCTGTCTGTCACCTGCAATTTCTTTCCCTTTGGTGTTAAGGGGTAGGGTCTTCCATTGGACTGTGACTTCATTTAATTTCCTATAGTCGAGGCAAATGTTTATGCCTGTGGGCGTTTTCACAACAACCATAGCTGTGGACCATGGGAAATGACTAGGTTGTATAATGTCATTATCTAACATTTTCTTTATTTCAGTTTCAACCTCTTTCCTCTGTGCTAAAAGTATTCGTCTAGGTGGTATTTTTACTGGTTTTCCATCTTTGGTATCTGTTTTATGTTGAACTAAATTGGTCAGACCTAAATCGAATTTAAACATGGAAAAAACAGACTGATTGCTAACTAATAAACCCTTTAATTTCTCCATTTGGTCATTGGCCAATTGGTCATGGCACCTATCTACGATCACTTGAAATTGGTCTGGTATTGCCTCTTCACACTCACTTTCTAGTCTTGGAAGGTTTCCAATAGGTATGGTATCCTGGTCAAGGACTGTTTGTCCCATAGCCGCACAGGTATTTTTGTATATGGTTTGAAGTTTTTCTGACACATTAATAAGCCTTAAAGGAACAACTTCATTCGCCAGTGAAAATAAGGACTTGGCTACTAAAATTCCTTTGTTTTTCAATGTGTCAGTGGTAGAAACAATTGCAAAATTGGTCCCACTCAATATGGTCCCTACTGATTTAGCAGGTATATTCATTTCACTTTGTGATGGAATAGTAGCATTTTCTCTTACTGTAATTCTGAATAAACTAGGTACTTGACTCTCAAGCTGACAAGGTATGCATTGATTGTTCAATTGCATTGTACGACTAGATACATCTATGACACACTTGTTTTCGTTCATAAATTCATAGCCTAACACAGCAGGTATCCCAACATCTCATACTAACATTAATTGATGAATAACCTGATTGTCAATAAACAATGGAAGATTTATGGTCCCAATATTCTGAGTTCACTTCCATCAGTCATTCTCAGCTTTTGTCTAGAGTTTTTTAACCTAGTTTGCATTTTTTATGGTAACCTTTTAAATATATTACTGTGTAGAACACTCATGGTTGAACCGGTATCTAACAGGCAACATAATGGTATCTGGCAAACATCAACGGTAGCAAAAAGTCCATCATGATTGGAATTTTCCATTTGAAATAATATATGTCTCACTTCATTTTCATCATTAGCTGACAATTGACCCTCACCATTAGCTTCTAGAAGTTTCCTGGGTTCCGATTACCAGACACGAGGCCATTATTAGTAAAAGGGTTACCGTCTCTGGGTTTGAAATCAGTTTTTGTTTGCATTCGACTTTGGTCAATGGTATTCTGTAGGCCCCGCTTTCTCTTGTTGCAGTCTTTTACTAGGTGCCCTACTTTCTGACAGTAGAAACAGGATCTGGACTCTTTCTTGAATGATTAATTATTAGCTTGATCTTTGTCATTTAAGCTTTGATACCTAAGAGCGGGTGTTCGATTACTCATATTATAAGCCTCGTATCTAAGAGCCAAGTCTAATGCTTCATCAATGCTTTCTGTAGTCGACTGCACAATTGCCCACTCAAGGTCATGGTCATTTAAGGCATTCCTGAAAGCTCTATGATAATTTGTCATGAAGCTCTGCAGTTGCAGAAAGATGGGCAAGGCGAATCAACCTTTTATCATCTTGAGCTAATTCTGGTAATGACTTCCTCTTTTTTCTTTTCCTGGCATCTACTTGGGCCATATGCATTTCAGACTGGTTTGGAGGCGAGAACCCCTTAGTCAAAGTTTGTATGAGTTGAGTTCTGAATAGGAAGGTGGACTATCAGTGTTACTGTGCCCCACTGTGGTTAAAGTAGCCCCTTGCATACTTGATACAAGTCTAAGCACTTTGACTTCATCAGACCATTGGTTTAATTTAGAAACAGTCTCAAAGTGAATCCTATTATCAGCCCAGTCAGTCTTGCCATCATAAGTAAATGATTTGGTATACCCAACATTGCTATGACCCACATTTTTGTTATTCTGACAATCTGGTTTAACAATTACTTCTTGTAATGAAGTAGCTTTAGGTACAAAAATAAGGGCAACATTATTTGCAAGAGCATTATCCATGCCATGGATACATTTTATTACTTGGGTCATGGTAATTGTGGTTTTCATTATGTGTAGGTACTGAAGGTGTCATATTTCTTCTATTTGATCAAATGTGGGCAATTGATTTAGAACATTATTAATGTTGGTAGTATCTCTTTCGCACTGACTGAACCTGCGATTTAAATATTCATCTTGTCTAGTTAAATGGTCTAGATGGGTTTCTAAATTCATAACAGTTCGGTTTGTGTTACCAATTTGGTTGCTCAAAATGTCCAGTCTGGTAGTTAAGACTTCTACTGTTTGAGAAAGATTTAATAGGTTAACTCCCTGTCCCTGAACTTTTATTGGGGAAAGCATTTCAGGAGTGGATATCCGAGAATTACAAGAGCTATGGGGTGAGACACAGCTAATGTGGAGACTCATTTTATTTTTTCAGCTAATTCTACCAAAACAAAAAATGTAAAATATATAGATATGAATAGAAAACATAATTTGTTGTACAAGCATGAGTGATCAACAAATCTCAAAAAGGTGTGGTATTACACGTATTCCACCGCCGGTCACCAAGTGTCGCACCACTGGGGTGGCAACGATAAAAATATAATTACTGGTTGTATAATTACCCTGGTAGTGGGTTATTTTTATTACTGGTAGCGTAATCTGCACAAGCTCAAGGCACTGGTAAAACTTAATGTTTCATACTTGTACAACAAATAACAAAGACATAGAATAGATTCTCATTGGAATTTATTATTATAACAATTGATAATCTAACAAATACAATATAAAATCCTACTGAGCTCTATTAAAATACCGGGACCCCCCTTTTAGACAAATGTCAATATTAGCGTAAAGTCGTACGGACGTAGTAAAAATATATAGGTAACAGGTCGGAATATTCTATCTTCTTCTTCTCTTCGTAAGCATACAGCAACACTTCATAGCTGAAGATTACTTGCTGGTGCGCATTCGTAGTAATTGTTTTAAAAAATATATACATTTTTGTATATTACACTTGAGTCTGTGAATTATTTACAACTTGTTGATTTTTTATTTTTAAAATTATGTACATTGCAATCATTGGTTTACAGGAGTGGATATAGAACAGTTGGTGTAAACTGTTCTCTAAATATGTCTATTGTGGTTGATTGAACTGTATGTTGCAGTATCCTGTTCCATTGTATAATTGTATGAGGAAAAAATAACCATTTATATGTATCTTTAAATGTTTGTATGTGTTGGTAGGATTGTAAATGATTTTTTCTTAGCCTGGTGTCAGCTGGCACTAAGATGTCTGTTGGAATGGCGCTCAGCTAGTGTTGGCCAACCTAGAGTGTCGATCATTGTATTGACACTACTAGTGCTGTGGTATTTTTTCATAGTGTAGCGAGCTGCTCGCCTCTGCACCATTCTATTTTCTTTTTATATTCGTTGGTATGTAGTGGAGCTTCTTGTGACAATAATCATGCAAAAAAAATTTTCTTTATCAAGTTGGCCATCTTGAATTTCAAAATGGTGTCATTTGAATAAGGGTCTCTGCATGAATGGACACTATCTGGTATGATTGCTTTAATTGCAATGTTTTTTATCATTTTCTTATGGTATGAAGTCAATGCTAGCTATACCAGAAAGCTTATTGTGATAATAAAAGATGAGAAAGTTGTTGAAAATTGTAATCATACCGCTTGAAAATTTGAAAAAATATAAATATTGTTTGTCAGTTTCATTTAAGCATTCTTTTTAGCAACAGAAACTTTTCTGTTATAATATTTTGGTGCAAACTATCAAGAAGAATATATATGTGCAATATGACGTGTTTGGAATTATTTTTGTAGTCACAATCTACCAAAAATGGGAAATTTGGGGATTTTCGATTTTTTCCAGATTTTCTCTTCTTTTCTTTTTAGAACCAAACTGCTTCTAGTTATATGAATTCTGCAGGTGTCACCAAAAAGAGCAATTTCTTAGCTAACGCATGACTACATGAGTGTTATTATTTCATGAGACAAATCAAGGAAAAATGGAAAGCATTACCCCTACCCCCTATTTATTTGAGTAAAATCTAAAGACATTTGAAACATATACACCTTCAATCATTCAACTAAACATTACCACGGTATAAATTGGTTATGACTAGATACAATGAACATAAATTATACTATATAGCTTCTTGAATTCCAATTTTGTAGTCAAAATCTGAGAAAAATGTACAATATCGGATTTTCAGATTTTTCATCTTTTCTAACAATTTGTCTTTAATCTCGTTATGAAATTTGATGTATTAAGTTAACACAAAATATATTGATCTTATCACATAAACCAATGTTGTAGCTTTCGATTGAACTCAAAATATTCATCACTGCCTGTAGAACAAGTCCCCTCAGGGTAAACATGCTACCTCATACCCCTGCAAATTTTGGCAAAAATCTATGAAATTTGAGCAACTAAAATCCCAAATCATGAAACTAAACCATGTGTCTCCTTTGTGTATGTTCGAGCTAACCTGCTCTAGTTGGTGGAATGACATCATACTGGTGTTGCTACCTGGCAAACATTTCAAAATGTGCTTCGTTCAAGGCAAACGTTGTTGTAGTTTTGTCGTATATGATGGCTAAAAAGGCTTCAATAAGTTCGATGTCCGGGTCACCAATTACAGCAGGTGTTTCGCTTTAATGACCAAACTTATCTGTCGCATCGTCAAATATTTCCCATGCGTGTCATGCTGTTCGCTTACCGTTTCCACGAACGACTAACACTCTGTCACAACCAATAAAGGCATGTACAAATATTACACCTAATGCCCGTACGCCAAGGGAAATTGACACCCCATGAATCGGTATCCATCTAAGATCTTTGACTTTACCGAAAGCTATCTACGATCTATCTTTCTCAAGTTTCTCGAACATTGAAATAGCTAAAACAGCAACATCTGTGTCAGTATTGATAAGTAAGGATGTTTTCAATTCGTGAACTGCCGCATGTTTCACATGAACAAATATCCATGTATCCGTCTCTTCGTGAATGCAAGGACGAATACCTGATCGATCAATATTGTTATTGCAAAGAACGTTTTCTCTCTGTGTTAAACAAACACATTTAGATGGCTGTAAAGATGCAATCCGTTCTGCAAGGAAGGAAAACAATTCTTTCTTCTTGTCGTTTATTCGCAAAAAAATTGCTCTATGACTTCGGTGTCATGCTTCAACAACAACCTTTTGCAATATCCCTGTTCCTCGTTCCTTCCTTGTTTGTGATTTCAAATTATTTTCAAGGTTAACATCAAATATGATTTCAACACAGTCTGAGATAAGCCGTGCAACTACTGTTTCCCCAAGCTGTGTAGAATTTTGAACCATTATACGAAGGATATAAACCATACTGGACAAAAATATCAATGAGCTGCTGGGATAAATGGGAAATAAGATGAACACAAAATGGAGTTTCACGTTCAAGAGAGTGTTGCTGTTGCACTGTCATTTTGGGGGACTTTTGGATGGTAATTAAACATTTACAATTGTGCAATGGTCAAGTCAGATTTGCATCTGTTTTTTTCCAACTGGAACTTTATATCGGGACCATGTTAAATCATTTTCGCAAGTTGAAGCAAAGACGATGGTATGCTTGATTGAATTTCGTCAGCTCCAAATGATCCCAGGAATTTGCTAATCTACTCGTACTATCTCAGCTGTCTTTGCCATGTGCATAGTGTCACCATAGTCACATGCTAACGATATTGTCGGGCCAATATCTTTTTCAAATATTAAAAGAACATCTCTAACTTTAGTATGCGCTATCTCTTCAGTATTTTTTCTTTCAGACGCGTAGTATGTGCTGGGGAGGAATTCAAACCAAGTTGTGAAAGTATTTCCTCCTAAGCTCTAGATTTAATGTCTGTGTTTGAAACTGTTAGATTTCGTTTCAAGAATCCAAAGGATGTGTTTCCATTTGAAATGATGTTGTCATAATGTAGGTTCCATTTTAAGTTTGATTGTAAAGTGATGTCAAGGTATTTTGCAGATGTAACTGATTCTATGATGTGGTTGTGGAGGATATAATTATGCTTGATTGGTTGGTTTTTTTATGGGAGGGGGAACTGTGAGTTCGGTACATTTATCTGAATGGAAGGCCATAAGCCAATCTGCCTCCCATGGTGCTGCTGAATGTAGGTCTTGTTGGAGTTTCAGGCAGTCATCTTGTGTTTTGATATCTCTGTAAGTGATGCTGTCGTCTGCAAAAAAATCTCAATTTACTGTGTGATAGGTATTCTGGAAAGTCATTTATGTAAATGAGAATTAAGATAGGTCGCAATACGGTACCCCGGGGAACACCTGATGTAACTGGTACTGTATTGGAAGATATTCCAATTACAACAACTGTTTGTGTGCGGTCTGACAGAAAGGCTTGGATCCAGAGTAGGGTGTTTTCCTGTATACCATAATATTGGAGTTTATCAGGAAGGCGACGTGGTACCTTATCAAATGCTTTAGCAAAGTCCATCATGATCAAATCAGTCTGTATGTTCTTATTGTTATTTTGGCAAGTTCCTGAATAAATTGTAATAGTTGCAATTCGCATGATCTAAATTTTCTGAAGCCATGTTGAAGATCATAAATAAAAGAATGCTGTTGTTTTCTAGATATGTCATGATATTACTGGTTATGATATGCTCCATAATTTTACAACAGATGCATGTAAGGGATATAGGGCGGTAATTTACTGCTTTATATTGTTCACCTTTTTTAAATGCTGGCGCTACGTTTGTATGTTTCCAGTCTTTGGGTATTTCTCCTGATTTTAGTGATTTTGAAAAAATGGATGTTAAAATTGGTGCAACTTGTTCGTTTAATTCTTCTAATACTCTGCCATGTATATTGTCTGGTCCGCATGCTTTGTGTGGATTTAGATTATATAGAAGTTTTGATACTCCAGCTGATCATATGTTTATTAGTGTCATTTTAGAGTGGGGACTGTGACCTTTGTCTGGGATATATGTGTCCGTTTCATTTGTAAATACAGACTGGAATTGGTTGTTTAAAATATCAGCTTTTTATACTGTGTTTGTTACCAGGGTACCGTCTCGTTTTAGAGGGGCTACACCAGAGTTGTCTGAAGGGGAACGTACCAATCTAATATAACAGAGACAGTACTGGGAAAATAAGTGATATCTATATCGTAGTTGGATATGGCTCAGGTTAATTACAAGGTGCTTCAAAGGTGTTACTGTCCTAGTCTCGGGTTAAAGTGTCTCTCCTCAGTTGCAGACGTTTGGCCTTTAGTTTTAATAACACAGGGCCCACATCTGCATGTGGGTCAAACGCCGCTGATTGTTTGGTTACTCCGGAAGTTCCCACGGTAATAATACCGTAGAAAAGCCACATGAATGTGAGCGATAACACGTGTGCACTATAAATTACAGACAGGAAATGGCGGAAAGTATGAAATTTAATAAAACTTACCCTTATGGAAAACAAGCCCAAATACAATATATAGACCTAGAGTGAATGAATGAAATAGGTAAGAAAATGCGACACAAGGTATATAAGGAGAAATAAAGAAGGGAACTGTCGTAGCCCCCCTCCCCCTGGTGAACCAGAGAGGAAGAACTTTATCCTAACCATGCAAGCTTACCAATAAAAAATAACAATTTACATACAATAAATATTCGGATCACGATGCCTGGAATATAAGTAAAAGTCCATACATAAACACATACGCGCTGTGTTACTCAGACGGCTGTACACGATTCATGAATGAAATAACAACTGAACAAGAACAAGTAAATGAGTAGCAAATAAAAAATCTAATAAGTACACATACAAACAATCAATTATCCTACCCCTAACTCCTAATCGTAACAATATTTAACATGAATATAATTTACCATTTACTGTTTAAGCAAAACTACCCCAACCCATCAGTTATTCTATGGCTTTAGTGCAGTACAGTGATTTTCAAGGTAGAGCTCCCAATCATTACAAAAATTATACGGTCGTCATCACAATCTGGTTGACAGTTAGCAAATATCCATATCTCAAAATAGCAATGGATTGTTTTCCTTCTACGTAGATTTTCTTCTTTCCTCTATCACCGAGAAGATTTTTACAGGACTTGTCTATATTAGTAACAGTATAAGAAGTAGGTACTGCTAATTTTTCGCGCGCATCTGGGTTCAAAGTGATTTTTAGTGGTGTCCGTTGTGCTCATCTTTTTTCTGTGTTGTGTTTTGTTTTTGTGTGTGTTCGTCATGTGTCTTTGTGTGCCAAAGGTTGCCAGTTTCTCTGGATTGTTCATTCTCTATTGCTTTTCGGTTTTGTCTAGTATTTATTAAAAAAATATAGTTATCAAAATTTAATAAAACCTTGGACAAAAAACAATGAATTAAAACCGTGGAATATCACTGAACGACCAAAGGACATATATAATTGATCATTGGTGCAGGTACTTCAATAACAAGTCGAGGGGTTTACGTAGTTTGATGGGCCCAAACCTCCCCTTTCATTGAAATGATGCAGTCATGCACGTGTTTTCCACATGTGAGTAAAATACAAACCCTCAAATACAACCTGGCGAACAGCGTTATTATAAAGAACACTATAATCCTGAACATATGCATAAGGTAGCCATGTCTAAAGTAAGGAAAAACAAACAATATGCTCTTTGGTTTGGTTTATGGTGTTTAACGCCACTTTCAACAATTTTTCAGTTATATCATGGCGGTCAGTTTTATTGGTGGAGGAAACCGTAGTGCCCCGGGCCCCTCTTGAAGCTCACATGAAAGCTGAACGACTTTCGCGGGTTATCCGAGTTTGTCTATTTTTCTTGTAATAGCACTGCAATTTCTTGAATTAAAATCATACCTTTCTTTTTTATTTCTTTTATTTGAAATGAATTTTTGTATTCATTTGTGTATATTTGCGGTCTTTGTATTATGAATATATTTTACCATTTACCGTTTAAGTAAAGCTATCACAACCCATAAGTTGTTCTATCGCATCGGTGGTGTATAATGGTTAGAGTGCTCGCCTCGAGTGCGCTGGATCGTGGGTTCGATCCCCGGTCTGATCAAACCAATGACTATAAAATTGGTATGTGTTGCTTCTCCGCTAAGCACTCAGCATTAAGGAGTAAGAGCAAAGACTGGTTGACTCGGGATCAGAATAATGTGTCCGAGTGGAGCGACATGTCTACATTGTTGTTTCAGTGAGCTAGCACTATACAAATCCAACTCAGCGTATTGGTCAAGAATAAAGCGTACCTCATCATCATTATCTCATTAAAAATTTACTTGTTCTCACCATAATATAGCTGAACAATTACTGAGTTGACGTTAAACAACAATCACTCACTCACTCATAAGTTATTCTAGTGTTTGTGTGCAGTACAGTGATTTTCAAGATAGAGCTCCCAATCACTACAATAAGTATACGGTCGTAATCACGAACTGGTTGACACTTACCAAATATCCATATCTCAAATAGCAATGAATCTTTTTTTATTCTATGTAGATTTTCTTCTTTCCTCTATCAATGGGCATTATTATTATTATATTTATCATTATTTTTTATAGGATTATCTTTAAGCCAACACCATGTTTGCCTGAAATATAAAGACAGGGGTGATACTATAGATATTATATGTAGCGTAGACAGACTTAAATATCAAATTGTGTTTAAAAATCCTGCTGGGGAAGAAAACGGAAACTGTGAAGCGCCGATCAGGATTGGAAAAGGAAATGTTGAATGTAGCGAAAAGTTCAAAATCAGTCAAAATTTAACAACAAACACAACAACATTAACTATTGAAAAGACCAAACGTATATATGGTGAATGGAACTGTCACCATGGAACAAATATTGGTTCTGACAGCGTAGATATAAAAATGCCAGGTAAGGATTGGTAACTTATAACAAATAACGTAAAACGAGTTTGAAGATACCAAAGGGATAATCAGAATCGTAAATCGAAGGACAGATAATACAATGGTCAAAAGAAACGGAGAAAAAACGTTCCACAAAAACACTACACAGAAATCTAAAAATCGAGCAACATGAACCCCACTAAAAACCGGGGGTGAACTCAGGTGCTCCGGAAGGGTGGGAAGTTTCTGTTCCACTAGTGGCATCCTTCGTGTTAATCTAGTTACAAACCCGGTGATAAGTAATGCATGAGGAAATGACAGAGGGATGCTTATGACAAGTGGAACATATTCTGTAATAGTTAACCAAGTCATGGTTTATTGGAAAGAGCAATTTGCAAAAACATCTCAGTGTCGAAATGGATACGATCATACGGATAAGGATTAGTATAAAACATTTGTGGATAAGGATTAATATAAGCTCTTTCGGATAAGGATTACTATATGTTCATTCAGATAAGGATTAATATATGTTCTTACGGATAAGGATTAACATAAATTCTTTCGGGTAAAGATTACTATAAGTTCTTTGAGATAAGGATTAATATATGTTCTTTCAGAAAAGGATTAATATAAGCTCTTTCGGATAAGGATTAATATAAGTTCTTTCGGATAAGGATTAATATACGTTCTTTCGGATAAGAAATAATGTAAGTTCTTTCGAACAATGCTTAGTACAAGTTCTTCCGGATACGGATTAATATAAATTCTTTCGGATACGGATTAATATCAGTTCTTTCGGATACGGATTAATATATAAGTTCTTTCGAATAAAGATTATTATTAGATGACGATAAATATTTTTTTTATCTGATTGGCTAAAAGAATGATTTGTTTTCTTGATAGAACTTTATGAATACTTTCCAAGCCTTAAATTTCCACAAAGATTAAATTTGATCGTTCTAGAGGAGCCTTTGGAACGCTATATTAACCTCACGCAACTCTAAAATCGGAAAACCCCTACTTTTAATTTTAGTTTTAGATTAATATAACGTTCGAAAGGCTTCTCTGGAACGATCTAAATTAATCTGTGCAGTATGCATACATTTTTCTTGTTACCATTAAAATTTACAAACAACACATGTAGTGTTTAATGCCAATTGATAAAACATGACCCAGGGGACATCAATAACAGTTTCATATAATAAAACAATTACTGATTTTCATTTTGATTACTACTATAAGGATAGATCATTCCAAGATATATGATATTGTAGCGGGTTAGCTAGTGAAATAAAAAGTCCACAAGTTGTATTCTATCCCTTGATAGAATCCTCAAATATACCAAGATGAAAAAGATATAAAAATATTGACAAAGTGATTCTATGTGTCGCTATACATGTACTGGGAAAGCAATACTATGTCTCGCGTACAGTACTAACTTTAGTACCGGGTCATTTAAACTTCACTAAGGCGAACGAAAAGATGGCAAAATTTATGGAAAATATGCTCAGTTATAAATAGTTTGTTTTTATACTATATTTGATAATCCAATATTCATCAATAAAACAATTATCCGGAACCCGAAACCTTGCAGGATATGTGGATAAATACAAATCATTGTATATTCATATTTTGCATTTATGTGTCTTGTGTTCGGACTATTGTATTAATACCACTAAATAACATTATTTGTGAAATGATAAAGATGCAAATTGTCTCCAAGGTAACAACACATAATAATAACTAAGACTTTGATTTGGCTGATTATTTGTCATGGCATTTATTAAATTATTAAACAAACAACAACAACAAACTGGTCAACAAGTAAACACTTGATGACAATGAACACTGAAGGGCGAACCAACAGTGAAAGCTAAATCAGGTATCCTAGCTGCTGGGCATCTCCATAACAGCTTAATGAACATACTAAGGTAATCACTGCTAGTTGTAATATATTAAGCCTCTTTTTAGTTGTTGCTCGAAAAATATGAATATAGACACCAATATCTGTAACTCATTTCCATGAATGCCATGACTGTAGAAGGAAGTTTACTTATCCTAGCTGCTGGGCATCTCCATAACAGCTGAATGAATATACGTATTATCAATCTTCATTTTAGCTGTTGATCGGACATCAACATATGTATATCATTTCCATGAATGAAGTCAGGAGATCATTATATGCATTGTTCCACAAAACTGAAATTATAAAATTAAAAGGCAGCAACATTTGTTCTATAAGGATATGGGAGGGTGGGGTTTTGACTTCATTCACCTCCCAATTTGCACGTGGAATAAGAAATTACCCGCGAACATTGGTTTTTATACGACTCGAGTGCACGATGCGCTTTAAATTCGTATTCCTTGAATTGTTTTAATAAACGGACATGCTAAAATAATGAACTTTGTTTTCAATGGTGATAATAAATTACTTTGAAATGCAATAAACCAATTTAATGTTTACTTAATTAAATTTAATTAACACAATATATGTCTCCAGATACACTTATTGTACACAAACATGAATTGATGTCTGAATATTATGTTTTAATGTGTTTATGTAGTCTTGTGTCTTGTAATTATATATCTGTTTAAACAGAATTGAGACCTGGGTTTTTATTTCTTAAAATGGTTCTGCCTTTCAATGAGTAAAATGTATTACAATTGAAAGTGTTACTGACTAAACACTGATACAGAGATTTTGCAATATGTGTTTAATAGTTAATCATATACTGTTGATCTCAAAATTTACTCAGAGCAAACTGATACGCTATTAATTAATACTCTAACTAACAAATCTTATATAGCGTTATGAAGTGTTTAAGGATTAAACACTAGAATTTCAAGTTTCTTATATTATATATTTAAATTTGGACAAGACAAGTACTAACTACCTCGCTAGTAATGTATGCTTTGAAATTCTAAAGTATTGGTATTTTACATATACATTGTAGTTTAACAAGACATGTGCTAACAACCTCGCTAGTAATGTATGTCTTGAATTATTACAAGTTTATATCTATTTAAATTTGGACAAGACAAGTACTAACTACCTCGCTAGTAATGTATGTCTTGAATTTCTAAAGTATTGGTATTTTAAATATAGTTTAACAAGACATGTACTAACAACCTCGCTAGTAATGTATGTCTTGAATTATTACAAGACAAAAGTATACGTCTATTTAAATTTGGACAAGACATGTACTAACAACCTCACTAGTAATGTATGTCTTGAATTTCTAAAGTATTGGTATTTTACATATAGCTTAGCAAGACATGTACTAACAACCTCACTAGTAATGTATGTCTTGAATTTCTAAATAGTGACTCACATTTTTGTATAACTGGAGATCAGTGACAAAATAATTATACTCATAACCAATTTAATTTCAATACCTCATATAGACAAAATTCTGGCTAAAATATTAACCTAAGCCACTCAATTTATTAAATGATTTGGTTCTTCAATGCAAAACAAAAATTAAACTAATTTGGTCAAGTCTGAACTTTTCACTAAAAACAACAAAGAACTTGAACATTTCGATTTTCACAAAAAATTAGTAATGAATTATTAAAAAAAATGTACTTAAACCTTAATTTACTATTATCAGTCAAGAACATATCTTACTTTAAATATTCCAGAAAATTTAACACAATCCTGCTTTTGAAAATAATTTAACGTGACGTATGCTTTCGAAAATAAATGAGCCTGAAATTAAATGAATGTGAAGTGACGTCAGTTTCCGCGTTACGTCGCTATTTATAGTTGCACTAAAATTTCTGTGCAGTGCACCAAATATCTGGTGCAGGTTTGCGCATTGAATATAAATTTATTAATCAATCAAAACAGCGTATCGAAAAATCTTTGACCAATCAGAAATAAGTCCACCAAAAAGTTGGTGCAGGCTTGCGCATGGAAGCCTAATCAATAATCAATCAGAAATAACGATCTAATAATCACGAACCAATCAGAAAAATCGATATATCAAATACTCAAAAGCGAATAATAACAATAATATCATCAATTATAATAAAACAATAAATTATGTCCATTTTACATAAATATAAAATTCATCAAAACAAATTTCATCAATAGCAATTATGTAATAATATGTGACAGGCACAACCTGTTTAAGGACGAAGCCTATTCGATGAAAATGACAATTAAGAGGGAGGCATGAGAGGCAAATGCCTCCTAAAATACAGATGTAAATTGAAGAAAAAAATATTTGTAAATTTACCTCTACATGTATTTTGGTCACGAACCTCAGAAAATAAAAACAATCCAAATCACAATTCACGGAAATTAAAATTTGCCATTTTTGAGAATTTCACAAATAACGGTGAATCAATAAGAGAAATAAATGAAGGGTCACGAGAATAAAAAAAAATACCCCATTCCAAATCACAGATCATGGCCATGGGGAAAAATGGTGAGAAACTCGAGTCTGAGAGACAAAAATGCATGCCATACGTGGTAGCAAGGATTGGAAAGGAGAGTGAGGGTCAGACGCAATTGCAATATTTTTAACCTTGCCATGGAAAATGTGTTAAAAGGTTTACCTGACAAAATCAGTTGTCCAGACATCATACACAAATGCACTTCAAATGGCACATTTTTTTAATCGCTTTCAAATTGTGAGATCGTGGAGATGAAATAGGTTTCCTGTAACATAAAAACGATGCGGGGCTGTTCTTCAATGTTTGACACCAGCTCACAAAGTTTTCAGAGACAGGATGACCAAGAAGTGGATGCACATTTATTCATGTTTATTTCCTCTCCGAAGCAGACGAAATGCACACTAGAAAATGACGTCATCAATCACTGTAAACATGAAACGATCATTTCTGGTAGCATACGATTTTGATATTAGAATTTTCTTTTAAATTTATTTCAATTGAGAAGAATTGAAATGGTTACAGATTTGCGAATTTCTTATTGAAATAATTTTTATTTTGTTTTTAAATACCACTTTGTTCTATAATTTAATGCTTCCGGTGAACAGATATCTGGCTATCAATATAGGAGTATGACTTATTACCAAAAATCGCATAGCCGTTAGAAGGGCTTCGCTCTTTAATATGAGACAGGCAACCTGTTTGAAGGACGAAGTCCTAAAATTTCAATAATACGATGATCTGCACACGTTAGCCTCACCGGACGCAATTACGAACAATTTCGATGATATTGACCGTGGCATTTGATAATAAATTTGAACAAATTGATGAAGCTGATTGCATGTTCATATTTCAGATTAAACACCAATATTCCTTTTGAATCATAGCCCATATATTATTCAATGCATTGTTACGGGTTTTAAACAGATTTTCATGACCCCGTTTTAGTCACTTTGTGACCTAGATCCGGACACAATTTCGAACGACATCATGATAACCTTGCTAGTGTAAATTATTTAATGACAACTGTTACAATTGAAAGAGTATTCATTCATTTACGTTCACTTATCCATTTGTATATAATACCCATGACATAAAAACCTTTCCTTTATTCATACCATGAATGTGTGCCAATTTGCATTCGGAATTCCTTGGACTCTTCAATGAATAAGGTACATCACGGATTTTGACATTTTGGGATAGATCAAGGTAAGGAAAATGTATTATATTGACTGTTTTTGTTTTAATTTCAATGTGTTCTACATATGCATAGAACCAGGAGATCATATTCTTTCCAATTACAGGCATAGTATAACAAAATATGCGTACCTCAATGAATTTTAGCAATAGATTCCAAGTGCAATTTTCGATCGTATTCTGTTTACAAATATGAAAACCCGTTGTCTGCAACATTCAACAACTGCGCATGAATAATTTTCTCCCAAGACACGAGCAATTTAGCGGGGTATCTATTTATAAAAGCATTTTTTTAATTCATGCTTTGAAGGAACAATTAGGGGACATACTTTTTATTTCGTTCGTAATTGTGTCCGTTCGTAATTGCGTCCGGTGAGGCTATTATCTTTTATTTTGAATGAATTGTGCAGCCGATTTGTTATGGCTGTTCCGTTCATTTTACCTACGCCGCTCTTCCATCGCGAGTTTCGTAGAAAGATATTTTTTTACTAGAATTTATTTCAAGTTTATTTCAATTTTGCATAGAGTAAATAATTAAAGAATTGGGAATTTTTCATTGAAATATATTTCTTTTGCGTTTCTAAATTATCAATTGATCAATTTTTAAACTTCCGGTGAACAGATATTTGGCTATCAATATAGGAGAAAAAATCGGACAGCCTACCGTTATGTAACCCGAATAATCCAGTCGTTATATTACGCTTTGCTATACTAACGCATGAACGACTTTCTCGATAAAATGCGTCAATCGGAAGCTTCAAATTAGTAATGCATTCTGGGTATAAGCTGCGCGTGGTGAGCTTTGGCACTAATAGAAGGAGGAGCTTTTTTGCTAGGGAATGTTTGTAAACATAGGTCAATGGAGCGTTCAGGTGTCAAATGTTTTCATTGTACCCACGTGTTTGACCTTACTAATCTAAAAGGTGAAAAGAGAAGAAATATAGGAAAACTAAATAATGAATTGAGCATCGTTAATTAACTTGTCGATCTTCATTTCTTGTTGTTTGTAAACATTACCGGAAATTGAAAGAACCGCCTTGCGCATACTCGGCAAATAATCATCGCTGATTGGCTCTCTCTTTCAGAGAGCAGCTGACGCATTTTTATCACAAGGAGGGTTCAAGAACTCATCCAGCGATAGTGCCGATAGAGGGCGCAGTATTTTTCGAGTTAACCGTTATAAGGACTTTGTCCTTTATTACCTCTGAGTTCAAATGTCAATAATGGCCGACGACGAGAAAGTGGAAGTGTTAGCCAACACAGAGATCGAAAAATTAACACGTTTAGCTAAATATTATCGACTTCAGAATATGATTCTAGGAACAAATATTACCTAAAGAAACAATATATATTCGTAAGTTAATATGCCATTCCCTAAGAAATGACACATTTTATGATCTCTGTATCGCTACAAGAAGGGACATCTCAAAATACAAAATAACCATAATATTATCAACACCATGTGCTAATTAATATCAACGGTAAACTTTATCACTTAATTCATTCTGAATTCGAATGAAATAATATTTCTGATTACTATACAGAAATGAATATCAACAATTGTGTTTTCTGACACATAAATATACAAAATAAAAAATCTACCCCCCTCCCCCCAAATTGGACTCAAATGGCAGATGTCACAATATTTTCCCCGGTCTCGGCAAATATCATATATCCTAGAACGATAGATCCTTATATTAACCTCAACAAAAGTCAATAATTGTATAATATACAATTGATGACTTTAAATGAGGTGGATACAAGGTCAATGATTTATTTACCCAAGAATATTACATAAACAATTTGTAAATATGTTATTCTTGAGTTAAAGGGAAACTTCGCAAGAAAAATCTTTTTTATATGTTTTTCCTGATATATAAATATGGATGTTTATATGTATATTAGCGTTTTATTATGTTGGATAAGTGAATGAAATGGATTTTAAAATTCGGTTAACGATAGATGGATGTCGCCATTTTGATAGCATCTCGACACCAATGATCACGTGATGTCTAAATACCACCACGCCCCAAAACAATCGTGACAAACCGGGGTCCTCATTCAGTGTCGATATGGCTTGTCAGGCGTAATTCTTTTTATTTTTCTTATTATTCTAAATATATGAATTTATTACACAATCACTATTTGCAGATTTACTTTTTGTTTCTATATACTTATGGCAAAACAAACGAATCGGAGAAAACGGTCCGTCTTTAATGAGACACATTTACAAAAGATTTTTTTCGAAAATTGAAGAACTGCGAAATTATGCGAGAAAAAAGAATGCACATCGGAACAATGCCATGAATTCACAAAAAAAAATACAAATAGGCCTATACTACGTGACACAATTGTTTTAATGATATTATTTATAAGATCACACTTTGTAATCGATCGTTCATGCACTACAATAAAGCTACACATAAGCTCTGCTTCTTAGCTAAAAGCACAGAAAGTTACAGGGTAGGAAGCCATAAAATTGAGAGGATTATGTAAACATATAATTTGTAATAGTTTTCATTTGACAATTACAGACGATGAGTATTATTAATACTTTTAAAGTTTATTATACAAAACTTCAGGGTACATCTCTTACGTAATATAATAATCTGTTGATGGAAATACAATATTATTATTCGCCAACAGCAAAAAAGATTAATCTGTTTTCATAACGTTATTTCTGATTTGAACAAAGCGCAACATATAATATGCCTCTGCGTAAAGAAAACATTTTTTGTTTATTTGAATCAAGTCTTTCGAACTGGCGGACCCTTCTGAATAATCCCAGAATAGTCATAAAACATATGGTTGTTGTTTTTATAAGGAAAATTGCATACGAATGTTTTTTGTCTATTTTGCTTTTTGGGGTTTGCAAGAAGAATGTTCTACCCTGCCCTGTTCACCCTGCTTTACTTCATAATTTTGGTTGTTGCTATATCATTCTGATGAGGCACAAAAAAAAAATCAAGATAAAAATGAACAATTCAATATAACTTACGATCAATGTTAATCTTAAGATTGTTTTGTGAAAATAGCCCCAGAATCATTGCTGCATCAGGCGCGGATCCAGCAGTTTTGAAAACGGGATCCCAGGCTCTTGTTTGCCAATTTTTACCCAATTTATACACGAATTTTACTAAATTGTCGAACAACCCCTTGATCCGCCAGTGTGCATTATTCCTAATGTATACTTGATCAGGGTCGTGTATCTTGATCACCTATTAGAACCTTTAAAATGTGTATTGCATCTCCTATTCTAGTCACGGGTAGCGTTAACGGGTCACAAAATATGTAATTACGTTTCTAATTATTGCCAAAGATTGTGACACATGTATTCAAGTATTCGGTCAGAGTCCCGTCGACCGGATGTACAATGACATTTGTATATTCTGCCTGGCGACTTCCTGTGTGGACCTAAACTCATTACGCAATATTAGGTACCCTGCTGAATGAATCGGTGTGAATGTACCTGTCGTTTTCAAAATGAAAATAAAAATAAGTATATCCCGCCTTTCACTTCTTATTTCAGGAATTATTTGCCTTAATTTATTGAAGAATAACATATTTAAAATCAAAATATGGTCTCTCGCTTCTGAAAATACATAAAAAATATAAGAAATATATTTTCCGCATAAATTTTTACGTTTCGCTCATCAAAAATGACAAACAAGAAAAAAAAAAGGAAAAGAAATTAACATTTTTAAATCACTTGCTCGCTCCAACGTTTTTTGCACAAAATCCGAAGAACAAGAAGTAAATTTGGTGTGGACTAATCTCTGTATATTTTGACTGCCCTTCATCTGTTTATACCCCTCATGATCATGATCTCTTCCGAACTTTGTCTGAATGAATATTAGTGGATATCAAAATTATAGGTCAATTTTGCTTACGGGGTTCCGAGCTGAAAAAAATCATATATTTAGGTCTTGTGCCCTCTGGGGGTCACTGAGCAAAGAGTTTTTTTTTCTTTAAACACTAACTTTGTAAACTCAGTTGCCACCCGATCTCCTAACCTTTAATTTTTAGTTCTTTAATTAACATTAAAACATCTTTTATGAACATCGATCGTTAAAATTGTGAATACATATTAATTATGATGAGATAGGTATATATAGTTAGGCCAATTTGGCACCTCTAATAATGAAAACTTATAATTTCAAAGATCGTGTATACTTTTTTTTATCATCTAAAACATAATTACAATTATAATTGTTCCTGTTATTTCAACATTACATTTATTCTAATGTCTAAAAAATATTTTATCTTTAATAAATAATAAACGATCTACCAACTCGTCTTGGAAAGCAAATAGTGTGTATTCAAATTCCCATTTTATTAATCTGATCAATACACAAGTTACGCGTTGTCAAAATTATCCATTATATTTTTCAGCACATTAGCAGTAAAACAAAATGAACATAATTGTAAAAGGGATTCTACCTATAATGAATATAGGTGACTGTTGTAAAACACTCTTTCCGTTGTAAATATAAAGGAAATGAAACATTTTGTTCATTTAAAATAGTTGTTTGTCAAAAAGGTACGTAGCTTTTCACTTCAGTATTTAATTTTCCAACGGTTATTAGATTTAAATTACAGTCCTCTGAGCGCTTTAGATGAAGCGAATATAACATCAGCGACCCAGACTTTAAATTTCAATCCCACAATGCAATTATCGGTCTAAAACGTCACAACCCATGAACATATTAGAAAATAAAATAACAAATTTGCGATTTGCTTCGTTATATGTGGAAATATGTCGATAAAACTTTGTGAATATGTATTTTATATCATCAGAAACATATTTAGATAACAAATAAAAAATCGCAAAGTTTCCCTTTAATAAATCCTGGTATCCATCGAATTGAAAATCATTAATTGTTTTATTACATGTATATGACACATTTTATATGTTTCTTTCATCCTTAAAATAAAATTTCATCAGAACGTTTGCTTTGGTTGAGATTGGTGCAAGACGTCGCGCCAGATGAATAAATGTTATATTCACCTCGCATGAGGTGAATATTATACAATTATTGACTTTTGTTGAGGTTAATGTAAGGATCTATATTAATCGAAATGAAAGTCAGTAATTTTTTTATTACATGAAACTGTTGTTAATGTCCCCTGAGTCATGTTTAATAAATTGGCATTAAACACTACATGTGTTGTTTGTAAATTTTAATGGTACCAAGAAAGATGTATGCATACTGCACAGATTCATTTAGATCGTTCCAGAGGAGCCTTTGGAACGCTATATTAACCTCACGTGACGCTAAAATTAAAAGTATGGGTTTCCCGATTTTAGAGTCACATGAGGTTAACATAGCGTTCTAAAGGCTCCTCTGGAACGATCAGAATTAATATGTGTGGAAATTGAAGGTTTCCAAGAACAGTATTCATAAAATTCTATCAAGAAAAAAAAACATGCTGTTAGCCAATCAGATAAAAGAAATATTTATAGTCATATGATAATATGCAATTATTGACTTTTGCTTACAATGTATGTTAATATAAGGATCTATCGTTCAAAGATATATGATATTTACCGAGCCCTAAGCCGAGGTAATTATCATATATCTTGGAACGATAGATTCTTATATTAATCAAAGTGAAAGGCAGTAATTGGTTTATTATATGAAACTGTTACTAATGTCCTCTGGATCATATTTTATAAATTGACATTAAACACTACATGTGTTTTTTTGTGTGTAAATTTTAATGGTAACAAGAAAGATTTATGCACACTGCAATGATTAATTTAGATCGTTCCAGAGGAGCCTTTGGAACATTATATTAACCTCACGTTACGCTCAAATTAAAAGTAGGGGCTTTCCGATTTTAGAGTAACGTGATGTTAATATAACGTTCCAAATGCTCCTCTGGAACGATCACAATTAATCTTTGCGGAAATTGAAGGCTTAGACAGTATTCATAAAGTTCTATCAAGAAAACATGTCATGCTTTTGGCCAATAAGAAAACAGAAATATTTAGTCATATATTATTCTTTACGTTTTTATTTTCCCTATGCCTCTTTGTTAGCGCAGCCGGTCAATATTTTAGTTTATTACCTAATTGTAAAGTTTTATATGCTTTATAAAGTATTTTATATTTTCAACTATTTTGGGGGTTTGGCTTTCTAGTGTTCTATTGCCTGATGGTCTATTGCCTGGTGCTCTATTGCCTGATTTTCTATTGCCCGTCTACCTTTGACCTTTGCTGTGATTGGTCAAAACATTTTCATGAATATTTATTACAAATCCAAAATCTTGTCTAGTCCACACCGGATTACACCATATGAAAGTGTCGTAATCTAAAATGAGTTTACCCTTTGACTGCGACGTTTCGTGTATAATCGTAACTTCGTGTGCGGTACAATTCCTGATGTTACGGTTCTTTAAGCAGAGTGACGTCATTTTAGTATCAATGTGACGTTACTTCTTTTTAATTTTAAAGAGGTTCTATATGTGCAATATCTGTATCTAACTCCAAATTGTGCAATCTAATTATAGCGTATTTGCGTAGCTTATTCTTAAAGAAAATAAACGTAATATTTCTTTCCAAAGGGAAATATATACCCATAGCACAGTCTATCAACCAGGGACATATATGGCCTTCGCGCAGTTTAAAAAGAAGCGCATATCTAAAAAATTAAGAATCTTCATGTTTATTATGAAACAGATAATTTGTGTTATTTGCTAAAATTGCTAAGCAATATTTAAATATTGAAAACAGTAGTTCTTTTTAATCTGTCTAAACAATTATGATTAGGTAATAACACAGTTATTTAATGGGAGTGCAGGCAATAGATCAAACAATTTTCCCCTCGGTATTGGGAAAGACCAAAGTGTTCTATTACCTAATTGTAAAGTTTTACATGTTTTATGAAGTATTTTTTATTTTCAATTATTTTTGAGGTTTTGACCTTCTAGTGTTCTATTGCCTGGTGATCTATTGCCTGGTTTTCTATTGCCTGGCTACCTTTGACCTTTACTGTGATTGGTCAAAGCAATCTCATGAATATTTATTACCAATCCAAAATCGTTGTCTAGTCTACACCGGATATTAAAGCGTATGAAAGCGTCGTAATCTAAAACGATTTAACCCTTTGACAGCGATGTTTCGTGTATAATCGTAACTTCGTGTGCAGTACGATTCCTGACGTTATGGCTCTTTCAGCAGAGTAACGTCATTTATTTCATGACGTCATTTTAAAAGCAATGTAATGTTTCATTTGAAGAGGTTCTATATGTGCAATATCTGTATCTAACTTTAAATTGTGCAATCTACTTATAACGTATTTCTTAAATAAAATAAACGTAAATTTCTTTCCCAATGGACATATATGTCCCTCGCGCAGTCTAAAATAATTTAAGAATCTTCATTTTTATTATGAAAAAGATTATATGTGTTATTTGTCAAAATTGGTAAACAATATTTAAATATTGAAAACAGTATTTTTTTTTTAATCTGTCTAAAAAAAAATTAGGTAATAAAACAGTTATTTAACCCTTACATGTCCAAGGGGACTATTTTTATGCTTTTCAAACAACGCCTTGTGTGCCAACGGCCTATTTAAGGGTGTAGGCTTGGGATATGGGATATAACTCTATTATTAGTGTCTTCTCAAATATATGATCATCTATGCGTTTGAAAATTCCCCCTCAATTCTAAGCTTCTTGGTGACAAAGATTGTTTACATTGGAAACAGTTACAGTTAACAAAAATGACTCCTTGTACATTTACCTTTCCATAGCTGTGCTCCTTGTATTGTCATATCTTATTGCTGCTTATGCCAGTGTCAGGCAGTGTGTTATTAGTATATGCCGGTGCCCACGAAATATCATTGAAATATCTCTTTCCAGAAAAAATGTACATCGAAATGTGTTGTCAAAAATGGCCAGAAATGTTACACAATTTGTGTGACAACCTTTTTCTATTGAATTTTAAGGGTTTGTCAAAAAATATATATATATACACCAGAATCTTAGATATTATGAAACTATAGTGCAAATTCATTTTATGGTTGTAAAAAAATTGAAAGCTATGTTTGGGAAAACAATTGTAATATCTGATCCTCTCTTATACCTCCCCCCTCCCCTTTCTCCTAAGACAACTAAAGAATAACCAGAATCAAACGAATACAACTGGAGCACAGAATTTGAAGGAATTTAACAATACAGCTGGGTGGCTGTCTGTGTTTTGTTTTTTTGTTTTTTTCAATGAATTAATCAAGTAGTCACCCCCAAGCCACCCTTTCCCAGCCGACCTGAAAATAAAAAAGACAAATGCAGTCATTTGGTAATTTGGACATCCACTGTGTCAATTAAAAGAATTCAAAAGCTTTTTGTTATTGGTAACTAGTTATTTTTTATCTCACAAACATTAGGTTACACCATTTACAACTGTGTCAATCATGCGCTTGAAAATTACTTATATAACTACTCTGTTTAAAGCGCTTTGAGCACGGATCACACAAACGTATGAAATAGTTAATTGTTTTCCAAAATTCAAGCGCAAATTTGACATTGACAAATACAATTTCATAGTGTGTTTGAATATATCCACTGTAATAAATATTAAAATTTTAACAAATTCCAACCAACAGACTCAGAGCTATGCATTCACTAGCCACATAGCAGCTTTTCTATGGTTTTGATCACCGAGATGCTTGAAATCTGCATACAAACATCATATGATCAGAACGTTCAACTGAATTTAAAGAGTTATCTCCCTGCAGTGTATGGTACCACCTTAAATAAAAAAATTGTAATAAAGTACTGAAAATGATGATTAAATCCAGATTTTCATATAGGTAACAATTAAAACTATGCAAAATTGGTGTATTGATAAATGTGTTTATTGATCCAAACTGTTTAAATGACAAATTTTTGACTTAAAGTAAAAACTACAATCTAAGTGCTTTGGAAGGATATGACATTTGCAGTATTATGCTTCATGGTATTATGGGTTTTGCTAATCATTGAAGGGCTAAACTGTGAAATCATTGTCCTGTGTTCTTTGGTAGCTATCTCATTGGCAATCATTTCAAATTTCATTATTATCATATTTGAAGGAAAACAAACACCCTAGGCCTCAAAACTGTCCTTTTGGGAAAGATATTTTCACTCCAAAAAACCCTCAGATTGCAGGATTTTGCATCTAGATTTACAAAATGTTTCCAGAGGCCCCTAGCCAACTTGCACCCTGAAGGGTGCTCGCCACATCTACAGGACTAGTTTGGATTTGTTAGGACTAGTGATTGATATCTTCTACTAGCCCTTTGGACTAGTAACTACACAAGTTAATTTCTTACCCTGCCTGACTAAGAAGCTATTTAAAATGGAGGACAATGAAGAAATGTGTTGACTGATATATTTGTTCCCCTCTTATTACGTTATATACACGGTGTGTGGATTTCCTGCATTCACTTTGTTAGTTGTATTGTACATATACCATCTTCAAAACTACCTTTAAGATTCCACGATCTTGAACACAGCCCCGAGTTTGACACTCGCACAGTTACAACCAACCCTGGTCCTAGAAATGTTCAGTAACCCTGGTTCTAAAAACGTTCAGCTTATCATAGCATTATTTTTTCGAGGGCCGCAAGAAAGATTAGCTTCATGTTAACTGTATTACCCTCTTAAAATAAAATATTTATTATTACTGCGTAACTTTCGCGGTATTGTGTTCCGTGAAAAAATAGAATAATTGTAATTATTGTATCAATGTTGTGTAAATAACATTCACCTTCTGTAAAACAAAACAAAACTTTCCGGACATGGAACCTGCAAATGTAGCTGAAAAAAAATAAACGAAACTTAAAATGGCTATTAAAACAGAATTTATTATTATTTACATGTAGGTTGAAACTTTATAGACAGAATGTATACATCATGTACTAGTACATGTAATTTAAAATCTAATCTTGTAGATATACATGTACAAAATGTGTTTAATTAGTGTGTTAGTTATTTACGACACGCAATTATAATTATGACATGTTTTTATAGTGATTAACCAACCGATGTTGATCTTTTGATCTATTGATTGTTATGGCAATTACAGGTGAAATGAAATTGATAAGGACTATTTGTAACTATTTACACATAGCTTATAATTACAACGTTTATTGAATGACTCCTTTAAGAATCTGAAGTATTCACAACCGATCTATAGTATACATATCTCGAGGACATATGACCAAAGGGAGTTAACTCTTTCTGAAAACTGACTTCAAACAGATAAGGATTAATACAAGTTCTTTCGGATAAGGAATAATATAAGTTCTTACGGATAAGGATTAATATAAGTTCTTTCGGATAAGGATTAATATAAGTTCTTACGGATAAGGATTAATATAAGTTCTTACGGATAAGGATTAATATAAGTTCTATCAGATAAGGATTAATATAACTTCCTTCTGATAGGATTAATGTAAGTTCTTTCGGATAAGGATTAATATAAGTTCTTTTGGATAAGGATTAACAGTATAAGTTCTTTTAGATAAGGATTAATACAAGTTCTTTCGGATAAGGAATAATATAAGTTCTTACGGATAAGGATTAATATAAGTTCTTTCGGATAAGGATTAATATAAGTTCTTACGGATAAGGATTAATATAAGTTCTTACGGATAAGGATTAATATAAGTTCTATCAGATAAGGATTAATATAACTTCCTTCTGATAGGATTAATGTAAGTTCTTTCGGATAAGGATTAATATAAGTTCTTTTGGATAAGGATTAACAGTATAAGTTCTTTTAGATAAGGATTAATACAAGTTCTTTCGGGTAAGGAATAATATAAGTTCTTACGGATAAGGATTACTATATGTTCTTACGGATAAGGATTAATATAAGTTCTATCAGATAAGGATTAATATAACTTCCTTCTGATAGGATTAATGTAAGTTCTTTCGGATAAGGATTAATATAAGTTCTTACGGATAAGGATTAATATAAGTTCTTACGGATAAGGATTAATATAAGTTCTTTCGGATACGGATTACAATAAGTACTTTCTGATAAGGATTAATATAAGTTATTCCAGATAAGGATTAATGCAAGCTCTTTCTGATAAGGATTAATATACGTTCTTACGGATAAGGATTAATATAAGTTCTTTCAGATAAATATAGATTCTCCTTCAGTTGCCCGTGGGTTACGATATTTCTCCACTCAAGAGAGTTAAATTTAAAATTTTAACCAAAAGCCGTCAGAGGCTCACAGGACCCATGTACCGGCTGAACCACCCTCTCATAGGCGCTGGTCATCACTTCGAAAGTTTTACGGTCGCCACCATCACTTGGTTTGATCGTTATGGAAATTTGTGTCACAAATGACCACGGATATGTAACACTTGTTGTAAGCATTTCCCGGTCCTTTCCTCATTCATGACTTATGAACGGATCTGTAACTATATTAACACGACGGGTGCCACTGGTCAGTGGAGCAGGAACTGCTTACCCTGCCGGGGCACTTGAGTTCATCCCCGGTTTTTAGGGGGGTTCGGGCTACTCGATCTTTAGTTTTATGTGCATGTCTTGTAGATCGTTGTTTGTCCTTTTGTCCTTTTTCTTTTGGTCATTGTGTTGTCTGTTCTTCTTCGATGTACCGATTCTGATTACCCCTTTCGTATCTTCAAACTCTTCTTGCATATTTAATTGCTACTAATGTTTATAAAATGATTGTGGTGGTGAATGTTATCACATTCACTGCAGGATATCACAGTAATGGCCGCTTCCCTTATGGGATTTGAATATCATCAGCTGCATGACGAAAGTGGCAATAAATCTTGCAGCGGAGAAATCATTAGGTGGTCCTGCTAGTGAAAACCGTTCACAAAAGAAATTAAACGGATTTGTGTTACATTTTTCAGATTTCTGCATTGGAAACCTTCTTTTTTTATATTACCCATTGCCATTACTTCAGCACCCCCTGGATAAAATAGTCCGTTGACTAAGGTGAACACGATTTTTCTATCGTACCCAGGCTCCTAGGTAAGACAAGCTGCACACGCTTTTCCCCGCGAAATTGCTTTCCATTGTTGTAGTAAATTGTCGATTTATCGATATACATCCGTGTCTTGGCAGTATTTCAAATGTATATCATAAACAAATATATCTAGAGTATCCTTAAATGCTACCACAGCAGGAATATTAGTGCATACTTATATAGAAAATTATTTGACGTTGATCAAACGGAGGTAATTGTTTTTATTTACGCTAGTTACTAACAAGGGAGAGCACTCTATGTTTTCTCAAAGTAAACAAACATTGACACGATAGAAAGGGATGAGAAAAAGAGTCAAACACCGTGAAAGAAGCAAGATTGTTAAATCTGGGACAAGCCTCGTCCGAAGCGATTTAAATCTTACCCTCGGGTGTCAGATTTTAAATTGCTCACCCCTTGGATAAAGTAGTGCGGTATTTGAGGTGAAAATGATTGTTCTGTCTTACCCAGGCTACTGGCAACACGATCGTTTTCCCGCAAAATTGTTTTCCATTGCTGAAGTAAATTGTCGATTTATCGATATACATCCGTGTCTTAGCAGCATTTTAAATGTATTTCATTATGAAATGCAATGTAATATATAAATACATTATATTAATGCTAATTCAACAGCGATAAATACCTGTAAATATTTATTTTCGTTTGGTCAAAGGGAGGTAATTTGTTTATTTACATTAGTTACTAACAATGGAGAACACTCTATTATTTACTCAAAGTAATCAAACGTTGACATGGTAGAAAAGGGAGAGAACAAGAGTCAAACACCATGAAAGGTGCAAGACCATTAAATCTGAGACACCCTCGGGTAAGATTAAAATCGCATCAGACACAGCAAGCCTCGTCTGATATGATTTAAATCTTAACCCTCGGGTGTCACAGATTTTACGATCTTGCATCTCTCCCGGGGTTAGACCCTATATTTCTTACTTTTGACTTTATGCCATTATGTAATTTGTTTTTCTTTTCTGTTTTGTAGATGTCAACGAATCAAATCCAACACTGGAAATAATCATTCCTTGGATGATTGTAGCTGTTTTAATAGTTCCGGCATGTTTTGGTGTTTATTATATTGTGGTCTACAAAAAAGGTAACTATATCAATTGTGCTATGAACCAATTTTTCAGGATCATTATATAAAAAAATGCTTAAATAGTGGTGGTCACATATTTTAAGATCTTGCACCTCTCCCTGTGTTAGACCCTATATATCTTCTAATAATAGATTTCACGCTTCTCACACCATACTTCAGACGTCATATTACGTCAGATGTCATATTTCAGACATCATACCTCAAATGTCATATTATGTCATATGTCATATTTCAGACGTCATACCTCAGATGAAATATTACGTCAGACGTCATACTACAGACGTCATACTTCAGACATCATAATTCAAATCTATGGACATTCGGGTATTTACACGCAGAAAACAAAAGACTTCCTTCTTCTTTACATGTATCCCTTTGCTCAACAAACGAGTTTGAATCTGGAGGAAAGGGTCGATAAATTCAGTATCAACAATATATTACCCTAGAGTTAGACACGATAGCACAACCCCCTCTTCTCATTGGCAGTAATGGTGTGGTGACTTGGCCATGCTGTTGGAATGAAATGCTGGGCTATGTTATCATGTCACATCGATAATATATAAAATGCTATACTGAATATTATTTGGGTTAGGGTTAAAATTATGGTGTTTAGCCCGTTGACTGCGCTAGGGACATATATATATATATATATATATATATATCCCTTTATAATGACATTTACGTTTATTTCTTTAAGAATAAGTTACGCAAATACATTATAATTAGATTGAAGTCAGATATTGTACATATAAAACCTCTTTAAAATTAAAAATTAAAAGGTAACTAACGTGAAAAGGCTGTTAATATGACGTCACACTGTTGAAAGGTCATAACATCAGGAATAATACCGCACACGACGTTACGATTATACACAAAACGTCGCTGTCAAAGGGTTAAGACCACGTTCAACAATATTTCAGATATATCGTGGCTGTCAGTTTTATTGGAGGAAAGACACCCCCCCCCCCCCCACCCCTCGCGCAAGTAACTGTCAACTTGATCACATAATGTTGTATCGAGTACACCTCGCCATGATGGGGATTCGGACTCACAACTTTAATGATCATAGGCAGTTGTAAATCCAACTACCATGCGATCACCCAATATATTTGACGTGCACTTGCTATGAATACTGTAATAAGGCAATATCGTCAATATTTTCTCCTCTCTTCTTGTCCTCATATTAAGGTCCCCTTATTGACTAGTTTTACTTGTTGTCATGATTATTTTCCAAAATTAGGTATACCATCACTGTTTTTAGCCAAAAATATGGCGGGCTTCCTCTTTGAACTATTCCTTTTCGGCAAGAAATGTCATTTATGTCGACATATTTTATTTCGGCATAAGTTATTTCTTAAAGTCGTGATGAATGCCTTTTTCTGCCGAACTAAAATGGAGGAGGGTGCTTGTTGAATCAGGACATGCTGATCGTTCTGATAACGAAAATTATTTCTTCCGTTTATGGAAAACAAACTTTTGTGTTCACATTTGTAGTTCCGTGTTGTGATGTTCGTCATAATGTCTGTGTAAAAGCGATGTTCGGTTTTTATTTGCTCCAATTTGTTTTGTAGAGGGCCAACGTTCCTAAAACGATTATCATGTGATTTTCGTATCGTTTAACAAAAACACAACGGCTGCCACTAATAGAGCAGAAACTGTCTACACTTCCAGAGCACCTAAGTTCACGCCCGATTTTTTTAGCGGGGATCGTGTTGTTCAAACTTTAGTTTTCTTTGTAGTGTTATGTAGATCATTGGGTGTGGGGTTTTTTCTTTTGACCATTGTATTTTCTGACATTCTTCCATCTATATCATCTGACTACCCTTTGGTACCTCCAAGCCTTACTTCCATTACATGTTTCAAACAAAAAGTACCAGAAATTACTCTCACAATAATAAAAACGTTGTGATATGAATAATTTGACTGTCCTATCGCTGAAAATATTGCAACAGTCATTTTAACCGCACCCACGCTGCAAGAAATGGTACCAATGCAAAGTGTTTACTTCAACGCTAAAAAGTGTTGTCACAGTCGAAATGTTCTGTTACAGTCAGTTCTCAGTCATTTGCTATTTATCACAAATAAAAAACAATAATAAAAGGACAATGACTGGTCATTACAGAAATGTTTTCACCCAGAAGTGACAGTTTGCGATATAAAAACAGCGAAATATTTTGTGAATTTCAAAGAGCAAACGATGCTCTTCAAGTTCTAAGCAAAAACCAAATTAGAGCGACTCAAACACAATACTTCTTAATGGATTGATGATTTAGTTCGCATAGAATATACATATACATTTTATACATGCACCAGATTACAAATTGAAATACATATTAGAGCGAGCAAATACATTTACATGCACAAGGAATAAAACCCAAGTTATTTCTTGAACATCTAAAGCGTCAATTATACTGACGAATGAAATGTTTTCATAATTCATACAAAAGTTGCACACGGTATAAATAAATGATATGTAATTATAAGTAAAACCGACATTATTTTATCTTAAATAGCTATGGAATGCAATCTAATTAAATATAAATATTTGCTGTATCTTTCAGTATTTCAATGTAGAAGACTATTTTGTGGAGGTGGAATGAACCAAATAGAGACTCAGTTATGAAGATGGTAGAGTGATGTGTTATATACCAAATGACAATGCATTTACATGTTTTTTTTCAATTGTGCAATAAACGTTAGCGAATACTGAAATGACAATGAAAAACGGACAATCCAGAGAAACTGACAACATACGGCACGGCACACAAGACGAAGAAAATCAAAACCAAAACAAAAACACAACATGATATGTGTTGGACACCACTATGCGCAAACAAACACATATAACGTAAATAAGACATGAGTCCTCCTACAAATAACTGGAGGTAATGACGAACATGGCAAGAACATCACGTTTATGCGGACATCGTAACGGACATCAAAACACGGAATCCAGAACGTAAAGACACATAATAGGACAACACAAAAAAGTAAACAGATGAGCAAAACGGATCCCACCAAAACGCCGGGGGAGAACTCAGGTGCTCGCGAAGGGTAAGCAGTTCCTGCTTCCTATAAATAAAAACGCCGTGATACTTGTACTCATATATAGTTAAGTCCGGTAAAATTCTTGGCAGTGATAGAGGAAAGAAACGTCTACGTAAAAAGTAAAAGATCCATTGTCATTTGAAATATTGGTATATCGTAGCCGTCAATCAGATTGTTTGAATAGCATTTGCGTCAGCAGCTGAGCTCTGTCCAGAAAATCACGATTTATAAAAACGTAGATATAAAATATAGTGCGCACAACACGTTTCTGGAATAACCTTCATCGGATACGATCATAATCGAAAGATTGGAAATCCAAATAATTTAAAGTTTTGGGAGTAATAAAACCAAAGGGCCTAAGCAGGAGATCCAAAATAGGCTAAGGTCACATATGACTGAGGGAGGAGAACTTTTGGATTAAAAATGTTTTTTTAACATTATATCGACACTGCAAATTTCAGTAATAAGTAATCAGTGCCAAGGCATTAACTACTAGGCGGATGATTCACACGGGAACTAATATTAGTCCTAGCTGAAATTTAAACTTATTATTTATCTGATGTGTTTTGTTCAATATCATGTTCTATTATGTGTCTTTACGTTCTGAGTTCCATGCTGTGATATCCGTTACGATTTCCGAATTAAAACGATGTTCGTTTCGTCTTTACATCCAGTTAGTTGTTTGTGGTAGTGTTCATGTCATATTTACGTTATTTGTGTTTGTTTACGTATAGTGGTGTCCAAAACGATTGTGATGTGTGTTTGTGTTTCTTCGTCTTGTGTACCCTGTATTGCCAGTTTCTCTAGATTGTCCATTTTTGATTGCCCCTCCGGTATTCTCTAACATTTATTTATGCTAGTCATAGCTTACATTTGATAGGACATTGTATTATTTATTACATGTTGATTTTTTACTCTTAATCAATATTCATCTCAGGCTATTATTGTATATTATCAGTTGTGTTTTGTGTTTATACTTGATATTTAAGATTATTATTTATTAGATGTTTTAATTTTGTTCAATATCATGCTTTATTATACAGCTATAATTTTAATCCAATCAAAAACACCCAGTTAAGACATGTGACCGTACATTATTCTTCCCGTATAATACAACCGGAAGCCGTATTTTTTCCGTATTGGACGTCCCGACAAGTCCGTAATTTTTTTTCGTATTGTACGTTATGTAAGGGGAGTAACTCGTTGATTTTTGTCGTCTGCTAGTAAACAAAGCAAACCGGAAAATTGTTGTTATAGTATTGATCATTTCAGTTGCGGCGTCTCGTCCAATACGGGTTTTCAATACAATACAGACTCGTACATAACACTGTATAATAACCTATTATTATCCTTTGAAAACTTTTAGAATAAAAACAAATTGTATACAAGATTATTATTCAATTATGGTCCTCGGAAGAGGTGAATATCCAAAATTGACAACCCCACTAGGGTTATTTCCCCGAGGGCTTTAGGGAAATAACCCTAGTGGGGTTGACAATTTTGGATATTCACCGATTCAGAGGGCCGTAACTGTTTTATTATACCGCACAAACAGTTAAAATATACTGTTTAATATTTGATTCCATCTACCGTTTCGCTTTGGAGCAATCTAGACATATCAATAAGAAATTCTCCTACATTATCTTCGTTTAAAAACAGAGTGAAAGTTGATATCTATAAAACCCCAAAGTATTATAATGAAATCCCACGGAAACTAAGTATATTACATAGACTTAGACATCAATGCAGCTCACTCAATGCCGATCTGTCAAAAATACATATAATAAATAATTGTAAATGTAATTTCGGTGCTTCTTTTGAAGATGCTATGCATTATTTTCGGAAATGTCCTTTATACCTGAACGAAAGAAGAACACTTCTGAGTAATTGCGACGATATCAATATCAATACTGAAACTTTGCTCCTTGGGAACGATAAGTATAGTTATGACGTCAACTCCAAAATACTTGGAAAAGTTCGAACTTTTATAAATCACTCAAAAAGATTTTAGGGCTAGTGTCAGCAATTTTTCTTCCAGTGTCAAAATTGTAAATGTCTCTTGTCTGTGTTTTGTTTTGCTGTCATTAATTCATGAGCATAATTTGTATGGAGAGGACTTCATATAAGTTTGGTATAACTTGCTGTTCAATCCTATTGTTTATGTACAATACAATATTATTAAACTAATATTTGAATTGTTAAAGTATTATTTCATTAGGGTTATTCACTGGACGTTGTAATTTTCGAGGGTTATTCACCGTTGAATAATAGGTTTATTCAATGGACGTGTGTAATTCTTGAGGTTATTCACCGTTGGCGGCGATTAGAAGCAAAAATATCCAGATTATTTTATGTCGTGTGATTATCTTTTAACCAATACAATTGATTCTTTATTATGTGAGGCATAATAATGGCAGTTATTGGCCACATCTTTAATTCAATTGTACATATATATAGATAGATAAATGCATAAAGAAATAAATAGATAAATAGATAGTAGTACATTTTGTATAAATATATAGTTAGTTAGATTAAATGAAGACAACTAGCTTCGTACTTTCAAATGTTCAACAGTTGCCGAATTTTGTAAATGGCAACAACTAGATAGATAAAATCGAGATGGAAATTGTAGGAAAATCACAAGTCGCCCTGGGAAAGAGAGGTAACTAATGTTATCCATTTGAAAACCAAGACGCCCTAGGAACAGAGACGCTTGTTATTGACTTGAAGTTTGATATAGCGCAGCGAATTATGCCAAACTGGCTTAGCAACTGCAACTGTTCAGCTTGCCAGACAGCCGCCACAATGTGGGGGGAGCTGCGTTATGCTGTGCCAATACTGCAATTAGCGTAAAATTATTAAGTAAAGATAATGTCAATTAAAACTGACAAACCAATTACCAAGTGCATAATAAGTTTCTGCACATCCAGACAATTTATATACTTTTGCATTAGTTTCAAGGGCCCTGTAAATTGTGCTCAGTAATACATCACTACCTAAATAATTAAAATGCACCCTATCATTATTATTATTATTATTATTTTTTTTTTTAATACTCCTCTCGATTCTATGTAATATTTGGGGGAATTGTATAACTGACCCCTGCGACTTTCTCTGGGCGCACTTAAATTCATCATTTAATTTCTTCCTCAGTTCTTTCAGAGATAATTTTCTAATATCGCTACCACTCCAGGGCTCTACAATTCATACCAGCACCCACTAGTCCCTGGCTAGTAAGGAAGCAAAAATTACTCGCCAACAAAAGAATGTTACTTGCCATAATTCGTACTATATATCTCCAATATGTATTTATTTGTACATAATTATAAATGCTCTGAATGAGGCAGAAGATACGTAGTTGAGGAATGGGGTTTTCTCTGATACCACATTGAAACATTTTTTAATGTTTCAGACTTGAGTTTTATTTTGATAAACACGATTTTCACGTTTAAGCTTTTTTCCAGCAATATCTTGGCCTGTCTTTCTGCAAACATAATGTAGTCATATTGTAAATTGTAATCATCAATCAATTGCAATGAGCCATGAAAACTTCAACTTCGAGACGTCTTCGAATTTACGGTTTTCAGCTTCAGAACCCGAACCTTCATCAGTATTTTGGCTTCTGCTTCCATCAAAGTTGCACCAGGCAGTCGAGTTTTGTAATCAGTGGATTTAACCAGTTTAATTTTAGCGAAACAAATTGTGAGAAGGTTTTATTTTTTGCCAATCGAGGTCACTTGCAAGCGTTAAAAGTACGTGATTTAAAACTTGTGTGTCCGAGTTAATTGCGCGGTTTAACAGACCGGAAAATCAAAGTAAGAATTTAAATTGAAAAACATATCGGTGAGGAAATGAAAATGTTCCGGGAATATCCACTCGCCGTCTGGCTATCCATAAGGAATTTTTACTCGCATTTAACAAAAGTAACTCGCAAATGCGAGTGTTTTGGTCGCATTGTAGAACCCTGCACTCAATCAATCATCTTTAATCTCATAAGTCATATAAATTCAACGGTACATATACAATAACAAATGCTAAATTGGGATATAAATATATTTACAATATATCTACAACAGAGATAGGGGTGGGAGACATCCGAGAGAACAATAGATTTATTCATAGCTTGAATAAATTGACATAATTTGTCTAGTGTGCTTTGAGAAGCACTCATAATGTGCTTAATTTCAGAACATTGGTCTTCTAGTAAATTTGTAATAATGAACCTATTTCTAAAGTTTGAAAAATGTTGACACTGGTATGAATGAAAATAAATTAGGGTAGGTTCTCAAACCATACAATTACATAAAGTCTTCACTGCAGCCATAGCAATAGGATCATACGCAAGTCTAACCAATCCCAAATGGATTCTCCCGTGCCAGTTTCTTAACTCAATATATTGCTTACCTTAATAACTGCTCTTTAAATAATGAATGACCCAATTAACCACACCTTAAGACCTGTAATTTGTATAGCTTCACTCCACTTACGCTTATAGCCCCAAATCAACGCCACCTGGTGTGCGAAGGGCTTCGATGAAGGCATCTTTCACAATACTGGATCCAACTATCCATACTTTAATTGTTCTGGCCATTATTCTTAGATAGCATTTAAAAGCCAATTCCCAAGTATTAAGGTTACACAAAACTTGGGGTTAATTAGCAGACCATCAGCGAAAATGTTGAGCCTGGCTCAGCATCCAGATTATGCTCAGCATTTATCAGTGTATGCTGTCGGCCGTACTCACTGTATCAGTACATATCAGCTAAACAGCTGAAATTAATAGTAAGTATGCATCAGCTAAACATCTGACAATAATATAAGTACATATCAGCTAAACATCTGACAATAATATAAGTACGTATCAGCTAAACATCTGAAAATAATATAAGTACGTATCAGCTAAACATCTGACAATAATATAAGTACGTATCAGCTAAACATCTGACAATAATATAAGTACGTATCAGCTAAGCATCTGACAATAATATAAGTACGTATCAGCTAAACATCTGACAATAATATAAGTACGTATCAGCTAAACATCTGACAATAATATAAGTACGTATCAGCTAAACATCTGACAATAATATAAGTACGTATCAGCTAAACATCTGACAATAATATAAGTACGTATCAGCTAAACATCTGACAATAATATAAGTACGTATCAGCTAAACATCTGACAATAATATAAGTACGTATCAGCTAAACATCTGACAATAATATAAGTACGTATCACTAAACATCTGACAATAATGTAAGTACGTATCAGCTAAATTTCTGACAATAATATTAGTACGTATCAGCTAAACATCTGAAAATAATATAAGTACGTATCAGCTAAATATCTAAAAATAATATAAGTACCTATTGGCTAAGCATCTGGAAATAATATAAGTAAGTATCAGCTAAACATCGGATAACAAGGTAAGTACATATCAGATAAAACATTTAAAATTAAGATAAATACATAACAGCTATACGTCTGATAATAAGGTTAGTAATTATCAGCTAAACATCTGAAATAGAAGAAGTTCATATCAGCTAAAACATCTGATAATAAGATAATTTTTTGTCAGTTAAACATCTGAAAATAAGATAATGCACAACAGCCAAACATCCGATAATAAGGTTAGTAATTATTAGCTAAACATCTGAAATAATATAAGTACATACCAGCCAAACATCCGACAGCAAGACAAGCACACATTAACTAAACACCTGATAATAAGACAAGTTCATATCAGCTAAGCATCTGATAATAATATACAATCATCGACTTTAGCAGTGATCCGGTGGCCCACGGCCAGTGAAAATTGATTCCGACCAGTGACTTGCCAAATTTGTTCAATAGAATCTATATAAATATTCTAATTTTGAAGTTTTCTGGCCAGTAAATTCGAAAGTCTAATTTCAAAGATTGAATATACATTTATGTAAGTTCATATCAGCCAAACATCCGACAACAAGATTAGTTAATATTAGCCAAGCATCTGATAAAAAAGAAGTACATATCAGCTAAGCATCTGATAATACGATAAATACATATCAGCTAAACATCTGATAATAAGATAAGTACATATCAGCTAAACATCTGAAAATAAGGATAGTGATTATCAGCTAAGCATCTGCTAATAATATAAGTACATATCAGCTAAACATCTGATAATAAGATAAGCACATATCAGCCAAACATCTAATAATAAGATAATTACATATCAGCTAAACATCTGATGCTAATATAAGTACATATCAGCCAATCATCTGATAATATGCAGGGATTCTGCTATGCTCAGACATGTTCAGGACAATTGTCATAAAACCAGCATTTCCTATCAGACATGCCTTAATAAGGCAAACAAACAAAAATATGTGTGCTTACTGTCACATGTCAAAAAAATCTAGGGTCGGTCGATCGGGATTATTTTTTTTTTTTTTTTTTTTTTTATTTTCGACAAAACCGGAAATAGTCGTTCCCGGTTCCGGAATCCGATTCCGGTATTTCATTTTTGGAATTTCCGTTAAATGACGAATTATGCACTTTTTCTACCTTCTTTATTTCGACAAAAAGCTAGCAGTTGAATAAATAAAACATTGCTGCTGGTTAAACAACAAAAATGGTTATCCGAATTCTGTGTAAAAATTCATAGGTTTGCTTGCAAAAATTAAGGTAGGTCGGGTGACCGTAATCACTCATATTTTTTTCTTGGCCTAATGTATTTTTTGTAACCCCAAAAATGTCCTATACATTTTTACAAATTTAGACCATTTCTAAAATCTTTAGGTCAATGACTTAACAGTTGCCCTCATCTGAAACCCTGAATACGGTTCGTAATTATCAGCTGTACATCTGATAATAAGATTAGTAATGGTCAGCTAAACATCCGAAACAAGGCAAGTTCATATCAACTAGACATCTGACAATAATATACAAATGTAAGTACATATCAGCTAAGCATCTAATAATAAGGCATGTACATCAGTTTAACATCTGATTATAAGGTAGGTTCATATCAGCTAAAGATCTGATAACTAGAACTGTGAGTGACCTCACTGAGTGATACCCCCCGCTTTTCGTGAAAGCATAACTTGAATTATCCCCCCTTCTAAATTTTAGGCAGCAACGTTATTCCTTCATGCACATCTGCAGGTTGTGTACTACAACTGTGTAAAGTTTCATAAAAAATCAATAAGCAGTTTAGTAGGAGTTGCGCTTACAAGGTACACTTCCCCTTTTCGTGAAAGTATAAGTTGAATTATCTCCCCTTCTAAATTTTAGACAGCAAAGGTATACCTTCATGCACATCTTCAGGTTGTGTACTACAACTGTGTCAAGTTTCATAAACATTCAATAAGCAGTTTAATAGGAGTTGCGCTTGCAAGGTACATGCCCCTCCCCCCTTTTCGTGAATGTATCTGTTGAATTATCTCCCCTTTTAAATTTTGGACTGCAACCATATTCCTTCATGCACAACTGCAGGTAGTGTACAACAAATGTGTAAAGTTTCATAAAAATCCTATAACCCGTTTAGGATGAGTTGCGCTTACAAGGTACATGGACGGACGGACGGACGGACAGGGTGATTCCTATATACCACTTCCCCTCAAACTTTGTTTGCGGGGGATATAATAAGATTAGTAATTATCAGCTAAATCTTGATAATAAGTTAGTACATATAAGTTAAACATCTGAAATTAAGGTAAATACACATCAGCAGTGTTCTTAAAGCTAGGATTTCAAAAGGGCAGGGTGCTACTTCTGAAAAGGACACTTTTATGCGTAAACGTTGGCTGAAAAAGGGCACTTTAATGCACAAAGATTGACTTGAAAAGGGCACTTCTCTTCAGATAATAGAAGTCAATAAGTTTTTTTTTTTTATTATTTAATTATGTATTTTCTATCTCTACTTCTTACAATTGCATATTTCCACATCTGTAATATAGTTAATAACTTTTAATTTCTGCATTGTAATGGATGTCTATTTACGCATGTGTGTTATTACTACAGGTAATGCATAGAAGTGGTTGTTGCTAATCATTGTCGTTGTTTCAGTTTAAGTAGACATGTTTTTATTTCAGATTAAACTTAAGTGGTTTTATTATGTTTGATAATAAAATATTGTAAATGGCATATTTAGATTTTGTTAATTTTGGTTTGTTTCAATAATTACAAGGGGAAATAACTCATTTGTTATATCAACTTACGAAGTTGAAAAATACGATGTCAAACTTTTGTTTTCCTTTGCCACTTTCTTTGCATTTTCTTTCAAATGTCTTTCCCCGGGAAGGCTTTGTGAATGATATGAATCTCAAAGTTAAATTTTTTATAATTACCATGAAATCTAATCTTAAATCGATCGATATACGCTATATTAGTTAATGTTCTATATTTAGCTTTGACATATTCAAATTAGATAGGGGGCACTACATTGTAAACATGAAACAGTTGTTCGAAACGTGATAAAAAATGGCGACTTATGAGCGAAAAAAGAAATGAAAACACAAATAAAAAGGGCAATTGTGCTTACGAAAAAGACATCCACGTTAGTCACAAAGGGCAGAGTGCTGCTACAAATAGTGAAAAGTGTCAGGGTGTCACTCGGACAAGGGTGGGCACTGCACCCTGTAAAAACGGGCTAGTGAGAACACTGAAATTCAGTCAAACATCTGATAATAAGATAAGTTCATATCAGTTAAGCATCTGAAAATAAGATAAGTACACATCAGTTAAACATCTGATAATCATGTTTTATGCACCATCTGTATGACACATTATTTACTGAAATTTATCTGATAATCATGTTTCCGCAACCATCGATATACCAATGTTATATACTGAAATGTATCTGATAATCAAGTTACATGCAACATCGGTATACTACGTTATATGCTTAAATTTATATAATAATTATATTATATGCAACAACTGCATACCATTTTATATACTGAAATGTATCTGATAATCGTGTTATATGCCACATCTGGATACCATATTATATACATATAAAATATTCCAATTACAGGAGAAGTTTTCAATGTAATATTTTGAGCATACTATAAAAAAATCATTAATCTGAGAATCAAATGCTCAAATTTTGTATTCATTAAAAGTATTAAGAGTAACTTGCTCTTACATTAATAATTGTCTAACTCTTAGAAATGAGATTATTCAGTATTCATAATAGTGTCATATTATTGTGTTTTCTATTCATTAACATGAACTGTAACTTCACTTTGGGCCTTTGCCAATTATTGTAATTGTGTTTGTGCCAATAAAATATTTGTATTTGTATTTGTATATTAAAATTTGTCCGATTATCATGTTTCTCCACCGTCGGTATATACCCTGTCATATACTGAAATTTATCTGATAATCATGTTATATGCATCGCCGTCTTTTACAGTAAATGTGTACACCTATGGCTCGAGTCACAAGCTAACCAAGCACATGTCTCGTAAAGTTTTTTTTATTTTTTGGGTTTTATTTTAACTGTGGCCGGACTTTGCAGGACAGTGATGTTTTAACATTGGCTTAGATAAGTAAGTGCATCATTTAATTTTAATATTATTATTTGGTGTGTGTATCACGCGACATGGCGACGTTTGGTAAGCATAAATTAACCTCAAAAAGGAGGAGGGAGAGAAATCAAACTTGAAAGTACACTCCTGATCGAGCAAACTGACGGATTAAAATTCATTTATTGTGTCGAAATCAACATTCGATTAAGCCAATTAAAACTCGGAGCACATGTCTCATAATAAACTGAACACGTGGTCGGTGATGACCACGCCACACGATAGTCGCTACCTAGCTGCAATAATGTAGCTCCTGTGACAAACTTCTGTCTCGGCGGAACTACAAAGCCTTCCCATTCGTCACTATGGAGCAAAAAATAAATTGCAGTTGAAACATAAAAACTCGCTATTTACGCTTCAAGCATTTCATTATAACTATTACTGATGATACCAGTCCTTGTTAAATCGGTTTGTCTGAGAAATGTGTGCTTTTCAAAGGTAGCAACAACCTTGTTCAAATTTATCGATCGTTCGCCATAACCGGAAACTACGGAAGGCGGGGTTTTTCTAAATATGGTATTTCTTAACTACGATGCTTACTACGGCTGATGTAAACATTCACGCCTCAAATCGCCAAATAAGGAAAATACCAAAGTGAGGCCGGAAATGACGACATTCAAAATGTCCAGAGAAAGTAAACATGTATTTTTATTTTGTGGGAATTACATTCTAAAATACTGGTAGGTGATACAAACTTGTTATAATAGTGGACAAAGGAACAGGTTGTGTCTTATTATTGATAAATGCAGGCGTCAGAAACTCTGTTTGCGAGAGCAAACAATTTCGGCGGCTGCTCCATTACGTGTAATGGCATCCCGTTAAAACCCTTGCGAGTAAGCGAGCATTTAGGGTTTTATTATTAGAACTAGTCTCTACCAGTCTAAAAATACGTGTGTAGCCAGGCATTCATAATACATGTAGCATGACAACAGTTTTCCCGATCAATATACGGACTTAATATTGTAATTAAAATACTCCCTGACATTAGGATTTTTCAGAATTTATAAAAATTGTTTCTGTATTTGTAAACAACCATGCCATGCCGTCTGCTTCGAGCACAAATTGTAAAGAATTACCCAAGATGCAATTCGCATTATCCATTAATGGGTCATGTTAAAATAAAAAATAATATTCCGGTTTCGCCGGATAAATGGATTAATGAATAGACATAAACCTTGTTATGCTAGTCCTAGCCGGTCCATAAACTGCCATTTGTCCCGAAGTGCCATGAACTATATTTTATAGCCAAATTATTGTCTTTTGCATTAAGAACTTTGACTAAGATAAATAGTGATATAATGTGCCAGTACTACTGTCATAGAAGGTTTCACAACTGTATATGTGAATTCGAATACTGTGTGTATGGTACTTCTGTTATGCTGAATAACTATTAACTGTCTACATGTACATGTTCTAATGAAATATACACAAAGATTATACAACCAAAAACAATTATTTATTATACTAACATGGTACTATGCATAACTATGCACTTCAATATACATTGGAAAACCTGGGGACTAACAGCTGTTTGACATAAATTTAGAGAACTGAAATATTCTAGAGGTACCCCCCTTTACCATAGAAAATAAAAAGATTGTAACTCGAGGGGGGATGAGATACGAAAGCTAATCTGTTTTAATAAGCAGAGGCCTTAATCACCTGTATTCCTCTTCTCACACTCACATTATTATATATATATCTGTGTACCTTATAACTCTAAATGAATGTCCGAGATATAATTGTCTAAAGATTTGCTATAATGTAAAGAAAGTTCTAAACAGTTTTAGAAAAACTACCTCTCACCTCAAATCACTGAACGCAAAAAAGACCACGATAAAATGTGTGGTAATATGCCATACTATTTAAAGAATAATAGTATTTGTTGAAAAATAATTAACAAAATGTCATTTAATGGTAAAAATGTTTTCAGGTTAGCAAAATGAACACGAGAGCAATTATATTTTGACAAATTCACGTATGGAAGTTCCATTATATATATTCAAATATAGATTTTTATTTTCAGAAGTCCCGTTGCCACGTGCAAATACTCTTCCTTTGGAAGATAGCAATCAGTAAGTGTTCGTCAATGACAGGGGCCTAATGCAACAGTTCTTAACAACAACAAAATAAAAAAGCAATATACTTACTGAACTTTAATAGAAGAATGCTCCCTCCCTAAATCTTCACATGTTAACTACCTTAACTAAGCACCCACTTTAAATATATTAGAAGTTAAATCCAAATTGATTATTCGGTGTGTTCGTGTCAATAAGATAAAAGGGCGTGCTCGTTTAAGTATACTTTAGCTTGGATAATCTATTTTCATGACGCTCAACATTTTTAGTTTTCATTTGTTTTTTTCTTTTTTCATGTCTTCAATTAATATGAAATATGTATATAAGATTATATAAGTTCATTTTGTATTAATTCATGCATGTATTGGAGAAAACGTTTCTAAATTGTAAAACTTGTGTCCTATTAAATTGTTTATTATTGAACAATAAAATATGCTTAAAGTAGATGGCCTAGGATGTTTGATTCGAAATCACTTTTTAATTTTTATTTTTTATTTGATCTTTTTTTGTTTTGGCATGATAGTGCGAAAACTTCACATGTTTATTTTATTTCAATTCATATAATAAAAAAACGGACTAACAAAGAAAGAAAGAAAGAAACAAATAAACATCACTGACAACACAAATTGAGCAGAATTAACGATTAACTTGACGTCAGGTGAACAATATGTATAGATTATGCAATACCTGCTCATAGTATGTGAAAAAGAATGCCTTGAGGCGAAGCCGAGATGCATTCTTTTTCATATACTAATGACCAGGTATTGTATAATCAATTTAGCTCATACTTTCTTTGTGGAGTTTCATGATTACCAATTACTACTAATTTAGGCAGTCTAAGCCACAGGCACTCGTGGCACGGACGTACCACCCCCTTTTTTTCTAACTTTCTCTTTACAAATTTATTTTCAATAAAATTTCTTTATTTCTTTATTATTTCATCTCTTTTTCCTTATTTTAACTTGTTCATGTCAATATTCATACAATCTTATGGTAACAACAGCTTGCATTAGTATCTATGATCATCTATATAGGAAAATATTCAATAACACAAGACAAAGAAAGTATGGACTTATTAAGCTATATTCATTATACCTTTTTTTTACATACATGTAGCTCAATGAGTTGAAAAGACAATTTGATATGCAACATTTGTATTTATGCTTTTTGTTTCTTCCAATATATTTTGCTAATCAAAGCTAAAACAGCTTATATCAATTTCCTGACAAATGCAAGAAATCATTTCTCATTTTCAACACCATACTATTGAATTGTTAACGGTGTTCCGTCGTGGTCGTGATCCTACGTAGTTGGATTTACAACTACCTGTGCAATCAGTGCCTATCACCACTGAAGTTGTGAGTTGGTACCCCGTTCTTGGCGAGGTGTACTCGATACAACATTATGTGATAAAGTTTGTCAATGACTTGCGACAGGTCGTTGGTTTTCTTTGGGTACTCCGATTTTCTCCATCAATAAAACTGACCGCCACGATATAGCTGAAATATTGTTCAAAGTGATTTTCACTTTCCAGACATATGCAAGTAATCATTGCTCATTTTTAACACCTTGTATTCAATTGTTTAACGGTGTTCTGGAATATATATTTAAGGCATTAAAGAATCATTAATTTCAGATATATCAACCAGCCTGAACTAGAGCCTCGTCCCAATGGTACCCTTCCCGGAGTACCATATCAAGAAGATGGAGTATACAATGAAATACTGAACACATATTTAGAAGTCATTGATGATGCTGATATTACAAACAAACACAGTGATCATTACGAAATGGTGGATTAGTATCGTTGTAGTATAATACGTGCAGCAATGACTTAATATTCCTTTGCATATAACATAACAGGGGGTGAGGGTTGTGGTGCTTAACGTCACTTTCAACAATATTTCAGCTATGTCGTGGCCGTCAGCTTTATTGGTGGAAGAAACCGGAGTACCCGGAGAAAACCACCGACCTGTGGCAAGTCACTGACAAACGTTATTACATAATAAATACACTTCGCCTTAACTGGATTCGAACTCACAACGTTGGTGATATATATAACATAACATGTATGATTATACTTTACTGTAGTAACTGAGTAATGAATAACTGTTTTATTTAACTATGTCTGTTGATGTCCTGCAATAACTAATTATTCCCGCGGGATACTGCGCGTAACTCTAATAAATGTTCTTATCACTGTAAGCAACGTAAACACAACTACTGCTTAATGTCCATTCTTTCATATTAAAGAGCAGATGCGACCTAATTTAGTGGGGGAAACCGGAGTACCCGAAGAAAACCACAGACCTGACGCAACTCACTGACAAACTTATATTGTACGGTATTGAGTACACCTCGTCTGAGCAACTTTATTGGTGATAGATAGCATTTATTGCATATGTAGTTATAAATCCAACTACCATACTATCATGCCTACGACGGTTCTTAGGTTTCTCAGTACCATTAGATTAACATTACATTTCATAAAAACAGTGAAACCTGTAAAAACTGAAACCTCCTTGGAACAAGCTTTTATGTCCAGAATAGACCGGTGTTCAGTCTATATTGGTTAAATTAACCAGCTTTTGTGTTAAATTAACCAGTTTTTGTGTTCAGAATAGACAGGTGTTCAGTCTATTTTGGTTAAATTAACCAGTTTTTGTGTTCAGAATAGACAGGTGTTCAGTCTATTTTGGTTAAATTAACTAGCTTTTGTGTTCAGAATAGACAGGTGTTCAGTCTATATTGGTTAAATTAACCAGTTTTTATGTTCAAAATAGACAGGTGTTTAGTCACAGTAATTCTGAAGCACTGGTTTGACAGCTGATAGCATATATGTTAATAGTTTATAAAGAGGTTTGGTGGAGAAGTTGGCAGATTCAGCAATGTAACGCTATCTGAATGGACATTTGTGCAATTCAAGTATCCAGTAGAGTGACGGAAGTAAAGTTCGTCATCTTTGATGAAATTCAAAAGGAACACACAACATAGTTATGCTTTTCCAGTATTTCCTCTTTCGTAAACGTTGTCTGGGTATACAAAAGATGTATGTAGAGTTCCGATGTGAATTGTCAACACCCAAATCCTTTATCACGCGGTCCTTGTAAAATGTTACACAAAATGACGAGATATTGTTATGGGAATTGTCTGCAGCGACAACAATATACCTGTCATGAAATTGACAAGAAACATGTATGTAAGAAGAGTTTGACTATACTAAAGTGGTAATCAGAATCCGTATATCGAAGAAGAACAGACAATTACTAAAAGAAAAAGTACAAAAGGACAAACAACGATCTACAAAACATACATATAACGCTAACGATCGAGTAACGCAAACCCCACTAAAAACCGGGGGTGAACTCAGGTGCTCCGGAATATCATTCTAATTTGCATCAACGACCCCAAAAGCGTTAGCCCATTCGGAAGGAGTATCTATATCTTCTCTCTCACATTGTGCTCATTGTCTGGCACAACGCACGACGCAATTCATGATTTGAGTTGATTTATTGTGTTTAACGCCACTTTCAGCAATATTTCAGCTATATCATGGCGACCAGTTTGAGTGGTGAAGGAAGCCGGAGTACCCGGAGAGAACCATGGACAAGCAACTGGTAAACTTTATCACTTGCGACTGCGAGTCAAGAGCACCCTTTTTTGCAATTTACTAAGTCGGACGCGAACCCGCGCCGTAATTCGTGAGAATTTTAAAGTTATAGTTTCCAAATAATGCATATAGGCTCAAACACATTTGGCCAACACATCTCGAGGAATACACAGACGCTAGTGGCATGGAATTACCCCTTTCTCTATAAATATTTATTTTCATATAAATGTCTTTATTATTTCATCTCTTTTTTTCCTTTATTTATCGTGTTCGTGTCCATATGTCCATACAGTCTTATGATAACACCAGCTTGCATATGCCGCCATACTGGCCCTATATACTAAATGATAAGAGTATACAAGCTTTTTTCAACATAAGATTATAAAGACACCATAAATAAAGGAAAAGAGATGAAATGATAAAGAAATGTCATTGAAAATAAGAAAGTTAAAAAAGGGGGATATTTCATCTCGTTCTGATGAAAGATTACAAATCATGAGATATTCCCACTGAAAACTTCCCATACATTACAATAATCCCCCCTTTACCCCCCCCCCCCCCCCCCCCCCTAATGACTGGTATATCTATATATGTCGCACCGAGTGTCAATTCGTCACTACAATGGCCAAAAGAAAAAGGACAGAAAGACAAAGAATGATCTACAACATACTACACAGTAACTAGATTGAGAAACACAAATGCACTAAAAACCGAAGATGAACCATGTGTTCTGGAAGAGTGAATAGTTCCTGTTCCACTAGTGGAACCCGTCGATCTACTCTTGGTAAAACTTCAGTGTTCAAAGAAGAGAAGGACAAGACTACGACATGTGGAACATATATGTGGTCATATGTGATAGAAATACTCCCTAATGGTTAACTAAGTGGTAATGATGGTGACCCATAATATCTTCTGTATAAATATCATATAGCTGTATATAGACAAAAACAAAACAAAGACACGAATACGGTGACAACCTTTAAACTAACACATATCATTATAAAAATTGTATAAAAAATAAAGAACTTATAAAATGATTACAAATCAATAGGAAAATTTCGAATAGGGAAATGAAAATAGAAAATTTTGAATCGGAACAATGAAAATGTTTAAAAGGAAAATTGAAGTTTGATTCTAAATAGGACCTTAAAACTCTCGAATACAAATATGAAACTTTTAATACGGAAATAGCAAAATAGAAATCGGGATAACAAAAATGCAAATTTTGATAGAAAATTGAAAATTTTAATACGAAAATGAATATCGATAAGGAAATTATTGGGTTGGAAACACAAAATGTCAATTATCCTGTCAATTATAGGAAATTAGTCCCACAATGACTTGAGAACGTGTGTATATCAAGTATAAATGTTAAGCATAAAATAAAAATAAATCAATATTAAAAACCGGAAAACGCGAACCCCGACACAAAAAAAAACGAGTGATCAAAACATATGCTTCGAAATGATACAGTTCTCTTGTTTTTTGTATGGCATCATCTCTGTGTATTACCGACCGTATGTATCGTTACCACAAAGCATACCATGTTATTTCAACGTTGATAAAATGCCGTGAAGCTGTATATCAACAATGTTTCAACCTCAAAATGATGTTGCATATCTGCAGGGATTGTCAAGGTGGGAATCGTGATGGACTTGGATAATCGAATATTAGAGTAATTAAATTGTATATGGCAGCAATGTAGCTTAAAGTTTCGCGTTTCTCTTATTAAAACTGAATTTAAAGATGGCGTAAGTTATTTCTCGTTCGTTCTTCAAAACTAAAAACTTCAAGGTTGATGGATCTATTTCTTCTTGACACACACAAATATCAAGTGTATCACCAGCAAAGCTCTCGCCTATATAAGTTACATTCACATAAAGAAGAGGGTGCCAACACATGTCTCCAGAAAAAGTAACCAATTTCCCGCTCAAATTTGCAGCGGATGCACAATCCAGGCACATTTTAAGGTAAACTGATTGATTTGTGTGAAAGTTGAAATCTAAATCATTATGTCGGACAATTGTTTGATAAATAAAGCAATCGATGGGAAATTTTGGAATCACAGATTTTACTGTCAATTCAGGCGGAACGTTCTCGTCTTTCAGATATGAATATTTATCTATATACCAGTCTGGATTTTGAACTGGTTTCCGAGTTGATGTGTTCATTCCAACGACTTTAACATATCTGCTGGCAAGAAGAACACCAGTATTTACGTCCTCAAAATCAGTCTTAATTATACTAGAGGTGATACCTGTTTTCTCTAGTGTTTTTGTTAACTTCAGTGTTGAATTAGACATACAATTATAACTGTATGCCATGGGGTTTATTTGAAACACTTGTTTTATTCTCGGAAATGAAATATTAGAATTGTTGAAAGCATGAAAATCCTTGAATTTGGCCGTCCTCCTTCCCTGCCACTCAGCACCGCCCATTAAAGATGATAGATTCCATATGTTCCATTTACCTACAATGACATTATACATGCTATTTAACAAATAGATAATTAAGAAAAGTTTCAGGATACCAAATGGGTAATCAGAAGTCGAAAATCAGAGAATAGACAATACAGCGGCCACCGGAAAATGGAGAAAGTGATAATCTATAGCATGTTCTACGAAACACTACATTGAAAGCTGAAGATTGAGTAACATGAACTACATTAAAAACTGGATGCGAACACCGAACGGATCGGGAGTTTCTGCTCCACTAATAGTACCACTCGTGTTGAGTACTGCTAAACGACACGAACATCATGTGACAGTAAAATCGACGTGGATACCAGCTGAAGATGTATATAAATAAAACACCATAATTCTTTGTTTTGGTAACAGCATCAGTGGTGTAATGGTTAGCGTGTTCGCCTCGAGTACAGCAGATCGTGGATTCGAGCCCACGTCGGATCAAGCTAAATACTATTAAATTGGTATGTGTTGCCACTCTACTAAGCACACAGCACTAAGGAGAAAGAGCAAAGACTCGTCTCAACAAAATGTGCATTGGTCTCGCCATGATATAGCTACACAATTCTCATTTGGCGATAAGCAATAATCACCCACTCACTCTCTGTTTAGTTAAATATTAGTCGAGTTGTTATTATCTGTTGTGTTTACGACAGACATATATGCTGTCTTTTAAGAAAACATGAGGGTTTTAAACGGTATATGTCGTGGTCCGTTTTGTGTTCAATGATTTGAGGTCAGAGGTAGTTCTTCGTTATAGTATCTTCAGTTGTGTTTTAAATGATTTGAAATAGTTCCAAATAAAACAATTTACATTTACCTGCTCTGTCGTCAAAACAAATGGAAGCCCATACACCATAATTTCTGTACAATCATTGGTATCTTTAGTGACGACCTGAGTCATATTTATATAATCTACTGTTCCCTGAAAGTACACAGTAATGTGCCTCATTGTACTAATGTGGTCGTTACCATGGCTACTGTTCAATGAACCCAATATAACATCATGTGTATCATTGTACTAATTCTGCTCGTTAGTGTTCATTGAACCGAAAATAACATCATGTGTATCGTTAAATATGATCGTTAGTGTTCAATGAACCGAAAAAATCATCTTGTGTATAATTGTACTAATGTGATCTTTAGTGTTCAATGAACCGAAAATAACAACATGTGTGTAATTGTACTAATGTGATCGTTAGTGTTCAATGAACCCCAAATAACATCACGTGTATCGTTAAATTAGATCGTCAGTGTTCAATGAACCGAAAATAACACAATGTTTGTCGATAAATATAATCGTTAGTGTTCAATGAACCGAAAATAATAGCATGTGTATAATTGTAGAACAGTGACAGTGTATTTATGACTTGAGTCACGGTTTTTAGATTAGTTTATCTGTAGAACAGTAACGTTATATTAATGATTTCAATCACACTGACAGTCATTGGTGTGTTTAATACAAAGAGAAACTGTGTGTGACGATATTTATCAGATTAATTTAAACTTAACATATTAACGCATAAATAAACTGAAAACAGAGTTTGAAAGATACGATACAATTTTTACGTACACCTCCTAGCATGCAAAAAAATGTATATATTGGTGTTCTGTCCCCGAGTATCAATTATATTATTGAGAATATTTCCAATGTTTTAACCACAATATTACCTGTTGAATTTGAGTCCTAAATATTGCCCTTGCAGTGTATTTGATAACCACATGCATATCAGTGTACCTGTGTATGTAAAATATTGCTATCAACAAGACGATACAAATATATGGGTGATCATTCGTGTCATAAGCGTGCTATTGACGTATATAAAGCGTATTCGAGAAGTAGATATCTCCTTTTGAATTTTCAAATACAATGTACATTTAATTGAAAACATGATATAATACAGACAATTAATCACAATAGGTATTCAAAAATTCATTCAATATATTGATTGATTTTATTGTGCTTAACTCCACTTTCAACAATATTTCATCTATATCATGGCGACCAGTTTTAGTGATGGAAGAAGCCGGAGTACCCGGAGAAAACCACCAACCATAGGCAAGCAACTGGAAATCTTTATCACTTGCGGCTACGAGTCGAGTGCACCCTCTTTTGTAATTTACAAAGCCGGGCGCGAACCCACGCCGTATTGGTGATAGGTTTTTATGAGTTGTTAGGTAATCCAACTACCTAACTCATTGAGCCACCTGGGCCCCCATTCATTCAAAATAAAAATGCAATATAGAAATGCTTACTTTAGTGAATAATAAGCTTTTTTCACTAAATTTGAAGATACATTTTCTTTGTTTTAATAAGAGACAAAAATAATGATATACTAGCAAAAAAATATAAGCAAGTTTTAATGAAATTACATTGTCCAAATGATCAAAGTCTGCTTGAAACTTATTTAACATTAAAATTTTGGCTTTCTCCAAATGATCAAAGCCAGCCGAAGTTTCACTTTAATTCCCCGCGGTTTATGTAATGGAAAATAACTGTAGATTCTTAAAAATAATTAACGATACACGTAGCTCATCCGTGGTGTTACTCTTGTTTCAAAAAGTCATGATTGAGAAAATGACAAGATTGTGATTACGACAAACATAATATATCCGTGGTCATCTGTGACATAGATATTACATAATGGTTAGTCATGGTGGCGACCGTAACACACTCGATGTGATGATTTCAATTTAACCAATATGAATCTTGGCTCAGAATTCTTGTTAACAGCAACAATATATCAAGGAAATCATGCATTATAGGAATCGAAACCCATAGTGTATTATATCAACTGAGATAAATACTCCACATGTAGGTGCTGGCGGAACAAAGCTACATATAAATGAAAAGTTCACAATGAGGAAACTGAAATCATATCTTTTGTCGCAAAGCTAAGGTCTAAGTTTCCAAATTCCCCAAATTTAATAAAATACAGAAAATGACGCGAAAAGCGTTAATAACTTCAGTTGTAATCACTTGGAATACTATGCAATCTAATGACATCAATCAGCGATCCAAATTCCGAAGAATCAGTATGCAGTTTTTATGAGATCGATAATTGGAACTCATTTAATAATTTATCAATATAATATATAAAAGTAAATATATACAAGTAGAAATATTTTATTCAAACATACGCAAGGTCATTAATCACAGAATACATAAATATAAAATTAAATTATTATTACGATAAGATACACACTGTCACATTAAATTACCAGGAAAAAGTACTTCACCCCATTTAGCAACATGATTAATGTACTAATATATATTTTATTCCTAGTTTGCCGTTGGAAGTAATTCCTCTACATGATCAATATATGTGTTGAAAACATAATGGATACCTTTAAAATGATGATTTTGTGTTCGTGTCTTCAAATGGGTAAGCTTAAAATTTTGTTTATTATAAATAATGTACAACCCAATATATTTGAAATTAAGTGTTTTGATGGCGATACACTGTTAATGTAACGCCCCCCAACAAATGGTAACCGGCGTAGCCGTGATCGTATATTGAATTTATAGCTACATGTACCTATGCAATCAGTGTCTATCACAACTAAAACTGTGAGTTCGAATCTCGCTCAGGCGAGATGCACTCGATACAACATTATGTGACAAAGTTTGTCAGTGACTTGTAGAAGATCAGATGTTTTCTGCCGGTACTCCGGTTTCCTCCACCAATAACACTGATCGCCATGATATAACTGAAATATTGTTGAAAGTGGTTCACCACCATACCTCCCCCCTCCCTCCCCGCCCCCAAGAAACCCACATTTAAATTTAATGGGATTGTGCAAAACCACTTGATTTAGTATATGTGTAGTTTGATGATTTTCCAATGGGTATGTCACGTGCTCCTATTCTCGCTGCCTTGTTCCTTTGTTCTTATGAAGCAGATGTCACGCCGTATCCTCTCAAGACGATTGAAAGTAGGCTAATCCATTCCACAAATTTCACATTATGTCACTTCATCGCCTGCATATTGAAAGAGAGAGAGAGAGAGAGAGAAGAAGACTTCAATTTTCCCATTTAGAACTTTCGATATTTTCTGTAGCAACATTTCGATGGGACTTGTATATGGAGTATACATCTCTCAGTTGGTACGGTATTCCGGAGCTTGTGGTTACTATTAGAACTTCTTTTATATCTAGGGTTGATGCTAACGAGGAACCTACTTAACAAATGATTCCTAATGATAACGCTGAGGTCAACATTTAGGGTTATTAGTTCTGGGGAAATTGACCTACAATGTAGGTATAAATATTATTTGATTTTGTTATTAATTCGCGTCTGTCGTCATTCATAAACATTTCATATTCCTTTCGAAAAAATATGCAAATAATGGCATTTGTGTGAGAAATTATTAGTGTGTGATGTTGGGATAAATAACACTGTAAATAAACGTTAGAGAATACCGAAGGAGCAATAAAAAATTGACAATCCAGAGAAACATATGATACATAAGACGACGAAAAACAAACCAAAACACAACACAATATGTGTTGAACACCACTATACGCAAACAAAGCCAAATAATCTAAATAAGACATGAACCCTCTTACAAACAACAGGAGGTAAAGACGAACCGAACATCGGTTTCATGCGGGAATCGTAACGGACATCGGAACTCAGAACGTAAATACATACAATAGACAACATAAACAAAACTAAAAAGATGAGCAACACGGACCCCACCAAAAAACGAGGGTGAACGCAGGTGCTGGCTATTGGCGAAGGGTAATTGAGTCTTGTCGTGTCTTTTTATTTCTAAAATAATGCAAACCGTTACGGGATGTCTGATTCTACATTTAATAATACACAATACCGGAGTATATTCTTCCTGTGGTTAAATGTTTGAACAAGGGATGACTAATATCTGACAAATTACCCATATATGGTCACAGGATACCTAGGCTTAAGTCATCGCTTTGTATATCATATGATGGCGTCTATGTTTTTGTTCTGTTGTTTTGTTTTACCTTTATGTTTATTTGTACTGTTACGTTTTCTGTTATCACGTCAATTTACTTCAATGTCTCTTCGGAACTCCTTGGTACTCTTCGTTCGTCTTTTGACTTTCACACCGGGATCTCAGTCTGCTTCTATCAGTGTATTCCATAAGATATAGATGGAATATTTATTACAAAAAGTAGCGAAAAGTAAATATTCCTCCATAATATCACATACTATATCAGCCTATGTGAGGCCATTGTGGTCGTGATCGTATGGTAGTTGGATTTACTGCCTGTGCAATCAGTCTACATCACCACTAAAGTTGTGAGTTCGAACCTAGTTCATGGCAAGGTGTACTCCATACAACATTATGTCATAAAGTTTGTCAGTGACTTGCGACAGGTCGGTGGTTTTCCTCCATCAATAATACTGACCACCACGATATAACTGACATATTGTTGAAAGTGGCGTTAAGCACCATAAACCAAATTAAGCCAACCTATGTCAGCTTCTGTTCAATTATTATAATAAAATCGAAAAATATATCTTTGCTCTACAATACTCGCAGAATATTTTTTAACATGGAAGAACATTTAACATATATTTCAGGTTTCACAGCAGATATAGTTATTTCAGCGCCACGTTACGCTCGCATCAATCAAAGTTTTGAACTAAAATGCTCATCGTTTGATGTACCACGCATAAAAAAAGCGGAATTCTTGGTAGATGACACAACATTTACATATATAAGAAGCAACGAGAATGTGTGTTATAATTCGCATGGTGACAACATATGTAATATTAATACATGCCACTGTTCGGAAGACGGAAGAACATATGCTTTGTATTACAAAGCGGATCGATTTATTGATCAGAAAAACATTACATGTAAAATGAAAGTGGCAGATGATCAAATTTCTGTTTCAAATACTGTTACGATAGATGTTGGGGTGGGTAAGTAATTAATATTAACATATTTGTTGACCACCATTCAGACAAATTCAATCAAATAAAGATTGTTATAAGTTTTCGTTCTTCCCCAATACAATATCAGTCTGGAACAGTTTACCTCAGTCAATAGCTCTTTCACCTAACCTAGAATCCTTCAAAAGTAGTATCTCCACATTAACATTTGAAGGATTTCCAACCCACCTTTAAATACATATAACAAGCCACTGTACATATATATAATTAGCTATGTTTTGCTTGGTTTATTTTTTATTTGTTTATTATACTTTTAAAACTAAATTGTCCATGTACATAGCGCACACAGTTCCGGGACGCTACCCACTATATCCTTAGAGTCTAGTCCTGTATTTGGAAGAAGAAAGAATAATTGATCACGTTATACTGGTGCGTCGGTAGATTATGTAGCAAATTATTGATCACGTGTGGAAAGCACTTGCATCACCGCATCATTCCACTAAGAGGGGATGTTTGGGTCCATAAAACCAGCTTAACCCCGCATGTGGAAACCTAGGAATGTGACTGGTCATGTATTTGTGTGCTAGAGGTCATGTATGTGTGTGTTAGGGGTCATGTATTTGTGTGCTAGGGGTCATGTATTTGTGTGTCAGAGGTAATGTATTTGTGTGTTAGGGGTCATGTATTTGAGTGCTAGGGGTCATGCATTTGTGTGTTAGGGGTCATGTATGTGTGTGTTAGGGGTCATGTATTTGTATGTTAGAGGTCATGTATTTGTGTGTTAGGGGCCATGTATTTGTGTGTTAGAGGTCATGCTTTCGTGTGTTAGGGGTCATGTATTTGTGTGTTAGGGATTTCGTCATGTATTTGTGTGTTAGGAGTTTCGTCATGTATTTGTGTGTTAGGGGTTTCGTCATGTATTTGTGTGTTAGAGGTCATGTATTTGTGTGTTAGGGGTCATGTATTTGTGTGTTAGGGGTCATGTATTTGTTTGTTAGGGGTCATGTATTTGTGTGTTAGGGGTTTCGTCATGTATTTGTGTGTTAGGTGTCATGTATTTGTGTGTTAGGGGTCATGTATTTGTGTGTTAGGGGTCATGTATTTGTGTGTTAGGGGTCATGTATTTGTGTGTTAGGGGTTTCGTCATGTATTTGTGTGTTAGGGGTTTCATCATGTATTTGTGTGTTAGAGGTCATGTATTTGTGTGTTAGGGGTCATGTATTTGTGCGTGAGGGATTCCGTCATGTATTTGTGTGTTAGGGGTCATGTATTTGTGTGCTAGGGGTTTCGTGATGTATTTGTGTCTTAGGGGTTTTGTGATGTACTTGTGTATTAGGGATCATGTATTTGTGTGATAGGCGTCATGTATTTGCGTGTTAGGGGTCATGCATTTGTGTGCTAGAGGTTTCGATTTGGTTTCTTTCTACGATTGTTTTATTGATATTTTGAAATGTTCCGACATTGTGGTATTTTGTTGTTGTTTTTTTCTTTTTTTTTCATATTTTAATATCCAAAAGGTGGTTATCAAGTATATTGATAATTTAGTAACTCTTTTTATTTCCGGTTTGCTCTGAGAAAACTGTTTTGATTAAAAACAATTATATTCGTATGCCTTCCGTTTTTGCACTACGTAAATATTTTTTATTTTTTAATTAAGTGTTTTGCGGCAGGTCGATGGTTTTCTCCGGTTACTCCTCATTCTTCCACCAATATAATTGACCGCCACGATATAGCTGAATTATTGTTGAAAGTGGTGTTAAACACCATAAACCAACTAATCAACCAATAGAAAAGTAAATACTAATATATATATATATAAAACAGACATGCTTTCCTCGATTGTCTTCATTTGCTTTACATCAATGTTGCTTTATTATTTTTCATTGTTCTATTTTCAGAATATCCAAAATTAATACTAAATGACAGTTCTCACTGTAACCGTACCTATAATGTGACACTAGTGTGTCGAATACATGACAGTACAAAGGTTTTCCGCTTTAATCCATGGAAACATGTGTTTAATGATATTGTTATCCGTTCCTTAGATGGCTTCGTTGACAATAGATTGGGATATCTTCAAATAAGCCATTGTGGATATCAAGATGCGGGAAAATATATTTGCAGCATTTGGAACTCATTCTCAGATGGAATTTACTTGACAAACAAAACAACAAAGCTGGTCGTAGCAGGTAATTTAAAAATAAATCTGCAGAAGTAAGACTCTAAGAAGAGTTTGAAGATACCTAAGGGGTAATCAGAATCCGTAAATACAGAGAGGGCAGACAACACCATGAACAAAAGAAAAAGGACAAAAGGACAAACAACGATCTGCAAAACATTACACATAAAACTGACGATCGATCAACACTAGCCCCACTAAAAAACGGGGGTGAACTCAGGTACTCAGGAAGGGAAAGCAGTTCATGTTCTACTAGTGGCACCCGTTTGCATTAAATATGCAATTTCAATCAAGCTAAATACTTAATTGAGCATAATCCAAAATTAATGTCTATTAATATAGCAAGTTTATTCATTTCAAATTGAAACATTTGATTATTTGTGTGCAAAATTTGTTTTATTTTATATTGTCAACAAAATGTACCAAGTGCATTTGTATATGAAACAGTATATATTATTAAATAATCTAGGTTCAAGTTCATGGCCTTTAATGTCACTTTCAGCTATATTTCAGTTATATCGTGGCGGTCAGTTTTATTGGTAGAGGTAACCGGAGTACCTGGAGAAACCCACTGACATGCCGCAAATCACTGACAAACTTTATCACACAATGTTGTATCGAGTAAACCCCGCCATGAGCGGAGTTCGAATTCACAACGTTGTAAATTAGTAATACAGTAATTGTAACCGCTTTGGCAATGTTGTGCCAATGTGAATAGAATGAAACAGATTCATGAATTATATTATGCGCGAACTTAATATGGAAAGAGTTATGTCATCGAACGTCCCTCTGCAGTAAGCGTTTTTTTTTCAACGATTTAAAATAATCTTAAAATTCTAAATTCTAAATAACACATATACTCCCTTTAAGGTGGTACCATACACATCAGGTAAAATTTGATCTGCTCTTTTAATTTTTTTATTTTTCTGGCAGTGTGTTTGAATATATCCACTGTAATAAATATCTAAATTTTAACAAAATCCAACCAACAGACAACCAAGTGTGCTATTAATTCACTCTCTGTGGTTTTGATCACTGATATGCTTGAAATCTGCATACAAACATCATATGATCAAAACGTTTAACTGATTTTAAAGAGTTATCTCCCTGTAGTGTATGGCACCACCTTAGCACACTTGGTTGCCTGAGGAAAAGTATTATAGCTATGCCCTCGGAGGATTAAATAGTCCACCAGTAGAGGTATCGACTCAGCGATAGAAATAAAAACTTAGATATTGAATTTAGTGCAATACCCCCGGTACTATGAAAAGAAAGTTTCAATTCCAACGATATTCAGGCTGATGTGACCTTACCTGATTGTGACTATCCTGTGCATGTCCTTTTGTTTTCCTGCTTCCAAAGACTTTTGACCATCAGCGTACGTGATGAAGGTCATCCCAGAGACCTGTCCTGCGCACTAAAGTAGATATCTACGTTTTCATTACATGATGTTTTCTTGGTTTTCAGATCTACCAGTGATTTTAAATACAATGACACATCTAATGAAAACAGGCTTGATATTTGTTGTACATTTTTATTCTGCTTCCGGTGTATTTTCTGTTAAATGGTACAACAGCTCTGAAGTTATTCGAAATTCTACTAAATGGCGTCAAAACACATAGGAAACAACTGTTAATATCAGCATTTATGGACAATTGGTGGAAACCAAAGGTTTTCAAAGTCGGTTGATATTTAACAAGACCAGTCATTCACAAAGAGAATACAGGGTTTGTGTAGCCAACAACTACGGCAAAGTTTGTAAAGATATTCGACACGCTGATGATGATAAGGAAGGTATTCCTATTCAATATTTGCTTTAAGTTGCAATAGTTTTGTCATTAATCACCAAATATAAGAAACTAAATTTATTTAGATTTTGACCAATACAATGAAACCTGTCTAAACTGAACATCCTTTGGACCAGCTTCTGTGTTTGAAATAGACAGGATTTCATTTTATGGAGGTTTATAAATGTTTAATTAACAAAGATATCCTTCATTAGGACTTTATTTAAAGTTCAGTATATACGGGATTCAATTTTAATCAGAATTCATTTTACACAGGTTTCATTTATAATGTTTTTTTAATCTTGTTTATTACTTACATAATAGGGGCCTTCGTGGCAATGATCGTATGGTAGTTTGGATTTACATGTACCCGTGGAATCAGTGCCTATCACGTCTACCGATGTGAGATCGAATCTCGCGCATGGCGATGTGTACTAGATACAACATTATGTGATAAAGTTTGTCAGTGACTTGTGAAAGGTCGGTGATTTTCACCGGGTTCGCCGGTTTCTTCCACCAGTAAAACTGACCGCCACGATATAGCTGAATTATTATTGAATTATTATTGAAAGTGGCGTTAAACACCATAAACTAACCATAATCCATTCTTTACAGTTGACTTTATTATTTCAGACTAATACAGGTGATCAAAGTGGCAGGAACAAAGGCAATCCGGATACAAACACAAAGACAATATTTTTTTGGATTTTATTGTGCTTAACTCCACTTTCAGCAATATTTCAGCTATATCATGGCGACCAGCTTTAGTGATGGAAGAAGCTGGAGTACCCGGAGAGAACCACCGACCATGGGCAATCAACTGGTAAACTTTATCACTTGCGGCTGCGAGTTGAGTGCACATTTTTGTAATTTACAAAGCCGGACGCGAATCCTACTACCTAACTGATTGAGCCACCGGGCCTTTGCAAAGACAATGAATAAGCAGACGACCAGAAAACACAAACATCAACAAAAAGCTCAAGACGGAATAACATTAAAGACATACCGGCTGTCAGAATTGAATTTTTTTGTTAAAATTAAAAGTTGCCAATATTCGAAGGTTTATACTAATAAAATGTTCTGAAGAAGAAGTCAGGTTTAAACAGTATGCTATAATGTCGTAATTAGTGAAAAGAATTCGAATGTCTGTTGGTGAAATTGCCAATAACACACTTAACTATAAGTCGGCTGCTTTTCCGAAGTTTGCCGAATACTTATAACTGCTATAAATAACCAAGAAGCATGTTGCATGTAAATTTGGTAGAATTAATATAATTTAAGAAATATATCTATGAAATTGGATCCCGGTGTAATCAGCTAATATTATATAATGGTATTTAGTAAGAATGACACTTAAATTCGGAAATACGTGATGAAATCAATAAAAACAAACCCAAACTCTGCAAAGGGGTCCGATAAATGGAAAATTGTAAACAAATTGTATTGCATATTATTGACAACACTTGAGTTTACTTGATTATATTTAAAAAAAAACAGATATGAAGCTCATTATTTTAGTCTCTAATTCAAAAGAGATATCACCTAGATTTTTCTCCTGAAAAAAGAATATATAAAAAACTACGATGCAATTCTACTGTTAAAATATGATTCGGCCGAAAAAAAATTACTAAATTATGCTTACGTGTTGAAAAATGGAGTAGATCGGAAATACATCTTTTTTTTTATCTTTACACAAAGTTTGCTGAATCCTCCTTTTTGTATCGTTTTCGTATAGAATCCGTCAATGTATTGTTCAATTCCACGATTCGATTTGTGCTATGTGCTTTCTTCGTCAACAAACAATTTCGCACATGCACAAACGCTTTCCTGAATGAATCCACGTATGAATATTGTGCGGTTAAACATTGAATTCTTTACGGGATGTAAGAAAATCAAACAGTGACGTATTTCCTTCTTTCTAGGCTATTTACGTATGATACTATGAAAATTCCAACTGAAATTAGTATAAAACATCGAATGTTGGAAACTTTTGAGATATAACAAAATCAATTCTGACAGCCTTTAAGTGTAGAAACGAAACAAGACACTGTGGTTACATTTCCAAAATAAATTCGCAAAATAGTAGTTGAGGTAAAAATCGATACCCCCTACACACAAGCACTTGATATATTTCTAAGGTGATCTTTTATGAATGTTTTATAATTTGCAATGCAATTGCTGTAGCGGAAATTAACTCCCCAAATTATAAAAGAAACTTGTTCTTCTTTTATATGCCAACGTAAGACCATAAAGGGTTAAGCAGCTCCCCTTGTTGTACAATACATATACAATGTGTTTGAGAGAAAATAACTTTTACATTCTAATATTAATTATTCTTTGCATAAATTGTTTTCGTGTATGCTAATCAGGTATGACCCCCATAAATAGTAGATTTTTGCTTGAAAGCTTAAAAGTACATATATTGACGAACATACCAAAAGGAGTAATCAAGATCCGTAAATCGAAAAAGGGCAAGCAATAAATACAAAGACCAAAAGAAAAGTGAACGAAAAGACAACAGTCGATTTTTTACTTCACAAAACACTAAAGATGCAGCAAAACGAACCAACTATAATCTGGAATTAACCCAGTTGCTTCCGAAGTGTAGGCTATTCCTGCTTCTCTAGAGGCACCCGTTTAGTTACTCAAATGTGAAAAGTCCGGTGATAGGTCATATTCAGTGCGAGCGAGCGAGTCATGAGAGAGGCAAGAAGGACGGGATTGTAACTACAACGAGCGGAAATTCTTATTAGTTTAATAGTCGTTAAGGATTGTAAAACTGTATATATAGACATATACTAGTAAAAACACTGCAAAACGAAAATCACAACGCATGAAGCATGTACTAATAAAACAGTCATCTTCTTTGTTTCAGAAACTGTAAAAGGTATTAACATGTTTTGGGTCATGCTGGGGGTAATAGTGATGATAGTATGTACCGGGCTAATAACACTAAGGGCGGCTATCAGATCGAACAGAGTAGAGTATGGTAAGACATACATAAAACATTCGAATATTGAAAAATATATGGAATATGTGTTTATCATCTGCAAGCTATGTGTATTCGATTCTCTCTTGTGGGGAGATGTACTCGATTAAAACTTTTTTTGTTAAAAGTTTGGCTCAAGTATTAAACACACATAATCTCGATCATTTTCATATTTTAAAATTATAATATGACGTACTTCTTTTCTGTCGCTTTGTAAACAAATCAGCGATATATTACTTCGTAAATTCACATTGGCACATGCGGGGTCCACACATTTTTAAGCTAGGTGATAAAATTACAAAATAAAATAATTTACACTGTTGTTAAGTTTTTAAAATCATCTATATTCTATGAAAATAATCCACATATCCAAAAATTAATTACTATGCGATGTGTAATTAAAACGTGGAAGCATAATACTACAACGATCTACAATACATTACGCATAAAGCTAAAGATCGAGTAACACGAACCCCACTAAAAACCGGGGATGATCTCAGGTGCTCCGGAAGGGTGAACAAATCCTGCTCAACTAGTGGCACCCTACCTTGCCCACAAACGTAAATATAAATCACCGCTATATTCACCAGTATGTACTACCTCATTTGTGCTGTCAGACATACCAGAATCGAAATAATTCATGTAAGCCATACTGTATTGTGAGTTTTAACATGGGTTGGCAGGATATTAGTAAATTGTATCCTGTCAACCCATGTTAAAACTCACAACACAGTATGGCTTCCATGAAATATTTCTTAAATAAACGTTAGAGAATACCGAAGGAACAATCCAAAATGTACAATCCAGAGAAACTGGCAGCATAGGGTACACAAGACGACGAAAAACAAAACAAAACAACAACACAATATGTGTTGGACACCATTATACACAAACAAACACAAATAACGTAAATAAGACATGAGCTCTGCTACAAACAACTAAGGGATGAGACAAGGAAGAGCAAACGTTCTCTGTGTATATTATACGGCTATATAAAGCATGCTAAATGAATATAGACGACATTTGTTTCTGTCAGTAAGGTCTCGTGTTGACAAGCAGAGACCTTAATCACCTGTATTCCTCTCTCACACTCACATTATTATATATATATATGTGTGTACCTTATAGCTCTAAATTAATGTTCTAGATATAATTGTCTATAGATTTCTTATAATGGAAAGAAAGTTTTAAACAGTTTTAGGTAAAACTACCTCTCATCTCAAATCACTGAACACATAAAAGACCACGATAAAATATGTGATAATATAATTAAGGGTAATAACAAAACTACCGAACTGCTATATTGCTATTCTAAGGATAATAGTATTTGTTGAAAAATAATTAATAAAATGTCAATTAATAATCAAAATGGTTTCAGGTTAGCAAAATGAACCAGAGCAGTTTTATTTTGACAAATTCACGTATGGCAGTTTCATTATATCAATTAAATATACATTTTTATTTTCAGAAGTCCCGTTGCCACGTGCAAATACTGTTCCTTTGGAAGACAACAATCAGTAAGTGTTCGTCAATGACAGTGGCATAGGAGACAGGGGGCATTGGGGGTCATTATCCCCTTTTTGGCATATATTTAAGAAAAAACATATTTTTCAGAATGAAGGCAAAACAAAATATTGTTCAGTTATCTAAGGGGTGTTAATGGTTTGATTCGAAGCAACTTATTGTATTAATCTATTTTATTTAATCTATTTGTTTTTGACCGTCGCCAACTGTCCACTCCACGCTCACGGTATGAGCATGCTGTAATGACCAACGTGTTTTCAGACTGCAGCAACAAGAGATAAATGGATATTTTAATCAACAATTACAAAGTGCACAAGCTCAATACCCCCTACTGATTTTGTGTTCCATGGTGTCGCCACCAACATTTTGTGGACTTCTCAGTACAATAAGAAGAGTTTGAAGATATCAAATCAGAATCAGTAAATCGAAGAACAGACAACGCAATGGCCGAAAGAAAAAGGACAAAAGGACAAATAAAACTAAAGATCGAGTTACACGAACCCCGCTAAAAACCTGGGTTGGGTTGCACAAACCTCAATTAAGTTGACACTTAAATTTATCTAAGATTTGTGCAACCCAGCACAGGGGTGAACTCAGGTTCTCCGGAGGGGTAAGCAGTTCCTGCTCCACTAATATATAGATAGTGACACCCGTTGTGTTAATCTAGTTACAAACCCAGAGATAAGCCACTAATGAGGAAAGGTCCAGGAAGTGTTTATGACAAGTGGAACATATCCTTGGTGATACTATGAAAACAATAGAAATATCGATAAAATAAATAATTTAACCGATTACAATAAATATGAGTTTTCCCTCTCGAAACATCTGAACTTCAAATACTACTAAAACAAGCAATCACAGATCATGATAATAGCTGTCATTTGACCTGTTATATAAACAATGCATTAATATGCCTAGATATATATATTCAGAAAAACCTTTCTTTTTAGCATGTTCTTTAAATGGTTGAATTCGAAATGTGGTTAACTAGATCGACTTTTTAATTAAAGAGAATTGAAGAAAACAGTGTTCACATAATTTCAATATGGTTAGGGTTAGCTATAAATGTAGGTTAATGGTGCTCTACGCCACTTTCAACAATATTTCAGTTAAATCGTAGAGGTGCCATTACTAAACCCAAATCACTTTTTTCAGAATTATTGATAGATTAATCCAATCTAGTAATAATTAGAACCAGTAATATGCTTTAAAAGATCACTTTACAATGTTAGAAGTGTGTAAGAACATTATTATGCCTTTCTTCGTGATTAGATCTCGACTTTCGCCTTGATTTTAAACATGATGAAATGGATTACCACGTTCTTACATTCATTAAGACATTAATCTTGACAGATTAATTTTAATTCAATTCTTAGAATTAAACAAAAAACAAAACAAAAACAAAAAAGCAAAGCAAAACAAAACGGACAAACAAACAAGTAAATAAGCATCATTGACAACACAGAATGACCAGAATTAACAATTAATCATTTTTACCTTTTCTACATTTTTCAATGAGTTGAAAGGGTATTTTCATATCAATCATTTATCATTGTTATTAAATGCTTTATGTTTCTTCCAAAATATTTTGCTAATCAAGGCTAAAACAGCTTCAATCACTTTACTGATAAATGCCAGATAGTATTGCTCATTTTGAACACCTTATATTCAATTGTTTAACGGTGTTCCGGAATATATCTTTAAGGCATTAAAGAATCATTAATTTCAGATATATGAGAATCAATCAGCTTGAACTAGAACTTCGTCCTTATGATGCCATTCATGGAGTACCATACCAAGAAGATGGAGTATACAATGAAACAGAGAACATAGATTTAGAAGTCATTGATGATGCCGACATTAAAAGCAAAAACAGTGATAATTACGAAATGGTGGATTGATATCCTTGTACTGTATGCGTGCAACACTGACTTAATATTCCTTTGCATATACTAGCATAGTATGAATTGTAACATGAGTGCATTCTTTTCCCTTGATCTGTTTATGGTTTATATACCAGAATGTAAGTAACAGCTAAGAACTATGAAATAATACACGCAGATACGACATATTGCATACTTTAAATCTGGACTTGCAGATTTATTACCTCTCATAGAGTCGTGCAATAATCAATGATCTAGATGTGATATTGCATGGTTTCATGCTACAAATCATTGATGCCGCGGTTTTCCGAGTTGAACAGTTAAACATTATAATGCGAACTTGGAAACCCGTGGTATAACATAGTTTTAATATAGGACCCTATTGGAAGAAAAAACAAAATTCAGATACCAGAAATTTAACTGAACATAAACTACATATGAATAATCATTGGATATTCCTGACTGAGGTCAATGTTGCTTTAAAGTGTTTCCATAAAACATCATTTCGCACTCGATGAAGTGCTGTAATTATTTGACCACATTTCACTTTACAAATTTTAGTCTCTGTTCTGATCTCATTGATATCTACCACAATTACCATTACAAAATGTATTGTAATAAAACGACAGGTGCCACTAGTGCTTCCCATTCCGCTGCATCTGAGTTCATTCTCGGTTTTTAGTGGGGTTCGCGTTACTCGATTTTTAATTTTATGTGTATGTTTTGTAGATCGGTGTCTGTCCTTTTTCTCTTGGCCATTGCGTTGTCTGTTCTTCTTCGATTTACGGATTCTGATTACACCTTTGGTATCTTCCTGTAAAAAAATGTCATTGTATAATTTCCCAGTAACTATTTCAGAATATTTTTAATATATTAAATTCGGAACGGAACATAAATGACATGGGATTTCACATATTCCTAAAAATAGATCGCAGATGTGCAATATGATATTTTTTATCGTGGAAAGCTGTGCAATATGAAAAAAAATACCGTCCTATTTGGGACATACCTATTCTATATCATTTTACAAGTATTAAGCCTTTTAATTTACTATGGTGAATACAACTAGTCGTGGCTTATTCTCTTTGAAGTATGTTGTCGAGATGGGGAGCGGTGATCATGTCCTATATGCTACGAGTCCATAATCGTCTGCTGGCAGCATACCATGTAGTTATTTTTTTATGTGTTTTTTTATCATATGTCTGATCAATTAGGAATAACAAGCAGTTCCTTGAATAATATAAATACGAAGCGTTCATATACTTTATTAAATATCAAGCAAAGGGAATGACAGACTTGGAGTATACACATTTATATTAAAAGTACAATATTAACAATATATGTTTGCGAATGATCCCCAAAACCATTTAAGACTTAATGTCAATATTTCATTAATAATACAAAATAATATATAGCAAAAAAAAAAAGACAACCTACTATAATTCACCATTGCATATTTCCGACTTTGATTCTAAATATGATAGTAACGTTCTACTGACAGGAGTTATTTCCCTCTAACATGGGCAAACTGGTCCAATTTCGAATTAAATGTAAATAACATATATTTTTCCCGTAATCGTCTAAAATTTCAATGTTATAGCAAATCGTGAATTTTCTATGAAGTTACCCTATGTTATTAACAAGGTTTAAAGTAATATGAAAGGCGAATATCGTGGAATTTTTGGATTAAATATTTTTACTTAATATGTCACTTAATTTAACTAAAATCAACTGTATGACATTAAAAACCCCTTCAAAATCGCAAAATATTTGACAGCAGATAATTCTGCTGTGCACAACAGTAATGCAAATGATATGCGGGTGACCCAAGATTTGAACTCTTTCGGGGAGATTGTGTAACGTGTGTGTTCAATTTGTGTTTAAATTATTTCCCTTTTGCAAACCTGGCTGTCAAAAACAGACATTTATTTTTATGTTGATATGTTTTATTGATATAGTTTGTAATGATCAGGCTATTTATAATATACGTATCGTATTTAAACATTGACAAACTTCTGCAAATAAAATTTGCTAAGAAATTTGCAGAATCAAACTAATAACCATACCATTGTCAAGGTGACGAATATTTTATATAATGCTTAATGTTTACATTTTCAACTCGTTCAAGGAACCATTGGCTATTAAAAGTATGGCATACTTAGTATAACTTTGATGATTTGTTTTGTAATGTGAAAGATGATATATTGAATGTAACATTTTATTGAAAATGAACATATAATTAGATCATTATGTTAAAATATTGTTAATTTATCTGTGATATTGCTGCTACTTATGTAGTATATTATCATGTATATATGAGATTTTATTTGAATAAAGTGTTTAAAATATAAATAAGCATAACTTTAATGTTTGAAATAAAAAAAAGTATAACTTTTGATCCTGTGTCTGTCTGTCTGTGAGCTTTTTGTTTGGCAACCACCAAGCGAGACATATCCAAACACGCTCCTGTTACAGAAATGGATTGAATTAGTTGACGATGGATACAAAATGAGATTTACACATATCCAGGTTTGTTCCACTGCGATTCGAGCTTATGGCAATAGGAATTAACGCTAATAAAGTGTTTCATACTTTATATAGTCAAAAAAATGCATGATATAACAGAACATAAATATCAACAATTGTAAAGGCTTCAAATAAATAGTGCATAGCAAAATAGATGCCAAAACCGCTGTAAAATACCAATGTCAAGAATAACCTAGGTAGCACTGAGGATCAAATGTAAAAAATCAACCCAGAAAAATATGATGTGGTGAGCAGCTAACAAAAAGTTTATATTTTAAAGCATTCTGGGGTTAAAACTAATCTAAATGTAAAGCCGAAAAATAGCAAAATTTAGCTATCCCAAAAACAAATAGATTGGGTACTATTCCTATAGAAGTAGGATCAAAAGTTATACTAAGTAGGCCATACTGTTAATAACCAATGGTTCCTTGAACAATTTGAAAATGTAAATATTAAACATTATATAAAACATTATATAAAACATTCGTCGCCTTGACAATGGTATGGTTATTATTTGCATGCTGCAAATTTCTTACAAAAGTTCATTTGAAGAAGGCTGGCAATGCTTAAATTCGATAAATATATTACAAATAGCATTATCATTACACAATATATCAATAAAACATATCAACATACAAATAAATGTCTACTTTTGACAGCTAGGTTTCCAAAAGGGAGATAATTGAAATGCAAGTCGGACACACCCGTTTATCTTTACTTGATCGGCAATCATCGAACCAAAATTTGTCTTCACGAGGTATAATAATCGGCAATCATCGGAACAAAACAACCGAATGCTAATTAGTCTCCACGACAATGACGAGGACGCAAAACATGCACACGGATTTGCAGATTTATACTTGTTGGAAACATATTTCGACTTGAAACATGCATGAATAGCTTAGTAAAGGTACCACCGTATTCGATATGAATTTCCAGGGGAATATTTTTCTTCACCAAAAACTGGTGTAATATTACTTTAAATATCTTCAAATTATGAGAGAATTATACTAAAATTCGTTATTTTTCCATTACTCTTGCTCGACTGGTTATAACTCGAATAATACTGCGCCCTCTAACGGCACTATCGCTGGATGAGGCAGCGACTAGCGGAAGAGAAATATAACGACTGGATTATTCGGGTTAGACTGGTTACCATTTTGCCCATCGTAAGGGAGATCACTCGGTAATATAAAGCAATAAAACCGAGTAATTTTAGAATCAAATCGGATATGTGTAAAAATGTAGCATAAAATGTAACTGAAAACAACCTAAGCCCAAAAACAAATAGCAGTACACATAATTCAATTGTATGCATTGCAATGATAATGTTAAAAAAAAACAAGTTCAACTCCAATAATATAAGTTAATATATTTTTCTTTGAATTATTAAAACAAATACTACAGATAATAAATTAACTTAGAAGAATGAAGTAAATCAATCAACAAAATACCTAAATAACGGTAGGCCTCACAGAGCTGCTCAATGTGTCCCCGGATGTAGACGATATGTGAAGCCATTTGGATGTTCGCTGTCAGGTTATAATATGTAAAGCATGATTGTGCACCTAAGTGAGTAATGTGTTGAAGAGTGATATGTATGCTCCCTGTATGCTCAGGACCTTTTTCAGATATCAGATATCGATACAAAATAATATTCATAAAGCAGTATGACCAATGGAAAAGTGAGTAGAAATCAGAGTACTCAAATTAGAAAGTTAAAGTCATTCAAGCATGTAATAAAATAGAACTGGACATGTAAACATCAAGTTAATTAATAACTTTTAATACATACAACAATTGTCTAACTATTATTATCATTATCAATTTGTCAAAAAAAAATGTTTTTCCTGGAATGTGCTGCCATTATCATCCTGATACATAACATTCAAGCAGTTTTTATTTAATTTGTTTAATATATTTTGTAAGTTTTGATTATATTTGTCACAATTTTTGTCAGCATCAAACTGATTCTGATCATTTATTTATAATAATTACATTTGTAATTAAAAAAAATCTTAATCAAACTGACTCTGATAAGTTTTGCAATAATAACAGGAGTTCTACTGATGAATCAACAACATAATTTGCATATATTTTCCCGCTATGTTGTTGGATCCCTAGATAGTGCTGTGTCTTACAGTGTATCCACCAATAAAACTGATGGACGTGTTTTACACTACAAAAAATATATTATTTTGAAACGACAATGTTTAAGGTCACACTTTACATATATGCTTATTTAGTATATCCTACAGTATTTGGTTTTAAAATTGGAGCACCTAAGATTTTTTCTACTAGCGTGTTAAACATTTTAATATCTTCTGATTTGCAAAATATATATTTACCAACATGATTTTTAGATATTGTCAGATATACTGTAAAATTACTTAAATTGTGAATTGTTTTATTTGTAATTCTGTTTTTTCTACATATATAAATATCATTATTTGTGTATAGAAGTAATTGCTACATATAAGTAAATGTTTATATGCATCCGTTTAACATGAAATTTCTTGAAGTCCTTCCGTGTGCGAAGCACAATTAACAGACACATTTTGGAGTTGCCTCCCCTTTTTCGGCTTTTTGTCACATAAAAAGGTCGACCAAGTTGCTACCCAGGGATTTTTCAAATCTGTTGATTAGACAGGCGGTGTAAATTTATCATTGGTTCAATATTTTAAAGGTTCTGATACATACAGATGCTTAATTTAATTGTGATTTACAATTTTCTGTCCGGTGTATGCCGAATTCAACTGTAAGCATTCGACTAGACTCATGATTTTTAAAATGCTTAAATAGTACTAAGCAAAATAACAAATTTTCATGACAAAAAGGCAATTATCTTGAGATTTGGTGGGATTTGATATTAATCGTTTACGCTATGACCATACCAAGAACGAGAGCGAAAGGCGAAACGTGCTTCCTCTAAATAATAAACGCGGAAAAAGTCACATTTAGTCACGTTATCAAGGTCGTGAGAAAGGAAGCCATGACAGGAGCTTGCCTTTCTACTGTTTAATGGTGATAGCCTGATAGCTACTGATCGCAGAGGTAGTTGTAAATCTAACCACGATGACCCCATTGTGAAGTTGATGTAGTAAACTATGCTGGTTCATCAAGCACATTGATATCGTACTTAAAGACAAGAATATTACCATTGTCGATTTCAACGCATACTAGTTTTTTTTATTGTAATCCACATGTCGTGGTCCTTTTATTAAGCCTTCCGCCGTTATAATTTTGTTCGTACCGTTGTGGGAATTCATTTTATATATAATATTCCAGTGGTTGCTTGCAACTATCATATTCATATTAGATGATGCTTCTCGGATAAATACAACGCCTCTGGGACTTGGGACGGTGTTGCACCATACAATGTAACCATCGAAATATATACAATGAACAGATTTCTTACCTAGTGCAGAAACAAAAATGCGGCTATTTTTCATATCGAGGGCTAATCTGATTATATTGCCAGTGAAAAATGCAAATGATCCGACGTTTGGTACAGAGCATTTCACTTTTCCATATTCATTTATGATAGATATACCTCCATTCTTTCCTTCTCCTATTTCAACTGCAAAATGCTTCTTATGATATGAGATACTAAAAGGTTTACCAATTGATTTAAGGTCAATAGTTTTACTCAAATTAACAGATTTGTTGAAATGAAATAGGCACACGATTGTCATATAACTTTGTCATACAGTTATGTTCTTGCTTCAGTCGATAATTAAGAATAAATGAATTTTCCTTAACATTCTTAATTTCACTCCTATTATAGTCTACTAGCAATAAGCTGTCCCCTGTAAGAAATGCAATACCACAAATCCTTAATGGATCGACATTTTCCTCTGTTGAAATTGTGTGTTTGTGTTCTAATTTTGACGTGCCTTCCGTATTTCCTCTCTGATATGCAATGCCATTGTATTTTATCAGCATATTTACATTGTGATTGTTCCCCGAGTGTTCTCGTGTACAATCATCGCAAAATACAACAGCACAGTGCAGACAAGTTGATATAGCCAGCTTGCTACAATATTCACAATTGACTTCGTAGTTAGATGTAGTCACATGTTCTATTATGCATACTTTATGACGAGGCTTAGAACGGTTGTGGGTGCTGCAGCATATTTCACAGAACATTTTTTTACAATCAATGCAAATTGCACAGATTGAAATTAGACTGCATGATGCACACTTGGGAACACATTCTGTTTTACCTACAAATAATAAAAGAAATTATTACATATGAAAAAAAATATTTCCAGAATTTTGATGAGCCTTAGTTTTAGACGATTTCAATTAAGTAAATACCACCCGTCCGTGCCTTTGTAAGAAAAGCTTGAATATACCACAAGCTTAATCAGAATCGGTAAATCGAAGAAGAACAAACACCACAATGGCCAAAATAAAAAGTACAAAAGGACAAACAACTATCTACAAAATATTCACATAAAACTAAAGATCGAGTAAAGCGAACCCCACTAACAACCAGAGGTGAACTCCGGTGCTCCGGAAAGGTAAGCAGTTCCTACTCCATTAGTGACACTCGTCATGTTAATTGGTTTTTTTTTATCCACACCAAAATCTCTTTGTCACTTCTGATATGGGCATTTTACAATTGTTAATTTAAAACAATGACAAGGACTAATTGTTCGAATGTTGTTGCCTTCTTACAATAAGGCTTAAGTCACTTATGTAGTTTCGATTGCCAACATCAACTACAGTGTTCAAGTTTCAAGACGCATACCCAAGTACTCTGGCCTCATCGTCCATTTCATTATAACGATCTTTGCCCCCACACCCCCAATAAATGTGATCGTCAAGATTAAACTGAAAGAAGCCACTCATTAAAAATAATTTTATCATCCACTTGTTCTTTTTGAGCAGGCAATTTCATTGACTGGACAAATGTTTGTAATATACTGTCACTGACCGAAATGTAGCTTTTTTTCTGGTACCTTTTTACTTGTTACCTGTTGAGCTTTCGGAACCTAATTGTAAATCCAGTTGACAAAAAATATCAAAAGGGGCAATCAAGGGATACCTAAATAATTTTATTATTTAATTCGTGAATAGATTAATATAATTTTTCTGCAGGATCAGCACAATATTAATGCGGTGTCTTAACATTTAAAGTTTATGTGTATTCTGTACAAATGTGGGAACAGTCTCTAGATATGTGAACCAGTCTTTATGCAAATGTTTAAGCCTCTTATAACCTTTTATTATATGTCTTCAGATAATGTCTTTTCTGATTGGCTGACGTCCCTAGTAACGTTCCTTGATCAACGTTATATTCAACATAGCTAGTAAGAAATACCCGTTAGTTTTGCTCATAAATATTCATGAGAATAAGCATGTTACGTGATATTTCGAAAGTTTCGGAAGCAGCATTTTTAAGTTCCAAACCAGTTCCGTATTTACCATATCTAGATGAAGATCAGAGGGATCAAGCTTGATTTAACAAAATTAAGCACAAGTTTTCCGAATGAAAAAAAGAATGTGAGACAACGGAGGCCTCTTTCAGAAGTTCCGATATATGATTAAGGATGATGAACATGGATAACGTTATATGCATCGGCTACTTTGTGGCATGATATCAAAAGAATAACGATGTTTTCTTACACTGGCAACACACAGAGAAATGTCCGGAAGTAATTAAGACCAATACTAACAGATGTGCAAACTTAATTTTATGTAATACATGTATCATTATCATATATAATAATGTAATACAAAATTAAAAAGGATTGTTTTTCTATGTACCTGCTTGGAAATTTGAATATATGAGAGTCGTTTCACTTTGAAGACAAACATTTTCGTTTTACTGGGTCATCCATTACAGTTAATATTGCAATGCCCTGAAATGGAGGTTCAATATTCTGTTGAGTATCGGTGGTTGAAACGGAAGACTCCAAGTCAGATTTGGTTGCTCCTGTCTGACTTGATTCAGATTCAACAGGTCCGCTATCAGTCTCGGATAAGCTAAGTGCTGGACTGTTTTCACTTGTATGTGCTAACTGTTCAGGATGATTTTCAATTTTCCCATTGTGAACTTTCCATTTATATGTAGCAACATTCCAGCAGCACCTGCATATGGAGTATATATCTCTCAGATGATACGATATTCCAGAGCATGTGGTTCCTATCAGGATTTCCTTGATGGAGGGTTGCTGCTAACAAGGAAGCTACTGAACCAAGGTTTCCTTTAGGTAAAGTTGCAGTCATCACTTCGAAAATTTTACGGTCGCCACCATGACTTGATTGACCGTTATGGAATATCTGTGTCACAAATGATCACGGATATGTTGCGCTTGTCGTGAACACTTCCCGGTCCTTTCCTCACTCACCAATTACTACCGGGTTTTTACCTAGATTAACACGACGGGTGCCAGTAGTGGAGCAGGCACTGCATGCCCTTCCGTAGCACCTGAGTTCACCCCCGGTTTTTAGTGGGGTTCGTGTTACTCGATCTTCAGATTTATATGTATGTTTTGGTGATCGCTGTTTGTCGGTTTGTACTTTTTATTTTTGCCATTGTGTTGTCTGTTCTTCTTCGATATACGATTTCTGATTGCTCCTTTGGTATCTTCAAACTTTTTTTCTGAAGATTCTTCGCTTATCTTCTTAAACATTTCATCCAAAGTTCTAACTTTAAGCTTAGGTTTAGAGCCAGACATTTTTATGCTGCAAGCCAATAGCCGACAACAATTCTTTTGACGGTCAATGACAAACTAGTAATTCAATTCATTTCTAGATTCAGATGTTAAAAAGCGTGTGGAAAACAAATTTTGTTTTATTTTATGTCAAAACAAAGCCTTTGAAGATTAAGTGAACTGTCAATTTCAGAGAGTTAGCTAAGGTCACATTACTCATTGCAAATGTTTATCTTTCAACTTGTGGAAGTTTGTCATCAATACAATAAACATAAAACAGACATAATTAAAATATGTAATGCGTTGTTTGTCATTTTTCATCAATAAACAAAATTGGGAAAAAAATTATGTGTAGGCACGTGCCTATTGTGCCTTACGGTAGCTATGCCCTGTTAGTGCCATATATACTGTATATGAATATCGTATTATAATTATATATATATATACATAGCAGATGTGGTCACTGATCTATTATATTTCTAGTTCCTGTTGCAGTTTGAAATGACAGTCAAAATATGCTAATAAACTTTTGTGCTTATAAATTTTTTAGGTTATATTTCAGTCTTGGTTTTTTATTGCTTGGAATGAAGAAAGGTTTCTTCACTTCCATGGCCAAGTTATTTGTGATTTTCCTTATTCCTTGATCAATCTCATATGTACAGGTACAAAACTTTGTAGCAGTTATGTCACAGAGGAGTATGCAGAGGTCTAACTGCTACAAAGTCCACCCAGATACAGATTCTGGGCCTTGTAGTCATTGTGGTCAAGAAGACATATCTAAGCGTTTTGTCCATCTCGTCCAGAAAAAGTTGAACAGTATTGAATGCTATGACTTTGTAGAAAAGACTTACAATATATCTGATTTTTCTTGTATTGGTAGGAAATGTGAAAGAAAATTTTACATTTTGTTTTCTAGAGTATCAGAAGAAAATGATATAAATGGTGCTTCTTCATCTAAGATAATTGGTCAAAATATCTTTTTTTCCCCTCAGAAAATGTCTTTTTTACACCATTTTGATATTTGTGATGAAAATGGAGAACACACCACTGATATTGATTTATTGTTATTAGGACAGAAATTTGATATTTCCATTTCAGATAAATTTGCAGATAAAAAAGAACAGGTATTTTCAGATGTATTATGTCATGCCCATTATAATGTTTTGAATAATTTAAAAAGGGAAAAGGAATATTTTGTCTGTGAAACATCTTCAAGGACTTCAAGATTTATTTTCATTTCAAAAGAAAATGTGGATATCTTTTTCAAATATTAAAAATTTGAGTTATGTTTTGAAACAGATATTGATGATACAGTGAATATATTTTGTTGTCCCACATGGTATAATAGCCTTAACACATTTTGTAGATCAGATACAAGGAGAGGAAGCTATGTTTCAAACTTTTCAATACATAAATACATGTTCACATAGGTGTAATTTTGATGATTCTGTTTCACAGTATAATGTAGACCTTTATTCATTACAGGAAATATGTGAATTTACTACAGAATTATTTATGAATGAAAAGGTTATTTTGTTACTTGATTTGTTTGAAAAATACAAGAAAAAGTTAGAAATTAATATTAAAAATCATAAGTTTAGTGTTTCAGGTATGGATATGAAAAAATTAGAGCATAGCTCTAAATGGCTACTGCACTTATTAAAGATCAGGTTTGGGAAGGTTTTACAAGTATATGTATGAAAGAACAAGAAAAATAGAAGTATGCTATATAGAAATGGCATTGTATTCATACACTTACTGTTGACTATCAAAATGTAGTAAGTCAGCAAAATGAGGAGATTGCAAAGTATTCAAATAAAAATGCCATATTAACTTCAGAAAAAAATGTGAAGCCTTCAAAACAGACAATTTTGAATGAAGCAGCTACTATCTTAAGATTAACTGTTAAGATGTACACTTCCTGTAAACGTCACTAACATGCTTACCAGACATTCATAAATTTAGTTCACTTGATGAGATTAATCAAATACCACCAGTTTTATGGATTTTTTCACTAAGGATAAGTTACACAGACAGAGAAGACAAAGAGTCGCTAAAAAATGTGGGTTCATGGGATAAACATTATATTGAGGAACCATTTAATATAAATAGAACATTACCTAGATTGTATATCTCTAGTTGTATTCTTAATTCTCAGAATTCTCAATGTGTACAACCATCTTTTAATGACAGATTTATGTGATAAATATTATAATTCTTCATCCACATTTCTTTCTTTAATTGCTAGGCTAGGTGCAGGTGTTTCAAAAGATTCTTTGCGACGGTTTATTACAAGTAGATGCAGTGAACTTCAGCAAAAACAAAGATTTATCACATCTAACAGTTTTATGTTAGCCAGTTTTGATAATTTAGACAAACACCAGTCATATTCAATTGTAGGTTCTGTCAAAGACGAACGTGAATTCCATGGTACCACAATACAAGCAGTTGTTCGCTGTCCTTCTTCCCATAGTCATACTCCCTTCACAATAGATAGCGTTTCAACTGAAACAAAAATCACAAGAGATCGCAGTCTTTCATCTGATATAGTTTAACCTCTTGTGAACCAAAAGAACAAAATTGACCCACCAACAATTTATTAAGGGAACATATTTTCTAACTTAGTTATTTTAGACTTAGATGTTACCCCTGAAGAGACTTCCTCTTTTAATATATTTACAAACTATATGCATAGGTATGGATTTACAAAGATTATTTTGCAGGAAAAAAACATACAAGTACCTGGAATAAAAACCTTTCTTTCAGTACCCATGCAGGACACCGAGAAGTCAGAGTTTAAATACATTGCTGTCCTGGAGGAAACAGCTGATCAAAAGAGACTGTTTTGCAAGTCCTTAATATCTTGCATGACAAATTTGATGTTGGCCATACTTGTAAATACATTGTTATTGTAGGTAATGGAAAAAGCTATGATCATCTTATAAACCTGAAAACTGAGTATGACTCCAGTCTCTCCTGGGTTCTCCCATGTCCAGGAGATTGGCACATGCTCAAAAATGTGTTGCCAATTTTCATGAAGATATATTTAGATGCTGGTTTAAAACCTTTGGCGCCAAATTTAATCACAGTTCCACATACAGAGTGTTAACCGATTGTATCAAATTTTCAATAACCCACAGATTTTGTACACAAGTGTGAGAATCTATCCTACGACATCAAATACATGCTGTCCTTTCTGTTTCAGAAAATATTACAACTTGTAGGGTATCATTTGAAGATGCAATGAATACAATTTTGTCAGATGTAGATTTAGATGACGTTGAAGAAATTTGCAATGAATCATTGTGGACTGATATATGTACAAGAAAAGAAGAGCTGTTTTCATTTTTTGTCAGATGATTTACTATCAGAATTTAATGAAAGGCGAGCACATGAAGGAACCAAGAGTGACTCTTTTTTCTTTTTGGGATTCATTTGTGCATATTGATTTCATGAATTACTTTGGGTTCTACATAGCTATTAGGACTAGAAACTGGAAGTTGAGAAATGCTTGTTTGAAGCAGCTTGCTTGTCTATTTCATTCGTTTGATAAACATAATTATCTCCGTATGATTCCCTACCACATTGCAGATTTGCAGACGTACCCTACAGATGTCTTAGACATTTTTAGTAAAGGGTGTTTTTCTGTTTCTATTTCTGGTGAATATTGTTATTCATTTGCACTTGGCGAAGCCCATGCAATAGAAATTAACTTAAAAACTAAAAATGCTTTAAATTCTTTCAGCCTGTCCTCCTTAGCAACATTGACATACTATTTACCATACAGAGCTGAAACCCTACATAATTTTAAGACCCAATTGTTATTTCAGAAAGACACACCACATCATACTGAGAAAACTGTCCCATATGTAAAAGTAGAAGAGAAAAATATAATTGAATATTTCTCCCAATTAAAGCAGCCCTCTCTGTTCATTACAGATGATAGAAAAATGCTACATCATATTTATTCAGACATTGATGCGACAGAAGAACAGGTAGATAGTTTATTGAACTACAGACGGTACGGACAGGAATACCTGAATAATTATATAAAGTGTTTTCTTTTCAGAACACCAGGCGGCACTAAGGTCCCCCGAAAGAAAAATGAGAAATCTTAAAACATTTTCAACTCCAAAAGTTACGGTACACAAACAAAGAAAAAGAAATACACAAATTTAAAAGACCACAAGACTGCCATCTCTTGCTTGAGAAAAAAGGTAGCATATTCTAAATTTACAAGTAAACCTGTTTTAGAGTTGGATCAGTTTCAGCAGCTGCCTCGTGCCATTTGCGATGCAGATGGCATTCCTGAAAAGGGTCAAAAGCCCTCGGCTACTTCAGTTTTTAAGAAAATGTATCCTGATTCATTTATCTTACAGGTACCTCCAAGGGAACCCCATCCAACTGCCTACATTATAGATGGTATGTTTATTATTAGCATCATTCCCCTTTCTATTCACAAATCTTTTTCAGATTATGCATCATTTTTATTTGATAAATGGATTGTTAGGCCTCATCATCAGTTTAATCCTACAGAAGTTCACTTGATATGTGATCATCCTAACAGGAAGGGGATGAGTTCATAGAATTTAGAAATGTCAAGAAGAGATGTCAATGCTCAAGTTTTTGAATATGACCACATCTCCCAAGATTAAATTTTACCATCTAATTGGGTAACATTTCTTTCAGTCCGAAAACATAAAAGATTGTTTGTTAATTTCATATCAGATCAGTTTTTAGCTTTAGCAAATTTAAAATATCCAAAGTTAGAATGTTTTTTTGTTATTGCAGGTGGGCTTGATAATGAATTTAAAGACCAAGCTAGATGTGCATTTGGCAATTCCTCTGCAGAGTATATTGTAGCTGCTGGAGACCATGAGGAAACATACATCAGGATGTGGCTCCAAGCTGTAACATCAACAGCTCAAACAGTTTTTATTAATATCCCAGACACAGATGTGTATTTCATAGGTTTATCCATTTTGAAAAATACCAATTTGCATGAAAAGTCAGTATATGTACAACTTAAAGATTCTCCTGATAAAAATATTGTTATTGATATGAACCAGCTTGCTTCAGATTTAAGAAATGATATATGTTTGCAGGAAGTTGAAAATATTGAGGAATGCATCCAAATTTTATATATTATCAGTGGATGTGATTATATTTCCTATTTTAAAGGATTTGGCAAGAAAACCTTTTATGATGTTTTTAGAAAAAAAACATGTATGCTACTTTCATTACAGGTATCCAGAATTCAGATATCAGATATTGCATATTTATCTAATGTAGATTCAAATACTGGACTCTGTTCATTTTACAGATTAATTTCAACTGTCTATTTTTCTAGACATTGTTCAGTTTATTTGCCTGGGAAATTTTGGTCACAGGCATATGTTAATTTTCTGAAACTTTCCCTTCTTTCAGATTTTGGCTGGAAAGTAAACAATGACAGTCTTGAATGTATACTGATTAAAACGTTAAAAAAATTGAACAGACTGTTGACTGGTATACAAAAGGATGTGCATGCAAAACAGGATGTAAAACCAATCGCTGTAAATGTCGGAAGTTTAAATCGAATACAAAGGATGGATTTTGTGGTCCAGGATGCAAATGCACCAATTGTTCAAATTTGGCAGATTGTTCTTCTCCAAATAATACTTTAGATATGGCGCTTTCTTTTTCAGATTATGCATTAGAAGAAGCTATAACTGAAGAAAGTGACCAGGAGTTTGATTTTGATGATGACCATGATCATTTTGATGATAATGTTAATATAAATTTATTTTCAGATTTCGAGTTGTTGTACATGTAGATATAAATTCAGAGAACAATATATATCGTCAAAGCTTATATAGTGGATCATATTTCATAGGGTGATATTTAGAATAATACTTCATCTTTTATGCTATATATATTGAAAGATGAGTTTGCATGCATATAAACATGATGCAGATGTTAGAAAAGCTCACATAATGGCAATTTCAGTTATTTTACTGAATAATTATTATTATTTAGCCAGTTAACTTTTATCACTGGTTAACTAATTACACGTGTAAGTGTTTATTAGTCAAAACTACACCATGTTTATTTTGTAAAGATTCAGATCATTCAACATAAAATATGTCTGTGTATGAAATGATGCAAAGTGAATATGTTTTGGATCTGATATTTCTATACATGTTAGCCGGGTTGCAATGAATTACGGCACTCTGCTATTGGTTTGATGAATGGTGAATGCACTTGTCACTGACTACAGAGAATTATCTCAAGTTTTAGATATCCCATTGGATAAAATACAAGTAAAGTTTAAATTTAAGATATCAAGCATTTGTTGTTTCCGAGTTGTGCCCCTTAATTATGTGCAAAATTATGTTTCTATTAGTTTTCGAGCATCAACTGAAGTTCAATATACATGTATTAGATGTATTTCAAAACTAGCTTAAAGGGTCAAATTTTGAATCTAAAATAAACATTTCTTGTGGTTTTTTATCTCGTTGTTTTTCTATGTTATTTTTACATTGGATTCTAATGTATGTGCCATTGGGTGACCTGGTGTTTACATTAGGCGACATTTCTCCTTTTTCAATGGGTAAAGCAACTCGGTTTGTGCATCTCTGATGTCATCTATATTTAGAATTTTAATTTTCAGAAGTTGAGGTAACAAGTTACAGAAGAAGGGATATGTGTCGAATATTACGCTTTAAAATGATATGAACTTGTTGATCTACATTTATAATTATATGCTATTCTGTTTTCTTTCCATCCGTCTTCATTTACTACTTAAATTATTTTTTTTATATATTTTCAATTTAGTAAGAGTTCTTCTTTTATATATTTATATGTTTACGTATTACCTTTAGTTTTAAAAAAAAAAAATGTTTAGGCATATTTTTACTTTAATTTATTTCAATTTGTCTTTATTTGCAAATTTTGCTAATAAGTTGATTATTTTAATTATATAAATAATTTTGGTGAAGTAACAGGCAAATAAGCTGAACAATGTCTAGAAAAATAGACAGCTGAAATTAATCTGTAAGATGAATAGAGTCCAGTATTTGAATGTCCATCTTGTAGATCAGGTGAGATCAGTAGTAGTGTTGATAGGAATGTCTCAGAAGTACAAAAACAGTCACCTATGACTACAGTTAAACAGTCAAATATGACTACATTATTTTATAACCTACTATACAGTTAAACAGTCACCTATGACTACAGCTATTACCTACCATGCAGTTAAACAGTTACATATGACTAAAGATGTTACCTATTATACAGTTAAACAGTCACATATGACTACAGTTACTACCTACTATACAGTTACCCAGTCACATATGACTACATATAATACCTATAATACAGTTACTCAGTCACCTATGACTACAATTATTACCTAGCATACAGTTAAGCAGTTACCTATAACTACAGTTAAACAGTTACCTATAACAACAGTTAAACAGTTACTTATAACTACAGTAAAACAATCACATATGACTACAGTTAAACAGTCGCATATGACTAGAGTTATTACTTAACATAGAGTTAAACAGTCACTTATGACTACAGGTATTACCTACCATAGTTAAACAGTCGCATATGACTACAGTTATTACCTAACATATAGTTAAACAGTAACCTATGTCTACAGTTATTACCTAGCATACAGTTAAACAGTAACATATGGCCACAGTTATTACCTACCATACAGTTAAACAGTCATGTATGACTACATTGATCACCTAGCATACCGTTAAGCAGTCACCTATGACTACAGTTATTACCTACCATACAGTTAAACAGTCACATATGACTACAGTTATTACCTATTAAACAGTTAAGCAGTCACATATGACAATAGCTACTACCTACTGTACAGTGAAACAGTTACATATGACTACAGTTATTACCTACTAAACAGTTAAACAGTCACATATGACAATAGCTATTATCTACTGTACAGTGAACCAGTAACCTATGACTACAGTTATTACCTACTATACAGTTAAACAACTACCTATGACTAAAGCTATTACCTGTTATACAGGTAACCAGTTACCTATGACTACAGTTATTACCTACCTGACATAGAAAATGAACATGATAGTCTTCAGCTAAAGCATCATATAACTCCTTAAATGACGACTTAGACATCTGTGCATACCTTAGGTCTTTCCATTTACAAAGAGCAACACATTTCTTGTCTGTGTTATCATATCTATTCGTGACTTGAATGTCATTCCAGGTAGTGCTTGACAATCCTACCTTGATGACAAGATTGTAGCATTCAGCTAATTTTATGAGTTTAGCCAGTATGAAAAGATGTTTGTCTTCTGGAAATAACGCTAAGTCTTTTTCATCAAGGTCTGCATAGAAAATGATAGCATTAGTCATAATATGATACAACTAAAAGGGGAGGTAATATATTTTTGTGTAGAAAGTTCCACATTGAAAATGGCAATATCAGTCAAAATCTGATACAGCTAAAAGAGGAGGTAATATACTTTTGTGAAGAACGTTCCGCATTGAAAATGGTAATATCAGTCATAATCTAATACAGCTAAAAGGGGAGGTAATATATTTTTGTGTAGAAAGTTCTGAATTGAAAATGACAATATCAGTCATAATCTAATACAGCTAAAAGGGGAGGTAATGTATTTTATCTGTAGAAAGCTTTACTGACCAGCCGTACATTTAGAGAATTATTCACTATAAACTCATAAATGAACTCATTCATTCATCGTGGATTTTCGATCGACAAATAACACATTTCTATTAAATACAACAAGATATTGAGGATTATGCAGGAAGTATTTCTACCAACGTTAGTTCATACCAATCTGATTAAAATAGTATCTCTCACCTGCTCCACTTTACCGATATGTCACGGCGACATGGGAGATCTGAGAAAACCTTATTACGGATAATGCAAATATACTGACATGATAAAAACTGTTGTGGACTCTTTCGGTCAACTGGATTGTGGACAACCTGCTCAGCAGCTTAGCAACATCTTTAGAATCGTGCAATCCCCATTATTACTGGATGCAAAAACAGTTCCAAAATCCAAAATGTTAAACTCCCAACATCAGGCCACATTGATACTCATAACACTATACACATTTGTTTTTACTTAAGCATATTCTATAAACCTGGAACACATACGACTGGAACAGATACGACTTGCTTCTGTAATAATAATATAAAATGTACAAATACACAAATAGCACCAGGGATACGATCAAATTCCCAATTAGCATATTCTATCAATAATTTGGTCAAATGTAATCAATCATATCCCTAGTATAAAAGCAAAGATTTATCACATCTAACAGTTTTATTTTAGCCAGTTTTGATAATTTAGACAAACACCAGTCATATTCAATTGTAGGTTCTGTCAAAGACGAAAGTGGATTCCATGGTACCACAATACAAGCAGTTGTTCCCTTTCCTTCTTCCCATAGTCATACTCCCTTCACAATAGATAGCGTTTCAACTGAAACAAAAATCACAAGAGATTGCAGTCTTTCATCTGATATAGTTTAACCTCTTGTGAACCAAAAGAACAAAATTGACCCACCAACAATTTATTAACGGAACATATTTTCTAACTTAGTTATTTTAGACTTAGATGTTACCCCTGAAGAGACTTCCTCTTTTAATATATTAACAAACTATATGCATAGGTATGGATTTACAAAGATTATTTTGCATGAAGAAAAATATACAAGTACCTGGAATAAAAACCTTTCTTTCAGTACCCATGCTGGACACCGAGAAGTCAGAGTTTAAATACATTGCTGTCCTGGAGGAAACAGCTGATCAAAAGAGACTGTTTTGCAAGTCCTTAATATCTTGCATGACAAATTTGATGTTGGCCATACTTGTAAATACATTGTTATTGTAGGTAATGGAAAAAGCTATGATCATCTTATAAACCTGAAAACTGAGTATGACTCCAGTCTCTCCTGGGTTCTCCCATATCCAGGAGATTGGCACATGCTCAAAAATGTGTTGCCAATTTTCATGAAGATATATTTAGATGCTGGTTTAAAACCTTTGGCGCCAAATTTCATCACAGTTCCACATACAGGATGTTAACCGATTGTATCAAATTTTCAATAACCCACAGATTTTTTACACAAGTGTGGGAATCTATCCTACGACATCAAATACATGCTTTCCTTTCTGTTTCAGAAAATATTACAACTTGTAGGGTATCATTTGAAGATGCAATGAATACAATTTTGTCAGATGTAGATTTAGATGATGTTGAAGAAATTTGTAATGAATCATTGTGGACTGATATATGTACAAGAAAAGAAGAGCTGTTTTCATTTTTGTCAGATGATTTACTATCAGAATTTAATGAAAGGCGAGCACATGAAGGAACCAAGAGTGACTCTTTTTTTCTTTTTGGGATTCATTTGGACATATTGATTTCATGAATTACTTTGGGTTCTACATTGCTATTAGTACTAGAAACTCGGAGTTGATAAATGCTTGTTTGAAACAGTTTGCTTGTCTATTTCATTCGTTTGATAAACATAATTATCTCCGTATGATTCCCTACCATATTGCAGATTTGCAGACGTACCCTACAGATGTCTTAGACATTTTTAGTAAAGGGTGTTTTTCTGTTTCTATTTCTGGTGAATATTGTTATTCATTTGTACTTGGCGAAGCCCATGCAATAGAAATTAACTTAAAAACTAAAAATGCTTTAAATTCTTTCAGCCTGTCCTCCTTAGCAACATTGACATACTATTTACCATACAGAGCTGAAACCCTACATAATTTTAAGACCCAATTGTTATTTCAGAAAGACACACCACATCATACTGAGAAAACTGTCCCATATGTAAAATTAGAAGAGAAAAATATAATTGAATATTTCTCCCAATTAAAGCAGCCCTCTCTGCTCATTACAGATGATAGAAAAATGCTACATCATATTTATTCAGACATTGATGCGACAGAAGAACAGGTAGATAGTTTATTGAACTACAGACGGTACGGACAGGAATACCTGAATAATTATATAAAGTGTTTTCTTTTCAGAACATCAGGCGGCACTAAGGTCCCCCGAAAGAAAAATGAGAAATCTTAAAACATTTTCAACTCCAAAAGTTACGGTACACAAACAAAGAAAAAGAAATACACAAATGTAAAAGAACACAAGACTGCCATCTCTTGCTTGAGAAAAAAGGTAGCATATTCTAAATTTACAAGTAAACCTGTTTTAGAGTTGGATCAGTTTCAACAGCTGCCTCGTGCCATTTGCAATGCAGATGGCATTCCTGAAAAGGGTCAAAAGCCCTCGGCTACTTCAGTTTTTAAGAAAATGTATCCTGATTCATTTATCTTACAGGTACCTCCAAGGGAACCCCATCCAACTGCCTACATTATAGATGGTATGTTTATTATTAACATCATTCCTCTTTCTATTCACAAATCTTTTTCAGATTATGCATCATTTTTATTTGATAAATGGATTGTTAGGCCTCATCATCAGTTTAATCCTACAGAAGTTCACTTGATATGTGATCATCCTAACAGGAAGGGGATGAGTTCATAGAATTTAGAAATGTCAAGAAGAGATGTCAATGCTTAAGTTTTTGAATATGACCACATCTCCCCAGATTAAATTTTACCATCTAATTGGGTAACATTTCTTTCAGTCCGAAAACACAAAAGATTGTTTGTTAATTTCATATCAGATCAGTTTTTAGCTTTAGCAAATTTAAAATATCCAAAGTTAGAATGTTTTTTTGTTATTGCAGGTGGGCTTGATAATGAATTTAAAAACCAAGCTAGATGTGCATTTGGCAATTCCTCTGCAGAGTATATTGTAGCTGCTGGAGACCATGAGGAAACATACATCAGGATGTGGCTCCATGCTGTAACATCAACAGCTCAAACAGTTTTTATTAATATCCCAGACACAGATGTGTATTTCATAGGTTTATCCATTTTGAAAAATACCAATTTGCATGAAAAGTCAGTATATGTACAACTTAAAGATTCTCCTGATAAAAATATTGTTATTGATATGAACCAGCTTGCTTCAGATTTAAGAAATGATATATGTTTGCAGGAAGTTGAAAATATTGAGGAATGCATCCAAATTTTATATATTATCAGTGGATGTGATTATATTTCCTATTTTAAAGGATTTGGCAAGAAAACCTTTTATGATGTTTTTAGAAAAAAAACATGTATGCTACTTTCATTACAGGTATCCAGAATTCTTTAAAATAGGAAATATAAACTCTTTCAGGTCATTGTTTGGCATGTGTTGGTCAAATTCCGTCTGTGACCAAAGCTTGAGTAGATCTTTTTGGGGGATTTCTCTTGTATTAATCATAGTACGTAGAATATCTCGCAGGCTTTTATCATCGGGCCAGAAATGTTCATCTGTGATGAAAGATCTTAAGATATTTACCAATGAGTGTGGCTGTACAATTATTAATTGCTCAAGTCCATGTTGGTCCAAATAAAAAATTTTTCCTAAGGAATGCTGAGTTTTTAGAAATGCTCAATTTGTTTATCAGGAAGTGCAAGGTCCTCATTACTTCTATTCAGGGCTGTTAGATATTATTTTGAAATTAGGGTCGTATTGTCTGACCTCACTTCAGACAATTGTAGATCCAGTGGGATCCAAGCCATAGGCATTCTTTTTCCCCATGACTTTTGCCTAAATGCTACCTCAACTAGCTTGGTCTTCAGTCGATTGATTTCAGGGTCATTTTCATTTTTTCCATTTATAAAGAAGATGTCATCGAATATTATGCGCTTATGTTGTTCATGATTTTGAAACATTTCTTGAATGTCTTTGGTCAACTTTTTGCTTCCGTCATTGCGATCTTTCCGTAAATGAAAAAATATAAATCAATAAATCTCGGATAATGAAGGAGCATAAAAGTCCATCATTGAACATGACCTGCCTGTTGTGGTCCCTGAATACCATTTTAGTGTGGCTCCATCTAAGAATCATGCACAATAAAGAAAATGTGATATACCTTATGTCATCAATTCACTCAATATTTTGCTATGTGACATATTTAGAATAAAAATAAATGTATATTCAAAGGCAAGTGTTTATTTATGCTATTTTTTTGTTATTATACCCATATCAAAATCAGTATGGTCACATTTTATTTACTAATAAAGTATAGTATAAAGGTTGGATATCAGAATACATATCTGCTGTGAACAGGCTATTTGTAAAAAAACTATATAGCACAATGAAAAATATTGGATCTCCTCTACATTATATTTTTTTTTTTCATTTGTAGCCAGGTGTCATTTTTTTGTTATTTTAGTTTTAAATTAATCGCTCCAAATCACAATTCCAAGAACGACAACTCTTGTTGAACTTCAAAATGAATAACATTTTACTTATTTCAGGTGGTAAGCTAAACCTTTGGAGTCAAAATCTTTAATTAATATTTTTATTTTTAATTGGTTAAAATAGCAATAAATTATGATGATGAAATTGATTAATTTAATATTTTATCTGTTTATTTTCATTCTGTACGAATGCTGTTTGCTTACCATTCATCACTTCCGGTTTTGCTCAAATATCATCTCACTGGACTGCTGTACTTTTAAATGATTGCGAAAGCTTGTTGTGACACATGCAAAATATAATATTTAACTAAGAAATTATCCTGGAGATACAGAACAGAGACTTTCTTCGGAAGTCTAATCTCAACGAGATTAGTTGTGTCGTAGAGTAGGACTTTTTACAACGAATATGTCTCTTACTATAACAGTATGCACTTTATTTACATCGTTGCAAACTCGTGGTAGACTTTCGGCAGAGTAAAAGTTGCACTCATCCTCAACATACAGGAAATTAAAGACTCTCTTCTTTCCATAGGCAGATAATCTTGAAGAACTATGGTGTTTTACTACCTGTTGAAATGGTATGTTTAGAATCTTTTTTATTTTTTATAATCACACAATAAAGTTTTTTAAAAAGTAAACTGTAGTTAAATTTACATAATACAAATAATTTCTGAAAAATAGATCAAATTTTCAGGGTTGGTTTTACTACTGTATAATGTTTTGTTAATACAATTATATGCAAAATAAACATTGAAACATTAAAAGATTATGGAAAGTAAGAAAATGTCTAAAGTTCAGATTCGCATTGGATATCCTTGTGTGACATAACACTGTTAATTTGCAACAGTACTAGTAATACCCATGATTTGCTTGAAATACAATACAGCTTATTGTTAGTTATCTGCTAATTATGAAAATTATACCAAAGTTCCATAATTGGAATTATCATTGTTAGTGCTAAGTAAAGTGGACAACGGTACGCAAAATGGTGCATTCTCGCGACGCTTAAGAATATCAAAGAAGGCATGACCAGGTACAAATTTAATTACCTAAGTTAACAAAGTATGTTTAAAATAGTTCAAAATCTGCTCTTCTTGCCTTAGCAGAAACAAATACTGATAAGATCTCTGCTCAGATATCGAATACACACCGATATGTGTTACTGGGTCGAAACATTTGTTGTTTCATGGGCTATTAGAGCGAAACACGTATTAGTGTTGCATTCAGTTACAAACTATTGCGGTACGAATCTGATTTTTTTATGATATTAATGATCTCATCCTGAATATCAGGGGAATCTGTAACTATATGTTCGGCAAGTATTGGGTCACCCTGTGCCTTTGAATTCATAATTATCATGAGCATGACAGCGTACACGGCAATACTTTTGTTTCCTTAATTTTCAACAGTACATGTTGGTTTTTCATTACTTAGGTCTTTTTAAATTCTGAGAGTTTGTAAATTATTGGATCATCTACAGAATATTTGGATGTGATCGAAAAGAAAATAACTGTTACATTAACAGCTATATATCCATTCTTCATAAGTCTGTACAAAACTTTACATAGAAAAAGGATGAATGCTTAATATTGTGGTGTACTTGTAAAAACCTATAACATTTTTAAAATGCAAAAGTTAATGTCTATCAAAACTCAAAGCAACTTTTAATTTCTTGTATGGATAAACACGTCATTGCTTGGAAATCTTTTGAAATTGGTGATGGTATTTTATGCACAGAAGATGATGTCAAGAAAATATCACTTGGACTCATCGTTCACAAATCATTCATTTTGCCATCAAAAGAAGGAGGGATAATGTTAAGAAAAACAAAACAGAAAATGTAAATGAGGATACCATTGGAAATGAAATTGTGACATCTGACCAACTAGTAAATGCAATGCAAGGCATATTTTCCTACGCAGAACCCGAATATACTAAACATGTTATTTATTTTGTAAAAGAACTATAGGAGGCTATTGATACTGTTTGTCAGTATAAAAAGGAGGTGAGGAATGGATATAAGGGAGGTGGACTGGTCAATGTCATGTATGTTTCGCTATATATAACTTTAATTATACATTTTTATGAAAAAAAATCCTAATTTCCTATCTACTTTTTGTCAAAAGTGGCTTGACACCCTGCACTATCTCCTTCCTATTCAAATTGTATTTTTTTTCAAGACTTTCTTTACCATCTCGAAACCCAAAGCAACGAACAGTAGGGTGAGTGATTGTTATTTAACTCCTACTCAACAATGTTTAGCTTTATCATGGCGAGAACAAGTAAATTTTCAATGAAATGATGTCCACTTAGTTGCATTGTTATAGTACTGGTTCACTAAAACAACAGTCTGCAGATAGACATGTTGTCTCACTCAGACACATTATCCTGATTCCGAGACAACCGGTATTTGCTCTTTCTTCTTAAAGATGCATGCTTAGCGCAGAAGCAACAAACACCAATGTAATGGTCTTTAGCTTAAATTACAAACAGTAGAAGCTGGGGATCTAGAATCAGCTATTCGGATGACAGAAGTTGTTGAAGCTATGAATTCTGTGAACTCTGAATAATCTAAATATTTTGTTCTAGGCTTACGAGACATAGGTATTACCGATATTGTTTATAGGAGCCATCTTTGCACCTAGGACAACCAAACAAGCCCATGGCATTACTTTGACCTCATTTTTACAGTCTAGTGACCATGTAAGCGTTTTTTTAATTTTCTTTTTTTCATGAAAGGTCAATAATATTTGGTGTATATTTTTCTTATGTTGATCTATAGACCAGCGGTAGAAAATCAAAAAATAAAATGTAATGAACCCATGGGCTACACACCTATATCATATGTCATTGGAAAGAGGAATTACGGGACTCTCAGAATATTGATGCCGTAAATGTCGGAAGTGGTCACGTTTTTGCATAATTAAGGTCAAAGGTCAAGAGAAATTTGTTTTTCGCTTTCGACTTTCGTTCGAAAAGTGCATTTTCCTTAAAAATGAAATTCAATTCGACAAGTTTGATGGTTTTTACTTGATGGACCACATATTAAGTTAGATTATTGAACCAAAATTCAGAAATGAATGACGTCAATTGACGTCGAAATGACTGTTTTTGGATGGGAATGTGATTTTTCAATGTAAGTGACTCGTATTTGTTTCCATAAAACAATGACCTTGACCCACCCAAGGTCATCCCTATTTACGCAATAATGACGTTTATTTATGTTTCACTATATTTTGTATCTATACTGTTCGATAAAAGGAAGTAAATCAAAACATACCCGATTCGCCCAGCACAGGTATTTTTTTGTATGTCTGCATTTTGTCAGTCCCTAAATAGCTATGAACATTGTACATCTCATGTGAACCCTTGTAGTTTTTATTATTAAAGTGATTGATTCATAAATAAAAACACCTTTTTAGACACTTTGAACGTTTATAACGTAAATATGCATGTTTCATTCACCATCGGAATCCGAAAACCAATTATTATCAGAAAAAATGGGTGTTTGGATAATGCATTTGATCTGGTCAATCGCATATGGAGATATTCAGGGAATCAAATGAATACAGTTGTTTTTATGATTTGTTTGAAAAAAAGAACTCTTGCGTGCTTACGCATCGTCATCTTCGATATCTGTCATGTGTGTAATCACATTGTGACAGAGGTTTAATGCTTGGTAAGGACAAAGTTCTGTGCAAGACAAATTCTGTTCAAAACAAGCACAACCTTTACTACAAACGGAACTTCGTTGCATGCGAGGTCCTGCAAAAAGTCAGATGACATTTGACCTTCAAACAATATTGGTTCAAGACCAAACTTTCCATCTTTGCAACCATGCTCAAGAGGTGATCCAACTGCTGGCTTTGGAATAGGTGCAATTAACCATATCTTTGTTTGGTACGAAGATCTAAGAACATGCTGTTTAAATGTGTCTTCACTCGGAGGAAGTCTCACCAAAGTAGAATATGTGACAGATTCCAATTTTACCCGCAATTTGCTCAGATCGGTATGGCATCGTTTCGACTTTCCCTTCGGATCATACAACCTTGATATCAGTTTTCAGTTTAGATCGACTGAATCATTCCATTCGAGACAAATCACTAAACTGATTGGGTGACTCTTTCAGAGCTTTGAACATAGAGTTCTTCCCGATATCAAAGAATGAAGAAGTGGTATCACACCCAGTTAGAGCATGATCAGCTGGCAAGATCTCACACACAACGGAGCTCAATGACTTGCATAACTCGTGTACAGGGATATAACGTCTACAATCCTTAGTGCTCGTAATAAGTCCTGTTTAAAACCAAAGCTCACTTGCGTTTTTCATATTTGGAAACTAATGTACTAAAAGGACAAGAACATCCGTATCTGGGGATTTCACAACGATGCAACCTTGAACGTTATTCTATTGATACAGTTTGTCAGAATACAGTGCATGCAAAATTATGCGGGTATCAGCCTCTCCTTGTGTGTTTGCCAAACAACTGCAATCTAACATACCATTCTGATTCAGCATTTTAACTGTTTCAGGACTAGAAAATAAACCGGCCAGGTAAAGTGATTACCCTTTTTGGAGAGAACTGTTCTGACGAATATGCTTGGCAATGTAATCGCCGAGAAATCTAATAATATTTTCACCAGAACTAATAAACTTTTTCCAGTCAGGAATAACCCTACATTCAATCAAATGCAGTGAAAACAGACTTGGATCGACGGTCCCGTTCTGTCTTTTTGATAGAGTTTTGAATGTCATATCTATCAAAGATATCGACGACAACGGATGTAAACTGAAAACAAGAGATCTGATTTTTTATAAAAGCAAGTGCCATCTCACCAAAGGTTCTAAACCTTTTTGCATTTATTGATTGCAACAAAGGCATGTCATCTCTGATCAGAGTTGTTCTGGAAATATCAAAAAAATGGGCAGTGTTTGTATTATAGAAACGTTCTGTTCCAGTTGATGTACAAGATCTGCCTTACTTGTTTTGCGCATTGTGCCATCGTCGTGAAACAATTATGTTGGAAAAGACAGAACCTTTTCAACAGTAACGTCCTCTCGACAATTTGCAAGAACCAGTTCCCAACGAAAACTAGCTCAGGATTCATATGAACAGTGACTGTGTCCCCTGAACGACACTTCAGCTTAGCTTTGTGAGTTATATCTTCGAATGACTTCAACTTGGACCGTATTCTAGGATTGTATAAACTACGAGACTGGCCCACAGACAAAGAACCATCAACAAGTGATGTGACCATTTTTGTACCTTCTTCAACACAATTCAATAATGATTCTTGAACTTCCCTAGATGGAAGAAGTTTAAGTTGGCTACCAAACTGTGCCATTTTCCGGAAAACACTCACAACAGTTCCGACAAATGATTTTCTAACAACTTGTAAACATTAATTAAATTCTCTACAAACAATATTTCAAACCATCTTTTGTAACTAAAACGTTACAATTAAAAACAGCAAATGTTAACAATGAAGGGTGGCAACAATTAAATACAGATAATACAAGAATATAAGTAATTATTAAGAAAATATGCTTTGGTCTCGATGCAATAAGATTTGATCGGACTGAGGATTATAATTTTAAAAAGTCACGGGCAAAATATCCGGAATCATGTTGATGTGCATTTAAAAACGGTCCAAACCTCTTAAACTAGTAGAAATTGGAGCTATAATGATAATGTTTTATGTAAACTATGTATACACTTTTGTTTTTAAAAAAGTTTGAGATCAATTTAATGAAACCATTTCTTCTGACATAATTTTAAAAGTGACCGTTAAAATATTTAACACATCTGCTGGTTTCAAAGAAGCCAAACTGATGAAATAAAAGTTATTTTAATAAGATATTTTGAATTATTTTATTCATTTAAGATAGATTTAAAAACTACAAGCGCAACACATTGCCGAAGATGCATAAATCATGCATACTATTGATCTTACTGAGTATGATCGGACTTTCTTCAAAAACGCAGTAATCCTAGAACAATGTAGCTTTCGTGATAACGTGACCATACGATTGTATTACGTCATGTTAAATGTATTAGCTAAAAGCATAATCTAACGTTTGAAAGTATATTTAGGTGTATACTCGATGGGTTGATTTAACTCTTTAAATAAGTGACTTTTTAGATTTCGCCGCTGGCCTACTAATAACAAACCAGATTATCCTGTCGTGAAGACAATTTCATGTGATGTTATTATAGAAAATAAGTATCCTATAATGTTGTTGGGTTATTTTTAAATGAACAAGCTAGATGTCAAAAAAGGAAAACAAACATGTATATGTTTCTATGAACAAATAGACTGATTACATTATAGGAATTTATAATGTTAAAAAGAGGGGTCATTTGTATAATATGATTTGAATAACAGGATGCAACCCTCTGGTGCATTGTGAAAAGTCGTAAGAATGTAAATCCCTGGCGTTCTTGGAATAAGCACGTAAATTTGGCTTGCTGCTCTTCAAACAATGGCAACTTTCTTAATCTTTTTTCTTTTTAGGTTTATATTTTCAACAGTGCTCAAACGACCTTCGGCACTTATAAAAATAAACGTAAAAATTTAAACAGAAAACCGAAGGGAGATAAACCCTGGTTTAATTATGAATGTAAATTTGCCAGAAAAAACTATCGGAAACTTAAAGGAAAATTTAAAAAGGAAATGACGGAAACCCTTAAAAAAAGTAACGGAGACTGAAAAGCATTATAAACATACACTTGATAAGAATAGTAAAAATACCGGAAAAAAATGGCGGAGGAGTTAAACAATCTAAAAGCATCAGATCCGAAGGAGTATTGGAAAATTTTAAACAGAGCTAGGAGAAAAAACAACCCGATATTCCTATGGAAGATTTGTTTAATCTTTTTAAAAATTTAAGCACGGCGCCTGATTTGCCAACTCGGGAGGAAGACCATTTAAGTCATGAACCTTTGGATAATGCTAATTTTGAACAGTTAAATGAGGGTATCAATGCTTATATTTCACAGGAAGAAATGCTTTCTTGTATTAAGAAACTCACAAATAATAAAGTTAGTGGGGAAGATCACATAATAAACGAATATATTAAGTCAACATCGGGCCTGTTCTTGCCAAATTACGAGAAGATACTTAATTTAATTTTTGAAACAGGCATTTTACTAGATATTTGGCTGATAGGGAGTATTAAACCGATATATAAGAATAAAGGCAATCCTTTAGCTCCCAAAAACTTCGTCCAATTACCATTCTTAGTTGTCTTGGCAAACTGTTTACTGCTATTTTAAATGAAAGACTAAGGGCGTTCTCAAAAGAAATTTTTTTGTTAGAAGAAAATCAATTCGGATTTAACAAATCATACTCCACTACAGACAGTATTTTTATATTATTTTCATTTTTCGAAATTTTGAAAAACAAAAAGAAGAAATTATTTTGTGCTTTTGTCAACTTTGAGAAGGCGTTTGACACTGTCTGGAGTGTAGCACTGTGGTATAAACTCCTATTAAATAAAATAAACGGAAAAATGTGCAATGTTATTTTAAGCATGTATAATGATGTTAAATCTTGGATAAATTATAATAATTGTAAATCAGCTTACTTTTCCTGTGATATGGGAGTGAGACAAGGTGAAAATCTGTTTCCTTTTCTGTTTACATTGTTCTTAAGCGATTTGCAAAGCTTCTTGGAAAAAGAAAATCTAACAGGTCTTAAAACAATTTCAGAAAAAATTGAAGAAAATTTAAATATGTATTTGAAACTTTTCGTTCTATTGAATGCAGACGATACTAATATTATGGCTGAATCACGCGAAGATCTACAAGTTCAACTGAATGTTTTTGGAGAATGTTGCAAAAAATGGATATTGAAAGTAAATGCTGAAAAAACAAAAAAAATCATTTTTTCTAGAGGACGACCTCTTGTAGATATATATTTTTCATTAAATGGATCTGAAATAGAAATTGTAAACGAATTTAATTACCTCGGAATACTTTAAAACAGAACTGGAAAATTCAATAAAGCAATCACAAAGCAAGCAGAAAATGCCAAACAGGCTATGTATGAAGTCTTAAAAAGAGGACGCACTCATAACTTATCTGTAGAATACCAACTCGAACTATTTGATAAAATGGTTAAACCTATCTTTCTTTAGGGACACACCATTTAACTTGAAGGGGTGTGGGGGGGGGGGGGGGGGGGGGTGTGGTGGGGGGTTTGTTTCGTTCAGAATTTTTTTTTCGGAAAACACAAGACTTAGAATAATTTTTTTCCAGAAATCAACATTAGGTTATATGACAAAAAATCTGAATCAGATTATTTTGTTTTCCTCCACCAAAATCAGAGTATTTTTTCAGCAACATTGGGAATCAGATTATTTTTTTTAGAAAAAAACTATACCCCCCACCCCCCACCCCCTTCAAGATAAATGGTCGTTCCCTTATGGATCGGAAATTTGGGGATTTAGTAAAAATATTGATTGTCTGGAAAAAAACCAATTATGATTTTGTAAATTACTATTGAAATTAAATTCATCGACACCAAATTATATGATTTATGGGGAACTGGGGCGATTTCCTTTCGAAATTGATATTAAAATAAAGATGGTGTCATTTTGGGCCAGACTTTTATTGAGGAAAGAAACAAAACTCTCGTACTTATCATACAAACTTGCATGCATTCTTTTTATTGAAGAAAACGTTCACTTCGTCTGGATTACATATTTAAAAGAGCTTTTCGATGAAACAGGCTACTCTAGTTTTTGGATAAATCAATATATTCCAAATTCTAATTGGTTAATTTCGAGCATCAAATTACGACTGCGTGATCAATTGAAACAGGGCTGGTACTCCCTAATTGAACACTCCCCAAAAGCATTGAATTATTAAATATTTAAAGAAAATTTCGAATTTGAAAATTACTTTAGAATTTTAGAAGACAAGGATATCTATGCCCTATGCAAAAATTATGTAAATGTATACTAAATATAAATACATCTTTTGTTCTCTAGGCTGTCTCACACCCATGTCTTTGTTGTATATACTGTATATATGTTTATATCTATTCTGTATTTGTTATATGTATATTTATGTCTTCTCTGTACTGTTGTATATGGTTTATGAGAATAAAGATGATTGATTGATTGATTGATTGATTGATTGGTTGATTGATTGATTGATTGATTGATTGAATGATTGATTGATTGATTGATTGATTGATCGATTGATTGATTGAACAAGAGTTTATGAAAACGGTAAATAAACATACTACTCTGAAGACTAGGAAACCATGCCAGCAACCTGCACCTTTAATAAGTAAAGAACTCAGGAAAGCTGTGTACCAATAGAAACAACTACATAACAGATATAATAAATACAAAACAAACTGTAATTGGTAAATCTACAGAAAACAAAGAAATATGGTAGCTAATATTAGGAAAAATTCAATTAAAACAAATGTCTATGAAATATGCATTGGAGGTCCTAAATCTAAAGACTTCTGGTCAAAAATAAAACCTTTCATTACAAATACGGGAAGTAGATTTTCTAAAGATATAATATTATATGAAAACGAAAAGATCATAAACAACCAACAAGCAGTTGTGGGGTGTTTTAATGACTTTTTTTTTATAAATGTGGCCAAAAACCTAGGTAACAATACTGCTGCAAAAACTAACCATCCTAGTATAGATAAAATCAATCAAAATAAAATTAATACATCACATCTTAAATTTACAGAAGTAGCTGAAGATTTTAATAACAGCAATTATAGACCAGTCAGCATTATGTAGATAATATCACACCAATTTTAAAGAGCCATTTATAGCCAACTTGTAGAATTTTTCAATAAACATTTTCATCCATATTTATTTGTTTTCAAATCAGGATATGGATGTCAAACAATACTTCTTATAATAATTGAAGAATGGAAGCTATCTTTAGATCAAAGTAAATGTATCGCAGCGGTATTAATGGACCTTTCAAATCCATTTGATTGCCTGCCACACGACCTTCTAATACAAAAATTAAAACATTTTGTGTCTAAGAATCTCCAATAGAAAACAGTGTACAGCCTTAAGTAACTAGAAACTCTTAGACATACCAGAATCGAAATAATTCATGGAAGCCAGAATGTGTTTTGAGTTTTAACATGGGTGCCTCTGGCTCTGGATAAAATACTAATATTCGCCAACCCATGTTAAAGCTCAAAACACATTCTGGCTTTCATAATTTATTTCTTAAATAACCAGGTGTGTGATTCTAACTCGGGTGAACCTGAAGTTTTCGCTTAGCTGATTATAAGCAGTTTGGTAAAATTCTAATATCAAAATCCTGTGAATTTATAGAATTCTTGTTAACTACGGGATTGTCTGGAGTTGTCACATGCTGTTAATAATAGAATTTGCTTTGCCATCACTGAGTCGATACCTCTGCTGGAAGACTATTAGTCCCCAATGGTATTAGTGTTTCGGTTTATTTATTAGATATATTTATTGTTGAAATTTACAGTTTTTATCTAAATAATGTAATCTTTATAAAAAAAATAAGATTCCACTCGCTCAGGCTTAGGTGACCTTATCAGATTTTTGGCCATCTTGTTTCGACCCTCGCTTGCTCCCAAACACTTACTTTTTAGCGTAGCTGGTTATGGCTATTACAGAAACACGTCGCGTGCACTAATGTTGATATTTACGTTGTATTGCACCAGTTGTCATTTCAATTAAGCTGCTGCAAAAATATGCCAGATTTTTGTCCTACGGGAGCGGTGTATGTGGGAGTGGAAAGAGGGAGGGGACTACGTTTGGCAAAATTGAGTACATTGGCACAACTGGTCTTTGAAAAACAACCCGCATTCATATATTCCCTCAGCATAAAAATTATATGAATCCATATACATTTTTTGTATTTGAAATTCGAAAATTATACCCTTTCATATATTATTCAGTTCTTTATTATAAGGGGCCGTCATGGTCGTGATCGAATCTAGTTGGATTAACAACCACCGATTATATTTGCAATCAGTGCCTATCACCACTAACGGTGTGAGTTCGAGCCCCGTTCATGTGAGGTGTATCCGATACAACATTATGTGATACAGTTTGTCAGTGACGAGACAGGTCGGTGGTTTTGTCCGGCTTCCTCCACCCACAAAACTGACCGCCAGGATATACAATGTAGCTGAAATATTGTTGAAAGTAGCGTTAAACACCATCACTCATTATTTTAGACTAAAGTCCAAAATACATTGGCGAATTGTACACATTCACATAATAAATAATCATATGATTATAGACGATTGTGTCACGACAGTCAAACCATTGTTATAATGGTAGATATACATTTCAACTTTAACACCCCTCAGAGTTTTTACTTTAACATTATTAAAAATGTATGGATACTATATTGAAGTTCATGTTCAAAGAAGAATAAATAACATTCAAAATACAGCGTCAGCGTGTTTCCCGCGTACTTGATTCAGCTCCCCACGAGGTATGTTTGACTTGTACCATATGTTAGAATGTTTCACGGGTTCTTGATCCAACTCTCTACGAGGTGTGTTTTACTTGTACACTACGTTAGGATGTTTAACGGGTACTGGGTCCATCTCTCTACGAGGCGTGCTTCACTTGTGCATAATGTTAGGATGTTTCACGGGTCCTTGTCCCAGCTCTCTACGAGGTGTGTTTTACTTGTACCTTATGTTAGAATATTTCACGGGTACTTGGTCCAGCTCGCTTTCTACGAGGTGTATTTGACTTGTAGCTTACGTTAGGATGCTTCCCGGGTAAGTGACCCTGCTTTCTACGAGGTGTGACTTGTATCTTACGTTAGGATGTTTTACGGGTACTTGGTCAAGCTTTCTATGAGATGTGTTTGACTTGTACCTTACATTAGGATGCTACCCGGGTCTTTGGTCCAGCTCTCTGCGAGATGTTTGACCTGTACCTTATGCTAGGATGTTTCACGGGTCCTTGGTTCAGCTCCCTACGTCTACGAGGTGTGTATGAGTTGTACCTTATGTTAGGATGCTTGTCAAGTACTTGTTCCAGTTCACTACGTGTTTCATTGTGCATAATGTTAGGATGTTTCCTGGGTACTAAGTCAAGCTCTAGACGAGGTGTGGTTGACTTGTACCTTACATTATAATGTTTCACGGGTCCTTAGTTCAGCTCTCTACGAGGTGTGCTTGACATGTACCTTACGTTAGGATGTTACCCGGCTCCTTGGTCCAGCTCTCTGCAGTGTGTGTTTGACTTGTACCATATGCTAGGATGTTTCATGGGTACTAGGTCCAGCTCTCTACGTCTACGAGGTGTGTATGTGTTGTAACTTATGTTAGGATGTTTCCCGGGTACTTATTCAAGCTCTCTATGAGGTGTGTTTCACTTGTAGCTTATGGTAGGTTTGCCCAGCTCTCTAGGAGGTGTGTTTGACTCGTACCTTACGCTAGGATCTTTCCTGGCTATTTGGCTCATCGCTCTACAAGATGTGGTTGACTTGTACCTGAGTAAGAATGTTGCACGGGTACTTGGTCCAGCCCTCTACGAGGGCCCGGGTGGCTCAATGAGTTAGGTAGTTGTATTACCTAGCAACTCATACAAGCTTATCACCAATACGGCATAGGTTCGCACCCAACATTGTAAATTACAAAAAAAGGTGCACTCGACTCGCAGCCGCAAGTGATAAAGCTTACCAGTTCCTTCACCACGGCTTCTTCCACCACTAAAACTGGTCGCCATGATATAGCTGAAATATTGCTGAGAGTGGCACTAAGTACCAACAAATCAAATGAAATCAAATGTACTTAAGCTGAGAAAAATTATTATTAAAAGTACTTCGCCCATTTCACTACAAGTTGTGCTTGTCTTGTACCTTATGTTAGGATGTTTGAGGAGTAAAAGTTTGTGTCTAGCTTTCTACAATGTCTAATTGGCTTGTACCTTATGCTAGGATGTTTAACAGGTATGTGTCTATTCCACTACTCGGTGTGATTGACTTGTATCTTATCTTAGGAAGCTTACTAGGTATTTGTTTAGTTCACTACTCGGTGTGGTTGACTTGTACCATATATTAGGAAGTTTACTAGGTATTTGTTTAGTCCTCTACTAAGTGTGTTTGACTTGTTTGTTTGACTTTTTTATTATGCTAGGAAGCTTACCAGATATGTGTCTAGTTAATTTCGAGGTCTGTTTGACTTGTACCTTGTGTTGGAAAGTTTACCAGGTATTTATGGATGGTTTGCTGAACAATAAGAATAAAACGTAGATATCAAATACAGTATGCACAACACGTTTCTGAAATAAATTCTGTCTTCTAAGACCCTAATCTTGGAGATTTCAAATTTCAAAGACATACAAATTCAATTCAATCATGCACTGACAATGAGGGTTAAGGTATGTGCTAGTTTTTTTATGTGCATCAACATATCTAGTCAAGCACTCCCATAGTGACTGGAGAAACAGTTTTCTGACAGTTGTAGTTGCCATTTTATTTTCAAACAACAGTAATAAAACTATGCAATGAAGTTTACTGTCAATTTTATTTACACTTGATCCTTTGATGTTGTAACTCAAAAATGGAATATAAAAAGCTTACAGACAGTCGACATGGATGGATCTTTGGTACAGAAGATCTAACACATACACCGTATAAACTTACATAATATAACAAACATGGCATAATAAACACCCAGGAGGTGTAATCGCTCATCTGGTGTTCAATTTGACTTCTAAATTTTATAGAAAATAATCAGCCAATTCTTTTTGTTTTTGCCATTTAATGAATTTCTACTAATAATAATGCCAGCCATTTTGGATGACGGACAGAGGGTAGGGATATCACACTTAAGAATGTCTGCATGCCAAATACATATACGTTTTACTATTCAAATCCCATAGGGTTCTACAATGTATGTTAAAACTATGTCTGCTCATGGCAGCCATCTTGGATGGAGGTCGTGGTCACCGGATACAATTTTGAAAGTATTCTACCCAAGGACCATCCATGTCATGTTTGCTTTAAATTTGCTGACTGGTTTCAGAGGAGAAGACATTTAAACAATTTTCCCATAGGTCCTATGTTAAAACTATGTCCGCTGACGGCGGCCATTTTGGACCGAGATCGGGGTCACTGAACACATTTTTGGCAGTTGACTACCTAAGGACAATCGATGACATGTTTGCTATATTGGCTGACTGGTTTCAGAGGAGAAGATTTTAAAACATTTTCCCCCATAAGGTCCTATGTTAAAATATGTCTGCTGAAGGTGGCCATCTTGGATGGAGGTCAGGTTCAACGAACACAATTTTGAAAGTTGACCATTTAAGGACCATTCATGCCATGTTTGCTTTAAATTGGCTTACTGGTTTCAGAGGGGGAAAAATAAACATTTTCCCCATAGGGTTCAATGTTAAAGCTATGTCAGTTGACGGTGGCCATCTTGGATGGAGGTCGGGGTCACATGACCAAATTTTGAAAGTTGACCATCTAAGGACCATTCATGCCATGTTTGCTTTAAATTGACTTACTGGTTTCAGAGGAGAAGACTTTTAAACATTTTTCCCATAGGGTCCTATGTTAAAATTAGGTCGAGTGATGGCGACCATCTTGAATTTCCGATCGGTAAACGATTCACAAGTTTAGTACAGGACCACCCAATTATCATTCCTGCAAAGTCACAATTCAATTGGCTTGGTGGTTTCTGACAAGAATCTTTTTTAAATTTCATCCAATCAGAACACGTCATTGGCCCTGGCAGCCATGTTGAATTTCCGATCTACACCAAAAACACAAATCTGGTAGAGGACCATCCAATGAACATTTCTGGCAAGTTGAAATTTGTTCGTCGGTTTCAGAGAAAGAGAGTTAAATGTGAAAATCTAACGGACGGACGGACGACAGACTCTTACCCATGACAAAAGCTCACATGGCCTATGGCCAGGTGAGCTAAGAAAAACATGCTTGATGATGGAAATGTATAAAAAATTAAGTAAGAGAATACACTCCAACCGGTAGAATCATCATCATATAGTTACATATAAAAATTGATTAATAAAAATAATCCAATGTTTCATAGAAATAAATGACACGCAAATTGATTACTTAAAACAAAAGTTAGTTCATTAACAATTTCTTACTGACAAATGAGTAAAATGACAAATGATGGTTTTCTCCCCAAAGCCAGCAACAATAAATGTTATTATACTTTATGCAAATTTCTTACATTTTCCATTCATTTCATTGGTCAAGCGGCATTTGTTAATATTCACTAACCTTTTATAAGCCCGCCCATCCCTAAAATTAACACCCGTTGAACCCGAAGTTTGCCGATCCGGAAAAATGAACACCCGCTCCGGCCGAAGATTACCGATTTTGAAAATTCTAAAATTAAAAAAAGAGAAATTGTTCAAAATTTTCAAAAAAATTTAAAATTAAAGAAATATTCAAAAAGTTCAAAATTTTCATAAGATTTCAAAATTTTCAAAAAAAATCAGTTTTCATAAGATTTCAAAATTTTAAGACATGTACTTAAATAATAATATTGATAAATGATAAAATAATTATAGCCTACCTTGAAAATTATATATGCAATAGTCAGAACATAGAAGCAAACATGTGATATTATTGTACCTCAGAATATGAGCATCACTACAAAATTTTCTACATTGAAATTGCTATTTTACTCCTTTTCCAGTTGTTTGACTATTGAGCGGTACATAGTTTTTAAGACTATGGACCGGCAATGTGAATCGTTTTCGCGGATTTTTAGTTCCGCGACCGGACTGAATAAAAGTTTTATATTTATTCGGAACACTTGGACTTCATTGTCTATTAACGAAAACTCTGAAATTTTCAAAAAATTTCTATAATTTGTAAAATTTCGAAAATTTCGAAAATTTCGAAAATTTCGAAAATTCTAAAATAAAAAAAAATTTAAATTTAAAGTTCAAATTTTCAAAATATTCACAAAATTTCAAAATTTCAAAAATTTCAAAATTTCATAAAAACTTTCTCAAAAGAATCAAACTTTAATGAATGACTGCGGAAATAGCAAAACAATGTCCATGAGACAATATTCAGATTAATAATGCAAAATACTGGCAAAAGATGCATGATTTTATTGGTCTTTATCATTTTGAGGTCATCATTCAACTATGAATCTAATATTTTTTGGTAAAATAAAATACTTATAGACTGTATATTCGGGAATAGCAAATTTGTTGTCTCTTTCGCCTCGGTCAATAGTCAGTGTCTCGGGGACAACAAACTTGCTATTCCCTCATACCCATTCAATAAGTATATAATATTTATCAAAATATACAATTAACATTTTACATTAATTGTTATGTTATTATCTTGTTAAAGTTGTTGCTATTTGATGTTTTGTTGTTGTTAATGTAAGGAAACTATCTTAATTTATGACTTTTTATTGTTTAGCAATTGTCCTAATAACATAATGCACCCTTGAATCATTAGGCATTCAGTATAATAAAAAAAACATACTGCCCTTGGATGAAGGTGTTAGGGTGATTAACACCTTCATCCAAGGGCAGTATGTTTATAATATCAACTATTCATGATTGTCTCCCATATATAGATAATAATAAATGATATAATGTATTCATGTTTGTCTTCTATATATAGACAATAATAAATGATATAATGTATTCATGTTTGTCTTCTATATATACAAATGTAGACACTAATAAATGATATAATGTATGCATGTTTGTCTTCAATAAATAGACAATAATAAATCACATACACTTTTCATGTTTGTCTTCTATATATAGAAAATAATAAACGATATACTGTATTCATGTCTGTCTTCTATATATAGACAATAATAAATGATATAATGTATTCATGTTTGTCTTCTATATATAGACAATAATAAATGATATAATGTATTCATCTGTGTCTTCTATATATAGACAATAATAAATGATATAATGTATTAATGTTTGCCTTCCATATATAGACAGTAATAAATGATATAATGTATTCATGTTTTTCTTCCATATATAGACAATAATAAATGATATAATGTATTCATGTTTGTCTTCCATATATAGACAATAATAAATGATATAATGTATTCATGTTTACCTTCCATATATAGACAATAATAAATGATATAATGTATTCATGTTTGTCTTCCATATATAAACAATAATAAATGATATAATGTATTCATGTTTTTCTTCCATATATAGACAATAATAAATGATATAATGTATTCATCTGTGTCTTCTATATATAGACAATAATAAATGATATAATGTATTCATGTTTGTCTTCTATAAATAGACAGTAATAAATGATATAATGTGTTCATGCTTGTCTACCATATATAGACAATAATAAATGATATAATGTATTCATGTCTGTCTTCTATATATAGACAATAATAAATGATATAATATATTCATGTTTGTCTTCTATATATAGACAATAATAAATGATATAATGTATTCATGTTTGTGTTCTATAAATAGAGAGTAATAAATGATATAATGTATTCAATTTTGTCTTCTATTATATAAATAACTTATACATGTAGTAGTTTTTCATGTTATTCTCTTCTCTTTACAAGCAAACAATGTTTTCAGTGAAAAATGAGAATTTGACTTAGTCAAACAAAGTATTTTCAATTAATTTTATATGTTTTCCAATGTTACCAAAGGCCCTTCCAATATCTCTTAGTGCTGGTCTTACATTATATTTATAACAGTTCTGTTCCCAGGCTTTCAGGATATCACAATTTAACCGTACTAAGTCTCTCTGTGACTGTTTGTATTTAATCTGTTCCCAGTCTTGGAATGGCATACCAAGCTCCAGAAGGAACTGTAAAGACTTGCTTCCAACTAAAGGTGCAAGTTTATCAGTAAATTCGTCTGTTAACACAAGATCCCATTTTTCTGGTTCCAAATCTAAAATTACAAAACATAACAAAATAAAACCAATTTGATTTAAGACGTCGCATGTAAAATAGTTTCTAATTAATTGATTATGCGCAGTAATGTTAATTTACATACCGTTTCTCAAATAATTAAAATAAATATGCATATCGTTACTGAAACTAGAGGCTCAGAACGTAACTGAGCCTGTGTCGCTCACCTTTCATTCTGCTCTGAGGAAACTTAATACAGGACCTTCCATAGCCTATAGGTGCTCCCACCAAATTTCGGTTCGTTTTGGCAAAGAAGTTTCAGAGAAAAAGATTTTTAGAAAGTGAACAATCTAAAACAAGAATTGCTTCTGGCAACCATGTTTGTTAATGGATCAAAACGAAATGAGCAATCTCTGTAGAGGACCTTCCATAGATGCTGCTTACCTAGTTTCATATCATTTGGCTAAGCAGTTTCAGAGGAAAAGGTGTTTTAGAAATCGAACAATAAGAAACAAGAATTGCCTATGACGGCAATGTTTGTTAACGGATCAAAACGGAATGAGCAATTCCCATAGAGGGCCTTCCATAGATGATTTCCCACCAAGTTTCGGTCTATTTGGCCTATCTGTTTCAGCGTAGAAGATTTTTAGAAATTGACCAATCAGAAAAAAAGATTGTCTGTGTTAGCCATGTTTGTTAACAGATTGGGACAAAATGAATAATCTTTATAGAGGACCGCCCATATATGCTTCCTTCCAAGTTTTAGTTCATTTGGCCAAGCGGTTACAGAAGAATTCTTAAAATCAGCCAATCAGAAACAAGCGTTGCCTATGGCAGCCATATTTGTTTACTGATTGGGAGGAAATGAGCAATTTTTTTAGAGGGCCTTCCATAGATGCTTCCTACCAAGTTTCAGTTCATTTGGCTGAGGCATATTTATCTGTAATTCAATTCATAGTATTTATATTTAAATTAGAGTTATCTCCCTTTCCACACAAAAAATGTTTTTTTTAGAAAGCATGCAATCATAAACATGAATTGCCTGTTGCGGCCATGTTTGTTAATGGATCGGGATTAAATTAGCAATTTTATAGAGGACCTTCCATAGATGCTTCCGACCAGTTTTCGGATCATTTGGTTATGCGGTTTTAGGGGAAAAATTCAGAAATAAACCAATCAGAAACAAGAATCACCTGTGGTGGCCATGTTTGTTAATGGATCAGGAGAAAATGAGCAATATTTATAGAGGACCTTCCATAGATGCTTCCTACCAAGTTTCGGATCATTTGGCCAAGCGGTTTCAGAGGAGAAGAATATTAAAAATCAGCCAATCAGAAACAAGAATCGCCTGTGGTGGCCAGGTTTGTTAATGGACCGGGACAGAATGAGCAATCTTCATAGAGGACCTTCCATAGATGCTTCCTACCAAGTTTCGGATCATTTGGCCAAGCGGTTTCAGAGAAGATTTTTAAACAGAAATCCACCAATCAGGAAAAAAATTGCCTGTAGCGGCCATATTTGTTAATGGATCGGAACGAAATGAGCACTCTTTATAGAGGATCGTCCATAGATGCTTCCTAGCAAGTTTCCTTTCATTTTATCGAAGCGGTTTCAGAAGAGAAGAATTTTTAGAATCAGAAAGAAGCATCACCTGTGGCGGCCATGTTCTTTATCGGATCGGGACGAAATGAGCAATCTCTATAGAGGACCTTCCGTACATGGTTCTTACCAAGTCTCAGTTCATTTGGCTGAGGGGTTTTAGAAACATTTTTATCTGTAATTCAATTCAGAGATAACTGCATTTTGAATATAAACAAAATATATCTATATTTAAACTAGAGTTATCTCCCTTTTAACAGAAAAAAAGATTTTTTAGAAATCAATCAATCAGAAACAAGAATCACCTGCGGTGGCCATGTTTGTTAATGGATCGGGACAAAATGAGCAATCTTTATAGAGGATCTTCCATAGATGCTTTCTACCAAGTTTCAGTTCATATGGCTGAGGGGTTTCTGAGGAGAAGATCGCGAGTGGCGACCATGTTTGTTAATGGATTGAGACGGAGTGAGCAATCTTGATAGAGGACCTTCCATAGATGCTTCCTACCAAGTTTCGGTTCATTTGGTCAAGCGGTTTCAGAGGAGAAGATTTTTAGAAATCGACCAATTATAAATATAGATTGCCTGTGGAGGTCATGTTTGTTAATGGATCGGAGTGAGCAATCTTGACAGAGGACCTCCCGTAGATGCTTCATACCAAGTTTCAGTTCATTTGGCTGAGGGGTTGCAGAGGCATATTTATCTGTAATTCTATTCCCTTTCCACACAAACAATATTTTTTCTAGAAAGCATGCAATCATAAACATAAATTGCCTGTGGCGGCCATCTTTGTTAATGGATCGAGATGAAATTAGCAAACTTGATAGAGGACCTTCCATACATGTTTCATACCAAGTTTCGGGTCATTTGGCCATGCGGTTTCAGAGGAGAATTTTAGAAATAGACCAATTAGAAAGAATCACATGTGGTGGCCATGTTTGTTCATTTGATCAGGACAGAATGAGCAATCTTGATAGAGGACCTTCCATAGATGCTTCTTACCAATTTTCGGAACATTTAGCCAAGCGGTTTCAAAGGAGAAGATTTTTAAAATTCAACCAATCAGAAATAAGAATTGCCTGTGGCGGCCATATTTGTTAATGGATGGGAACAAAATGAGCAATCTCTATAGAGGACATTCGATAGATGGTTCCTACCAAGTTTCAGTTCATTTGGCTGAGGGGTTTTAGAGGCATATTCAGAGATAACTGCATTTTAAATATAGACAAAATGTATCTATATTTAAACTAGAGTTATCTCCCTTTTAAACGAAACAATGATTTTTTTTTAAATGAATCAATCAGAAACAAGAATCGCCTGCGGTGGCCATGTTTGTTAACAGATCAAGATGACATTAGCAATCTTTATAGAGGACCTTCCATAGATGCTCCATACCAAGGTTCGGTTCATTTGGCTAAACGGTTTCAGAGGAAAAGATTTTAAAAAAATAGTCCAATCAGAAGCAAGAATTGCCTGTGGTGGCCATGTTTGTTAATGGATCGGGACAACATGAGCAATCTTTATAGAGGACCTTCCATAGATGCTTCCTACCAAGTTTCAGTTCATATTGCTGAGGGTTTCAGAGTAGAAGATCGCCTGTGGTGGCCATGTTTGTTAATGGATCAGGACGAATGAGCAATCTTTACAGAGGATCCATAGATACCTCCTACAAAGTTTCAGTTCAATTGGCTGAGGTGTCTTAGAGGTATATATATCTGTAATTCAATTCATAGTATCTATATCTAAATTAGAGTTATCTCCCTTTCCACACCATTTTTTTTTTTTAGAAAGCATACAATCATAAACATGAATTGCCTGTGGCACCCATGTTTGTTAATGGATCGGGATCAAATTGGAAATCTCTATAGAGGACCTTTCATAGATGCTTCCTACCAAGTTTCGGTTCATTTGGGTAAGCTGTTTCACAGGAAATGATTTAAAAAAATAGGTCAATCAGAAACAGGAATTGCCCGTGGTGACCATGTTTGTTAATGGAACGGGACAAAATGAGCAATCTTTATAGAGGACTTTCCATAGATGCTTCCTACCAAGTTTCAGTTCATATGGCTGAGGGGTTTCAGAGGAGAAGATTAAAATGTGAAAAGTTAACAGATCACAGACGACAGACAACAGACGATGGACGACGGACGCCAAGCGATGGCAGAAGCTCACCTTGCCTTTGGCAAGGTGAGCTAAAAATTTAAATAAATGACGATGTAGTAATTAGCTTTATATACCTCAAATAACTTACATACTCAAACAATTTGGATTGAAATTGTGTCTTTATCAACATAGATATAATCATGTAAAAATATTAAAGTGTATTTTGGGGGCGTCTTAGCTTGATTGTGTACTAGTTACATTTACTTCTACCTATGGTAGCTGCGATGGTCATGATTTTATGATAGTAATATTTATTTATATCTATGGTGGCTGTCATGGTCATGATTGTATGATAGTTAGATTTACTGTTACCTATGATAGCTGTCATGGTTATGTTTGTATAGTAGTAAGATTTACTTCTATGCCTATGGTAGCTGTCATGGTCATGGTTGTATGATAGTAGGATATATTTCTATACCTATGGTAGCTGTCATGGTCATGGTTGTATGAAAGTAAGATTTACTTCTATACCTATGGCAGCTGTCATTTTCATGTTTGTATGATATTAGGATTTACTTCTATCTATGGTAGCTGTCATGGTCATGGTTGTATGATAGTAATATTAACTTCTACCTTTGGTAGCTGCCATGGTTATGTTTGTATGATAGTAAGATTTACTTCTATCTATGGTAGCTGTCATGGTCATGAGTGTATGATAGTAGGATTGACTTGTATCTATGGTAGCTGTCATGGTCATGATTGTATGATAGTAGCATTTTACCTCTATATATGATAGCTGTCATGGTCATGATTGTATGATAGTAGGATTTACTTCTACCTATAGTAGCTTTCATGGTCATGATTGTATGATAGTAATATTTACTTCTACCTATTGTGGCTTTCATGGTCATGATTGTATGATAGTAGGATTTACTTCTACCTATAGTAGCTTTCATGGTCATGATTGTATGATAGTAATATTTACTTCTACCTATTGTGGCTTTCTTGGTCATGATTGTATGATAGTAAGATTTACTTCTACCTATGGTAGCTGTCATGGTCATGATTTTATGATAGTAAGATTTACTTCTACCTATGGTACCTGTCATGGTCATGATTGCATGGTAGTAAGATTTACCTCTACCTATTGTAGCTGTCATGGTCATGATTGATTGAAAGTAGGATTTACTTCCACCTATGGTGGCTGTTATGGTCACGATTGTATGATAGTAAGATTTACTTCTACCTATGATATCTGTCATGATAGTATGATAGTAGGAATATACTTCTACCTATGATAGCTGTCATGGTCATGGTTGTATGATAGTAGGATGTACTTCTATCTATGGTATCTGTCATGGTCGTGATTGTATGATAGTAAGATTTACTTCTACCTTTGGTGGCTGTCATGGTTGTATGATAGTAGGATTTACTTCTACCTATGGTGGCTGTCATGGTCATAATTGTATGATAGTAAGATTTACTTCTACCTATGATATCTGTCATGGTCATGATTGTATGATAGTAAGAATTACTTCTACCTAAGGTGGCAGTCATGGTCATGGTTGTATGATAGTAGGATTTACTTCTGCCTATGATAGCTTTCATGGACATGATTGCATGATGGTATAATTTACTTCTACCTATGGTGGCTGTCATGGTCATGATTGCTTGATAGTAGGATTTACTTCTGCTCCTGATAGCTGTCATGGTCATGATTATATGATAGTAAGAATTACTTCTATCTATGATAACTGTCATGATCATGATTGTATGATAGTAGGATGTATTTGTACCTATGATAGCTGTCATGGTAATGACTGTATGCTAGTAGGATGTACTTCCAGGTATGTGGCTGTCGTGGGCATGATTATAATGGCAGCATAATTGTAATATTCAATCATTTGGGTTTTTTTTTATAAAAGTTGTGATGCTCTTTTATTGGTTGTCAGATTACGCTTTTTGAGCCTGAATAATGAAAACGCTTGGCTACTCTAAATATCCATATTGTATTGTTTGATTTTTAGTTTGCTTTGCTTAAGTTTTGCTGTTTTGTTACCACCTTTGCTTTGTCAATCGAGATTATCGTTTGAGATCTGTTCATTATCATTATCAGTATTCTACTTACCAAAATCTATAAATTTGTCACGCAGGACCTGTAATTAATTAAATAAATATTAATAGACAATAATCTATCTAACAATAATGTTAGAAAGCAGTGTGTAACATAACATTTATAATTACATGTAATAGGCAGATCTTTTGAACTTAAGGTTAGATAAATCTCATAATTGGCTGTAATATAACTCTAATAAAAAGATAGAGATATAGTGTACTGCACACCACGTGGTCTTATCAAACCATGAAAACAATTAACTAAAATAATAGAAAGATAAGTGTATCATTTGGTTCATCAATTAATTTAGTAATAATTGATAATAGTACATGTATGTTTGTAATTTTCATTTTCTGAATGTGAATGAAAGGGAGTGTATTTTTTTTTACTCATTATGATATTTTCCCTGGTCAAGTGACCTGTGTAAACCACAGGGGTCTATGTAGCTCCCATGAAAAATTGGTTGCAGATGAGAAGATTTTTAGAAATCCACCAATCAGAAACAAGAATTGCCTGTGGCGGGCATGTTTGTTAACGAATCGGGACGAAATGAGCAATCTTTATAGATCTTCCATGGATGCTTATTGCAATGTACCAAGTGTCGGTTCATTTGGTAAAACGATTTCAGAGTTGAATTTTTTTTAGAAATCAATGGATCAGAAAACAGAATGGCCTGTGGCGGTCATTGTCTGTTGACGGATTGCTTCCTACCAAGTTTCGACTCATTTGGCCAAGCGGTTTCAGAGGAGAAGATTTTTTAGAAATCAACCAATCAGAAACAAGAATGGGTTATGTTGGCCATATTTTTTTAACGGATCCGGACAAATTGACCAATCTTTATAGACGAACTTCTATAGATGCTTCCTACCAAATGTCAGTTCATTTGGGAAGGTGGTTTCAGACGAGAAGACTTTTTAGAAATCAACCAATCAAAAACAAGAACGGCCTGTGGTGGTCATGTTTGTTAACGGCTCGGAACTAAATGAGCAGTCTTTGTAGAGGACATACCAAGGTACTTCATACCAAGCTTTGATTCATTTGGCCAGGCGGTTTCAGAGGAGAAGATTTTTTAGTAATCAACAGATCAAAACAAGAATGGCCTGTGGCGGCCATGTTTGTTACCGGATCGGGACGAAATCAGCAATCGTTATAGAGGACCTTCCATAGATGCTTCTTACCAAGTTTCGGTTCATTTGGCCAAGCAGTTTCAGAGGAGAATAATTTTATAAATCGGCCAATCAGAAACAATAATTGTCTGTGGCTGCCATGTTTGTTAATGGATCGGGACAAATTTAGAATTATTTATAGAATACCTTCCATAAATGCTACCTACCAAATGTCAGTTCATTTGGGAAAGCAGTGTCATAGGAGAAGATTTTTTTTAAATCAACCAATCAGGGAAACAAATGGCTTATGGGGGCCATGTCTGTTACCGGATTGGAACTAAATGAGCAATCTTTATAGAGGGCCTTCCAATGATGCTTCCTACCAAGTTTTGATTCATATGGCTAAGCGGTTTCAGAGGAGAAGATTGTTTTTAGAAATCAACCAATCAGAAAAAAGAATGGCATGTGGCGGCCATGTTTGCTAACGGATCGGGATATAATTACCAATATTTGTAGACGACCTTCCATAGATGCTACATGCCAAATTTCAGTTCATTTGGGAAAACGGTTTCAGAGAAGATTTTTTAGAAATCAACCAATCAAAAACAAGAATGGCCTGTGGCGGCCATGTTTGTTAACGGATCGGAACTAAATGAGCAATCTTCATAGAGGACCTTCCAATAATGCTTCCTACCAAGTTTTGATTCATCAAAGAAACAGCTTAAAACATTTATTGTCAATCGGATTGCCGAAATAAAGGAACTTACAACTGAACATCGATGGAAATACTGTCCAATTCAATACAACCCTACCGATCTTTTATCACGTGGAATACCTCTTGAAGAACTGAAAAGCTGCACATTATGGATGCGCGGACCCGAATGGTTAACAAACGAGAAAAACTGGCCTTCGGAATTTACTACTAAAAATGTGCTGACTACAATAGGCGAAAACGAAGAAGATAGTGAAATCTCGAGTGAAACTAAACAAATTCAGAACAGTATTTTGAATATAATCGAGGTCAATGCTCATTCCGGAAAATCGTTCGTATCTTTGCATATGTCTTAAGATTTCTTTACAATTGCCGCACTAAAGGATGTGAGAAACTAATTGCAGATTATCGTACACCAAAGGAGATTAATGCTGCAACTTTAAACTTAGTAAATGCTGTACAGCTGCAAGGATATAGTGAAATTTTGGACTGCTTGGCATCAAAATCTAGACATCATTTAGTACGTCAGTTGCATCTATATCTTGACAGTGATGGATTAATACGATGCGGTGGACGCATAAATAATGCCCCACTTCCGGACGATGCGAAATTCCCGTACTTATTACCAAAGAAAAACAGACTCACATCTTTACTAATATCGGACATTCATATACAAAATCAACATTGTGGAATAGGGAATTACAATCACTTATCTGAGACAAAACTTTTGGATTCCGTCAGCGAGACAGGAAGTAGCATGCGTTATTCGGAAATGCGTTAGTTGTACAAAAGTTACCGGAAAGCATACAGAGCACCAGTCCCACCTCATTTACCGAAAGATAGATTATCATCAGAATCGCCAATTACCGTCTCGGGAGTAGATTTTAGTTGGGGCACTTCAAGTGAAAGGAAAAATTGGACAAAATCGCAAAGTATATATGTGCCTTTTCACGTGCGCCAATGCGACGGCTATTCATTTAGAAGTTGTTCTTAATTTAACGGGGGAATCATTTTTATTAGCTTTCCGAAGATATAAGCCGAAAATCAATACCACAAACAATGATAAATGACAACGCCACTACATTTATTGCCGCTGCGGAGGAAATACGGAATTTAACTGAATCAAGAACTCTTCACAATAAACTAAGTAAATACGGAACTTCATGAAAGTTTATACCTAAGCGTGCCCCATGGTACTGTGGATTTTGGGAGAGGATGGTAGGACTCACAAAGAACTGTCTTAAGAAAGTGCTTGAATATTCATACATAAACTATGCATTCGAAATCGAAGAAAATTTGAGCAATAGGTCACTTCATTACATATCGTCGGACATTTCTGATTTGGAACAGCTCACCCCGTCGCATCTGTTATATGGAAGGCAAATTAAATCGTTTCCATATCCAGACGTGAATACAGTAGAAAGTGACTGCAACAATACATTCTTAAATCATCATGTTACTTTAAATGAACAAACGAAGAGAAGATTCCACTTAATTGAACATTTCTTGACAAGATGGAAACACGATTACTTAACGACTTTGCGTAAATTTCACAGAGTCTCAAAGGCAACAATATTTAGAGGATGAAATTAGATGATGTTGTTCAAATACATGATGATAACCTACCACGCACGAATTGGAAAATTGGTGTAATTGAAGAACTTTCTTATGGAAATGACAATCTGGTACGATCTGCAAAATTGCGAACACCGAAAAGTGTGATGAACAGACCGATTGTGAAGTTATATCCGCTCGAGATTTGTGAATCTGATGATGCAAGTAGATGTATACTGACGGTTAAATTCGAGGCAATGGAAAAAATTCGGAAATGGACTAAATGACTGTGATTTAAATTTACCCATTTTAATGATTTATCATAGTGATAGTAATTATATTTTTCTATTAGGAATTTGTATGAAGAGACAGTAATTTTAAATATTCATTAATTTCATTAAGTGAAAATAATTTTAATCTAATTTATTTTATATTGAGATATGTATTTGAACTTTAAGCACATTGTTTCAATTCATTTAAAGAGGCTTTATTTAGGCCCCGGAGAATGTTGAGAAATGTACGGACTTTAGCGTGACGTTATCCGGACGTTGCTAAGGAACGTACGTCATTGCTCTACTCTTGACTTGTTATGTCAGTTGTTAATCAATCTATGGAAGAAAGTAGTATACAATACGGACTAAAACCGTTAGAGCATATACATACTACTTCAGGGATCACAGTTAGGGACCACATAAAATTTACGTATACATACTACTTCAGGGTTCAACATTAGGGACCAAAGATGATTGACGTGTACATACTACTTCAGTGTTAGCAATTAGGGACTACAGACGATTGACGTGTACATACTACTTCAGTGTTAACAATTAGGAATTAAAGATTATTGACGTGTACATACTACTTCAGTGTTATCAATTAGGGACCAAAGATGATTGACGTGTACATACTACTTCAGTGTTAGCAATTAGGGACTACAGACGATTGACGTGTACATACTACTTCAGTATTAACAATTAGGGACTAAAGATGATTGACGTGTACATACTACTTCAGGGTTCACAATTAGGGACGAAAGATGATTGACGTGTACATACTACTTCAGTGTTAACAATTAGGGACTAAAGACGATTGACGTGTACATACTACTTCAGGGTTCACAATTAGGGACTAAAGATGATTGACGTGTACATACTACTTCAGTATTAACAATTAGGGACTAAAGATGATTGACGTGTACATACTACTTCAGGGTTCACAATTAGGGACCAAAGATGATTGACGTGTACATACTACTTTAGTGTTAACAATTAGGGACTAAAGACGATTGACGTGTACATACTACTTCAGGGTTCACAATTAGGGACTAAAGATGATTGACGTGTACATACTACTTCAGTGTTAACAATTAGGGACTAAAGACGATTGACGTGTACATACTACTTCAGTATTAACAATTAGGGACTAAAGATGATTGACGTGTACATACTACTTCATGGTTGACAATTAGGAATTAAAGACGATTGACGTGTACATACTACTTCAGTATTAACAATTAGGGACTAAAGATGATTGACGTGTACATACTACTTCAGTATTAACAATTAGGGACTAAAGACGATTGACGTGTACATACTACTTCAGTATTAACAATTAGGGACTAAAAACGATTGACGTGTACATACTACTTCAGTATTAACAATTAGGGACTAAAGACGATTGACGTGTACATACTACTTCAGTGTTAACAATTAGGGACTAAAGACGATTGACGTGTACATACTACTTCAGTGTTGACAATTAGGGACTAAAGACGATTGACGTGTACATACTACTTCAGGGTTCACAATTAGGGACTAAAGACGATTGACGTGTACATACTACTTCAGGGTTCACAATTAGGAAATAAAGACGATTGACGTGTACATACTACTTCAGTATTAACAATTAGGAACTAAAGACGATTGACGTATACATACTACTTCAGTATTAACAATTAGGGACTAAAGATGATTGACGTGTACATACTACTTCAGTGTTAACAATTAGGGACTAAAGACGATTGACGTGTACATACTACTTCAGGGTTCACAATTAGGAACTAAAGACGATTGACGTGTACATACTACTTCAGTATTAACAACTAGGGACTAAAGATGATTGACGTGTACATACTACTTCAGTGTTAACAATTAGGAAATAAAGACGATTGACGTGTACATACTACTTCAGTGTTAACAATTAGGGACTAAAGACGATTGACGTGTACATACTACTTCAGGGTTCACAATTAGCGACTAAAGACGATTGACGTGTACATACTACTTCCGGGTTCACAATTAGGAACTAAAGACGATTGACGTGTACATACTACTTCAGTGTTAACAATTAGGGACTAAAGATGATTGACGTGTACATACTACTTCAGTGTTAACAATAAGGGACTAAAGACGATTGACGTGTACATACTACTTCAGTGTTAACAATTAGGGACTAAAGATGATTGACGTGTACATACTACTTCAGTGTTAACAATTAGGGACTAAAGACGATTGACGTGTACATACTACTTCAGTGTTAACAATAAGGGACTAAAGACGATTGACGTGTACATACTACTTCAGTGTTAACAATTAGGGACTAAAGACGATTGACGTGTACATACTACTTCAGGGTTCACAATTAGGAATTAAAGACGATTGACGTGTACATACTACTTCAGTGTTAACAATTAGGGACTAAAGACGATTGACGTGTACACACTACTTCAGGGTTTACAATTAGGAATTAAAGACGATTGACGTGTACATACTACTTCAGTGTTAACAATTAGGGACTAAAGACGATTGACGTGTACATACTACTTCAGTGTTAACAATTAGGGACTAAAGAAGATTGACGTGTACATACTAATTCAGTGTTAACAATTAGGGACTAAAGATGATTGACGTGTACATACTACTTCAGTGTTAACAATTAGGGACTAAAGGCGATTTACGTATACATACTACTTCAGTGTTAACAATTAGGGACTAAAGATGATTGACGTGTACATACTACTTCAGTATTAACAACTAGGGACTAAAGATGATTGACGTGTACATACTACTTCAGTGTTAACAATTAGGAACTAAAGACGATTGATGTGTACATACTACTTCAGTGTTAACAATTAGGGACTAAAGACGATTGACGTGTACATACTACTTCAGGGTTCACAATTAGCGACTAAAGACGATTGACGTGTACATATTACTTCCGGGTTCACAATTAGGAACTAAAGACGATTGACGTGTACATACTACTTCAGTGTTAACAATTAGGGATTAAAGAAGATTGACGTGTACATACTACTTCAGTGTTAACAATTAGGGAATAAAGATGATTGACGTGTACATACTACTTCAGGGTTAACAATTAGGAATAAAAGACGATTCACGTGTACATACTACTTCAGCGTTAACAATTAGGGACTAAAGACGATTGACGTGTACATACTACTTCAGGGTTAACAATTAGGGACTAAAGACGATTGACGTGTACATACTACTTCAGTATTAACAATTAGGGACTAAAGACGATTGACGTGTACATACTAGTTCAGTGTTAACAATTAGGGACTAAAGACGATTGACGTGTACATACTACTTCAGGGTTAACAATTAGGGACTAAAGACGATTGACGTGTACATACTACTTAAGGGTTAACAATTAGGGACTACAGACGTTTGACGTGTACATACTACTTCAGTGTTAACAATTAGGGACTAAAGACGATTGACGTGTACATACTAGTTCAGTGTTAACAATTAGGGACTAAAGACGATTGACGTGTACATACTACTTCAGTGTTAACAATTAGGGACTAAAGACGATTGACGTGTACATACTACTTCAGGGTTAACAATTAGGGACTAAAGACGATTGACGTGTACATACTACTTCAGTATTAACAATTAGGGACTACAGACGATTGACGTGTACATACTACTTCAGTGTTAACAATTAGGGACTAAAGACGATTGACGTGTACATACTACTTCAGTGTTAACAATTAGGGAATAAAGATGATTGACGTGTACATACTACTTCAGTGTTATCAATTAGGGACTAAAGACGATTGACGTGTACAAACTACTTCAGTGTTAACAATTAGGGACTAAAGACGATTGACGTGTACATACTACTTCAGGGTTAACAATTAGGGACTAAAGACGGTTGACGTGTACATACTACTTCAGTATTAACAATTAGGGACTAAAGACGATTGACGTGTACATACTAGTTCAGTGTTAACAATTAGGGACTAAAGACGATTGACGTGTACATACTACTTCAGGGTTAACAATTAGGGACTAAAGACGATTGACGTGTACATACTACTTAAGGGTTAACAATTAGGGACTAAAGACGTTTGACGTGTACATACTACTTCAGTGTTAACAATTAGGGACTAAAGACGATTGACGTGTACATACTAGTTCAGTGTTAACAATTAGGGACTAAAGACGATTGACGTGTACATACTACTTCAGTGTTAACAATTAGGGACTAAAGACGATTGACGTGTACATACTACTTCAGTGTTAACAATTAGGGACTAAAGATGATTGACGTGTACATACTACTTCAGTGTTAACAATTAGGGACTAAAGACGATTGACGTGTATATACTACTTCAGTGTTAACAATTAGGGACTAAAGATGATTGACGTGTACATACTACTTCAGTGTTAACAATTAGGGACTAAAGACGATTGACGTGTACATACTACTTCAGTGTTAACAATTAGGGACTAAAGACGATTGACGTGTACATACTACTTCAGTGTTAACAATTAGGTACTAAAGACGATTGACGTGTACATACTACTTCAGGGTTCACAATTAGGAATTAAAGACGATTGACGTGTACATACTACTTCAGTGTTAACAATTAGGGACTAAAGACGATTGACGTGTACACACTACTTCAGGGTTTACAATTAGGAATTAAAGACGATTGACGTGTACATACTACTTCAGTGTTAACAATTAGGGACTAAAGACGATTGACGTGTACATACTACTTCAGTGTTAACAATTAGGGACTAAAGAAGATTGACGTGTACATACTAATTCAGTGTTAACAGTTAGGGACTAAAGATGATTGACGTGTACATACTACTTCAGTGTTAACAATTAGGGACTAAAGGCGATTTACGTATACATACTACTTCAGTGCTAACAATTAGGGACTAAAGATGATTGACGTGTACATACTACTTCAGGGTTAACAATTAGGGAGTAAAGATGATTGACGTGTACCTACTACTTCAGTGTTAACAATTAGGGACTTAAGACGATTGACGTGTACATGCTACTTCAGTGTTAACAATTAGGGACTACAGACGATTGACGTGTATATACTCATTTAGTGTTCACAATTAGGAATTAAAGACGATTGACGTGTACATACTACTTCAGGGTTCACAATTAGGGACTAAAGATGATTGACGTGTACATACTACTTCAGTGTTAACAGTTAGAAATAAAAGACGATTGACGTGTACATACAACTTCAGTGTTAACAATTAGGGACTAAAGACGATTGACGTGTACATACTACTTCAGGGTTCACAATTAGGAATTAAAGACGATTGACGTGTACATACTACTTCAGTGTTAACAATTAGGGACTAAAGATGATTGACGTGTACATACTACTTCAGGGTTCACAATTAGGAATTAAAGACGATTGACCTGTACATACTACTTCAGTTTTAACAATTAGAGACTAAAGACGATTGACGTGTACATACTACTTCAGGGTTCACAATTAGGGACCAAAGACGATTGACGTACACATATTACTTCAGGGTTCAAAATTAGGGAAACCAAAGACCTTTGACGTGTACATATTACTTCAGGATTCACAATTAGGGACCAAAGACGATTGAGGGGCTCGGGTGGCTCAATGAGTTAGGTCGTTGGATGTAACAGCTCATATAAACTTATCACCACTACGGAGTGGGATCGCGCCCAGCTTTGTAAATTACAAAAAGGAGCACTCGACTCGCAGCCGCAAGGGATACAGTTTTACAATTGCTTGCCCATGGATCGGTGGTTCTCTACGGGTACTCCGGCTTCCTCCAACACTAAAACTGGTCGCCATCATATAGGTGAAATATTGTTGAAAGTGGCATTAAATACTAAAAATTCAAATTCAAATTCATTCCAAAGGCAATTGACGTGTACATACTACTTCAGGGTTTATAATTAGGGACCAAAGACGATTAACGTGTATATACTACTTCAGGGTTCACAATTAGGGACCAACGAAGATTGACGTGTATATACTACTTCAGGGTTCACAATTAGGGAATAAAGACGATTGACATGTATATACTACTTCAGGGGTCACAATATAGGGACTAAAGACGATTGACGTGTACATATTACTTCAGGGTTCACAATTAGGGACCAAAGACGATTGATGTACACATACTACTTCAGGGTACAACGTTAAGTACCAAAGACCATTGACGTGTGCATACCTCTTCAGGGTTCACAGTTAGGGACCAAAGACGATTGACGTGTTCATCATTAGGGACTAGAACCGTTAGACGTATACATGTACATACTACTTCAGGGTTCACAATTAGGGACCAAAAATGACTGACATACACATACTACTTCAGGGTTCAAAATTAGTGACTTAAGACAATTAATGTAACACATACTACTTCAGGGTTCAAAATTAGGTACTAATTTATGATAGTTGTACACATTATTTCATCTAGTTGTTCTACCTAGACATGTTAACTATTTTAATCTTACTTTACAGATGGTATGTGCTGTTCGTATGTTTTCTTTTTCAACTACTTCTTTTAAATCTTTAAATGTTAAAGCATTTTTCTCACAACATCTTTTCAGACCTTCAAATTTCTTCCTCTCATTGGAGAATTCGGTGGAGGTATAAATTTCATCCCAAACTGTGTATGGCAATTCAGAACATATAATGATGTCACGCACTTCATCGATGTTATATTCCAACGAGAGTCTTTGCAAGTGACGATCAGTAGGTCGCTGCTGTAAAAATGCATCGTTTGTTACTGAAAATAAAAGCAAGAAATGTTCTAACCAAAAATGAAATAAATGTATAAATCTAGGTCACTATGTACTCCGACTTGAAACAATGTTGTGATTTTTGCTTATTTTAATTATCTTGTTTAGTTCTGATGGCTTTCTTGCTCCAAGTGATGTTTCATATTATTTGACTTTGCAATCCTTTAACTATCAGGGTACTGATAAGAATTATTCCAGAAACGTGTCTTGCACACTCAATTCGATAGTTACATATTTTTGTTTGTACCTTTATATTATTTTCAAACGGTTCATTGGTTTCATCAAAGACCATTAAAATATTTTCCAAATTATTGAAATAAGATCAAATAAAAAAAAAAACTACCTAAAAAGCTACTTCCCCCTCCCCGTGGTGAGCAGGGGACAACAGACTTAATGTCGGGACAATGGAAGAGGGTCTCAGCTGTTGGTCAAATAGCTCCACTGTATTGTGGATGGCGTGGGAAACTGAAAGGTTAAGGGAGATAATCCTGGAAGAAAATCCATGTAGATGAAACTTGCGAGCAGCATGAATGCAATCATCTATGGGAAGGGCAACCTAGAAGGCTAACAACCTAACCCCGTCTAAAAAGATTAAGCTACTGAAACGTCAACAATAGGAAATAGTAGACAAATTGTTGATGCCTTAGGTCCCATCGGTGACGAAGAGGATAAGTAAAAGTAAATTAAGTAACCTCAAAAATCAGTGTTATATTCATGCAAATATAAGACATACAAATAGCTCAATAATTTTGTTTTATCAAGAATGGCCATTGTGTAAGTTATCCTCTGAAGATGTAAATATGATGTCATTTTTTGCTATTACATAATTCTGCCAAAGTCATCACCAATATTAAGCAATGTTTAATTAAATTTTAGCACCCTTTCGTGTCTAGAATTTTTTTTATTTTGAATTCAATTATAATAGGAATAACAGTATTGTATGTAAAGTGTTGCAAATAAGACTGCACTTGTCACCATCCCCAATTGACGACAGCAACTATTCATATACAATTCCGTTATTAAAGGTTTATTCTCATTGGGGTGCTATATTATGACTTTGTCCTGTGGTGATGGCCACACGTTCGTATAATGTAGTAATTTCATCACACATTGTGGTGTCTTTTAAAGCTTTTTTTTTTTTTTTTTTTTTTTTTTTTTTATAAAATTACACCAATCAGATCGCATAAATATATACTTTTTTTCTAGCTGCCAAATTAAAATGAAGACACAAGTAAAAATGTCCCCCAATTATCTGCTAAGCTTGGTTCAAGTTAATTTAGAGAAAATATATTGGAATGTGAAACGCTAACAAACACAACATACGATAATGATGGAACAAAAGAGATTATAATATCGATATTTGTTCAGGCTGATTCTGGTTAGAAAATTAAATAGGTAAAAATCAATGAAAAACAGTTGAAACTTCTCCAGTCCTTTTTTTTTATCTGTTTTGACCATATCCTGCAGCTGCTTAGGAAAATCGCTGAAATCAGTTAAGTAATGGGTTCAGGTAAGCTAAAATGGAGATATTCACCAGCTATGCAAAACACAGTAACATTATACTGGAGGTTATACATAATACTCTTACACCACACACTAGCATATAACAGGCCAAATATCACACTTAACTTATATGTCAAAACACTGTTTAAACAAATTAGTCTTTGTCCAGTCAAAGTTAGTGTTGAAACCAAATTGGTCTTCTTCTAGTTAAAGTGTGTGTTTAAGCAAAATTAGGCTTTGTCCAGTTAAAATTTATGTTTAAAAAAAAGGTTTTGTCCAGTTAAAGTTTGTGCTTAAACAAAATTAGGCGTTGTCCAGTTAAAATCTGTGTTTAAACAACATTAGGCATGTTCAGTTAAGTTAAGTATTCAAACCAAATTGGGCTTTGTCCAGTTAGAGTCCGTGTTTAAACAACATTATGCTTTGTAAAATTAAAATTTGTTTTTAAACAAAATTAAGCTTTGTTCAATGAAAGTTTACGCTGAAACAAAATTCAACGTTGTCCAATCAAAGTTTGTGCATACAGAAAATTAGGCGTTGTCCAGTTAACGTTTGTGTTTAAACAAAATTAGGATTTGTCCAGTGAAAGTATGTGCTTAAGCAAATTAGACATTGTCCAGTAAAAGTTTGAGCTTAAACAAAATTAGGCTTTGTCCAGTAAAAGTATGTGCTTACGCAAAATTAGGCTTTGTCCAGCAAAAGTATGTCCTTAAATACAATTAGGCTTTGTCCAGTTAAAATTTGTACTTAAGCAATATTAGGCTTTGTCCAGTAAAAGTATGTGCTTAAACAAATTTAGGCTTTGTCCAGTTAAAGTTTGAGCTTAAACAAAATTAAAGTGTGTCCCAATTAAAGGTTCTGTTTAAACAACATCAGGCTTTGCTCCGTTAATGTTTGAGCTTAAACAAAATTAAAGTTTGTCCAATTCAAGTTTGTGCTCAAGCAAAATTAGGCTTTGCCCAATGACAGTTTATTCTAAAACATTATTGGCTGTGTCCAATTAAAGTATGTGCATAAAAAAATTAGGCTTTGTTCAGTTCTAGTTTATGCTTAAACAACATTAGACTTTGTCATGTTAAAGTTTGTGCTTAATCAAAATAAGGCTTTGTCCAGTTTATGTTTGTGCTTATACAAAATTAGGCATTGTCCAGTTTAAGTTTGTGCTTAAGCAAAATTAGGCTTTGTCCAGATAAAGTTTGTGCTTAAAAAAAAAGTTTTGTCCAGTTAAAGTTTGTGCTTAAAACAAAATTAGGCATTGTCCAATTAGTGTTAAAACAAAATTAGGCTTTGACCAGTTAAAGTTAGTGTTGATACAAAATTAGGCTTTGTCCAGTTAAAGTTTGTTCTTAAACACAACTAGTCTTTGTCCACTTAACGTTTGTGTTTAAACAATATTATGGTTCGTCCAGTTAAAGTTTGAGCTTAAACAAAAGAAGGCTTTGTCCAGTTAAAGTAAGTTTTGAACCAAATTAGATATTGTCCAGTTAAAGATTGTGGTTTGCTTAAACAAAATTATGCTTTGTCCAGTTAAAGTGTGTGCATTAACACAATTAGACGTTGTCCAGTTAAAGTGTTTGCTTTGAAAAAAATATGCTTTGTCCAGTTAAAGTTTGTGTTTAAACAAAATAAAGGTTATGTCCAGTTAAAGTCTGTATTTAACGGAATTAGGCTTTGTCCAGTTAAAGTGTGTGCTTAATCAAAATAAGTTTTTTTCCAGTTAAAGTGTCTGCTTAAACAAATTTAGGCTTCGTCCAGTGAAAATGTGTGAATAAACAAAATTAACGTTATGTCCAGTTAAAGTATGCATTTAAACAAAATTAGTCTTTGTCCAGTAAAAGTATGTGCTTAAACAAAATTAGGCTTTGTCCAGTTAACGTTTGTGCTAAAACAATATTAGGCTTTGTCCAGTAAAATAATGTGCTTAAGCAAATTTAAAGTTTGTCCAATTACAGGTTGTGTTCAAACAAAATTAGGCTTTATCCAGTGACAGTTTATGCTTAAGCATTATTGGCTGTGTCCAATTAAATTCTGTGCATAAACAAAAGTAGGCTTTGTTCAGTTAAAGTTTATGCTTAAACAACAGTAGACTTTGTCAAGTTAAAGTTTGCGGTTAATCAAAATTAGGCTTTTTCCAGTTTAAATTTGTGCTTAAGCAAAATTAGGCATTGTCCAGCTTAAGTTTGTGTTTAAACAAAATTAGGCTTTGCCCAGATAAAGTAAGTGTTCAAACAAAATTATGCTTCGTCCAGTTAAAGTATGTGCTTAAACAAAATTAGCTATGTCCAGTTAAAGTCTGTGCTTAAACAAAAGTAGGCTTTGTCCAGTTAATGTTTGTGTTTAAACACAATTAGTCTTTGTCCATTTAAAGTAAGTGTTTGGACCAAATTTGACATTGTCCAGTTAAAGATTGTGGTTAAGCAAAATTAGGCGTTGTCCAGTTAAAGTTTTTGTTGAAACAAAATTAGGTGTTGTCCTGTTAAAATTTGTGCTTGAAAAAAATTATTTGTTTTCTAGTTAAAGAATGTGCTTAATCAAAATTAGTCTTTGTCCAGTTACATTTTGTGTTTAAAAAAAAGTAGGCTTTGTCCAGTTAATGTTTGTGCCTAAGCAAAATTAAATTGTGTCCAGTTAAAGTAAGTGTTTGAAAAAAATTAGACATTGTCCAGTTAAAGATTGTGTTTTGCTTAAGTAAAATTATGCTTTGTCCAGTTAAAGTGTGTGCATAAATACAATTAGACGTTGTCCAGTTAAAGTGTTTCCTTTAAAAAAAATATGCTTTGTCCAGTTAAAGTTTGTATTTAAGCAAAATTAAGGTTATGTCCAGTTAAAGTTTGCATTTAAATAAATTGGGCTTTGTCCAGTTAAAGCGTGTGCTTAATCAAAATAAGTCTTTGTCCAGCTAAAGTGTGTGCTTAATGAAAATAAACCTTTTTCCAGTTAAAGTGTTTGCTAAAAATAAATTAGGCTTCGTCCAGTGAAAATTTGTGCATAAACAAAATTAAGGTTATGTCCAGTTAACGTTTGCATTTAAACAAAATTAGGCTTCGTCCAGTAAAAATATATGCCTAAGCAAAATTAGGCTTTGTCCAGTAAAAGTATGTCCTTAAATACAATTAGCCTTTGTCCAGTTAAAGTTTGTGCTTAAACAATATTAGGCTTTGTCCAGTAAAAGTATGTGCTTAGAAAATTTAGGTTTTGCCAGTTAAAGTTTGAACTTAAACAAAGATAAAGTTTGTCCAATTAAAGGATGTGTTTAAACAACATCAGGCTTTGCTCGGTTAAAGTTTGAGCTTAAACAAAATTAAACTTTGTCCAATTAAAGTTTGTGTTCAAACAAACTTAGGCTTTGTCCAGTGACAGTTTATGCTTAAACATTATTAGTTGTGTCCAATTAAAATATGTGCATAAACAAAATTAGGCTTTGTACAGTTAAAGTTTATGCTTAAACAACATTAGACATTGTCCAGTTAAAGATTGTGGTTAAGCACAATTAGAGGTTGTCCAGTTAAAGTTTTTGTTGAAACAAAATTATGCTTTGTCCAGTTAAAGTTTGTGTTGAAACAAAATTAGGCTTTGTCCAGTTACAGTTTGTTTTTAAACAAAACTAATCTTTGTCCAGTTAACCTAAGTGTTCAAACAAAATTATGCTTCGTCCAGTTAAAGGTTGTGCTTAAACAAAGTTATGCTTTCTCCAGTTAAAGTTTGTGCTTAACCAAAAGTAGGCTTTGTCCAGTTAATGTTTGTGCCTAAACAAAATTAGGTTTGGTCCAGTTAAAGTAAGTGCTTGAACAAAATTAGACATTGTCCAGTTAAAGATTGTGCCTTGCTTAAACAAAATAAGTCTTTGTCCAGCTAAAGTGTGTGCTTAATCAAAAATAAATCTTTGTCCAGTTAAAGTGTTTGCTTAAAAAAATTTCGGCTTCGTCCAGTGAAAATGTGTGCATAAAAAAAATTAAGGTTATGTCCAGTTAACGTTTGCATTTAAACAAAATTAGGCTTTGTCCAGTGAAATGATGTGCCTAAGCAAAATTAGGCTTTGTCAAGTAAAAGTATGTCCTTAAATACAATTAGGCTTTGTCCAGTTGAGTTTGTTCTTAAACAATATTAGGCTTTGTCCAATAAAAGTATGTGCTTAAACAAACTTAGGCTTTTTCCAAGTGAAAGTATGAGCTTAAACAAAGTTAAAGTTTGTCCAATTAAAGGTTTTGCTTAAACAACATCAGGCTTTGCTCGGTCAAAGTTTGAGGTTGAACAAAATTTAACTTTGTCTCATTAAAATTTGTGTTCAAGCAAAATTAGGCTTTGTCCTGTGACAGTTTATGCTTTTACATTATTGGCTGTGTCCAATTTAAGCAAAGCTAGTCTTTGTCCAGTTAACTTTGTGCTTAAACAAAATTAGGCTTGCCCAGTTAAAGTAAGTGTCTAAGAAAATAGGCGTTGACTAGTTAAAGTATATGCTTAAACAAAATTAGGCGTTGTCCAGTTAAAGTTTCAGCTAAAGCAAAATTAGGCTTCGGAAAATTAAAGTAAGTATATAAACAAAATTAGGCGTTGACTAGTTAAAGTTTTTGCTTAAACAAAGTTAGGCTTTGTTCAGTTAAAGTTTGTTTTAAAACAAATTAGGATTTGTCCAGTAAATGTTTGTGCTTAAACAAAATTACACTTTGTCCAGTTAATGTTTATGCTTAAGCAAAATTAGGCATTGTCGAGGAAAAGTGTCTACTTAGCCAAAATTATGCTTTGTCCAGTTAAAGTTTGTGCATAACAGAATTAGGCTTTGTCCAGTCAACGTGTTTGCTTAATCAAAATTAGGCTTTATTCAGTTAATGTTGTTTTTAAGCAAAATTAGGATTTGTCTAGTTAATGTTTGCGCTGAAACAAAATTAGGCTTTGTCCAGTTAAAGTTTGTGCTTATACAAATTTATGCTTTGTCCAGTTAATGTTTATGCTTAAGCAAAATTAGGCATTGTCCAGTTAAAGTTTTGCTAAAGCAAAATTATGCTTAGTCCAGTTAAAGTTATGCCTAAGCAAATTTAGGCTTTGTCCACTGAAAGTTTGTCCTTTGTCCAGTGAAAATTTGTTCTAAAACAAAATTAAGGTTATGTTCAGTTAAAGTTTGTGTTTAACAAAATTAGGATTTGTCCAGTTAAAGTTTGTTTATAAACAAAATTAGGCGTTCTTCAGTAAAATATTTTTCTAAAGCAAAATTAAGGTTATGCCCAGTGAAAGTTTGTGCCTAAACAAAATTAGGCTTTTTTCAGTTAAAGTAAGTGTTTGAACCAACTTAGGCTTTGTCCAGATAAAAGTGTGTGCTTAATCAAAATAAGGCTTTGTCCAGCTAAAATGTGAGCTGAAAAAAAAATAGGCTTTGTTCAGTGAAAGTTTGTGGTTAAGCGAAAATTAAGGTTATGCCCAGTTAAAGTTTGCGTTTTAGCAAAATTAGGTTTCGTCCAGTTAAGGATTGTGTTGAAGCAAAATTAGGCTTTGTCCAGTTAAAGTATGTTTTTAAATAAAAATAAGTTTTGTCCAGTGAAAATTTGCGCTAAAACAAAATTATAATTTGTCCGCTTAAAGCTTGTGTTTAAAAAAAAAATACGTTTTTTCTAGTTAATGTTTGTGCTTAAACAAAATTAAGGTCATGTCCAGATGAAGTTTGTGTTAAAACAAAATTAAGGTTATGTCCAGTTAATGTTTGTGCCTAAGCAAAATTAGGCTTTGTCCAGTTAAAGTAAGTGTTTGAACCAAAGTATGCGTTGTCCAGTTAAAGTTTGTGCTTAGCCAAACATAGGCATTGTCCAATTAAAGTTTTTGCTTAAACAAAATTATGCTTTGTCCAGTTAAAGTTTGTGCTTAAGCAAAATTAAGGTTATGTCCAGATAAAGTTTGCATTCAACAGAATTAGGCTTTGTCCTGTTAAAAGTGTGTGCTTAATCAGAATTAGTCTTTTTCCAGTTAAAGTATGCGCTTAAATAAATTTAGGCTTTGTCCATTTTAAGTATTTCTTGAAAAAAATTAGGCTTCATCCAGTTAAAATATGTACAAAAATAAAATTAGGCTTTGTCCAATGAAAGTCTGTGCAAAAACAAAACTAGAATTGTGAGTGACCTCAATGAGTGATACCCCCGCTTGCAATACTATGATGTTCAAACTTTAGAATGCAGGTATATTATCAAGTTAATTATCTCCCCTTCTGAATTTTAGACAGCAACGGTATTCCTTCATGCACATTTGCAGATTTTGTACTACAACTGTGCACAGTTTCATAAAAATTAAAAAAGCAGTTTATTAGGAGTTGCGCTTACAAGGTTCATGCCCCCCTTTTTTCGTAAACGTATCAGTTGAATTATCTCACCTTCTATTTCTAGGACAGCAACCATATTCCTTCATGCACATCTGCAGGTAATGTACTACAAATGTGTAAATTTCATAAAAATCCAATAAGCAATTTAGGAGGAGTTGCGCTTACAAGGTACATGGACGGACGAACAGACAGGCGGACCGATGAACGGATGGATGGACGGACGTGGTGATTCCTATTTACCCCCAAACGTTGTTTGCGGTGGGTATAATTAGGTTTTGTCTAGTTGAAGTTTGTGTTTAAACAAAATCAGTCTTTGTCAAGCTAAAGTTTGTTTTTAAACAAAACTAGTTTTGTCCAGTTAAAATTTGTGTCTGAATAAAATCAGACTTTATCGATTTAAAGATTTGACTAAAGAGAATTCTCCTTTGTCCAGTTAATGGTTTGTTTAAAGAAAATTATGCTTTGTCCAGTTAACGTTTGTGTTTAAACTAAATTAGGCTTTGTCCAGTTAAAGTTAGTGTTGATACAAAATTAGACTTTGTCCAGTTAAAGTTTGTTTTTAAACAAAACTAGTCTTTGTCCAGTTAACGTTTGAGTTTGAACAAAATTAGGCTTTACCCAGTTGAAGTAAGTATATAACAAAAATAGGCTTTGACTAATTAAAGTATGTGCTTAAACTAAATTAGGCGTTGTCCAGTTAAAGTTTTTGCTGAAACAAAATTATGCTTTATCTAGTTATAGTTTGTGTTAAAGCAAGATTAGGTTTTGTCCAGTTAAAGTTTGTGCTTAAGCAAAACTTAGGTTATGTCCAGTTAAAGTTTGTGTGAAAGCAAAATTAAGCTTTCTCCAGTTCAAGTTTGTGCTAAAGCAAAATAAGGCTTTGTCCAGTTAAAGTATGTGCTTAAGCAAAACTTAGGTTATGTCCAGATAAAGTTTTTGTTAAAGCAAAATTAAGCTTTCTCCCGTTCAAGTTTGTGCTAAAGCAAAATTAGGCTTTGTCCAGTTAAAGTTTATGCTTAAGCAAAATTAAGGTTATGTCCAGTTAGTGTTTGTGTATAAAGAAAATTAAGGCTATATCCAGTTAATGTTTGTGCTTAAACAAAATTAGGCTTTGTCCAGTTAAAGTTTGTGTTAAAACAAAATTACGCTTTGTCCAGTTAATGTTTGCGCGTAAGCAAAATTAAGGTTATGTCCAGTTAAAGTTTGTGTTTAAGCAAAACTAAGGTTATGTCCAGTTAATGTTTGTGCCTAAAACAAATTAGGCTTTGTACAGTTAAAGTAAGTGTTTGAACCAACTTAGGCTTTGTCCAGGTAAAGTTTGCTTTAAACAGAATTAGGCGTTCTTCAGTTTAAGTGTGTGCTTAAAAAAAATTATCCTTTGTCCAGTTAAAGTTTTTGGTTAGCCAAAAATAGGCATTGTCCAGTTAAAGCTTTTGCGTAATCAAAATTAGGCTTTGTCCAGTTAAAGTATGTGCTGAAGCAAAATTAAAGTTATGTTCAGTTAAAGTTTGCGCCTAAACAAAATTAAGCTTCGTCCAGTTAAAGTTTGCGCTGAAACAAAATTAGGCTTTGTCCAGTTAAAGTTTGTGCGAAAGCAAAACTACAACTGTGAGTGACCTTACTGAGTGATACCCTCGCTTGCAATACTATGATGCTCAAACTTTGGAATACAGGTATATTATTAAGTTACTTATCTCCCCTTCTAAATTTTAGACAGCAACGGTATTCCTTCATGCACATCTGCAGGTTGTATACAATAACTGTGTAACGTTTCATAAAAATTCAATAAGCAGTTTAGTAGGAGTTGCGCTTACAATGTACATGCCCCCTTTCGTGAAAGTATACGTTGAATTATCTCCCCTTTGAAATTTTGAGCAGCAACAATATTCTTTCATGCACATCTGCAGGTAGTATACTACAAATGTGTAAAGTTTCATAAAAATCCAAAAAGCCGCTTAGGAGAAGTTGCCCTTACAAGGTACATGGACGGACGGGCAGACAACGGACAGATGGGCGGACGAACGGACAGATGGATGAACGGACAGGGTGATTCCTATATACCCCCAAACTTTGCTTGCGGGGAAATAATTAGGCTTTGTCCAGTTGTAGTTTGTGTTTAAACAAAATCAGTCTTTGTCAAGCTAAAGTTTATTTTTAAACAAAACTAGATTTTGTCCAGTTAAAATTTGTGTCTGAATAAAATTAGACTTTATCGATTTAAAGATTTGACTAAAGAGAATTCTCCTTTGTCCAGTTAATGGTTTGCTTAAAGGAAATTATTCTTTGTCCAGATAACGTTTGTGTTTAAACTAAATTAGGCTTTGTCCAGTTAAAGTTAGTGTTGATACAAATTATGCTTTGTCCAATTAAAGTTTGTTTTTAAACAAAACTAGTCTTTGTCCAGTTAACGTTTGAGTTTGAACAAAATTAGGCTTTGCCCAGTTAAAGTAAGTATATAAAAAACATAGGCTTTGACTATTTAAAGTATGTGCATAAGCAAAATTAGGCCCTGTCCAGTTAAAGTTTTTGCTGAAACAAAATTAGGCTTTATCCAGTTAGAGTATATGTTAAAGCAAAATTAGGTTTTGTCCAGTTAAAGTTTGTGCTTAAGCAAAATTTAGGTTATGTCCAGTTAAAGTTTGTGTATAAACAAAATTAAGGCTATATCCAGCTAATGTTTGTGCTTAAACAAAATTAGGCTTTGTCCAGTTAAAGTTTGTGTTTAAACAAAATTATGCTTTGTCCAGTTAATGTTTGCGCGTAAGCAAAATTAAGGTTATGTCCAGTTAAAGTTTGTGCTTAAGCAAAACTAAGGTTATGTCCAGTTAATGTTTGTGCCTAAACAAAATTAGGCTTGTCCAGTTAAAGTAAGTGTTTGAACCAACTTAGGCTTTGTCCAGTTAAAGTTTGTTTTTAAACAAAATTAGGCGTTCTCCAGTTAAAGTGTTTGCTTAAGCAAAATTATGCTTTGTCCAGTTACAGTTTGTGGTTAGCCAAAAATAGGCATTGTCCAGTTAAAGTTTTTGCGTAAACAAAATTAGGTTTTGTCCAGTTAAATGTTGCGCTTAAGCAAAATTAAGGTTACCTCCAGTTAAAGTTTGCGTTTAAGCAAAATTAATCTCCGTCCAGTTAAAGTCTGTGCAAAAACAAAATTAGGCTTTGTCCAGTGAATGTTTGTGCTAAAACAAAACTAGAACTGTGAATGACCTTACCGAGTGTTACCCCCGCTTGCAATACTATGATGCTCAATCTTTGGAATACAGGTATATTATTAAGTTAATTATCTCCCCTTCTAAATTTTAGACAGCAACGGTATTCCTTCATGCACATCTACAGGTAGTGTACTACAACTGTGTAAAGTATCACAAAACTCCAGTAAGCCGTTTAGGAGTTACACTTACAAGGTACACGACCCCCACTTTTCGTGAAAGTATAAGTTGAATTAATTCCCCTTCTGAATTTTAGACATCAAAGGTATTCCTTCATGCACATCGGCAGGTTATGTACTACAACTGTGTAAAGTTTCATAAAAAATCAATAAGCAGTTTAGTAGGAGTTGCCCTTACAAGGTACATTCCCCCCTTTCGTGAAAGTATAAGTTGAATTATCTTCCCTTAGAAATTTTGAACAGCAACCATATTCCTTCATGCACATCTGCAGGTAATATACTACAAATGTGTAGAGCTTCATAAAAATCCAAAAAGCAGTTTAGGAGGAGTTGCGCTTACAAGGTACATGGACGGACGGACAGACGGACGGACAGATAGATGGGCGGAAGGACGGACAGATGGATGAACGGACAGGGTGATTCCTATATACCTTCAAACTTTGCTTGCGGGGTTAAGGCTTTGTCCAGTTGAACTTTGTGTTTAAACAAATCAGTCTTTGTCAAGCTAAAGTTTGTTTTTAAGCAAAACTAGGTTTTGTCCAGTTAAAGTGTGTCTGAATAAAATTAGGCTTTATCGATTTAAAAATTTGGTTAAAGAAAATTCTGCTTTGTCCAGTTATCATTTGTGCTTAAGCAAAATTAGGCTTTGTCCAGTTTAAGTTAGTGTTGATACAAAACAAGTCCTTGTCCAGTTAATGTTTCTGCTTAAGCAAAATTAGGCGTTGTCCAGTTAAAGTGTTTGCTTAAACAAAATTAGGCTTTGTTCAGTTGAAGTTTGTGTTAAAGCAAAATTAACCGTTGATCAGTTAAAGTTTGTGCTAAAGCAAAATTAGGCTTTGTCTAGTTAATGTTTTTGCTCAAACAAAATTAGGCTTTGTCCAGTTTAAGTTTGTGCTTCAACATCATTAAGGTTATGTCCAGTTAAGGCGTGTGCTTAACAAAATTAGGCTTTGTCCAGTTAAAGTGTGTGCTTAATCAAAATTAGGCTTTGTCCAGTTGAATGTGTATGTCTAAACAAACTTAGGCTTTGCTCAGTTAAAGTTTGTGTTTAAGCAAAACTAAGGTGATGTCCAGTTAAAGTATGTTTAAACAGAATTATGCTTTGTCCAATTAAGGTTTGTGCTGAAGGAAAATTAAAGTTATGCCCAGTGAAAGTTTGATTTTAAACAAATTTAGTCTTTGTCCAGTTAAAGTGTGTGCTTAAACATAATTAGGATTTGTCCAGTTAAAGTTTGTGCTAAAACAAAATTAGTTTTTGTCCAGTTAAAGTCTGTGTTTAAACAAAATTAGCTTTGTCCAGTGATGTTGTACTAAGAAAGTTAGGCTTTGTCCAGTTAAAGTTTGTGTTGCAACAAAATTAGGCTTTGTCCAGTTAAAGTGTATGCTTTATCAAAATTAAGCTTCTTCCAGTTAATTTTTTATGTCTAAGCAAACTTAGGCTTTGTCCGGTTAAAATTTGTGCTAATGCAAAATTAAGGTTATGTCCAGTTAAGGTTTTTGCTTAAGCAAAATTAAGGTTATGTCCAGTTAAAGTATGCTTAAACATAATTATGCTTTGTCCAGTTAAAGTTTGTGCTAAAAGAAAAATAAAGTTATGTCCAGTGAAAGTTTGATTTTAAAAAAATTTAGGCTTTGTCCAGTTAAAGTGTGTGCTTAAAAAAAATTAAGGTTATGTCCATTTAAAGTTTGTTTTTAAAAAAAAGTTAAGGTCATGTCCAGTTAAAATATGTGTTTAAACATAATTAGGATTTGTCCAGTTAAAATTTGTGCTAAAACAAAATTAGTTTTTGTCCAGTTAAAGTCTGTGTTTAAACAAAATTAGCTTTGACCAGTGATGTTGTGGTAAAACAATTAGGCTTTGTCCAGTTAAAGTTTGTGTTGCAACAAAATTAGGCTTTGTCCAGTTAAAGTGTGTGCTTAATTAGAATTAGGCTTCGTCCAGTTAAATATTTATATCTAAGCAAATTTATGCTATGTTCAGTTAAAGTTTCTGTTTAAACACAATTAAGGTTATGTTCAGCTAAATTTTGTGCTTAAACAAAATTAAGGTTATGTCCAGTTAAAGTATGTTTAAACAGAATTATGTTTTGTCCAATGACTGTTGTCTAAAAACAAAATTAGGCTTTGTTCAGTTAATGTCTGTGTCTAAGCAAAATTAGGCTTTGTCCAGCGGAAGTTTGTGCTAAAACAAAATTAGTCTTTGTCCAGTTAATGTTTGTGCTTTTAAAAAATTAGACTTTGTCCAGTTAAAGTAACTGTTTAGACGTTGTCGAGTTGAAGTTTGTGTTGAAACAAAATTAGGCATTGTCCAGTTAAAAGTTTGTGCATAAACAAAATGAAAGTTATGTCCAGCTAAAGTTTGTGCTTAAATAAAATTAAGGTTATGTCCAGTTAAAGTTTGTGCTTAAACAAAATTAAGGTTATATCCAGTTAAAGTTTGCGCTTAAGCAACATTAAGCATCGTTCAGTGAAAGTTTTTGCAAAAACAAAATTAGGCTTTGTCCAGTTAATGTTTGTGCTTAAATAAAATTAGGATTTGTCCAGTTAAAGTAATTGTTTAAACAAATTTATGCTTTGTCCAGTTAATGTTTGTGCTTAAATAAAATTAGGATTTGTCCAGTTAAAGTAATTGTTTAAACAAATGTATGCTTTGTCCAGTAAATGTTTGTGCTTAAACAAAATTAGGCATTGTCGAGTTCAAGTTTGTGCTTAAGCAAAATGAAGGTTATGTCCAGCTAAATTTTGCGCTTAAGCAAAATTAAGGTTATATCCAGTTAAAGATTGCGCTTAGGCAAAATTAGGGGTCTTCCAGTTAATGTTAGTGCTTAAATAAAATTAACCTTTGTCCAGTTAAAGTCATTGTTCAAACAAATTTATGCTTTGTCCAGTTAATGTTTGTGCTTAAATAGAATTAGGCGTTGTCGAGTTCAAGTTTGTGCTTAAACAAAATTAGGCATTGTCCAGTTAATGTTTGTGCTTTAACACAATTAGGCTTTGTCCAGTAAAAGAAACTGTTAAAACAAATTTATGCTTTGTCCAGTTAAAGTACGTGCTTAACTAAACTTAGGCTTTGTCCAGTTAAAGTTTATGCTTAAACAAATTTAGGCTTTCTCCAGTGAAAGTTTGTGCTTGAACAGAATTAGGCTTTGTCCAGATAAAATGGGTGCTTAAAGAAAATTATGGTTATGTCAAGTTAAATTCTGTGCTTAAGCAAAATTAGGCTTTCTCAGATATTATCTGTGCTTAAGCACAATTAGGCTTTGTCCAGATAAAGTTTGTGTTGAAACACAATTATTCTTTGTCCGGTTAATGTTCGTGCTTATGAAAAAAATAGACTTTGTCATGTTAAAGTAACTGTTTAAACAAAATTATGCGTTGTCGAGTTGAATTTTGTGTTGAAATAAAATTAGACTTTGTCCAGTTAAATTAACTGTTTAAACATAATTAGGCATTGTCGAGTTAAAGTTTGTTCTTAAACAAAATTATGCTTTGTCCAGTAAAAGTCTGTGCTTAAACAAAATGAAGGTTATGTCCAGTTAATGTTTGTGTTTAACAAAATTATGCTTTGTCCAGTTAAAGTTTTTCCTTATCTAAAATTAGGCTTTGTCCAGTCAAAGTTTATGTTTAAACACATTTAGGCTTTGTCCAGTGAAAGTTTGTGCTTAAAAAGAATTAGGCTTTGTCCAGTAAAAGTTTGTGCTAAAAGAAAATTAAGGTGATGTCCAGTTAAAGTTTGTGTTTCAACAAATTTAAGGTTATGTCTAGCTAAAATCTGTGTTTAAGCAAAATTAGGCTTTCTCCAGATAATATGTGTGTTTAAGCACAATTAGGCTTTGTCCAGATAAAGTTTTTGTTGCAACACAATTAGGTTTTGTCGAGTGAAAGTTTGCGCTAAGCCAAAAGTAGGCCTTGTCCAGTGAATGTTGTGTTAAAGGAAATTAGGCTTTGCCCAGTTAATGTCTGTGTCGAAACAAAATTAGGTTTTGTCCAGTGGAAGTTTGTGTTAAAACAAAATTAATCTTAATCCGGTTAATGTTTGTGCTTATAAAAAATTAGACTTTGTCCAGTTAAAGTAACTATAAAAACAAATTAGGCGTTGTCGAATTGAAGTTAGTGTTGAAACAAAATTAGGCATTGTCCAGTTAAAGTTTGTGTTTAAGCAAAATGAAGGTTATGGCTAGCTAAATTTTCTGCTTCAGCAAAATTAAGGTTATATCCAGTTAAAGATTGCGCTTAAGCAAAATTAGGCGTCTTCCAGTTAATGTTAGTGCTTAAGTAAAATTAAGCTTTGTCCAGTTAAAGTCATTGTTTAAACAAATTTATGCTTTGTCCAGTTAATGTTTGTGCTTAAATAAAATTAGGCGTTGTCGAGTTCAATTTTGTGCTTAAGCAAAATTAGGCATTGTTGTCCAGTTAATGTTTGTGCTTTAACACAATTAGGCTTTGTCCAGTAAAAGAAACTGTTTAAACAAATTTATGCTTTGTCCAGTTAAAGTATGTGCTTAACTAAGCTTAGGCTTTGTCCAGTTAAAGTTTATGCTTAAGCAAATTTAGGCTTTCTCCAGTGAAAGTTTGTGCTTGAACAGAATTAGGCTTTGTCCAGATAAAATGTGTGCTTAAAGAAAATTAAGGTTATGTCAAGTTAAAATCTGTGCTTAAGCAAAATTAGGCTTTCTCAGATATTATCTGTGCTTAAACACAATTAGGCTTTGTCCAGATAAAGTTTGTGTTGCAACACAATTATTCTTTGTCCGGTTAATGTTCGTGCTTATAAAAAAATAGATTTTGTCATGTTAAAGTAACTGTTTAAACAAAATTATGCGTTGTCGAGTTGAATTTTGTGTTGAAATAAAATTAGACTTTGTCCAGTTAAATTAACTGTTTAAGCATAATTAGGCATTGTCGCGTTAAAGTTTGTTCTTAAACAAATTTTGCTTTGTCCAGTAAAAGTCTGAGCTTAAACAAAATGAAGGTTATGTCCAGTTAATGTTTGTGTTTAACAAAATTATGCTTTGTCCAGTTAAAGTTTTTCCTTATCTAAAATTAGGCTTTGTCCAGTCAAAGTTTATGCTTAAACACATTTGGGCCTTGTCCAGTGAAAGTTTGTGCTTAAAAAGAATTAGGCTTTGTCCAGTTAAAGTTTGTGCTTAAAGAAAATTAAGGTGATGTCCAGTTAAAGTTTGTGTTTCAACAAATTTAAGGTTATGTCCAGTTAAAATCTGTGTTTAAGCAAAATTAGGCTTTGTCCAGATAAAGTTTGTGTTGTAACACAATTAGGTTTTGTCGAGTGAAAGTTTGCGTTAAATGAAAATTAGGCCTTGTCCAGTGAATTTTGTGTTAAAGCAAATTAGGCTTTGTCCAGTTAATGTCTGTGTCTAAACAAAATTAGGTTTTGTCCAGTGGAAGTTTGTGTTAAAATAAAATTAATCTTTGTCCGGTTAATGTTTGTGCTTATAAAAAATTAGACTTTGTCCAGTTAAAGTAACAATATATACAAAATTAGGCGTTGTCGAATTGAAGTTAGTGTTGAAACAAAATTAGGCATTGTCCAGTTAAAGTTTGTGTTTAAGCAAAATGAAGGTTATGTCCAGCTAAATTTTATGCTTAAGCAAATTAAGGTTATATCCAGTTAAAGATTGCGCTTAAGCAAAATTAGGCGTCTTCCAGTTAATGTTAGTGCTTAAATAAAATTAAGCTTTGTCCAGTTAAAGTCATTGTTTAAACAAATTTATGCTTTGTCCAGTTAATGTTTGTGCTTAAACAAATTAGGCATTGTCCAGTTAATATTTGTGCTTTAGCAAAATTAGACTTTGTCCAGCAAAAGTAACTGTTTAAGCAAATGTATGCTTTGTTCAGTTAAAGTATGTGCTTTACTAACATTAGGCTTTGTCCAGTTAAAGTTTATGCTTAAGCAAATTTAGGCTTTGTCCAGTAAAAATCTGTGCTTAAACAAAATGAAGGTTATGTCCAGTAAACGTTTGTGTTTAACAAAATTATGCTTTGTCCAGTTAAAGTTTGCGCTTAGCTAAAATTAGGCTTTGTCCAGTTAAAGTTGATGCTTAAACAAATGTAGGCCTTGTCCAGTGAAAGTTTGTGCTTAAACAGAATAAGGCTTTGTCCAGTTAAAGTTTGTGCTGAAAGAAAATTAAGGTGATGTCCAGTTAGAGTTTGTGTTTCAACAAATTTAACGTTATATCCAGTTAAAATCTGTGCTTAAATCAAATTAGGCTTTCTCCAGATAATGTCTGTGTTTAAGCAAAATTAGGCTTTGTCCAGATAAAGTTTGTGTTGCAACAAAATTAGGATTTGTCGAATGAAAGTTTGCGCTCAAACAAAATTAGGCTTTGTCCAGTGAATGTTGTGTTAAAACAAAATTAGGCTTGTCCAGTTAATGTCTGTGTCTAAGCAAAATTAGGCTTTGTCAAGTGGAAGTTTGTGTTAAAACAAAATTAGTCTTTGTCCGGTTAATGTTTGTGCTTATTAAAAATTAGACTTTGTCCAGTTAAAGTAACTATTTAAGCAAAATTAGGCGTTGTCGAGTTGAATTTTGTGTTGAAACAAAATTAGGCATTGTCCAGTTAAAGTTTGTGTTTAAGCAAGATGAATGTTATATCCAGTTAAGGTTTGTGCTAAAACAAAATTAAGGTTATTTCCAGCTAATGTTTGCGCTTATCCAAAATTAGGCGTCGTTCAGTGAAAGTTTTTCCTAAAACAAAATTAGGCTTTGTCCAGTTAATGTTAGTGCTTAAATAAAATTAAGCTTTGTCCAGTTAAAGTAATTGTTTTAGCAAATTTATTCTTTGTCCAGTTAATGTTTGTGCTTAACCAAAATTAGTCATTGTCCAGTTAATGTTTGTGCTTTAATAAAATTAGGCTTTGTCCAGTAAAAGTAACTGTTTAAGCAAATTTATGCTTTGTCCAATTAAAATTTGTTCTTAGCTAAAATTAGGCTTTGTCCAGTTAAAGTTTATGCTTAAGCAAATTTAGGCTTTGTCCAGTGAAAGTTTGTGCTTGAACAAAATTAGGCTTTGTCCAGATACAATGTGTGCTTAAAGAAAATTAAGGTTATGTCCAGCTAATGTTTGTGTTTCAACAAATTTAAGGGTATGTCCAGTTAAATTCTGTGTTTAAACAAAATTAGGCTTTCTCAGATAATATCTGTGTTTAAACACAATTAAGCTTTGTCCATATAAAGTTTGTGTTGCAACAAAATTAGAATTTGTCCAGTGAATGTCTGTGCTTAAACAACATTAGGCTTTGTCCAGTGAATGTTGTGTTAAAATAAAATTAGGCTTTGTCCAGTTAATGTCTGTGTTTAAACAAAATTAGGCTTTGTCCAGAGTAAGTTTGTGCTAAAACAAAATTAGTCTTTGTCCGTTTAATGTTTGTGCTTATACGAGGTTAGACTGTGTCCTGATAAAGTAACTGTTTAAGCAAAATTAGGCGTTGTCGAGTTGAAGTTTGTGTTGAAACAAAATTAGGCATTGTCCAGTCAAAGTTTGTGTTTAACTAAAATTAAGGTTATGTCCAGTTAAAGTTTTTGCTAAAAAAAAATTAACGTTATGTCCAGTTAATATTTGGGCTTAAACAACATTAGGCTTCGTTCAGTGAAAGTGTTTGTTAAAACAAAATTAGGCTTTGTCCTGTTAATGTTTGTGCTTAAATAAAATTAAAGCTATGTCCAGTTAAAGTTTGTGCTTAAGCAAAATTAAGGCTACGTCCAGTTAAAGTGTCCGCCAAAGCAAAATTAGGCTTTGTCCAGTTAATGTTTGTGCTTAAATAAAATTGGGCTTTGTCCAGTTAATGTTTGTGTTAAAACAAAATTATTCTTTGTCCGGTTAATGTTTGTGCTTAATAAAAATTAGACTTTGTCAAGTTAAAGTAACTGTTTAATCAAAATTAAGCGTTGTCGAGTTGAATTTTGTGTTGAAACAAAATTAGACTTTGTCCAGTAAAAGTATGTGCTTAAACAAAATTAAGGTTATGTCCAGTTAACGTTTGTGTTTAACAAGATTATTCTTTGTCCAGTTAAAGTCTGTGATTAACTAAAATTAAGCTTTGTCCAGTTTATGGTTATGCAAATTTAGGCTTTGTCCAGTGAAAGTTCGTGCTTAACAAGAATTAGGCTTTGTCCAGTTAAAGTTTGTGCTTAAAGAAAAGTAAGGTGATGTCCAGATAAAGTTTATGTTTCAACAAATTCAAGGTTATGTCCAGTTAAAATCTGTGCTTAAACAAAATTAGACTTTCTCAGATAATATCTGTGCTTAAACACAATTAGGCTTTGTCCAGATAAAGTTTTTGTTGCAACAAAATTAGGTTTTGTCGAGTGAAAGTTTGCGCTAAAGCAAAATTAGGATTTGTCCAGTGAATGTTTGTGCTTATAACAAATTAGACTTTGTTCAGTTAAAGTAACTGTTTGATCAAAATTAAGCTTTGACGAGTTGACTTTTATGTTGAAGCAACATTAGGCATTGTCCAGTTAAAGTTTGTGTTTAAACAAATAAAAGTTATGTCCAGTTAAAGTGTGCGCTTAAGCTAAATTAGGCATTGTCCAGTGGAAATTTGTGCTAAAACAAAATGAGTCTTTGTCCGGTTAATGCTTGTGCTAATAAAAAATTAGACTTTGTCCAGTTAAAGTAACTGTTTAAACAAAATTAGGGGTTGTCGAGTTGAATTTTGTGTTGATGCAACATTACGGATTTTCCAGTTAATGTTTGTGTTTAAACAAAATTAAGGTTATGTCCAGTTAACGTTTGTGTTTAACAAGATTATGCTTTGTCCAGTTAAAGTCTGTGATTAACTAAGATTAAGCTTTGTCCAGTTTATGGTTAAACAAATTTAGGCTTTGTCCAGTGAAAGTTTGCGCTTAACAAGAATTAGGCTTTGTCCAGTTAAAGTTTGTGCTTAAAGAAAAGTAAGGAGATGTCCAGTTAAAGTTTGTGTTTCAACAAATTTAAGGTTATGTCCAGTTAAAATCTGTGTTTAAAACAATTCGGCTTTTTCCAGATAATGTCTGTGTATACACACAGTTAGGTTTTGTCCAGATAAAGTTTGTGTTGCAACAAAATTAGGTTTTGTTGAGTGAAAATTTGCGCTAAAACAGTAGTTGGCTTTGTCCAGTGAATGTTGTGTTAAAGCAAAATTAGGCTTTGTCCAGTTAATGTCTGTGTCTAAGAAAAATTAGGCTTTGTCCAGCGAAAGTTTGTACTAAATCAAAATTAGTCTTTGTCCGGTAAATGTTTGTCCTTATACAAAATTAGACTTTGTCCAGTTAAAGTAACTGTTTAAACACAATTAGGCGATTTCGAGTTGAAGTTTGTGTTGAAGGACAATTATGCATTGTTCAGTTAAAGTTTATGTATAAACAAAATGAAGGTTATGTCCAGCTAAAGTGTGTGCTTAAATAAAATTAAGGTTATGTCCAGTTAAAGTTTGTGCTTAAACAAAATTAAGGTTATATCCAGTTAAAGTTTGCGCTTAAGCACAATTAGGCGTCGTTCAGTAAGAGTTTTTGATAAAAACAAAATTAGGCTTTATCCAGTTAATGTTTTTGCTTATAAAAAACTACACTTTTTCCAGTTAAAGTAATTGTTTAAACAAAATTAGGCGTTGTCGAGTTGAAGTTTGTGTTGAAACAAAATTAGACATTGTCCAGTTAAAGCTTGTGCATAAACAAAATGGAGGTTATGTCCAGTTAGAGTTTGTGCTTAAATAAAATTAAGGTTATGTCCAGTTAAAGTTTGTGCTTAAACAAAATTCAGGTTATATCCAGCTAAAGTTTGCGCTTAAACAAAATTAGGCGTCGTTCAATGGAAGTTTTTGCAAAAACAAATTAGGCTTTGTCCAGTTAATGTTTGTGTTGCAACAAAATTAGGTTTTGTCGAGTGAAAGTTTGCGCTAAAACAAAATTCAGGTTATATTCAGCTAAAGTTTGCGATTAAATAAAATTAGGCGTTGTCCAGTTAATGTTAGTGCTTAAATAAAATTAAGCTTTGTCCAGTTAAAGTAATTGTTTAAGCAAATTTATGCTTTGTCCAGTTAATTTTTGTGCTTAAGCAAAATTAGGCTTTGTCCAGTGAAAGTTTGTGCTTGAACAGAATTAGGCTTTGTCCAATTAAAGTGTGTGCTTAAAGAAAATTAAGGTTATGTCCAGTTAATGTTTGTGCTTCAACAAATTCAAGGTTTTGTCCAGTTAAAATCTGTGTTTAAACAAAATTAGGCTTTCTCAGATAATATCTGTGTTTAAACACAATTAAGCTTTGTCCAGATAAAGTTTGTGTTGCAAAAAAAATAGGTTTTGTCCAGTGAAAGTTTGAGCTAAAACAAAATTAGGATTTGTCCAGTGAATGTCTGTGTTAAAGCAAAATTAGACTGTGTCCAGTTAATGTCTGTGTTTAAGCAAAATTAGGCTTTGTCAAGTGGAAGTTTGTGCTAAAACAAAATTAGTCTTTGTCCGTTTAATGTTTGTGTTTATACAAAATTAGACTCTGTCCAGTTAAAGTAACTGTTTAAACAAAATTAGGCGTTGTCGAGTTGAAGTTTGTGTTGAAACAAAATTAGGCATTGTCCAGTTAAAGTTTGTGTTTAAGCAAAATTAAGGTTATGTCCAATTAAAGTTTTCGCTTTAGCAACATTAAGTGTATGTCCAGTTAAAGTTTGCGCTTAAGCAATATTAGGCTTCGTTCAGTAACAGTTTTTGTTAAAACAAAATTAGGCTTTGTCCAGTTAATGTTTGTGCTTAAATAAAATTAGGCTTTGTCCAGTTAAAGTAACTGTTTAAACAAAATTAGGCGTTGTCGAGTTAAAGCTTGTCTTAAGCAAAATGACGCGTTGTCCAGTTAATGTTTGTGCTATTACAAAATTAGGCTTTGTCCAGATAAAATGGGTGCTTAAAGAAAATTAAGGTTATGTCAAGTTAAATTCTGTGCTTAAGCAAAATTAGGCTTTCTCAGATATTATCTGTGCTTAAACACAATTAGGCTTTGTCCAGATAAAGTTTGTGTTGCAACACAATTATTCTTTGTCCGGTTAATGTTCGTGCTTATGAAAAAATAGACTTTGTCATGTTAAAGTAACTGTTTAAACAAAATTATGCGTTGTCGAGTTGAATTTTGTGTTGAAATAAAATTAGACTTTGTCCAGTTAAATTAACTGTTTAAACATAATTAGGCATTGTCGAGTTAAAGTTTGTTCTTAAACAAAATTATGCTTTGTCCAGTAAAAGTCTGTGCTTAAACAAAATGAAGGTTATGTCCAGTTAATGTTTGTGTTTTACAAAATTATGCTTTTTCCAGTTAAAGTTTTTCCTTATCTAAAATTAGGCTTTGTCCAGTCAAAGTTTATGTTTAAACACATTTAGGCCTTGTCCAGTGAAAGTTTGTGCTTGAAAAGAATTAGGCTTTGTCCAGTTAAAGTTTGTGCTAAAAGAAAATTAAGGTGATGTCCAGTTAAAGTTTGTGTTTCAACAAATTTAAGGTTATGTCTAGTTAAAATCTGTGTTTAAGCAAAATTAGGCTTTCTCCAGATAATGTGTGTGTTTAAGCACAATTAGGCTTTGTCCAGATAAAGTTTTTGTTGCAACACAATTAGGTTTTGTCGAGTGAAAGTTTGCGCTAAGCCAAAAGTAGGCCTTGTCCAGTGAATGTTGTGTTAAAGGAAATTAGGCTTTGCCCAATTAATGTCTGTGTCTAAACAAAATTAGGTTTTGTCCAGTGGAAGTTTGTGTTAAAACAAAATTAATCTTAATCCGGTTAATGTTTGTGCTTATAAAAAATTAGACTTTGTCCAGTTAAAGTAACTATATAAACAAATTAGGCGTTGTCGAATTGAAGTTAGTGTTGAAACAAAATTAGGCATTGTCCAGTTAAAGTTTGTGTTTAAGCAAAATGAAGGTTATGGCTAGCTAAATTTTCTGCTTCAGCAAAATTAAGGTTATATCCAGTTAAAGATTGCGCTTAAGCAAAACTAGGCGTCTTCCAGTTAATGTTAGTGCTTAAGTAAAATTAAGCTTTGTCCAGTTAAAGTCATTGTTTAAACAAATTTATGCTTTGTCCAGTTAATGTTTGTGCTTAAATAAAATTAGGCGTTGTCGAGTTCAAGTTTGTGCTTAAACAAAATTAGGCATTGTTGTCCAGTTAATGTTTGTGCTTTAACACAATTAGGCTTTGTCCAGTAAAAGAAACTGTTTAAACAAATTTATGCTTTGTCCAGTTAAAGTATGTGCTTAACTAAGCTTAGGCTTTGTCCAGTTAAAGTTTATGCTTAAGCAAATTTAGGCTTTCTCCAGTGAAAGTTTGTGCTTGAACAGAGTTAGGCTTTGTCCAGATAAAATGTGTGCTTAAAGAAAATTAAGGTTATGTCAAGTTAAAATCTGTGCTTAAGCAAAATTAGGCTTTCTCAGATATTATCTGTGCTTAAACACAATCAGGCTTTGTCCAGATAAAGTTTGTGTTGCAACGCAATTATTCTTTGTCCGGTTAATGTTCGTGCTTATTAAAAAAAAAGATTTTGTCATGTTAAAGTAACTGTTTAAACAAAATTATGCGTTGTCGAGTTGAATTTTGTGTTGAAATAAAATTAGACTTTGTCCAGTTAAATTAACTGTTTAAGCATAATTAGGCATTGTCGCGTTAAAGTTTGTTCTTAAGCAAATTTTGCTTTGTCCAGTAAAAGTCTGAGCTTAAACAAAATGAAGGTTATGTCCAGTTAATGTTTGTGTTTAACAAAATTATGCTTTGTCCAGTTAAAGTTTTTTCTTATCTAAAATTAGGCTTTGTCCAGTCAAAGTTTATGCTTAAACACATTTGAGCCTTGTCCAGTGAAAGTTTTTGCTTAAAAAGAATTAGGCTTTGTCCAGTTAAAGTTTGTGCTTAAAGAAAATTAAGGTGATGTCCAGTTAAAGTTTGTGTTTCAACAAATTTAAGGTTATGTCCAGTTAAAATCTGTGTTTAAGCAAAATTAGGCTTTGTCCAGATAAAGTTTGTGTTGTAACACAATTAGGTTTTGTCGAGTGAAAGTTTGCGTTAAATCAAAATTAGGCCTTGTCCAGTGAATTTTGTGTTAAAGCAAATTAGGCTTTGTCCAGTTAATGTCTGTGTCTAAACAAAATTAGGTTTTGTCCAGTGGAAGTTTGTGTTAAAATAAAATTAATCTTTGTCCGGTTAATGTTTGTGCTTATAAAAAATTAGACTTTGTCCAGTTAAAGTAACAATATAAACAAAATTAGGCGTTTTCGAATTGAAGTTAGTGTTGAAACAAAATTAGGCATTGTCCAGTTAAAGTTTGTGTTTAAGCAAAATGAAGGTTCTGTCCAGCTAAATTTTATGCTTAAGCAAATTAAGGTTATATCCAGCTAAAGATTGCGCTTAAGCAAAATTAGGCGTCTTCCAGTTAATGTTAGTGCTTAAATAAAATTAAGCTTTGTCCAGTTAAAGTCATTGTTTAAACAAATTTATGCTTTGTCCAGTTAATGTTTGTGCTTAAACAAATTAGGCATTGTCCAGTTAATATTTGTGCTTTAGCAAAATTAGACTTTGTCCAGCAAAAGTAACTGTTTAAGCAAATGTATGCTTTGTTCAGTTAAAGTATGTGCTTTGCTAACATTAGGCTTTGTCCAGTTAAAGTTTATGCTTAAGCAAATTTAGGCTTTGTCCAGTAAAAATCTGTGCTTAAACAAAATGAAGGTTATGTCCAGTAAACGTTTGTGTTTAACAAAATTATGCTTTGTCCAGTTAAAGTTTGTGCTTAGCTAAAATTAGGCTTTGTCCAGTTAAAGTTGATGCTTAAACAAATGTAGGCCTTGTCCAGTGAAAGTTTGTGCTTAAACAGAATAAGGCTTTGTCCAGTTAAAGTTTGTGCTGAAAGAAAATTAAGGTGATGTCCAGTTAGAGTTTGTGTTTCAACAAATTTAACGTTATATCCAGTTAAAATCTGTGCTTAAATCAAATTAGGCTTTCTCCAGATAATGTCTGTGTTTAAGCAAAATTAGGCTTTGTCCAGATAAAGTTTGTGTTGCAACAAAATTAGGATTTGTCGAATGAAAGTTTGCGCTAAAACAAAATTAGGCTTTGTCCAGTGAATGTTGTGTTAAAACAAAATTAGGCTTGTCCAATTAATGTCTGTGTCTAAGCAAAATTAGGCTTTGTCAAGTGGAAGTTTGTGTTAAAACAAAATTAGTCTTTGTCCGGTTAATGTTTGTGCTTATTAAAAATTAGACTTTGTCCAGTTAAGGTAACTATTTAAGCAAAATTAGGCGTTGTCGAGTTGAATTTTGTGTTGAAACAAAATTAGGCATTGTCCAGTTAAAGTTTGTGTTTAAGCAAGATGAATGTTATATCCAGTTAAGGTTTGTGCTAAAACAAAATTAAGGTTATTTCCAGCTAATGTTTGCGCTTATCCAAAATTAGGCGTCGTTCAGTGAAAGTTTTTCCTAAAACAAAATTAGGCTTTGTCCAGTTAATGTTAGTGCTTAAATAAAATTAAGCTTTGTCCAGTTAAAGTAATTGTTTTAGCAAATTTATGCTTTGTCCAGTTAATGTTTGTGCTTAACCAAAATTAGGCATTGTCCAGTTAATGTTTGTGCTTTAATAAAATTAGGCTTTGTCCAGTAAAAGTAACTGTTTAAGCAAATTTATGCTTTGTCCAATTAAAATTTGTTCTTAGCTAAAATTAGGCTTTGTCCAGTTAAAGTTTATGCTTAAGCAAATTTAGGCTTTGTCCAGTGAAAGTTTGTGCTTGAACAAAATTAGGCTTTGTCCAGATACAATGTGTGCTTAAAACAAATTAAGGTTATGTCCAGCTAATGTTTGTGTTTCAACAAATTTAAGGGTATGTCCAGTTAAATTCTGTGTTTAAGCAAATTAGGCTTTCTCAGATAATATCTGTGTTTAAACACAATTAAGCTTTGTCCAGATAAAGTTTGTGTTGCAACAAAATTAGGTTTAGTCGAGTGAAAGATTGCGCTAAAACAAAATTAGGATTTGTCCAGTGAATGTTGTGTTAAAATAAAATTAGGCTTTGTCCAGTTAATGTCTGTGTTTAAACAAAATTAGGCTTTGTCCAGTGTAAGTTTGTGCTAAAACAAAATTAGTCTTTGTCCGTTTAATGTTTGTGCTTATACGAGGTTAGACTGTGTCCTGATAAAGTAACTGTTTAAGCAAAATTAGGCGTTGTCGAGTTGAAGTTTGTGTTGAAACAAAATTAGGCATTGTCCAGTCAAAGTTTGTGTTTAACTAAAATTAAGGTTATGTCCAGTTAAAGTTTTTGCTAAAAAAAAATTAACGTTATGTCCAGTTAATATTTGGGCTTAAACAACATTAGGCTTCGTTCAGTGAAAGTGTTTGTTAAAACAAAATTAGGCTTTGTCCTGTTAATGTTTGTGCTTAAATAAAATTAAAGCTATGTCCAGTTAAAGTTTGTGCTTAAGCAAAATTAAGGCTACGTCCAGTTAAAGTGTCCGCCAAAGCAAAATTAGGCTTTGTCCAGTTAATGTTTGTGCTTAAATAAAATTGGGCTTTGTCCAGTTAATGTTTGTGTTAAAACAAAATTATACTTTGTCCGGTTAATGTTTGTGCTTAATAAAAATTAGACTTTGTCAAGTTAAAGTAACTGTTTAATCAAAATTAAGCGTTGTCGAGTTGAATTTTGTGTTGAAACAAAATTAGACTTTGTCCAGTAAAAGTATGTGCTTAAACAAAATTAAGGTTATGTCCAGTTAACGTTTGTGTTTAACAAGATTATTCTTTGTCCAGTTAAAGTCTGTGATTAACTAAAATTAAGCTTTGTCCAGTTTATGGTTATGCAAATTTAGGCTTAACAAGAATTAGGCTTTGTCAGTTAAAGTTTGTGCTTAAAGAAAAGTAAGGTGATGTCCAGATAAAGTTTATGTTTCAACAAATTTAAGGTTATGTCCAGTTAAAATCTGTGCTTAAACAAAATTAGACTTTCTCAGATAATATCTGTGCTTAAACACAATTAGGCTTTGTCCAGATAAAGTTTTTGTTGCAACAAAATTAGGTTTTGTCGAGTGAAAGTTTGCGTTAAAACAAAATTAGGATTTGTCCAGTGAATGTTTGTGCTTATAACAAATTAGACTTTGTCCAGTTAAAGTAACTGTTTGATCAAAATTAAGCTTTGACGAGTTGACTTTTATGTTGAAGCAACATTAGGCATTGTCCAGTTAAAGTTTGTGTTTAAACAAATAAAAGTTATGTCCAGTTAAAGTGTGTGCTTAAGCAAAATTAGGCATTGTCCAGTGGAAATTTGTGCTAAAACAAAATGAGTCTTTGTCCGGTTAATGCTTGTGCTAATAAAAAATTAGACTTTGTCCAGTTAAAGTAACTGTTTAAACAAAATTAGGGGTTGTCGAGTTGAATTTTGTGTTGATGCAACATTACGGATTTTCCAGTTAATGTTTGTGTTTAAACAAAATTAAGGTTATGTCCAGTTAACGTTTGTGTTTAACAAGATTATGCTTTGTCCAGTTAAAGTCTGTGATTAACTAAGATTAAGCTTTGTCCAGTTTATGGTTAAACTAATTTAGGCTTTGTCCAGTGAAAGTTTGCGCTTAACAAGAATTAGGCTTTGTCCAGTTAAAGTTTGTGCTTAAAGAAAAGTAAGGAGATGTCCAGTTAAAGTTTGTGTTTCAACAAATTTAAGGTTATGTCCAGTTAAAATCTGTGTTTAAAACAATTCGGCTTTTTCCAGATAATGTCTGTGTATACACACAATTAGGTTTTGTCCAGATAAAGTTTGTGTTGCAACAAAATTAGGTTTTGTTGAGTGAAAATTTGCGCTAAAACAATAGTTGGCTTTGTCCAGTGAATGTTGTGTTAAAGCAAAATTAGGCTTTGTCCAGTTAATGTCTGTGTCTAAGAAAAATTAGGCTTTGTCCAGCGGAAGTTTGTACTAAATCAAAATTAGTCTTTGTCCGGTAAATGTTTGTCCTTATACAAAATTAGACTTTGTCCAGTTAAAGTAACTGTTTAAACACAATTAGGCGATTTCGAGTTGAAGTTTGTGTTGAAGGAAAATTAGGCATTGTTCAGTTAAAGTTTATGTATAAACAAAATGAAGGTTATGTCCAGCTAAAGTGTGTGCTTAAATAAAATTAAGGTTATGTCCAGTTAAAGTTTGTGCTTAAACAAAATTAAGGTTATATCCAGTTAAAGTTTGCGCTTAAGCACAATTAGGCGTCGTTCAGTAAGAGTTTTTGATAAAACAAAATTAGGCTTTATCCAGTTAATGTTTTTGCTTATAAAAAACTACACTTTTTCCAGTTAAAGTAATTGTTTAAACAAAATTAGGCGTTGTCGAGTTGAAGTTTGTGTTGAAACAAAATTAGACATTGTCCAGTTAAAGCTTGTGCATAAACAAAATGGAGGTTATGTCCAGTTAGAGTTTGTGCTTAAATAAAATTAAGGTTATGTCCAGTTAAAGTTTGTGCTTAAACAAAATTCAGGTTATATCCAGCTAAAGTTTGCGCTTAAACAAAATTAGGCGTCGTTCAATGGAAGTTTTTGCAAAAACAAATTAGGCTTTGTCCAGTTAATGTTTGTGTTGCAACAAAATTAGGTTTTGTCGAGTGAAAGTTTGCGCTAAAACAAAATTCAGGTTATATTCAGCTAAAGTTTGCGATTAAATAAAATTAGGCGTTGTCCAGTAAATGTTAGTGCTTAAATAAAATTAAGCTTTGTCCAGTTAAAGTAATTGTTTAAGCAAATTTATGCTTTGTCCAGTTAATTTTTGTGCTTAAACAAAATTAGGCTTTGTCCAGTGAAAGTTTGTGCTTGAACAAAATTAGGCTTTGTCCAATTAAAGTGTGTGCTTAAAGAAAATTAAGGTTATGTCCAGTTAATGTTTGTGCTTCAACAAATTCAAGGTTTTGTCCAGTTAAAATCTGTGTTTAAACAAAATTAGGCTTTCTCAGATAATATCTGTGTTTAAACACAATTAAGCTTTGTCCAGATAAAGTTTGTGTTGCAAAAAAAATAGGTTTTGTCCAGTGAAAGTTTGAGCTAAAACAAAATTAGGATTTGTCCAGTGAATGTCTGTGTTAAAGCAAAATTAGGCTGTGTCCAGTTAATGTCTGTGTTTAAGCAAAATTAGGCTTTGTCAAGTGGAAGTTTGTGCTAAAACAAAATTAGTCTTTGTCCGTTTAATGTTTGTGTTTATACAAAATTAGACTCTGTCCAGTTAAAGTAACTGTTTAAACAAAATTAGGCGTTGTCGAGTTGAAGTTTGTGTTGAAACAAAATTAGGCATTGTCCAGTTAAAGTTTGTGTTTAAGCAAAATTAAGGTTATGTCCAATTAAAGTTTTCGCTTAAGCAACATTAAATGTATGTCCAGTTAAAGTTTGCGCTTAAGCAATATTAGGCTTCGTTCAGTAAAAGTTTTTGCTAAAACAAAATTAGGCTTTGTCCAGTTAATGTTTGTGCTTAAATAAAATTAGGCTTTGTCCAGATAAAGTAACTGTTTAAATAAAATTAGGCGTTGTCGAGTTAAAGTTTGTCTTAAGCAAAATGACGCGTTGTCCAATTAATCTTTGTGCTATTACAAAATTAGGCTTTGTCCAGATAAAGTTTGTGTTGCAACTAAATTAGGTTTTGTTGAGTGAAAGTTTGCGCTAAAACAAAATTAGAATTTGTCCAGTGAATGTCGGTGTTTAAGTAAAATTAGGCTTTATCCAGTGGAAGTTTGCGTTAAAACAAAATTAGTCTTTCTCCGGTTAATGTTTGTGCTGATAAAAAAATAGACTTTGTCCAGTTAAAGTAACTGTTTAAACACAATTAGTCGTTGTCGAACTGAAATTTGTATTGAAACAAAATTAGGCATTTTCCAGTTAAAGTTTCTGCTTAAACAAAATAAAGGATATGTCCAGTTAAAATTTGTGCTAAAGCAAAATTAGGCTTTGTCCAGTTAATGTTTGTGCTTAAATACAATTAGGCTTTATCCAGTTAAAGTAACTGTTTAAACAAAATTAGGCGTTGTCGAGGTAAAGTTTGTGCATAAGCAAAATTAGGCATTGTCCAGTTAAAGTAACTGTTTAAAATAAATTAGGTACTGTCTAATTAAAGTTTGTGCTTAAGCAAAATTATGCTTTGTCCAGTAAAAGTATGTGCTTAAGCAAAATTAAGATTATGTCCAGTTAACATTTGTGTTTAACAAAATTAGACTTTGTCCAGTTAAGGCTTGTGGTTAACTAAAAATATGCTTTGTCCAGTTGAAATGTATGCTTAGACAAATTTATGCTTTGTCCAGTGAAATTTGTGCTTAAACAGAATTAGACTTTATCCAGTTAAAGTTTGTGCTTAAAAAAAAATAATTTTATGTCCAGTTAAAGTTTGTGTTTCAACAAATTTAAGGTTATGTCGAGTGAAAGTTTTCGCTAAAACAAAATTAGGCTTTGTTCAGTGAATGTCTGTGTTTAAACAAAATTAGACTTTGTCCAGTGGAAGTTTGTGCTAAAACAAAATTAGTCTTTGTCCAGTTAATGTTTGTACTTATAAACAAATTGACTTTGTCCAGTTAAAGTAACAGTTTAAGGAAAATTAGGCGTTGTCGAGTTGAAGTTCGCGTTGAAACAAAATTAGGCATTGTGCAGTTAAAGTTTGTGCTTAAACAAAATGAAGGTTTTGTCCAATTAAAGTTTTTGCTTAAACAAAAGTAAGGTTGTGTCTAGTTAAAATTTGCGCTTAAACAAACTTAAGCTTTGTTCAGTGAAAGTTTTTGCTTAAACAAAATTAGTATTTGTCCAGTTAAAGTTTGTGCTTTAACAAAATTAGGCTTTGTCCAGTTAAAGTAACTGCTTAAACAAAATTAGGCGTTGTCCAGGTAAAGTTTGTTCTTAAACAAAATTATGCTTTGTCCAGTAAAAGTCTGTGCTTAAACAAAGTTAAGGTTATGTCCAGTTAACGTTTGTGTTTAACAAAATTATGCTTTGTCCAGTTGAAATCTGTGCTTAACTAAAATTAGGCTTTGTCCACTTAAAGTTTGTGCTTAAACAAAATTAGGCTTTGTTCAGTGAAAGTGTGTGCTTAAGCAAAATTAGGCTTAGTCCAGCTAAAGATTGGTGTTGTACTGGTGTCTTTGTTCTTTCATAAATTATAAATGTACATTGCCTGGAATTCCTGGTTTACAAGTCTCATTATAAATGTACATTACCTGGACATCCTGGTTTAAAAATCTCATTATAAATGTACATTACCTGGGCATCCTGGTTTACAAGTCTCATTTTTCTGAAAAAAATAAGATTAACATTTTAACATACAATGTAGACTTAGAGCGAGTAATCATTCAACTGAACACTAAATTACTACTCCATACAATTATTGAATTGGATATTAGATAACAAATAACGAAAAAAATATCACAGTTTTAGCACCAAATGTAAATAAATAGGTAACATCTTCATAGTGTCAATAAAAACATTCTGAAGAGCAGATTTCTCCAAAGCAAAGCAAAACATGTTGTGAAATTTATGACATATGTTTTCCATAATTAAACCATTATCAAAATCCACTTTATTTTTATGATAATCTATTGATTCGTCATAAACAGTACCAGATAGATGGTCTATTGGTTTTATATTTCAGCAGATTACATATCATTAAACACTACTTGTAATTAGACAATATAAAAATATAAACAAATATTCTTTTTGAGTTACTATTCATTATACCAAATACCGTTTGTGAGTGGCTACTCATAATATTAATATACCGTTTGTGAGTTACTACCAATAATGTCAATATACCGTTTGTGAGTTACTACTAATAATAACAATATACCGCTTGTGAGTTACTACTAATAATAACAACATACCGTTTGTGAGTTAGTTACTACTAATAATAACAATATACCATTTGTGAGTTACTACTAATAAAAACAATATACTGTTTGTGAGTTACTACCAATAATATCAATATACCATTTGTGAGTTACTACTAATAACAACAATATACCATTTGTGAGTTACTACCAATAATATCAATATACCGTTTGTGAGTTACTACTCAGCATACCGCTTGTGAGTTAATATTCACTCTGAAATATAATCTACCCTGGATAATAAGGAAACATCTTGTTATTGCCATAGTCTTAAGCTTTTTTATAGCATACATACAAACTGACCTTTTCTGTTAACCAGGAGAACAATACACCTTCTTCTATCTCGATGTGATGAGTGGGACACCTCCACATACCATCAATTATTCTTTCTTCTTCTAACGGGAGAAAACAAGGATCGCATGGTGAACTACAGCACACTTTTAACCTAAATGATCCTACGTCTACTTTGGGTCTGTCACTGCTAGTGTTGATATACAGTCGACTGATCTTATGTAGAGCAGAAATCAAGCATTCACGGATACTAGACGCAAGATCACTCATGATCAATGCTCTGTTTCTAGCATGTACAAGGCGGACGATAATATGTTCATCTTCACACTGAACATACATATCAAGCGACTGATCTATTGTGAAAACAGCAGATTTATGGAACAGCATAAGTTCATTGGTTTTTCCATAGGTCTTCACCCCCCATATACGTAAGCAATAGCTGATGAATCTGAAGGATAAGGCTGGAGGTATAATTGTACCATTCATATCAAAGACTATGGCTATATTTCTCTGATAGAAGTCAGGAGACTGAAGATATCCTGTATTATCTAATTTACGTATCATACTTGCTACGTAGTAGAAATCTGTTGGTATGCAAATGTGGGAGTGTGGATCATAACGCTTAGGTTCTACCAAGATATCAAGATGTGTCATAACTGCTAAAAGATAGTCTTTTTCTTTCTTAAACTGTGAGTATTCTTTACTTCTCCATATTTCATCGACATCTTGTTTCGAGATAATTCCTTTGCAATCCATTATGTCCCATACATTTTTCATTCTGTCTTCCTTACAGAAAATCCTGTCAGTAATAATGGACTTGAAGGCAGCAATCAGATGTGTAGGCATAAGTATAATATGCTGATCCAAGCTTAATTCATCAAAATATAGAATTGTACCAACGGCGTGGTGAAATTTTAGAAAAACATTCAATTCAGGGTCGGTTAATGGACGAATAGCTTGTTCAGCATTTATTTTCTTCATGTCATCCATTGTAATCAATGCAACACTTCTACGGACAAGGGATGCAATCTCTAGCTCTAGTGGCAGGAAACATTTTGGTAGGTTTTGACCCCATGTTGGCTGATGTTTGGCTTGTTGAATAATAGTTTCCTTTATTTGTTCCATTCCAGGATCAGTCTTGTCTCTAGCGTTAACAAATATTTGATCATCGATGACCAAATGTGATGCTACTGGTGTACCTTCAAACATTTTCCTGATTTCACTGAAGATCTCCAGTCGTCTATTGCTTACAGCACTCTGTAAAACATAAAACAAAAAAATTGAAAAACAAGCGTGATAAGTATCGCAAAGTGATACACTACCATTTAGCAGATCATTATGATGTTAAAATAACGTTGATAAAACGTTATAAAAATGGCAACATTTCTATCAACAAAATATGGATTACATGCATCAGCCATTTCTGGAATACATGTAACCTTCATCAGAATGACTGTATATTGCTCCTCACAACTCGTTACCAACACACTGCCTGTACCTTACTCTTCATACCTAATTGTCATGTTCAAACTAACTTACCTACACATGCATGCAACTTACTACATATACTTTATTCTTATTTTCAGAATAACCTACCCTCACACTTCCTGTAACTTACTCCTCAGACCTTATTCTCATGTTCAGATTAACCTACCCTCACACTTCCTGTAACTTACTCCTCAGATCGTATTCTCATGTTCAGATTAACCTACCCACACACCTCCTGTAACTTATTCCTCAGACCTTATTCTCATGTTCAGATTAAACTACCCACACACTTCCTGTAACTTATTCTTCATATTATATTATCATGTTCAGACAAACTTACCTACACGTGCATGCAACTTACTCCTCAGACCTTATTATCATGTTCAGATCAACTTACCCACACACTTCCTGTAACTTACTCCTCAGACCTTATTATCATGTTCAGATCAACTTACCCACACACTTCCTGTAACTTACTCCTCAGACCTTATGCTCATGTTCAGATTAACCTACCCACACACTTCCTGTAACTTATTCCTCAGACCTTATTATCATGTTCAGATTAAACTACCCACACACTTCCTGTAACTTATTCTTCATACTATATTATCATGTTCAGACTAACCTACCTACACGTGCATGCAACTTACCCTTTAGACCTTATTCTCATGTTCAGATTAACCTACCCACACGTGCATGCAACTTACCCCTCAGACCTTATTCTCATGTTCAGATTAACCTACCCACACACTTACTGTAACTTACTCCTCAGACCTTATTCTCATGTTCAGATTAACCTACCCACACACTTCCTGTAACTTATACCTCAGACCTTATCATCATGTTCAGATTAACCTACCCACACACTTCCTGTAGCTTATTTCTCAGATCTTATTATCATGTTCAGATTAAACTACCCACACACTTCCTGTAGCTTATTCTTCATACTATGTTATCATGTTCAAACTAACTTACGTACACGTGCATGCAACTTACCCCTCAGACCTTATTCTCATGTTGAGATTAACCTACCTACACGTGCATGCAACTTACCCTTCAGACCTTATTCTCATGTTCAGATTAACCTATCCACACACTTCCTGTATCTTATACCTCAGACCTTATTCTCATGTTTAGATTAACCTACCCACACACTTCCTGTAACTTATTCCTCAGACCTTATTCTCATGTTTAGATTAACCTACCCAAACACTTCCTGTAACTTACTCCTCAGACCTTATTCTCATGTTCAGATTAATCTACCCAAACACTTCCTGTAACTTACTCCTCAGACCTTATTCTCATGTTGAGATTAACGTACCCACGCACTGCTTGTAGCTTACTCCTGATACCCTATTCTCATGTTCAGACTAACCTAGGGACCGACGATTTAACTTGAAGAGGGGAGGGGTTGGGGGTTATGTTTTTTTGTTTCGTTCAGAGTTTTTTTTCTGAATCAGATTATTTTTTTTTCTCCACCAAAATCAGAATATTTTTTTCACCAACATTGGGAATCAGAATTTTTTTTTAGAAAAAAACATAACCCCCCCCCCCTCCTTCAAGCTAAATGGTCGTTCCTTTACCCACACACTGCCTGTAGCTTATTCATGAGACCTTATTCTGATGTTCAGATTAACCTACCTATGCACCTCCTGTAACTTACTCCTGAGACCTTATTATCATGTTCAGACTAACTTTTCCACAGACTGCCTGCAACTTACTACTCAGACCTTACTCTGAAGCTTAAGACAAACATATGAACGCCCTGCCAGAACTTTACTTTCCAGATCTTATCCACATGTTCAGACTAATCTACACACACACTGCCTGCAACTTACTCCTCAGATATTTCCCTCATGTTCAGACTACTTACCAGCATACTGTCCATAGCTTACTACACAGACCTCATCATCATGTTCAGACTAACTTACCAACACACTGCCTGCAACATACTCCTCAGATATTATACTCATGTTACGTCTAACTAACACAATGCCCCTGTAACTGACTACACAAACACCCCCGGTTTTTTGTGGGGTTCGTGTTATTCGATCTTTAGTTTTATATGCATGTTTTGTAGATCGTTGTTTGTCCTTTTGTGCTTTTTATTTTGGCCATTGTGTTGTCTGTTCTTCTTCCGATATACGGATTCTGTTTACCCCTTTGGTATCTTCATATTCATACTAACATATCAACAAACTTGCCTGTAACTTAATACACAGACCTTAGTCTCATGTTCAGACTAACCTAACTTATTAACATACAGCCTATAGCTTACTCTTCAGACCTCATTATGATATTCAGACTAACTTACCAAGACATTCTTTATAACTTACCAGCACACTGTCTATAGCTTATTCTTCAGACCTTATTCCGATGTTCAGACTAACTTACCAGCACACTCTCTATGATTTACTCTTCAGACCTTATTCTGTTGTTCAGACTAACTTCCCAGCACACTGTCTATAAATTACTCTCCAGACCTTATTATGATGTCCAGAGAAACTTATCAGCACACTGTCTATAACTTACTCTTCAGACCTTATTCCGATGTTCAGACTAACTTACCAGCACACTGTCTATGACTTACTCTTCAGACCTTATTCTGATGTTCAGACTAACTTACCAACACACTGTCTATAACTTACTCTTCAGACCTTATTCTGATGTTCAGACTAATCTACCAGCACACTTTCAATAACTTACTCTGCAGACCGTATTCTCATGTTCAGACCAACTTACCAGCACTGTCTATAACTTACTCTGTAGACCATATTCTCATGTTCAGACTAACTGACATTCGCAACGTGTGTAACTTACTCCTTATAATTTATTCTCATGTTCTGACTAACTTACCAACACACACTGCCTATAGCGTACTCCTGTGATCGTATTATCATGTTCAAACTAACATACCCACGCACTGCCTGTAACTTACCAACACACAGTGCTCATCATCGATTTACACATTATACTTTATTATATGAATATCATGGAAATCAGAACTCACCTCTTCTATTTTATCTTTGTGTGTCAAAATAACCATAATTTTAGGATATCCTTCTCCACTACCTTTGCAGTAGGTGACTATTGCATTGATCCAAAATTTGACATAATCTGTAAAGCAAAAGTAGGATAATAAATGGAGACACTCAAGAGTCTGTATCTCTCCTTGGTGTTATAATGTCTGTAATATGTATTGAGGATTCATTATTATCAGTAGTATATCAAACTTTGTGGGTCATGTGTATTGTATCAAATATATCAGTCGTCAGGCTTTTTAATGTAACTCCTTCTGAATTTGATAATTATGGATATTTACTTTTCATGAAGGCCATAATTGTACATTGATTGTCCATAATAAGGGGCATTAGGGTAATGGTGATTAGCACCACTTTCAGCAATATTTGAGTTATATCGTGGCGGTCAGTTTTATTGGAGGAAACGTAAATACCCGGAGAAAACTACCAACCTGCCGCAAGTCTCTGACAAATTTCATCAGATGATGTTCACTTGTATCGATAACACCTCAGCATAAACTGGATTAGAACTCACAACTTTAGTGGTGATATACATTGATTGCATCGGTAGTAAGTGCAACTACAATATGGTCACGACCATGACGGCCCTCTGCTCATAATATGTAATAATTGCCTATCAATCCCCACAACATATTCGTGTCTGACCTAGATTTCCAATGTCATATTTCGTAGTCTTAACTTTGTTCAATGATTTGAGGTGAGAGGTGATTGTTCATTTTGTTGATATAGATGAAATTGCTGACCATCACTGTTTAATATTCTTTTCTGTGTTTTTTGTTGTCATGATCAATAAAATCCTACATCTAGAAGATAATAAATTTGTATTTAAAGTAAAGGATAATTTTATGATGTAATCGTGTGATTTTTGGTACTCAGTGTCATTCTAGTATTATACTGTATAGTACATTATACAGTTTTCCTGGTTCCCGATTCATGTTGAGCATATGGTAAGAAAAGGGAACAGTATAAACATGGATGTGAAAGAAAACACAATTGAAGCAGCTTAAAATGGCGTTTGTTTCTGCTCTTTGTAGTATAATTTGGAAGTTCTTTGCGATGTTTCGACATTACAGAATAACAACAATAAAAATATACGTAAATGACTTGCACACACTACGAAACAGTCCTGAAAACCTCCCCACATTGACTCACTTTATAGCTATTTCTAAAGCTTGTTGAAATGAAAGTTATACTGTATATATATACGTCTGAAAATTAAACCAAACAGTGTTAGAATTAGATTTTAGAGCTGTCAAATGTTTGTTCTTCCGTCGACGGGATTTGAACCCACACCATTGATACACTGCAGCACCATTCGCTTAGCCTTACGTCCAGCGCCCTAGATCACTTGACCACATCCACTCCCTAAAAATGGAGCTTCAATAATCCTAGTGTTACCTTTTCTCGTAAGGTAAATCTAGGGATAGACGTAAGACATGTGTAAAAGCGTGTGTAGATGGTACATATATACTTAATATTATAATTTGACAGCAATCTAACTCAGCAATATATATATATATATATATATATATACATTGGTAATAGTTGGTGTCATGTTAGAATAATTAAACATCATATGCATAAAAAAAACTACTACCTCTTTGTGTTTTAGCTCCACCTTTTCCTGGAAGATACTGTTCAAAGGGACAATCTTCATCTAGGGTCCTACTACCATCTAAGACAAGCATGTATATTGCTCTGTACGTAAGAAACGTCTGGTGGGTACTGTAGAACACATCTTGTCCACCAAAATCCCAAATTATTACTGGAACTATTTTTCTCTGATGTAATTTCTTCTTGCCGACTTCCCATGACTTTTTTAAGAATTCTTCCGGTGTTACTGATATTTTGATCTCATTTACTTCCTTTCCTACTCCAAAGAAAGACTTCAACCTTTTAATCATGCTCGGTCTTCTAACAACACTGGCAGCACTAGGTACAGACACCTCTTTGTTTTCTGGATCATGCAGCGATGATTGTCCCAGTCTACTTTCGGTCCCAAAAGTGGTAGGGGCAGACACCTGCTGTTTACTAAAGGCTCCGGCAGCAGTAGGGACAGACAACTCTTTGTTTTCTGATTCATTCAGTGATGATTGTTTCAGTTTACTAAAGGCCCCAGCAGCAGTAGGGACAGACACATCTTTGTTTTCTTGTTCAGTCAGTGTTGATTGTCGCAATTGACTAGAAATCCCGGCAGCAGTAGGGACAGACGACCCGACGACAGAAGTGCCAGTCAACTCTGGATTCATTGGAGCTATAGCTTGCCTGAGAGATTTACTAACCATGATATCCTCCAATGTAAAATCTGCATGGATAAGACAAATATACACTGGTTGGTTATATGTACAGTTCTGACATGAATAGGGCAGACATATCACATATAATATTGAAAAAAACACACAAATTAAAATAAATCCATTGTTACTTGTTTACTACAAATATGACAGAAAATGTTATGCATGTTGTATTCTCTGCTGTTAATATCTATGAAAGTTTTATTTCAAATAATTTGAAATCATATTCTTCCATGGCATATCTCAGGTATTGTTTGTCTAGTTACAGAAATGTATGATTGTTGCATAGCTCACCCGGTTTATGTAACCTAACTCAAATTTTCAAGGAACATTCATTGGTTAAAATTGAATTTTTATTTCACAATGATCCGAATGTGACCAGCTGTCATGCAAAACACAATGTTCATTCCTGATTCTTCTATGATCCCTATTACAGCCTACCATTAAACCTTAGACCACAACGACCGTGAAACCGTAGAGCCTAGAAACAGGTCAAATTTCAGTTCAAAATAATTCACAGACTGTGGCTGTTACAAATACTCCAACTTTAAATACACTTAGAATTCCAGGAATTCAATCTACATGTACTTCTGGATTAACAATTAGCAGTATTAATAATTGCACAGTGAACTTTAACTTTCATCAATAATTTATCATTTTAAGATTGATCTTCTTGATGTTCAAAAATATTTATTCTACTTGTGGTTAATATTATTGTTATAACCAATACTTTGCTTGTGTTTTTAGAAATGGGCTTATATCGATCTCGGATTGAGTTTCTGAACATGTTTGAAGTTGTTTAACACTGTTTATAATGAAAACATCCCACAAAAGTAATTAATTAAAAATAATTTAAAAAAGGGGGGTCTACAAATCGGGTACCTATGCCTTACACTGACCAGGGGATGTCATAGGGAAAGGGGACGGAATCGGCAAATAATAATGCTAGAAAATGGCCGATTTTAGCATTCGATGTTTCTCGGGATTTTATAATAAGCAAGGAAATTCTCGTATAGTTCTCGTATATCGAGAAACTTTTCATTAGATAATTTTTTGACGTATATGAAGTGTGTATGCAAATTTAGAAACGGAAGTAGCGGTAGTGCCCGATCAGGTAAGGTTAGTTATTTGCAGAGATTTCGACATTTTTGGATTATTATCGTGATTTATTCTTTGAAAGTGGATCAACCGAAGCAACAAAAATTAAAAATATACTGCAAATTGTCAAACTAAAAATCCTCCTGATTCTGATCCTGATCTTAACAGCAGCTCCCTGGTAAGATTTGACCTAAAATTTGATTATATTTTACATCACATCCAAAATTTTACAAGAAGACCTATGTTGAATGTAAAACAATACAAACCTCCTTGGAAAATGATATATTTCAAACTATTATATCCATATTTTGACACAATATATCCTTAAATAAATGTCTGCAAGCTCATTTACCTAACACGATACACACATTAGCAGGTCCCTTTAATTTGAATGGCTGAGTATATAGCCAAGGGAGATCATCATTTCCATAGCCTATTCTGGCCTGTAGATATTGACCGATTGTAAAAATTAAAATGGCGACCGATTAAACTCGTTTCGATTGAAATATGGAATAGTATACAATTATTGCACTTCATTGAATATATTCAACAATATTTCAGCTATGTCGTGGCGGTCAGTTATATTGGTGGAGGGATCCGGAGAAATCCACCGACCTATCACGGATCGCAACTAACTGGTAAACTGTATTGCATATTGTTGTAGATCCCACTGCCATATCATCACGACCACAGGGGCACGCAGTTAAATGTTCACGTCACCAGGTATGTGTTAAAAGAAGAAGGGAGGACACTTTTTTTGCTGCCCAAAGTTAAAGTAGAATTTCGGCACCTTTTCTCGCTTCAAAAACGGTTTAGTCTTTGTTATTTCCATAATATTAATGCAAATATCGTTGTTTTTTGCTGATTGACTGGTTTACAGTGGAATAACACTCGTTTTTTTTTATTCCAAGTGGTCTGGACAACTTCTTATCATACTCAATTCGGGTGAATACGGACTTAATATTAAGGTGAGCTTTCATTGGTCGAAGAATTTTTAAAACAATTTTAAATTAGGGTTTTATTTTTGGAAATACTACTCTATTTTTAAGACATTTTAACTTCACATTGTATAATTACAATGAAACATTGTGTTTAATCTTTGCTTGAGACATCCTTGATTAAAATGCTAGAAATTCTTCTTATATATGTTGCTTTCGATTTGTATTTCCCGCTTACTGTTGCTTTCCGATTTTAGAAAAATTTTATTTCGATTTTTTTATTTCGACCAATGAAAACTCACCTTAATATTAAGTCCGTATAAACCGAGTATGATAAGAAGTTGCAATCGGCAAATCTCGGGTGAGTCCGCTTCTTTCCCTCGGCTGTAAGACGGTATTTGATATGCGTCTACGCGTCACATTTCTTCACCGGAATACCGTATCACTTCAATCAAACATTGCGCACCGCGAATAAGTTCTAAAATGGCGACAATAGATGAGTTTGTTTTGAAAAATATTGATCTTTGATGAAGGTACAGAATCAGCGACATTGCGACGAAAGAAAATATATTATTAATGGACGAATATTCGAAAGTGAAATTATTTTAATACCTCCTTCATTGAAGATTTCCGAAAGCAGTTCCAATGGGAGCTATCGTAATACGGACGAGGTATGATGAAGGTACGGAATCAGCCGAATTTGCGACGAGTGAAGAAGTTGTCCAGACCGCTTGGAATTTCAAAACGAGTTTTATTCCACTGTAAACCAGTCAATCAGCAAAAAACAACGATATTTGCATTAATTTTATGGGAAGAACAAAGACTAAACCGTTTTTGAAGCGAAAAAGGTGCCGAAATTCAACTTTCACTTTGGCCAGCAAAAAAAGTGTCCTCCCTTCTTCTTTTAACACATACCTGGTGATGTGAAAATATAACTGCGAGACCTTTGATCACGACCACTACGCCCCCACCCCTGGATGTGTATAAAACATTCGAACATTATCCAAGCTTATAATCTGAAGCATACATACCATCATTTTAGGAAATTGTACATGCACAGGTGACATTCATTACTACACTGGAAGTTTTTACATGATTAAAACACGATTATACCTGGGCGTAGATGAGGCTTAATACTGTGCACGCCATAATTTTAAATGTTTGCCTCCCCCCCGCCCCCCAAGAATTTTGTTTCCACGATAAGCAAAATGGTGGGATTTGGGACCTTTTCAGGGTTTCATATAACATGGAATCAAGCACAATTTTAAAAACTCTGATAGACAAGAATGTCCTTAAATTTTCGAAAATCTGCCTTTCGTGTCTTAGAACACCTCCATTGCTTTGTACAAATCCATTTCAAAATCTAGGTGAATATGCAACAATCCAAGGAAAGATAGCCTGTCATTCTCCATAGTCGACCTAGCATAAGTTTTCAAACGTCTCAGTACACTAACTGACCTTTCAGCAAAAATACTTGCTACTAGCATGGTTAACAAAGCACATAATATTGTATCCATAGATGGATAGAGAACTGGATTTACAGAATCTAGTGTGGTACAAAGTGTTGTTGGCAAATCATTGCCAACGGGTTCGCTATCTGGCAACTTCTCTCCTGAAATCCTCTAATGTCAGCCTGGTATGCCTCGTATATTGTAGCGACATGATCTTCAGTTATTGTACAGCATTGGGCAGTAGATGTTGTTTTCCGATTTAAGGAGACATGATTCAAGTTCTGTAATCAAATGGTCCAAAAATGGATTGTACAAAGAAATTCCCCAATACAGTTTTGACTTAATAGTGGCGTGATTGGCTCTGGTAATCTGTCTACCACATTTCCTGGGCAAGGCTGTCTTAACAGCATCATAGGTTCCCGTGCAAAGCAGTGCAAGGGGCCCCTACCTACACAACCACTCACAGGAATGAAAATGTCAATGTCAATAAAATTAAACATATATTTATTGTACTGGTACTTCCAACATAATCAGTGTTTAAACATTAAAATCATACCGTACACAACATACATAGATTAGCATTAGGCCCCTATACTCGTAGGGACCCCGGGCAACTGTCCAGCGTGCCCATGCGTTAAGACGTCACTGCGACTGGACATACTTTCAGATATATCAAAATATTTAGCTAAGTTAAGTGCATACTGATACAACTCATCCCAAACCGATTCGTCCTGTCGTTCAGCTCTTGGCATTTCAATCACTGTCTTGAATTCTTTGATGACTTCAAGAAGGTCACATTCGGTATCGTGGAGGAATGTTGACAGATAAACAGTGCTGTGTAAAATATGTTCCGCTACTACCAAAGCTATGATAACTGAAACCGAATGATGGATGCAAGAAACTGCCAGGCTTTGTCATCGCCTTGGTTGTGTAAGCATTTTAACTCATGGACCACAACTCGATATGACGTCTTAAAGGTATACAATTGCGTCCGCTCGACTTGTCCATCGCATTTGACAAAGGGTCCGTAATTTTATCATTGTTTCCATGTTTTCCTTAGTAGCAGTATCAGCTTCTCGTTCATCAAATACAGCATATAATTTCTTTGCAGAATTGTCAAACGCGAACGCGACTTCTTGAACAGTTGACATAACATTTCGAACTAGTCTATATATTACAATACATAGTTACTAGTACGTCTTATTAGCGATATATTAATTATACTGATATAATTAGACTGTTAAAAGTAGCAATATTTTTTTATTTTTTTATTTCCCAATTATTTTTAACCTACCGATGTACATGCCATGGCGTGACAGCGTATATGCAACTAAGCCTCTGTTATATATCCGGTGACGACCAAGAATTATTTCCGTATTAGAAGAGTAAAAATTATAAGACAATGACAAAAGATCAGACGGATAAGAACAATGGCTCTAGAAACTTTTAAAATTGTGAACAAAATAGCTCATGTGTGCTTACAAAATATAGTCAGTGTAAACAATTCTAAATATTCTTTCAGGTATGTTAATGTTTTGGACGTGCCCCGGGTAAAGTCAACTCATTACGGTAAAAAGTCTTTCAAATTTGCTGCCGCAACATTATGGAACAGCCTTCCGAACCATTTCAGGACTGAAAATATTTTTTTCACATTTTAAAAGTCTGATCCAGTCCTAGAGTGGTTCGAAATGTTGCTGTTCTGCTTGCAGATAACACATTTGTTTTAGCTGCTTTTCATTTACTCTTGCTTTTTGTTGCTACTGAACTGATATTGCTGTATTTTTATGTTTGATTTCTGCATGAATCTTATTTTAATTTCAAATTACATTATTTGCACATCATTCCAGTAATTGGGAAATCAATACAAGTTGATATTATTTTATTCTTTTCGAAATTTTTATAATCCTAAATATATGCAATAGTTTTAAGGAATTCTAATTCATTCTAATTTGTTGCCAAATTTTTACTGCATGCAATAGCTGATCTATGTATGTTTTAAATGAGTAATGCATGTTGTTATCTTGTGTTGTTTTAAGTTATGTATATGATTTTATATTCGGTCAAGGGCTCTTCAGAGCTTGTGTTGTGTGTTTGATTTTATGCCGAATCAAAATTGATTTTTCTTATCTTATCTTATGTTGGTGCCAGTTGTAAGTATTCAGTATAAATTTTTAACTGCTGCTTCTTTTTTAACTGCCGTGCTTTATGTTGGAGCATCTGTGTGTGGATCTTGAACAAGAGTCCAAAGAGGCACTTGCCACGTGGGTTCTTGTTCAGATCTATGCACAGTCCTCCTTTTTTGCCTGTATTTCTTAGCTATTTTAGTTTGTAACTTTGCATGTGACTTGTGTTGTTTTATTGTTAATGTATATTCGGTAAAGAGCTCTGTAGAGCTTGTGTTGTACTGTTTTATTATGTGCCGAATCAAAATAAAGTTTTCTTATCTTATCTTATCTTAAAAGACAAGGTAACAGCCTTATCGGTATAATACAGCAATTGGCTACTACATAAGAAGTAAATATCAGGATATGAGGACTTCTCCACTTATCACTCTCGGTGACCTGACCTGACCGAGGCCAACGGCCAGTGCCATCTCTCGAGATCCTCATATCCTGGTGTTGACTTCTTATGGAGTAATTAATTGCATATTTGGTTCTGTATAACACAATGATGATGCATGTCATTCACAACAGCATCTCCATTACTCAGTGTGCTACGGAAAGGATTAAAATACATTTCCTTTTCTGCAGCTTATGCTTTACTGTTTAACCAGAAGGGTGTTGCATACCCTGTAGAACCTGAGGTCTTTATCTGTACAAGATTGGACCTCATTTAACATGGATAATTCATGCTAAATACAGTTGGGTCGTTAAACCCCTATTTCATTTTTTCTCCATTGAAGTGTATTTTTATTTGATATTTTCCCGCATATTTTACACTGTCTTCTATTTGGGTTACTAGTAAATAAATCATTACCAAATACCAATCAACAATTACTTACCTTGTTTACCATTCAGCCATTCATCTGTCTCTCGATCAATAAATGCCAGAGCACTATAAAGATCTATGCCTTCAGTAGATATTCTGTCATCCGTTGGCCCTTTTCCCACAAGAAATCTTGCTACAGTTGTCTTACCGGTCCCCTTTTCCCCCAGTAGCATAGCACGCGCTTCAAACTGAGGGTAGCTTTCTTCTTTTATTAAATTGGTGAAAACAGCTGCATATTTTGTGTCCATTTGTTTCACCTCCAAGGGTAATCCTACAACATCATAAGTATATTTGTGAACACAGATGCTAATTTCTTGTCTAGTTTAAATACCTTCATGTGTATCCCTATAACATTTAAAACTATATTTGAGAACACATATCTAAATTTCTTGTCTATTCTTAATAACACCAAGAGCATTATTACAACAATTGTCGTATATTAAAGAATACAGATGTCCATTTCTTGTCAAACTCTAATACCCCATTGGCCCAAGGGTATCCCTACAACAACTTAAGTAAATGAAAGAACACAGTTGCTGATTAATATTATATTTTAATACATTCAATCATTTCTACAGTATTTTAAGTAGATCTGTGAACACAGCTTGTCAATTTATTTGTTACTATTACTAATCGTAACATACGGCATTCTGACTAGTAACAAATCATAGACTAAATTGTACTTGGTCGTAACATACAGTGCTATGACCAGTAACAATTCATATACTTGGTAGAACACAATATGAACACAGCAGTTAGTATATATGTAACTATTACTAATCGTAACGTACATCATTCTGACCAGTAACAAATCATAAACTTAGTCGTAACATACAGTGATCTGACAGGTAACAATTCATAAACTTGGTAGAATACAATATGAACTCAGCAGTCAATTTATATGTAACTATTACTAATCGTAGTGTTCAGTAGCATATCGGGACAGACAAAGTTGGAGCTACCGGAAGTCACGGAAAGTGACGTCTCCGGAAGTCAAGTGACCGGAAAAGACGTGTCCAGAAATGACGCCAGTCACGTGACCAGAAGTATGTTCTACGCATGTGCATTCGGTTCCCACGCTTTTTTCTTACTATAGTAGTGGTACACAATGTACCATTGCACATGACCGGAAGTAGCATGGCTACCGAATATGACATCATCAGACGTCACGTGAAACTCAAGCGATTTCCTTGGAAGGGTGTGATGCGCGCATGCGCAACCGGAAGTAGGGGATTTTTCCCTACTAGAGAGTCTTTTGACCGGATATTACGTTATGAAACGTCATCTGACCCCGTAGAGCTTCCCCTGGAAAATATGGAAGCACGCATGCGCAATCGGAATAGTCCTTGGTGTGTGATCTTAATTGTTCTCAAAGTCCTATAACCTTATCATTTTCTACGAACTAGCCCATTCACTGGTTATCTGCCTCTTTCCCGCCATTTTATTTTCAAGGGGAGCACCTTCAATAATTACATTTCTTACAAAAGTTTGTTGTTTTCAGATATGTTCGAGGTTGTTTTGTAGTATTCCAAGGGTGTGCTCTACCACGTCCGCGTTCTCACTGTTGTATTTCTACTAAATAGCCTAAGAGTCAAATGAATGACTTCATTATGTGTGGAAGTTACAAAATTTATCTTTATGTTATCAAGAAGTATCTAAATTTATCTTTATATTATCAAGAAGTTTCTAAGTTTATCTTTATATTATATAGAAGTTTCTAAGGTTATCTTTATATTATTTAAAAGTTTCTAAGTTTATCTTGGCTGGTGCTGCTGCTCTGGGGTAAACGTGCATGGCTGCTGCTGCTGCGTATATCCCTCTATCAGTGGTGGCGCCAGCGGTGTATGTCCCTATGTCTGTGGGACTGCATCTCTTCTCTTTAGACTCGTCATTCTGTGTTTGTTTCTATAATGTCGCAACATGACATCTTTTCTCGAACATCTCAGAATATTATTTACCTAATTTAGGCGAACTACTGTAAATTTTGTGATCATTACTTTTACAAAAATCAATGGTTAACCCAGATTTCTAAAATATGGACCTTTGTAAACAATATATTACAACAATTACAATCAGCTTCATTATAATCATAACAGTTTTGGAAGCTAAATTAATAAACAATATAAAGTAAAGTATTGACCATAGGGTCATTACACACCTCCCTACTCAAGCATTGAGTACTCCTGTATTTAAAAAAAAACATCACACACTCATCTTTTCATTCCATATAAGTTATAGATATCTATTTTTAGCCTATTAATTTTACAATTAACTTTATCAATTACTCTTATTACTCTGAGTTCTTCTAACCAACAAATTAATAGCCATGACACAACAGAAATATTGTTGAATGTATCTCATTAATTAGGTTCTTGTTACCATAAACTTTATCTACCACATGTATAAAAATGGACATTATGTATAAAAAATAAAAATTTACCAACATTTAAAAACAATTTTCCAACTCTAAACTTTCAACAATTAACATTAACTTTTTTTTCTTACTTCAATAACAAATTAAATTTTGCTATTTCAACCACGAATAATTTAATTATAGACATTTCACTATGCTAATTAACAAGTATTTAGAGTTTAAAGACACAACAATATCACAGAACAGGACAAAACAATTTACTCCACACTTAGCTACTACATGTGGTAGTAACTGTAACAAATATATATAGTAAAACCTCGGAAAAGTCAGGGAATAAATTTATCATCATAACTTGTTGGAAAATTCTTTTCTGAGGCGTTACCGTATTAATTTAGTAACAATATACCCACTATTCAACTGTAGTTGCACATATACAATCCACTCCCAACACCTTTCCTATCTAAATTTACCTAATATTCTTTTTACAATTAATATTATACATATTTTTGTCTCTAATTTCCTAAATAAAAGTCCATCAAAATAAAAGTTAATTATGTTGAAGGTCAGTGGTCATCTAGGTGAAGGGACACACTGTAGTGGTTGATCTGGTGAATCAAGAAGTCAACGGACTTGTTACGAACTGAGTTGGCTCTTTCCAGCATCTCGACAAATTCGTTATCCTCACGGGAGGTTGTTTTCTTATTGGTCACTATTCTTAAGAACTCATAATTGTAGTACCTCACTTTACTTCTAATGTTGTTGTCAGAGTGTTTGTCATCTTCCGAGGTTCCAGGTAAGGCCAGGCAGCTATATTGGTCCAACAGGTCGGTCCTGTTGATGACATTGAACGACACGGTTTTCAGCTCAATGGCTGCTGCGGCAAATTCCCAGGTTAATTTCCTTTGGTCAGAGCTCATCTTTTTCCATCCATGTGGAGACCAACTGATGGTGGTGCCTTCTAACTTCAGGACTTCATCCCTATCCCAGTTTCCACCAGTGGGAGATACCAGGAGCATAGAACCGAATTCGAGAATCATGCGGGCACATTGCTGAATAGAAACAATGTTTCTAATAGGTTGTTTTTCTGACAGCGGCTTGTTGTTATGTGTGTCAGTAGGAAATATGACTTGTGTTGGTTTTGACTGTGAACTAGGCAAGTTGAGTTTTAAGATGGGCTGGCTTTCCTTGTTGCTCGTAGTGCAATCTTGAAGTGGATTTGGAGGTAGAGTTAGCGTTATTGCACTGGTTATAGGTTTCGGAAGGGGGGGTTCATAATAAGGGTAATAACAAAATTACCGAACACCGATAAATAATAATTTCCAAATCTACACCAGATTTCATAGACACTTGTTTTACATTAAATGTATTGTTATTATTTCTCTTTTAATTCCAATATAAATTTGCATCTGTATTGTAAAGTCGGTTTGGAAACCACACAAGTTTTCTCATATTCATTAAGATCCATCATATATCTTAGATATTGTTATGTGAAATATTATGTTGTCATTCTTTAACTTTATCCCGGTTAAGAATCTGTACAGTACAATGTGATGGTATTGTACATTATTTTGTTAATATCTAGATCAATTCACTATAGAGATTGGTAAAAATGCATCTCACACACAACTAATAATAGAATCGCAGTTACTTGTTAACTTCAACACACACAAAAAAAAAACAATAATCATCATTCATTATACATTAGATCTTGAATTATCTCCCTTGATATCATTAGTAAATAGCAGGCTGTCTTCTCTTGCCTTGATGTATATTAAAAATATATGTATGTGTTCCATGAAAAAGTTTGTAATAAACTATAATGAAGTGTGTGTTTGATTTTCTTTCTATTCTATAGATAAACTAATTTACAATCTGTGTTTAATGTTTTTTATCATGAAGTTCTTTTTTTGTAATGTGAGTATTTACACAAAACTACTATTTAAACAAATAAATAAACTAGAGGCAATTATCCACCCACACATTACTTTGGACCATGGTCTTGGTAAATTTGCTCTCGTATTTTCTCATCTTTAAGTAATTAATGGGATACTGTATAGACAATGGATTGATGAAAATGGTTACAATACTAATAAAAAAATACTTTTATATGGGGATTGCTGTTTCTGGAACTATTCTCCCATTGGAAATAAACGTCTGTTTGATTTTTTATAATGATTTTGTTAGGGGAACCCCCTTTCAGAAAGATAAAATCATTCAGAAGCTTTCAGTGACCGTCTATTATCATAAACGTTTAAGCGATTTAAACACTTTAATACAAATAACTATCACGAAAATTATTTCATTCCAGCATCAGAAATATTCATTTAATATCAAATTACTTAAATTAATTTGATTTAAACTATGAAGGGAAACAAAATCACGTGTTCCCTTTTTAGTCTCGTTTTTGTCCTTCTCTGTTCCCTCAATTTCAGGTAATGGCTGTTTTTCTAACACTCCCGAAAAATTAAAAATTAAAAAAACAATTTTACTAATTGGTACACCTATACAACAGTAGACAAATCATTTTGACAGACGTTACAACTGTTTAAAGGAATTCCAGCGTCGAAAATAACTTATAAACATACCAGAAACGTGAAGGAACTTGAAGGTCAAACAAGGCCGTCAAATAACGGTCATATTTACTTGATATCACGGATTCGAATTTATCACATAAAGTATTAAAAAAAATTTAAGCATTCATTTTGACAGAAATGACAACTTTTGAAGAAATTTTACATGCGTCAAAGTTTATTTTTAAAATATCAGAAATGCGAGGGCCATGTCCGAAAGTGTCTTACTTCAACGCGGTAATAGCCGTTATAACTGACCACACAGGTCTCCAAAATATCACATGGACAATGGTGAGCAGCGAATGGATATGGAATGTGTCATTCAAAGTACTGTGTGCTGATTGACATTTCATTACAATCGTCATGACATTATTTATATATGTTTTACCAAATAATATTTTATGTAAAAGAATGAAAGTTTAGAAATCAAAAAATGTCTGTTTGATGCAGACTGGAGTATAAAGTACCAGTACACGATGAGAATAACAAATTACCCAAAATAACAAGGTACACTCAATAGGCAATACGTCAAATTTTCCGTCTTTTGAAAAGTGTTCCATTGTCGAAAATAAGACTGTATGGGATTTTTTAAATATAATTATTTGGTCTTCATTTTATTCCAAGCTGGTAATAAAAAAATAAAAAATTATCCTGTGAATTCAAAAATGAAAAAGAAAGAAACAATGTTCTATTATTATCACTTCTCATTACAGAGACAAGTCATTTTAGTTGACAAGGGAAAGTTTCGTTCTAGCTCTTTTTCATGTGGGCAAATACATGTACATGCATAATATCTGCTATTACTCTAATACAAATTGGAAGTGTTTTTATTTACATCTTCATTTTTTTTCATTACTCATTGCCATAACAAAATTTGAATGAGATTGTATGTCGGTGTAAACAAAATGTTTGCAATTAGGTATTTACCAACAAGAATGTGGTATACATTTTCTATTTAATGCTGAAAACACTACCTTTTGTATATTCCATGCATATACATATTTTGTAACTGTTGATCATGAATAAATAGAATGTGGGACATATTTATTGTTGTACAAAATAGATACAGTACTTTGAAATAAAAGAAACAAACATGGGCATTTTTATACCTCATGACAACAGAGGCATACAGATTCACCTTTCTGTATTATGAATTGATATTTCTGACGACTTCAATATACAGTAGAAGTTCTGCCATTTGGTTGTATGAATAAACAATAGAGACTTTAATCGCAAAAAATTGAGACACACTGCTTTTCATAATTATTGTTGTGGATGGGTGAATCATACACACGTTTTAGCAGTTTATTTAGTTCACTTAATAAAGGAAATAATTTTGAGATGATATGCAATTCCCAAACACTTTTAATACAGATACATGCATGCATAAAAGTTAATATGCCACACCCATCTGCCTTAAAATGTAATGATTTATAATTGATTTTAAACTACCATTTTTTTCTTATAGCTATATATACATTTTTTGTATTTTTTTCAGTAAATATTGACTAATGGCAATATATGAACAATAGGACTATAGAAGTGAGTATATGATATCAATTCTTTGTTTTATTTTAGTGTACATTGGCACAATAAAAATGATGTTTTAATTTATCTGAAAAATGTTACAATTTTTTTATCATTCATATGCTAAGCCATGTAGTGCAGAATTTCATAAATTCTCTTTGCAAGTTATTTCCTTATCAAATTTAACACTGTATCCTAAAAAGTTGCAATTGGTGGATGTAGTGACAAAGATAATTTCTTTCACAAAACCTTTTGCAGTTTGTTGCTCGTGTGGAAAAATACTCTATCCCAGTCAAGTTCACTGGCTGAAAAATGTTGATGAAATCTTGTGGCGAGCAAGGAGTTTCATTTCACGGAGTAGTTCTTTAAAAATTGAAAAAAATAGTGGTTCGAGGTATTAATGCTGTATCAAGTTATGAGTTGTTTTAACAATTGTCAAAAGGTCAAAACTTTTATTTGTTTGATGATTTCGGTGAGATTCCTGACTGTGTCAAGTCTTTAAAGTCCTACAATGAATATCGAAAACTAGCTATTGGTTCGCTATTTTACTCTATTTTTAAGCCTTCAGGTTATACCTATTTGCACAGTGTTGGTGATATTTGGTTTAATAAAGACCCCCGTGTTTTCAGAGGTATGGTTGGCCTTCTTTATGAAGGACAAAATAAAGAACTGTCAACTACAAACACTGATTTGAAAAAGGTTGTGATGTGGTTTCAGAAAAACAACTAACTATATAAAGAATTTTTCAGCAATTTTGAAACAATTATTGGTCATTTTGAAACTCTTTCTGCATCATCCTCTTTTGCTTCTGTATCCAGTTGTACTAAAGATCTTAAAATTGCAAAAGGTGGGCAACTCTTCGTCGCTGATCTTCAAAATCAATAAGGTTTACCTTTCCCAGCAGACAAATTCATATCCCCAGTAGAACCAACAAACATACATGATGTGCAAATTGTGGAAGAAGTTTTACGGGAAACTGCAGATAAAGCTGGAGAGGCACAGGTTTTATCAAATGGGGATGAACACTTGGAGACAAAACTTTTCCCACATCTTTTCCCATATGGTAAGGGTTCATGGTATTGGAGAAAAATGCTCTTACTATTGAAAAATATCACAAAATGCGTCTTATACATTTTGACAGAAGATGAGCAAATGATAGGTTTTATAAATTTTTCACTTTTGATGAAAACATAAAACAAAGGCTTTTTTTTTACCAAAAATGTTCTTCCTACAAATAAAAATAGAAAAAACCATTATCAGCTGAAAACTTAAAGGACAGTGATTCCTACTATAAGCATGGGTCATTAGTGCCTGCAACAGTTCCTGGAAGCAAATCATTTTGAACTAAGAAATGGTTGGATTTAGTAGCTATAGTTTCTGAAAAGGGTCCAGCTGACATTTTCTTTTCCTTAACAGCAAATGACTCTTAGCCTGAATTAAAAGACATTCTTTAACAGTATGAAAACCCAGCATCTATCCTACACACAGTTGAGCCTACAGAGTACTTTTTCAGTGCTTTAGTACAGTTAAATCTCTTATATTTGGTTCTTCAAGTGTCTTTGGAAAAGTTGAAAATTTCTGGTATAGAATTGAAGCTCAGAATAGGGGTGCTCTCCATATTGATGGTATGTTGTGGCTTGAGGGTGAAGTACCTGTTGATGCAGTTGTTGCTGAAAAGACTAGGGGTGAAGATTGCAAAATCTTGCAGGATTTGATTGTGAAATATCAGTTGCACTCATGCAGGCCTATTAGAAGTTTTAGGACTAAAAATGGAAATGCTTCTAGGACATACACATATGGTTTTCCTTACAGTTCTCGTGAAAATTATGGGTATGGTGATGATGGTGTACGTTTCGAATATAAAGCTCAGAAAAAGAGGATATGAATGTTGTTCATTACAATCCATATCTTTTGTTAGCATGGGGTTGCGTGTTAAAGTTCAGAAAATAACTAGGTCAGGTTTGGAAAGATATTTAGTGAAGTATATTTCCAAAGTTGAACCAACGTTTGGCTTGCAAGTGGTGTACACAAATGATGTTGGGAAATATTTAGAATCTAGAATTATTGGTGCTCCAGAAGCCATTGCTGTCCAACAATCCCACATAATTGTTGATTCTAACATGCAGATAATTTTCATAGATACAAACTTTCATGAAGATAGGTTTAGTATACTCAAACCTGTAAGTCAAATAAATGAGTATGATGATGGGGATGAAATTTTTCAACCTGGTCATCTTGAATATTACATGTATAATAAACCTAAGGTAGATCAATTTATAACTATGACACTGCCAAATTACTAGACTTCATATAGTGTGTTATCTACTAACAATGCACAAATTCCAAAATTTGCTGCTGAAAATTTTTGGATCGATCAAAATGAAAATAGAGTTATTAAAAAGCAGAACGTTTTAATTCCTAGATACCAATTTTTGACACCTTTAGATGGAGAAAACATTTACTACCAGCAGCTTTTGTTGAAAGTCCCATATTTTTCTGAAGCTGAACTTTTGTATGGGGAAAATGGGTCACATACATACAAGGGAAAATGCTATATCAGAGCTTTCTTTGAATCACGTGATGAAATAGATGTTGCATTTAAAGAAATGAAAATTCGCAACTTTGATCCATACAGTATATCTAAGATGGCTAGAAAAATGATGTTTGATATGGGACTTGGGGAATCTATTCCATTTAATTCTGAAATTGATTCCGAAGATATACCTGTTGTTGAGCTTGAATCAGATCATGTAGATGAAGGTATATCTGCAGATGTGAAAAAAATACTTTCAGTCTCAAGGTGTAAGTTTTTGGCAGAAAAACAAGAATTTGATTCCAGAGTTTCTAAAATGACAAATGACCAGAAAAAGGTGTTTGACTTTGTTTCCGAGAGATTAGATGGACAAGTTTTGGCTTTTGTGAGTGGTCTTGGGGGGACAGGAAAATAATTTTTGTTGCATTCTTTAATGATGAAAATGGAACTATCAGCTTTAATAGTTGAGGTACTTGCAACTTCTGACAATGCTGCTGTCTTGGTAAGAGGTCAAACCATTCATTCTTTTTTTCAAAATTGGAATTGATTTGAACTGTAATTTATCATATCAAGATCAAACTTGGCATAGAATAGCCTCAACACAGGCAATCATTATATATGAGGTTAGTATGAGGTCTGGGGAATTACTTGAAAAGATTGATGAGATCTGTCGCCAAACTGCCCAAGGATCTTTGAAAAATCTTTCGGCGGAAAACATGTCATTCTTTTTGGTGATCTGTTACAACTCCCAGCAGTAGTAAAAGAAAACACAACTCATCAAATTCATTAAAGTTTTATTTTTGAAAATTGTAAGCCCTTTTTTCTGGATCAAAATTGTCGACAGAAAAACGATGTTGAATTTTCAAATATGCTAAATCGTATCCGGGTGGGGGCTCATGAGAATCAGATATCACGAAACTTATGTCACATGTATGTGGTTCATGTCACAATTCAGAAAAATGTAAAGATCTCCTTGGTTTGTAAGGTAATATGGCTATTTGTTCAAAACATTTACAGAGGCAAGAAATAAATGAAAAAATTCAAACTAGCACTTTGTCAGACTGACCTTTATTTCATCTCTATGCAAGGGATTATGACACCCCAGGGCAACCTCTCCCTTTTTTATTCTGAAATTTTGAACACAATGAAAGGGATCATACCAGCACAGATTTCAGTTAGGAAAAATGCTAAAGCTATGATAACAAGAAACTTAGATGTGCAAGGGGTATTGTGAATGGAACATGAGGCATATTAAGAAGTGTCCATCAAAATGTTCTTATGATTGAACACCATGTCACATGTTACAAAAGTAAAACAGAGAATATCACTACGAGGCACAGGCAGGTTTGTATATAGACTGCAGTTCGCCATTATTCTGTCCTGGGCATGTACTGTTCATCGTGTACAAGGTACAACTCTTGATAGTGTGTTAATAAATTTGGACAAAACATTTTTACACCTGGACAAGCCTAAGTTACTTTAAGTAGAGTTGCAAGCTTTGACTTTTTGCATCTCATGGCATTTGATCCATCTAGCATTACTGTAAACCCTAAAGTAGTTGAACTGATCCAATATGCAAGATTAAATGGAAAGTTGAAAAGATTAGTTCCAGAGCATGACAACAATTGCTACACAGAAATGCATGTATCGCCATCTCCCATTGTAAAAAATCAGAAAACTGATGACCAAAAAATCGTGGAAGGAAATGATGTTTTTGTAAAAGATTTGGCAGATGAAGGATTTTGTTTGATTATTGGTAATTGTCGTAACATTTTCAAGAAGTTTTTACCTCTCAACATGTTTTTGTTGTCCAGTAATTTTCCAAAAATTCCATCGGTTGTGCAAAAATTATCCCCAACATTTACTGAAATTAACAACACAATACAGAATTCAGAATTATTTTTTCAAACCATGCTTTGGACATGATAGTTTTGTCAAAGCTTCATCCCTCTTTTAGCCAACAATATTTACCTGTTCACACAAGTTCAGATGGAAACTGTCTTTGACATATGGTATATATTGGTTTAGTGGTAAATCAAGATTTAACTGTGTATCTGAGACTATTGACAGTTGAGATTTTAGTAACAAAGAAAGATTTCGTTCAAACTTTAATGAGATTTGATTTGCAACACAGACACCACCCATGTGCTCAATCAGACATTGAGGTGTTATACTTCCAAGTACTTGAAATTGCTAGAAAATGGAAAGCATGGGGAGGAGAATATCATTTACTTGCCTTAAGCATAGCTTTACAAAGGGACATTTACATTTATTCTACATTTAGAATTGATGGAATAACAAATATGCAATCACTGAAAAATGTATTTGATTCTGCGTTAGCTGAAACTCGGGGGCATCTACTTTACAGATCTCCTCAATGTTTTCAATCCAATAGGTACTCAGTATGCAAGCCTATTTGTGGCTTCTTCTTTTGTATCTCATTAAATAGCGTTATTAAAGAAGGAAAGAGACCATGTTTTCCTTACACCTTCAACTCAGTTATTTCAGTCTTTCTTCCCATAACATATCAACTCCTACTAATCAATCAATCCCATAACATATGAGTTTTTCTACTAAACTATGAAGTTGTTTGACATTTACCCATTTTCAGGTCTTTGGTTTTGTATGGATTGAAGATAATCTTTGACATTTACGCACTGTTGTATTGCAATTAACATCCGTGGTCGGCATGCTGGTGTCACAGGATTTTCGGGTCTTTGGTTTTCAGTCGATTAAAAGCTTCGACATTTACGCATTGTTGTATCACAATTAACATACGTGGTCGGCATGATGGTGTCGCAGTATTTAAAGGTCGTTAATTTTATACTGTTATTTATTTTTGTTATGGGAGGAGTAGGGTTTCAAATATACTGTCCTTAATCTTTAATAATTGAAACCATATTTTGTTGTTTTACAGATACCTACTTCATACTTTACCTGGATTTTCGGTATGTTAAAGATGAATCAAATAAAAGGTGATGGTATTTGCCATGAATACATATATCATGGTAAATGCCATCGTTCAAATTCTAGGGAACTTCATTTGTGAAGGAGATTTCCATATGTTGACTCACATGCACATTTGGATGAGTTGATATATGGAAACTTCTATGGTAGGAGGTACGAATTTGATTACAACCGTTTTGACTTTCCACCAAATTAGCCAACTTTGTATTTCCCCAACATTTCAGGCACACATCAGATGTCTTAAGTTTATCTTCCAATATATATGGTACTGTTGGGTTACACCCAAAGTACTCAAATATGTTAGATGATAACATTAAGGCAACTGTACATTCACTTTTAAAACTCCCAAAAATTAAGGGCTTTGCAAAAAATATTTGCATAGAGGTGTAAGTGAGGGATGCCAATTGACAAATCTCAGGTGGCAATTGGAAACAGCATAATTGATTTGGCTCCCTGTAGCTTTTCACTGCTTGGACATGAATACCTTGCTGTTTTCAGAGGCCACCTGGCATTTGCCAAGGGAATATCCCATTCATCTGCATTGTTTTACTGGCACTCAGGAAAATGCAATGCAGTGGATGGGGGGATTCCCAAACTTGAAGTTTGGCATTGCCAATTTAATAAATAAGCCCAATGTAATAGATGTGCTTGAAAGTGAGAAAAGTCTGCCTCTAGATAAAATAGTTCTGAAGACAGATTTCCACCACTTTGTACCACCTGGTCACAAAGAAAATTTGTCAAATCCTGGACATGCTCTGAATGTTGCTTTTACGGTAGCAAGGCTTCTCAGTATCTCCATCAATGAAGTACTGCAGAAGACAACTACAAACTGTGCAGCAATATACAAAATTGACTTCAGCAACAACTGATAGATAATATCCAGGATTTGAAATAAAAAATATAAAATGAAATTTAATCAAAATACAAAAACATTTGGACTGAATTTATACTATTTGACAGTAGATATTTTGTGGGTTCATTTCTTTTGTCATAACTACCTAAGTTTTTAACAATAATTATAATATACTAATATTAATTTACTATATCAGATGTGCATCTCAACAATTTATGTCTCTTCCGTGATGCTCACGGCCAAAATCTTATAACCAAAAACGTAGAGCAGAACTCATAGCCAAAATTACAAAACAAGAGGCTTCCAGGAGCCTGTAATCGCTCACCTGGATCGAAGCTGCTTTCAATAACAACGCACCTGCACTGTGGCGGCCATTTTGGTGGGAGAGCGCGACTGCCGGACACAATTTTGGAAGATGACCATCCAATGACTATTCCATCAAAATGTTGTTCTATTTGAGCTACTGGTTCCAGACAAGATGTTTTTTATGTGAATTTCCCATAGGGTCCTATGTTAAACTAAGTACAGCTGTGCAGCCATCTAGGTCAGAGGGCGGGACCACTAGACACAATTTTGGAAGAGGACCATCCAATGACTATTTTATCAAAGTTTGGTTCCAATTGAGCAATTGGTTCCAGACAAGAAGATTGGTATGTGAATTTCCCATAGGGTCCTATGTTAAGCTAAGTTCCGCTGTGGGGGTCATCTTCGTCGAACCGAACCGCCGGACAAATTTTTGGAAGAGAACCATCCAAAGACTATTTCATCAAAATTGTGTTCTTATTAAGCAAATGGTTTCAGACAAGAAATTTTTTATGGGGATTTCCCATAGTGTCCTATGCTATATTAAGTTCGGCTGTGGCGGCCATCTTGGTCGGAGGTCTGAAATGCCAGACATAATTTTGGAAGGGGACCACCCAAGGATCATTTCACTAAAGTTTGGTTGAAATTGGCTCAGTAGTTTCAGAGGAGAAGTGTTTTTTTTAATTTCATCCCCCTTTTTTCTATTTTTAGCTTGGCGGCCATCTTGGTAGGAAGTCTGGATTACCGGACACAATTCTGGAAGGGGGCCATCCAAGGATCAATCCACAAACGTTTGGTTGCAATTGGCCCAGTGGTTTCTGAGGAGACGATTTTTATGTGAATTTCCCATAGGGTCCTATGTTAAGCTAAGTTCGGCTGTGGAGGCAATCTTGGTCGAAGGGCCGAGCCGCCGAACATATTTTTGGAAGAGAACCATCCGATGACTATTTCATCAAAATGTTGTTCTTATTGAGCAAATGGTTTCAGACAAGAAGATGTGTATGGGAATTTCCCATAGAGTCCTATGTTACTTTAGGTTCGGCTGTGTCGGCCATCTTGGTCGGTATTCTGAAATGCCAGACACAATTTTGGAAGACGACCACCCAAGAATCATTTCAGCAAAATTTAGTTGAGATTGGCTTAGTAGTTTCAAAGGAGAAGATTTTTTTTTAAATTTCATCACCTCTTTTTTCTAATTTGCATCATCAGTCAAAATCGGCAAAAGTTCAAAGTTCATAAAAAATCCTGTAATATATGATGAAAAGCTCATCATTATACTTATACAGTTCAAATTTGGGCACATTCTGGCTTAAAATAGAGCAGTTTTGGCCATTTCAATAAATTTCTATTTTTTGTAACGGCGGCCATCTTGGGTACAGGACGGCACTGACGGGCACAATTTTGAAAGGGAACCACCTAATGATCATTCAGACAAAGCTTGGTTGAAATTGGCCAAGTGGTTTCTAACAAGAAGATTTTTTGCTTATTTATGCCTAATTTGCATAATCGGTCAAAATCGGCAAAAGTTCAAAGTTCATAAAAAAATTCCATAATAAATGTTAAAAAACTCATCATTATGCTTATACAGTTCAAATTTGGACACATTCTGGCTTAAAATAAAGCAGATTTGGCCATTTGAAGAAATTTCTATTTTTTGTAACGGCGGCCATCTTGGATGGAGGGCAAGGCTATCGGGCATAATTTTGAAAGGGGCCGACCCAGGGACCATCCCTGCCAGGTTTGGTTTAATTTGGTTCAGCGGCTTCAGAGGAGGAGATTTAAATGTGATCTTTTATCAAAATATGCCTAATTTACATAATCGGTATAAATCAGCTGAAAGAAAAATTTCACACAAAAAACCCGCACATATGTTAAACTACTCCTTGCCATGTAGCTGCAGTTAAAATTTGAGCTCATTTTGACTTATACTAAAGCAGCAATGGACAATTAAAATTTCATCCTCTCTGTTTTAATTTGGCGGCCATCTTGGCTGGAAGTCGGGATCACCGGACACAATTTTGGAAAGGGGCTATCCAAGGACCATTTCACCAAAGTGTGGTTGTAATTGGCCCAGTGGTTTCTGGGGAGAATATTAAAATGTGAAATGTTGACGAACAGACGAAAATTGATGACAATAGCTCACATGGCCTAAAGGCCAGGTGAGCTAAAAAGGGCAATAACTCCAAAATGGGTAATGGGATTTACTTCAAAATTGCAGGGTAGGTAGATCATGACATGCTGGACATTTTTTTGCAATTTAAACTTAACATCTATCACTAAATAGTTCTTGAAATATAAGACGAAATGTATTAAAAGTAAAAAAAAAAAATGATGAGAAAAGGGCAATAACTCCAAGATGGATACTCAGATTTACTTCATAATTGCAGGGTTTGTAGATCCTGACATGCTGAACATGTTTGCAGTTTCAACTTACCATCTGTCTCTTATAGTTTTTGAAATAAAGGACGAAAAATATTAAAATTTTGAAAATGTGATAAAAAAAGGGAAATAACTCCTCAATTGGTAATGGGACTTACTTCAAAATGCAGGGTGGGTAGATATTGACATGCTGCACATTTTTACAATTTACATTTAACCTTTATCTTTTATAGTTTTTTAAATATAAGACGAAAAGTATTAAAATTTTACAAATTTAATGAAAAAAGGGCAATAACTCCAAGATGGGTAATCAGATTTACTTCAAAATTAACGGGTAGGTAGATCTTGCTGTGCTGGTCATTTTTATCCATATCAGATTTTTGATATTATTAAGGGTTTTTGAGTTATTACCCAAAACCTGCAATTTTACAATATGTTATATTTCTAGTAACAGTGGCCATGTTGGTTGTTGCACGGCATCACCGGACACCATTTTGAAACTAGAAACCCTAGTGATGATTCTGACCAAGTTTGGTTTCCATTGGTCTAGTACTTTCAGAGAAGAATATTTTTGAAAAGGTTTACGACGTACGACGGACGATGGACGACGGACGACGCGACGGACGACGACGACAGACGCCAAGTGATCGCTATAGCTCACATGACCCTTTGGGTCAAGTGAGCTAAAAAGTAGATTCAATCCAACTTAGGATATATCTCGACATGATGGAGACACTCTTTAGTTTCCAATTTTATTAAAAGAATTGTATTAAAGAATATAGTTCATACTAGTATCAATGTACTGGCTACTGTACTGTTAAAATCCTAGGGGACTAACAGTTCAGCAGTGGTATCGACCAAGTGGTAATAATAAACAGTATACACAAATTATTTGGATAATATGAAGCAGCCGGCCGTGATACTGGTATTACAATACTGGTACACAATACTGGTAATACCATTATTTTACCAGTATATTCCAGTATCTGCAATACTGGTACAGATACTGGAATATACTAGTATCCCAGTATCTCCAGAATTTTCCAGTATCTGCAATACTAAAAGATACTGGTCATTCCCAAAATATGAGTATTGTAGATACCGGAAGATTCTGGGAAATGCTGGTAATACCAGTATTGTAGATACTGGAAGATTCTGGAAAATACTGATAATACCAGTATTGCAGATACTGGAAGATTCTGGAAAATACTGGTTATACCAGTATTGCAGATATTGGAAGATTAGGTAGAATTCCGGTTAACCCGAGTTTTTATGTCTACATTATACTAAAAGAATTGAATATAATTCATGCTCATACGTCATTTCTGCTGTACATAACATAAGAGGCAAAAGCCCTATAATGTCAAAATATTTTGTATGGTCCCTTAGAGTTTGATATATATTGGTAAGGTAATTTGACATGACTGGGCGGAGCCTAATACTAAGTTAAATACAATGAGCTGTGATTTACAGTTATAATTAGGTTCTGCCCACTCGTGTCAAATTACCAGATACTAGAGTTTCCAGTATTGTGTGTTTTGCAATACTAGTATTACCAGTATTGCTGGATGAAGAATACTGGAGCTTCCAGTATTGTGTGTTTTACAATACTAGTATTACCAGTATTGTGTGCTTTACAATACTAGTATTACCAGTATTGTTGGATGAAGAATACTGGAGCTTCCAGTATCGTTTTACAATACTATTATTACCAGTAGTGTTGGATGAAGAATACTGGAGCTTTCGGTATTGTGCATAGATCAACGATTCTGGTATTCCAGTATTGTAAGTGCACGATACTGGTACATCCAGTATTGTATATGTACTATACTGGTATTACCAGTATTATAACATTACAATACTGGTATTTCTAGTATTGTACAGTGTTACAATACTGTAAATATTACAATACTGGTGATACCAGTATCGCGGCCGGCTGTTTCATATTATCCAATTATTTTAGTGCACCAGATGCACAGTTCAAAATTAATTGACGATAATTTATTTTATCCTGCAATGACAGCATTTACCGACCAATATAGCCTGCCCAATATTATTTTTTTATATTGGTTAGTTATAAATAGAATATACAAATGTAAAGCGGGGCACATCGGGGGATATTGTTTTCAAATACATACACAAAATTATTTCAAATACTTTTATCATCACCCAGTAAACGTTTATTTACGATTTAAAATTGCAGGATAAATAGAATACATGTGCACTGTCGAAGCATATAGGTAAATATGTGTATTACCTATATGCTTCGACAGCGCACAAGTATTGTATATATATATAGACCTATCAATAGAAGCTTTTCCATAATATTTTTACATTTTTTTTTACAGACAATGAATAGTTTTGATAAAAAAAAACGTGAAATGTGTGATGGAGGTGTTTGAGATAAAGAAAGAGCTAGAGTATCAAAATAGGCGGGGGGAAAACCTCCAGCAAGAACTAAGACTGTGAGGATTATGTTATAAAGCTTAACTGCAAACTCCGCGCCATGAAGGCCAAGAAAAGCATGTTGGTCGAACAGCGTAAGGCAACAGTACCCCCTTCCTCATCACAAGAGGAAGAGGACACTTCGCTTACTGAAGTGTCTGAATATGTAGTAGAGAAATTGCTGGTTGCAGACAATACTGCAGCAAGTAATACCTCTACTACAGAGGAAGCTATGGATTAGACAGGTATCATTATGTCTGTCTTGCATATTATGGTATAATGCAGTCTGTTTATTCACACATTGAAACACTAAATTTGCATATTAAAATTTACATTTTTTGCACAGTGGTAAGATTAATTCTTTCCATTTTGATGATTCTGTTGTTTGGAGATTTTTTAAACATAAACACCATATACCAATATTAATTTAGTGCACCAAATGCACATCTCAACAATTTATGTCTCTTCAGTGATGCTTGAGGCCAAAACTCTGAACACTTTATAATTTATTTCGCAAGAAAATAATTAATTGTCCTATTACTCTCATTCTCAACCATGATATATTCTCATGAAATTTTCACTTGAGATAATTGTTGAAATTTGTACCCTTTTTGGCTATGTTAAAATTAAAATTTCAAGATTTTTAGTTCTGTAAGCCTACACTTTTGAATTGAATATAAGATTTGGGGTGGAGGTACAGGGAAATCCCACAAAGGAAACATAATTTCTTTCCTCCATCACATATGTTATAGGTAAGTGGTTACTGAAATTTCACACCAGGTTATTATCTTTCTTAAGGTCGGCCAGTTGATTTCAGTACCACCACATTTCTTTCATGTTTATTATCTTTCGAATTATTATATATTAATGTAATTGGTAGCATATAAACATGTGCATAGTTGTGTCATTTACATCAGTGATCAACATGCCTGTGTTCAATATATTACTTATTGCATTAAAAAATACTCTTTTTTATTGTTTTGTTTACTTGCAAGACTTACAATTATTATACCAATTAAATTTGATTTGTAGATTTGCATCCACCTTTACAACACATGCAGTGGATAGGATTTTGTTTTTTCTTCCATTCACTCCCAACACTTTCTACATTCAGTATGATAAACATTCTGATAATGGTTCATTTATGATAACACCATGGTCATTGCAGATAACTAGAGTACCGTTCCACAACGAAAAATGTATGCACACATAATTATTTCTTAACAAAATAGAAACTTATTTGCATGTAAATCTGACGAGTGCTTTATGTAACGTTGTTCAGTGGTGGAAATATATTTTAGAATTTCAAGGTCATAAAAATGTATGGGAATTGTAATTTTAAAAAAAATCATCAAATTGAGGGTGAACCAATTTTTGAGGGGACTGTGGGGATGACAAAATACAAATGAATTTTAGTTGGTTAGTAATTTTATGGAAAATAAATGACAAATGGCTAGAAAGTTAGGTTGGATTCACTGATGCAGCCTTCATTTTCTGAAATATTCTCTTCTTTTATGTAAGTGACAAAATGGTGTACATGTATGTGTCAGTGTTGTACAGATTTGTAAGTATCTTTGTGCAACACATTTTTTTTCTGTTTTTGTCAGTTTAATTCTAGGTTATGTACTTATTCATGAGGGGGGGGGGTAATATTATGTGTTCATGTTCATGTTTATGCTCCAGTTTTTCATTAAACTGACAGATCATCAGGAATGCTTTAATTTTTTGTTTTATATTTGTTTGTTTGTTTTTGGTTTTTTTAATGTGTGTGTGTGTTGTTGTTGTTTTTTTGTTTTTGTGTTTTTTTTTATTCTTGCCCATTTTCTGGCTTTCGGTTGTATGTTTGTTAAAGCCAGGAGCAAAACTCAGGAAAAAGTTTTCAATTATATTTACAATGGAATTAAAATTAAAATATTAATCTGTTTGGTGATTAGTGTTTTTTTCCCTTCAATTTGTTCCGTTTTAGCAGATTTACAATAAAAATTAAATCTTGAAAAATTTAAATGATTTTCAAGTTGACATGTATCTTTTCTATGAGTACAATTGATTGTAAATGTTTTATCCTTGAAATTCTCTGTCTACTTGAAACTGGTTCAAAATTATACAGTATTATTTTCAGAAACAATAAGTTTGCACGAGTTCTGCTCATGACTTAGCATGAGGAAATATAAAATGCAACGAAGGAAATATTTAGTCTCAATTATTTAAAATTGTTTCTTACAATAAAATTTTGTTTAATTATTAACACATCTCATTTCCTCATTCTGGGTCCCTAGAGGGAGCCATGAGAATATCATATATGTTAGTAAAATGCCATCTAATGAGTCTTTTTTGGGGGGTATTCATGGTGTATCTGCCAATAAAACCGGTGGACGTAGTAAATATGGCATTTCTTTTTATAATTATTTTTTTTAACTTTGTCTGTATTTTTCTTTAAAGGTTGGTTTTGCCAATGTTGGTGTGGGAAGAGCATCTTGATCCCCAGGCAAAAAAAACAAACACCTATTTGAGGAATGACAAAGTTTTAGCTTATTATATATTGTTCAAACTGGTCTTTACTTGATTAACTGTTGAACAATCTTCAGATTGGAAAAGACAAAGAATTACATTATATGGTGCTGATAAACAAGTACTTGCTACTGTGGTGATTGGATGCAAAAATAAAACCAGAATTACTTGGATAAAACAAATATCTATATAGATTTCAAAATTTTGAAAATTAGGAAATAAATAATTACTAGACCGACTTTATAGCTGATAATGTAGACCAAATGAATTCCTGTTGAACCGGCAAATGTTTGAGGGTCATCTTAATCACTGTGCCACCACTTGCTGCTATAATCACCTTTTCTAAGCAAAATGTACCAAAACGACTACACCATGATATTAATCCTGGATAACTGCTCAGTGTTTGCTTTACATTTATTTACTTATAGTTGCAATTATTTCCATTGGAAAAAGAAATCGATGTACGTGTAATATACAGTACTATGTAAACTATTGGTATGGAAAACATTACAGGCCGAAGGCACTTGCATAGATAACAAAATGCAAATGCTTGTACCTGAATCTTTGAAAGAGGAAATTTTAACATTATATCATGATGTACCTACAGCAGGCCATCTAGGAATATATAAAACCTTAGAGAAAATTAAACAGCATTTGTATTGGCCATCTATGAAGGATTATGTTACGAAATATTGTAACTTTTGTGATTCATGTGCTGCACGCAAGCCTTCAAGATTTAGAAATAAAGCACCACTGGGAAAATATGTAATGGGGGCACCCCTTGAAGGGTATGATTAGACATATTTGGCCCATTATCAAAGAGAAGAAATGGAAATAAATTCATCTTAACAGCTTATGATTGTTTCTCAAAATGGATAGAAGCTTACCCACTAAAAGACCAAGGAACAAAAACAATAACAGAGACGTTTGTCAATCATATTGCTTGTCGCTTTGGCACACCAATGCAGATACATTCTGATCAAGGGGGAAATTTTCAGTCCAAAATTTGTGTAAACTTTTATCCATTGACAAAACCAGAACAACAAGTTTTAAGCCCCAGTCAAATGGCAATGTTGAAAGATTTCATCGTACCCTTGCTACAATGTTAACTATTTACATTGCAAGAGAACAGAATGGATGGGATGAATACCTTTCCCAAATTATGATGGCCTACAGGTCATCAAAACAGTTAAGTACTGATCAAACCCCTAACATATTAATGTTAGGAAGGGAGATAACATTTCTTTAACAAGTAGTTATAGAAAGCCCAAAATAAATACTGGAAGCACCAGATGTGAATGAATATGTGCAAGAAATGCAAACTCGTGTGAATTTGGCACATGAAATAACAAGAAAACCCCTAAAGAGAAAAACAGAATACCAAAAGAGATACTATGATACAAAGTCTAGGAAAATATTGTTTTCCAATAGGGCAACCAGTATGGTTGCATGACCCGACCACAAAGGCCGGTGTATATCATAAACTGTCTCCAAACTGAAAGGGTCCTTACAGTATCATCAAGAAAATTAATGACCTTCTCTACCTTGCTAAGAAAAGTACAAAACAGACACCCAAGGCATTCCATATTGATCGACTTTTACCCTATCGGGGACAAAATCTTCCGAAATGGTTCAAATCAAATAATAAATAAATTAGGAAGCAGTAATTGTGTAAAAGTATTAAGTACATTCCCATATATAGTGTATTCAGATGTAAATAAGTGTAGAAATTTATTTTAGTGTTGCTGTAGGAAACAGAGATTAGTTAATAGAGGTTGTGCACCCTCTATAAGATGATATTAAGAGACAAGCTAGGGTATTTCATTAGTAGCGCTAGTCAAATGTGTGGGTGGATAATTGCCTCTAGTCTATGTTTATTTATTTGTTTAAATAGTAGTTTTGTGTAAATACTCACATTACAAGAAAAGAACTTCGTGATAAAAAACATTAAACACAGATTGTAAATTAGTTTATTTATAGAATACAAAGAAAATCCAACACAGACTTCATTATAGTTTATTACAAACTGTCATGGAACACACACATATATTTTTAATATACATCAAGGCAAGAGAAGACAACCTGATATTTACTAATGATATCAATGGAGATAATTCAAGATCTAATGTATCATGAGTGATGATGATTGATATACTTTTGTGTGTGTTGAAGTTAACAAGTAACTGCGATTCTATTATTAGTTGTGTGTGAGATGCATTTTTACCAATCCTTATAGTGGATTGATCAAGACATTTAACAAAATAATATACATTACCATCACATTATATACTGTACAGATACTTAACCGGGATAAAGTTAAAGAATGACAGCATAATATTTCACTTAACAATATCTAAGATATATGATGGATCTTAATGAATATGAGAAAACTTGTGTGGTTTCCAAACCGACTTTACAATAAAGATGCAAATTTATACTGGTATTAAAAGAGAAATAATGACAACACATTTAATGTAAAACAAGTGTCTATGAAATCTGGTGTAGATTGGGAAATAATTACCTATGAATCCCTCTTCTACATTACATAATGTCAGTAAACTGCTGGAAATGCCCTGAGGTGTGTAATACACAAAGACAACTAAAGACCCATGGCACAGCAAGACACCAGTTATTGTATTTTTGCAAGTATTGTGTCCTTGGTGGACAACATTGAATACAAGAGGCAGGCAGAGCTCAAGGAGCAGGGAAAGAAACACCACCCTCTGGAGACCAGGAAACTCCTGAACGTTCTTTAGTGAGAGCAATGGGCTTTACCTTGCGGTGAACCAGAAGATTACAGGAGGGTATTTAGACCCAGCCGCTGGGAGAGCGAGGAAGCTCAGAAAGCAAGAAGGTGCGTACGTAAGCGGGCTCAGGCAGCCAGAACACCATCATTAACCGTGAACCAAATAGAGAAGGCTTGGAAACTGGAGAATCACGATGGGATTTAAATTTACAGTGATATCTCCAGTTTCGACGGAAGCAGGAAACATGCCATCATGGAAGATTGTTATGAGGAATATACCCCCAGAGAACCCGACCATTAGCAAACCGACACTCCGATTGATAACCATGGTACCGGGGAGAGGTAAATGTAGAATACAATAGCTTTATAGATGTATATAGAGTGGAACTAAAAAATACCATATATGAAGACATCAAAATTACAAGTAGCCTGATGAGGTGAATGTCTGCCCTTAAACCCTATTCACAGTTAAAGGCAATCAGAACATATAAACTACCTGGAAATAATCTAAAAGAACAAATGAAAGTTCTTTCTAGACTGTTAGGCATCGATGACCGCCACATTATAACCATCAAACGTTTCGAACAAGATATATTTACCTCTATTCCGAAACCTATAACCAGTGTAACAACGTTAACTCTACCTCCAAAACCACTTCAAGATTGCACTACCAGCAACAAGGGAAACCAACCCATCTTAATGCATAACCTGCCTAGTTCACAGTCAAAACCAACTCAAGTCATATCTTCCAGTTACACACAAAACAACAAGCCTCTGTCGGAAAAACAACCTATTAGAAACAGAGATAATATTCAGCAACGTGCCCGCAATATTATAATTCGGTTCTATGCCTCTGGTACCTCCCACCCGTCGAAACTGGGATAGGGATGACGTCCTGAAGCTAGAAGGCACCACCATCAGTTGACCTCTACATGGATGGAAAAAGATGAGCTCTGACCAACGGAAATTAACATGAGAATTTGCCGCATCAGCCATTGAGATGAAAACCGTGTCGTGCGATGCCATCAACAGGACCGACCTGTTGGACAAATATAACTGTCTGGCCTAACTTGGCACCTCGGAAAATGGAAAACACTCCATCAACAAGATTAGAAGTAAAGTGAGGTACTACAATTCTGAGTTCTTAAGAATAGTAACCAATAAGAAAACAACCTCCCGTGAGGATAAATAATTTTTTGAGATGCTGGAAAGAGGCGCTTCAGTTTGTAACAAGTCCTCTGACTTCTTGGTTCACCAGATCAACCGCTACATTGTGTCCCTTCGCCTAGATGACGACTGACCTTCAGCATAATGAACATTTAATTTTTTAGACTTTAAATTAGGACTTTAGAGACAAAAATGTGCATAATATTAATTGTAAAAAGTGTATTAAGTATATTTAGATAGGCAAAGGGTTAGAGTGGATTTTATTGATATTATATGTGCAGCTACAGTTGAATAGTTGGTATATTGGTACTAATTTAATACGGTAGCGCCTCAGAAAAGAATTTCCTACAAGTTATGAAGATAAATTTATTCCCTGACTTTTCCGAGGTTTTACTATATATATTTGTTATAGGTACTACCACATGTAGTAGCTAAGTGTGAAGTAAATTGCTTAGTTCAATTCTGTGATATTGTTGTGTCTTTAAACCCTAAATACTTGTTAATTAGTATAATGAAATGTCTATAATTTAATTGTACGTGGTTGAAATAGTAAAATTGAATTTGCTATTGAAGTAACAAAAAAAAAAGTTAATGTTAATTGTTGAAAGTTTAATATTTATTTTTTTATTTTTATGCATAATGTCCATTTTTTTTACATGTGGTAGATAAAGTATATGGCAACAGGTGTTTAATTAATGAGATACATTCAACAATATTTCTGTTGTGTCATGGCTATTAATTTGTTGGTTAGAAGAACTCAGAGTAGTAAGAGTAATTGATCAAGTTAATTGAAAAATGAATAGGCTAAAAATAGTTATCTATAACTTATATGGAATGAACAGATGAGTGTATGATGTTTTTTGAATACAGCAGTATTCAGTGATTGAGTAGGGAGGTGTGTAATAACCCTATGGTCATTACTTTGTTTTATATTGTTTATTAATTTAGGTTCCAAAACTGTAATGATTGTAATGAAGCTGATTGTAATTGTTGTTATATATTGTTTACAAAGGTACATATTTTAACAAACTGGGTTAAACATTGATTACATGTTTTGTAAACGTAATGGTCACAAAATTTACAGTAGTTCGCCTAAATTAGGTAAATAATATTCTGAGATGTTCGAGAAAAGACCTCATGTTGCGACAATATAGAAACAAACACGGAATGACAAGTCTAAAGAAAAGAGATACAGTCCCACAGACAGAGGGATATACACCGCCACCGCCGCTGACAGAGGGATATACACGGCAGCCGCCGCGCAGCTGCCATATACGTTTACCCCAAAGCAGCAGTAGCAGCAGCCAGTAATTTCTGGATAATATAAAGATGAATTTAGAAACTTCTAGAAAATATAAATATAAATTTATAAACTTCTTGATAATATAAAAATAAATTTAGTAATTTCTTGATAATATAAAGATAAATTTAGAGACTTCTAGATAATAAAAAGATAATTTTAGAAATTTCTAGATAATATAAAGATAAATTTAGAAACTTCTTGATAATAGAAAGATAATTTTAGAAACTTCTTGACAATATAAAGATAAATTTAGTAACTTCTTGATAATGTAAAAATAAATTTAGTAACTTCTTGATAAAATAAAGATAAATTTAGTAACTTCTAGATAACATAAAGATAAATTTAGAAACTTCTAGATAACATAAAGATAAATTTAGAAACTTCTAGATAACATAAAGATAATTTTAGAAACTTCTTGATAATATAAAGATAAATTTAGAAACTTCTAGATAACATAAAGATAATTTTAGAAACTTCTTGATAATATAAAGATAAATTTAGTAACTTCAACACATAATGAAGTCAATGTTTACAGTTGAAATAAAAATTATAAATTCTTAGTATTAGCCCCATGTTTATCCCCCTTATATTTTGGAAAAGGTGAGGGCCTTGAAAACATATTAGCATACTATATCAAGATAATTTTATAAACAGCATAAAGCAATCATCAAGATTGACTGAAAAATGAACTATACACATAAAACACACTTTTTGACACATTTGTGCTCATTGATTATTTCGGGTACTGGCGATCGACAAAAAAAAATCTTAAACTATTCATAAAACCATCCAATGAAGATTCCTACCACGTTGGTGGTAATTGTCCCAGTGGTTTCAGAAGAGAAGAGAAGATTGAAAACAGAAAGCATCCGTTTTGACACCTTTGGGCCTTTTGTTTCTTTTGTGTACTTCACCATTTTATACAATGCGATAACATATGTGTACATTTAAAGTAAAATATAATAAAATATGTCTCTGTAAGTACAAAAAGCTTGAAAATGTCACCAAAGGGATTACCATTAGTCATAAATGAAAGAAGACAGACAAAATGGTGGCCATGATCTTTAGTTAAAATTAAGTGACATATTAAGTGAAAATATTTAATCCAAAAATACCACGATATTTGCCTTTCATATTACTTTAAAAATTGTTAGCTTAATATTATTTGTATTTATTTTCACAAATATTAAGATAAAAATCAGACCCAAGGTGACGCTTGTGCAGCTCCGTTCAAGGTACCCCTAGGAGGTAGCCGTTATGCAGAGACGGTACCGAGTTTACAAACAGAGTGGATCTGAGATTTTAGGAACCGATAGACCTTCTATTGTAAGAAATGTAATTATTGAAGGCACTCCCCATGAAAATAAAATGGCGGTAAATGGGCAGATAACCAGCGAGAGGGTTAGTTCGTACAAAATGATAAGGTTATAGGACTTTGAAAACAAATAAGATCACACCCAAGGACACTTTCGATCGCGCATGTGCGTTCCCGTATTTTCCAGGGGAAGCTCTACGGGGTCATATGACGTTTCATAGCGTCATTTCCGGTCAAAATACGCTCTAATAGGGAGAAATCTCCTACTTCCGGTTGTGCATGGGAGCATCCCGTCCTTCCAATGAAACCCCTTCGGGGTCACGTGACGTTTGATGACTTCACTTCTGGTGAAAAGGCCCCAATATGGCGGATATTGTGCAACTTCCGATTGCGCATGCACACATCTCACCTTTCAAAGGGAACCCCTTCTGGATCACGTGACGCTTGATGACATCACATCCGGTAGCCATGCTATTCCGATCATGCGCAATGGTACATTTTGTACTACTACTATAGTAAGACAAAAGCGCAGGAACCTGTTGCGCATGCGCATAGCATATTTCCGGTCACATGACTGACATCACTTCCGGTCACGATTTCCGGTGATTTCTGGTAGCTCCACCTCATCGCTCCACCTCAAATGTGACTTTGTCTTTCCCGATATACTACTCGTAGCATATGGCGTTCCGACCAGTAACAAATGAACTTGGTAGAATACAGTATGAACACAGGCTGAATACACAGCTGTCAATTTATATGAAACTATTACTAATCGAAGCATATGACATTCTGACCAGCAACAAATCGGTATAATACAATATGAACACAGGCATAAACTCATATGTAACTATTACCAATCGTAACATACAGCGTTCTGACCAGCAACAAATCATAAGCTTGGTAGAATACAATATGAATTTGCAGTCAATTTATATTTAGCTATTATTTATCGCAAAATACGGCGCTCTCACCAGTAGCAAATCATAAATTTCATAGAATATCTACCTTTATTGTCTCTGTCAACCGCCATCGTTACTTTTACCACCACAGCAAAACCAGAATTTTAATTCTAATAAAATGGCCACACAGGAAATACTGCTGCTAAGTTTGGTACATATTGTTAAGTAGCATCGAGGACGAAAATGCTCAATAATGTGAAATGTATATATTATAATATTGACTGACATCAAGTAATAACAATGGGTCACTTGATCTGTTGGCCCAATCAAGCTAACATGCACACATAACTGATTCAGCATATAGAAGAACAGACAATGGATTGATGACATATGTAGAAATATGAACAAGATAAGGGTATTAAGCCAACTTACCAGTCTGTAAACTGTGTTCATAATCCTGAAATTGTCAATACAAAATGTTACTTGAAATATATTGCTTTGCATCTTATGTAACAAATTTAACACAAATATAAAATTATAGAACCACATAGACCCTGAAGTGTCTATTTATTTCAATATGATTCTTTGTAGAACCAAATACACCCTGGAGACTCTATGTGTACCAGTGTGATTTTATTTAACTACATAGACTCTAGAGTCTCTATTTGTACTGGTATGATTCTTTGTAGAACCACATAGACCATGGATACTCTATTTGTACCAGTATGATTTTTTGTAGAACCACATAGACCCTGAAGTCCCTATTTGTACCCGTATGATTCTTTGTAGAACCACATAGACACTGGAGCTTTCAGTTGTACCAGTAGGATTCTTTGTTGAATAACCTAAGCACTGGAGTCTCTATTTGTACCAGTATTATTCTATGTAGAACCACATAAAACGTGAAGTCTATATTTGTACCAGTATGATTCTTTGTAGAACCACATATTATTATTATTATTATTTACAGTATTTATAGAGCGCATTATCTAATTAAAAATTACTCTAAGCGTTTTACAATCTAAAACATAAAACTATTTAACATGTTAACCATATAAATATATCTAATAAAATTATACTGTGTGAAAAGCACACTGAAACATTCAATAAAACCTCAATGAAATAGACAACAATTCATAGCAATTAGAACCAAAATCAATAAGAAAAAGAAATTTAAAATCTACGCAGTCTAAATTAAAATGTGAAAATGCCCTTTTTAAAACTACATTGCAAAAAGACGGTATCTGAAAAAATATACTGTATGCTAAAATATTACTGAAACATCTATAAAACCAAAATGATATGAAAAGCTCATAAAAAGTAACGATAAGCTAGCCCAAATAAATGAGCTTTCAGTTTAGATTTAAAAATATCTACAGAGTCTAGAAACCTTAAGTCCCTATTTGTACCAGTGTTATTCATTGTAGAACCACATCAACCCTGGAATCTCTAGTTGTACCAGTATGATTCTTTGCAGAACCACATGAAGAATGGAGCAATCATTTGTACTAGTATGATTCTTTGTAACACAACATAGGACCCTGAAGTCCCTATTTGTACAAGTGTTATTCTTTGTAGAACCACATAAACCCTGGAATCTCTAGTTGTACCAGTATGATTCTTTGTAGAACCACATAGACAATGGAGCCTTCATTTGTACCAGTATGATTCTTTGAAGACCCACATAGACCCTGGAGCCTCCATTTGTACCAGTATGATTCTTTGAAGAACCACATAGACCATGGAGTCTCTATTTATACCATGGTGATTCTTTGTAGAACAACCTAGACACTTGAGTCTCCATTAGTACTAGTATGATTCTTTGTAGAACCACATATATCCCGGAGTCTACATTTGTACCAGTATGATTCTTTGTAGAACCACATAGACCCTGAAGTCCCTACTTGTACCAGTATGATTCTTTGTAGAGCCACATAGACAATGGAGCCTTCATTTGTACCAGTATGATTCGTTGTAAAATAACCTAAACCCTGGAGCCTCTATTTGTACCAGTATCATTCTTTGTAAAACCATATAGACCCTGGAATCTCTAGTTGAATCAATATGATTCTTTGTAGAACCACATAGACACTGGAGCTGTCATTTGTACCAGCATGATTCTTTGTAGAACAACTTAGACACTAGAGCGTTCATTTGTACCAGTATGGAACTTTGTAGAACCGCATAGACCATGGAGTCTCTATTTATACCATGGTCATCCTTTGTAAAAACACATAGACCCGGGAGCCTCCATTTGTACCGGTATGATTATTTGTAGGATCACAGAGACACTGCAGCCTTCATTTGTACCAGTATGGATCTTTGTAGAATCACATAGACCATGGAGTCTCTATTTATCACATGGTGACTCTTTGTAGAATCACATAGACACTCGAGCCTTCAATTGTACGCTGGAGCCTCCATTTGTACCAGTATGATTCTTTGTAGAAAAACCTACACCTTGGAAGCTTTATTTGAGCCGTAATGAAAGCGGGAGATTTGGCGTTTTAAAATCTGATTCAACCCACCATTTCTTTAGAAATGCCTGTACAAAGTAAGGGTCATTACGGTTTTCACAGTTTTACGGTAGCTGACTGATTTTGTCTGTTTATATGCTTATGAGTTTTGACTTTCCCCTTGTAAGATTTTTCGGAGTTCGGTAATTTTGTTATTACCCTTATTTTGTGCCAGTTTTATTCTTTGTAGAGCCACATAGACCGTGGAATCTTTAGTTGTACCAGTATGATTCTTTGTAGAACAACCTAAGCACTGGAGCCTCCATTTGTGCCATTATCATTCTTTGTAGAACCAAATAGACACTGGAGCCTCCATTTGTACCATAATTATTCTTTGTAGAACCACATAAACCATGGAGTCTTCATTTGTATCAGTATGATTCTTTGGAGAACCACAGAGGCACTAGGGCCTTCATTTGAACCAATATGAATCTTTGTAGAGCTACATAGACCAAGAAGTCTCAATTTATACCATGGTGACTCATTGTACAAACACATATACATTGGAGCCTCCCTGTATACCAGTATGGTTCTTTGTAGAACCAAATAGACACTACATCATACATTTGTACCAGTATGATTCTTTGTACACCCACATAGACGCCTGAGCCTCCATTTGTACCAGTATGATTCTTTGTGGAACTACATAGACCATGGAATCTCTATTTAAGCCATGATGATTCTTTGTAGAACCACATAGACACTGGAGTCTCCATTTGTACTAGTATGATTCTTTGTAGAACCATATATACCCCGGAGTCTCTATTTGTACCAGTATGAATCTTTGTAACATCACACACAAGGTGAAATCTCTATTTGTCCCAGTATGTTTCTTTGCAGAACCACACAGACCCTGAAGTTCCTACTTGTACCAGATTTATTCTTTCTAGAACCAAAGAGACCCTGGAATATCTAGTTGTACCAGTAGGATTCTTTGTAGAACCACATAGACAATGGAGCCTTCATTTGTACTAGTATGATTCTTGTATAACCACATAGACCCTGAAGTCCCTATTTGTACCAGTGTTATTCTTTGTAGAACCACATATATCCTGGAATCTCTTGTTGTACCACTATGAATCTTTGTAGAACCACATAGACCCTGGAATTTATACTTGTACCAGTATGATTCTTTGTAGAGCCTCATAGACACTGGAGCTGTCATTTGTATCAGTATGATTCTTTGTAGAACAACCTAAGCACTTGAGCCTCCATTTGTACCAGAATGATTCTTTGTAGAATCACATAGACCATGGAGTCTCTATTTGCACCAGTATGATACTTTGTAGAACCACATAGACACGCGAACCTTCATTTGTACCAGTATAGATATTTGTAGAGCCACATAGACCATGGAGTCTCTATCTATACCATGGTGATTCTTTGTAGAAACACATAGACACTGGAGCCTCCATTTGTACCGGTATGATTGTTTGTAGAACCACATAGACACTGGAGCCTTCATTTGTACCAGTATGATTCTTTGTAGAACAACATATACCCGGAATCTCTATTTGTACCAGTAGGATTCTTTGTAGAACCACATAGAGCGTAAAGTCTCTATTTGTGCCAGTATTATTCTTTGTAGAACGACATAGACCCTGGACTCTCTATTTGTAGTAGCATGATTCTTTGTAGAACAAAATAGACGCTGGAGTCGCTATTTGTTCCAGTATGATTCTTTATAGAACCACATAGACAGTGGATCCTCCATTTGTACCAGTATGGTTCATTGTAGAACCACATAGACGCTGGAGCATCCATTTGTACCAGTATGATTCTTTGTAGAACCACATAGACACTTGAGCTTTCATTTGTACCAGTAGGATTCTTTGTAGAATAACCTAAGCCCCTGAGATTATATTTGTACCAGAACCACATAGATCCTGGAATCTCTAGTTGTACTAATATGATTCTTTGTAGTACCACATAGACCATGGAGACCTCATTTGTACCAGTATGATTCTTTGTAGAATAGCCTAAGCACTGGGGCCTCCATTTGTGCCAGTATAATTCTGTGCAGAACCACATAGACACTAGAGCCTCCATTTGTTCCAGTATGATTCTTGGTACAAATACATAGGCCACGGAGTCTTTATTTGTACCAGCATGATCCTTGTAGAACCACATAGATCATGGATTCCCTATTTATACCATGATAATTCTTTGTAGAACCACATAGACACTGGAACCTCCTTTTGTACTAGTATGATTCTTTGTAAAACCACATAGACACTGGAGCCTCCATTTGTACCATTATGATTCTTTGTAAAACCACATAGACACTGGAGCCTCCATTTGTACTAGTATGATTCTTTGTAAAACAACATAGACAATGAAGCCTCCATTTGTGCCAGTATTTATGAAACCATATAGACACTGGAGCCTCCATTTTTAACCAATATGATTATTTGTGCAATCACATAGACCCTGGAGTCTCTATTTGTACCAGCATGATCCGTGTAGAACCACATAGATCATGGAGTCTCTAGTTATACCATGGTGACTCTTTGTAGAGCCACATAGACACTGGAGCCTCCATTTGTACCAGTATGATTCTTTATAGAACCACATAGACACTGGATCCTCCATTTGTGCCAGTATGGTGCTTTGTGGAACCACATAGACGCTGGTGTCTCCATTTGTACCAGTATTATTCTTTTTAGAGCCACATAGACACTTGAGCTTTCATTTGTACCAATAGGATTCTTTGTAGAATAACCTAAGCCCCGGAGTCTCTATTTGTACCAGAACCACATAGACCCTGGAATCTCTATTTGTACTAATATGATACTTTGTAGAGCCACATAGACACTGTAGACCTCATTTGGTCCAGTATGATTCTTTGTAGAATAGCCTAAGCATTGGGGGTCTCCATTTGTGCCAGTATGATTATGTGCTGAACCACATAGACACTAGAGCCTCCATTTGTTCCAGTATGATTCTTGGTACAAACACATAGGCCCTGGAGTCTCTATTTGTACCAGCATGATCCTTGGAGAACAACATAGATCATGGATTCTCTATTTATACCATGATCATTCTTTGTAGAACCACATAGACACTGGAGCCTCCTTTTGTACCAGTATGATTCTTTGTAGAACTACATAGACCCTGAAGTCCATATATGTACCAGGATGTGTTTTTATAGAACCACATAGACCCTGAAGTCTTTGTATAATAACCTAAACTCTAGAGGTTTTACTTGTACCTACATGCTTCTTTGTAGAAGAACATAGACACTGGAGCCTCCATTTGTACAATTATGATTCTTTGTAAAACCACATAGATACTGGAGCCTCCATTTGTACCAGTATGATTCTTTGTAAAACCACATAGACAATGAAGCCTCCATTTGTGCCAGTATTTATGAAACCACATAGACACTGGAACCTCCATTTTCACCAATATGATTATTTGTACAATCACATAGACCCTGGAGTCTCTATTTGTACCAGCATGATCCGTGTAGAACCACATAGATCATGGAGTCTCTATTTATACCATGGTGATTCTTTGTAGAGCCACATAGACACTGGAGCCTCCATTTGTACCAGTATGATTCTTTATAGAACCACATAGACACTGGATCCTCCATTTGTGCCAGTATGGTTCTTTGTGGAACCACATAGACGCAGGTGCCTCCATTTGTACCAGTATAATTCTGTGCAGAACCACATAGACACTAGAGCCTCCATTTGTTCCAGTATGATTCTTGGTACAATCACATAGACCCTGGAGTCTCTATTTGTACCAGCATGATCCGTGTAGAACCACATAGTTCATGGAGTCTCTATTTATTCCATGATGATTCTTTGTGGAACCACATAGACACTGGAGCCTCCATTTGTACCAGTATTATTCTTTGCAGAACCACATAGACCCTGGAGTCCATATATGTACCAGGATGTTTCTTCATAGAACCACATAGATCCTGAAGTCTTTGTTGACTTTGCTATGATTCTTTTTAGAATAACCTAAACTCTAGAGGCTCTATTTGTACCAATATGCTTCTTTGTATAACCACATAGACAATGGAGCCTTCATTTGTATCAGTATGATTCTGTGTAAAATCATATAGACCCTGAAGTCCCTATTTGTACCAGTGTTATTCTTTGTAGAAACACATAGATCCTGGAATCTCTAGTTGTACCAGTATGATTCTTGGTAGAACCACATAGACACTGGAGCCTTCATGTGTACCAGTATGATTCTTTGTAGAATAACCTAAACCCTGGAATCTCTATTTGTACCGTATCATTCTTTGTAGAACCACATAGACACTAGAGCTGTCATTTTTACCAGTATGATTCTTTGTAGAACAACCCAAGCACTAGAGCCTCCATTTGTGCCAGTATGATTCTTTGTGGAATCACATTGACACTGGAGCATCCATTTGTACCAGAATGATTCTTTGTTGAACCAAATAGACCATGGAGTCTCTATTTGAACCAGTATGATTCATTGTAGAATCACATATACACTGGAGCCTTCATTTGTACAAGAATGGATCTTTGTAGAACCACATAAACCATGGAGTCTCTATTTATAACAAGGTGATTCTTTGTAGAAACACATAGACACCGGAGCCTCCATTTGTACCGGTATGATTCTTTGTAAAACCACACAGACACTGGAACCTTCATTTGTACCAGTATGATTCTTTGTAGAACAGCATATACCCGGAATCTCTATTTGTACCAGTAGGATTCTTTGTAGAACCACATAGGGCGTGAAGTCTCTATTTGTGCCAGTATTATTCTTTGTAGAATCACATAGGTCCTGGACTCTCTATTTGTAGTAGCATGATTCTTTGTAGAACAAAATAGACTCTGGAGTCTTTATTTGTACCAGCATGATCCTTGGAGAACAACATAGATCATGGATTCTCTATTTATACCATGATAATTCTTTGTAGAACCACATAGACACTGGAGCCTCCTTTTGTACCAGTATGATTCTTTGTAGAGTTATATAGACCCTGAAGTCCATATATGTACTAGGATGTGTTTTCATAGAACCACATAGACCCTGAAGTCTTTGTATAATAACCTAAACTCTAGAGGCTCTACCTGTACCTACTTGTTTCTTTGTAGAAGAACATGGACACTGGAACCTCCATTTGTACAATTATGATTCTTTGTAAACCCACATAGACACTGGAGCCTCCATTTGTACCAGTATGATTCTTTGTAAAACCACATAGACAATGAAGCCTCCATTTGTGCCAGTATTTATGAAACCACATAGACACTGGAGCCTCCATTTTTACCAATATGATTATTTGTACAATCACATAGACCCTGGAGTCTCTATTTGTACCAGCATGATCCGTGTAGAACCACATAGATCATGGAGTCTATATTTATACTATGGTGTTTCTTTGTAGAGCCACATAGACACTGGAGCCTCCATTTGTCCCAGTATGATTCTTTATAGAACCACATAGACACTGGATCCTCCATTTGTGCCAGTATGGTTCTTTGTGGAACCACATAGACGCTGGTGCCTCCATTTGTACCAGTATAATTCTTTGTAGAGCCACATAGACACTTGAGCTTTCATTTGTACCAGTAGGATTCTTTGTAGAATGACCTAAGCCCCGGAGTCTCTATTTGTACCAGAACCACATAGACCCTGGAATCTCTAGTTGTACTAATATGATTCTTTGTAGAGCCACATAGACCCTGTAGACCTCATTTGTTCCAGTATGATTCTTTGTAGAATAGCCTAAGCACTGGGGCCTCCATTTGTGCCAGCATTATTATGTGCAGAACAACATAGACACTAGAGCCTCCATTTGTACTAGTATGATTCTTGGTACACACACATAGGCCCTGGAGTCTTTATTTGTACCAGCATGATCCTTGGAAAACCACATAGATCATGGATTCCCTATTTATATCATGATAATTCTTTGTAGAACCACATAGACACTGGAGCCTCCTTTTGTACCAGTATGATTCTTTGTAGAACTACACAGACCCTGAAGTCCATATATGTACCAGGATGTGTTTTAATAGAACCACATAGACCCTGAAGTCTTTGTATAATAACCTAAACTCTAGAGGCTCTACTTGTACCTACATGCTTCTTTGTAGAAGCACATAGACACTGGAGCCTCCATTTGTACCATTATGATTCTTTGTAAAACCACATAGACACTGGAGCCTCCATTTGTACCAGTATGATTCTTTGTAAAACCACAGAGATAATGAAGCCTCCATTTGTGCCAGTATTTATGAAACCACATAGACACTGGAGCCTCCATTTTCACCAATATGATTAATTGTACAATCATATAGACCCTGGAGTCTCTATTTGTACCAGCATGATCCGTGTAGAACCACATAGATCATGGAGTCTCTATTTATACCATGGTGATTCTTTGTAGAACCATATAGAAACTGGAGCCTCCATTTGTACCATTATGATTCTTTGTAAAACCACATAGACACTGGAGCCTCCATTTGTACTAGTATGATTCTTTGTAAAACAACATAGACAATGAAGCCTCCATTTGTGCCAGTATTTATGAAACCATATAGACACTGGAGCCTCCATTTTTAACCAATATGATTATTTGTGCAATCACATAGACCCTGGAGTCTCTATTTGTACCAGCATGATCCGTGTAGAACCACATAGATCATGGAGTCTCTAGTTATACCATGGTGACTCTTTGTAGAGCCACATAGACACTGGAGCCTCCATTTGTACCAGTATGATTCTTTATAGAACCACATAGACACTGGATCCTCCATTTGTGCCAGTATGGTGCTTTGTGGAACCACATAGACGCTGGTGTCTCCATTTGTACCAGTATTATTCTTTTTAGAGCCACATAGACACTTGAGCTTTCATTTGTACCAATAGGATTCTTTGTAGAATAACCTAAGCCCCGGAGTCTCTATTTGTACCAGAACCACATAGACCCTGGAATCTCTATTTGTACTAATATGATACTTTGTAGAGCCACATAGACACTGTAGACCTCATTTGGTCCAGTATGATTCTTTGTAGAATAGCCTAAGCATTGGGGGTCTCCATTTGTGCCAGTATGATTATGTGCTGAACCACATAGACACTAGAGCCTCCATTTGTTCCAGTATGATTCTTGGTACAAACACATAGGCCCTGGAGTCTCTATTTGTACCAGCATGATCCTTGGAGAACAACATAGATCATGGATTCTCTATTTATACCATGATCATTCTTTGTAGAACCACATAGACACTGGAGCCTCCTTTTGTACCAGTATGATTCTTTGTAGAACTACATAGACCCTGAAGTCCATATATGTACCAGGATGTGTTTTTATAGAACCACATAGACCCTGAAGTCTTTGTATAATAACCTAAACTCTAGAGGTTTTACTTGTACCTACATGCTTCTTTGTAGAAGAACATAGACACTGGAGCCTCCATTTGTACAATTATGATTCTTTGTAAAACCACATAGATACTGGAGCCTCCATTTGTACCAGTATGATTCTTTGTAAAACCACATAGACAATGAAGCCTCCATTTGTGCCAGTATTTATGAAACCACATAGACACTGGAGCCTCCATTTTCACCAATATGATTATTTGTACAATCACATAGACCCTGGAGTCTCTATTTGTACCAGCATGATCCGTGTAGAACCACATAGATCATGGAGTCTCTATTTATACCATGGTGATTCTTTGTAGAGCCACATAGACACTGGAGCCTCCATTTGTACCAGTATGATTCTTTATAGAACCACATAGACACTGGATCCTCCATTTGTGCCAGTATGGTTCTTTGTGGAACCACATAGACGCAGGTGCCTCCATTTGTACCAGTATAATTCTGTGCAGAACCACATAGACACTAGAGCCTCCATTTGTTCCAGTATGATTCTTGGTACAATCACATAGACCCTGGAGTCTCTATTTGTACCAGCATGATCCGTGTAGAACCACATAGTTCATGGAGTCTCTATTTATTCCATGATGATTCTTTGTGGAACCACATAGACACTGGAGCCTCCATTTGTACCAGTATTATTCTTTGCAGAACCACATAGACCCTGGAGTCCATATATGTACCAGGATGTTTCTTCATAGAACCACATAGATCCTGAAGTCTTTGTTGACTTTGCTATGATTCTTTTTAGAATAACCTAAACTCTAGAGGCTCTATTTGTACCAATATGCTTCTTTGTATAACCACATAGACAATGGAGCCTTCATTTGTATCAGTATGATTCTGTGTAAAATCATATAGACCCTGAAGTCCCTATTTGTACCAGTGTTATTCTTTGTAGAAACACATAGATCCTGGAATCTCTAGTTGTACCAGTATGATTCTTGGTAGAACCACATAGACACTGGAGCCTTCATGTGTACCAGTATGATTCTTTGTAGAATAACCTAAACCCTGGAATCTCTATTTGTACCGTATCATTCTTTGTAGAACCACATAGACACTAGAGCTGTCATTTTTACCAGTATGATTCTTTGTAGAACAACCCAAGCACTAGAGCCTCCATTTGTGCCAGTATGATTCTTTGTGGAATCACATTGACACTGGAGCATCCATTTGTACCAGAATGATTCTTTGTTGAACCAAATAGACCATGGAGTCTCTATTTGAACCAGTATGATTCATTGTAGAATCACATATACACTGGAGCCTTCATTTGTACAAGAATGGATCTTTGTAGAACCACATAAACCATGGAGTCTCTATTTATAACAAGGTGATTCTTTGTAGAAACACATAGACACCGGAGCCTCCATTTGTACCGGTATGATTCTTTGTAAAACCACACAGACACTGGAACCTTCATTTGTACCAGTATGATTCTTTGTAGAACAGCATATACCCGGAATCTCTATTTGTACCAGTAGGATTCTTTGTAGAACCACATAGGGCGTGAAGTCTCTATTTGTGCCAGTATTATTCTTTGTAGAATCACATAGGTCCTGGACTCTCTATTTGTAGTAGCATGATTCTTTGTAGAACAAAATAGACTCTGGAGTCTTTATTTGTACCAGCATGATCCTTGGAGAACAACATAGATCATGGATTCTCTATTTATACCATGATAATTCTTTGTAGAACCACATAGACACTGGAGCCTCCTTTTGTACCAGTATGATTCTTTGTAGAGTTATATAGACCCTGAAGTCCATATATGTACTAGGATGTGTTTTCATAGAACCACATAGACCCTGAAGTCTTTGTATAATAACCTAAACTCTAGAGGCTCTACCTGTACCTACTTGCTTCTTTGTAGAAGAACATAGACACTGGAACCTCCATTTGTACAATTATGATTCTTTGTAAACCCACATAGACACTGGAGCCTCCATTTGTACCAGTATGATTCTTTGTAAAACCACATAGACAATGAAGCCTCCATTTGTGCCAGTATTTATGAAACCACATAGACACTGGAGCCTCCATTTTTACCAATATGATTATTTGTACAATCACATAGACCCTGGAGTCTCTATTTGTACCAGCATGATCCGTGTAGAACCACATAGATCATGGAGTCTATATTTATACTATGGTGTTTCTTTGTAGAGCCACATAGACACTGGAGCCTCCATTTGTCCCAGTATGATTCTTTATAGAACCACATAGACACTGGATCCTCCATTTGTGCCAGTATGGTTCTTTGTGGAACCACATAGACGCTGGTGCCTCCATTTGTACCAGTATAATTCTTTGTAGAGCCACATAGACACTTGAGCTTTCATTTGTACCAGTAGGATTCTTTGTAGAATGACCTAAGCCCCGGAGTCTCTATTTGTACCAGAACCACATAGACCCTGGAATCTCTAGTTGTACTAATATGATTCTTTGTAGAGCCACATAGACCCTGTAGACCTCATTTGTTCCAGTATGATTCTTTGTAGAATAGCCTAAGCACTGGGGCCTCCATTTGTGCCAGCATTATTATGTGCAGAACAACATAGACACTAGAGCCTCCATTTGTACTAGTATGATTCTTGGTACACACACATAGGCCCTGGAGTCTTTATTTGTACCAGCATGATCCTTGGAAAACCACATAGATCATGGATTCCCTATTTATATCATGATAATTCTTTGTAGAACCACATAGACACTGGAGCCTCCTTTTGTACCAGTATGATTCTTTGTAGAACTACACAGACCCTGAAGTCCATATATGTACCAGGATGTGTTTTAATAGAACCACATAGACCCTGAAGTCTTTGTATAATAACCTAAACTCTAGAGGCTCTACTTGTACCTACATGCTTCTTTGTAGAAGCACATAGACACTGGAGCCTCCATTTGTACCATTATGATTCTTTGTAAAACCACATAGACACTGGAGCCTCCATTTGTACCAGTATGATTCTTTGTAAAACCACATAGACAATGAAGCCTCCATTTGTGCCAGTATTTATGAAACCACATAGACACTGGAGCCTCCATTTTCACCAATATGATTAATTGTACAATCATATAGACCCTGGAGTCTCTATTTGTACCAGCATGATCCGTGTAGAACCACATAGATCATGGAGTCTCTATTTATACCATGGTGATTCTTTGTAGAACCATATAGAAACTGGAGCCTCCATTTGTACCAGTATCATTCTTAGTTGAACCACATAGATCCTGAAGTCCAAATATGTACCAGTATGATTATTTATAGAATCACATAGACCCCAAAGTTTTTATTCATTTCAGTATGATTCTTCGTAGAATACCCTAAATTATCGAGGCTCTATGTGTACCAGTATGATTCTTTGTAGAACCACATAGAACCTGGAGTCCCTATATGTACCAATATTATTCTTTGTAGAATAACCTAAACCCTGGAGGCTCTATTTGTACCAGTATGATTATTTGTAGAACCACATAGACACTGGATCATCCGTGTGTACCAATATCATTCTGTGTACAACCACATTGACACTGGAGGCTCTATTTGTACCAGTCTGATTATTTGTAGAACCACATAGACACTGGATCCTCCGTGTGTATTAATATGATTATGAGTACAACCACATTGACACTGGAGGCTCCATTTGTACCAGTATGATTCTTTGTAGAACCACATAGACCCTGAAGTCTCTATTGATTTCAGTATGATTCTTTGCAGAACAACCTAACCTCTGAAGTCTGAAAACTGAAGAATAGAATGGTGTATATACACTGATCTACATGTAACACAGAGTGAAGAATAGAACATTGCAGATATAATGATCTACATGTAACACATAGTGAAGGATAGAACGGAGTAGGTACACTGATCTACATGTAACACAGAGTGGAGCATAGAACGGTGTAGATACACTGAACTACATGTAATACAGAGTGAAGAACAGAACATTGTATATATAATGATCTACATGTAACACACAGTGAAGAATAGAACGGTGGAGATACACTAATCTACATGTAATACCGAGTGGAGTATGATAATGTGTATATACACTGATCTACATGTAACACAGAGTGAAGAATAGTAAGGTGTAGATACACTGATCTACATATAACACAGAGTGAAGAAAAGAAAGCTATTGATACACTGATCTACATGTAATACAGAGTGAATAAAAGAACTTTGTAGATATAATTATCTACATGTAACACAGAGTGAAGAATAGAAAGGTGTAGATACACTGATCTACATATAACACAGAGTGAAGAATAGAGAGAAGTAGAATAGATCGGTGTAGTCACTCATATAGTCATGTAGCACAGAGCATAGACATTGTATTTATTGATTTATATATAGTACACATACATTGCATGTGCAACATACTATGAAATCAAATCTGCAGATAATGCCAAATGCAGTCCTCGAAATGACAATTAGAATTTACTAGTCCGAACAAAGTTTCACTGATCATGGGTCAGAGTAGCGGTACTCATTGTGAAGTCTAAAAATGTGGTTTACCAATTTCTATTATATTCCATTAAAAATACAAAATAATGTATTTTGTTCTAAAATGTTCTATATTAGTTAATTATTACCTGTATAAGTTCTTTCACTTTATCATGTGCAACATCGTGTGGTGTCATTCCCTGTAATATATTGATACAAAACAATAAACTTATGACTAAATAACGTTATGATGCTAATTACATATTTATTCAAGGTTTTATCAAAATTTGTATCTCAAGTGTTTATTTAATTTGTGCTGTTTTATCCACCATGAATTCCTCATAAAAAAGATATTGTGTTATCTGTGCATGACAGGTATCATTTATAAAGTAAAATTCTTTTTCTCTCTGCCATTACAAAGACAGTTTTGTTGACTCTGATATAAAACTAGAGGCTCAGTGTGCTGAGCCTGTGTCGCTCACCTTTCATTCTGCTTTGAGGAAGCTTAATACAGAGCCTTCCGTAGGTGCTTCTCACCAAGTTTCGGTTCATTAGGCAAAGCAGTTTCAGAGAAGAAGATTTTTAGAAATCAACTAATCAGAAACAAGAATTGCCAATGACAGCCATGCTTGTTTACAGATTGGGATGCTTCCTACCAAGTTTCGGTTCAATTTGCTAAGCAGTTTCAAGGAAGAAGATTTAAAAAAATCGACCAATCTGAAACAAGAACTGCCTGTGGCAGCCATGCTTGGTAACGAATCAGGACGAAATTAGCAATCTTTATAGAGGATGCTTCCTACCAAGCTTCGGTTCATTTGGTAAAGTGGTTTCAGAGGAGAAGATTTTTTCGAAATCAACCAATCAGAAAGAAGAATGGCCTGTGGCGGCATGTTTGCTAACGGATCAGGCAGAAATGAGCAATCTTTATAGCGGACCTTCCAAGGATGCTTCCTACCAAGTTATGATTCATTTGGCCAGGCGGTCTCAGAGAAGAAGATATTTTAGAAATTAACCAATCAGAAAGAAGAATGGCCTGTGGCGGCCATGTTTGTTAACAGATCAGGAAGAATTGAGCAATCTTTATAGCAGACCTTCTATAGATGCTTCCTACCAAGTTCCGGTTCATTTGGCCAAGCGGTTCAGAGAAGAAGATTTTTTTTAAATCGGCCAATCAAAAGCAAGAATTGCCTGTATCGGCTATGTTTATTAATGGATCGGGAAAACAATTACAAACTTTATAGAGTACTTGCCATAGATGCTACCTACCAAATTTCAGTTCTTTTGGGAGAGCGGTTTCAGAAGAGAAGATTTTTTAGAAATCAACAAATCAAGAAAAAAGAATGGCCTGTGGCGGCCATGTTTGTTAACAGATCGGAACTAAATGAGCAATCCTTATAGAAGACCTTCTAAGAATGCTTCCTGCCAAGTTTGGATTCATTTGGCCAGGCGGTTTCAGAAGAGAAGATTTTTTAGAAATCAACCAATCAGAAACAAGAATGGCCTGTGGCGGCCATGTTTGTTAGTGGATCGAAACAAAATCATCAATCTTTATAGAAGACCTTCAATAGATGCTTCCTACCAAGTTTCGGTTCATTTGGCCAAGCGGTTTCAGAGGAGAAGATTTTTTTTATAATCGGCCAATCAGAAACAAAAATTGCCTTTGCTGGCCATCTTGATTAACATATCGGGACAAAATGACCAATCTATATAGAGGACCTTCCATAGATGCTTCCTACCAAATTTCAGTTCATTTGGGAAAGTGGTTTCAGAGGGGATTTATTAGAAATCAACCAATCAAAAATAAGAATGGCCTATGACGGTGATGTTTGTTAACGGGTCGGAACTAAATGAGCAATTGTTTTCAGAGGATCATCCAAGGATGCTTCCTACCAAGTTATGATTCATTTGGCCAGGCGATTTCAAAGGAGAAGATATTTTAGAAATCAACCAATCAGAAACAAAAAGGCCAGTGGCGGCCATGTTTGCAAACGGATCAGGAAGAAATAAGCAATCTTTATAGAGGACCTTCTATAGATGCTTCCTACCAAGTTCCGGTTCATTTGGCCAAGCATTTCAGAGAAGAAGATTTTTTTTTAAATAGGCCAATCAGAAACAAGAATTGTCTATTTCGGCCATGTTTGATAATGAAACGTGAAAAAATTAACAATCTTTATAGAGGATCTTCCATACATGCTACCTACCAAATCTCAGTTAATTTGGGAGAGCGGTTTCAGAGGAGACGATTTTTTATAATTTAACCAATCAAAAAAAAGAATGGCCTGTGACGGCCATATTTGTTAACGGATCTAAACGAAATGAACATTTTTTATAGAAGATCTTCAATAGATGCTTCCTACGAAGTTTCGGTTCAAATGGCCTAGTGTTTCAGAGGAGAATATTTAAAAAAATCGTCCAATCAGAAACAAGAATGGCCTTTGGTGGCCATGTTTATGAACAGATCGGGAAAAAATGACCAATCTTTATAGAGGACCTTCCATAGATGTTTCCTACCAAATTTCAGGTCATTTGGAAAAGCGTTTCAGAGGAGAGGATTTATTAGACATCAACAAATCAAAAATAAGAATGGCCTATGGTGGCCATGCTTGTTAATGGATTGGAACTAAATGAGAATTCCATATAGAGGACCGTCCAAGGATGCTTCCTACCAAGTTTTGATTCATTTGGCCAGGCGCTTTCAGAGGAGAAGATTTTTTTAGAAATCAACAAATCAGAAACAAGAATGGACTGTGACGGCCATGTTTGTAAGCAAATCGAAACGAAAGGAGCTATCTTTATAGAAGACCTTCAATAAATGCTTCCTACCAAGAAGCGGTTTCAGAGGAGAAGAGTTTTTAAAATTCGGCCAATCAGAAACAAGAATTGCCTGTGTCAGCCATGTTTGTTAATGGATCGGGACAACATAAACAATCTTTATAAAGAACATTCCATAGATGTTACCTACCAAATTTCAATTCATTTGGGAAAGCGGTTTCAAAGTAGAAGATTTATTAGAAATCAACCAATCAATAACAAGAATGGCCTGTGGCGGCCATGTGTATTATCGGATCGGTACTAAATGAACAATCATTATAGAGGACCTTCCATGGATGATTCCGACCAAGTTTTGATTCATTTGGCTAGGCGGTTTCAGAGGAGAAGATTTTTATAGAAATCAACCAATCAGAAACAAGAAATGTCTTTGGCGGCCATGTTTGTAAACGGATCGCAACAAAATGAACAATCGCTATAGAGGACCTTCCAAGAATGCCTCCTACCAAGTTTCGGTTCATCTGGTTAAGCGGTTTCAGAGGACAAGATTTGAACAAATCGGCCAATCAGAAACAAGAAATGCCTTTGGCTAGCCATTTTTGTTAATGGATCGGGATAAAATTAACAATCGTTATAGAAGACCTTCCATAAATGTTATATGCGAAATTTCAGTTCATTTGGGAAAGCGGTTTCAGAGATTTTTTAAGAAATCAATCAAAAACAGGAATGGCTTGCGGCGGCCATGTTTGTTAACGGATCGAAATTAAATTAGCAATCTTTACAGAGGACCTACCAAGGATGCTTCCTACCAAGTTTTGATTCATTTGGCCAGGCGGTTGCAGAGGAGGAGATTTTTTAGAAATCAACCAATCAGAAAAAAGAATGGCCACAGCCCATGCTCGTTAGCGGATCGGGACTAATTGAGCAATCTTTATAGGGGAACTTCCATAGATGCGTTCTGCCAAATTTCGGTTCAATTAGCCAAGAGGATTCAGAGGAGAAGATTTTAAAAAATCGGCCAATCAGAAACAAGAAATGCCTTTGGAGGCCATGTTTGTTAATGGATCGGGACAAAATGAGCAATCTTTATAAAGGATCTGAGGTGTTTCAAAGGAGAGATTAAAATGTGAGAAGTTAAAGGACGACGGACGCCAAGTGATGGCAAAAACTCAACTTGACTTTGGCAAGGTGAGCTATAAATTGCAACAAATCTTATTAAAATGATCAGTTTCATGCTGCAGTATGTAGAGGTGTCCACCTCTAAGACAATAAATATAACTCAATATTTAAACACAAACAGTTTCTCAGTAAATAACAGACATTTCTCATCAAATGTTTACACTGAACACAACTTGATATTACAAAAGTATTTCATAAACAATTCAGTTTTCATGATTACATAAAAATCTTTTTTCCTCAGGAATTTTGATAAAATTAACATTTTCTGATTCAGTTCAATCATACGATTAAAACAAGAATTCAATTTTATTGACAAAATTAAAAAAAAAAACTTTTCTGTAATAAATTCTAATAAAATTCACATTTTCTACATTTAAAAATACATTCGTCATGAAGGGTTTCATCTGTTTTACTGACATCTTTGTTTATAAGCAATTTACTTGTCATGAATTCATAAAAAAAATCAATCTTTGTAGCAATTTTTGATAAAATTAACAATTTCTAATTCTGTTTGTTGTCAGAAATTTTGAAACAATTAACATAGTGAAGAGGTGTCCCGCCCTAAAACAATAAATATAAAGCAGTATTTAAACACAAACAATTTCTCAGTAAATAACAGACATCTTGTCATTAAAGCAAAAACACCTTTATATTACAAACATATTTTATAAAAATTCAGTTGTCATGGCTGCATAAAAATCATTTTCTTCAGAAATTTTTAAACAATTAACATTTTCTGATTCAGTTCAATCACATGATTAAACCAAGATGTAACACGACATATCTGATATTTTATTTTCTTTGTTTAAGATGACAATCAACTTGAACGGTTCTGTTAGTCAAGAGTTCAATTGTATTGACAAATTAAAAAAAAAAAATATTTTCTAATAAATCCTAATAAAATTCACATTTTCTGTTTCAGTACAATCACACAATTAAAGCAAGATGCAACACGAAACATCTGATATATCATTTTCTGCATTTAAAAATACATTCGTCATTAAGGGCTTCATCTGTTTTACTGACATCTTTATTTATAAGCAATTCAGTTGTCATGAATTCTTAAAAAAAATCAATCTTTGTTGCAAATATTGATAAAATTAACAATTTCTAATTCTGTTTGATCAGGCAATTAAAATTAGATACCACACGAGACGTTTGATATTTTCTCCTTTCCTTGTAACAAATCAGTCTGTTCAAGCTGTTAATGGTTGCCGTTTCAGGATTAAAATGATGCGTCACTTGAAGAGTTTAATATTTAATTGTCTTAATTTTACTGAGGGTTTAATTACCTGATTGTTCTCTACAGACAAGGAGGCTCCTGCCTTTAATAGATGGTCTACCACCTCTGTCTTGCCCCTGCCTGCTGCCAAGTGAAGAGGTGTCTCCCCCTAAAACAATAAATATAAAACAATATTTAAACACAAGCAATTTCTCAGTAAATAACCGACATTTTTTCATTAAATCTGCACAAGCAACACCACTTTATAATACAAAAGTATTTTATAAAGAATTCAATTGTCATGATTACATAAAAAAATCATTTTTCGTCTGAAATTTTGACAAAATTTACATTTTCTAATTCAGTTCAATCATGTGATTAAAAGAAGATGCAAAACGACACACCTGATATTTTATTTTCTCTGTTAAAGATGACATGCAACTTAAGGCGATCCTTTAATCAAGAATTCAGTTTTATTGTAAAAACTTAAAAAAAATCTTTTTTCGTCGGAAATATGGAAAAAATTTACATTTTCTGGTTCAGTTCAATAACACGATTAAACCAAGATGCAACACGACATATCTGATATTTCATTTTCTTTGATTAAGATGACATTCAATTTGAGGGGATTAATTAATCAAGAATTCAATTTTATTGACAAAATTTAAGAAAAAAATATTTTTTGTCAGAAATGTTCAAAACAATTAACATTTTCTGGTTCAGTTCAATCACGTGATTAAACCAAGATGCAACACGACATATCTGATATTTTATTTTCTTTGCTTAAGATGACATTCAACGTGAACGGATCTGTTAATCAAGAATTCAATTGTATTGACAAAATGTAAAAAAAAAAACTTTTTGTAATAAATTCTAATAATATTCACATTTTCTGTTTCAGTACAATCACACGATTAAAGCAAGATGCAACAAGAAAATCTGATATTTCATTTTCTGCACTTAAAAATACATTCGTCATGAAGGGTTTCATCTGTTTTACTGACATCTTTATTTATAAGCAATTCAGTTGTCATGAATTCATAAAAAAATCAATCTTTGTAGCAAATATTGATAAAATTAACAATTTCTAATTTTGTTTGATCCGACAATTAAAACTAGATGCCACGCAACACGCTTGATACTTTCTCCTTTCCTGGTAACAAATCAGTCTGTTCAAGCTGTTGATGGCTGACATCAAGTCATTTTTTTTTGCAACATCATAAAACTCTACATTTTCTGTTTCGGGAGTTAAATGGTGCATCACTTGAAGAGGTTAATATGTGATTGTCTTAGTTTTACTGAGGGTTTTATTACCTCATTGGTCACTACAGAGAGGGAGGCTCCTGCCTTTAACAGAAGGTTTGCTACCTCTGTTCTGTCCTGCAGTGCTGCATAGTGAAGAGGTGTCACGCCCTAGAAGCAATAAATATAAAGTAGTATTTAAATACAAACAATTTCTCAGTAAATAACAGACATATTGTCATTAAATCTTCACAATCAAAAACACCTTTATATTACAAACATATTTTATAAAAATTCAGTTGTCATGGTTACATAAAAATCATTTTCGTCAGATATTTTTAAACAATTGACATTTTCTGATTCAGTTCAATCACATGATTAAACCAAGATGTAACACGACATATCTGATATTTTATTTTCTTTGCTTAAGATGACATTCAACTTGAACGGTTTTGTTAATCAAGAATTTAGTTTTATTGTCAAAATTAAAAAAAATAAAACATTTTTAGAAACAAATTCTAATAAAATTCACATTTTCTGTTTCAGTACAATCACACAATTAAAACAAGATGCAACACGAAGAACTTTATATTTCATTTTCTGCATTTAAGAATAAATTCGTCATGAAGGGTTTCATCTGTTTTACTGACATCTTTATTTATAAGCAATTCAGTTGTCTTGAATTCATAAAAAAATCAATCTTTGTAGCAAATATTGATAAAATTAACCATTTCTAATTCTGTTTGATCAGACAATTAAAACTAGATGCCACACGACACGCTTGATACTTTCTCCTTTCCTGGTAACAAATCAGTCTGTTCAAGCTGTTGATGGCTACCATCAAATCATTTTTTTGTGCAACATCATAAAACTCTACATTTTTTGTTTCAGGAGTAAAATGGTGCATCACTTGAAGAGGTTAATATGTGATTGTCTTACTTCTACTGAGGGTTTTATTACCTCATTGGACACAACAGAGAGGGAGGCTCCTGCCTTTAACAGAATGTGTACTACCTCTCTTCTGTCCAGCAGTGCTGCATAGTGAAGAGGTGTCACGCCCTAAAACAATATATATAAAGCAGTATTTAAACACAAGCAATTTCTCAGTAAATAACAGACATCTTGACATTAAATCTTCACAAGCAAAGACACCTTTATATTACAAACATATTTTATAAAAATTCAGCTTTCATGGTTACATAAAAAATCTTTTTTCGTCAGATATTTTTAAACAATTAACATTTTCTGATTCATTTCAATCACACGATTAAACCAAGATGCAACACGAAATATCTGATATTTCATCTTCTTTGCTTAAGATGACATTCAATTTGAACTGTTCTGTTAATCAAGAATTCAATTTTATTGACAAAATGTAAAAAAAAAAAAATTTGTAATAATTTCCAATAAAATTCACATTTTCTGTTTCATTACAATCACATGATTAAAGCAAGATGCAACAAGAAAATCTGATATTTCATTTTCTGCATTTAAAAATACATTCGTCATGAAGGGTTTCATCTGTTTTACTGACATCTTTATTTATTAGCAATTTAGTTGTCATGAATTCATAAAAAATCAATCTTTGTAGCAAATATTGATAAAATTAACAATTTCAAATTCTGTTTGATCAGACAATTAAAACTAGATGCCATATGACACGCTTGACACTTTCTCCTTTCCTGGTAACAAATCAGTCTGTTCAAGCTGTTGATTGCTGCCGTCAAATCATTTTTTTTTTGTAACATCATAAAACTCTACATTTTCTGTTTCAGGAGTAAAATGGTGCATCACTTGAAGAGGTTAATATGTGATTGTCTTAGTTTTACTCAGGATTGTATTACCTCATTGGACACTACAGAGAGGGAGGCTCCTGCCCTTAACAGAAGGTTTACTACCTCTGTTCTGTCCTGCAGTGCTGCATAGTGAAGAGGTGTCACGCCCTAAAGCAATAAATATAAAGCAGTATTTAAACACAAACAATTTCTCAGTAAATAACAGACATATTGTCATTAAATCTTCCCAATCAAAAACACCTTTATATTACAAACATATTTTTAAAAAATTCAGTTGTCATGGTTACATAAAAAATCATTTTCGTCAGATATTTTTAAACAATTAACATTTTCTGATTCAGTTCAATCACATGATTAAACCAAGATGTAACACGACATATCTGATATTTTATTTTCTTTGCTTAAGATGACATTCAACTTGAACGGATCTGTTAATCAAGAATTTAGTTTTATTGTCAAAATTTAAAAAAGAACATTTTTCGTAACTAATTCCAATAAATTCACATTTTCTGTTTCAGTGCAATCACACGATTAAAACAAGATGCAACACGAAAAACTTTATATTTCATTTTCTTCATTTATGAATAAATTCGTCATGAAGGGTTTCATCTGTTTTACTGACATCTTTATTTATAAACAATTCAGTTGTCATGAATTCATAAAAAAATCAATCTTTGTAGCAAATATTGATAAAATTAACAATTTCAAATTCTGTTTGATCAGACAATTAAAACTAGATGCCACACGACACGCTTGATACTTTCTCCTTTCCTGGTAACAAATCAGTCTGTTCAAGCCGTTGATCGCTGCCATCAAATCATTTTTTTTTTGTAACATCATAAAACTCTACATTTTCTGTTTCAGGAGTAAAATCGTGCGTCACTTGAAGAGGTTAATATGTGATTGTCTTAGTTTTACTGAGGGCTTAATTACCTCATTGGTCACTACAGAGAGGGAGGCTCCTGCCTTTAACAGATGGTCTACCACCTCTGTGTTGCCGCCGAATGCTGCCAAGTGAAGAGGTGTCTCCCCCTAAAACAATAAATATAAAACAATATTTAAACACAACAATTTCACAGTAAATAACAGACATTTTGTCAATAAATCTTCACAAGCAACAAAGCTTTATATTACAAAAGTCTTTTATAGAGAATTCAATATTCATGACTACATAAACAATCTTTTTTCGTCAAAAATTTTCTAAAAATTAACATTTTCTAATTCAGATCAATCACGTGATTAAAACAAGATGCAACACGACACACCTGATATTTTATTTTCTCTGTTTAAGATGATATTCAACTTAAGGGGATCTCTTAATCAAGAATTCAGTTGTATTGTAAAAAAAATTTAAAAATCTTTTTTCGTCAGAAATTTTCAAAAAATTTACATTTTCTGATTCTGTTCAATCACACGATTAAACCAAGATGCAACACGACATATCTGATATTTCATTTTCTTTGCTTAAGATGACATTTAACTTGAATGGATCTGTTAATCAAGAATTCAATTTTATTGACAAAATGTAAAAAAAAAATTTGTAATAAATTCTAATTATATTCACATTTTCTGTTTCAGTACAATCACACGATTAAAGCAAGATGCAACAAGAAAATCTGATATTTCATTTTCTGCATTTAAAAATACATTCGTCATGAAGGTTTTCATTTGTTTTACTGACATCTTTATTTATAAGCAATTTAGTTGTCATGAATTCATAAAAAAAATCAATCTTTGTAGCAAATATTGATAAAATTAACCATTTCTAATTCTGTTTGATCAGACAAATAAAACTAGATGCCACACGACACGATTGATGCTTTCTCCTTTCCTGGTAATAAATCAGTCTGTTCAAGCTGTTGAAGGCTGCCATCAAATCATTTTTTTGTGCAACATCATAAAACTCTACGTTTTTTGTTTCAGGAGTAGAATGGTCCATCACTTAAAGAGGTTAATATGTGATTGTCTTACTTTTACTGAGGGTTTTATTACCTCATTGGACACTACAGAGAGGGAGGCTCCTGCCTTTAACAGAAGGTTTACTACCTCTCTTCTGTCCAGCAGTGCTGCATAGTGAAGAGGTGTCATGCCCTAAAACAATATATATAAAGCAGTATTTAAACACAAGCAATTTCTCAGTAAATAACAGACATCTTGTCATTAAATCTTTCACAAGCAAAAACACCTTTATATTACAAACATATTTTATAAAAATTCAGTTGTCATGGCTACATAAAAAATCATTTCGTCAGATATTTTTAAACAATTGACATTTTCTGATTCAGTTCAATCACATGATTAAACCAAGATGTAACACGACATATCTGATATTTTATTTTCTTTGCTTAAGATGACATTCAACTTGAACTGTTCTGTTAATCAAGAATTTAGTGTTATTGTCAAAATTAAAAAAAAAACTTTTTTGTAACAAATTCTAATAAAATTCTCATTTTCTGTTTCAGTACAATCACACGATTAAAGCAAGATGCAACAAGAAAATCTGATATTTCATTTTCTGCATTTAAAAATACATTCGTCATGAAGGGTTTCATCTGTTTTACTGACATCTTTATTCATAAGCAATTTAGTTGTCATGAATTCATAAAAAAATCAATCTTTGTAGCATATATTGATAAAATTAACAATTTCTAATTCTGTTTGATCAGACAATTAAAACTAGATGCCACACGACACGCTTGATACTTTCTCCTTTCCTGGTAACAAATCAGTCTGTTCAAGCTGTTGATGGCTGACATCAAATCATTTTTTTTGTAACATCATAAAACTCTACATTTTCTGTTTCAGGAGTAAAATCGTGCATCACTTGAAGAGGTTAATATGTGATTGTCTTAGTTTTACTGAGGGCTTAGTTACCTCATTGGTCACTACAGAGAGGGAGACTCCTGCCTTTAACAGATGGTCTACCACCTCTGTGTTGCCGTCGAATGCTGCCAAGTGAAGAGGTGTCTCCCCCTAAAACAATAAATATAAAACAATATTTAAACACAACAATTTCACAGTAAATAACAGACATTTTGTCAATAAATCTTCACAAGCAACAAAGCTTTATATTACAAAAGTCTTTTATAGAGAATTCAATTTTCATGACTACATAAACAATCTTTTTTCGTCAGAAATTTTCTAAAAATTAACATTTTCTAATTCAAATCAATCACGTGATTAAAATAAGATGCAACACGACACACCTGATATTTTATTTTCTCTGTTTAAGATGACATTCAGCTTAAGGGGATCTCTTAATCAAGAATTCAGTTGTATTGTAAAAATTAAAAAAAAATCTTTTTTCGTCAGAAATTTTCAAAAAATTAACATTTTCTGATTTTGTTCAATCTAACGATTCATTTGCTTTGCCTAAGATGACATTCAACTTGAATGGATCTGTTAATCAAGAATTCAATTTTATTGACAAAATGTAAAAAAAAAAAACTTGTTGTAATATATTCTAATAATATTCACATTTTCTGTTTCGTACAATCACACGATTAAAGCAAGATGCAACAAGAAAATCTGATATTTCATTTTCTGCATTTAAAAATACATTCGTCATGAAGGGTTTCATCTGTTTTACTGACATCTTTATTCATAAGCAATTTAGTTGTCATGAATTCATAAAAAAATCAATCTTTGTAGCATATATTGATAAAATTAACAATTTCTAATTCTGTTTGATCAGACAATTAAAACTAGATGCCACACGACACGCTTGATACTTTCTCCTTTCCTGGTAACAAATCAGTCTGTTCAAGCTGTTGATGGCTGCCATCAAATCATTTTTTTTGTAACATCATAAAACTCTACATTTTCTGTTTCAGGAGTAAAATCGTGCATCACTTGAAGAGGTTAATATGTGATTGTCTTAGTTTTACTGAGGGCTTAATAACCTCATTGGTCACTACAGAGAGGGAGGCTCCTGCCTTTAACAGATGGTCTATCACCTCTGTGTTGCCGTCGAATGCTGCCAAGTGAAGAGGTGTCTCCCCCTAAAACAATAAATATAAAACAATATTTAAGCACAACAATTTCACAGTAAATAACAGACATGTTGTCAATAAATCTTCACAAGCAACAAAGCGTTATATTACAAAAGTCTTTCATAGAGAATTCAATATTCCTGACTACATAAACAATCCTTTTTCGTCAGAAATTTTCTAAAAATTAACATTTTCGAATTCAGATCAATCACGTGATTAAAACAAGATGCAACACGACACACCTGATATTTTATTTTCTCTGTTTAAGATGACATTCAACTTAAGGGGATCTCTTAATCAAGAATTCAGTTGTATTGTAAAAATGAAAAAAAAATCTTTTTTCGTCAGAAATTTTCAAAATTTAACATTTTCTGATTCTGTTCAATCACACGATTCATTTGCTTTGCCTAAGATGACATTCAACTTGAATGGATCTGTTAATCAAGAATTCAATTTTATTGACAAAATGTAAAAAAAACAACTTGTTGTAATAAATTCTAATAATATACAAATTTTCTGTTTCTTACAATCACACGATTAAAGCAAGATGCAACACGAAAATCAGATATTTCATTTTCTGCATTTAAAAATACATTCGTCATGAAGGGTTTCATTTGTTTTACTGACATCTTTATTTATAAGCAATTTAGTTGTCATGAATTCATAAAAAAAATCAATCTTTGTAGCAAATATTGATAAAATTAACAATTTCTAATTCTGTTTGATCAGACAAATAAAACTAGATGCCACACGACACGCTTGATGCTTTCTCCTTTCCTGGTAACAAATCAGTCTGTTCAAGCTGTTGATGGCTGCCATCAAATCATTTTTTTGTGCAACATCATAAAACTCTACGTTTTTTGTTTCAGGAGTAGAATGGTCCATCACTTAAAGAGGTTAATATGTGATTGTCTTACTTCTACTGAAGGTTTTATTAACTCATTGGACACTACAGAGAGGGAGGCTCCTGCCTTTAACAGAAGGTTTACTACCTCTCTTCTGTCCAGCAGTGCTGCATAGTGAAGAGGTGTCATGCCCTAAAACAATATATATAAAGCAGTATTTAAACACAAGCAATTTCTCAGTAAATAACAGACATCTTGTCATTAAATCTTTCACAAGCAAAAACACCTTTATATTACAAACATATTTTATAAAATTTCAGTTGTCATGGCTACATAAAAAATCATTTTCGTCAGATATTTTGAAACAATTAACATTTTCTGATTCAGTTCAATCACATGATTAAACCAAGATGTAACACGACATATCTGATATTTTATTTTCTTTGCTTAAGATGACATTCAACTTGAACGGTTCTGTTAATCAAGAATTTAGTTTTATTGTCAAAATTTAAAAAAAAAAAATTTTGTAACAAATTCTAATAAAATTCTCATTTTCTGTTTCAGTACAATCACACGATTAAAGAAAGATGCAACAAGAAAATCTGATATTTCATTTTCTGCATTTAAAAATACATTCGTCATGAAGGGTTTCATCTGTTTTACTGACATCTTTATTCATAAGCAATTTAGTTGTCATGAATTCATAAAAAAATCAATCTTTGTAGCATATATTGATAAAATCAACAATTTCTAATTCTGTTTGATCAGACAATTAAAACTAGATGCCACACGACACCCTTGATACTTTCTCCTTTCCTGGTAACAAATCAGTGTGTTCAAGCTGTTGATGGCTGCCATCAAATCATTTTTTTTCGTAACATCATAAAACTCTACATTTTCTGTTTCAGGAGTAAAATGGTGCATCACCTGAAGAGGTTAATATGTGATTGTCTTAGTTTTACTGAGGGCTTAATTACCTCATTGGTCACTACAGAGAGGGAGGCTCCTGCCTTTAACAGATGGTCTACTACCGCTGTGATGCCCCCGAATGCTGCCAAGTGAAGACGTGTCTTCCCCTAAAACAATAAATATAAAACAATATTTAAACACAAGCAATTTCACAGTAAATAACAGACATTTTGTCATTAAATCTTCACAAGCAACATAGCTTTATATTACAAAAGTGTTTTATAGAAAATTCAATATTCATGACTACATAAACAATCTTTTTTTGTCAGAAATTTTCAAAAAATTAACATTTTCTAATTCAGATCAATCACGTGATTAAAACAAGATGCAACACGACACACCTGATATTTTATTTTCTCTGTTTAAGATGACATTCAACTTAAGGGGATCTTTTAATCAAGAATTCAGTTGTATTGTAAAAATAAAAAAATAAAAATTTCGTTAGAAATTTTGAAAAAATTTACATTTTCTGATTCTGTTCAATCACACGATTAAACCAAGATGCAAAACGACATATCTGATATTTCATTTTCTTTGCTTAAGATGACATTCAACTTGAACGGATCTGTTAATCAAGAATTTAGTTTTATTGTCAAAATTTTAAAAAAACATTTTTTGTAGCAAATTCTAATAAAATTCACATTTTCTGTTTCAGTTCAATCACATGATTAAAACAAGATGCGCCACGAAAAATTTATTTTCATTTTCTGCATTTAAGAATAAATTCATCATGAAGGGTTTCATCTGTTTTAATGACATCTTTATTTATAAGCAATTCAGTTGTCATAAATTCATAAAAAAAAAAAATTTGTAGCAAATATTGATAAAATTAACAATTTCTGATTCTGTTTGATCAGACAATTAAAACTAGATGCCACACGACACGCTTGATACTTTCTCCTTTCCTGGTAACAAATCAGTCTGTTCAAGCTGTTGATGGCTGCCATCAAATCATTTTTTTTTGTAACATCATTAAACCCTACATTTTCTGTTTCAGGAGTTAAATGGTGCCTCACTTGAAGAGGTCAATATGTGATTGTCTTAGTTTTACTGAGGGTTTTATTACCTCATTGGACACTACAGAGAGGGAGGCTCCTGCCTTTAACAGAAGGTTTACTACCTCTGTTCTGTCCTGCAGTGCTGCAGTGCTGCATAGTGAAGAGATGTCCCCCCCTAAAGCAATAAATATAACCCGTATGGTATTGAACTTTTCATATGTTCTGGATGAGATGAATTTGAGTGTAAGTATATATGTTTTGCCGTCGGTTTTGTGTACAAATCTGTCTTTATTCTGCCGTGTCCAATAATTGTTAAAACGTTCAAAAATTCTAATTTATCGGTTGATTATCGTAAATCAACTTGACTGCGGGGATGTATTGAATTTGCCACTGTATGAAAATCTTTAAGTGAATCTAAACCATCACTCCATAAACCCCATACATCATCTACAAATCTAAAATAGGTCATGGGCTTTGTCTTTGAATTTTCAAACAATGTTTTTTTCCCATGATCCTAAATAAACGGAGGCATAGTTCATCCCTGAATGTGAACCAATCGCTGTTCCCTCTGTTTGGACATAATGTTTCCCGTTAAAAGAAAAGTTATCTGTATATATATAGCGTTATTTAATCTAAAAATGTGGAAAAGATACCTCAGAACTTGAAAGTTTTTTCCACTTCTGAAACAATTCTCAGGATTTAAAATACAACTTATGAGCATATAAACAGCGAGACCTCTTACTTTTGATCAAACACTCTTAGAATATTGCAATAATCCAACTGCATAGCAAATAAAGAAAACATTGCAAGTTCTATAAAAAATCATGACCATTCTGTCGAAGGTGACTTTAGCGAATGCCAATTCTGCACAAACCGTTTTGTATTTCTTTCTTTTAATGTTATGCAGGGCATCCACATATAAAATATTTTGACTATATGCTGTTGGGTTTTTTTTTCTCACAATTTTTATTCATTTAAGACAACTTTGTGTTTTTTCTTTTTATCAATTTGCACGTCGAACACACCATTATCAAGTATTATAATGAACCTTAAGTGTGATATTGAGCTTTTTAACGATATTCTTTTAACTTTGTACATTGACAAAACCAGGTCTACTTAAATACAATTTTTGGGACTCAACCGGAAAGTAATGGTTGACAAAGCCGGAACGAATATACGTAAATAAGCATTGTGTTTTTCACAGTTGTAAGTTTAAAACTATTCATGGTAGCACGCCAGTGCACATTTTCATTTATCTAAGCATTACAAAGGATTTGTGTACTGTAATTGCACATATTATAATATACTACTTTTCATAGTTTTATTTGATGATTTCAAGCTCATTATTAGCATTTGTCAATGTTTATGTCCATCATTTTATCCATATCTGAGTAATCGATGAAGGTAACCACAGAAGCATATAGGTAAAAACAAACAAAGATAATCGACCGATAACGACATCTTCTGGATTCAAGATATAGTAATACTATATGATCAAAATACTTACTTTTTGTCGTCGCCTGCATGTCAATCATGCCTAAGTGACTTGTATCGGAAGCTGACGGAACATTCTCGACGGAGCTCATTGACGACAGTGATATAGTACAGGTACAATAACTAGAATGAGGGGAACCCATACATGTACATGTAAGTTGTTAATCCAAGTTTGACATTTGTTCACTTTCTATGCTGGTTCTTTTTGGCTCTTTTTGACTTTTTATTTTTTATCTCGGAATCATAAGAACTACAGGTAGGTCTGAAGGGAAAAACCTTAGCAATATCCGATTCGAAATTAAATACATAATTTTGGGCGTTAACCCCTTAGCCCTCTTGTATATTTGAAATGACAAAAATTACAACAAATTTGTTGAAATACTTTAAGAGAAGATCTTATCAAAGGAATCAAACTGCATAAAAAACAAAGTACAGAACACAAACTGCACACAAAAAAGCCTTCAAATATTATATTTTTTTTTTTTAGAAATTGTTCAGTTTTAGCATCCTTTTACCCTTTCTATCTCGGAAAAATAAAGAGTTTCAAAATGTATGCAAGAAATTTCACCAGGAATTGAAAGAAGACTACACAATCTGCAGAAAAAACAAAAACTTGTGGATGGTGTCTAGACATGCATTGAATTAGCAGATGAGTAGGAATGGACCGAAAGTGGGGGACAAGTTATGAGGGTGGACCAGCAAAAAGTGGCCAGTTTTCAAAACTGATAAGCAAAAAAAAATGAAATGATAAAAAAAAAGCAATGTCATTTGGATGAATATGTTATGCTTCTATGCTAAAAATCCAGCTTTTTAAATTTTGACAAAAGGGAAGGGGTCACCTTACGCTTGCCACCGGCTCCTATGCCCCATGATAAGAAAAGATAGTTAAAGGACTGGGAGCTATAAGGGGGGAAATCGGCCCCACCTCAGATGTCGATAAAATTTTCTCCAAAATGTATTCACAATATGTGCTTTTCAGAAATAAATACAGCTAGTTAATATATGTATCTAATTCCTCACAGCGGATTGACAAAGTCAGGTAATGAAAAGCACTGAACGTCATTTTTTTCAGAATACAGAACGTACGTATCATTGTATTATAAAGCATTTCTTTAAAAAACAAAAACAAAAGCAAAGCATAATAAAACTCAATAAACATAAATCTGACTTAATATGCAATGTGGATTGATTTCAGGAATAAAAACATGTTCCGAAGCTGTATTATGAAATCAAAGTGAACGAATAGTAATGTCGCAACGTCACCCATTTTCGACGGTCTCCTGTTTTCGACGGTTTGTTTCACGTGATAAAATCTCTCATTATTTTGATCGCTTCATTTGTCAGAGGTTATATTATGATGCTGAAATTGCATGAATCATCTCAAGAAGTCTGATCTAAAAATGTCATCTTTAAATGTACGAACTACGTACCACATCTATTATTTCACGTTCAAATTGTAGTTTTTCGTAATTCATTTTTTCGTCACCTTAACACAGCTTTAATCATTTAAAAAATATATCTCATACAGACCAATTTTGGTTGCATCGTCTGCTATGACATTGATAATGTACATATTGAAGTCATATCAATTCAGAAACTTATTAACATTGATCGTCGAAAACTGGTCGAAATTTTGGTATTAATCTTAAAAGAAGTAATAGATAGGTTTATTTTGACAATAAAACTTTGTCATATTTGAATTTTTTTTAAACACTTCTTTAACCGTACTTTGTTCTTAACGACCACCAATGCGATGATATATTCCAGTACATTTTTACGGACCACCATCACAAATCTATAAAAAAAATATGCCAAGGTGCGGGTTGAGAGAAGTCCAATATTTAAAGATCACTTTTTTTATAATATGGTAATATTTTGGGAAATGGTGTGAAGCAAAATGTTTAATGTGTAACTATGTTAGCTAAGAACCTGGAATAATTATTTTAGCTTTTTTGATAAACTGATAACAAGCCATGGAATCAGATATTCCATAGAAAGTGGTTGTCGATAGATAATTGTTTTACAATCAAATATTTCATATATATTTATGATGAGAACAAGCTTACAACCATATGATTAATCGTCTAGGTAAAATGTGTGTCGCTGCCATGAGTCTATGTATGATTGTTTTGATTGTCACTAGAAAAAGAGGAGATGGTAGATATTATTTTGCTTTGTGACAAACCAACAACAACACTCCTAATAAACTGTTGCTATCAGAATCTGCTGTAGGTTGCCTTTTACGTGTAAGGAGTGTGTCCTTTACATCCCGCGCTGAGGGGTGTATTACATTTGCTCCTCATAGCTGTCTGGTGTCCCTTTCACATCAAGTTGGTGTTTTCCTAGAGGAAGCCATTTGTTATTTTATTTATGCCAAATTCGCAGTCATGTTAGGATTCTAATAATAATAGGTTATTATGCATTATTATACAGCTATAATTTTAATCCAATCAAAAACACCCATTTAAGAAATGTGACCGTATATTATGTTTCCCGTATTGTACAACCGGAAGCCGTATTTTTTCCGTATTGGACATCCACTGCGGTTTTTTTTAGCATTGTACATTATGTAAGGGAAATAACTCGTTGGTTTTTGTCGTCTGCTAGTAAATTATTTTCAATTGTAATCTACAATCAAATTAATTTGTTCGATATATAACAGTTTCGGGAAAAAGAAAGTTGCTTAGAATAATTGTTGATCAGTCATTTTGCTGCTTTAAATTCATTTTTAGAGTTTACCAGATCTGTATTGATACAGAACATTTTTTTGTTTTAATATTCCTGATTTGAATTTTCGCACAATTAAATAATTTTGTCAGACTTGGGAGAAAAAAAATAATCTGACTAAGGAAAATCAAGCAGTATAATAGTTATGTAAAACTGGATATTGAATGGAACATTTGTGATTTCATATGTAAAGAAAAGTAAATGATTCCATTCTCCCAAAACTTGTCTGTCCCATGGTAAAACAATAACCCCTTTTAAGCTTATTTATACATTATCGACGACGGTCGCCCGACCATTAATCGATTGTCGTGCACAAATCGTGCGATTTTCGCTTTCTATTGTTTTAACTAAATAAAAAAAATGTCTTAGAAAAATCTACTGTAGACTAGTTTAACCCCGTCACTTTTTATTGAAGTACCTTAACTAAGCACAGGAGGGATCATTTATATGTGTGTTAGGGATTTCGAATTTACATATTTCTACCATTTTTCTATTGAATGTTGAAACTGTTCCGACAGTGCCATATATATTTTTTCCATTTTATTATAGGTTATGAAAAAAAACAGCTGAGTTGCAATTGTTAAAAAAAAATGTGGTTGTGATCGTCTTCCGTAATTAAATTCGTCAAAATGAAATACAACCGAATTAATATCAAATGGTGACTTGTTTCAACCTCATTTAAAATATACCTTGACATTCTTTCAGACTTGTACATCACGTTCACTATCTTTCATTACACCATTATTTCACTCAAGTGTACATTTTTTTCCTGTTCTAGTTAAAGGACTTAATCAAACAGAATCATACAGTTTACATGTAATGGAGCTAATATGCATTTAAGAGCCCCAGCTTTATACTGCTCATGCTCAGCAACGGACCACCTTCGTCAATTGTTTTAGCTCATCGATGATCATGAGATTCACTAAAATAAATAGCACTGTCTGTGCAATATTTATTTATTTATTTATTTATTTATTTATTTATGCTTTGGTGTCAGTGTTTCAACTGTTGACAGAGTCTTAAATTCAACATCGGCAGACTTAATTACCTTTCATCTTAACTGAACTTGAGCGGTCGTGGTGGTATGGTAGTTGAATTTACAACTACCTGTGCAATCGTTGCCTATCACCGCTATTGAATACTGGAACTGTTCCGACAGTGTGCTATATATTTGTTCATTTTATTATAGGTTATGAAAAAAACCCAGCTGAGTTGCAATTGTTAAAAAAAATATGGTTGTGATCGCCTTCCGTAATTCAAATCGTCAAAATGAAACACAACGAATTAATATCAAATGGTGACTTGTTTCAACCTCATTTAAAATATACCTTGACATTCTTTCAGAATTTTACATCACGTTCACGATCTTTATTATAACACTTTCACTCAAGTGTTCATTGTTTTCCTGTTCTAATTAAAGGACTTTATCAAACAGAATCATACAGTTACATGTAATGCAGTTAATACGCATTTAAACCACAGAAGAATATTTCTATGTTCCACACCTTGTGGTATCGGGTCGCTATTGTGCATGCGAAATATTAATTGCAAACCCAATTGACTGGCTATTTGCTGCCTGTCTAGAATATATTATTTTTTCCTCGATCGACAGTTCAGTAGCTAGAATATTGTCTGTCAATCATGCAAACAATAACTTATGCACATGACAGAACGCATTTTCAATGCACTACATACACAAAATGTTGATCCATCATTTGTCCATTGGAGATTGATTTAAGAGAATGGAACTGATAGAAGTTTAAAAAATTAATTTGGGCGCAAAAGGGGAAACTTTATATAATTTATGAAAATGTGATGTGAATTTTAGGGATCCTCAGATTCAAATCCATTCATCTACTTTTCTACACTTTTATGCATATTATGCATATATATACCCGTTATTTCAAATGATAGTAATGTTATTTTAAAATATTTCCACTTTGTTTTACTTGTCGTTTTCTTTTAAGAACCCCAGCTTTATACTGCTTATGGTCAGCAAATGACCACCTTCGTCAATTTTTTAGCTCATCGATGAACATGAGATTCACTAAGATATTTTCAGGATTAACATGATACTTGATGTACTGGATAATTTCGCTTTCTAGACTAACATATGCGCCAGGGATATTTCCCGGAATTCTTTCAAAATGATATAAACTGTTAATATCTTCCTGGCATTGATGAAACCAGATATGTTCGTGGTAGCCCCTCACAAAATACTGTCAGTTCCCTATAAGTGCTCTCGCTAACATTAATTTTTTCCAAAATAAATAACAAATCTTTAATTTTTTGTCTTTCTTCTTCAGGCAAATCTTGGTATGAAGATTTGCTGGACGACGGATTGAAATCGATTTTAACAGTCTGCCCATCAGTACTTTCTAATTTTAAGTACTGGGGTACAAGGCCATAGGGCCCTACAAACCAAAGCGCAGTTTCAGCCTACGGTTTAAATTCTTTTATTTTCCTTGATTTGTTATTTTCGGTAATTTCCGAAAACTCTTTTTCACTATTCGCGGTTCAAATTTTTTTATCTATTGATTTTACATAATATATAAGGCGACTGCTCGTATCTCTCAGACTGTCAAGTTGATTTGACAGATTCTGGTTTTTTTGCTAGCAAAGCCTCCTTTAGACATATTTCTTCCTGTAAATTAGTATGTAAATCAGAACATTTTTTTTCAAATTCTATGTTGTCGTTTTCAAACTTTTGTAAGCTAAAATTTAATTGTTTTACATTTTCTATCTCATCTGAGAATATTGCGATCTTATGTACATTATTATCAAAAGCAATTCGCTTCCTCCCTGTCAATTTTCTATTTGATAACAAAACTTTAATAGTCCTACTACAAAGTCTGTTTTCAAGTCTATCTGTGAATTTTAACTGAAATGACTGTAATTGGGAATTTAGAATATCTATATATTTAAAATCGGGGTATTTGTCCTTTGGTTTGGAGAGCACCTTGAAAAAGGAGCTTGTAATTGAAAATGTGAGAGCTATCTGTTGGATTGTGCCCAAAAAATATCTACTCCTTTTGGATCAAACTATTTTGCTTCAATTTAGAAGTAGCATCGATAGACCATTAAACCTACCTCAGTATCTCGGTAGTAATAACTATTTCAGTATCCTTGAAGAAAATATATAATCAATAATTGAGGGCTTATGAAAAAAAACTAGTTCGGATGAAGTGGTGTTTATTTTATTTTTATCTTACATTTGTATATAACTGTTACGTGCCGACATACCATCGTTTTTTACGGCAAAGATTGCTTCTCAAATATCAAAACGTCATCTAAGCACTTGGAATAATTGAACATTTTCCCGTCGTTTTTCAAGAAATTTAACTCCTCGTGCATCAAAAAAAATACTTTAACAGTATTTGTGTTTTATTTATTTTAATAATCTGGTCAAATATTTTTCTGGTGCACGACTGCGGAGGCGCTTAATTTCTTCGAAAACCGTCTATAAAATAAAACACATCAAATTTTAATCAAGTATTTTCTAAGATAATGATTCATTAAATATGGGGACATATATGGCACTTATAGTCCCCAGTTCTTTTTATGGCATTGACGCCGGATTGCATGCACTGAGTTTTTCTCCTGGTTTCAATGTACCCAAACTGTATTTAAAATAAATACCATTCTTTACAGAAACATAAGTTATTTACTGATGAATTTCATTACTTGAAATGAATCATGAAATGTACAGAGATTGTTCATTGATTTTGTCTGTTTATATAATTATGAGTTTTTACTTTCCCTTTGTAAGATTGTTCGGAGTTCGGTAATTTTGTTATTACCCTTATCAGAAGAGTGAAAATATTGATTTTAAGGGTCTGGTTGAGGTTATAAATAAATTAATATTTAACAACCTCCACAATCCTCCACCAACAAAATATTTTGATATAATCATTAAACCTCTATGCTCAAAACAACTGCTCAATTTGGTGTTGGTGGAAGACTGTGAAGGTATATATAATAGCTAAAATGTACATTAAATATGTCGTTTATAGTCCATTTGTAGCATTATCCGTCTAATTATGATTTCATTATGACGTCATAACGCACCCAATTTCGCGGAAAGATATTTTTTTTGAAAATTTGTTTATATAACAATTAAATTAGTAAATTGTTTTTATTCTATGTCAAACATTATTTTTTAATATAATGTGGGGCCAATTTTGCACCTTAACGCCTCCCCCTCTTTGATCATTTTTCATTTTTATGCAATTTTTGCATTTATTATTTCTTTAGCTAAGATAATAAAACAAACACTTTCTATGATGTGCTGCATGGAACAAGGAACATAATACATTAGTTTTTGTCTTATTTCTGTTAATTATTTCTATCAGTACCCATTTATTTATTAATTTTACTACCCAAAAAGGAAAAAAGGAATTATACAAAATATCTATAGATACATTGTGAAAAATATAAAGAAAATAAGATTTTTTTAAGCAGTAAGAGAAGATAATATTTGGCCACAGGTACTCAGGGACAGAATAGCTCCACCTTTATTCCAACACTACGAAAAAAAAATATCATATCGTATCCTTCAGCTATTGTTTTCAGCTTAAGCATTCGTTAATTTGATATGCATGCATATCATAGCAAACTGACGAAAAAATCAATCTTCGATTTAGTTTTACATTGCATTTGTATGACAGTGGTTCCGTGTACAAAGGTTTTGTAAGGTTATCCGTCAGTCTGCTGCTGATCCTCCAAAATATTTGAATACTACCAACATCTGCCGAAAAGGTTTAGAATAGTAAGACACACTGAATTTTATATCTTTACTATTTATTATGCCGTTCATACTACATATATACCTGCTATTATTTATCAATATCCAAGTCTTTCTAAGATAAATGCTATAAAATTATAAATCAACTCGTTGTTGAAACTTTAAAAGGTAATAACATTACACTAAGAAGGAATACATTCTCTGTATAATTTTGTCACAGATTATTTTAAAGAGTATGATTTAGATACTGAGTATTGCCTTAATATAGATAAATAGTTTGTATGTGAAAGCAGAGACATGGTGTCGGATGGAAGCGGTGCCTACATCATTCTTTTGAAATTAACAATTATGTTGTTCACTTGGAGCTAGCATAATATTGGCCAAAATACACATACTTTAAAATGTCGAAATGAAGATTATCAGTATTGCGGTCTTATAAATGAGCACGCTGGGCAGTTGCCCGGTGGTCCCACGAGCAAATGAACCCCATACTAATCTATGTATGTTGTACACAGGATGATTTTTAATGCTTAAACATTGATTTTGTTGGAAGTACCAATACAAGAAATATATGTTTAATTTTATCGACCATTTACAGTTTTATTTCTGTGAGTGCTTGCATAGATATGGGCCTTAGTGCACTGCTTTGACTGGGGCCTATGTTGCTGATAAGACGGCCCTGGCCATACGTCATTCATCATTTACACTTCATGGACATGTATCGGCTGTACAAAGCATGGTATAGGCCAACAATGCTTATGTATGTTGGCTGTATTAATTGATATTTTCGTAATAAAGCTCTTTCTACAAACACCGGCGTCTACTACCCCCTTTATAATGGTTGATACCACCCGCGTACTAGTACGAGTTAGCCTTCAATGTTTGCATTGTCTCTATAGTCCAACAATAAAAGATTCCATACATTTTTCTCGTATAACTTTCCAGTGGATGTCATAGGAGATATAAAGATATTTTAGTATCATTTAATTTCAAATACTTCCGTCTTCTCTATAGGCCGTGCCTACTCATATTATTTCATTCATGTTTGACCGTCTAATCACATACAAGTCGAGAAGACTGATAAATACATGTACATGTACATTGACCATTCACACAATAACTCTCAACTATAAATAAATATGAACAACTCTCGTGCAATAAATACATATCACGGCCCCCAATCGCTCTAAATCATATCCAAATAATATGAATAATTATTACATTTATGATTTTATGCAGTATTGTAAAATCATGTAATTGGTTTTTTGTGATAAATCGTCATATTGCACGGCAGGATTTCATATTGAACGATCTATTTAGCGGTGGGCGAAATCCCGGCAAAATCTTAAAATGTACTAGCCAAACGTTTTCTACGTCCATTGCAATGATGTCACACACACACAAACAGAGAGTGACACAGAAGTTTTACAAACGCAAGCAAATCGAATTAGTAATATTTATAGATTGATACATGACCTTTTTCATATTGCTCTTGTTATCAGCTCGAGACCTTGATATCGGCCCCGATGGCTTTATCCCGAGGGACGATATCAGCCGAGAGCTGATGACAAGGGCAATATGAAAAAGGTCACGTATTAATCTATTTATCACATAATTGGCCAGGGGAGATAACATGTTATTGCCCTCGTAAAGTGTTATTGCCCCGGAGGAAAATAACACGCCGCAAATTATGCTTTTATTACACATTCAAATTCGGCGTTATTTCAATAAAATATGTGATAAAAATTTACACACATCAAATTACTAATATAAATTTGTACACACTGAATTAGTACAAATATCTATGATATTAAATGGATCAGCTCATGTGTTTTGAAAAAAAACTAACAAACAATCCCTAAAAAATGATCCAGGTACACAGCAAAAACTGGGAATGTTATATAGGATTAAAAACTGTTTTTTAGGAAATTATGTATGCATAAACTCCGAAGGACTTTATGTAAAGTTTGTAAGTGAGCTGCCGGAGTTTTTACATACATAATTTCCTAAAAACACAGTATTTAATCCTTATAATTCTTATTCTTGGGTATCGTGTTTGTTTTCGACGCCGTAGCGCTACAAACAAATGGAGGCCGGCAAACGGAAATATTGATTTATAGATTCCTTTCGGATGACGTAGAATAAGTGACGATATCCAATCGGATTAAGAGTTATTGATAAATTCTAGTAAGAATAGAATTATAATGTAATAAAACAATTACAGCACCTCATTTTGTGCAATATGAGGTGTTATGGAGCACTGAAAAACAATTGCTTTTCAGTGCTCCATAGCACATCATATCGCACTCAATGAAGTGCTATAATTGTATAAAATTGTTTAGAGGAACTTCCGGATATGACGAGGAGGACCTAAGGCAGGATCATACAAAAGGTAAGTCGAGTATTTTTTGCAAAATAAACTTTTTTTCTAAAAATCAAAGATGTCATTCGACCCTTATATAATTTGTCTTTATCTACTGAAAGTTTGCTGGTTGTCTTCTACGTTAATTCATCGGTAGAACTTTTCTCCCGCAAACATCCATTGGGTTCTGAAATTTTTTATTCAATCCACGATATATTTCTCATATAAAACACGCTTTCCTGTCATTTCTTTAGCTGGATAGACTAAAAATCACCCCTAGTTTTATTGTTTGTAGAACCACATTGACCATGGAGTCTCTATTTCTACCATGGTGATTATTTGTAGAACCACATAGACACTGGAGCCTCCATTTGTACCTGTATGATTCTTTGTGGAACGACATAGACCATGCAGTCTCTATTTCTAGTAGTATGATTCTTTGTACAACAAAATAGACTCTAGATCGCTATTTGTACCAATATGATTCTTTGTAGAACCACATAGACACTGGATCCTCCATTTATACCAGAATGATTCTTTGTGGAACCACATAGACGCTGGAGCCTCCATTTGTACCAGTATGATTCTTTGTAGAAAAACCTACACCCTGGAGACTTTATTTGAGCCGTAATGAAAGCGGGAGGTTTGGCGTTTTAAAATCTGATTCAACCCACCATTTCTTTAGAAATGCCTGTACCAAGTCAGGGTCATTACGGTTTTCACAGTTTTACGGTTGCTGAGTGATTTTGTCTGTTTATATACTTATGAGTTTTGACTTTCCCTTTGTAAGATTGTTCGGAGTTCTGTAATTTTGTTATTACTCTTATTTTGTGTCAGTTTTATTCTTTGTAGAGCCACATGGACACTGGAGCTGTCATTTGTACCAGAATGATTCTTTGTAGAACAACCTAAGCACTGGATCCTCCATTTGTGTACCATTATCATTTTTTGTAGAACCAAATAGACACTGGAGCCTCCATTTGTACCAGAATTATTCTTTGTAGAACGACATAAACCATGGAGTCTTCATTTGTATCAGTATGATTCTTTGGAGAACCACAGAGACACTAGGGCCTTCATTTGAACCAATATGAATCTTTGTAGAATTACATAGACCAGGAAGTCTCAATTTATACCATGGTGACTCATTGTACAAACGCATGGACATTGGAGCCTCCCTGTATACCAGTATGGTTCTTTGAAGAACCAAATAGACACTACATCATACATTTGTACCAGTATGATTCTTTGTACACCCACATAGACGCCTGAGCCTCCATTTGTACCAGTATGATTCTTTGTGGAACTACATAGACCATGGAGTCTCTATTTAAACCATGATGATTCTTTGTAGAACCACATAGACACTGGAGTCTCCATTTGTACTAGTATGATTCTTTGTAGAACCATATATACCCCGGAGTCTCTATTTGTACCAGTATGTTTCTTTGCAGAACCACACAGACCCTGAAGTTCCTACTTGTACCAGTGTTATTCTTTCTAGAACCAAAGAGACCCTGGAATATCTAGTTGTACCAGTAGGATTCTTTGTAGAACCACATAGACAATGGAGCCTCCATTTGTACCAGAATGATTCTTTGTAGAATCATATAGACCATGGAGTCTCTATTTGCACCAGTATGATTCTTTGTAGAACCACATAGACACTGGAGCCTTTATTTGTACCAGTATGGATCTTTGTAGAACCACATAGACCATGGAGTCTCTATTTATTCCATGGTGATTCTTTGTAGAACCACATAGACACTGGAGCCTTCATCTGTACCAGTATGATTCTTTGTAGAACAACATATACCCGGAATCTCTATTTGTACCAGTAGGATTCTTTGTAGAACCACATTGGACGTGAAGTCTCTCTTTGTGCCAGCATTATTCTTTGTACAACACCATAGACCCTGGACTCTCTATTTGTAGTAACATGATTCTTTGTAGCACAAAATAAACTCTGGAGTCGCTATTTGTACCAGTATGATTCTCTATAGAACCACATAGACACGGGATCCTCCATTTGTACCAGTATGGTTCATTGTGGAACCACATAGACACTGGAGCCTCCATTTGTACCAGTATGATTCTTTGTAGAACAACATATACCCGGAATCTCTATTTGTACCAGTAGGATTCTTTGTAGAACCACATTGGACGTGAAGTCTCTCTTTGTGCCAGCATTATTCTTTGTACAACACCATAGACCCTGGACTCTTTATTTGTAGTAACATGATTCTTTGTAGCACAAAATAAACTCTGGAGTCGCTATTTGTACCAGTATGATTCTTTATAGAACCAAATAGACACGGGATCCTCCATTTGTACCAGCATTGTTCATTGTGGAACCACATAGACGCTGGAGCCTCCATTTGTACCAGTATGATTCTTTGTAGAACCACATAGACACTTGAGCTTTCATTTGTACCAGTAGGATTCTTTGTAGAATAACTTACACCCCGGAGTCTCTATTTGTACCAGAACCACATAGACCCTGGAATCTCTAGTTGTACTAATATGATTCTTTGTAGTACCACATAGACACTGGAGACCTCATTTGTACCAGTATCATTCTTTGTAGAATACCCTAAGCACTGGGGCCTTCATTTGTACCAGTATAATTCTGTGCAGAACCACATAGACACTAGAGCCTCCATTTGTTCCAGTATGATTCTTGGTACAAATACATAGGCCATGGACTCTCTATGTGTACCAACATGATCCGTGTAGAACCACATAGATCATGGATTCTCTATTTATACCATGATGATTCTTTGTAGAACCACATAGACACTGGAGCCTCCATTTGTACCAGTATAATTCTTTGTAGAAAAACCTACACCCTGGAGGCTTTACTTGAGCCGTAATGCAGGCGGGAGGTTTGGCGTTTTAAAATCTGATTCAACCCACCATTTCTTTAGAAATGCCTGTACCAAGTCAGGGTCATTACGATTTTCACAGTTTTACGGTTGCTGACTGATTTTGTCTGTTTATATACTTATGAGTTTTGACTTTCCCTTTGTAAGATTGTTCAGAGTTCGGTAATTTTGTTATTACCCTTATTGTGTACCAGTTTGATTCTTTGTAGAGCCACATGTACACTGGAGCTGTCATTTGTACCATTATCATTCTTTGTAGAACCACATAAACCATGGAGTCTTCATTTGTATCAGTATGATTCTTTGTAGAACCACAGAGGCACTGGGGTCTTCATTTGAACCAGTATGAATCTGTGTAGAACTACATATACCATGGAGTCTCAATTTATACCATGGTGACTCATTGTACAAACACATAGACATTGGAGCCTCCCTGTATACCAGTACGGTTCTTTGTTCAAATTTGAAAATCTTAAATACATTAGCATATATTTAACGAATATTGAAAAAATATAAAAAAAGATAATTTTAGGTGGAAATAATTTGACCTGAAAATTGTCATGAAATGTCCTGAAAAGTACATGAAGGCATATATCTTTTTATTTTATCCAATGGATTGAGTTCAAATTTGAAAATGTTATATACATTAGCATATATTTAAAGAATATATAAAAAAAACGTTTCTTAGGTGGAAATAATTTGACCTGAAAATTGTCCTCAAATGTGGAAATGTTATAGATATTAGCATATATTTAAAGAATATTCTTTTTTAGATGTTTATTTTTATAAATAATATGGCCTGGATCGACTGCAAATTCATGTTGCAAATGGACAAGTTGAAAAGGAAAACAGACTTACCTAAAGAAGTTTGGAAAAATATATCCAAATAAAAATACAACTTAAAAGATAGCTAGAGAACATAAAAATGAACAGAACAAAAGAATATGACTGCTAATGGCTTGTTGTGAGTACTGTTAACTGATAGATAGTAATCAGTATGTTTTGATAGCAACATTTTGTAATTTAATTAACAGATTAAATACCGGTAATTTAACTAGTTATTCAATTGACCAAGTATAATCTGATGGCTTCTATAAATCATCGTGAACACTTTTTGGAATATGAACAGTTATCACTTACTGTTATAAAATAAATGTGAATTTCACTTTAGTTCATTATTACAGAAAGTCATCATAGTGCTACATATATTTCAGACACATCATATACTTAGTGCTACGTATCATATCTATTTTAGTGCTAATTGTCTTGTGCATAATAAAGTACCTTTTCATCTTTAGATTTTAGTGCTAAATTTATTACTGTATATTTGTAAATATTCATCTGGTGTTGTACGTATACTAATTATGGCATCTTTTCCAGTACTGGTAGCTGGCCATTCCTAGGACAAATACTTTGGTAAATATTTATCATTAACTGATACAGATGTGCTGTCTTATTCAGGGTTCCACATCGACCAGATGTTTCAAAAGTTGCAACCAACTGTTAGGAACTACAACACCGTGGTTCTTCACATCGGTGCCAATGACTTATCCCGTGGTTTACCAGTAAATACAGTACTCAACAAGTATCAACAAAAGTGAACGAACAAAAGCGAATTAGTAAAGATGATATATACAATCTTGTATTGTTAGCTTACCATATGGAAGGATATATTCACGAAGTAGCAGTGTTTCCTGATTTGACCGCAGTAATAGCTTTACCAGAGATGATATCATTAGTGAATCAGCTGCTTGATGTGACTACTGCAGACGTGCCGTTTATATTTTTTTATGATACAACTTTTAAGCTAGGAGATTTGTATGTGTCACCTCTAGTGTTCCGTAACATCATATTTGAGAATAGTCCAATTATGCCAGTAGCTTTTCTTAAACATGGAAGGAAGAAAGAAAAAGTGCATGCAAGATTTTTCGACTTTGTGTCATCAGTTTTTCCCAAGTTAAATAGAAAATGTGTTCCGTTTGTGACAGATCGAGGAACTGCATTAGTAAATGCTATTGACAAGAACTTTCCAAATTGTGACGTTATTATGTGCTGGAACCATTTGATTAATGACTTCAAGTTCAGTTTACAAAAGATGGGAGCTGACCACACCAACACAGCAGTTTATGTGACAAACATTAAAGAATTACTTAGGTGCAATAGTGAAGAAGAATACAAAGAGAAGAAAACAGTCCTAACGAGTAACTGGTCCAAACCCATTGTGTCGTATTTCCAACAAATGAAGAAAAATATATTAAAACATTCTGGAAAATGGGTAATTGACAAGTACCAACATCTGTATGATCCGTTTTCTGGTGTGACTAATAACCCGTGTGAAAGTATGAATGCAGTTATTAAGCGTCTTAACAAATTCAAGGAACTACCAGTTGACTGTTTTGTGCTGAGTATGTTTTATCTACAGAATTATACATAACAGAATTTCAAAGAGGATTAGCAGGTATAGGTATAGGAAATTTTCAACTGGAAACAGAGTTCCTACATGCACGTATTCCGAAGGACGAAATCTGTATTCCAAACATGTGAATAAATCAGAAGACATTGTTAAACATGTGATGGCAGAAATAGACTGTGTGCGGGAAGATTGTGTGAAAGAATCAATGGAACAACCATCAGAAGCAGTGCAATTTAGTGAACAGCAAGAATCAGTGCCACCTATTGAACAACCATTAGAAACGGTGCCTTCTAGTGAACAACAGCAAGAATCAGTTCCATCTAGTGAACTGTCGTCATCTAGTGAAAACGAACCTTCGAAAGACACAGAAAGTTTAAAAGAAACATTAGACATAGATAAAAGTTTATCACAGACATCTTTAGCACGCCTAACAGTGGAAAATGATAATGTGTCATTCGTGCAACAACAAAAGGCATTCATGGTGACAGGTACTCAATAAAAAGTGTATGCTGTAATTTTGTTACCAAAAGAAAAGTGCCGGTGTCCTTCAACTACATAGTGTTACCACATGTTAAAATGTACATTGGTGATGACATTGAAAACAAACCAAGGGTCGTCAATCTCAGGATGCTATCCAAAAGAAGCTTAAAACGAAATGACAAGAAATCAGGAAGGAAGAAACCACGTCGAAATGATTATGACAATGCAGAAGTTTTACCAGCTCCTGATTCTGAAGAAATTGACAAAATCGAGCCACCATATACACCGGTCAGTCTTACTCCAAAAACACCAGCTAAACCAGTGTCATCTAAGAAAACACCGAAATCTAAGAAAAAACTTCAGTTAGAAGAGAACACAGAGTATACAACACCAAAAACAGGGACAAAACTGCGATTCACTGATGATGAAGATAAAGTATATATTATATCACCAGTGCCTCGTGAAAGTCCTTTCCGACTTCCAGTGAAAAAACGTAAGGTAGGTATAGACACACACAAAAACAACAGTACACCTTGGGTTGCAGGCTTAAACTGTGAATACAAGCTCATATTGGAGAACAATTCATGGTTATGTTCTGAAATCATCAATACATGTATGAAAATTATCGCCAAACTGTTTCCGCATAACGCTATATCAGGGTTTCAACCCATAGGACTTGTATCATATTTTGATGAGTATACAGTGTTGGACAGAGCAGTTTGGGAGATTTCAGCGACAAGATCCACCATCGGTACAAATACACCACACAGGAAAATCACACTGGTTTACATCGCTACAGGATAAAAAAGACGGTACAGTTTATGTTTTAGAGAGATACAGTAAAACTTTCACACTTACACCATCTTTGGTAATTCAGCTGTCGGCTATTTATGGATAGGAGAAAACACACTTGCTTATTAAACTACATGAAGTCCAACAACAGACAAATGGTTATGATTGTGAGGTTTATGCGTTGGCAAGCTTATTTGAGTTTTGTTACAGTGGTACATACATACAACACACAAAAACACACACATTACATTGAGAGGTATATGAGATCACATCTAATTGCATGTCTTGAGAAGGGCCATTTCTCCCCATTTCCACAATCTACATCATCAAACACTGAGGTTGTCAAAGTATATACAAGGAAAATTGAATCTATTTGTTATTGTGGTAAACCTGATGTGTTCCAGAATATGGTTGGATGTGAGGCAAAACGAGGTAGAGTTAAGTGCAGTAAATGGGTACACCAGAGTTGTTCAGGGGTTTCAGGGGATTGGTTTTGTGATGAACATCATGACTGTTGATTCTGCTACATATATTGATATTTCAATTGTATCATTTTTAAATAAATTGATATGTTGATGTTTAGAATTGTTAATTTTCTGTTTTATGTATCTTTACTGAACTTGTGTTGTTTTTACATGTAAAAAAGTTTGTATTATGGTTTCACATGTTTTATATGTTTGTGCATTGATTTTTTATGACTTATTTATTAATGTAATTGTAACCATTATGTGTATTTATTAATGTAATTGTAACCATTATGTTTATTTATTAATGTAATTGTAACCATTCATTTAAAAAAAAAAAATGCCCAGCCCACCTGTCACTGTGTCTAGCCATGCCAGTCTAATTAAGGTAAAATCAATATTAAAAAAGAGACCAATAAACCAATAAACAAACACGTGAATGTGTGTTGACAGTAATTAATAGCCAATTAAGAGGGGTATGGTTTTAGAATCCTTCAGGAGTCCATTTTTTCTTTCCATCATTTTTTGGCCTTTCTATTCTTCTGTTCTGTTCATTTTAATGTTCTATAGCTATCTTTTAAGTTTTTATTTTTATTGGGATATATTGTTCCAAGCTTCTTTAGGTAACTCTGTTTCTTTTTGCAGGTCAAATTATTTCCACCTAAAAAATTGTTTTTTTAAATATTTTTTTTTAATATTCTTTAAATATATGCTAATGTATAAACCATCTCCAAATTTGCACTCAATTCATTGGAATATAAAAAAGATAAGCCTTAGTTTTTCAGGACATTTTAACTTTTCAGGACATTTCAGGATAATCTTCAGGTCAAATTATTTCCACCTAGAAAAAAAATTCTTAAATTTTTTTAAATATTCTTAAATAAATTAAGCTAATGTATTTAAGATTTTCAAATTTGAACTCAATCCATTGGATAGTAAAAAAGATATAAGCCTTTATGTACTTTTCAGGACATTTTCAGGACATTTTAGATCAATTTTCAGGACATTAATGTAACCCTTCTTTGTAGACCCACATAGACGCTGGAGCCTCCATTTGTACCAATATGATTCTTTGTGGAACTGCATAGACCATGGAGTCTCTATTTAAACCATCATGATTCTTTGTAGAACCACATAGACACTGGAGTCTCCATTTGTACTAGTATGATTCTTTGTAGAACCACATATACCCCGAAGTCTCTATTTGTACCAGTATGAATCTTTATAACATCACACAGAAAGTGAAGTCTCTATTTGTACCAGTATGATTCTTTGCAGATCCACACAGACCCTGCAGTTCCTACTTGTACCAGTGTTATTCTGTGTAAAACCACATAGATCCTGGAATCTCTAGTTGTACCAGTATGAATCTTTGTAGAACCACATAGATCCTGGAATTTATAGTTGTACCAGTATGATTCTTTGTAGAGCCTCATAGTCACTGGAGCTGTCATTTGTACCAGTATGATTCTTTGTAAAACAACCTAAGCACTGGAGCCTCCATTTGTACCAGTATCGTTCTTTGTACAACCACATTGACACTGGAGCCTCCATTTGTACCAGAATGGTTCTTTGTAGAACCATATAGATCATGGAGTCTCTATTTGCACCAGTATGATTCTTTGTAGAACCACATAGATACTGGAACCTTCATTTGTACTAGTATGGATATTTGTAGAACCACATAGACCATGGAGTCTCTATCTATACCATGGTGATTCTTTGTAGAAACACATAGACACTGAAGACTCCATTTGTTCCGGTATGATTGTTTGTAGAACCATATAGACACTGGAGCCTTAATTTTTACCAGTATGATTCTTTCTAGAACAACTTATACCCGGAATCTCCATTTGTACCAGTAGGATTCTTTGTAGAACCACATAGGACTTGAAGTCTCTATTTGTGCCAGTATTATTCTTTGTAGAACGACATATACCCTGGACTCTCTATTTGTAGTAGCATGATTCTTTGTAGAACAAAATAGACTCTGGAGTCGCTATTTGTTCCAGTATGATTCTTTATAGAACCACATAGACACTGGATCCCCCATTTGTACCAGTATGGTTCATTGTGGAACCACATAGACACTGGAGCATCCATTTGTACGAGTATGATTCTTTGTAGAACCACATAGACACTTGAGCTTTCATTTGTAACAGTAGGATTCTTTGTAGAATAACCTACACCCCGGAGATTCTATTTGTACTAGAACCACATGGACCCTGGAATCTCTAGTTGTACTAATATGATTCTTTGTAGTACCTCATAGACCATGGAGACCTCATTTGTACCAGTATGATTCTTTGTAGAATAGCCTAAGCACTGGGGCCTCCATTTGTACCAGTATAATTATGTGCAGAACCACATAGACACTAGAGCCTCCATTTGTTCCAGTATGATTCTTGGTACAAATACATAGGCCATGGACTCTCTATGTGTACCAACATGATCCTTGTAGAACCACATAGATCATGGATTCCCTATTTATTCCATGATGATTCTTTGTAGAACCACATAGACACTGGAGCCTCCATTTGTACCAGTATTATTCTTTGCAGAACCACATAGACCCTGGAGTCCATATATGTACCAGGATGTTTCTTCATAGAACCACATAGACACTGAAGTCTTGTTGATTTCACTATGATTCTTTGTAGAATAACCTAAACTCTAGAGGCTCTATTTGTAACAATATGCTTCTTTGTATGACCACATAGACAATGGAGTCTTCATTTGTATCAGTATGATTCTGTGTAAAACCACATAGACCCTGAAGTCACTATTTGTACCAGTGTTATTCTTTGTAGAACCACATAGATCCTGGAATCTCTAGTTGTACCAGTATGATTCTTGGTAGAACCACATAGACACTGGAGACTTCATGCGTACCAGTATGATTCTTTGTAGAATAACCTAAACCCTGGAATCTCTATTTGTACCGGTATCATTCTTTGTAGAACCACATAGACACTGGAGCTGTCATTTTTACCAGAATGATTCTTTGTAGAACAACCTAAGCACTGGAGCCTCCATTTGTACCAGTATGATTATTTGGGGAATCACATTGACACTGGAGTATCCATTTCTACCAGAATGATTCTTTGTTGAACCACATAGACCATGGAGTCTCTATTTATAACAAGATGATTCTTTGTAGAAACACATAGACACTGGAGCCTTCATTTGTACCGGTATAATTCTTTGTAAAACCACACAGACACTGAAGCCTTCATTTGTACCACTATGATTCTTTGTAGAACAACATATACCCGGAATCTCTATTTGTACCAGTAGGATTCTTTGTAGAACCACATAGGACGTGAAGTCTCTATTTGTGCCAGTATTATTCTTTGTCGAATCACATAGGCCCTGGACTCTCTATTTGTAGTAGCATGATTCTTTGTAGAACAAAATAGACTCTGGAGTCGCAATTTGTACCAGTATGATTCTTTATAGAACCACATAGACACTGGATCCTCCATTTGTGCCAGTATGGTTCTTTGTGGAACCACATAGACGCTGGTGCCTCCATTTGTACCAGTATGATTCTTTGTAGAGCCACATAGAGACTTGAGCTTTCATTTGTATCAGTAGGATTCTTTGTAGAATAACCTAAGCACTGGGGGCCTCCATTTGTACCAGTATGATTATGTGCTGAACCACATAGACACTAGAGCCTCCATTTGTACTAGTATGATTCTTGGTACACACACATAGGCCTTGGAGTCTCTATTTGTACCAGCATGATCCTTGGAGAACCAAATAGATCATGGATTCCCTATTTATACCATGATAATTCTTTGTAGAACCACATAGACACTGGAGCCTCCTTTTGTACCAGTATGATTTTTATAGAACTACATAGACCCTGAAGTCCATATATGTACCAGGATGTGTTTTCATAGAACCACATAGACCTTGAAGTCTTTGTATAATAACCTAAACTCTAGAGGCTCTACTTGTACCTACATGCTTCTTTGTAGAAGCACATAGACACTGGAGTCTCCATTTGTACCATTATGATTCTTTGTAAAACCACATAGACAATGAAACCTCCATTTGTGCCAGTATTTGTAAAACCACATAGACACTGGAGCCTCCATTTTTACCAATATGATTATTTGTACAACCACATAGACCCTGGAGTCTCTATTTGTACCAGCATTATCCGTGTAGAACCACATAGATCATGGAGTCTCTATTTATACCATGGTGATTCTTTGTAGAGCCACATAGGCACTGGAGCCTCCATTTGTACCAGTATGATTCTTAGTTGAACCACATAGATCCTGAAGTCCATATATGTACCAGTATGATTATTTATAGAATCACATAGACCCCAAGTTTTTATTGATTTCAGTATGATTCTTCGTAGAATACCCTAAAGTATCGAGGCTCTATGTGTACCAGTATGATTCTTTGTAGAACCACATAGAACCTGAAGTCCCTATATGTACCAATATTATTCTTTGTAGAATAACCTAAACCCTGGAGGCTCTATTCTTACCAGTATGATTATTTGTAGAAGCACATAGACACTGGATCCTCCGTGTGTACAAATATGATTCTGTGTACAACCACATTGACACTGGAGGCTATATTTGTACCAGTATGATTCTTTATAGAATCACATAGAAAATGGAGCCTCCATTTGTACCAGTATGATTCCTTGTAGAACCACATAGACCCTGAAGTCTCTATTGATTTCAGTATGATTCTTTGCAGAACAACCTAACCTCTGAAGTCTGAAATCTGAAGAACAGAATGATGTATATACACTGATCTACATGTAACACAGAGTGAAGAATAGAACTTTGTTGATATAATGATCTACATGTAACACAGAGTGAAGAATAGTAAGATGTAGATACACTGATCTACATGTAACACAGAGTGAAGAAAAGAAAGCTATAGATACACTGATCTACATGTAATACAGAGTGAATAAAAGAACATTGTAGATATAATTATCTACATGTAACACAGAGTGAAGAATAGAAAGGTGTAGATACACTGATCTACATATAACACAGAATGAAAAATAGAAAGATGTAGATATAATGATCTACAGGTAACACAGAGTGAAGTATAGAGAGAAGTAGAATAGATCGGTGTAGTCACTCATATATTCATGTAACACAGAGCATAGACAGTGTATTTACTGATTTACATATAGTACACATACATTGCATGTGCAACATACTATGAAATCAAATCTGCAGATAATGCAAAATGCAGTCCTCGAAATGACAATTAGAATTTACTAGTCCGAACAAAGTTTCACTGATCATGGGTCAGAGTAGCGGTACTCATTGTGAAGACTAAAAATGTGGTTTACCAATTTCTATTATATTCCATTAAAAATACAAAATAATGTATTTTGTTCTAAAATGTTCTATATTAGTTAATTATTACCTGTAGAAGTTCTTTCACCTTATCATCTGCAACATCGTGTGGTGTCATTCCCTGTAATATATTGATACAAAACAATAAACTTATGACTAAATAACATTATGATGCTAATTACATATTTATTCAAGGTTTTATCAAAACTTTATATCTCAAGTGTTTAATTAATTTGTGCAGTTTTGTCCACCATGAATTCCTCATAAAAAAGATATTGTGTTATCTGTGCATGACAGGTATCATTTATAAAGTAAAATTCTTTTTCTCTCTGCCATTACAAAGACAGTTTTATTGACTCTGATATAAAACTAGAGGCTCAGTGTGCTGAGCCTGTGTCGCTCACCTTTCATTCTGCTTTGAGGAAACTTAATACAGAGCCTTCCGTAGGTGCTTCTCACCAAGTTTCGGTTCATTAGGCAAAGCTGTTTCAGAGAAGAAGATTTTTAGAAATCAACTAATCAGAAACAAGAATTGCCTATGACAGCCATGCTTGTTTACAGATTGGGATGCTTCCTACTAAGTTTCGGTTCAATTTGCTAAGCAGTTTCAAGGAAGAAGATTTAAAAAAATCGACCAATCTGAAACAAGAACTGCCTGTGGCAGCCATGCTTGGTAACGAATCAGGACGAAATTAGCAATCTTTATAGAGGATGCTTCCTACCAAGCTTCGGTTCATTTGGTAAAGTGGTTTCAGAGGAGAAGATTTTTTCGAAATCAACCAATCAGAAAGAAGAATGGCATGTGGCGGCATGTTTGCTAACGGATCAGGCAGAAATGAGCAATCTTTATAGCGCATCTTCCAAGGATGCTTCCTACCAAGTTATGATTCATTTGGCCAGGCGTCTCAGAGATGAAGATATTTTAGAAATTAACCAATCAGAAAGAGGAATGGCCTGTGGCGGCCATGTTCGATAACAGATCAGGAAGGAATGAGCAATCTGTATAGCGGACCTTCTATAGATGCTTCCTACCAAGTTCCGGTTAATTTGGCCAAGCGGTTCAGAGGAGAAGATTTTTTTTAAATCGGCCAATCAGAAGCAAGAATTGCCTGTGTCGGCTATGTTTATTAATGGATCGGGTAAACAATTACAAACTTTATAGAGGACCTACCAAATCTCAGTTCTTTTGGGAGAGCGGTTTCAGAGGAGAAGATTTTTTAGAAATCAACAAATAAAAAAAAAGAATGGCCTGTGGCGGCCATGTTTGTTAACGGATCGGAACTAAATGAGCAATCCTTATAGAAGAACTTCCAAGAATGCTTCCTGCCAAGTTTGGATTCATTTGGCCAAGCGGTTTCAGAAGAGAAGATGTTTTAGAAATCAACCAATCAGAAACAAGAATGGCCTGTGGCGGCCATGTTTGTTAGCGGATCGAAACAAAATCAGCAGTCTTTATAGAAGACCTACAATAGATGCTTCCTACCAAGTTTCGGTTCATTTGGCCAAGCGGTTTCAGAGGAGAAGATTTTTAAAAAATTGGCCAATCAGAAACAAAAATTGCCTTTGCTGGCCATGTTGATTAACAGATCGGGACAAAATGACCAATCTATATAGAGGACCTTCCGTAGATGCTTCCTACCAAATTTCAGTTCATTTGGGAAAGTGGTTTCAGAGGAGATTTATTAGAAATCAACCAATCAAAAACAAGAATGGCCTATGACAGCCATATTTGTTAACGGGTCGGAACTAAATGAGCAATTTTTTTCAAAGGATCTTCCAAGCATGCTTCCTACCAAGTTATGATTCATTTGGCCAGGCGATTTCAGAGGAGAAGATATTTTAGAAATCAACCAATCAGAAACAAAAAGGCCAGTGGCGGCCATGTTTGCTAACGGATCAGGAAGAAATAAGCAATCTGTATAGAGGACCTTCTATAGATGCTTCCTACCAAGTTCCGGTTCATTTGGCCAAGCAATTCAGAGAAGAAGATTTTTTTTAAATCGGCCAATCAGAAACAAGAATTGCCTATTTCGGCCATGTTTGATAATGAATCATGAAAAAATTAAGAATCGTTATAGAGGATCTCCCATACATGCTACCTACCAAATCTCAGTTAATTTGGGAGAGCGGTTTCAGAGGAGACGATTTTATAAAATTTAACCAATCAAAAAAAAGAATGGCCTCTGACGGCCATATTTGTTAACGGATCTAAACGAAATGAACATTTTTTATAGAAGACCTGCAATAGATGCTTCCTACCAAGTTTCGGTTCATTTGGCCAAGCGGTTTCAGAGGAGAATATTTTTAAGAATCGTCCAATCAGAAACAAGAATGGCCTTTGGTGGCCATGTTTATAAACAGATCGGCAAAAAATGACCAAGCTTTATAGAGGACCTTTCATAGATGTTTTCTACCAAATTTCAGGTCATTTGGGAAAGCGGTTTCAGAGGAGAAGATTTATTAGAAATCAACCAATCAAAAATAAGAATGGCCTATGGTGGCCATGCTTGTTAATGGATTGGAACTAAATGAGAATTCCATATAGAGGACCTTCCAACGATGCTTCCTACCAAGTTTTTAAAATTCGGCCAATCAGAAACAAGAATTACCTGTGTCAGCCATCTTTGTTAATGGATCGGGACAACATAAACCATCTTAATAAAGAACATTCCATAGATATTACCTACCAAATTTCAGTTCATTTGGGAAAGCGGTTTCAAAGCAGAACATTTATTAGAAATCAACCAATCAAAAACAAGAATGGCCTGTGGCGGCCATGTGTGTTATCGTATCGGTACTAAATGAACAATCACTATAGAGGACCTTTCATGGATGATTGCGACCAAGATTTGATTCATTTGGCAAGGCGGTTTCAAAAGAGAAGATTTTTATCGAAATCAACCAATCAGAAACAAGAATTGTCTTTGGCGGCCATGTTTGTAAACGGATCGCAACAAAATGAACAATCGCTATAGAGGATCTTCCAAGGATGCCTCCTACCAAGTTTCGGTTCATCTGGATAAGCGGTTTCAGAGGACAAGATTTGAAAAAATCGGCCAATCAGAAACAAGAAATGCCTTTGGCTTGCCATGTTTGTTAATGGATCGGGATAAAATTAACAATCTTTATAGAAGACCTTCCATAGATGTCATCTACTAAATTTCAGTTCATTTGGGAAAGCGGTTTCAGAGGAGATTTTTTTAGAAATCAACCAAAAACAGCAATGGCTTGTGGCGGCCATGTTTGTTAACGGATCGAAATTAAATGAGCAATCTTTACAGAGGACCTACTAAGGATGCTTCCTACCAAGTTTTGATTCATTTGGCCAGGCGGTTTCAGAGGAGGAGATTTTTTTAGAAATCAACCAATCAGAAAAAAGAATGGCCACAGGCCATGTTCGTTAGCGAATCGGGACTGAATTAGCAATCTTTATAGGGGAAATTCCATTGATGCGTCCTGCCAACTTTCGGTTCATTTAGCCAAGCGGATTCAGAGGAGAAGATTTTAAAAAATCGGCCAATCAGAAACAAGAAATGCCTTTGGAGGCCTTGTTTGTTAATGGATCGGGACAAAATGAGCAATCTTTATAAAGGATCTGAGGTGTTTCAAAGGAGAGATTAAAATGTGAGAAGTTAAAGGACGACGGACGCCAAGTGATGGCAAAAACTCAACTTGCCTTTGGCAAAGTGAGCTAAAAATTGCAACAAATCTTATTAAAATGATCAGTTTCATGCTGCAGTATGTTGAGGTGTCCAGCTCTAAGACAATAAATATAACTCAATATTTAAGCACAAACAGTTTCTCAGTAAATAACAGACATTTCTCATCAAATCTTCACAATGAACGCAACTTGATATTACAAAAGTATGTCATAAACAATTCAGTTTTCATGATTACATAAAAAAACTTTTTTCGTCAGAAATTTTGATAAAATTAACATTTTCTGATTCAGTTCAATCACACGATTAAAGCAAGATGCAACACTACACATCTGATATTTCATTTTCTACATTTAAAAATACATTCGTCATGAAGGGTTTCATCTGTTTTACTGACATCTTTATTTACAAGCAATTTAGTTGTCATGAATTTATAAAAAATCAATCTTTGTAGCAATTTTTGATAAAATTAACAATTTCTAATTCTGTTTGATCAGAAAATTAAAAGTAGATGCCACACGACACGCTTGATACTTTCTCCTTTCCTGATAACAAATCAGTCTGTTGAAACTCTTGATGGCTGCCATCAAATCATTTTTTTTGTAACATCATAAAACTCTACATTTTCTGTTTCAGGAGTAAAATGGTGCGTCACTTGAAGAGGTTAATATGTGATTGTCTTAGATTTAATGGGGGTTTTATTACCTCATCGGTCACTACAGAGAGGGAGGCTCCTGCCTTTAACAGAAGGTTTACTTCCTCTGTTCTGCCCTGCAGTGTTGTATAGTGAAGAGGTGTCACGCAATAAAGCAATAAATATAAAGTACTATTGAAACACAAACAATTTCTCAGTAAATAACAGACATCTTGTCATTAAATCTTCATAATCAAAAACACCTTTATATTGCAAACATATTTTATAAAAATTCAGTTGTCATGGATACATAAAAAATCATTTTCGTCAGAAATTTTTAAACAATTAAATTTTCTGATTCAGTTCAATCACATGATTAAACCAAGATGTAACACGAAATATCTGATATATTATTTTCTTTGCTTAAGATGACATTCAACTTGAACGATTCTGTTATTCAAGAATTTAGTTTTATTGTCAAAATTAAAAAAAAAAACATTTTTTGTATTAAATTCTAATAAAATTCACATTTTCTTTTTCAGTTCAATCACACGATTAAAACAAGATGCAACACGAACAATCTTATGTTTCAATTTCTGCATTTAGGAATAAATTTTTCATGAAGGGTTTCATCTGTTTTACTGACATCTTTATTTATAAGCAATTCAGTTGTCATGAATTCATAAAAAAATCAATCTTTGTAGCAAATATTGATAAAATTAACAATTTCTAATTCTGTTTGATCAGACAATTAAAACTAGATGCCACACGACACGCTTGATTCTTTCTCCCTTCCTGGTAGCAAATCAGTCTGTTCAAGCTGTTGATGGCTGCCATCAAATAATCTTTTTTGTAACATCATAACTCTACATTTTCTCTTTCAGGAGTAAAATGGTGCGTCACTTGAAGAGGTTAATATGTGATTGTCTTAGTTTTACTGAGGGCTTAATTACCTCAGTGGTCACTACAGAGAGGGAGGCTCCTGCTTTCAACAGATGGTCTACTACCTCTGTGTTGCCCCTTCCTGCTGCCAAGTGAAGAGGTGTCCAGCCCTAAAACAATAAACACAAAACAATATTTAAACACAAGCAATTTCACAGTAAGTAACAGACATTTTGTCGTTAAATCTTCACAAGCAACACAGCTTTATATTACAAAAGTCTTTTATAGAGAATTCAATTTTCAAGACTACATAAAATATCTTTTTTCGTCAGAAATTTTGAAAAAAATTACATTTTCTGATTCAATTCAACCACGTGATTAAACCAAGATGCAACACGAAATATCTGATATTTCATTTTCTTTGCTTAAGATGACATTCAACTTGAACGTATCTGTTAATCAAGAATTTAGTTTTATTGTCAATATCTAAAAAAAAAAAATTTGTAGCAAATTCTAATAAAATTCACATTTTCTGTTTCAGTTCAATCACACGATTAAAACAAGATGCAACACGAACAATCTTATGTTTCAATTTCTGCATTTAGGAATAAATTTGTCATGAAGGGTTTCATCTGTTTTACTGACATCTTTATTTATAAGCAATTCAGTTGTCATGAATTCATAAAAAAATCAATCTTTGTAGCAAATATTGATAAAATTAACAATTTCTAATTCTGTTTGATCAGACAATTAAAACTAGATGCCACACGACACGCTTGATACTTTCTCCTTTCCTGGTAACAAATCAGTCTGTTCAAGCTGTTGATGGCTGCCATCAAATCATTTTTTTTAACATCATTAAACTCTACATTTTCTGTTTCAGGAGTGAAATGGTGCGTCACTTGAAGAGGTCAAAATGTGATTGTATTAGTTTTACTGAGGGTTTTATTACCTCATTGGACACTACAGAGTGGGAGGCTCCTGCCTTTAACAGAAGGTTTACTACCTCTGTTCTGTCCTGCAGTGCTGCATAGTGAAGAGGTGTCCAGCCCTAAAACAATAAATATAAAACAGTATTTAAACACAAACAATTTCTCAGTAAATAACAGACATCTTGTCATTAAATCTTCACAAGCAAAAACACCTTTATATTACAAACATATTTTATAAAAATTCAGTTGTCATGACTACATAAAAATCATTTTCTTCAGAAAATTTTTAAACAATTAACATTTACTAATTCAGTTCAATCACATGATTAAACCAAGATGTAACACGACATATCTGATATTTTATTTTCTTTGTTTAAGATGACAATCAACTTGAATGCTTCTGTTAGTCAAGAGTTCAATTTTATTAAAAAAAAAAAAAATTTAAATATTTTGCAATAAATTCTAATAAAATTCACATTTTCTGTTTCAGTACAATCACACAATTAAAGCAAGATGCAACACGAAACATCTGATATATCATTTTCTGCATTTAAAAATACATTCGTCATTAAGGGCTTGATCTGTTTTACTGACATCTTTATTTATAAGCAATTCAGTTGTCATGAATTCTTAAAAAAAATCAATCTTTGTGGCAAATATTGATAAAATTAACAATTTCTAATTCTGTTTGATCAGGCAATTAAAATTAGATACCACACGAGACGTTTGATATTTTCTCCTTTCCTTGTAACAAATCAGTCTGTTCAAGCTGTTAATGGTTGCCGTTTCAGGAGTTAAATGATGCGTTACTTGAAGAGTTTAATATTTGATTGTCTTAGTTTTACTGAGGGTTTAATTACCTGATTGTTCTCTACAGACAATGAGGCTCCTGCTTTTAATAGATGGTCTACCACCTCTGTCTTGCCCCTGCCTACTGCCAAGTGAAGAGGTGTGTCCCCCTAAAACAATAAATATAAAACAATATTTAAACACAAGCAATTTCTCAGTAAATAACAGACATTTTTTCATTAAATCTTCACAAGCAACACCACTTTATAATACAAAAGTATTTTATAAAGAATTCATTTGTCATGATTACATAAAAAAATCATTTTTCGTCAGAAATTTTGACAAAATTTACATTTTCTAATTCAATTCAATCACGTGATTAAAAGAAGATGCAAAACGACACACCTGATATTTTATTTTCTCTGTTAAAGATGACATGCAACTTAAGGCGATCTTTTAATCAAGAATTCAGTTTTATTGTAAAAATTTAGAAAAATCTTTTTTCGTCGGAAATTTGAAAAAAATTAACATTTTCTGATTCAGTTCAATCACACGATTAAACCAAGATGCAACACGACATATCTGATATTTCATTTTCTTTGCTTAAGATGACATTCAACTTGAACGGATCTGTTAATCAAGAATTCAATTTTATTGACAAAATGTAAAAAAAACAACTTTTTGTAATAAATTCTAATAATATTCACATTTTCTGTTTCAGTACAATCACACGATTAAAGCAAGATGCAACAAGAAAATCTGATATTTCATTTTGTGCATTTAAAAATACATTCGTCATGAAGGGTTTCATCTGTTTTACTGACATCTTTATTTATAAGCATTTCAGTTGTCAGGAATTCATAAAAAAATCAATCTTTGTAGCAAATATTGTTAAAATTAACAATTTCTAATTCTGTTTGATCAGACAATTAAAACTAGATGCCACACGACACGCTTGATACTTTCTCCTTTCTTGGTAACAAAGCAGTCTTTTCAAGCTGTTGATGGCTGCCATCAAATCATTTTTTTTGTAACATCATAAAACTCTACATTTTCTCTTTCAGGAGTAAAATGGTGCGTCACTTGAAGAGGTTAATATGTGATTGTTTTAGTTTTACTGAGGGCTTAATTACCTCATTGGTCACTACAGAGAGGGAGGCTCCTGCCTTTAACAGATAGTATACTACATCTCTGTTGCCCCTTCCTGCTGCCAAGTGAAGAGGTGTCCTCCCCTAAAACAATAAATATAAAACTATATTTAAACACAAGCAATTTCACAGTAAATAACCGACATTTTGTCATTAAATCTTCACATGCAACACAGCTTTATATCACAAATCTTTTATAGGGAATTCAATTTTCATGACTACATAGAATATCTTTTTTCGTCAGAAATTTTGAAAAAATTTACATTTTCTAATTCAGATCAATCACGTGATTAAAACAAGATGCAACACGACACACCTGATATTTTATTTTCTCTGTTTAAGATGACATTCAACTTAAGGGGATCTTTTAATCAAGAATTCAGTTGTATTGTTAAAAATTTTAAAAAATCTTTTTTCGTCAGATATTTTGAAAAAATTTACATTTTCTGATTCAGCTCAATCACGTGATAAAACCAAGATGCAACACGACATCTGATATTTCATTTTCTTTGCTTAAGATGACATTCAACTTGAACGTATCTGTTAATCAAGAATTTAGTTTTGTTGTCAAAATTTAAAAACAAACATGTTTTGTAGCAAATTCTAATAAAATTCACATTTTCTGTTTCAGTTCAATCACACGATTAAAACAAGATGCAACACGAAAAATTTATTTTCATTTTCTGCATTTAACAATAAATTCGTCATGAAGGGTTTCATCTGTTTTACTGACATCTTTATTTATAAGCAATTCAGTTGTCATGAATTCATAAAAATATCAATCTTTGTAGCAAATATTGATCAAATTAACAATTTCTAATTCTGTTTGATCAGACAATTAAAACTAGATGCCACACGACACGCTTGATACTTTCTCCTTTCTTGGTAACAAAGCCGTCTTTTCAAGCTGTTGATGGCTGCCATCAAATCATTTTTTTTGTAACATCATAAAACCCTACATTTTCTCTTTCAGGAGTAAAATGGTGCGTCACTTGAAGAGGTTAATATGTGATTGTTTTAGTTTTACTGAGGGCTTAATTACCTCATTGGTCACTACAGAGAGGGAGGCTCCTGCCTTTAACAGATAGTATACTACATCTCTGTTGCCCCTTCCTGCTGCCAAGTGAAGAGGTGTCCTCCCCTAAAACAATAAATATAAAACTATATTTAAACACAAGCAATTTCACAGTAAATAACAGACATTTTGTCATTAAATCTTCACATGCAACACAGCTTTATATTACAAATCTTTTATAGGGAATTCAATTTTCATGACTACATAGAATATCTTTTTTCGTCAGAAATTTTGAAAAAATTTACATTTTCTAATTCAGATCAATCACGTGATTAAAATAAGATGCAACACGACACACCTGATATTTTATTTTCTCTGTTTAAGATGACATTCAACTTAAGGGGATCTTTTAATCAAGAATTCAGTTGTATTGTTAAAAATTTAGAAAAATCTTTTTTCGTCAGATATTTTGAAAAAATTTACATTTTCTGATTCAGCTCAATCACGTGATTAAACCAAGATGCAACACGACATCTGATATTTCATTTTCTTTGCTTAAGATGACATTCAACTTGAACGGATCTGTTAATCAAGAATTTAGTTTTGTTGTCAAAATTTAAAAACAAACATGTTTTGTAGCAAATTCTAATAAAATTCACATTTTCTGTTTCAGTTCAATCACACGATTAAAACAAGATGCAACACGAAAAATGTATTTTCATTTTCTGCATTTAACAATAAATTCGTCATGAAGGGTTTCATCTGTTTTACTGACATCTTTATTTATAAGCAATTCAGTTGTCATGAATTCATAAAAATATCAATCTTTGTAGCAAATATTGATCAAATTAACAATTTCTAATTCTGTTTGATCAGACAATTAAAACTAGATGCCACACGACACGCTTGATACTTTATCCTTTCCTGGTAACAAATCAGTCTGTTCAAGCTGTTGATGGCTGCCATCAAATAATTTTTTTTTGTAACATCATTAAACTCTACATTTTCTGTTTCAGGAGTAAAATGGTGCGTCACTTGAAGAGGTTAATATGTGATTGTCTTAGTTTTACTGAGGGCTTAGTTACCTCATTGGTCACTACAGATAGGGAGGCTCCTGCCTTTAACAGAAGTTTTACTACCGCTGTTCTGTCCTGCAGTGCTGCATAGTGAAGAGGTGTCCAGCCCTAAAACAATAAATATAAAGCAGTATTTAAACACAAACAATTTCTCAGTAAATAACAGACATCTTGTCATTAAATCTTCACAATCAAAAACATCTTTATATTACAAACATATTTTATAAAAATTCAGTTGTCATGGTTACATAAAAAATAATTTTCGTCAGATATTTTTAAACAATTAACATTTTCTGATTCAGTTCAATCACATTATTAAACCAATATGTAACACGACATACCTGATATTTTATTTTCTTTCCTTAAGATGACATTCAACTTGAACGGTTTTGTTAATCAAGAATTTAGTTTTATTGTCAAAATAAAAAAAAAAAAACATTTGTAACAAATTCTAATAAAATTCACATTTTCTGTTTCAATTCAATCATACGATTAAAACAATATGCAACAAGAAAATCTGATATTTCATTTTCTGCATTTAAAAATACATTCGTCATGAAGGGTTTCATCTGTTTTACTGACATCTTTATTTATAAGAAATTCAGTTGTCTTGAATTCATAAAATAATCAATCTTTGTAGCAAATATTGATAAAATTAACAATTTCTAATTCTGTTTGATCAGACAATTAAAACTAGATGCCACACGACACGCTGAATACTTTCTCCTTTCCTGGTAACAAATCAGTCTGTTCAAGCTGTTGATGGCTGCCATCAAATCATATTTTTTTGTAACATCATAAAACTCTACATTTTTTGTTTCAGGAGTAAAATGGTGCGTGACTTGAAGAGGTTAATATGTGATTGTCTTAGTTTTACTGAGAGTTTAATTACCTCATTGGTCACTACAGAGAGGGAAGCTCCTGCCTTTAACAGATGGTCTACTACCTTTTTGTTGCCCCTTCCTGCTGCCAAGTGAAGAGGTTTCCTCCCCTAAAACAATAAATATAAAACAATATTTAAACACAAGCAATTTCACAGTATATAACAGACACTTTGTCATTAAATCTTCACAAGCAACACAGCTTTATATTACAAAAGTGTTTTATAGAGAATTCAATTTGCATGACTACATAAAAAATCTTTTTTCGTCAGACATTTTGAAAAAATTAACATTTTCTGATTCAGTTCAATCACACGATTAAACCAAGTTGCAACAAGACATATCTGATATTTCATTTTCTTTGATTAAGATGATATTCAACTTGAGGGTATTGATTAATCAAGAATTCAATTTTATTAACAAAATTTAAGAAAAAATAATTTTTTGTCAGAAATTTTGAAACAATTAACATAGTGAAGAGGTGTCCCGCCCTAAAACAATAAATATAAAGCAGTATTTAAACACAAACAATTTCTCAGTAAATAACAGATATCTTGTCATTAAATCTTCACAATCAAAAACACCTTTATATTACAAACATATTTAAAAAAAATTCAGCTGTCATGGCTACATAAAAATCATTTTCTTCAGAAATTTTTAAACAATTAACATTTACTGATTCAGTTCAATCACATGATTAAACCAAGATGTAACACGACATATCTGATATTTTATTTTCTTTGTTTAAGATGACAATCAACTTGAACGCTTCTGTTAGTCAAGAATTCAATTTTATTGACAAAATATAAAAAAAAAAATATTTTGCAATAAATTCTAATAAAATTCACATTTTCTGTTTCAGTACAATCACACAATTAAAGCAAGATGCAACACGAAACATCTGATATAGCATTTTCTGCATTTAAAAATACATTCGTCATTAAGGGCTTGATCTGTTTTACTGACATCTTTATTTATAAGCAATTCAGTTGTCATGAATTCTTAAAAAAAATCAATCTTTGTGGCAAATATTGATAAAATTAACAATTTCTAATTCTGTTTGATCAGGCAATTAAAATTAGATACCACACGAGACGTTTGATATTTTCTCCTTTCCTTGTAACAAATCAGTCTGTTCAAGCTGTTAATGGTTGCCGTTTCAGGAGTTAAATGATGCGTCACTTGAAGAGTTTAGTATTTGATTGTCTTAGTTTTACTGAGGGTTTAATTACCTGATTGTTCTCTACAGACAATGAGGCTCCTGCTTTTAATAGATGGTCTACCACCTCTGTCTTGCCCCTGCCTGCTGCCAAGTGAAGAGGTGTGTCCCCCTAAAACAATAAATATAAAACAATATTTAAACACAAGCAATTTCTCAGTAAATAACAGACATTTTTTCATTAAATCTTCACAAGCAACACCACTTTGTAATACAAATGTATTTTATAAAGAATTCAATTGTCATGATTACATAAAAAAATCATTTTTCGTCAGAAATTTTGACAAAATTTACATTTTCTGATTCAGTTCAATCACGTGATTAAAAGAAGATGCAAAACGACACACCTGATATTTTATTTTCTCTGTTAAAGATGACATGCAACTTAAGGCGATCTTTTAATCAAGAATTCAGTTTTATTGTAAAAATTTAGAAATATCTTTTTTCGTCGGAAATTTGAAAAAAATTAACATTTTCTGATTCAGTTCAATCACGTGATTAAACCAAGATGCAACACGACATATCTGATATTTCATTTTCTTTTATTAAGATGACATTCAACTTGAGGAGATTAATTAAGCAAGAATTCAATTTTATTGACAAAATTTAAGAAAAAATTATTTGTTGTCACAAATTTTTAAACAATTAACATTTTCTGATTCAATTCAATCACGTGATTAAACCAAGATCCAACACGACATATCTGATATTTCATTTTCTTTGCTTAAGATGACATTCAACTTGAACGGATCTGTTAATCAAGAATTTAGTTTTATTGTCAAAATTAAAAAAAAAACTTTTCTATTGCAAATTCTAATAAAATTCATATTTTCTGTTTCAGTTCAATCACACGATTAAAACAAGATGCAACACGAAAAATTTATTTTCATTTTCTGCATTTAAGAATAAATTCGTCATGAAGGGTTTCATCTGTTTTACTGACATCTTTATTTATAAGCAATTCAGTTGTCATGAATTCATTAAAAAAAATCAATCTTTGTAGCAAATATTGATAAAATTAACAATTTCTAATTCTTTTTGATCAGACAATTAAAACTAGATGCCACACGACACGCTTGATACTTTCTCCTTTCCTGGTAACAAATCAGTCTGTTCAAGCTGTTGATGGCTGCCATCAAATCATTTGTTTTTGTAACATCATTAAACTCTACATTTTCTGTTTCAGGAGTAAAATGGTGCGTCACTTGAAGAGGTCAAAATGTGATTGTATTAGTTTTACTGAGGGTTTTATTACCTCACTGGATACTACAGAGAGGGAGGCTCCTGCCTTTAACAGAAGGTTTACTACCTCTGTTCTGTCCTGCAGTGCTGCATAGTTAAGAGGTGTCCAGCCCTAAAACAATAAATATAAAGCAGTATTTAAACACAAACAATTTCTCAGTAAATAACAGACATCTTGTCATTAAATCTTCACAAGCAAAAACACCTTTATATTACAAACATATTTTAAAAAAATTCAGTTGTCATGGCTACATAAAAATCATTTTCTTCAGAAATTTTTAAACAATTAACATTTTCTGATTCAGTTCAATCACATGATTAAACCAATATGTAACACGACATATCTGATATTTTATTTTCTTTGCTTAAGATGAAAATCAACTTGAACGGTTCTGTTAGTCAAGAGTTCAATTTTATTGGCAAAATTTAAAAAAAAAAATATTTTGCAATAAATTCTAATAAAATTCACATTTTCTGTTTCAGTACAATCACACAATTAAAGCAAGATGCAACACGAAACATCTGATATATCATTTTCTGCATTTAAAAATACATTCGTCATTAAGGGCTTGATCTGTTTTCCTGACATCTTTATTTATAAGCAATTCAGTTGTCATGAATTCTTAAAAAAAATCAATCTTTGTGGCAAATATTGATAAAATTAACAATTTTTAATTCTGTTTGATCAGGCAATTAAAATTAGATACCACACGAGACGTTTGATATTTTCTCCTTTCCTTGTAACACATCAGTCTGTTAAAGCTGTTAATGGTTGCCGTTTCAGGAGTTAAATGATGCGTCACTTGAAGAGTTTAATATTTGATTGTCTTAGTTTTACTGAGGGTTTAATTACCTGATTGTTCTCTACAGACAATGAGGCTCCTGCTTTTAATAGATGGTCTACCACCTCTGTCTTGCCCCTGCCTACTGCCAAGTGAAGAGGTGTGTCTCCCTAAAACAATAAATATAAAACAATATTTAAACACAAGCAATTTCTCAGTAAATAACAGACATTTTTTCATTAAATCTTCACAAGCAACACCACTTTATAATACAAAGATATTTTATAAAGAATTCAATTGTCATGATTACATAAAAAAATCATTTTTCGTCAGAAATTTTGACAAAATTTACATTTTCTAATTCAGTTCAATCACGTGATTAAAAGAAGATGCCAAACGACACACCTGATATTTTATTTTCTCTGTTAAAGATGACATGCAACATAAGGCGATCTTTTAATCAAGAATTCAGTTTTATTTTAAAAATTTAGAAAAATCTTTTTTCGTCGGAAATTTGAAAAAAATTAACATTTTCTGATTCAGTTCAACCACACGATTAAACCAAGATGCAACACGACATATCTGATATTTCATTTTCTTTGCTTAAGATGACATTCAACTTGAACGGATCTGTTAATCAAGAATACAATTTTATTGACAAAATGTAAAAAAAAAAATTGTTGTAATAAATTCTAATAGTATTCACATTTTCTGTTTCAGTACAATCACACGATTAAAGCAAGATGCAACGGGAAAATCTGATATTTCATTTTCTGCATTTAAAAATACATTCGTCATGAAGGGTTTCATCTGTTTTACTGACATCTTTATTTATAAGCAATTCAGTTGTCAGGAATTCATAAAAAAATCAATCTTTGTTGCAAATATTGATAAAATTAACAATTTCTAATTCTGTTTGATCAGACAATTAAAACTAGATGCCACACGACACGCTTGATACTTTCTCCTTTCTTGGTAACAAAGCAGTCTTTTCAAGCTGTTGATGGCTGCCATCAAATCATTTTTTTGTAACATCATAAAACCCTACATTTTCTCTTTCAGGAGTAAAATGGTGCGTCACTTGGAGAGGTTAATATGTGATTGTTTTAGTTTTACTGAGGGCTTAATTACCTCATTGGTCACTACAGAGAGGGAGGCTCCTGCCTTTAACAGATAGTCTACTACCTCTGTGTTGCCCCTTTCTGCTGCCAAGTGAAGAGGTGTCCTCCCCTAAAACAATAAATATAAAACTATGTTTAAGCACAAGCAATTTCACAGTAAATAACAGACATTTTGTCATTAAATCTTCACAAGCAACACAGCTTTATATTACAAAAGTCTTTTATAGAGAATTCAATTTTCATGACTAACATAGAATATCTTTTTTCGTCAGAAATTTTGAAAAAATTATCATTTTCTAATTCAGATCAATCACGTGATTAAAACAAGATGCAACACGACACACCTGATATTTTATTTTCTCTGTTAAAGATGACATGCAACTTAAGGCGATCTTTTAATCAAGAATTCAGTTTTATTGTAAAAATTTAGAAATATCTTTTTTCGTCGGAAATTTGAAAAAAATTAACATTTTCTGATTCAGTTCAATCACGTGATTAAACCAAGATGCAACACGACATATCTGATATTTCATTTCCTTTTATTAAGATGACATTCAACTTGAGGAGATTAATTAAGCAAGAATTCAATTTTATTGACAAATTTTAAGAAAAAATTATTTGTTGTCACAAATTTTTAAACAATTAACATTTTCTGATTCAGTTCAATCACGTGATTAAACCAAGATCCAACACGACATATCTGATATTTCATTTTCTTTGCTTGAGATGACATTCAACTTGAACGGATCTGTTAATCAAGAATTTAGTTTAATTGTCAAAATTAAAAAAAAAACTTTTCTATTGCAAATTCTAATAAAATTCATATTTTCTGTTTCAGTTCAATCACACGATTAAAACAAGATGCAACACGAAAAATTTATTTTCATTTTCTGCATTTAAGAATAAATTCGTCATGAAGGGTTTCATCTGTTTTACTGACATCTTTATTTATAAGCAATTCAGTTGTCATGAATTCATAAAAAAATCAATCTTTGTAGCAAATATTGATAAAATTAACAATTTCTAATTCTGTTTGATCAGACAATTAAAACTAGATGCCACACGACACGCTTGATACTTTCTCCTTTCCTGGTAACAAATCAGTCTGTTCAAGCTGTTGATGGCTGCCATCAAATCATTTGTTTTTGTAACATCATTAAACTCTACATTTTCTGTTTCAGGAGTAAAATGGTGCGTCACTTGAAGAGGTCAAAATGTGATTGTATTAGTTTTACTGAGGGTTTTATTACCTCACTGGATACTACAGAGAGGGAGGCTCCTGCCTTTAACAGAAGGTTTACTACCTCTGTTCTGTCCTGCAGTGCTGCATAGTTAAGAGGTGTCCAGCCCTAAAACAATAAATATAAAGCAGTATTTAAACACAAACAATTTCTCAGTAAATAACAGACATCTTGTCATTAAATCTTCACAAGCAAAAACACCTTTATATTACAAACATATTTTAAAAAAATTCAGTTGTCATGGCTACATAAAAATCATTTTCTTCAGAAATTTTTAAACAATTAACATTTTCTGATTCAGTTCAATCACATGATTAAACCAATATGTAACACGACATATCTGATATTTTATTTTCTTTGCTTAAGATGAAAATCAACTTGAACGGTTCTGTTAGTCAAGAGTTCAATTTTATTGGCAAAATTTAAAAAAAAAAATATTTTGCAATAAATTCTAATAAAATTCACATTTTCTGTTTCAGTACAATCACACAATTAAAGCAAGATGCAACACGAAACATCTGATATATCATTTTCTGCATTTAAAAATACATTCGTCATTAAGGGCTTGATCTGTTTTCCTGACATCTTTATTTATAAGCAATTCAGTTGTCATGAATTCTTAAAAAAAATCAATCTTTGTGGCAAATATTGATAAAATTAACAATTTTTAATTCTGTTTGATCAGGCAATTAAAATTAGATACCACACGAGACGTTTGATATTTTCTCCTTTCCTTGTAACACATCAGTCTGTTAAAGCTGTTAATGGTTGCCGTTTCAGGAGTTAAATGATGCGTCACTTGAAGAGTTTAATATTTGATTGTCTTAGTTTTACTGAGGGTTTAATTACCTGATTGTTCTCTACAGACAATGAGGCTCCTGCTTTTAATAGATGGTCTACCACCTCTGTCTTGCCCCTGCCTACTGCCAAGTGAAGAGGTGTGTCTCCCTAAAACAATAAATATAAAACAATATTTAAACACAAGCAATTTCTCAGTAAATAACAGACATTTTTTCATTAAATCTTCACAAGCAACACCACTTTATAATACAAAGATATTTTATAAAGAATTCAATTGTCATGATTACATAAAAAAATCATTTTTCGTCAGAAATTTTGACAAAATTTACATTTTCTAATTCAGTTCAATCACGTGATTAAAAGAAGATGCCAAACGACACACCTGATATTTTATTTTCTCTGTTAAAGATGACATGCAACTTAAGGCGATCTTTTAATCAAGAATTCAGTTTTATTGTAAAAATTTAGAAAAATCTTTTTTCGTCGGAAATTTGAAAAAAATTAACATTTTCTGATTCAGTTCAACCACACGATTAAACCAAGATGCAACACGACATATCTGATATTTCATTTTCTTTGCTTAAGATGACATTCAACTTGAACGGATCTGTTAATCAAGAATACAATTTTATTGACAAAATGTAAAAAAAAAAATTGTTGTAATAAATTCTAATAGTATTCACATTTTCTGTTTCAGTACAATCACACGATTAAAGCAAGATGCAACGGGAAAATCTGATATTTCATTTTCTGCATTTAAAAATACATTCGTCATGAAGGGTTTCATCTGTTTTACTGACATCTTTATTTATAAGCAATTCAGTTGTCAGGAATTCATAAAAAAATCAATCTTTGTTGCAAATATTGATAAAATTAACAATTTCTAATTCTGTTTGATCAGACAATTAAAACTAGATGCCACACGACACGCTTGATACTTTCTCCTTTCTTGGTAACAAAGCAGTCTTTTCAAGCTGTTGATGGCTGCCATCAAATCATTTTTTTGTAACATCATAAAACCCTACATTTTCTCTTTCAGGAGTAAAATGGTGCGTCACTTGAAGAGGTTAATATGTGATTGTTTTAGTTTTACTGAGGGCTTAATTACCTCATTGGTCACTACAGAGAGGGAGGCTCCTGCCTTTAACAGATAGTCTACTACCTCTGTGTTGCCCCTTTCTGCTGCCAAGTGAAGAGGTGTCCTCCCCTAAAACAATAAATATAAAACTATGTTTAAGCACAAGCAATTTCACAGTAAATAACAGACATTTTGTCATTAAATCTTCACAAGCAACACAGCTTTATATTACAAAAGTCTTTTATAGATAATTCAATTTTCATGACTAACATAGAATATCTTTTTTCGTCAGAAATTTTGAAAAAATTATCATTTTCTAATTCAGATCAATCACGTGATTAAAACAAGATGCAACACGACACACCTGATATTTTATTTTCTCTGTTTAAGATGACATTCAACTTAAGGGGATCTTTTAATCAAGAATTCAGTTGTATTGTAAAAATTTTAAAAAATCTTTTTTCGTCAGAAATTTTGAAAAAATCAACATTTTCTGATTCAGCTCAATCACGTGATAAATCCAAGATGCAACACGACATCTGATATTTCATTTTCTTTGCTTAAGATGACATTCAACTTGAACGGATCTGTTAATCAAGAATTTAGTTTTGTTGTCAAAATTTAAAAACAAACATGTTTTGTAGCAAATTCTAATAAAATTCACATTTTCTGTTTCAGTTCAATCACACGATTAAAACAAGATGCAACACGAAATATTTATTTTCATTTTCTGCATTTAAGTATAAATTCGTCATGAAGGGTTTCATCTGTTTTACTAACATCTTTATTTATAAGCAATTCAGTTGTCATGAATTCATAAAAAAATCAATCTTTGTAGCAAATATTGATAAAATTAACAATTTCTAATTCTGTTTGATCAGACAATTAAAACTAGATGCCACACGACACGCTTGATACTTTATCCTTTCCTGGTAACAAATCAGTCTGTTCAAGCTGTTGATGGCTGCCATCAAATCATTTTGTTTTGTAACATCATTAAACTCTACATTTTCTGTTTCAGGAGTAAAATGGTGCGTCACTTGAAGAGGTCAAAATGTGATTGTCTTAGCTTTACTGAGGGTTTTATTACCTCATTGGACACTACAGATAGGGAGGCTCCTGCCTTTAACAGAAGGTTTACTACCTCTGTTCTGTCCTGCAGTGTTGCATAGTGAAGAGGTGTCCCGCCCTAAAACAATAAATATAAAGCAGTATTTAAGCACAAACAATTTCTCAGTACATAACAGACATCTTGTCATTACATCTTCACAAGCAAAAACACCTTTATATTACAAATATATTTTAAAAAAATTCAGTTGTCATGGCTACATAAAAATCATTTTCTTCAGAAATTTTTAAACAATTAACATTTTCTGATTCAGTTCAATCACATGATTACACCAAGATGTAACACGACATATCTGATATTTTATTTTCTTTGCTTAAGATGACAATCAACTTGAGCGGTTCTGTTAGTCAAGAGTTCAATTTTATTGACAAAATTAAAAGAAAAAAATATTTTGCAATAAATTCTAATAAAATTCACATTTTCTAATTCAGTACAATCACACGATTAAAGCAGGATGCAACAAGAACATCTGATATTTCATTTTCTGCATTTAAAAATACATTCGTCATGAAGAGTTTCATCTGTTTTACTGACATCTTTATTTATAAGCAATTCAGTTGTCAGGAATTCATAAAAAAATCAATCTTTGTAGCAAATATTGATCAAATTAACAATTTCTAATTCTGTTTGATCAGACAATTAAAACTAGATGCCACACGACACGCTTGATACTTTCTCCTTTCCTGGTAACAAATCAGTCTGTTCAAGCTGTTGATGGCTGCCATCAAATCATATTTTTTTGTAACATCATAAAACTCTACATTTTTTGTTTCAGGAGTAAAATGGTGCGTGACTTGAAGAGGTTAATATGTGATTGTCTTAGTTTTACTGAGAGTTTAATTACCTCATTGGTCACTACAGAGAGGGAAGCTCCTGCCTTTAACAGATGGTCTACTACCTCTGTGTTGCCCCTTCCTGCTGCCAAGTGAAGAGGTTTCCTCCCCTAAAACAATAAATATAAAACAATATTTAAACACAAGCAATTTCACAGTATATAACAGACACTTTGTCATTAAATCTTCACAAGCAACACAGCTTTATATTACAAAAGTGTTTTATAGAGAATTCAATTTGCATGACTACATAAAAAATCTTTTTTCGTCAGACATTTTGAAAAAATTAACATTTTCTGATTCAGTTCAATCACACGATTAAACCAAGTTGCAACAAGACATATCTGATATTTCATTTTCTTTGATTAAGATGATATTCAACTTGAGGGTATTGATTAATCAAGAATTCAATTTTATTAACAAAATTTAAGAAAAAATAATTTTTTGTCAGAAATTTTGAAACAATTAACATAGTGAAGAGGGGTCCCGCCCTAAAGCAATAAATATAAAGCAGTATTTAAACACAAACAATTTCTCAGTAAATAACAGATATCTTGTCATTAAATCTTCACAATCAAAAACACCTTTATATTACAAACATATTTAAAAAAAATTCAGTTGTCATGGCTACATAAAAATCATTTTCTTCAGAAATTTTTAAACAATTAACATTTACTGATTCAGTTCAATCACATGATTAAACCAAGATGTAACACGACATATCTGATATTTTATTTTCTTTGTTTAAGATGACAATCAACTTGAACGCTTCTGTTAGTCAAGAATTCAATTTTATTGACAAAATTTAAAAAAAAAAATATTTTGCAATAAATTCTAATAAAATTCACATTTTCTGTTTCAGTACAATCACACAATTAAAGCAAGATGCAACACGAAACATCTGATATATCATTTTCTGCATTTAAAAATACATTCGTCATTAAGGGCTTGATCTGTTTTACTGACATCTTTATTTATAAGCAATTCAGTTGTCATGAATTCTTAAAAAAAATCAATCTTTGTGGCAAATATTGATAAAATTAACAATTTCTAATTCTGTTTGATCAGGCAATTAAAATTAGATACCACACGAGACGTTTGATATTTTCTCCTTTCCTTGTAACAAATCAGTCTGTTCAAGCTGTTAATGGTTGCCGTTTCAGGAGTTAAATGATGCGTCACTTGAAGAGTTTAGTATTTGATTGTCTTAGTTTTACTGAGGGTTTAATTACCTGATTGTTCTCTACAGACAATGAGGCTCCTGCTTTTAATAGATGGTCTACCACCTCTGTCTTGCCCCTGCCTGCTGCCAAGTGAAGAGGTGTGTCCCCCTAAAACAATATATATAAAACAATATTTAAACACAAGCAATTTCTCAGTAAATAACAGACATTTTTTCATTAAATCTTCACAAGCAACACCACTTTATAATACAAAAGTATTTTATAAAGAATTCAATTGTCATGATTACATAAAAAAATCATTTTTCGTCAGAAATTTTGACAAAATTTACATTTTCTAATTCAGTTCAATCACGTGATTAAAAGAAGATGCAAAACGACACACCTGATATTTTATTTTCTCTGTTAAAGATGACATGCAACTTAAGGCGATCTTTTAATCAAGAATTCAGTTTTATTGTAAAAATTTAGAAATATCTTTTTTCGTCGGAAATTTGAAAAAAATTAACATTTTCTGATTCAGTTCAATCACGTGATTAAACCAAGATGCAACACGACATATCTGATATTTCATTTTCTTTTATTAAGATGACATTCAACTTGAGGAGATTAATTAAGCAAGAATTCAATTTTATTGACAAATTTTAAGAAAAAATTATTTGTTGTCACAAATTTTTAAACAATTAACATTTTCTGATTCAGTTCAATCACGTGATTAAACCAAGATCCAACACGACATATCTGATATTTCATTTTCTTTGCTTGAGATGACATTCAACTTGAACGGATCTGTTAATCAAGAATTTAGTTTAATTGTCAAAATTAAAAAAAAAACTTTTCTATTGCAAATTCTAATAAAATTCATATTTTCTGTTTCAGTTCAATCACACGATTAAAACAAGATGCAACACGAAAAATTTATTTTCATTTTCTGCATTTAAGAATAAATTCGTCATGAAGGGTTTCATCTGTTTTACTGACATCTTTATTTATAAGCAATTCAGTTGTCATGAATTCATAAAAAAATCAATCTTTGTAGCAAATATTGATAAAATTAACAATTTCTAATTCTGTTTGATCAGACAATTAAAACTAGATGCCACACGACACGCTTGATACTTTCTCCTTTCCTGGTAACAAATCAGTCTGTTCAAGCTGTTGATGGCTGCCATCAAATCATTTGTTTTTGTAACATCATTAAACTCTACATTTTCTGTTTCAGGAGTAAAATGGTGCGTCACTTGAAGAGGTCAAAATGTGATTGTATTAGTTTTACTGAGGGTTTTATTACCTCACTGGATACTACAGAGAGGGAGGCTCCTGCCTTTAACAGAAGGTTTACTACCTCTGTTCTGTCCTGCAGTGCTGCATAGTTAAGAGGTGTCCAGCCCTAAAACAATAAATATAAAGCAGTATTTAAACACAAACAATTTCTCAGTAAATAACAGACATCTTGTCATTAAATCTTCACAAGCAAAAACACCTTTATATTACAAACATATTTTAAAAAAATTCAGTTGTCATGGCTACATAAAAATCATTTTCTTCAGAAATTTTTAAACAATTAACATTTTCTGATTCAGTTCAATCACATGATTAAACCAATATGTAACACGACATATCTGATATTTTATTTTCTTTGCTTAAGATGAAAATCAACTTGAACGGTTCTGTTAGTCAAGAGTTCAATTTTATTGGCAAAATTTAAAAAAAAAAATATTTTGCAATAAATTCTAATAAAATTCACATTTTCTGTTTCAGTACAATCACACAATTAAAGCAAGATGCAACACGAAACATCTGATATATCATTTTCTGCATTTAAAAATACATTCGTCATTAAGGGCTTGATCTGTTTTCCTGACATCTTTATTTATAAGCAATTCAGTTGTCATGAATTCTTAAAAAAAATCAATCTTTGTGGCAAATATTGATAAAATTAACAATTTTTAATTCTGTTTGATCAGGCAATTAAAATTAGATACCACACGAGACGTTTGATATTTTCTCCTTTCCTTGTAACATATCAGTCTGTTAAAGCTGTTAATGGTTGCCGTTTCAGGAGTTAAATGATGCGTCACTTGAAGAGTTTAATATTTGATTGTCTTAGTTTTACTGAGGGTTTAATTACCTGATTGTTCTCTACAGACAATGAGGCTCCTGCTTTTAATAGATGGTCTACCACCTCTGTCTTGCCCCTGCCTACTGCCAAGTGAAGAGGTGTGTCTCCCTAAAACAATAAATATAAAACAATATTTAAACACAAGCAATTTCTCAGTAAATAACAGACATTTTTTCATTAAATCTTCACAAGCAACACCACTTTATAATACAAAGATATTTTATAAAGAATTCAATTGTCATGATTACATAAAAAAATCATTTTTCGTCAGAAATTTTGACAAAATTTACATTTTCTAATTCAGTTCAATCACGTGATTAAAAGAAGATGCCAAACGACACACCTGATATTTTATTTTCTCTGTTAAAGATGACATGCAACTTAAGGCGATCTTTTAATCAAGAATTCAGTTTTATTGTAAAAATTTAGAAAAATCTTTTTTCGTCGGAAATTTGAAAAAAATTAACATTTTCTGATTCAGTTCAACCACACGATTAAACCAAGATGCAACACGACATATCTGATATTTCATTTTCTTTGCTTAAGATGACATTCAACTTGAACGGATCTGTTAATCAAGAATACAATTTTATTGACAAAATGTAAAAAAAAAAATTGTTGTAATAAATTCTAATAGTATTCACATTTTCTGTTTCAGTACAATCACACGATTAAAGCAAGATGCAACGGGAAAATCTGATATTTCATTTTCTGCATTTAAAAATACATTCGTCATGAAGGGTTTCATCTGTTTTACTGACATCTTTATTTATAAGCAATTCAGTTGTCAGGAATTCATAAAAAAATCAATCTTTGTTGCAAATATTGATAAAATTAACAATTTCTAATTCTGTTTGATCAGACAATTAAAACTAGATGCCACACGACACGCTTGATACTTTCTCCTTTCTTGGTAACAAAGCAGTCTTTTCAAGCTGTTGATGGCTGCCATCAAATCATTTTTTTGTAACATCATAAAACCCTACATTTTCTCTTTCAGGAGTAAAATGGTGCGTCACTTGAAGAGGTTAATATGTGATTGTTTTAGTTTTACTGAGGGCTTAATTACCTCATTGGTCACTACAGAGAGGGAGGCTCCTGCCGTTAACAGATAGTCTACTACCTCTGTGTTGCCCCTTTCTGCTGCCAAGTGAAGAGGTGTCCTCCCCTAAAACAATAAATATAAAACTATGTTTAAGCACAAGCAATTTCACAGTAAATAACAGACATTTTGTCATTAAATCTTCACAAGCAACACAGCTTTATATTACAAAAGTCTTTTATAGAGAATTCAATTTTCATAACTAACATAGAATATCTTTTTTCGTCAGAAATTTTGAAAAAATTATCATTTTCTAATTCAGATCAATCACGTGATTAAAACAAGATGCAACACGACACACCTGATATTTTATTTTCTCTGTTTAAGATGACATTCAACTTAAGGGCATCTTTTAATCAAGAATTCAGTTGTATTGTAAAAATTTAAAAAATCTTTTTTCGTCAGAAATTTTGAAAAAATCAACATTTTCTGATTCAGCTCAATCACGTGATAAATCCAAGATGCAACACGACATCTGATATTTCATTTTCTTTGCTTAAGATGACATTCAACTTGAACGGATCTGTTAATCAAGAATTTAGTTTTGTTGTCAAAATTTAAAAACAAACATGTTTTGTAGCAAATTCTAATAAAATTCACATTTTCTGTTTCAGTTCAATCACACGATTAAAACAAGATGCAACACGAAATATTTATTTTCATTTTCTGCATTTAAGAATAAATTCGTCATGAAGGGTTTCATCTGTTTTACTGACATCTTTATTTATAAGCAATTCAGTTGTCATGAATTCATAAAAAAATCAATCTTTGTAGCAAATATTGATAAAATTTACAATTTCTAATTCTGTTTGATCAGACAATTAAAACTAGATGCCACACGACACGCTTGATACTTTATCCTTTCCTGGTAACAAATCAGTCTGTTCAAGCTGTTGATGGCTGCCATCAAATCATTTTGTTTTGTAACATCATTAAACTCTACATTTTCTGTTTCAGGAGTAAAATGGTGCGTCACTTGAAGAGGTCAAAATGTGATTGTCTTAGCTTTACTGAGGGTTTTATTACCTCATTGGACACTACAGAGAGGGAGGCTCCTGCCTTTAACAGAAGGTTTACTACCTCTGTTCTGTCCTGCAGTGTTGCATAGTGAAGAGGTGTCCAGCCCTAAAACAATAAATATAAAGCAGTATTTAAGCACAAACAATTTCTCAGTAAATAACAGACATCTTGTCATTACATCTTCACAAGCAAAAACACCTTTATATTACAAATATATTTTATAAAAATTCAGTTGTCATGGCTACATAAAAATCATTTTCTTCAGAAATTCTTAAACAATTAACATTTTCTGATTCAGTTCAATCACATGATTACACCAAGATGTAACACGACATATCTGATATTTTATTTTCGTTGTTTAAGATGACAATCAACTTGAGCGGTTCTGTTAGTCAAGAGTTCAATTTTATTGACAAAATGTAAAAAAAAAAAACATTTTTGTAATAAATTCTAATAATATTCACATTTTCTGTTTCAGTACAATCACACGATTAAAGCATGATGCAACAAGAAAATCTGATATTTCATTTTCTGCATTTAAAAATACATTCGTCATGAAGGGTTTCGTCTGTTTTACTGACATCTTTATTTATAAGCAATTCAGTTGTCAGGAATTCATAAAAAAATCAATCTTTGTAGCAAATATTGATTAAATTCACAATTTCTAATTCTGTTTGATCAGACAATTAAAACTAGATGCCACACGACACGATTGATACTTTCTCCTTTCCTGGTAACAAATCAGTCTGTTCAAGCTGTTGATCGCTGCCATCAAATCATTTTTTTTGTAACATCATTAAACTCGACATTTTCTGTTTCAGGAGTAAAATGGTGAGTCAATTGAAGAGATTAATATGTTATTGTCTTAGTTTTATTGAGGGCTTAATTACCACATTGGTCACTACAGAGAGAGAGGCTCCTGCCTTTAACAGAAGGTTTACTATCTCTGTTCTGTCATGCAGTGCTGCATAGTGAAGAGGTGTCCAGCCCTAAAACAATAAATATAAAGCAGTATTTAAACACAAACAATTTGTCAGTAAATAACAGACATCTTGTCATTAAATCTTCACAAGCAAAAACACCTTTATATTACAAACATATTTTATAAAAATTCAGTTGTCATGGCTACATAAAAATCATTTTCTTCAGAAATTTTTAAATAATTAACATTTTCTGATTCAGTTCAATCACATGATTAAACCAAGATGTAACACGACATATCTGATATTATATTTTCTTTGTTTAAGATGACAATCAACTTGAACGGTTCTGTTAGTCAAGAGTTCAATTTTATTGACAAAATTTAAAAACAAATATTTTGCAATAAATTCTAATAAAATTCACATTTTCTGTTTCAGTACAATCACACAATTAAAGCAAGATGCAACACGAAAAATCTGATATATCATTTTCTGCATTTAAAAATACATTCGTCATTAAGGGCTTGATCTGTTTTACTGACATCTTTATTTATAAGCAATTCAGTTGTCATGAATTCTTAAAAAAAATCAATCTTTGTGGCAAATATTGATAAAATTAACAATTTCTAATTCTGTTTGATCAGACAATTAAAACTAGATGCCACACGACACGATTGATACTTTCTCCTTTCCTGGTAACAAATCAGTCTGTTCAAGCTGTTGATGGCTGCCATCAAATCATTTTTTTTGCAACATCATAAAACCCTACATTTTCTCTTTCAGGAGTAAAATGGTGATTCAATTGAAGAGGTTAATATGTGATTGTCTTAGTTTTTCTGAGGGCTTAATTACCTCATTGTTCACTACAGAGAGGGAGGCTCCTGCCTTTAACAGATAGTCTACTACCTCTGTGTTGCCCCCAACTGCTGCCAAGTGAAGAGGTTTCTCCACCAAAAACAATAAATATAAAACAATATTTAAACACAACCAATTTCACAGTAAATAACAGACATTTTGTCATTAAATCTTCACAAGTAACACAGCTTTATATTACAAAAGTCTTTTATAGAGAATTCAATTTTCATGACTACATAAACAATCTTTTTTCGTCAGAAATTTTGAAAAATTAACATTTTCTAATTCAGATCAATCACGTGATTAAAACAAGATGCTACACGACACACCTGATATTTTATTTTCTCTGTTTAAGATGACATTCAACTTAAGGGGATCTTTTAATCAAGAATTCAGTTGTATTGTAAAAATTAAAATCTTTTTTCATCGGAAATTTTGAAAAAATCAACATTTTCTGATTCAGTTCAAAAAAAAAATCACACGATTAAGCCAAGATGCAACACGACATATCTGATATTTCATTTTCTTTGCTTAAGATGACATTCATCTTGAATGGATCTGTTAATCAAGAATTCAATTTTATTGACAAAATGTGAAACAAAAACTTTTTGTAATAAATTCTAATAAAATTCACATTTTCTGGTTCAGTACAATCACACGATTAAAGCAAGATGCAACAAGAAAATCTGATATTTCATTTTCTGAATTTAAAAATACATTCGTCATGAAGGGTTTCATCTGTTTTACTGACATCTTTATTAATAAGCAATTCAGTTGTCATGAATTCATAAAAAAATCAATCTTTGAAGCAATTTTTGATAAAATTAACAATTTCTAATTCTGCTTGATCAGACAATTAAAACTAGATGCCACACGACACGCTTGATACTTTCTCCTTTCCTGGTAACAAATCAGTCTGTTCAAGCTGTTGATGGCTGCCATCAAATCATTTTTTTTGTAACATCAAAAAACCCTACATTTTCTCTTTCAGGAGTAAAATGGTGCGTCACTTGAAGAGGTTAATATGTGATTGTCTTAGTTTTACTGAGGGCTCAGTTACCTCATTGGTCACTACAGAGAGGGAGGCTCCTACCTTTAACAGATGGTCTACTACCTCTGTGTTGCCCCTTCCTGCTGCCAAGTGAAGAGGTGTCCTCCCCTAAAACAATAAATACTAAACAATATTTAAACACAAGCAATTTCACAGTAAATAACAGACATTTTGTCATTAAATCTTCACAAGCAACACAGTTTTATATTACAAAAGTCTTTTCTAGAGAATTAAATTTTCATGACTACATAAAATATCTTTTTTCGTCAGAAATTTTCAAAAAAATTAACATTTTCTAATTCAGATCAATCACGTGATTAAAACAAGATGCAACACGACATTTCTGATATTTCATTTTCTTTGCTTAAGATGACATTCAACTTGAACGGATCTGTTAATCAAGTATTTAGTTTTATTGTCAAAATTTAAAAAAAAACTTTTCTATAGCAAATTCTAATAAAATTCACATTTTCTGTTTCAGTTCAATCACACGATTAAAACAAGATGCAACACGAAAAATTTATTTTCATTTTCTGCATTTAAGAATAAATTCGTCATGAAGGGTTTCATCTGTTTTACTGACATCTTTATTTATAAGCAATTCAGTTGTCATGAATTCATAAAAAAATCAATCTTTGTAGCAAATATTGATAAAATTAACAATATCTAATTCTGTTTGATCAGACAATTAAAACTAGATGCCACACGACACGCTTGATACTTTCTCGTTTTCTGGTAACAAATCAGTCTGTTCAAGCTGTTGATCGCTGCCATCAAATCATTTTTTTTTTTAACATCATTAAACTCTACATTTTCTGTTTCATGAGTAAAATGGTGCGTCACTTGAAGAGGTCAAAATGTGATTGTATTAGCTTTACTGAGGGTTTTATTACCGCATTGGACACTACAGAGAGGGAGGCTCCTGCCTTTAACAGAAGGTTTACTACTTCTGTCCTGTCCTGCAGTGCTGCATAGCTAAGAGGTGTCCAGCCCTAAAACAATAAATATAAAGCAGTATTTAAACACAAACAATTTCTCAGTAAATAACAGATATCTTGTCATTAAATCTTCACAAGCAAAAACACTTTTATATTACAAACATATTTTATTAAAATTCAGTTGTCATGGCTACATAAAAATCATTTTCTTCAGAAATTTTTAAACAATTAACATTTTCTGATTCAGTTCAATCACATGATTAAACCAAGATGTAACACGACATATCTGATATTTTATTTTCTTTGTTTAAGATGACAATCAACTTGAACGGTTCTGTTAGTCAAGAGTTCAATTTTATTGACAAAATTTAAAAAAAAAAATATATTGCAATAAATTCTAATAAAATTCACATTTTCTGTTTCAGTACAATCACACAATTAAAGCAAGATGCAACACGAAACATCTGATATATCATTTTCTGCATTTAAAAATACATTCGTCATTAAGGGCTTGATCTGTTTTACTGACATCTTTATTTATAAGCAATTCAGTTGTCATGAATTCTTAAAAAAAATCAATCTTTGTGGCAAATATTGATAAAATTAACAATTTCTAATTCTGTTTGATCAGGCAATTAAAATTAGATACCACACGAGACGTTTGATATTTTCTCCTTTCCTTGTAACAAATCAGTCTGTTCAAGCTGTTAATGGTTGCCGTTTCAGGAGTTAAATGATGCGTCACTTGAAGAGTTTAATATTTGATTGTCTTAGTTTTACTGAGGGCTTAATTACCTGATTGTTCTCTACAGACAATGAGGCTCCTGCTTTTAATAGATGGTCTACCACCTCTGTCTTGCCCCTGCCTGCTGCCAAGTGAAGAGGTGTGTCCCCCTAAAACAATAAATATAAAACAATATTTAAACACAAGCAATTTCTCAGTAAATAACAGACATTTTTTCATTAAATCTTCACAAGCAACACCACTTTATAATACAAAAGTATTTTATAAAGAATTCAATTGTCATGATTATATAAAAAAATCATTTTTCGTCAGAAATTTTGACAAAATTTACATTTTCTAATTCAGTTCAAGCACGTGATTAAAAGAAGATGCAAAACGACACACCTGATATTTTTTTTCTCTGATAAAGATGACATGCAACTTAAAGCGATCTTTTAATCAAGAATTCAGTTTTATTGTAAAAATTTAGAAAAATCTTTTTTCGTCGGAAATTTGAAAAAAATTAACATTTTCTGATTCAGTTCAATCACACGATTAAACCAAGATGCAACACGACATATCTGATATTTCATTTTCTTTTATCAAGATGACATTCAACTTGAGGGGATTAATTAATCAAGAATTCAATTTTATTGACAAAATTTAAGAAAAAAAAAATTTTTGTCAGAAATTTTTAAACAATTAACATTTTCTGATTCTGTTCAATCACGTGATTAAACCAAGATGCAACACGACATATCTGATATTTCATTTTCTTTGCTTAAGATGACATTCAACTTGAACGGATCTGTTAATCAAGAATTCAATTTTATTGACAAAATGTTAAAACAAAACTTTTTGTAATAAATTCCAATAAAATTCACATTTTCTGGTTCAGTACAATCACACGATTAAAGCAAGATGCAACAAGAAAATCTGATATTTCATTTTCTGCATTTAAAAATACATTCGTCATGAAGGGTTTCATCTGTTTTACTGACATCTTTATTAATAAGCAATTCAGTTGTCATGAATTCATAAAAAAATCAATCTTTGTAGCAATTTTTGATAAAATTAACAATTTCTAATTCTGTTTGATCAGACAATTAAAACTAGATGCCACACGACACGCTTGATACTTTCTCCTTTCCTGGTAACAAATCAGTCTGTTCAAGCTGTTGATGGCTGCCATCAAATAAATTTTTTTTGTAACATCATAAAACCCTTCATTTTCTCTTTCAGGAGTAAAATGGTGCATCACTTGAAGAGGTTAATATGTGATAGTCTTAGTTTTACTGAGGGCTTAATTACCTCATCGGTCACTACAGAGAGGGAGGCTCCTGTCTTTAACAGATGGTCTACTACCTCTGTGTTGCCCCTTTCTGCTGCCAACTGAAGAGGTGTCCTCCCCTAAAACAATAAACACAAAACAATATTTAAACACAAGCAATTTCACAGTAAATAACAGACATTTTTTCATTAAATCTTCACAAGCATCACAGCTTTATATTACAAAAGTCTTTTCTAGAGAATTCAATTTTCATGACTACATAAAATATCTTTTTTCGTCCGAAATTTTGAAAAAATTAACATTTTCTAATTCAGATCAATCACGTGATTAAAACAAGATGCAACACGACACACCTGATAGTTTATTTTCTCTGTTTAAGATGACATTCAACTTAAGGGGATCTCTTAATCAAGAATTCAGTTGTATTGTAAAAATTTAAAAAAATCTTTTTTCGTCAGAAATTTTGAAAAAATTTACATTTTCTGATTCAGTTCAACCACGTGATTAAACCAAGATGCAACACGAAATATCTGATATTTCATTTTCTTTGCTTAAGATGACATTCAACTTGAACGGATCTGTTAATCAAGAATTTAGTTTTATTGTCAAAATTTTAAATAAAACTTTTCTATTGCAAATTCTAATAAAATTCACATTTTCTGTTTCAGTTCAATCACACGATTAAAACAAGATGCAACACGAAAAATTTATTTTCATTTTCTGCATTTAAGAATAAATTCGTCATGAAGGGTGTCATCTGTTTTACTGACATCTTTATTTATAAGCAATTCAGTTGTCATGAATTCATAAAAAAAATCAATCTTTGTAGCAAATATTGATAAAATTAACAATTTCTAATTCTGTTTGATCAGACAATTAAAACTAGATGCCACACGACACGCTTAATACTTTCTCCTTTCTTGGTAACAAATCAGTCTTTTCAAGCTGTTGATGGCTGCCATCAAATCATTTTTTTTGTAACATCATAAAACCCTACATTTTCTCTTTCAGGAGTAAAATGGTGCGTCACTTGTAGAGGTTTATATGTGATTGTCTTAGTTTTACTAAGGGCTTAATTACCTCATTGGTCACTACAGATAGGGAGGCTCCTGCCTTTAACAGATGGTCTACTACCTCTGTGTTGCCCCTTCCTGCTGCCAAGTGAAGAGGTGTCCTCCCCTAAAACAATAAATACAAAACAATATTTAAACACAAGCAATTTCACAGTAAATAACAGAGATTTTGTCATTAAAACTTCACAAGCAACACAGTTTTATATTACAAAAGTCTTTTCTAGAGAATTAAATTTTCATGACTACATAAAATATCTTTTTTCGTCAGAAATTTTCAAAAAAATTAACATTTTCTAATTCAGATCAATCACGTGATTAAAACAAGATGCAACACGACACACCTGATATTTTATTTTCTCTGTTTAAGATGACATTCAACTTGAACGGATCTGTTAATCAAGAATTTAGTTTTATTGTCAAAATTTTAAATAAAACTTTTCTATAGCAAATTCTAATAAAATTCACATTTTCTGTTTCAGTTCAATCACACGATTAAAACAAGATGCAACACTAAAAATTTATTTTCATTTTCTGCATTTAACAATAAATTCGTCATGAAGGGTTTCATCTGTTTTACTGACATCTTTATTTATAAGCAATTCAGTTGTCAGGAATTCATAAAAAAATCAATCTTTGTAGCAAATATTGATAAAATTAACAATTTCTAATTCTGTTTGATCAGACAATTAAAACTAGATGCCACACGACACGCTTGATACTTTTTCCTTTCTTGGTAACAAAGCAGTCTTTTCAAGCTGTTGATGGCTGCCATCAAATCATTTTTTTTTGTAACATCATAAAACCCTACATTTTCTCTTTCAGGAGTAAAATGGTGCGTCACTTGAAGAGGTTAATATGTGATTGTCTTAGTTTTACTGAGGGCTTAATTACCTCATTGGTCACTACAGAGAGGGAGGCTCCTGCCTTTAACAGATAGTCTACTACCTCTGTGTTGCCCCTTCCTGCTGCCAAGTGAAGAGGTGTCCTCCCCTAAAACAATAAATACAAAACAATATTTAAGCACAAGCAATTTCACAGTAAATAACAGAGATTTTGTCATTAAAACTTCACAAGCAACACAGTTTTATATTACAAAAGTCTTTTCTAGAGAATTCAATTTTCATGACTACATAAAATATCTTTTTTCGTCAGAAATTTTGAAAAAATTTACATTTTCTAATTCAGATCAATCACGTGATTAAAACAAGATGCAACACGACACACCTGATATTTTATTTTCTCTGTTTAAGATGACATTCAACTTAAGGGGATCTTTTAATCAAGAATTCAGTTGTATTGTAAAAATTTAAAAAAATCTTTTTTCGTCAGAAATTTTGAAAAAATTAACATTTTCTGATTCAGTTCAATCACGTGATTAAACCAAGATGCAACACGACATATCTGACATTTCATTTTCTTTGCTTAAGATGACATTCAACTTGAACGGATCTGTTAATCAAGAATTTCGTTTTGTTGTCAAAATTTAAAAACAAACATTTTTAGTAATAAATTCTAATAAAATTCACATTTTCTCTTTCAGTTCAATCAAACGATTAAAACAAGATGCAACACGAAAAATTTATTTTCATTTCCTGCATTTAGAAATAAATTCGTCATGAAGGGTTTCATCTGTTTTACTGACATCTTTATTTATAAGCAATTCAGTTGTCATGAATTCATAAAAAAATCAGTCTTTGTAGCAAATATTGATAAAATTAACAATTTCTAATTCTGTTTGATCAGACAATTAAAACTAGATGCCACACGACACGCTTGATACTTTCTCCTTTCCTGGTAACAAATCAGTCTGTTCAAGCTGTTGATGGCTGCCATCAAATCATTTTTTTTGTAACATCATTAAACTCTACATTTTCTGTTTCAGGAGTAAAATGGTGCGTCACTTGAAGAGGTCAATATGTGATTGTCTTAGTTTTACTGAGTGTTTTATTACCTCATTGGACACTACAGAGAGGGAGGCTCCTGCCTTTAACAGAAGGTTTACTATCTCTGTTCTGTCCTGCAGTGCTGCATAGTGAAGAGGTGTCCAGCCCTAAAACAATAAATATGAAACAGTATTTAAACACAAACAATTTCTCAGTAAATAACAGACATCTTGTCATTAAATCTTCACAATCAAAACCACCTTTATATTACAAACATATTTTATGAAAATTCAGTTGTCATGGTTACATAAAAAATCATTTTCGTCAGATATTTTTAAACAATTAACGTTTTCTGATTCAGTTCAATCACATTATTAAGCCAATATGTAACACGACATACCTGATATTTTATTGTCTTTGCTTAAGATGACATTCAACTTGAACGGTTCTGTTAATCAAGAATTTAGTTTTATTGTCAAAATTAAAAAAAAAAAAAACATTTGTAACAAATTCTAATAAAATTCACATTTTCTGTTTCAGTTCAATCATACGATTAAAACAAGATGCAACAAGAAAATCTGATATTTCATTTTCTGCATTTAAAAATACATTCATCATGAAGGGTTTCTTCTGTTTTACTGACATCTTTATTCATAAGAAATTCAGTTGTCTTGAATTCATATAAAAATCAATCTTTGTAGCAAATATTGATAAAATTAACAATTTCTAATTCTGTTTGATTAGACAATTAAAACTAGATGCCACACGAGACGCTTGATACTTTCTCCTTTCCTGGTAACAAATCAGTCTGTTCAAGCTGTTGATGGCTGCCATCAAATCATTCTTTTTTGTAACATCATAAAACTCTACATTTTCTGTTTCAGGAGTAAAATGGTGAGTCACTTGAAGAGGTTAATATGTGATTGTCTTAGTTTTACTGAGTGTTTTATTACCTCATTGGTCACTACAGAGAGGGAGGCTCCTGCCTTTAACAGATGGTCTACTACCTCTCTGTTGCCCCTTCCTGCTGCCAAGTGAAGAGGTGTCTTTCCCTAAAATAATAAATACAAAACAATATTTAAACACAAGCAATTTCACAGTAAATAACAGACATTTTGTCATTAACTCTTCACAAGCAACACAGCTTTATATTACAAAAGTGTTTTATAGAGAATTCAATTTTCATGACTACATAAAAAATCTTTTTTCGTCACAAATTTGGAAAAAATTAACATTTTCTAATTCAGATCATTCATGTGATTAAAACAAAATGCAACACTACACACCTGATATTTTATTTTTTCCGTTTAAGATGACATTCAACTTAACGGGATCTTTTAATCAAGAATTCAGTTTTATTATAAAAATAAATAAAAAACTTTTTCCGTCAAACATTTTGAAAAAAATAACATTTTCTGATTCAGTTCAATTACACGATTAAACCAAGATGCAACACGATATAACTGATATTTATTTTCTTTGATTAAGATGACATTTAACTTGAGGGTATTAATTAATCAAGAATTCAATTTTATTGACTAAATTAAAGAAAAAAAAATTTTCGTCAGAAATATTGAAACAATTAACATAGTGAAGAGGTCTCCCGCGCTAAAACAATAAATATAAAGCAGTATTTAAACACAAACAATTTTCCAGTAAATAACAGACATCTTGTCATTAAATCTTCACAAGCAAAAACACCTTTATATTACAAACATATTTTATAAAAATTCAGTTGTCATGGTTACATAAAAAATCATTTTCTTCAGAAATTTTTAAACAATTAACATTTTCTGATTCAGTTCAATCACATGATTAAACCAAGATGTAACACGACATACCTGATATTTTATTTTCTTTGTTTAAGATGACATTCAACTTGAACGGTTCTGTTAGTCAAGAGTTCAATTTTATTGATAAAATTAAAAAAAAAAACTTTTTTGCAATAAATTCTAATAAAATTCACATTTTATTTCTTTTCTTAAGATGACATTCAACTTGAAAGGATCTGTTAATCAAGAATTCGATTTTATTGACAAAATGTAAAAAAAAAAAACTTTTTGTAAAAAATTCTATTAAAATTAACATTTTCTGTTTCAGTACAATCACACGATTAAAGCAAGATGCAACAAGAAAATCTGATGTTTCATTTACTGCATTTAAAAATACATTCGTTATGAAGGGTTTCATCTGTTTTACTGACATCTTTATTTATAAGCAATTCAGTTGTCATGAATTCATAAAAAATCAATTATTGTAACGGGTTCTCATTATATATCTCTTCAAATCTCTTCTTTTGTGTTGCTAATGTTGTGGTTTTGCAAAGATATCCGTTTTACGTATGTGTATCTACAGAAAAATGGGAAAGTGTTTCCGCTAGTCTGGCGACATCAAACATTTCAAAGTTTGTTTCCATGTCTTTCTCCTTCAAATAAGATCTCAATAAATTCGTTGCAGCTTTGTTTGATCTGATTGTGTTTATATAAACAATATTTTGTCTTTTAGCAGTGATATCCTCTTCTGAATGAGATGCAAATTGCTTCATTTCGGCTTTGTTTGTACTAACTTTGCTCTTGTTTATTTTCTTTGCAAACGATTTGCAAGGTGTCGCTAGTCTTTCAAGTACATTTTATTTTCTATATAACTGTTTACAATTTTTCAATTAAAATGTTTTCTTGCCATGTTTGTTAAAAGATCGGGACGAAATATTGCAATCGCTATAGAGAACCTTTCATAGATGCTTCCTACCAAGTTTCGGTTCATTTGGCCAAGTTGTTTCAGAGGAGAAGAATATTTTTAAATTGACCATTCAGAAACAAGAATTGCCTGTGGCAGCCATGTATGTTAACAGATCAGGACGAAATGTGCAATCTGCATAGTAGACTTGCCATTAGATGCTTTCTACCAAGTTTCCTTTCACTTGGCCAAGCGGTTTCAAAGGAGAAGATTTGTTTAAATCGACCAATCAGAAACAAGAATTGCCTTTGACAGCCATGTTTGTTAATGGATCAGGACAAAATTAGCAATCTTTATAGAGGAACTTCCGTAGATGCTTCCTCCAAAGTGTCGGTTCTTTTGGACAAGCGATTTCAGAGAATATTTTTTAGAACCCGACCAATCAGAAACAAGAATTGCATGTGGCGACCATTGCTTATAAACGGATTGGGACGAAATGTGCAATGTTTATAGCGAATGTTCCATAGATGTTTCCTACTAAGTTTCGGTTCATTTAGCCAAGCGGCTTCAGAAAAGAAAATCGACCAATCAGAACAAAAATTGCCTGTGGTGTCCATGTTTGCTAACGGATCGGGACGAAATGTGCAATTGTTATAGAGAACCTTTCATAGATGCTTTCTACCAAGATTTGATTCACTTCGCAAAGCGGCTTCAGAGGGGAAGATTTTAAAAAATCGACCAATCAAAATCAAGAATTGCCTTTGGCGGTCATGTTTATTAACGGATCTTCATAGGGGAACTTACATAGATGCTTCCTACCAAGATTCAGTTCATTTGGCCAAGCGTTTTCAGAGGAGATTCTTTTTAATCAACCAATCAGAAACAAGAATTGCCTATGGTGGCCATGTTTGTTAACAGATAGGGACGAAATGAGCAATCTTCATAGAGGACATTCCATAGATGCTTCCTACCAAGATTTGGTTTATTTGACCACAGTGGTTTCAGAGGAGAAGATTTTTAAAAATCAACCAATCAAAAACAAGAATTGCCTGTGGCAGCCATGTATGTTTATTAACGGATCGGGACAAAATGTGCTATCTTTATAGAGGACCTTCCATAGATGCTTCCTACCAAGTTGCTGTTCATTTGGCTAAGACGTTTTAGAGCAGAAGATTAAAATGTGAAAAGTTAGCATACGACAGACGACTGACGACAGAAGACCGACGCCAAGTGATGGCAAGGTGAGCTAAAAAAAAATCAGGTTTTCAAGAGTAGCAAGACTCTAATTATCAAGGTAGACAGAAATAATCTTTGAAATTGAATAGATGTCCTTTAGGTCATTAGGGATAAAAAAAAACAAAAAAAAACAGAATAAATCAGATCAGACAGCTTTAAAGAAAACATTTACTATATTTATAACTTTAGAGGGGTTGCAAAACTATGTTTCGATTGATCGCCATTAACTTCTCCCAGAATTGTCCACACTTCGTGGTCTTCCACTACTTCCTGTGAGCTTTCTGAAAGAGATGTCACTTCTCCCTCTAATTTGAAACTAGTAAGAGCTCTGAGGTGTACTTGACCTGTACCTTAAATGATCAACTCTCTCTCTCTCCCTGAGGTGTACTTGACTTGTACCTTAAATGATTAACTCTCTCTCTCTCTGAAATGTACTGGACTTGTATCATGATAATTTTAAACAGGTACGTACTTACATATATATACTTGATGTTCTTTATCTTTTACATGCATACTATTTTAATTTTAATGATATTTAAGTGTGTCCTGTATACTATATTACTTACATAGCAATCCACATCTTGACAGTTGACCTCTGCCCCTTTGTTGATACAATCCAGAAGAGTGTCAACATCTCCACATCGTGCAGCAGCAAGAAACCTCTGAAAAGAAATTGCGCAGAAAAATATAAATAATTGCCAAATTAGTATTAAATAATGATTTTAAATACAAACATGAACAGTCATCTTAAAAATGTATTCTACTGATGATTATTATACAAGTATGACTTTATAAGATTTTACTGATAATTATTATATAAGTATGACTTTATAAGATTCTACTGATAATTATTATATAAGTATGACTTTATGAGATTCTACTGATAATTATTATATAAGTATGACTTTATAAGATTCTACTGATAATTATTATATAAGTATGACTTTATAAGATTCTACTGATAATTATTATATAAGTATGACTTTATGAGATTCTACTGATAATTATTATATAAGTATGACTTTATAAGATTCTACTAATAATTATTATATAAGTATGACTTTATAAGATTCTACTGATAATTATTATATAAGTATATAAGTATGACGTTATGAGATTCTATTGATAATTATTATATAAGTATGACTTTATAAAATTCTACTGATAATTATTATATAAGTATATAAGTATGACTTTATGAGATTCTACTGATAATTATTTTATAAGTATGACTTTATGAGATTCTACTGATAATTATTATATAAGTATGACTTTATGAGATTCTACTGATAATTATTATACATATAAGTATGACTTTATGAGATTCTACTGCTATCATTAAAAGTCCTGGTCATCTTAGAAATCATTGGAAGCTGCCATTAAAATGTCAGTGAAATTGTCAATATATAAATTAATAAAGGATTCATGTAATCAAACATTATCAAAACCGAAATGATATAATCCTGTATATTTGAACTAAAGAAAAACAGAATTAAATTCCACCACAATTTTTGAAAATAAATTTAGAGCAAAGAAACAAAACAGTAATTTTGTATGACCCTTAAATATAAACACTTAGTGAAATGTAGCGATGTGAAATTCCATCACAATTTCAGCTTTGATGATCGTTAAAACAACATCCATCGATGATCAATGATCCATAACAATTAACTTTTCAGACTAGAATTACACTACAAAATATTTCAAGAGTACGTGTACAATTGATAAAGTAGCTAAACATTAAATAACATTTTATCGTGCAAAACTTTAGTAAGAATTTAGACTGCAGACTTTTTCACTGGTAGTGTGTTGACATAGAAAATTTATATTATAAAATTAACCTCTCATTTATTATTTAAAGAAAACCAAAATAGTTTTACTTAATTTCAGAAAGGATCAGAAGTGTTAAATAATTAACTATAATGGATGTGTACATGAAGAATCCCGAGGATTATCAGGGTTAAAAATTAAATATTTGAGATAGTAGTCTTTAGTTTATTAACAAAAATATTTGGACTAGTCTTCCATAATACTGATTAGCCTGTACAAAATACTAGGGGCACCCGGGTGCATTTCCCCTCTCCCCTCCCCACAAAAAAATGTAATTAAATTAAAAATTAGATGCAAAATTCTGGAGTGTAAATGAAGCTTGTACAAAAATACCCCCTGCAATGCCGTCTTTAATATCAGTTACAGAGAGGATCTTCCATAGATGCTCCCAACCAAGTTTTAGTTCATTTGGCTGAGGAGAAGATTAAAATGTGAAATGTTTAACGAGCGACGGACGCCAAGTGATGGCAAAAGCTCACAATCCTGTATTGGATATTACGAGTTTCTTTTTCCGCATTCATGTTCAGTGGAAGGCTTTAGTGCTACGATTCTTTTATATATTTGGGATGCTTGGGTCTTTTTGGGGTTGCTTGGGGTTTTTTTTGGGGGGGGTTCCATAATAATTTTTTTTACTAAAATCTGTACATTTGTTAGTTAAGAAAACATCGAATACTTGTACCATATCCCGGCCTCGTTAGCGTTAGTAAAAACGATGTAATATACTACTATTAGTATTTGTTCGACAAAAACATGAAGATTTGTATACAGAACTCTACACTTTCATGTGAAGAGACAGTAAAACTTTTAGGAATTGAAATAGATTATCAATTAAATTTTGACATTCATATCAGTTCAATCTGTAGGAAGGCATCACAGCAACTGAATATACTTAAACGTTTGGGCCGATATTTAGACAGATTAAGCAAATTAACTATATTCCACACTTTCATTCTCAGTAACTTTATCTTCTGCCCTTTGGCTTGGCATTTTTGTACCGATAAAAATTCAAAAAAATGAGAGAAAGTGCAGGAAAGAGCACTTCGCTTTGTATATGATGACTACACCAATTCATATATCAACCTTCTTGAAAAAGCTCTAGTGCCCTCCTTACAGATCAGACGTATTAGGACAATGGCCCTGGAGACATATAAAATCGTTAACAAATTAGCTCCTGTATGCCTTCATCATTTGGTTAATGTGAAGAATTCTAAATATGCTTTCAGGTATTCGAACATATTAGATGTACCTCAAGTTAGAACTACAAGGCATGGCAAAAAATCATTCATGTTTGCAGCTGCAACTCTGTGGAACGACCTTCCGAACCATTTCAGAACTGAAAACAGTTTCAACCACTTTAAAAGTTTGATTCAGTTCTGGAATGGCTCAGTATGTCGTTGTTCTGCATGCATATAACATATTCAGCTTTCTGTTTTATTTCTAGTGCTTTTTCCAAGTTTTAATGCTGCTTAGTTATTTTATGCTTGCTTGATATTGCTTCAGCATGTTTTAGTATGTCTTTTATTTTTGTGCTTTTTATGTTGCATTTGCTAACTGTATGTGCTTTATATGTGTGTGTATGTGATTATGTTAATATGTGTATGTATCTTGTGCTACTATATATGTATATTCGGTAAAAAGCTCCTGAGAGCTTGTGTTTATTGTTATTCAAAAACCGAATTCAAATAAAGTTTTCTTACTCTTATTATTCTTATTCTATTCGTAAGTACATAGCAGTTAATACATATTTATCTTTGTGGAAATAACTTCGTGGAAACGATATTTTTCCACAATATATTTACATAAACGTTATGCAAATTACCAAAGGCTGTATTATTGAATTCCGTTCCCACGAACAATTTTGGCAGTTAGTATATAAAGAAAATGTTAGGTGTACTCGATCAATACGACGTTCGTTGCAAGGTGTAATACGACAAAACTTCGTGATTTGGATGTTATAGTCCCCCGCCCATCCACCCAGATAAACGACAACAGAATTTCAACTACTCGTATATATTTTGCATTTTTTTAGGTAGAAATGACAGACTGAATGAATTTGTTATGTTGATATATGTTTATAATAAATGCTATGCGATCTTGTAGCGAACGCACAATCCTACATTGTGTCGAGTCTTATTTATATTACATTATTTTATTTTAATAAAACAAATTCTTAGGAGGGAAACGAGGGAGTATATAGGAGTTTTGACGAGTTGTACTTACCTGTTTCGCAGCGGGTGGAAAAGAATTATACATTCTCCGACAATATACGTATATTGTATCTATCGTGGTATGTCAAAAGCCCCAAAGAAACTGTCAAATTGTCTAAAAAGAGCAGAAACAAGCGTCGTTCTTATCGTTTTTGATTATGTCCTCTGTGAAGTCCGCGCTTATAAGCATAAATGCTGTTGCTGTTTCTTACCGTCGCTCAACATGAATCAGGTACCAGAATACTATATCTTTGATCATCAATGGTCAATAACTGTATCCAGTCAATGCAACTGCTCAAAGAGAACAAGTGCAGGATAAAAAAAAACATTAACGGGACGGCGAAGAAATACTGTTAAAACATCTTATGTTTCAATTTTGCGATTACCCTCATTTTATTTGTATTAGCTGCAGACAATTTGATTGGTACATTTATATTATATTGTAAAATTTAAGAATGTCGTTTGACAGTAGAAACAATCAAATGGCGTCAAGCTTCCAGTATTCATCTCTACTGTATATGCAAGTAAAACAAAACTAGAATTTCATAGCAAAATGTACAATCAAAATATTAAACACCGTACGTATGCCATGTGCTGGACCGGTTTTTGTAATATATACTGTACAAACAAACAGTTTCATACTAAAGGTTCATTGCAACACTTATCAAACTCAAAGGGTACACTCGATGTGGCTATTTTTTTTAAGTGAGTGAGTGGGTAAGTGATAGTTGCTTAATGCCAATTCAGCAATTTTTCAGCTAAATCACGCTGAGAACAAGTTAATTTTCAATGAGATGATGATGACGTCTGCTTTGCTCTAGTCCAACACGCTGAGTTGAATTTTTACAGTCCTAGCTCACTGAAACAACAGTCCGCAGTTAGATATGTCGCTCCACTCGGACACATCATTCTGATTCAGAGTCAAACAGTCTTTGCTCTTACTTCTTAATGCTGCGTCCTTAGCGGAGAAGCAACAAATACCAATTGTATATCCTTTGGTTTGACCCGACCGGGACTCGAAACTACATTCAATCGCACTCGATGCGAGCACGCTAACCATTACGCTACCGATGCGGTTTCCAATTTTTATTTTATTTTATCTTTTTCTTTATCAAAGTTTCTTAGTGTTCTTTAATATATTATTATTAGGAACCCGCGTGGCTCAATGAGTTAGATCGCTGGATCTAACAACTCATACAAACCAATCACCAATACGGCGTGGGTTCGCGCCCGGCTTTGTAAATTACAAAAAAGGTGCACTCGACTCGCAGCCGCAAGTGATACAGTTTACCAGTTGCTTGCCCATGGTCGGTGGTTCTCTCCGGGTACTCAGGCTTCCTCCACCACTAAAACTGGTCGCCATGATATAGCTGAAATATTGTTGAAAGTCGTGCTAAAACACAAAAAATCAATCAAAATCAATCAATATATTATTTGAAAACAAAAATTAATCCAAAACAATAAGAGTTACTTGATATCTATATAAGATGATGTCTTCACATAGACATCTTACACGTCTAATATGATGTTAATGGAATAGGCTATGTACTCGCGGCATATATATATTTTTTTAAATTAAGTATCGTTATTATAAACAAATCTCTGAAAATTTATCCGGAGCTTTCGGCCGTACAACCCGGCCTTATTCAGCGGAACTTTATTATGCTATGGTACATTTGAATTTATCATAATGGATAACGTCACAAAGTAAATAAAATAAAAATTGTATTTAATCCATGGTGTTTGAATGTTCGCAGTTTATTCATCCACAGTTTTTCGATTGTCTCTCGGTAAGAATTATCGGCGAAATTTTTTTCTAAAGCCACAATTTCATAATCATTCACGGAATGTTCAGTGGGATTAAAATGAATTGTTATTGGATCAGGTTTCTGCCTTTTGATTAGTGATACATTTAACAAATGTCTTTGGTACAGGGTGTCCCCGGTTTCTGCGACGTAAATAAATTTGTCACAATGTTTACAAAATAAAGCGTAAACCACATTTGCCGTTATACAATTAATATATTTTTTTACGCTAAATGTTTTTCCTTCAAACTTGGTGAATGTATGGGTGTTACGAACATACGGACAAATAGCACAGTTCCTACTGCAAGGTTCACACTTATGTTCCTGTTTAAAAAAAACATAGAATTATGCTTTTTGTGAACTAAAATATCTTTTAAATTCTTATCTCGTCTGAATGCTAAACTTGGTGGTTTTATGAACACTTTTTTCATTTTCTCCGACTTGTGCAATACTGTCATTTTCTTTTTTATGATTTCACGGACGTGCGGTAAACCTTTCGAATAAGTTAACACAAGCGGTACTGATCTGTTTTAGATTTATCAGTTCTGTACTGAAGTAAATTATTTCTGTCAAGTTTGTCAACCTTCATTAATTCATTATCAATCGATCTTTTTGTGTATCACCATTTGCAAAGATTCTTCTTCATTTCATTTTTCTGTATCTTGCATGCAGATTCCTCAGAACAAATTCGTTTTATCTGAACTCCTAACCCGTATGGTATTGAACTTTTCATATATTCTGGATGAGATGACTTTGAGTGTAAGTATATATGTTTTGCCGTCGGTTTTGTGTACAAATCTGTCTTTATTCTGCCGTGTTCAATTATTGTTAAAACGTTCAAAAATTATAATTTATCGGTTGATTATCGTAAATCAACTTGACTGCGGGGATGTATTGAATTTGCCACTCTATGAAAATCTTTAAGTGAATCTAAACCATCACTCCATAAAGCCCATACATCGTCTACAAATCTAAAATAGGTCATGGGCTTTGTCTTTGAATTTTCTAACAATGTTTTTTTCCCATGATCCTAAATAAACGAAGTCATAGTTCATCCCTGAATGTGAACCAATCGCTGTTCCCTCTGTTTGGACATAATGTTTCCCGTTAAAAGAAAAGTTATCTATATATATATATAGCGTTATTTAATCTAAAAATGTGGAAAAGATACCTCAGAACTTGAAAGTTTTTCCACTTCTGAAACAATTCTCAGGATTTAAAATACAACTTAGGAGCATATAAACAGCGAGACTTCTTACTTTTCATCACACACTCTTAGAATATTGCAATAATCCAACTACATAGCAAATAAAGAAAACATTACAAGTTCTAAAAAAAATCATGACCATTCTGTCGAAGGTGACTTTAGCGAATGCCAATTCTGCACAAACCGTTTTGTATTTCTTTCTTTTAATGTTATGCAGGGCATCCACATATAAAATATTTTGACTATATGCTGTTGGGGTTTTTTTTCTCACAATTTTTATTCATTTAAGACAAATTTGTGATTTTTCTTTTTATCAATTTGCACGTCGAACACACCCTTATCAAGTATTATAATGAACCTTAAGTCTGATATTGAGCTTTTTAACGATATTCTTTTAATTTTGTACATTGACAAAACCAGGTCTACTTAAATACAATTTTTGGGACTCAACCGGAAAGTAATGGTTGACAAAGCCGGAACGAATGTACGTAAATAAGCATTGTGTTTTTCACTGTAGTAAGTCTAAAACTATTCATGGTAGCACGCCAGTGCACATTTTCATTTATCTAAGCATTACAAAGGATTTGTGTACTTTAATTACACATATTATAATATACTGCTTTTTATAGCTTTATTTGATGATTTCAAGCTCATTATTAGCATTTATCATTGTTTATGTCCATCATTTTATCCATATCTGAGTAATCGATGAAGGTAACCACAGAAGCATATAGGTAAAAGCAAACAAAGATAATCGACCGATAACGACATCTTCTGGATTCAAGATATAGTAATACTATATGATCATAATACTTACTTTTTGTCGTCGCCTGCATGTCAATCATGCCTAAGTGACTTGTACCGGAAGCTGACGGAACATTCTCGACCGGAGCTCTTTGACGACAGTGATATAGTACAGGTACAATAACTAGAATGAGGAGAACCCATACATGTACATGTAAGTTGTTAATCCAAGTTTGACATTTGTTCACTTTCTATGCTGGTCCTTTTTGGCTCTTTTTGACTTTTTATTTTTTATCTCGGAATCATAAGAACTACAGGTAGGTCTGAAGGGAAAAACCTTAGCAGTATCAAATTCGAAATTAAATACATAATTTTGGGCGTTAACCCCTTAGCCCTCTTGTATATTTGAAATGACAAAAATTACAACAAATTTGCTGAAATACTTTAAGAGAAGATCTTATCAGAGGAATCAAACTGCATAAAAACAAAGTACAGAACACAAACTGCACACAAAAAAGCCTTCAAATATTAATATTTTTTTTTTTAGAAATTGTTCAGTTTTAGCTTCCTTTTACCCTTTCTATCTCGGAAAAAATAAAGAGTTTCAAAATGTATGCAAGAAATTTCACCAGGAATTGAAAGAAGACTACACAATCTGCAGAAAAAACAAAAACTTGTGGATGGTGTCTAGACATGCATTGAATTAGCAGATGAGTAGGAATGGACCGGAAAGTGGGGGACAAGTTATGAGGGTGGACCAGCAAAAAGTGGTCAGTTTTCAAAACTGATAAGCAAAAAAAAATGAAATGATAAAAAAAAACCAATGTCATTTGGATGAATATGTTATGCTTCTATGCTAAAAATCCAGCTTTTTAAATTTTGACAAAGGGAAGCGGTCACCTTCCGCTTGCCACCGGCTCCTATGCCCCATGATAAGAAAAGATAGTTCAAGGACTGGGAGCTATAAGGGGAAAAATCGGCCCCACCTCAGATGTCGATAAATTGTTCTCCAAAATGTATTCACAATATGTGCTTTTCAGAAATAAACACAGCTAGTTAATATATGTATCTAATTCCTCACAGCGGATTGACAAAGTCAGGTAATGAAAAGCACTGAACGTCATTTTTTTCAGAATACAGATCGTACGTATCATTGTATTATAAAGCATATTTTTAAAAAACAAAAACAAAAGCAAAGCATAATAAAACTCAATAAACAAAGCATAAATCTGACTTAATATGCAATGTGGATTGATTTCAGGAATAAAAACATGTTCCGAAGCTGTATTATGAAATTAAAGTGAACGAATAGTAATGGCGCAACGTCACCCATTTTCGACGGTCTCCTGGTTTCGACAGTTTGTTTCACGTGATAAAATCTCTCATTATTTTGATCGCTTCATTTGTCAGAGGTTATATTATGATGCTGAAATTGCATGAATGATCTCAAGAAGTTTGATCTAAACATGTCATCTTTAAATGTACGAACTAGGGTACCACATCTATTATTTCACGTTCAAATTGTAGTTTTTCGTAATTCATTTTTTCGTCACCTTAACACAGCTTTCATCATTTAAAAAATATATCTCATACAGACCAATTTTGGTTGCATCGTCTGCTATGACATTGATAATGTACATATTGAGGTCATATCAATTCAGAAACTCATTAACATTGATCGTCGAAAACTGGTCGAAATTTTGGTATTAATCTTAAAGGAAGTAAATAATAGGTCTATTTGGACAATAGAACTTTGTCATATTTGAATTTTTTTTAAACACTTTTTTAACCGTACTTTGTTCTTAACGACAACCAATGCGATGATATATTCCAGTACATTTTTACGGACCACCATCACAAATCTATAAACAAAAAATACCAAGGTGCGGGTTGAGAGAAGTCCAATATTTAAAGATCACTTTTTTATGATATGGAAATATTTTGGGAAATGGTGTGAAGCAAAATGTTTAATGTGTAACTATTTTAGCTAAGAACCTGTGATAATTATTTTAGCTTTTTTGATAAACTGATAACAAGCCTTGGAATCAGATATCCCATGGAAAGTGGTTGTCGATAGATAATTGTTTTACAATCAAATATTTCATATATATTTATGATGAGAACAAGCTTACAACCATATGATTAATCGTGTAGGTAAAATGTGTGTCGCTGACATGAGTCTATGTATGATTGTTTTGATTGTCACTAGAAAAAGAGGAGATGGTAGATATCATTTTGCTTTGTGACAAACCAACAACAACACTCCTAATAAACTGTTGCTATCAGAATCTGCTGTAGGTTGTCTTTTACGTGTAAGGAGTGTGTCCTTTACATCCCACGCTAAGGGATGTATTACATTTGTTCCTCATAGCTCTATGGTGTCCCTTTCACATCAAGTTGTCGTTTTCCTAGAGGAAGCCATTTGTTATTTTATTTATGCCAAATTCGCAGTCATGTTAGGATTCTAATAATAATAGGTTATTGTGCATTATTATACAGCTATAATTTTAATCCAATCAAAAACACTCATTTAAGACATGTGACCGTATGCTATGTTTCTCGTATTGTACAACCGGAAGCCGTATTTTTTCCGTATTGGACATCCAATGCGGTTTTTTTTCGCATTGTACATTATGTAAGGGAAATAACTCGTTGGTTTTTGTCGTCTGCTAGTAAATTATTTTTAATTGTATTCTACATTCAAATTAACTTGTTCGATATTTAACAGTTTCGGAGAAAAGAAAGTTGCTTAGAATAATTGTTGATCAGTCATTTTGCTGCTTTAAATTCATTTTTAGAGTTTACGAGATCTGTATTGATACAGAACATTTTTTTTGTTTTAATATTTCTGATTTGAATTTTCGCACAATTAAATAATTTTGTCAGACTTGGGAGAAAAAAAATAATCTGACTAAGGAAAATCAAGCAGTATAATAGTTATGTAAAACTGGATATTGAATGGAATATTTCTGATTTCATATGTAAAGGAAAATAAATGATTTCTTTCTCCCAAAACTTGTCTGTCCCATGGTAAAACAATAGCCCCTTTTAGTCTTATTTATGCATTATCGGTGACGCCGCCCGACAATTGATCGATTGTCGTGCACAAATCGTGCGATTTTCGCTTTCTATTGTTTTTATTAAATAAGAGAAATGTCTTAGAAAAATCTACTGTATACTAGTTTAACCCCGTCACTTTTTATTGAAGTACCTGAACTAAGCCAGGAGGGGTCATTTATATGTGTTTTAGGGATTTCGAATTTACATATTTCTACCATTTTTCTATTGAATGTTGGAACTGTTCCGACAGTGCGATATATATTTTTTTCATTTTATTATAGGTTATGAAAAAAAACAGCTGAGTTGCAATTGTTAAAAAAAAATATGGTTGTGATCGTCTTCCATAATTAAAATCGTCAAAATGAAATACAACCGAATTAATATCAAATGGTGACTTGTTTCAACCTCATTTAAAATATACCTTGACATTCTTTCAGACTTGTACATCATGTTCACGATCTTTTATTACAACATTATTTCACTCAAGTGTACATTTTTTTCCTGTTCTAGTTAAAGGACTTTATCAAACAGAATCATACAGTTTACATGTAATGCAGCTAATATGCATTTAAGAGCCCCAGCTTTATACTGCTCATGCTCAGCAACGGACCACCTTCGTCAATTGTTTTAGCTCATCGATGATCATGAGATTCACTAAAATTAATAGCACTGTCTGTGCAATATTTTTTTATTTATTTATTTATTTATTTATTTATTTATTTATGCTTTGGTGTCAGTGTTTCAACTGTTGACATATTCTTAAATTCAACATGGGTAGACTTAATTACCTTTCATCTTAACTGAACTTGAGCCGTCGTGGTCGTATGGTAGTTGAATTTACAACTACCTGTGCAATCGTTGCCTATCACCGCTATTAAATGCTGGAACTGTTCAGACAGTGTGCTATATATTTGTTCATTTTATCATAGGCTATGAAAAAAACCCAGCTGAGTTGCAATTGTTAAAACAAATATGGTTGTGATCGTCTTCGTAATTCAAATCGTCAAAATGAAACACAATCGAATTAATATCAAATGGTGACCTGTTTCAACCTCATTTAAAATATACCTTGACATTCTTTAAGACTTTTACATCACGTTCACGATCTTTATTAGAACACTTTCACTCAAGTGTTCATTTTTTTCCTTTTCTAGTTAAAGGACTTTATCAAACAGAATCATACAGTTACATGTAATGCAGTTAATACGCATTTAAACCACAGAAGAATATTTCTATGTTCCACATCTTGTGGTGTGGGGTCGCTATTGTGCATGCGAAATATTAATTGTAAACCCAATTGATTGGCTGTTTGCTGCCTGTCTAGAATATATAATTTTTTCCTCGATCGACAGTTCAGAAGCTAGAATATTGTCTGTCAATCATGCAAACAATAACTTATGCACATGACAGAACGCATTTTCAATGCACTACATACACAAAATGTTTATCCATCATTTGTCCATTGGAGGTTGATTTAAGAGAATGGAACTGATAGAAGTTAAAAAAATTAATTTGTGCGCAAAAGGGGAAACTTTATATAATTTATGATAATGTGATGTGAATTTTAGTGATCCTCAGATTCAAATCCATTCATCTACTTTTCTACACTTTTATGCATATTATACATATGTATACCCGTTATTTCAAGTGATAGTAATGTTATTTTAAAATATTTCCACTTTGTTTTACTTGTCGTTTTCTTTTAAGAACCCAGCTTTATACTGCTTATGGTCAGCAACGGACCACCTTCGTCAATTGTTTTAGCTCATCGATGATCATGAGATTCACTAAGATATTTTCAGGATTTACATGATACTTGATGTACTGGATAATTTCGCTTTCTAGACTAACATATGCGCCAGGGATATTTCCCGAAATTCTTTCAAAATGATATAAACTGTTAATATCTTCCTGGCATTGATGAAACCAGATATGTTCGTGGTAGCCCCTCACAAAATGCTATCAGTTCCCTATAAGTGCTCTCGCTAACATTAATTTTTTCCAAAATAAATAACAAATCTTTAATTTTATTTCTTTCTTCTTCAGACAAATCTTGGTATGAAGATTTGCTGGACTCTACAAACCAAAGCGCAGTTTCAGCCTTCGGTTTAAATTCTTTTATTTTCCTTGATTTGTTATTTTCGGTAATTTCCGAAAACTCTTTTTCACTATTCGCGGTTCAAATTTTTTTATCTATTGATTTTACATAATATATAAGGCGACTGTTCGTATCTTTCAGACTGTCAAGTTGATATGACAGATTCCGGTTTTTTGCTAGAAAATCCCCCTTAAGACATATTTCTTCCTGTAAATTAATATGTAAATCAGAACATTTTTTTTTCAAATTCTATGTTGTCGTTTTCAAACTTTTTTAAACTAAAATTTAATTGTTTTACATTTTCTATCTCACCTGAGAATATTGCGATCTTATGCACATTATTATCAAAACCAATTCGCTTCCTCCCTGTCAATTTTCTATTTGATAACAAAACTTTAATAGTCCTACTTCAAAGTCTGTTTTCAAGTCTATCTGTGAATTTTAACTGAAATGACTGTAATTGGGAATTTAAAATATCTATATATTTAAAATCGGGGTATTTGACCTTTGGTTTGGAGAGCACCTTGAAAAAGGAGCTTGTAATTGAAAATGTGAGAGCTATCTGTTGTATTGTGCCCAAAATATATCTACTCCTTTTGGATCAAACTATGTTGCTTCAATTTAGAAGTAGCATCGATAGACCATTAAACCTACCTCAGTATCTCGGTAGTAATAACTATTTCAGTATCCCGGAAGAAAATATATAATCAATAATTGAGGGCTTATGAAAAAAAACTATTTTGGATGAAGTGGTGTTTATTTTATTTTTATCTTACATTTGTATATAACAGTTACGTGCCGACATACCATCGTTTTTTACGGCAAAGATTGCTTCTCAAATATCAAAACGTCATCTAAGCGCTTGGAATAATTGAACATTTTCCCGTCGTTTTTCAAGAAATTTAACACCTCGTGCATCAAAAAAATACTTTAACAGTATTTGTGTTTTATTTATTTTAATAATCTGGTAAAATATTTTTCTGGTGCACGACTGTGGAGATGCTTAATTTCTTCGAAAACCGTCAATAAAATAAAACACATCAAATTTTAGTCACGAAATACGGAATACAAATAACGCTCATGACGTCGCAATGACGTCAAATACGTATCGATTTTGTTGGAAACAAGTTTTAACATCAAAAGTATGATGTCGTCTATAACATAAAACACATCAAATTTTAATCAAGTATTCTCTAAGATAATGGTTCATTAAATATGGGGCCATATATGGCACTTACAGTCCCCAGTTCTTTTTATGGCATTGACGCCGGATTGCATGCACTGAGATTTTCTCCTGGTTTCAATGTACACAAACTGTATTTAAAATAAATACAATTCTTTACAGAAACATAAGTTATTTACTGATGAATTTCATTACTTGAAATGAATCATGAAATGTACAGAGATTGTTCATTGATTTTGTCTGTTTATATAATTATGAGTTTTTACTTTCCCTTTGTAAGATTGTTCGGAGTTCGGTAATTTTTTTATTACCCTTATCAGAAGAGTGAAAATATTGATTTTAAGGGTCTGGCTGAGGTTATGAATAAATTAATATTTAACAACCTCCACAATCCCCCACCAACAAAATATTTTGATATAATCATTAAACCTCTATGCTCAAAACAACTGCTCAATTTGGTGCTGGTGGAAGACTGTGGAGGTATATATAATTGTTAAAATGTACATTAAATATATTGTTTATTGTCCATTTTTAGCATTATCCGTCTAATTATGATTTCATTATGACGTCATAACGCACTCAATTTCGCGGAAAGAATTTTTTTTTTTAAATTTGTTTATATAACAATTAAATTAGTAAATTGTTTTTATTCTATGTCAAGCATTGTTTTTTAATATAATGTGGGGCCAATTTTGCACCTTAACGCCTCCCCCTCTTTGATAATTTTTCATTTTTATGCAATTTTTGCATTTATTATTTCTTTAGCTAAGATAATAAGACAAACACTTTCTATGATGTGCTGCATTGAACAAGGAACATAATACATTAGTCTTTGTCTTACTTCTGTTAATTATTTCTATCAGTACCCATTTATTTATTAATTTTACTACCCAAAAAGGAAAAAAGGAATTATACAAAATATCTATAGATACATTGTGAAAAATATAAAGAAAATAAGATTTTTTTTAAGTAGTAAGAGAAGAGAATATTTGGCCACAGGTACTCAGGGACAGAATAGCTCCACCTTTATTACAACACTACGAAAAAAAATATCATATCGTATCCTTCAGCTATTGTTTTCAGCTTAAGCATTCTTTAATTTGATATGCATGCATATCATAGCAAACTGACGAAAAAATCCATTTTCGATTTAGTTTTACATTGCATTTGTATGACAGTGGTTCCGTGTACAAAGGTTTTGTAAGGTTATCCGTCAGTCTGCTGCTGATCCTGAAAAATATTTGAATACTACCAACATCTGCCGAAAATGGTTTAGAATAGTAAGACACACTGGATTTTATTTCTTTACTATTTATTATGCCGTTCATACTACATATATATCTGCTATTATTTATCAATCTCCAAGTCTTTCTAAGATAAATGCTATAAAATTATAAATCAACTCGTTGTTGAAACTTTAAAAGGTAATAACATTACACTAAGAAGGAATACATTCTCTGCATAATTTTGTTACAGATAATTTTAAAGAGTATGATTTAGATACTGAGTATTGCCTTAATATAGATAAATAGTTTGTATGTGAAAGCAGAGACATGGTGTCTGATGGAATTCGGTGCCTACATCATTCTTTTGAAATTAACAATTATTTTGTTCACTTGGAGCTAGCATAATATTGGCCAAAATACACATACTTTAAAATGTCGAAATAAAGATTATCAGTATTGCGGTCTTATATATGAGCACACTGGGCAGTTGCCCGGTGGTCCCACGAGCAAATGAACCCCATACTAATCTATGTATGTTGTACACAGGATGATTTTTAATCCTTAAACACTGATTTTGTTGGAAGTACCAATACAAGAAATATATGTTTAATTTTATCGACCATTTACAGTTTTATTTCTGTGAGTGCTTGTATAGATATGGGCCTTAGTGCACTGCTTTGAATGGGGCCTACATTGCTGATAAGACGGCCCTGGCCGTACGTCATTCATCATTTACACTTCATGGACATGTATCGGCTGCACAAAGCATGGTATAGGCCAACAATGCTTATGTATGTTGGTTGTATTAATTCATATTTTCGTAATAAAGCTCTTTCTACAAACACCAGCGTCTACTACCCCCTTTATAATGGTTGATACCACCCGCGTACTAGTACGAGTTAGCCTTCAATGTTTGCATTGTCTCTATAGTCCAACAATAAAAGATTCCATACATTTTTCTCGTATAACTTTCCAGTGGATGTCATAGGAGATATAAAGATATTTTAGTATCATTTAATTTCAAATACTTCCGTCCTCTCTATAGGCCGTGCCTACTCATATTATTTCATTCATGTTTGACCGTCTAATCACATACAAGTCGAGAAGACTGATAGATACATGTACATGTACATTGACCATTCACACAATAACTCTCAACTATAAATAAATATGAACAACTCTCGTGCAATAAATACATATCACGGCCCCCAATCGCTCTAAATCATATCCAAATGATATGAGTAAGTATTACATTGATGGTTTTATGCAGTATTATAAAATCATGTAATTAGTTTTTTGTGATAAATCGTCATATTGCACGGCATGATTTCATATTGAACGATCTATTTAGCGGTGGGCGAAATCCCGGCAAAATCTTAAAATGTACTAGCCAAACGTTTTCTACGTCCATTGCAATGATGTCACACACACACACAAACAGAGAGTGACACAGAAGTTTTACAAACGCAAGTAAATCGAATTAGTAATATTTATAGATTGATACATGACCTTTTTCATATTGCTCTTGTTATCAGCTCGAGAACTTGATTTCGGCCCCGATGGCTTTATCCCGAGGGACGATATCAGCCGAGAGCTGATGACAAGGGCAATATGAAAAAGGCCATGTATTAATCTATTTATCACATATTTGGCCAGGGGAGATAACATGTTATTGCCCTCGTAAAATGTTATTGCCTAGGAGGAAAATAACACGCCGCAAATTATGCTTTTATTACACATTCAAATTCGGCGTTATTTCAATAAAATATGTGATAAAAATTTACACACATCAAATTACTAATATAAATTTGTACACACTGAATTAGTACAAATATCTATGATATTAAATGGATCAGCTCATGTGTTTTGAAAAAAAACTAACAAACAATCCCTAAAAAATGCTCCAGGTACACAGCAAAAACTGGGAATGTTATATAGGATTAAACACTGTTTTTTAGGAAATTATGCATGCATAAACTCCGAAGGACTTTATGTAAAGTTTATAAGTGCGCTGCCGGAGTTTTTACATACATAATTGCCTAAAAACACAGTGCTTAATCCTTATAATTCTTATTCTTGGGTATCGTGTTTGTTTTCGACGCCGTAACGCTACAAACAAATGGAGGCCGGCAAACGGAAATATTGATTTATAGATTCCTTTCGGATGACGTAGAATAAGTGACGATATCCAATCGAATTACGAGTTATTGATAAATTCTAGTAAGAATAGAATTATAATATAATAAAACAATTACAGCACCTCATTTTGATCAATATGATGTGTTATGGAGCACTGAAAAGCAATTGCTTTTCAGTGCTCCATAGCACATCATATCGCACTCAATGAAGTGCAATAATTGCATAAGAGGAACTTCCGGATATGACGAGGAGGACCTAAGGCAGGATCATACAAAAAGGTAAGTCGAGTATATTTTGCAAAATAAACTTTTTTTCTAAAAATCAAAGATGTCATTCGACCCTTATATAATTTGTCTTTATCTACTGAAAGTTTGTTGGTTGTCTTTTACGTTAATTCGTCGGTAGAACTTTTCTCCCGCAAACATCCATTGGGTTCTGAAATTTTTTATTGAATCCACGATATATTTCTCATATAAAACACGCTTTCCTGTCATTTCTTTAGCTGGATAGACTGAAAATCACCCCTAGTTTTATCACGCCCTCCACAATAAACAGAATTGCTCCTTTCCTGAAAACACGGCACATTATTGACATCATATGCTTTAGATGTGCTAACTGTGACTTGGAGGAACTTGATGTGCTTTGGAGGAACTCAAAATGTCTGTAATGATATCACTTTCTGCATATAATATAAAAAAAACGTCAATCCTTCATCAAGAAAGCTTTTAAGATATAACTAAAAAATATAAATATTTCTGTATACTTGTTTTGCCTTGTTAATAAGTACCAGTCTGTACTAAATTTTATATAACCGGGTCAAAGACTTCTGAATGCCACTGAAAATGTACGGAAAGTAGGATAGGGGCAAAACATTTATTATTTTGTAGTACATGTATATCCAACTGTAACTATGAGATAGGAATAACAACAAGATATAGTTTATTCAACAATGTTTGTTACAATTGATCTTCAAAGTCCAAGCTCCTTTGAAGTTACTCTGTGATTATATTGCTATATTGTACGAATTGTCTAAAAATCAAAAAATTCCCCTCTTTATCATGATGATGTTGAGCTATTAAGAATGTTTTCTGAAAGTTTACTAGAAAACTCATGAAATGTTAAAATGTATAACGAAATCAAAAAATGATAAGGCGTCTGGGGACGATATGGAAAGAAATGAAGTCATAAAATCAACTTCAGACGTGTATTTATCATTATACCGTGATCTATTTAATCTTATTTTTATATCTGGTATAGTTCCCGATACTTGGCTCGCAGTAAATTGATCCATTTTATAAAAACAAAGGAGCAAAACCTGATCCCAAAAACTTTCGTCCTATTACTATTTTGAGTTGTTTTGGTAAATTATTTAGATCAATTATGAATAATAGATTGAAAACTTTTTCTGACGAATTTCTCCTCTTAAATGAAAACCCGACAGGATTTAGGAAAAATATATAATGCTAGACAACATTTTTGTTATGTATATGACCGCTTTGAGCTATTAAACCTGAAGAAAAAGAAACTTTTCTGTGCATTTATAGACGTTGGAAAGGTGTTCGATACTGTGTGGCGTGATGGCTTGTGGTACAAGTTATTTATGCGTAATAATAAGGGTAAAATGTACCATGTAATTTTAAACTTGTATAATAATATACAATAAAGAATTGTTTATAAAGATTATGTTTCAAATGTCTTCCCATGTTTAAAAGGCGTTAGACAAGGTAAACATGTATCTATTTCCTTTTTTGTGCGCACTATATCTAAATAATTGAGAGACTTTTTTGACGATCAGAAATGTACAAGGCGCTAAAAGCATTTCCAAAGGGAAGAAACATTTGGCGTGCCTGAAAGAGGCGTTAATAACACAAATTCTAACCCTTAATAATTATATTTTTTGTGAGTTTTCCTTCTTTATGGTTAATTGTAAAAAAAAAAATCCAACAATTTGTAAATTTCTGAAGATATCATCATGTGGAGGTTTTCCAACTTACAAAGTACAATTCATAGAGTAAAAGAAAACATATAAAACAAGGGGTATGGAAAATGTATGATTCCATAGCTCAAAATCCTGGATTTATCTCTGATGAATTTTACCATTTTCATAAAAAAAAATCAACGAGAACATGTATTGTTCAATGAAAGTTTAAACTTCAAATTAGCTTACCTTATTCATTTCCTCTTGCGTTGCCATTGTAGTATTTTATTCTGTTAAATACTCATTCATATGTTAATGTGACATAATAAACAGGGACGTAATTCTGCCTTGTCTGGAAGAGTCAAACAGCACACATTTTGCCTCGTACAGGAAAAGTCAAAAAGCACAAAATCTGCCGTGATTTCTCCTTCATGGCAAAATAGAATGACAATATTCTGCCACGTACGAAAAAGTAACATATCATAAATTCTGCCTTGAATCGAAAGCATTAAATCAGAGATTTTTCCTTGCTTGGAAAAATAGGATAACATAAATTATATGGAAAATGAAACTAGTGCACATTTCTTTCTTGCATATAAAACAAAGCAACAACAATTTTTCCTTGCTTAGAAAAAATAAAATATTAAAAATCTCCCTAATACAATTACTATGTATGTTGGAGACGAACTGCAGCGTAAATGAGCCAATGGTCCTATTCAAATCTTTATAAGGCACACCTAGTCACGCGGTATATGATCTGTTATAATATGGCCTACAACCCTTTATACTGTTTTCCTGTTTTGCCTGCTAATGCCCACACAATGCTAATTTTAACGTCACTGTCAACCTTAACGCACATGCGTAGTATGAATTCAGAACATAGATATTCTTGTTTGTTGATTTAAAGTACACAATATAATAAAACATAATTTTACTCTGTTATAAAAGATGAGGTGTCGTCGGCAATACGATATTTAATCTAATGCATATTGCAGAACTTTTTAACTTTCTTGCAGACACAAAAAGTACATGAATGTTCTATTGTAATGATCCATTGTGTTGTTAATTTATTTGTTGGTTGTAAATTTAGACAATTGAAATGGGGATTGTCGATGATCTACAGCTACCTGTATAATCAGTACCTATCACAACTTAATTTGTGAGTTTTAATTTCGAACATGGTAAAAAGTACTCGATACAACATAAGGTGATACATTTGTCAGCGACTTAATACAGATCGGTAGTTTACTCCGGTTTCCTCCATCAATAAAACTGACCTTCATGATATATCTGAAATATTGATGGACGTGGCGCAAAACACCATAACCCTAACGCTATTCACATTCATTTTCATGGTACAATATTTTGCTGTATATTGTTCTCTTCAAACTAGTCTTATGCAGGTTATGTGTTGTTCCGACCGTTCGATATTTTTAGTTTTTTGTTTATTTTTTTTCTATTTATTCTCATATTCAAGAGAGAAAAGCATATATATTTTAATAATACAAGAGAAGTCCCACCTTTTCTATTTTAAAGCGTTTCAGATCGAGGACATTTTAATACTACATAGCAATGGATATATTTTAACTGACATTATTTTAAATGACTTGTATAGTTAATATAATACGTTTGTGTTTATAGACGATCGAAACAAATCATGAATTTGTGTATTAAGGATATCGATGTTGGTCATGTATTTGTGCATTAGGGGTATCGATGTTGATCATGCATTTGTGCATTAGGGGTATCGATGTTGATCATGTATTTGTGTGTTAGGGGTATCGATATTGGTCATTTATTTGCGTGTTAGGGGTATCGATATTGGTCATGTATTTGTGTGTTAGGGGTATCGATGTTGGTCATGTATTTGTGTATTAGGGGTATCGATGTTGGTCATGTATTTGTGTTAGGGGTATCGATGTTGATCATGTATTTGTGTGTTAGGGGTATCGATATTGGTCATTTATTTGTGTGTTAGGGGTATCGATGTTAGTCATGTATTTGTGTGTTAGGGGTATCGATGTTGGTCATTTATTTGTTTGCTAGGGGTATCGATGTTGGTCATGTATTTGTGTGTTAGGGGTATCGATGTTGGTCATTTATTTGTGTGTAAGGGGTATCGATGTTAGTCATGTATTTGTGTATTAGGGGTATCGATATTGGTCATTTATTTGTGTGTTAGGGGTATCGATGTTGATCATTTATTTGTGTGTTAGGGGTATCGATGTTGGTCATGTATTTGTGTGTTAGGGGTATCGATGTTGGTCATTTATTTGTGTGTTAGGGGTACCGATGTTGGTCATTTATTTGTGTGTTAGGGGTATCGATGTTGGTCATGTATTTGTGTGTTAGGGGTATCGATGTTGGTCATTTATTTGTGTGTAAGGGGTATCGATGTTAGTCATGTATTTGTGTGTTAGGGGTATCGATATTGGTCATTTATTTGTGTGTTAGGGGTATCGATGTTGATCATTTATTTGTGTGTTAGGGGTATCGATGTTGGTCATGTATTTGTGTGTTAGGGGTATTGATGATGGTCATTTATTTGTGTGTTAGGGATATCGATGTTGGTCATTTATTTGTGTGTTAGGGGTACCGATGTTGGTCATTTATTTGTGTGTTAGGGGTATCGATGTTGGTCATGTATTTGTGTGTTAGGGGTATCGATGTTGGTCATTTATTTGTGTGTTAGGGGTACCGATGTTGGTCATTTATTTGTGTATTAGGGGTATCGATGTTGGTCATGTATTTGTGTGTTAGGGGTATCGATGTTGGTCATGCATTTGTGTCTTAGGGGTATCGATGTTGGTCATTTATTTGTGTGTTAGGGGTATCGATGTTGGTCATGTATTTGTGTGTTAGGGGTATCGATGTTGATCATGTATTTGTGTGTTAGGGAAACCGATTTGTTTCTTTCTACGATTTTGATGTTTGCTTTTTGAATTATTCCGACGGTGTGGTATTTTGTGTTTTGTTTTTCTAATGTTCACAACAGAACATCAGAATTATTTTAGTAAACGTTTCAGATCGAGGACATCTTAATACTACATAGTGATGGATATGCTTTAACGGAGTTATTTTAAAGGGGCATTAGCTACAAATTTGACCAAAAAATATATGCTTTGGAAATTGGTAAATAGCTTTAAAATGATGAAATAATGGTAAATATTTCACATTACACAGCTTATCGTACCACTTTTCGCCTTTTGAGAACGAAAATTACCATCGATTTATTTGTTCATTGCAAGCAAATTATTAGACCTCGCTTTCTCCGTATGCAACTGATCTTACTAGTGACAGGTAAAAACGATTATTTTGTATCTTGTCGCTTATTAACTGCAATCTTGCATGGTTCTCTGTCCGTAATTAACGCTGACTACCCAGCAAACACACGACGTAACGCCGACGTCGGGGATTCGTCGTCTGAACGTAACATCGGGAAAAACGTTGTCACAACGTTGTGTTTACGTAATTTCACAACGTTATATCACGACGTTTATACAACGTTACAAAATTACGTCTACACAACGTAAAAATATTACCACCATACGACCTAACATTTTATTATATCTACACAACGTACAAATATTACCACCATACAACCTAACATTTTATTACTTTGTAGCGACGTACTATAAACGTCCTTATTTTTTCCGTTTTTGCGTCTAAGTCAATGTTTACATACTAAACTGAGACTGTGGATAGGGGTAAATGGTATATTTATGTAATAAAAAAAATAGCTTGAAATTACAAGGCTAATTTGTTAAGAAACCGAAGCTTTGAATAATTTACACTATCAAATACAACAGATCAAATTCCGCTCTTAATTCTCGACTAAGACAAAGAAAATTCAAAGAAAGAAAATATCGTTATTCATCATTAGTACAATTATCAAAAGATTACACTTAAGGTAGGTACACGTTTCAGGGGCGGATCCAGAGGGGGATGCACCCGTAGCGCCCCCCCCCCCCTAACATTGGAAAAAATAAGATTTTTTGGCGTAGCATCGTGATTTTTCACACGAAATACCCCAAATATTTTCGCGCCTCCCTCAGCTCGGTGCAATTTTTTTTATGTGCGCTCCCCTAACTTGAAATCCTGGATCCGCCCCTGCGTTTCTTTTTTCTGACCCAAAATCAACATCAACTGGTCAATATAGCAAAAAGGGGGCACGTACAGCAGTTCAAGTGGTTCGGTTTTTACACTGATATGACTTTGTTATAAAAAGAACTTCGACTATTAATTAATAGAAATGACACTTAGAAACGTAAGACCGAGTTTTCACTCATTTATCTCTTGAACTTTTTTAGATTTATTTATAAAAGCCGATTCAGAGAAAATAAGAAATAAGTGCATTGTTGTACTGATTTAATGACGATTCGGCAAACTCCGTAATTAATGCCGATAATTAATAAGATGGCGTCCATTTCTTGATCGATCTCAAAAGACGAGCAGTTGCACCTTTTTTCTCCGATGGCGTACATTTCATAACATTTATAAGTTACAGAAACATGTTTTATTAAGGCATCAATCATATCTGATAGTTTTGATGGGTAACAAAAATTTACGATTTTGACAGATAATGCCCCTTTAAGTAACTTGTATAATTAATATAATACGTTTGTGGTTTAAACGTCTCATGCTACGATCGAAACTGATTAAATACTTACATTTAAATCTGATATGTACGTTTTTGCTAAGATGACTTTCAAATATTTTGCATGCAATATATCATTTTACAGATCTGCTATCATATTGGATACCATCTTTGGTATTTAAAAATATTCTTCTCCTTACACTACAGCTTTGAAAAACAACAAAGTTGCACCCGTTGGTCGAACTTAAATTCTTATTTATGTTCTTTTTTGATGAATATTTTAATGTTGGTACAATAAAAGTAATTTATACAAAGGACTGGGAGCTATAAAGGTCAAAATCGGCCCCACCTCAGATGTCGATAAAATTTTCTCCAAAATGTATTCACAATATTTGCTTTTCAGAAATAAATACAGTTAGTTAGTATGGGCATCTAATTCCTCACAGCGAACCGACAAAGTCAGGTAATGAAAAGCACTGAACGTCATTTTTTTCAGATTGTATCATTGTATTATAATGCATATCTTTATAAAAAGCAAAAACAAAAACAAAGCATAATAAACTCAATAAACAAAGCATACATTTGACTTAATGTGCAATGTGGATTGATTTCAGGAATAAAAACATATTCCGAAGCTGTATTATGAAATTAAAGTGAACGAATAGTAATGTCGCAACGTCACCCATTTTCGACAGTCTCCTGTTTTCGACGGTTTGTTTCACGTGATAAAATCTCTCATTATTTTGATCACTTCATTTGTCAGAGATTATATTATGATGCTGAAATTGCATGAATGATCTCAAGAAGTTTGATCTAAATATGTCATCTTTAAATGTAAGAACTACGTACCACATCTATTATTTGATGTTCAAACTGTATTTTTTCGTAATTCATTTTTTCATCACCTTAACAAAGCTTTATCATTTAAAAAATATTTCTCATATAGACCAGTTTGTGTTTCATCGTCTGCTATGACATTGATAATGTACATACTGAGGTCATATCAATTCAGAAACTTATTAACATTGATCGTCGAAAACTGGTCGACATTTTGGTATTAACCTTAAAGAAGTAATAGATAGATGTATTTGGACAATAGAACTTTGTCATAATTGAAATTTTTTAAACACTTAATTAACCGTACTATTATGCTAACGACAACCAATGCGATGATATATTCGAGTACATTTTTACGGATGACCATCACAAATTGATAAAACAAAATAAAAATAAAAAATGCCAAGGTGCGGGTTGAGAGAAGTCCAATATTTAAAGATCATTTTTTTTTATAATATGGAAATATTTTGGGAAATGGTGTGAAGCAAAATGTTTAATGTGTAATGATTTTAGCTGAGAACCTGTGAGAATAATTTTTTTTTTTTTTTTGATAAACTGATAACAAGCCTTGGAATCAGATATCCCATGGAAAGTGGTTGTCGATAGATAATTGTTTTACAATCAAGTATTTCATATATATTTATGATGAGAACAAGCTTACCACCATATATTTAACCGTGTAGGTAAAATGTGTGTCGCTGCTATGAGTCTATGCATGATTGTTTTGATTGTCACTACAAAAAGAGGAGATGGTAGATATTATTTTGCGTTGTGACAAACCAACAACAACACTCCTAATAAACTGTTGCTATCAGAATATGCTGTAAGTTGTCTTTTACGTGTAAGGTGTGTGTCCTCTACATCATGCGCTAAGTGATGTATTAAATTCGTTCCTCACAGCTGTATGGTGTACCTTTCAGATAAAGTCGGCGTTTTCCTAGAAGAATCAGAATAATGTGTCCGAATGGAATGATATTTCTACCCGCGGACTGTTGGTTCAGTGAGCTAGCACTATTAAAATCAAACTCAGCGTGTTGGTCTAGAACAAAGCGGACCTCATCATCATCTCATTGATAATTAACTTGTTCTCGCCATAATGTAGCTGAAAAATTGCTGAATTGGCAGTAAACAACAATCACTCGCTCACACAATCAAGCAAAAGTGGATACTGAAAGAAGAGGATAATTTTAATTCTCGAAAATTTCATCTAGCCAAATATTTGATTTTTTTACCTTTTACACTTTCATTTCCTCTTTAAAGTAAATTATTCACAACGCATTTTGCTTTAAAAAATGGTGGCAACGTTAAAAGTTTATAGTATTGGGTCACGAATTAACTTATTTTGTCAACCCCGAAACGAAAGGTACAAAGTGCTACACATAAAATTAAGCTATCAAAATATTGGAGTTCCTTATCGATAACATATATTTGTCAAGTTCGAATGGCACATTTTTCAACAAATCATAGCTAGACATCCCTATGGGAACAAACAATGCCCCTCTCCTCTCCAACTTTCTTTATACTCCTATGAGTCTCAGTTATACAAAAAAGTGATCAAAGACAAAAGAAAGTAGAGAGGCTTAAGCCTTTAATCTCACTCCCAGGTATATTGATGATGTTCTGCCAATTAATAATACGAACTTTGCTAACTGAATTCCATTAATAAAGATTTCTCGATAACTGACGAACGAACGTATCTTCCCGTAGCATAACGAAACAATGTTAATGTACGTAAAGATCTTTTGAGGGAGACCTTATGTTCTATTGTTCATTGAGTGTAAATGATTAGATATATATTTTATCCATTTTGGTGTTTAAAACAGTTAAAAATTAATATCACTGGCCAAATAATGGTTTGACAGTGACATTACAGTCTGCATGCAAAATACATATTTTCCTCAAACGCTATTCATAGATATACTTCAAGGAGGGGTGTTTTTCTGATTTTTCGCACAATTAAATAATTTGGCCAGATTTGGGAGAGAAAAAAAATCTGACCAAGGAAAATCAAGCAGTATAATAGTTATGTATTGCTGGATATTGAATGGAATATTTCTGATTTCATATGTAAAGAAAAATAAATGATTCCATTCTCCCAAAACCTGTCTGTCCCACGGTAAAACAATATCCCATGTTAGGTTTATTTATATCTTATCAGCGACGGTCGCACGACCATTGACCGATTGTCGTGGAAAAATCGTGCGATTTTCGCTTTCTATTGTTTTTATTAAATAAGAGAAATGCCCTAGAAAAATCTACTGTATACTAGTTTAACCCCGTCACTTTTTATTGAAGTACCTGAACTAAGCCAGGAGGGGTCATTTATGTGTGTTTGGGATTTCGAATTTACATATTTCTATCATTTTTCTTTTGAATGTTGGAACTGTTCCGACAGTGTGATATATATTTTTTAATTTTATTATAGGCTATGAAAAAAAACAGCTGAGTTGCAATTGCTAAGCAAAAATATGGTTGTGATCGTCTTCCGTAATTAAAATTGTCAAAATGAAATACAACCGAATTGATATCAAATGGTGACTTTTTTCAACCTCAGTTAAAATATACCTTGACATTCTTTCATCACGTTCACGATATTTTATTACAACATTATTTCACTCAAGTGTACATTTGTTCCTGTTCTAGTTAAAGGACTTTATCAAACAGAATCATACAGTTTACATGTAATGCAGTTAATATGTATTTAAGAGCCCCAGCTTTAAATTGCTCATGCTCAGCAACGGACCACCTTCGTCAATTGTTTTAGCTCATCGATGATCATGAGATTCACTCAAATAAATAGCACTGTCTGTGCAATATTTATTTATTTATTTATTTATTTATTTATTTATTTATGCTTTGGTGTCAGTGTTTCAACTGTTGACAGAGTCTTAAATTCAACATGGGTAGACTTAATTACCTTTCATTTTAGCTGAACTTGAGGCGTCGTGGTCGTATGGTAGTTGAATTTAAAACTACCTGTGCAATCGTTGCCTATCACCACTATTGAATGCTGGAACTGTTCCGACAGTGTGCTATATATTTGTTCATTTTATTATAGGTTATGAAAAAAACAATCTGAGTTGCCATTGTTAAAAAAGAATATGGTTGTGATCGTCTTCCGTAATTAAAATCGTCAAAATGAAATACAATCGAATTAATATCAAATGGTGACTTGTTTCAACCTCATTTAAAATATACCTTGACACTCTTTCATGCTTGTACATCATGTTCACGATCTTTTATTGGAACACTTTCACTCAAGTGTTCATTTTTTCCTGTTCTAGTTAAAGGACTCTATCAAACAGAATCATACAGTTTACATGTAATGCAGTTAATACGCATTTAAACCACAGACAAATATTTCTATTTTCCACACCTTGTGGTGTGGGGTCGCTAATGTGCATGCGAAATATTAATTGCAAACCCAATTGACTGGCTATTTGCTGCCTGTCTAGAATACATTATTTTTTTCTCGATCGACAATTCAGAATCTAGAAAACAATATGATGAATATTGTCTGTCAATCATGCAAACAATAACTTATGCACATGACAGAACGCATTTTCAATGCACTACATACACAAAATGTTGATCCATCATTTGTCCATTGGAGGTTGAATTAAGAGAATGGAACTGATAGAAGTTAAAAAGTTTAATTTGGGCGCAAAAGGGGAAACTTTATATAATTTATGAAAATGTGATGTGAATTTTAGTGATCCTCAGATTCAAATCCATTCATCTACTTTTCTACACTTTTATGCATATTATAAATATGTATATCCGTTATTTCAAATGATAGTAATGTTATTTTAAAATATTTCCACTTTGTTTTACTTGTCGTTTTCTTTTAAGAGCCCTAGCTTTATACTGCTTATGCTCAGCAACGGACCACCTTCGTCAATTGTTTTAGCTCATCGATGATCATGAGATTCACTAAGATAAATAGCACGTCTGTGCAATATTTATTTATTTATTTATTTATTTATTTATGCTTTGGTGTCTGTGTTTCACCTGTTGACAGATTTTTAAATTCAACATGGGTAGACTTATAGAAAGTGTGTAATCGTAAAATCCCACACTGGTGGCAAAAGAAAAGGTATTGTTCTAATATGCCTAACGTTGTGTCTGCAATTGACGAACTTCACATGAGATACAATTTCCATCGAATGAACCCCAACAACAAACATACTTTCAGCAAACCAATTCTTTTCATTGATTGATATGAAAAGAAAGTTTATAAACAGTGCTAATCATAAATTCCATCAATATCAATAAAGCAACTACCTTTCATCTTAACTGAACTTGAGCCATCGTGGGCGTACGGTAGTTGAATTTACAACTACCTGTGCAATCGTTGCCTATCACCACTTAAGTTGTGAGTTTGAACCCCACTCATGGCGAGATGTACCCGATAAAACATTATGTGATCAAGTTTGTCAGTGACTAACGATAGATCTGTGGATTTCTCTGGGTACTCCAATTTCCGCCACAAAAGTAGTAACTGAAATATTGTACTGAAAAAGAAACAATTTCACTTTCAAATTTGTTATTAACAATTAAATTAAATTATCTCCATGATCTCAAAATTATGTTTCAGTGTGTATTGCAACTTATCACATATTTTATTGAAATAACTCCGAATTTGCATGTGTAATAAAAACATAATTTGCGGAGTGTTAATTGCCTCCGGGGCAATAACATGTTATCTGCCCTCTTGTGGTTTTAATGGACTCAATACCATGGACAGGAATAATTACATAGAGATCCACCCACCCCAAGCACAAGTTGCAAAAATTTCATATCACCACCCATCAAAATATCTAAATCAAAATGTTTCCCCTCAGCTTCAATACTTGCTTTTTCGTATAATGTGTTTATTTTCTGAAAAATGGGTTTCCAAGCAAGTTTTAAATGATCTTAATCTTCTTTGCAGTTTACAATGCAAAAAAAAATTTCATCTTTTGATGATCATGTAAAATCATCGGTAATTACAGATAACGACAACACGACAAAGTTTGAAATTCTACTAACTTCTGACCCGTCCCCCGAAATTTAAATTTTTATCTTGTCTGTTTCAGGATTCACATGATACTTGATGTACTGGATAATTTCGCTTTCTAGACTAACATATGCGCCAGGAATATTTCCCGGATTTCTTTCAAAATGATATAAACTGTTAATATCTTCCTAGCATTGATGAAACCAGATATGTTCGTGGTAGCCCATCACAAATAATGTCAGTTCCCTATAAGTGCTCTCGCTAACATTAAATTTTTCCAAAATAAATAACAAATCTTTAATTCTTTGTCTTTCTTCTTCAGGCAAATCTTGGTATGAAGATTTGCTGGACAACGGATTGAAATCGACTTTAGCAGTCTGCCCATCAGTACTTTCTAATTTTAAGTATTGGGGTACAAGGCCATATGACTCTACAAACCAAAGCGCAGTTTCAGCCTTCGATTTAAATTCTTTCTGGCTTTTTGCTAGCAAACCCCCCTTAAGACATATTTCTTCCTGGAAACTATTATGTAAATCAGAATACTTTTATTCAAATTCTATGTTGTCGTTTTCAAACTTTTGTAAACTAAAATTTAATTGTTTTATATTTTCTAACTCATCTGAGAATATTGCGATCTTATGCATATTATTATCAAAAACAATTCTCTTCCTCCCTGTCAATTTTCTATTTCATAGCAAAACTCTAATAGTCCTACTTGAAAGTCTGTGTTCAAGTCTCTCTGTGAATTTTAACTGAAATGACTGTAATTGGGAATTTAAAATATCTATATATTTAAAATCGGGGTATTTGTCCTTTGGTTTGGAGAGCACCTTGAAAAAGGAGCTTGTAATTGAAAATGTGAGCTATCTGTTGGATTGTGCCCAAAAAATATCTATTCCTTTTGGATCAAACTATTTTACTTCAATTTGGAAGTAGCATCGATAGACCATTAAACCTACCTCAGTATCTCGGTAGTAATAACTATTTCAGTATCCCGGAAGAAAATATATAATCAATAATTGAGGGCTTATGTAAAAAGACTATTTTGGATGAAGTGGTGTTTATTTTATTTTTATCTTACATTTGTATATAACTGTTACGTGCCGACATACCATCGTTTTTTACAGCAAAGATTGCTTTTCAAATATCAAAACGTCATCTAAGCGTTTGGAATATTTGAACATTTCCCCGTCGTTTTTCATGAAATTTAACACCTCGTGCACCAAAAAAATACTTTAACAGTATTTGTGTTTTGTTTATTTTAATAATCTGGTAAATAATTTTTCTGGTGCACGACTGCGGAGGTGCTTAATTTCTTCGAAAACCGTCGAAATATCGCGGGCAAAATTCCACGAAATACGGAATACAAATAACGCTCATGACGTCGCAATGACGTCAAATACGTATCGATTTTGTTGGAAACAAGTTTTAACATCAAATGTATGATGTCGTCTATCACATAAAACACATCAAATGTTAATCAAGTATTTTCTAAGATAATGATTCATTAAATATGGGGCCATATATGGCACTTATAGTCCCCAGTTCTTTTTATGTCATTGACGCCGGATTGCATGCACTGAGTTTTTCTCCTGGTTTCAATGTACACAAACTGTATTTAAAATAAATACAATTATTTACAGAAACATAAGTTATTTACTGATGAATTTCATTACTTGAAATGAATCATCAAATGTACAGAGATTGTGTATATAATGGTCTCATATATACAATCAGAAGAGTGAAAATATTGATCTTAAGGGTCTGGCTGAGGTTATAAATAAATTAATATTTAGCAACCTCCACAATCCTCCACCAATAAAATATTTTGATATAATCATTAACCCTCTATGCTCAAAACAACTGCTCAATTTGGTGTTGGTGGAAGACTGTGGAGGTATATAAAATAGCAAACATGTACATTAAATATGTCGTTTATAGTCCATTTTTGCATTATCCGTCTAATTATGATTTCATTATGACGTCATAACGCACCCAATTTCGCGGAAAGATATATTTTTTGAAAATTTGTTTATATAACAAATAAATTAGTAAATTGTCTTTATTCTATGTCAAACATTATTTTTTAATATAATGTGGGGCCAATTTTGCACCTTAACACCTCTCCGTCTTTGATAATTTTTCATTTTTATGCAATTTTTGCATTTATTATTTCTTTAGTTAAGATAATAAAACAAACACTTTCTATGATGTGCTGCATTGAACAAGGAACATAATACATTAGTTTTTGTCTTATTTCTGTTAATTATTTCTATCAGTACCCATTAATTTATTAATTTTACTACCCAAAAAGGAAAAAAGAAATTGTACAAAATATCTATAGATACATTGTGAAAAATATCAAGAAAAGAAGATTTGTTTCTAAGTAGTAAGAGAAGAGAATATTTGGCCACATGTACTCAGGAACAGAATAGCTCCACCTTTATTCCAACACTACGAAAAAAAAAATATCATATCGTATCCTTCAGCTATTATTTTCAGCTTAAGCATTCGTTAATTTGATATGCATGCATATCATAGCAAAATGACGATTTAGTTTTACATTGCATTTGTATGACAGTGGTTCCGTGTACAAAGATTTTGTAAGGTTATCCGTCAGTCTGCTGTTGATTCTACAAAATATTTGAATACTACCAACATCTGCCGAAAATGGTTTAGAATAGTAAGACACACTGAATTGTATTTCTTTACTATTTATTATGCCGTTCATACTACATGTATATCTGCTATTAATTATTAATCTCCAAGTCTTTCTAAAATAAATGCCATACAATTATAAATCAACTCGTTGTTGAAACTTTAAAAGAAAATAACATTACACTAAGAAGGAATACATTCTCTGTAGAGTTTTGTCACAGATTATTTTAAAGAGTATGATTTAGATACTGAGTATTGCCTTAATATAGATAAATAGTTTTCATGTGAAAGCAGAGACATGGTGTCTGATGGAAGCGGTGCCTACATCATTCTTTTGAAATTAACAATTATTTTGTTCACTTGGAGCTAGCATAATATTGGCCAAAATACACATACTTTAAAATGTCGAAATGAAGATTATCAGTAGTACGGTTTTATATATGAGCCCACTGGGCAGTTGCCCGGTGGTCCCACGAGCAAATGAACCCCATACTAATCTATGTATGTTGTACACAGCATGATTTTTAATGCTTAAACACTGATTTTGTTGGAAGTACCAATACAAGAAATATATGTTTAATTTTATCGACCATTTACAGTTTTATTTCTGTGAGTGTTTGTATAGATATGGGCCTTAGTGCACTGCTTTGACTGGGGCCTATATTGCTGATAAGACGGCCCTGGCCGTACGTCATTCATCATTTACACTTCATGGACATGTATCGGCTGTACATAGCATGGTATAGGCCAACAATGCTTATGTATGTTGGTTGTATTAATTGATATTTTCGTAATAAAGCTCTTTTCTTATGACTTAAAAGACAATACTTTCATTTTACAGACACGGCGTCTACTACCCTCTTTATAATGATTAATACCACCCGCGTACTAGTACTAGCTAGCCTTCAATGTTTGCACTGTCCCTATAGTCCAACAATAAAAGATTCCATACTTTTTTCTCGTAATTTTCTATTCTACTTCATTTAATTTTCAAGTGGATGTCATAGGGGATATAAAGATATTTTAGTATCATTTAATTTCAAAAACTTCCGTCCTCTCTATAGGCCGTGCCTACTCATATTATTTCATTCATATTTGACCGTCTAATCACATACAAGTCGAGAAGACAGTTAAATACATGTACATGTACATTGACCATTCACACAATAACTCTCAACTATAAATAAATATGTACACCTCTCGTGCAATAAATACATATCACGCCCCCCAATCGCTCTAAATCATATCCAAATGATATGAATAATTATTGCATTTATGGTTTTATACAGTATTATAAAGTCATGTAATTCGTTTTTTGTGATAAATCGTCATATTGCACGGCAGGATTTCATATTGAACGATCTATTTAGCGGTGGGTGAAATCCCGGCAAAATCTTAAAATGTACTAGCCAAACGTTTTCTACGTCCGTTGCAATGACGTCACACAAACAGAAAGTGGCACATAAGTTTTACAAACGCAAACAAATTGATGCACATCGAATTAGTAATATTTATAGATTGATACATGGCCTTTTTCATATTGCTCTTGATATCAGCTCGAGACCTTTGATATCGGCGCCGAGGGCTTTATCCCGAGGGACGATATCAGTCGAAGGCTGATAACAAGGACAATATGATAAAGGCCATGCATTAATATATGTATCACATATTTTGCCAAGGCAGATAACATGTTATTGCCCTCGTAAAATGTTATTGCCCCGGAGGAAAATAACACGCTGCAAATTATGCTTTTATTACACATTCAAATTCGGCGTTATTTCAATAGAATATGTGATAAAAATTTACACACATCGAATTACTAATATAAATTTGTACACACTGCATTAGTACAAGTATCTATGATATTAAATGGATCAGCTCATGTGTTTTTGAATTTGAAAAATAAACAAACAAATAATCCCTAAAAAATGATCCAGGTACACAGCAAAAACTGGGAATGTTATATAGGATTAAACACTGTTTTTAGGAAATTATGTATGCATAAGCTCTGGCAACTCACTCACAAACTGAATAAAGTCCGAAGGACTTGATGTAAAGTTTGTAAGTGAGCTCTCGGAGTTGATACATACATAATTTCCTAAACACACAGTGCTTAATCCTTATAATTCTTATTCTTGGACATCGTGTTTGTTTTCGACGCCGTAACGCTACAAAAAAAGGGGGCCGGCAAACGGAAATATTGATTTATAAATTCCTTTCGAATGACATAGAATAAGTGACGATATCCAATCGGATTACGAGTTATTGATAAATTCTAGTAAGAATAAAATTATAATGTAATAAAACAATTACAGCATCTCATTTTGTGCAATATGATGTGCTATGGAGCACTGAAAAGCAATTACTTTTCAATGATAAATAGCACATCATGTCGCACTCAATGAAGTGCAATGATTGCATAAAATTGTTTACAGGAACTTCCGGATATGACGAGGAGCTAAGGCAGGATCATACAAAAAGGTAAGTCGAGAATTTTCTGCAAAAAAAACTTTTTTCTAAAAATCAAAGATGTCATTCGACCCTTATATAATTTGTCTTTATCTACTGAAAGTTTGCTGGTTGTCTTTTACGTTAATTCGTCGATAGAACTTTTCTCCCGCAAACATCCATTGGGTTCTGAGATTTTTTATTCAATCCACGATATATTTCTCATATAAAACCACGCCTTCCTGTAATTTCTTTAGCTGGATTGACTGAAAATCACCCCTAGTTTTTATCACGCCCCTCCACAATAAACAGAATTGCTCCTTTCCTGAAAAAAACGGCACATTATTGACATGATATGATTTAGATGTACTAACTGTGACTTGGAGGAACTTGATGTGCCTTGGAGGAACTCAAAATGTCTGTAATGATATCACTTTCTGCATATAATATAAAAAAATCGTCAATCCTTCATCAAGAAAGCTTTTAAGATATAACTAAAAAATATAAATATTTCTGTATACTTGTTTTGCCTTGTTAATAAGTGTCAGTCTGTACTAAATTTTATATAACCGGGTCAAAGACTTCTGAATGCCACTGAAAATGTACGGAAAGTAGGATAGGGGCAAAACTTTATTATTTTGTAGTACATGTATATCCAACTGTAACTATGAGATAGGAATAACAACAAGATATAGTTTATTCAACAATGTTTGTTACAATTGATCTTCAAAGTTCAAGCTCCTTTGAAGTTACTCTGTGATTATATTGCTATATTGTACGAATTGTCTAAATATCTAAATTCCGCTCTTGATCATGATGATGTTGAGCTATTAAGAATGTTTTCTGAAAGTTTACTAGGAAACTCACGAAATTTTAATATGTATAAAGAAATCAAAAAATGATAAGGCGTTTGGGGACGATATGGTAAGAAATGAAGTCATAAAATCAACTTCAGACGTGTATTTATCATTATACGTTGATCTATTTAATCTTATTTTTAAATCTGGTATAGTTCCCGATACTTGGCTCGCAGGCAAGATTGTTCCATTTTATAAAAACAAAGGGGAAAAAAATGATCCCAAAAACTTTCGTCCTATTACTATTTTGAGTTTTTTTGGTAAATTATTTAGAGCAGTTATGAATAATAGATTGAAAACTTTTTCTGACGAATTTCTCCTCTTAAATGAAAACCCGATAGGGCTTAGGATAAAATATACAATGCTAGACAACATTTGTGTTATATATATAACCGCTTTGAGCTACAAAAACTGAAGAAAAAGAAACTTTGCTGTGCATTTATAAAAGTTGGAAAGGTTTTCGATACTGTGTGGCGTGATGGCTTGTGGTACAAGTTATGTATGTGTAATAATAAGGGTAAAATGTACCATGTAATTTTAAACTTGTATAATAATATACAATAAAGATTTGTTTATAAAGATTGTGTTTCAAATTTCTTCCCATCTTTAAACGGTGTTAGACAAGGTAAAAATGTATCTATTTCCCTTTTTGTGCGCACTATATCTAAATAATTGGAAACTTTTTTGACGATCAAAAATGTACAAGGTGCTAAAAGCATTTCCAAAGGCTTCGAAAACGAATTACGAATTGATGTCAAATTATTCACTGTTCTTTATGCCGACGATACTGTACTGTTGACAGAGTCTAGTGAAGAAACATTTGGCGTTAGAAATTAATCACTCACCCATTCGAACTCACACCGTTGGTACACTGTAACACCAATTATTTTAGTATAATGGGTGGAAGGTTCAGAACTCTACAATTTGACTGAAAGGGGCGTTAATAACACAAATTCTAACCCTTAATTATTATAAGTTTTGTGAATTTTCCTTCTTTATGGTTTATTGTAAAAAAAAATCCAACAATCTGTAAATTTCTGAAGATATCATCATGTGGAGGTTTTCCAACTTATAAGTACAATTTATAGAGTAAAAGAAAACATATATAACAAGGGGTATGAAAAATGTATGATTCCATAGCTCAAAATCCTGGATTTATCACTGATGAATTTTACCATTTTCATAAAAAAAAAATCAACGAGAACATGTATTGTACAATGAAAGTTTAAACTTTAAATTAGCTTACCTTATTCATTTCTTTTTGCGTTGCCATTGTAGTATTTTATTCTGTTAAATACTCATTCATATATTAATGTGACATAACAAACAGGGACGTAATTCTGCCTTGCCTGGAACAGTCAAACAGCACTAATTTTGCCTCGTACAAGGAAAAGTAAAAAAGCACCAAATCTGCCGTATCGAAGGTATTAAATCATGATTTCTCCTTCATGGCAAAATAGAATGACACATATTCTGCCAAGTAACATATCACAAATTCTGCCTTGAATCGAAAGCATTAAATCAGAGATTTGTCTTTGCTTGGAAAAATAGGATAACATAAATTCTCTCACGTGAAATAACATAAATTCTATGGAAAATGAAACTAGCGCACATTTCCTTCTTGCATATAAAACAATGCAACGACAATTTTTCTTACTTAAAAAAATAAAATTTTAAAAAATCTCCCTAATACAATTACTATGTATGTTGGAGACGAGCTGCAGCGTAAATGAGCCAATAGTCCTATTCAAATCTTTATAAGGCACACCTAGTCACGCGGTATATGATCTGTTATAATATGGCCGACAAGCCTTTATGCTTTTTTCCTGTTTCGTCTGCTAATGCCCACACAATGCTAATTTTAACGTGACTGTCAACCTTAACGCACATGCGTAGTATGAATTCAGAACATAGATATTCTTGTTTGTTGATTTAAAGTACACAATATAATAAAACATAATTTTACTCTGTTATAAAATTTGAGATATCGTCGGCAATACGATATTTAATCTAATGCATATTGCAGAACATTTTAACTTTCTTGCAGACACAATAAGCGCATGTGTATTGATACCAACGCGCAGCATCCCGCATCTTTCAAAAAATTGCTCAGATACAACAGATCAAATTCCGCTTTTAATTCTCGACTAAGACAAAGAAAATTCAAAGAAGGAAGATATCTTTATTCATCATTACTACAGTTATCAGAAGATTACACTTAAGGTAGGTACACCTTTCTTTTTTTGACGGAAAATCAACATCAACTGGTCAATATAGAAAAAAGGGGGCACGTACAGCAGTTCAAGTGGTTCGGTTTTTACACTGATATGACTTTGTAAAAAAGAACTTCGACTATTAATTAATAGAAATGACATTGTAAAACGTAAGACCGAGTTTTCACTCATTTATCACTTGAACTTTTTTAGATTTATTTACAAAAGCCGATTCAGAGAAAATACGAAATAAGTGCATTGTTGTACTGATTTAATGACGACTCGGCAAACTTCGTAATCAATGCCGATAATTAATAAGATGGCGTCCATTTCTTGATCGATCTCAAAACACGAGCAGTTGCACCTTTTTTCCCCGATGCGCGTACATTTCATAACATTTATAAGTTACAGAAACACGTTTTATTAAGGCATCAATCATATCTGTAAGTTTTTATGGGTAACAAAAATTTACGATTTTGGCAGATGCCCCTTTAAGTAACTTGTATAATTAATATAATACGTTTGTGGTTTAAACGTCGCATGATACGATCGAAACTGATGACCTACTTACAATTAAATCTGATATGTATTTTTTTGCTAAAATGACCTTCAAATATATTGCATGCGATATATCATTTTACAGATCGGCTATCATATTGCATACCATCTTTGGTATTTAAAAATATTCTTCTCCTTACATTAAAGCTTTGAAAAACAGCAAAGTTGCACTCCGTTGGTCGAACTTAAATTCTTATTTATGTTCTTTTTTGACAGATATTTTAATATTGATACAATAAAAGTATTTTATACAAATTTCACGATTGCATAGATGCAGACAATGTGATAACTCTGTAAATATTGTAATATTAACTTCATTTCATTAATTGTCAATAAAATTATAATAATATATATATACATGTACTTCTACAATTTATAAATATTTTACCTGTACATCTATAATTTATAAATATTTTACATGTACATCTATAATTGATAAATATTTTACATGTACATCTATAATTTATAAATATTTTACATATACATCTATAATTTATAAATATTTTACATGTACATCTATAATTTATAAATATTTTACATGTATATCTATAATTGATAAATATTTTACCTGTACATCTATAATTTATAAATATTTTACATGTACATCTATAATTTATGAATATTTTACATGTACTTCTATAATTTATGAATATTTTACATGTACATCTATAATTTATAAATATTTTACATGTATATCTATAATTGATAAATATTTTACCTGTACATCTATAATTTATAAATATTTTACATGTACATCTATAATTTATGAATATTTTACATGTACTTCTATAATTTATAAATATTTTACATGTACATCTATAATTTATAAATATTTTACATGTACTTCTATAATTTATAAATATTTTACCTGTACATCTATAATTTATAAATATTTTACATGTACATCTATAATTTATAAATATTTTACATGTACTTCTATAATTTATAAATATTTTACATGTACTTCTATAATTTATAAATATTTTACATATACATCTATAATTTATAGATATTTCACATGTACTTCTATAATTTATAAATATTTTACATGTACATCTATAATTTATAAATATTTTACATGTACATCTATAATTTATAAATATTTTCCATGTACATCTATAATTTATAAATATTTAACATGTACATCTATAATTTATAAATATTTTCATGCAAACATTTAATGTTAATGAAGTAATTACTATTTAATGTGCTTATGTCACATGTACCATCATTACATACAGGGATATATATAGTTAGTGTTAGGGTTGTGGTGTTTAGCGCCACTTTCAACAATATTTCATTTTTATCATGGCTGTCAGTTTTATTGGTAGAGGAAACCAGAGTACTCGGAGAAAACCACTGATCGCATAGGTAATTTTAAATCAACTACCATACGATCATGACCACGCCCTATTGTGCTAGGAATAAAACTAAAACTACATGTCCATTGCATCTTTTAAAATTTGCTATTACGAAACACTTACAACTGAGCCCACGATATTCAGTCAAAAGTACTCTAAGCATCAACAAATATAACATTATATAGAAATATAATCTTAGTAGTGTGTCGTTTATCATTATTTGTCATTTGGTCCTTTTTTTGTTTGGCAATTGTATTGTCGGGCCTTCGATTTAAGGCCTCTAATTACCTATTTGATATCTTCAAACTATTCTTATGCTGATTCTTCTTGCGTATCTAATAAATCTAATAAATACTACATTAATTAATTAAATCTTAACAAAATGATCTTCTTTAGTTGGAAATAGGTAAAAGTATTGGAATACAAGATTAATAAATTAAATTAAATAGCAATTGTTCAGTCCTACCATGGCGAGAACAAGTTACATTCAATGAAATGATGATGATTATGATAATATCAGCTTTGTACTAGATCAATACACTGACCTGGTTCTTTCAAGTGCTAGCTCACCGAATGAACAGTCCGCGGAATATAAATGCCGTTCCTCTTGGACACATTATCCTGATTCCGAGCCAACCAGTCTTTGTTCTTTCTCTTGAATGATGCGTGCTACACGGAGAATCAACAAGGCTAGCACGCTAATACTTAAACCACCGATACGCTATCAATAAAAGGGAATGACTTTTCTAATGCAAATCCATCGTCAGTGTTGCTACAAAACCTGGATCAAGTCTAATCATAATATTGAACACGCAGACAAATTAGACACTCCAATGTAAGGAGATGTAAAAAAAAACATTGACCTATTGGACAAAGGTCCTACAATTAAAATTAATATATATCGTAAATACAGTACACCAAATCTTAATATGCCTCATGTTAATATTGTATGTATTTTTGCACATTTATTTCCATGGGCTTTTGTCCTGTCGACAGCATACAAATTGTAGTTATAGATATATGCTTAATTTGACTAAATAGCTAGTCGTTTTAGCATTATACAAAAGCTGGCTGTTTCTGGGGGTTAGACATTGAATACAACTGACATGATGATGTTAATTATATAGACTTTATAAAATGATATGGGATTGACTTTCGTGGATCTGGCAGGTTGAATTAAGAAGAGTATAATCTAGTTGATTATGATTAAGAGGGGTTATGACCTTGAACTGACAATTGATTCGTTAGAAATTAAATTCTTCCATGTGTAGGAAAATACAATCAAATTTTTCCTTATATCATTATTATGTATGTTAGAGACGAGCTGCAGCGTAAATGGGCCGATAAATGATATTGAAAGTTTTATAAGGTACACCTAGTCACGCGGTATGATCTCTCATAACACTGAAAGAAATAACTAGTAAATTTTACTAAGCAAAGTAGTAAGCTTACTGTCCTTGGGAATACTAGCCTAAAAATAACTTTACTAGGCATCCTAGTGATTATACTAGTCTTTTTTAGTAAAATTACTTCTCTTTTCTAGTAAAATTACTAATGAATAGTATCAATACTAGGTATTTCTAGTAAATATACACCTTTGGTCTAGTGGAATAGCTAGGGAATAGTATCATTACTAGGTACTTCTGTAAATATACACTTTTGATCTAGTGGAATAACTAGGAACAGTATCATTACTAGGTACTTCTAGTAAATATCCTCTTTTGGTCTAGTGGAATAACTAGGGAATAGTATCATTACTAGGTACTTCTAGCAAATATCCTCTTCTGTTTAGTAAAATTACTAAGAAGTAGTCTAACTGCTAGGTATATCTAGCAAATATGCCCCTCTGATCTGGTGGAATTATACTAGTGAATTCGCTATTACTTGGTACTAAGTATTTGTTTGTTGAAAATAATATAGACTGTGAGTGGCTAATGTGCTTAGCTGCACATAAATTAGATAACAATAGTATGCTCTGTGTGACAACTTCAATGTGGATATTCATCCCAGTTTTTCCTTTTTATGATTATATCATGTGATGTCTCAACAATATGTGTCCCTTATGCATTATTTGATAATCACAAAGTATAAATAAGAAATAAAAGTTACAAAATGATAATTTTATTACAAATCAAACAAATCAAATATTTATTAATCCAATCATGGTCCCACAAGGGGCAGTTACATAAATACAACAATTACGATCAATACAGTAGACAGTACATTTGACAAATTGTTAAAAACCGTAAATGTCAATAATTGAGATTATACTCGGTAGTGATACAGCATATTTGTTAGGATACTATAGTACCTGATCTCTGCCAAAGTGCAATCCAAGAAATTCAAAGAAACGATATCACACATATTATAAAGAAAAAAATTAAAATTTAAAAAAAAATACATATTGCATTCTTTATCATGATTTGATACAACAATTTATCAAATGTTCTCATCTATTCAAAAAAAAAGTTGCATTAGTAATATCATTGTCAGAATCATTTGCAACCTGTAAATCAACAATTATAGATCAGTGAAATAAAACACTTTTTCTCACTCTTATTATACAAGTGTTCTACAAATGTTTTTTAATATACTACATATGAAATTACTTGTAGATCATATGAAACCAACACATACTCTGAGCATCATAAAGCTTCTACACTATGTGTACAAATGCAAAATCAAACAATTTGAATAAACAGCATCAACAAATTAATCCAACATAAACAGAGCAGTCTACATAATGTGTTCATGGTTTTACAAATATGTTCAAATAATATCAAAATATACAAACTTCTATACAAAAACAAAATATATGTATCTACATATTAAAGGTATATATCTTTAATCAGCTGTCTTTCTTAAACATGTGCTTACACATTGAAAGGTCTTGCCTCCTGCAATATTTAATTTCAACCCAACAACTGAAGCATGAAAAACAAGATGAACTGTGAGCTAATGCTCACTTATGATACCCCCGCGTATATGTTCAATGTGTAAAAAAACCAACTAAGTCTGCAAACAGGAAGTAGGAATCTGACGAGTCCAAAAACGCCTCCCACAATATGGCATACCTATGTGAAGCTTGTGAACAAACATCAGATTTCTGCCATAAATAGTTGCTGAGAAAAATGCGACGAAAAATATCTTGGAACGGACGGAAGGACAGACAGAGGTAATACAGTATACCTCCCCCTCCCCCAACTCCATCATTATAAAAATATCTTGGGACGGACGGACGGAAGGACAGACAGAGAGACGGAAGGACGGACAGAGGTAAAACAGTAAACCCTCCTCCGGTGGAGCGGGGGTATAATTAGATTAATATCATATGCTGTGTGTTAAAAGGACATATGCTCATCAAAAACAAATCAAAATACCATACATTGTTGAGAAGTAACACGAAAGTCTTTTCTGTGCTAAAAGGGTTCCTAGTTGATACGTATTACTTTTTTTTAATTCAGAATTTAATAGAGATAAAACACTTACAATCCTCTTGTCAATAGTGTTTGCATCTGCATTGTCACGTAGTCCTAAAAGAATATTCTGAACAAATGTAAAAGTTTTTTCTAATCCATTTGGGTAAGCTAAATTCATAACATAAATACAAGCCGGTAAACTGCTATAAGCCTAAAAACAAAGAGTCACATTTAAGAACCTCAGTTTCCTCTTCATATACACTAAAGGCATCATTATCCAATGTCATAATCTGATTATGATTTTTTATTCCCATTGATAAGGCTTCATTTTCTTTCATGATCATGGTAGCAGGCTTTTCTTTGAACAGAACTGCAATACCAGCAAGGGACATGCAATCATCAGCATCTAAAATATTTTTAAAAACAATTATACAACTAATGTTTTTAAAACATATTAAAATCAGTTTCCGTTTTCTTAATTTTGAAAATAATATTTCCTTTTTTGTGAATTTCTTATTTGCCAGTATTGTTGCCTACTTACTTATGTACTTTCTTGTGTGTGTTTTTGTTCATGAACGTTTTATAAAGTTCACTGCATAAATCTGTGCAACATTTACACTTAAATATGAAAATAACACTAACTATGACCTATTCGTCTATTTTTTGAAAGAATTACAAATATATTTCTTGCACAAACAGTTTTCAATTTTTTTCATTTTCAAATATCCACCAGAATTTTTTTACTAACATTGTCACCCATCTCGAGCACCAGGATCTTTCAACAAAGACTTCACCCATCTCGAGCACCAGGATTATTTGCTAAACAATGACATATGGAGCATTATCACCAAATAAAGTATTAATTGATATGTTGAATTGTCACACCATGTGTTCAGCAATTTGTGTTTCATAATTAATATCTCATTCGTTACTTGAGCTTTTTTTTATCTTACAAATGTAATGTATGAAAAAATGCAGAAATATGGTACATTGTATATGCTAATGAGAGAGAACAGCAACTCAATGACGCAAACAAAAGAGATGTGTTTACAGAAAGCAAAACACTTAGGTTTTTTTTACTTTTCTTGACACCTAATGATATTTAAAAATTATAATCTGTTGTTTTGGAATTTACGTACAATTTTTCTGACCTTCTGTTCTGTAATGTCTACAAACTTTGTCAATTTCTGACAAAAAATCTGGTTTCTTTTTGGATTTTAATAAACTGGTTATGGCTTTCCTGTACTTCTGCAGACCTGCTGTCAGCAGCTCAACCAGGTCTCTTATTGGGGTATTTGACTCTAGCCTTTCAAATTCTTTCAGCAGGTGAAAAAAATGGAATTTTCAACCACACATTTAATAAAACTTTCAATATAAATCATTCTGCTGTTAGGGTAAGGAATGAGTTATCCATTGCCTTTGTTAAAGCTTTTTGATGTTTTATCCACAAAATATTCTATGCAAATCAGTTTTATGTCACATAAGCTTCTTCCTTGATTTTCCTTTCCTACATTTATATTTTTTGACTGTCAGTGTGTATTGTAGGAGTATATCATAATATCATAGTACTGAAACTATAAACAGAAGTATTATAAATGCAAAGTTAGTCTTTATTTGAGGGACTTTTTGCATTTTTTACTGGGCAAATATCTATTTATAGACATTTACTGAAATTATTGTTCATGAATGAACATAGCAATGTTTGCATTCGCAATGGACGCCGCCATGTCTTCTTCTTTTCTTCTTTTGTTGGAATTCCCACCTATATGTTTCGGTGCACCCTCCATTAGTAATCGAGGTATTTTAAGGTTTCCCTACATATTTACAGGAAATTGGTTTAAAAGGTAAAAAAAAAGGAAAATTAAACAATTACTCTAGCCACTCCTGACTTTGTGACTTGAGTGGCATTTATGAATACTGTATACCAGTTCTCTACTGAAAATTTCTATACTTTTACGGAGGACTTCATACTGTGGGTTGACACCGATTATTCCACTGCAGTCCACCACCAGTTGGAGGAGTGTAGGCAAGTTGCTGACATCAACATCTAATTTTGAGGATTCAACAGTATCTATAATTTTTGTTAGGAAATACTTCCTGGCCGGTTCAGTTATTTTACAAGTTAATATAAAATGTTGTCGATTCTCAGGACCTTTTTTGCAGAGTAGGCATGTTGGGTCTACATCATGCTGGTTAAATTTTGCTCGATTGGATTGTAATGTATAGGTGCCGGTTAATATTCTTGCTTTGATTGCAGCCTTTTCGACATCTATTGGATTTGGTCTCACTGTTTTCCATACTGGGTGGCATTGCCCTATTTTGCATGTGTTTACAGACATGAGATTCAATGAGCTTTTGGAATTGTTATCCTCTACCAGAGTCTATCCAGATTTGATTCACTTTCTTGTCGTCCATAGTTTTCCATTCCAGTTTTTTGGGAGGATTCTGAAGAAGATGGAACGCTTCTGGTAAACCATATTTGATGAGTACCATTTTGAGCTTTGAGAACCAGCTTTTGCTGTTTAGATCATAAATGACAATTTGCCTATAGGCTATTTTGTTTTCCACGGAGTTTTGATCTCTGATAATTTGTCCGAATAAGGACAGCATACGTTTATTTATAGTGTCTTGTATTGGTTCTGCGCCAAGCAGTAGATAAACCGCAGCATTCGAACATCTGCTTGGCAACCATTGTAGCTGTTTGAGTGACTTAATTTGAAATTGGTTTAATTGCTGAATCTGAGTGTCTGTGACAAGTTGAATTTCCAATCCATAAATAAGTCTAGGGATGACATAAGTTGACCAGATGTGTTTGGCAATCTTTGAGTTTAAGCCATTACATCCATGTAACCCAGCTCCAAATAGGCTATTTAATGTTTAACGGCCAGTTTGTATTATCTTGTCAATATCAATACTTTCATTTGTATTTCTAGTCATTCCAAGATGGACTGTCGAGTTTGTTTATTTAATTTCTGAGTTACAAAGTTCCCAGCTGTCAATGTTGACGTCTGGCGTGTTGTAGCGCAGTATGTCACTTTTTGAGTTGTTGATTTTGGCTCTCTCCTTGTTCATGAAATCTTCAACAATATATAGGCATGCCTGTAGATCAATTGGGCTGTTCGTGATACAGCAGATATCATCAGCACAGGTTGGCGCTGGGATGTTAATTGATCCGATGTATGCACCAATTGATTGCTCTTCTATAGTATCGAGTAATTTGTTGTTAAATTGTTTATATAGAGGGGCTGAAAATATACCATCCTGTCTTACTCCTTGTAGTATTTGGAAAGAGTCTGATGCAATATTGTCAAACTTTACTTTTGTTGTTACATCACTGTATAGTTGGTTCAACATGCTCCATAGATCGTTTGAAATGCCGGTAAAGTACATATTACGTAGAAGTGATCGAATCCATACTGTGTCGAAAGCTTTTTGACCATCCAAGGTAACTACGTATATAGACTCTTTGCATTCTTTTGATTCATTAAGCGTCTCCGAATAAAGAAAACCAGTCTTTATGCAGGACGAATTTTCAATAAATCCACGTTGCATCTTGTTTTGATTTTTATCCATATGTGGTTTCCCTTTCGACAGCCATACTTTTTCAAAAAGTTTGTTCTATAGACATGAGAACAGTGATACCTATGTAGCTGGTTGGCTCCATTGCAGGTTTATTCTTCTTAAGTATTGGTGTTAAAAGTCCTTCTTTTATTTCCTCTGGAACTATCTTAGTTCTAATAATTTCCCTAAAGGTTGCCAATATGTATTTTGCCACTGATTTTCCCCCATATTGTATGTGCTCTGCTGATATCCCTAATATATCCGCAGCTTTTCCACGATTCATCTCTTTGATTGCATATGTTATGTCTTCCAATGATATAGTTATAGTTGAATTTGAGCTTTGGTCAGTTATTTGTTCGATTAGAAGGAAGTCTAAATCTACTAATTGCTTATAGTTGGCATCAAACATATAGTCTTCTGATGGTATTGCTAAAGCCTGGAAGTACTGATAGAAACCATTCCTTATATCATTTGGAGTGGAATAGATATTGTCATTCCATCTTATTTCTGTTACTGTGGCTGTTCTTGTAGATCGTTGTTGCTGAACGAGTTTATGGAAGGTTTTAGAATCGTTCTCAGAAGCAGACATGATATCAGAGTATAATTTCGTTCTCTTTGTAGCAGTATTTAATCTTTGTGTTCTCCTCAGATTTCTCTTTGTCTCCTTCCTTTCTTCAGACAGTGGGTGGTCAGGATTTGGTTTCCCTGCTTCTTTCCATTCCCATAATGCTTTTTTGTTTTCCTTTATGTTATTACTTATCTCTGGTGTCATGCTTGGTATTTCCTTTTTTGATTTTTTCTGTTTTTTAGGTTGTTCTGAACAGAATTCTACAACTGTCTTTAATATATGATTTAAATGTTGGATAGCTTCAATTAGATCATATGTTGTGTCAAAAGTTGTAGGTATGTCCAGGTTCTCTTCTATGAACTCTTTGTATTCTTCTATATTAACTTTGTCCCACTTCACTTTTGGTACACAGCGATTTTCAGATGATACAGTGTTGGATTTGCCTTCAGCAGATGTATTTTGCTCTAGTATTATATCTGCTGTAACAGTTCGATGGTCTGATGTATTTGTAGGATCATTTCTGATCTTGTTGTTGGAAATATGGTTTTTGAAGCTAGTATTTATCAATATATAGTCAATTTGTGAGCACTTTTTGCCATTTTCTTGTATGTATGTTTTTCCAAATGGATAGTCCTCTTTTAGTTGGAGGTCCATTTCTATGCAAAACTTCCGAAATAAGCGGTCTCTATCGTCAGCGGTATTTGAGTGTAGGCTGGCATTCTTATCTCCACAGAGAACAATACAATGATTCGTGTTATGCTTTGCTATAATTTCTCGTATCTTATCCAGCGTTTCAATATACTCATCACTGTAGGATTTCGACCCTTTTGATGGCATATACGCAGAGATTATGCATAATTTAGGATTATACATTTCTAGGAGGATTGTTGCTAATCTTTTGCCTCCGTCTTGAACAGGTATTACTTTTGAGTTGAGTTTATTATTACATAGAGTGCCACACCCACTGTATCCTCTTATTCTTTGAAATGGAGATATTGGGTTCAGATCACCAATACATTTTATAAGTCCTGAGAAATCATTAAAGTTTTGGAGGTTTTCTTTTTCGTAGTTAAAAAGCCAATGTTCCTGTATACATATGATGTCATGGTGTTTTGTTAATTTTGTGTAGATATGCTTTGTCGGCATGAAAGTTTTTCATGTTAATTGTTGCTATTTTTAGAACATTTTTGCTACTCTCTGGTAGGGATAACTTCCGGGAGGTAGTGGCGGAGTAAGTTGATATTCCGTCAGCATGGAATTCATTCCCCATAGTTACGGATTCATGTGTGTCATATGTATCATTCTTGTAATTGGAGGAAAGTGGGGTTTTTTCCCTGAGCATGTATTTGAGGTTGACGATACATGAGCATTTGTGCCTGTGGAAAGTTTTGCTGTTTCCATCTTTTGTGTTTTCTGCTGCCATTCTCTAAAAAATGCGCCTTTGTTTGTTGGCATGACATATCTTGAGATATGTGTGTATGTTCGCCTTGCGTCTTTGTGGTAAGCTCTTCTGGGGCCATCTGCACTGTTGATTCCAACATGCTCTCGATATCTAACGCTGTGGTATTGAGATCATTTATTGTTGTAGATTCTTCAGTATTGTCTGATTTTTTTTATCAGGTTTATCAAGTTCAGACTGGTCTTCTGTCTGATTTTGTTTTATGGCAGAAGCAAGATTGTCTCTTTCAATTCTATCTTGTGATGGGTTGTTGGGGGGTGTTGACTTGGTATTGTCATTCATAGCATTGTCATGGTTGCCCTCATCACAATTTTGCTCATAGACCTCGCCCCGGTTTCAAGTTCTGTTAGGGCCATCAGATGACACTGGTGAGGTATTAATTGGTGGATTGTGCTGTTTTCTTGATAATTAATATTAGCATATTTCGGGATAGATAAATTCTAATTGAAGTTTTGATGTTCCATTCTTGCAGAAGTATTGGAATTTCCTTTATATTTTGGTCTATTTTGTTGTTGTTTGAGTTTGTTAGGCATACTGGCATTTTCTATATGTTGTATTCTATCTCTCAACATTTGTATTTCAAGTCTGTTTGTTCTTTCTATTGTATCAACTTTCGATTCTAGCATCTTAATGGCATGGTGTTCTTGGACATAAGCAATGCTTGCCATTCCAGATGTATCACGCATGTGGTTATGGTTGCATTGTGTGTGATTGGAAGCAGTTGTTGTTGTCTCTTCCTGACTTTTGTTGCTTGCTGCAAGTTGCATTTTCATAAGATGGTTTGATTGTTGTAGCTATTTAATCTGAGTTTCTAATTTTGCAATATACGCTTTTTTGGCTGCTACCTGAGTATTTTGTTCATTATAGTCCATCTCCATTTTTCGTAGGTCCTTTTCCTTTTTATTGAGGTTTTTCTCTTTTATTGATAGCTTTTGCTCAAGTTCAATAAGTTGTTTTTTCTTTATCTCAGACTCTATTATCTTCAGGTTCCAGAGGTGAGCTTGCTATTTTCGGGATGTTCCTTTGTTGTGCATCTTTTCCAGTTTGACTTTGAAGAGGTCTTGTTTCAGGCGAAGTATACCGTATAACCGGTAATTTCTGCGGTGTGAAATTTCTGCGGTTTTGGTCTAATAAAAGGACATTTAATGTTTGCGGATTTTTTTTTCTGCGCATTGTAAATCTCGGCACCGAAAAAAAGATTGTTTGTATTACAGGAAGCAACAAGTGAAGCGATGCTACGATAAACAACTGGTGCACATTACAGTGATCCTGACAAGTAAAGACATATTTAATTCTTTTAAAAGTTTTCAAACGTTACAACTTCTGAATATGCATTTGGTTAACTTCAAATTTGTCTTGAGAAACTAATTGTTCACTGTTTTCGCGATCTATTTTGTAGACAGGAAATACGAAGTGAACAGTTGGATCGGTATCGGTATAAACTATGATATAATTCGGATATATATTTCTAATATAGAATTTTCATACTTTATCATTTAACAGTTTTTTAAAAAGAATTATGATTAGAAGCAATTATATTCAATTCTTTTTAGTATAATGTAGACATAAAAACTCCGGTTAACAGGAATTCTACTACCAGCACATTTCTATTTGTTTGGTTTTTAGGACGTCCTTGCTATAACAATCTAAAAAAAACAAAAAACAACTAATGTTAATTTATGAAATAACAATTTTAAATATTGCTTTAATAAACTTTATTATGATTGTAAACATTTAATCAGGCGATTGTTTCAATTATTGTCGGTGTCAGCTTGGTACAATCATATTTCTTGATCTGGAGTAATTGTAATTAACAGGTAAAAATCATCATGCCACAGCCAAATAACCTTTAATTGTTGTGTAAACATTTATATAGTACCAGGTTTTGTTTATCTGGATATAGTAATTACGACTAATTAAATATTTGACACTTACGGCGGAATCGGAGTTAGAGTTTGAAAATGTATTTTGTACCGGACGTTAAACATTTATTTTACATAATATTCTACGATTTTAATTTCTGCGGTCCGGAGTTGACCGCAGAATACCGCAGAAATTAGATTGCCGCAGAAATTACCGGTTATACGGTATATAGTTTTTAGTTCGGTCTGCTCATGATTGTCATCTGTACACATACTACATTTGTATTCGAAACTTATGTCAGATTCATGTTTAAATTTTTGGAAACGAGGCTTCGACTAATTACGGATTTCTCACGTGGAGGATCTTTTAAATGCTATTTATTTTATTTTTATTTTTTAATTACTTATTTTAGTTTTGAAAGCATTTTATTCATATGCAACATCTGCAATAATCGTATTTTTTAATATATTTTTACAAAATTTAACAAGATAAATGAGTTATTTCGCGCGTCTCGTTTTCGAGGTCAAAATACTTAAGGAGCTAGACCTATTTAAAATTAATTTAACATTAAAATTTTCAGAAAAACCTTCCATAAAATTTGCAGTCGAATCACACATAACATACCAAATATAGATATTAAATGAAATGAGTAAAATATTACACACGCGTACACGTGGCGTACATTATTTGTGCTTTGGTCAGTCAAGGTATTTTAATATAAAACCTATAGTCTACCATAGCGATTTTAATTTATTATTATAATCATTACTTTACAAATACAAACTTGAAGATAATATACTTACTAAAAATATCAATCCTGTGAACTAGCTGAAAGTGAAGTAGGAACACGTCTGCTCTCGATCAACCGCAATGTCTGTGTGTTTCTTTGTCTTTGTGGCGGGAACTCCAGGGGAGTGTAATATGATGCTTTCAATATAGTAAATATATTATCTTAATTAGTAATAGGATTAACTACTAGGAACTATTGCAGAAGTACTAACCAAACTAGTAGAATTTACTAGACATTTCTTTCAGTGAATATGGCCGACAACACGTTATATTGTTTACCTGTTTGCTGATCAATGTCCCCACAGTGGTGTCTATTCCTGACTGCTTATCTTAAAACGCATGCGTAGTATTAAATCAGAATATAAGTATTACTTTTTGATGATTTAAAGTACACAATATACAAAGCATAATTTTACTCATAAAAGATGAAGTGTCGTCTCTAATACGATATTTAATCAAATAAATATTTCATAACATTGTAACTTTCTTGCAGACACTATAAGGACAGGAATTTCCTATTTTAATGATCCATTTTGTTATAAATTTATGTGTTGGCTGTAGAGTTAGACCATTGAAATGGGGATCGTTGTTGCTTTACTGCTACCTGTACAATCAGTACCTATAACCACTAAATTTGTGAGTTTGAATCCTGAACATTGCAAAAAGTACTCGATGCAACATTATGTGACACATTTGTCAGCAACTTAAGACAGGCCGGTGATTTTCTCCAGTTTCTCCTACCAATAAACTGACCGCCACATTAATTATAGCTGAAATATTGATGGAAATGGTGCTAAACACCACAACCCTAACCCTATTCAAATGGTCTTTGAATAAGGGTAATAACAAAATTACCGAACTCCGAACAATCTTAAAAAGGGAAAGTCAAAACTCATAAGTATATAAACAGACAAAATCAGTCAACAACCGGAAAACTGTGAAAACCGTAATGACCCTGACTTGGTACAGGTATGTCTAAAGAAATGGTGGGTTGAATCAGATTTTAAAGCGCCAAACCTCCCCCTTTCATTACGGCTCAAAGATTCCGGCTGTCATTTTCATGGTAAAATATGTTATTGTATTTCGTTTTCTCTTCAAATAGTCCTACACAGTTAAGTGTAAATATATATAGGTTAAGTGTTGTTCCGACGGCATGGTATTTTTGGCATTTTGTTTATTTTTCTTCTATTTATTATAATATTCAGAACAGAAAGGTAGATTTATTTCAATGATCGAAGATCAGCCAATCCTTATGCTTATTAAAGCTTTTTAGATCGAGGATATAAAGGACATTTCAATACTATATTGTAATGTATATGTTTTAACGGACATTAAGCTAAAATGACTTGTTTCGGTGTAGACCCATAAAACTAGCCTAACCCCGTAACTATTTAATGAAGTGTCTGTAACAAGCCATGAGAGAGAACGTTCATGTATTTGTGAGTATCGATTTTGTTTCTTTCTACGATTTTGATATTTGCTTTTAGAATTATTCCGACGATGTGATATCTTGTGGGTTTTTTCTTCTTTTTATACTAATATTCAGAACGGAACAGCAGAATTATTTTAATAATACAAGAGAAGTCACACCTTTTCTATTTTAAAACGCTTGAGATCGAAGGCATTTTAATACTTCATAGTGATGGATATGTTTTAACTGACGCTACTTTAAATGACTTGTATAGTTAATATGATACGTTTGTGGTTTAAAGGTCACGTGATTCGATCAAAACTGAGGACCTACTTACATTTAAATCTGATATCTATGTTTTAATTACAATAGTTTTCAAATATTTTGGATGCAATTAACTATATATATCATTTTAAAGATCTGCTATCATATTGTATACCTTCTTAGGTATTTAAAATATTCTTCTCCTTACACTAAAGCTTTGAAAAACAGCAAAGTTGCGATCCGTTGGTCGAACTTAAATTCTTATTTATGTTCTTTTTTGACGGGTATTTTAATGTTGGTACAATAAAAGTATTTTATACAAATTTCACGATTGCATAGATGCAGAAAATGTGATAACTCTGTCAATGTTGTAATATTAACTTCATTTCACTAATTGTCAATAAAATTATAATAATATATATATACATGTACTTCTATAATTTATAAATATTTTACATGTGCATCTATAATTTATAAATATTTTACATGTGCATCTATAATTTATAAATATTTTCATGCAAACGTTTAATGTTAATGAAGTAATTACTATTTAATGTCCTTATGTCACATGTACCATCATTACATACAGGGATATATCGTTAGGGTTAGGGTTGTGGTGTTTAGCGCCACTTTCAACAATATTTCAGTTTTATCATGGCTGTCAGTTTTATTGGTAGAGGAAACCAAAGTATTCGAAGAAAACCACCGACCTGTCACACGTCACTGACAAACTTAGTCACATAAAAGTTGTATCAAGTACACCTCGCCATGAGCGGGATTCGAAATCACAGATTGAGTGGTGATTGACACTGATCGCATAGGTAATTTTAAATTACGATCATGACCACGCCCTATTGTGCTAGGAATAAAATTAAAACTACATGTCCACTGCATCTTTTTCAAATTGCTATTACGATACACTAACAACTGAGCCCTCGATATTCAGTCAAAAGTACTGTAAGCATCAACAAAAATAACATTATATAGAAAAATAATCATAGTAGTGTGTCGTTTATCATTATTTGTCATTTGGTCCTTTTTTGTTTGGCAATTGTATTGTCGGGCCTTCGATTTACGGCCTATTATGACCTATTTGATATCTTCAAACTATTCTTATGTTGATTCTTCTTACGTATCTAATAAATCTAATAAATACTATATTAATTAATTAATTCTTAGCAAAATGGTCTTCTTTAGTTGGAAATAGGTAAAAGTATTGGAGATACAAGATTAATGAATTAAATTAGATAGCAATTGTTCAACCCAACCATGGCGAGAACAAGTTACATTCAGTGAAATGATGATGATTATGATAATATCAGCTTTGTACTAGATCAATACACTGACCTGGATCTTTGCCGTTCCTCTTGGACACATTATCCTGATTCCGAGCCACCAGTCTTTGTTCTTTCTCTTGAATGGTGCGTGCTACACGGAGAATCAACAATGCTAGCACGCTAATACTTAAACCACCCATACGCTATCAATCAAAGGGAATGACTTTTCTAGTGCAATTCCATCGTCAGTGTTGCTACAAAACCTGGATCAAGTCTAATCATCATATTGAACACGCAGACAAATTAGACACTCCAGTTTAAGGAGATGAAAAAAAACATTGACCTATTGGACAAAAGTCCTACAATTAAAATTAATCTATATCGTAAATACAGTACACCAATTCTTAAGATGCTTCATGTTAATATTGTATGTATTTTTGCACATTTATTTCCATGGGCTTTTGTCCTGTCGACAGCATACAAATTGTAGTTATAGATATATGCTTAATTTGACTAAATAGCTAGTCGTTTTAGCATTATACAAAAGCTGGCTGTTTCTGGGGGTTAGACATTGAATACAACTGACATGATGATGTTAAGTTTATAGACTTTATAAAATGATATGGGATTGACTTTCGTGGATCTGGCAGGTTGAATTAAGAAGAGCATAATCTAGTTGATTATGATTAAGAGGGGTTATGACCTTGAACTGACAATTGATTCGTTAGAAATTAAATTCTTACTTGTGTAGGAACATACAATCAATTTTTCCTTATATCATTATTATGTATGTTAGAGACGAGCTGCAGCGTAAATGAGCCGATAAGTTATATTTAAAGTTTTATAAGGCACACCTAGTCACGCGGTATGATCTCTCATAATATGGCCGACAACACGTTATACTGTTTACCTTTTTGCTGATCAATGTCCCCACAGTGCTGTCTATGCCTGACTTCTAAACTTAAAACGTATGCGTAGTATCAAATCAGAATATAAGTATTACTTTTTGCTGATTTAAAATACACAGTTAACTGTAAATATATATAGGTTAAGTGTTATTCCGACGGCATGGTATTTTTGGCATTTTGTTTAATTTTCTTCTATCTATTATAATATTCAGAACAGAAAAGCAGATTTATTTTAATGATCCAAGATCAACCAAGCCTTATGCTTATTAAAACTTTTTAGATCGACGAAATAAAGGACATTTCAATACTATACTGTAATGTATATGTTTTAACGGACATTAAGTTAAAATGACTTGTTCCGGTGTAGACCCATAAAACTAGCTTAACCCCGTAACTATTTAATGAAATATCTGTAACAAGCCATGAGAGAGAACGTTCATGTATTTGTGAGTATCGATTTTGTTTCTTTCTACGATTTTGATATTTGTTTTTAGAATTATTCCGACGTGTGGTATCTTGTGTTTTTTTGTTTTTTTTTTATTCTAATATTCAGAACGGAACAGCAGAATTATTTTAATAATACAAGAGAAGTCCCACCTTTTCTATTTTAAAACGTTTCAGATCGAGGACATTTTAATACTTCATTGTGATGGATATGTTTTAACTGACGCTACTTTAAATGACTTGTATAGTTAATATGATACGTTTGTGGTTTAAAGATTTGCTATCATATTGCATACCTTCTTGTGCATTTAAAATTTTATTCACCTTACAATGAAGCTTTGAAAAACAACATAGTTACGCCATGTTGGTCGAACTTAAATTCTTATTTAAGGACAACTGCTATTTCGTTGAACCTAAATTATACAATTTTTAGATTTAATTATGGAACATATCTACATGCGTATGAATCCAGTGGGAAAGTGGAGCAGTGATTTATATATTTTTTTCCAGATTTATGTATAGGCACGTGCTTACTTGAACCTAATTTATATACTGTACACAAAGAAAAAAATTAAGCACCCCATGTTTTTTTGAAATGACAAATAATACGACAAGTATCACGAGATTACTGACCAGACAATCTCAAGAAAGCAATGGTGACCTGTTAGGACATTACATTGGCTGTAAGAAACCACAAAAAAATCAAGAAAAATGTTAATTTAATGATTATTTAATCACAATATCACAAGGCCAGTTTTTGCAGTAAAACATGTCCATTTTAAGTATTGACCTTCACAGTTCAAAAAGCACGATATTGTTATTTCACTTTCAAAACGTCACTTATGAATCACTTGACGATATCTATTGTTCAAAGTTCAGTACCGGGTGTAACCCCCACGTACTTGGATGATGGCCTCACCCCTGCGTCTCATCCATCCAGTTAGACGTCGGATGTCATGTTGTGATAGCTGCTGCCATTCCCGATGCAATGCTGCTTCCACCCGACGAATGTTTTGCACAGGAGATTCCTTAGCCTGTATACGACAGCCTAACGTCCCAAATATGCTCTATGGGATTCAAATCCGGGCTCATGGCTGGTCAAGGAACAGAAGTCACGGCTTCACTTTGGAGGTAGGCGGTTACTGCTCTTGAACGATGAGGCCTGGCGCTGTCATCCATATACACAGGTCTTGTAGCTAATGGGTGGTTGTCGAAATGGGGGACAACAACTGATTGCAAGACGTCTCTGATGTACTGATCACCAGCTAGGTTGCCTTGTATAGTGACTAAATCATGAAAGATACACCTCCAAACCATTACTGGGCCTCCACCGTAAAGAACAGTTTGCTGGATGTTCCTTGGGGGATAGACTTTATTTTTGTGTCTCCAAACCCTCATTCGGCCGTCGGTTACATGAAGCAGAAACCGGCTCTCGTCTGACCAATGGATCTTGCGCCATGTGCTTAAATTCCAACCACGTCGTGCTAAGCACCATGCCAAACGTGTTCGTCGATGTCGGTCTGCCAACAGTAGACGTTTAATGACTCTCCTTGACTTAAATCCCGCTGATTTCAGACGGTTTCTAACTGTTCTTGTTGACAGACGTTTATTTGGCAGCCAGTGTTGTTTGAGTACGGGACTGGTTGCGAATGGCATCCGTCTAACCAAACGCTGCAAAGCCATGTCGTCACGATCAGATGTTACCCGTGGTCTGCCGGATCTTGGCAAGTCTTTCACATTGTTGGTTTTTGTGTGTTTTCTCACCAGTCGGCTGACTACAGTATAGTGGTAGCCCATCTGAGGTCCAATAGTTTTGAATGACATCCCTGTTGTATGCATGCCGATTATTTGCTATCTTTGTGCTTCTGATATTCGCCTTCGTACCATGCTTACTGAGAATGAATACATTTTTTAAAACACCGCACTTAAATACCCAAATTCGAAGCGTGGACATACTGAATTTTGAGTAATGCGTGAAATTTTAAAGGCATGATTCACGTGCATGACTAGTCGATATTAGACATAATGGTCATACCTGTGTGAGGACATCTTTTTAATGGAACATTGTTCTTGCTATGATCAATATAAATATTAGAATCTAAACTTACTGTAACTTATTATGTTTTAATATATCAGGGGGTGCTTAACTTTTTTCTTTGTGTATATATAATAACGTAGCTACGCCCCTGAAAGCATTCATGTTACAGGTTAAACAAGATCACCCAAGGATCATTCATGTACATCTTCATTTTAATTTAGATGAAATGTCTTTTTAACTATTTTTCATAGTACCCTATTAAACTATTCCAAGGCGAAGTTGATCTTAAATTTCCAGTTACATATATTTCCAAAAAACAGATTTGATTAAATGAGCACTAAAAGAGAATTCAATAAAATTTTAAACATTTGCTCATCATTACCTGTGATGAACTTGTAAGCAAAATTAAAGGTATATATGCAAGTTACAAATCTAGGTGTTTTATCTGTTCAACTTGAGATTTCTGGATGAGTATGCAGGGGGGAAATCACAGATGGTATTGGCCACGCTGCATATTCATTTAACTCCTATAACAAAATGTACGACACATATATATGCAGGACCTGCCTAAGGATGTGTGGACTTAAAAAAAAAATGTTATCATTTTGATAATTGGGTGTTGGTGTCTTTGACCGCTTTAATCTCGAAAATCATAAAAGATAAGTCAAATATGTTTCCAGATGCATTCAGGAAATTCCATATGGAATCTAGAGAAGAAAAACCATCAAAATCAGATTTATAATAAAAATAATAATTTTGGCTTTATTGGCCCCATGTTGACCCCTTATATCTTTGAAATTGTAAAAGCCATTCAAAATATGTTAGATATTTCATAAAGAGAATTGTATAAGGACATTAAGAAAAAAAAATTAAATTTGATTTAAAGATAAATACTGAGTTCCCCATAAAAAAAGACACCCTTTATGACCACCCTTTATGACCACCTCATGTTCTTTCGTGGATTTCTGATCAAAAAAACAAATCATGCATTTTTAATGAGAGAGCACATTCCAATGAACATCACCACTAAGCTTGGATCCAATTGGCCCAGTGGTTTTGGAGAAGATTAAAATGTGAAAAGTGTACAGATCACTGATACAAAATGTTGACCATAGCTCATACCACCACTTAGGTCAGATGAGCTAAAGGCAAAAGAAAAAAAGAACATATTATGGCTGGTCATCCAGTACTGTCCAAGTGCCATCTCTTCGTACTATGTATTTTTAAATGGAACAGTCCTACCCTGTATTAACATAAAATGTGAAAGACAAGCAATATTTATTGAATAACTAGTTGTGTGCTTAGTTTCAATGTATCCAAGATGCTCAATTGTATTGATTTGTTAAACCGGAAAACAAAGACACAGGCTTTATTTAAAATTCTTCACCACATACATATATCTTATTATTTAGGTTTATCACCAGTATGTATTCTAATGTGTTTCTGTAAGTGAGAAATCTGATTAAATCCTTTACCAACATACATCACATTTATAAGGTTTATCACCAGTATGTGTTCTAATGTACTTCTGTTAGTGAAAATTATGACTAAATCCTTTACCACATATATCACATTTATAAGGTATATCACCTGTATGTATTCTAATGTGTTTCTGTAAGTGAGAATTCTGATTAAATCCTTATACCACATACATCACATTCATAAGGTTTATCACCAGCATATGTGTTCTAATGTGTTTCTGTAAGTTAGAATTCTGATTAAATCCTTTACCACATACATCACAATTATAAGGTTTATCACCAGTATGTGTTCTAATGTGTGTCTGTAGCACGGAATTCTGACTAAACACTCTACTATATATATCACTTTTATGCGGTTTATCACAAATATGGGATCTAATGTGATTCTGAAAGCTAGAATTCTTATTAAATCCCTTACCACATATATCACATTTATAAGGTTTATCACCAGTATGTGTTCTAATGTGATTCTGTAAGTTAGAATCTGACCTCATCACATATATCACATTTATAAGGGTTATCACCAGTATGCGTTCTAATGTGATTCTGTAAGTTAGAAATGTGACTTCATCACATATATCAAATGTATAAGGTTTATCACATGTGTCTTTCCTATCATAGTTTTGAAATAGATCACTGGTTGTTAAATGTTTACCAAAAACATCAAAAGACTGCAACTCATCTCCAATAGATGATCTCCTATTATTTAAAGTATGTCCTTCACAACATTTGAAGAAGTTTTCAGTTCTTTTCGTTTTGCACTGATCTAATAGTTGATGTTCTGTAGAGCTATTTGTATCATGTGATTGTTTCTTGCAGTCTATTAAGTCATACATTATTCTCCTTCCAAATATTTCTGAAAAATAATTATAAATATGAATGAAAACAATTCAAAAACTAGAGACTCACTCACCTAGTAAAGAAATTTTATTGAATCATTGCGTATATCGTATATTTAGATATTTAGAGAAAAATCGTAAATATGTACACGTCATTTTGTTGTCGCTGGAATTATACAACAGTCAGCAGCAAGGAAGATTTCTTTTGCATATCCTGAAATGTTCTATTAGTTTTGTCGCTGGTAGCACAAGGGCTTGCAACGAATTATTTTTATCCTTCGACTGATGCCTCTAAGAAAACCACTTTTTCAAAATAGTTTTATATTGGTGTCTTGACCTGATTCGTCGTAATATCAGTATCACTTTGAAGCATAATAAATTTATATTTCTGTTCCTTTTTGTTATAATCTTTACCTATCTGCAACTTTTAAGCAATGTTTCACAGGATTTGCAGGCGATAAAACCTCCGCCCATACTTCTTACAGATGAACGCAGTATCAAATTCCTACATGCGATGTGATTGGTCATTGATTTCGATGCTCAATAGCGGTGCTCCACAATAGAGGGATAGTATATATGATCGCTATAACTTTCTTTGTCGTATTCATATTTGTGTTTTCGTCTTTACTAGTTAGAATCAATATGCAACAACTACACCCCCCCCCCCCTCCACACCCCCCCCCCCTCCACCCCCACCCGCTCCTGGAATATTTAGGTCTTCTTTTTCAATGGAATATTCTAACATTCGAATTCCTCATTTTGATTCTAGAATTATATATTTTACCCGAGTTATTTCTCTGAAACTGTTATCAACATGCTCAAGTTAATGATGGACAACATGTTTTTCATGTCGGCATACCATGATTTTTTAAATGTTTCAAATATCTACAAATTATGTGAAAATTATACTCCAATTGGTTGTGTTTTCCGTTACTTTTGCTGAGCTGTGTACCATATTTCCCATTGTTAAGGAAATAATCTGTAATAAATTGGAATGCACAGGCACTTGTCTCAATCAACATATCTTTACTATCCACACTAATATACAGAAAACAAGGTGCTCAACTAAAATAGAAGGAAAATACCGCAGTTCGCTTTGTATCGTTTTGTTTACTGCACTTGTATATTATCGGTTTATGATCGTTCTCGTAAAGATGAAGGATTTTACCGTCTTTAATAAATATACTACACATTCACCAATAAGTGTGTCAAAACACCAGAAGCACACATTTCTAGGGTTACTATTCCACATTTGTTTTCTAATTGTAACAACCATCGATTCAAGGGAGATAACCGTTTTACTTTGAGGAGAATATATCACACGTTTCGATTGGTCGCTATAATATAACTGGATAAGGCATATTATATTGTAACTGGTAAGCTTCTTTACCCACGGTAATAGGAACTGTAATAGGTTCGTAATCACCTCTGCTAACTGTGTTAGTGGAGATCTCCATTAGCTCAGCTGTGGCTTACAATGTGATAGGTCCTGCTGTACTAATGTAATAGGAACTGTAACAGGATGGTAATCACCTCTGCTAACTGCGTTAGTGGATATACTAAGGGGTGTGTGCAAAACACAATATGCAGATACTAGATACCAGATATTAGATACCAGATATGGTTTAATAATAAAATTGAAATTAAGTTAAAATTCTAATATATTGATTGTTAATTATATCATCATAAGTCTGAATGATATACTAAGACATACTTCTGTTCATCTTTTTACTTAATTTATAGTTTTTGATTCTGGAAAATCCATGTGCTAAAGTCATTGGAAAATTATACTGCAAATGCAGGCCAGACATTTAATGTTACTTATATATTATCATAGTCCGAGATTCCTCTGTCGCTTAACGGCTTTTATAAAGTTGCTGTAGCCGTTCATCATCAGAGCGTGATATATACGGATTACAGCGGGTTTGCCTCTCCAGCTCTGGATCGGCACATTTCCACGTTTCGTGGCTATCGGATTTTATTTTCTATCAGAAACCCTTATATAAATCGCTTCACCAATCATTTTTCTATTCATTCATAACCATCTTACCCTCAGAAAGTGGTGTTACACTCCATTACAGCTCGATTTTGCCTTAGATCCTATTATTCCGCCATTTGACTTCAATTTTCGAATCTACACACGTGATCTCGCGATACTAACTGAATGATGACAGCAACGCATTACATGATGGGAGCTAATTAATGCAGCGTGCCAAATTATTTGGAGCATTATTTGCATACGTAAACAACATTCAAATCACATGGAAGACGATACATTTAAGCGTATTCTGCAGGACAAACAGTCCATCAACAGATCAAAGCAGAGCAGAAGGAAATAATACAGAATTCAATGGCAGAGTGTTACCAACGGGCTTCGGAAAGAACATGTGTTACGTTCCCCCTTTTTGGACAAGGTACTACAACATTTTTTTTTCTTATGGTTATCTGTAATTCACTAAATTTGCTGTTAAAATCATTACCAATCAATATAATCAACTGTATTAAATTTTATGTTAATTGTTCTGCCTTAACAGACACCTATGATTGGCAATAAAAATATTTGTTTGTTTGTTTATATGCAAATCATCTCCCATGATACATTGCGATAATCGTAGTTTTCTCGTAGTCACGTGACAAATGTTTGAAAAATGGAAGACAAATGTCGAAATCATAGGTTCTAAGGCAAAATCGTGCTGTAATGGAGTGTAACACCACTTTCTGAGGGTAAGATGTTTATGAATGAATAGAAAAATTATTGGTGAAGCGATTTATATAAGGGTTTCTGATAGAAAATAAAATCCGATAGCCACGAAACGTGGAAATGTGCTGACCCAGAGTTGGAGAAGCAAATCCGCTGTTTTCCGTATGTATCACGCTCTGACGTTGAACGGCTACAGCAACTTTATAAAAGCCGTTAAACGACAGAGGAATCGCGGACTAATATTATCATTGTTTATAATGATAGGTCAGCATGGAGGCAGTTTTATCTTTTTCTGGTTGTCATCAGTTTGAAATACAAATATTCCACTGCAGATTGCTTCGCTATTTGATTGTCATTATGTTTTCCCACTGTTGGAGAGTGTTTTAATCACTTTTTCAAATCTGCAACCAAGGAATAAACATGTCCAAGAAAGTGTTCCTGAAGACATGGGAGAAATCTTTTGCTGAGATGGAAAAGGGTAATTATTTTTTTATTTTTTTTTATTTTCATTATTTCATTAATACTAAATTACAGTCATACTTATTTAGCAAATTGTTAGATTAAAACTTGAAAGACGAGTAATAAACAAAAAATAGAAATTTGCCAGTTCTTTTAGCAAGAGTCTGTGATATTCACAAAAAGTCTAGTGCTCTTTAAAATAAAAGCCTTATATTATAGAATATGTTTTCGGGGAATACTTGCAGTAATTTTTTGCGTCTTTATTTTAATATGTGAAAGTAAGCAAAGATTTTTTTTCACAGATGGAATCATAGATGGAGAACTACAGGAAGGTGTACCTGGTTTTAGTATCTTAAAGCCTGAGCTATGTTGTTTTAAGCTTATTGATCGAAACAATACAAGAACAACACCAAGACCAACCACTGTTCCAAAATCCCCTAAAAACCTTATTGTCAGCGAAAGCGCTCTACCTCTGTAGAAGATGACATATCAGACATCATTGAAATTTTATCATCACCAGAAAAATCACCCTTTAAAGAAGATATTGTCAGGAAAACGAGTTCGCAGGCACATCAAAGTTGAGTCAGATGACAGCGATTATTTACCAAGTTTAGAAGAGTTATGTTCTAAACTAGTTTTATCTAAAAGGGAAACCAATCTTGTTCAGGAATCCAGTGTCAGCATTTTGGCACTAACCATGGAAAATGCTTTTCAAATATATACACTGCATTTACAACTGTAAATTGTGGATTGACAGCAGATGAAATCCTGGAAGTTTTGCTCAATCCGGATGATTATGACACTTGTGCAGGTGTGCCTTAATATGTTCAAGAACTAGCAGCCTTTTTGATTGATTCAAATGTGCTAAAAGACAAAAAAGATATTAGAGTTGTTGGAAATGAGTTGTGGAGTTGCAGAAATAAGCCTAATCGATACTACCGACTTGAGGAAAATGGAAAAGCACATATGGTTAAAGGAAATGCTCCTGAGACAAATAAAGTTTATCAGGTTGTTAGATCTTATTCCAGTCACAAGCACACTCCAAGTTTTAGAAGACTTATCATTGAAATAGTTGACTGTCCTTTTGTTATACTTCAATTATATTTCATTGGATCAGTTGTTCCTGTCACCATCAAACCACACCGAAATACAAAAAAAAAGAACAATAGTAATGTGAAACCATATCGTCGTGCTACACAAAGCACTTTGCAAAGAATCACTGAGCTGAGTAAAGATGACAAGTCTTCCGCCAAAGGTGTTTTGAAGGATATAATAGATGAAAATGGTGGAATGGAAAACATCAGTGCGAATCTTCTGCCAAGAAATCCCCAGCAAGTTCGTAATATAGAATGCAAATTGTCAGAGGAAAAGAAAGATGAAATTTCAGAAATCCGTCACATGTATGACACTCAGACAGATAACTTTATCCGGAAAGTGGACATAAGGTCTGACCTATTGGTAGTGTTAGCTTCTAATCAACAGATATGTGATCTTGGAGAGATTCTGTACTAAAAATCCCTTTAGTAACCTAGGAATTGATCCAACATTTCACTTTGGTGATTTTGGCGTCACAGTTACTCCATACAGGCATCAGATGTCGGAGGAAAATACACCTGGAAAACACATGTTAAATCGACATCCAGTTTTTGTGGGACCTGTTTGTATTCACAAGAAAAAAGATACACAATCTTATTACAATTTTCTATCCACGCTTATTGCTAAGAACAATGAACTGAGGAAAATGAAAGCCATTGGTACAGACGGGGAAACTGCTCTTTCAAATGCTTTATTGATGGCCTTTGAGAATGCAGTTCATCTAAGATGTTTTAACCATGTTAACAAAAATGTCAAAAACAGTATCCAAAACTGACAGAAGTAGAATTTTGACAGATATTTTCGGCAGTACTGGTGATATTGCCTTGAAAATGACAGGCCCTACAGACTGTTTTACGCAGGCAGAATTCGACCAAAAGCTGGACCAACTGCAACTGAAATGGGAAAATGCAGTGCAAGGATTATGGACATGGCTTAAAAGAAATCAGTCCGACACAATTAAACATCACATGATCTAGTCTGTGAGACCAGAAGCTGGATTAGCAGAAATGAAGATGTACACTACAAATGACAACGAGGGAATAAATAATGATCTGCAGCGAGCTTGCGGCAAAAATCAGCCAGTGTCCAAATTTGTGGAGATGATAAAGAATTTCATTAAATCACAGGAGAATCAACTACTGCTAGCGATTGTACAACAAGGACATTTTAGTTTTAAGAATGAGAATAAACATTTTGAGGTACCTTTGGATAAATGGTCTCGTTGGACACCAAAACAACGTCAGCGGCATATTCCAAAGGTCCAGCATGGTAATCTAGTCCAAGTTAATGTTGATGATGATACTGACACCATTTCTCTTATGGAAACATCTTCTAGTACAGTATTAATCAATGCCATCCTAGGTGTAGGTTTTGAGGACTGGAATAACAGGTACAGCCAACAGTATACTTCAAGATATGTGGGAAAAGGCAGCAACACTTGTGACAATGAAACATGCAATCTGTGAAATACCTGATCATTCAAATTCAAGACGGGTTACAAGTCTGTCTAACCTGAAGTCCTGTCATTACGTAGAATGTAAACCAGAAAGTGGAAACGCTACATGTGACTGTTACCTATATAAACTACATGTACATAAAATCTGTCAACACGTTTTAGCAGTTACACAGGAACTAGGAATTTTGTGTTCATTTATTTCCTGGAGAGTATCTAAGAAAATTAACTATTCTCTGACATCTATAGTAAACAGCAAACTTCCGAAAGGAGCCGGAAAGAAACCATATGAAAGAATGCATTGGGAGAGTAGAAAAAAGACAAAGCAAACAACTGTACCCTGTGTGGCTGATCCATTACCAGCCGATACAGAAGACTTCTACATCTTCCAGTTCCTTCTGAATACAAAAAGTATGGTTTGCTATGGCTGCGGGAAAAAATTCAGGAATTCTATAACAGATGTGCCAGAGCCCCCAAATGATTTAGTTCTAGCAAGGAAAGAATATGGAAAGTATGTGAATAACTTTGGGCAACTGAAAATGTCCCTGAAAAAAGAATTCGTCCATTATCATATCAAGCAGGAATGTGTGAAGAGAAAAGATTCTGCGTTCGATCCACACAACACTATTGTGGACACATCAGATCAGACCTTCAAGATATTCACAAGGACATGATCAGACAAAATAGGCAGCTTCGTCTGTGAGCATATATTACATTAAATAAATATGCTGTGGAATTTTTATTTGTTATAATTACATGTCAGTTTATAAAATTATCGTACACGACTTCAACTTTCTTATTTTTCACACCTTACTGTTGTCTTTCTGTCTATCACATTCTGATTTCCATGCGGTAATTAAATACTGGCACTTTTCAAATTCAAACAAATAAATATTCATATGAAAAACAATGGATATGGCGTATATGTTACAATTAAGAAAACATTAACTGGCTGAAATTAGACATCCAGGGGTTTCACTGTGTTAGTGTAATATGTGTACAGGACACGGGGAACGCTATAATATAATTAAACCAGACAATCTTTCATTTATATACTATAATCTAAATAAGGGTAATAACAAAATTACCGAACTCCGAACAATCTTACAAAGGGAAAGTCAAAACTCATAAGTATATAAACAGACAAAATCAGTCAACAACCGGAAAACTGTGAAAACCGTAATGACCTTGACTTGGTACAGGCATTACTAACGAAATGGTGGGATGAATCAGATTTTAAAGCGCCAAACCTCCCGCTTTCATTACGGCTCAAAGTTTCCGGCTGTCACTATAACAGTGTTTATAACAATACTTGAACAAAACAGGTAAAACAGTTGTCAAAGCAGCACCAAGTTCAGTGAAGTAAATGTCAAAGACACTTTTACGTCACACATTGATAAAAAAGTATTGTTGACATTTTTGTAAGTTCACTTTACAGAGTGCATGTAACATAGAGGTAAAGCATAAGACACGTGGAGTAAGCTGCACCCACTCACACTATTGACACATTGTAACATAGAGGTAAAGCATAAGACACGTGGAGTAAGCTCCACCCACTCACACTATTGACACATTGTAACATAGAGGTAAAGCATAAGACACGTGGAGTAAGCTCCACCCACTCACACTATTGACACATTGTAACATAGAGGTAAAGCATAAGACACGTGGAGTAAGCTCCACCCACTCACACTATTGACACATTGTAACATAGAGGTAAAGCACAAGACACGTGGAGTAAGCTCCACCCACTCACACTATTGACACATTGTATATTACACCCCTTCCTTGTTTTAGATTGAATAACTTTATTTTTAACATTAAACAGATTAACAATTATTATTACTGTTCTATTCTATAGATAGCATATTGAAAAAGCAATGAAAAACACAAAACGATCAAATCATTACAATCACTTCTAAAATGTCTCTAACAGTATATTATGATTCTTATCAAAATGCTTAAACTTGATTTATATTTCATAAACACACAGTCTTTCTCCTTATCACACAACAAAGACAAATCCATGTATTAATCAGACGGCACAGCGCTTTAAACAATAAAGTCACTGAATCTCTTTGACAGTTTCCTTTCTCTATGATGACGAACTGGCACATATGCATTGTGTTCCATAATAAGGTCGCACGTGAGAAACGTTTCGGTAGAAAAACTTTCTCAGATTTTACTATTGTAAAGTTTGTTTTCAAAAACACTTGACATCTTATTTCCTTCACGCTTTGCTAGAAATACATTTTGACCTACACGAAATTTATTTACCATAGCACTTGTGTTTTTGTCCGCATATCGTTTGCATTGAGATTTTCTCTGCGCATCTCTTGTCTTAAGACTTCTCGGTACTCGTGACTTAATCACTTGCGGCAGCTTCGTTTTAATAATTCTGTTAAATAGAAGCTCTGACTGTGTACGTCCAGTTGTGGTATGCGGTGTCGCGCGATAATTTAATAGAAAGTTATACAATTCTTCTTTCCAGTTTTTTCTGTCAATTGTAGCTACACGAATGGCCTTTTTCAGACTTTTGTTAAAATTTTCCACCAATCCATTTGCTCGTTCCCAGTAAGGTGCTACACGGGTATGATTAATTATATTTTCAGCCAGATAACATTTGAATTCATCCGAGACAAAATTACTTCCATTGTCGATGACTAATTTTCCGAAGTTTGTTGATGATTGTAGAGCTTGTGATAGAACGAATAATTTCCACTTCTGGAAAACGAGAATAGTAATCAATAAGCACTAGTAAATAATCTCCATTTGCATAAGGTCCACTAAGGTCTATTGCTAATTTTTTCCTCGGTCCATCTGGTAATTTGGACATATTCACAGGCGACGGGCGAAACTGATTAGATAATAACTGGCACGCATGACAATTTTGAATCATTGTTTCGACATCGTTATCAATTCCAGGACACCATACTTTTTCACGTAATAAATGTTTTGTTTTAGCAACACCTTGATGACTTGCATGTGCTAATTTCAAAATTCGCGGCTGCAGACATTCTGGAATTATTAGCTTCGTTCCTTTTATGATGACTGAATTTTTCACACTTAACTCGTTTTTTACAAGATAATATTGTTTCATGCTTCCTTGTTTTGATCATTTGTTTCGAGTGAGACAATCTCGGACTTTTTTCAGACAACTGTCCGTTTGCGAAGCAATTTCTATTTCATCTAACGTCATAGCTTTTGGAACGGCATTATTTGCGATATAGTTTACATAATCCTCAGTTTCTTGAATGTTGTCGGTTGAAGGTTGTGGAGTTTTGGACAATATATCGCAGCGTTCAAATTTCCCGGTTGGTATATATCAGTGAATTTATAAGATTGTAGATTCAATTCTCATTTCTGAATGTGCGGCTGTAAATATTCTAACTAGCGGTTTGTGATCTGTGAAAACATCAAATTCCATTCCATATAAGTAAGCATGCCATCGGTTAATTCCCCAATACACACCTAAAGCTTCACGCTCTGTTTGTGAATATCTTCTTTCCACGGGAGTTAGTGTTCTACTAGCATATGCCACTGGTCGAAATTCACCACTTATTTGGTTTTGAGTCAATATAGCGCCTAATCCATGCACACTCGCATCAACTATTATGTTTGTTTCTGCATTTTGATTGTAGTACGACATAACTTCTGCGTTTATTAATGATTGTTTTAATTTGTTGAACGCATCTTGTTGCTCTTACCCTTAATTACTGAACACCAGTTCCATTTAATTTCTTTTTTTGTGAGTTTTCGTAATGGCTCGGCGATTGTGGCGAAATTCGGAATATACTTTGCGCAAAAATTAACTAAGCATAAAAAGCTTCGAACCTCGGCGGGCGTAGTTGATCTTTGAAATTCTTGCACTGCCTTTATTTTGCTATCATCCGGTTTCACTCCATCTTTCGACAATGTATGCCCCATGAATTTCAGTTCTGACTTGTTGAATTCGCATTTGTTTCGATTTAGCGTAAGCAAATTCTGACAACACCTGCTTAGCAGTGCATGTAAAGTTGGGTCATGGTCTTGTTGGTTCTTAGCGTAAATAATGATATCGTCCACTACGTTCTTACACCCTGGGATGTCTTGAATTGTTTGTTGTATAATTCTTTGATGTAGCTCGGGAGCTGAATTTATTCCGAACATTAATCTTTTGTAGTGGTAAAAACCTTTGGGACAAACAAATGTTGTGATGTAGCGAGAACTCTCTTCAAGTTTGATCTCATGGAATGATTGGGTCAAATCTAATTTTAAAAATACGGTAGCTCCGTTCATGTGGTATAATGTATCTTCAACATTTGGAATAAGGAAACATTCTCTTTGTACTGCTTTGTTTGCTTGTCGCATATCTACGCACAAATGAACATGTCCAGAAGGCTTAGGAACTACGACTAACGGGCTAACCCATTGTTATGTTTGTTATCATATAGTAACTCTACATGCTGTGACTGTAATTTATCCATAAACACTTTCTATCTTTAATATGCCAGTTCCCACGGTACGCCTATCAGCTTTATGCACTACTCTGTTTTCCTTATCATATGTTGCAATGATATTCAGTTAGAATTAAAATGTAGTTTGTAGTAAACGGACGTCTGGTCTTTATTGAACCCACAAAACATAGAACTGGCGACGAGGATATTTTTCCAAATTTAAAAAAAAGAACTACTTACTCTATAGACTCGCCGTATAATTTTCCAGTGAGGTTTCTGTGGTATCCAGCTTTAACGTTTGGAATAATTTATCATGGCAGCATTTATTGGAAAAATTGAAGCGTTTGATGAGAATATTGAACCATGGTCTTCGTATGTTGAAACAGAATATACATCGGAATGCACCGGGGGTCAAATTTGAAATTTCCAGAATACATTTGATAAGGCTTATGACGATATTAGGATGGAGATACTGACCGAAAATTTCTTCGGAAGTCTAATCTCAACGAGATTAGTACACATCAGGCCGGTATAGTCTTCCTTCTTTATTTGTGCTTTTATTTACATAATTTGTGCTTATGTTTGCTTTTATGTGATCGTATTTGTTTTTTATGTGCTCTTACTTGCAATATAATACAATACAATAAGCTTTATTTAAAGTCGAAAAGAATCAAACAATTATAACACAAGCTCTAGTGAGCTTTTTGAATCTGACATAAGAATATGCATATACAAACAATAAAACAAAACATGCACACAATATTTCTAAAAAGCACTGTCATATATAAAAAAATTTGCATTAAATTTAAAACCATACTAAAATATGAAAGCAATTACAACACAGCAGTAGCATAAGCATAATTCAAAACCACACACACACTTATATATAGACAACATCCGCTCCATGGAGCTGGGCGTAAGGCTAAGCGATTGGTGCTACAGTGTCCTATGTCTATCTCTAGATTTTCCTTACCAGACAAGGTAACACTTCGACTATTGAAGCTATATTTTTATAACGCGGATGTGGTCGAGTGGTCTAGGGCGCTGGACATAAGGCTAAGCGATTGGTGCTGCAGTGTATCAATGGTGTGAGTTCAAATCCCGTCGAGGGAAGAACAAAAATTTGACAGATAAAAAATCTAATTCTAACACTGGTTTAATGTTCAGACGTATATAATATTTAGTGTTAACCTAGTATCACAAGTAACTTGGAGATCCGATGGGACTGACATATTGTATGGTTGTCACTTTCTTAGATATTTGTATCTATATATATATATATATATATATATACGTCTGAAAATTAAACCAAACAGTGTTAGAATTAGATTTTAGAGCTGTCCATTTTTTGTTCTTCCCTCGACGGGATTTGAACCCACACCATTGATACACTGCAGTACCATTCGCTTAGCCTTACGTCCAGCGCACTAGACCACTCGACTACATCCACTCCCTAAAAAGCAGCTTCAATAATCGTAGTGTTACCTTTTTCGTAAGGCAAATCTAGGGATACACGTAAGACATGTGCATAAGCGTGTGTAGATGATACATATATACTTAATATTATAATTTGACAGCAATCTAACTCAGCAATTTTTAATATATTGTATAGGATAATGAAGAATTCATTATACAGTCACAGGAAATAAAGTATATTATACAAACGTCTAGAAGCAAGTGACAACCATACAATATATATGTCCCACTGGATCTCAAAGTTACTAAGGATACCAGGTTAATACTAAATATTATATACGTCTGAAAATTAAACCAAACAGTGTTAGAATTAGATTTTAGAGCTGTCAAATTTTTGTTCTTCCCTCGACGGGATTTGAACCCACACCATTGATACACTGCAGTACCATTCGCTTAGCCTTACGTCCAGCGCCCTAGACCACTCGACTACATCCACTCCCTAAAAGAAAGCTTCAATAATCGTAGTGTTACCTTTTCTCGTAAGGCAAATCCAGAGATACACCACGCAGATTCATCTTGTACGGAATATTTAAGTCTGATGTGGTTTAGCATATTTGTAGCCCCTCCGGTATAAGTCAGCTTTACTTCACATAACTGGCATTTGACAGTTTTCGAGTCATTACATCGTTTAAAAAACTTCCAAACTTTAGGAGGTGGCATTTTCACAGCCCTATCACTCCAAATTCAATTCAAACACACTTTTAATAGTTCAATACTTTAAATTCGAATTGTGTTCATACCAGTTTAATCACTTTGTTTTGTTAACATTGTTAAACCTACAAGCTAGTGTTTTGCCGGGGGAATAAACAGATCAGAGTTCCACGACCATTTAATTGACCAATAATTGTTATGTAAACATATGCGAAGCGCTGGTTTATGTGTACGATTTCTATTATATCTAACATTAATTATGTATTGTCCGGAAAATTTTATCATTATTTTCATAAAAAAAAGTTTTCCGAGTAACCGAATACCGATTTTGGTATTCGATTATCGGACGTTCGAGCGAGTACCCGGTTAACCTATTAATATATATACCTATAAAATGACGACAAATGAATAGGGATTTCTGATAGTGAAAAGAAAAATAGAAACTTCTGAATCGGAACAATGAAAATGTTCAAAATGAAAATTGAAGTTTGAATCTAAATTGGACAATGAAATTGTCGAATACAAAGATGAAACTTTTGATACGGAAATAGCAAAATGGAAATCGGAATAACAAAAATGCAAATTTTAATAGAAAAGATAAATTTTGATTACGAAAATGAATATCCAAAAAAAAAAAACAATTATTGGGTTGAAAACACAAAATGACAAATATCCTGTCAAATTTATAGGAAATTAGTCAAACGAATCACTCCGTGTGTACATAAAGTGCGAATGTTAAATATAAAATAAAAATAAATCAATACTAAAAACCGGTAAAAACGAACCCCAAAAGACGAGTGCTAGGCATATGATTCGAATTGATAAAGTTCTCTTGTTCTTTGTATGGCATCCTCTCTGTGTATTACCGACCGTATGCATCGTTACCAACAAACATACAATGTCATTTAAACGTTGACAAAACCAACATTGTTCCAACGCTCAAATGATGTTACGTGTCTGCAGGGATTGTCACGGGGTAAATCGTGATGGACTTGGATAATCAAATATTAAATTGTATATGGCAGCAATGTAGCTTAAAGTTTCGCGTTTCTCTTATTAAGACTGAATTTAAAGATGGCGTAAGTTATTTCTCGTTCGTTCTTCAAAACTAAGAACTTCAAGGTTGATGGATCTATTTCTTCTTGCCACACACAAATATCAAGTGTATCTCCAGCAAAGCTCTCGCCTATATAAGTTATTTCCGCATAGAGAAGAGGGTACCAACACATGTCTCCAGAGAAGGTAACCAGTTTCCCGCTCGAACTTGCAGCTGATGCACAGTCAATGCACATTTTAAGGTAAACTGACTGATTTGTGTGAAAGTTGAAATCTAAATCACTAAGGCGGACAATTGTTTGGTAAATAAAGCAATCGATGGGAAATTTTGGAATCAAAGATTTTTCTGTTAATTCAGGCGGAACGTTGTTGTCTTTCAGATATGAATATTTATCTATATACCAGTCTGGATTTCGAACTGGTTTCCGAGTTGATGTGTTCATTCCAACGACTTTAGCATATCTACTGGCTAGAAGAACACCAGTATTTACGTCCTCAAAATCAGTCTTGATTATACTAGAGGTGATACCTGTTTTCTCTAATGTTTTTGTTAACTTCAGTGTTGAAATAGACATAAAATTATAACTGTATGCCATGGGGTTTATTTGAAACACTTGTTTTATTCTCGGAAATGCTATATTAGAATTGTTGAAAGCATGAAAATCCATGAATTTGGCCGTCCTCCTTCCCTGGAACTCAGCACCGTCCATAAAAGATGATAGATTCCATATGTTCCATTTACCTACAATGACATTATACATGCTAAATTACAAATAAATAAATAAATAGATAAGAAAAGTTTCAGGATACCAAATGGGTAATCAGAAGTCGTAAATCAGAGAATAGACAATACAATGGCCACCGGAAAATGGACAAAATCATAATTTATAACATGTTCTACAAAACACTACATTGAAAGCTGAAGATTGAGCAACACGAACCACACTAAAAACTGGATGTGAACTCTGAACTGGTAAGGAGTTTCTGCTCCACTAGTAGTACCAGTCGTGTTGAGTACTGTTAAACGACACGAACATCATATGACAGGAAAATCGACGTGGATACCAGCTGAAAACGTATATAAATAAAAACACCATAATTCTCTGTTTTGGTAACAGCATCAGTTGTGTAATGGTTAGCGTGCTCGCCTCGAGTGCAGTAGATCGTGGATTCGAGCCCACATCCGATCAAACCAAATACTATTACATTGGTATGTGTTGCCACTCCACTAAGCACACAACACTAAGGAGTAAGAGCAAAGACTCATCTCAACAAAACGTACATTGATCTCGCCATGATATAGCTACAAAATTCTCATTTGGCGTTAAACAATAATCACCCACTCGCTCTGTTTAGTTAAATATTAGTCGAGTTGCTATTCTGTGTTGTGTTTACGAAAGACATATATTCTGTCTTTTAAGAAAACATGAGGGTTTTAAACGGTATATGTCGTGGTCCGTTTTGTACTCAATGATTTGAGGTCAGATGTAGTACTTCGTTATAGTATCTTCAGTTGTGTTTTAAATGATTTGAAATAGTTCCAAATAAGACAAATTACATTTACCTGCTCTGTCGTCAAAAACATATGGAAGCCCATACACCATAATTTCTGTACAATCATTGGTATCTGTAGTGACGACTTGAGTCATATTTATATAATCTACTGTTCCCTGAAAGTACATTATCATGTGCCTCATTGTACTAATGTGGTCATTACCATGGTTACTGTTCAGTACTACTATATACTTTGTTAACAAGTGAGTTATTTGCATTTAAGATATGTTCTAAAAATTTAATTGTTGCTAATTGTATCCTGTGTATCATTGTACTAATTGTGATCGTTAGTGTTCATTGAACCGAAAATAACATCATATGTGCATCGTTAAATATGATCGTTAGTGTTCAATGAACCGAAAATAACATCATGTGTATAATTGTACTAATATGATCTTCAGTGTTCAATGAACCGAAAATAACATCATGTGTATAACTACTAATGTGATCGTTAGTGTTAAATGAACCGAAAATAACATCATGTGTATCGTTAAATAAGATCGTTAGTGTTCAATGAACCGAAAATAACATCACGTTTGTCGATAAATATGCTCGTTAGTGTTCAATGGACCGAAAATAACATCACGTTTGTCGATAAATATGATCGTTAGTGTTCAATGAACCGAAAATAATATCATGTGTATAATTGTAGAACAGTGACTTTGTATTATAAATTTATGACTTGAGTCACGGTTTTTAGATTGGTTTATCTGTAGAACAGTAACTTTATACTAATGACTTTAATCACATTGATAGTCATTAGTGTGTTTAATACAATGAGATACTGTGTGACGATATTTATCAGATTAATTTAAACTCTTTAACATTTTAACGCATAAATAAACTGAAAACATAACTTAAAAGATACGATACAATTATTACGTTCACCTCCTAGCGTGCAAAAAAAGTGTATATATTCGTGCTCTGTCCTCGAGTACCAATTATATTATTGACAACATACAATGTAGGTACCCGATTTGTGGACCCCCCCATCCCCCCCCCTTTTTTTTTTTTTTTTTAATTCATCACTTTTGTGGGACGTTTTCATTATAAACAGTGTTGAACAACTTCAAACATTACCAAAAACTCAATTCGAGATCGATATAAGCCCATTTCTAAAAACACAAAAACCCTTGATCCTCAATCGGGTACCTATGATTGACAGTATTCGCACAGTTTTAACCACAATATTACCTGTAGAATTTGAGTTCTAAATATTGCCCTTGTAGTGTATTTGATAACCACATGAATATCAGTGTACCTGTGTATGTAAAATATTGCTATCAAAATAAAAAATATATGGGTGATCATTCGTGTCATAAGCGTGCTATGCACGTATATAAAATTAACGTATTCGAGCAGAAGATATAAAAAAAAAAAAAAATTCAAATACATTTAATCTAAAAACTTAATATATATATATATAATTATATATGTCAATATATTTTTTGTAACATCTTTATCGGTATCGTTGCACAATCTTCTAGACTTCTATAATTTATTTTGGTTGTGCTGCGTCGATCGTCATGTCTCGACGATCCGTTACTCGTTAAGTTCTCTGGTTGATAGATTCCCTTAGACTTTATATAATACAGACAGTTAATCACAATAGGTACTAAAAATTTCATTCAATATAAAAATACAAGGGGCCGTCGTGGTCGTGATCCACAGGCACTAGACGTTGTGTCAATATGAATATAACATAAGCAATGGGCAGAAAATAGTGCCCAAAGTTATTATTATATATATTGGACACTATTGTCTGCCCAATACTTATGCTATATTCATATAGACGTTGTATCAATATGAATATAACATAAGCAATGGGCAGAAAATAGTGCCCAAAGTTATTATGATATATATTGGACACTATTTTCTGCCCATTACTTATGTTATATTCATATTGACACAACGTCTAATGCCTGTGCGTGATCGTATGGTAGTTAGATTTACAACTACCTAGACAAACAGCACCTTTCACCACTGATGTTGTGAGTTCGAATCCCGATCAGGGCGAGGTGTACAACATTATGTGATAAAGTTTGTCAGTGACTTGTGACAGGTCGGTGGTTTTCTCCGGGTCCTCCTGTTTCCTCCACCAATAATAACTAACCGCCACGATATAACTGAAATAGTGTTGACATCCACACTGTTGACATCAAACAAACAACTATAAAACCAAACTATAAAATACAATATAGAAATGGTTACTTTATATGTAGCAACATTCCAGCAGCACTTGCATATGGAGTATATATCTCTCAGTTGATTCGATATTCCAGACATTTATATGTAGCTAGCCAACACTCCAGCAGCACTTGCATATGGAGTATATATCTCTCAGTTGATTCGATATTCCAGACATTTATATGTAGCAACATTCCAACAGCACTTGCATATGGAGTATATGTCTCTCAGTTGATTCGATATTCCAGAGCTTGTGGTTCCTATCGAGATTTCCTTGATAGGGGGTTGCTGCTAACAAGGAAACTACTGAATCAAGGGTTCCTATTGGTGAAGTTGAAGTCATCACTTCGAAAGTTTTATGGTCGCCACCATGACTTGGTTGACCGTTATGGATGTCCCACTTGTCGTAAGCACTTCCCAGTCCTTTCCTTATTCTTGACCTATCAGCGGGGTTGTAGCTAGATTAACGCGACGGGTGCCACTAGTGAAGCAGGTACTGCTTACCCTTCCGAAGCACCTGAGTTTATCTCCGGTTGTTAGTGGTGTTCGATCTTTAGTTTTATGCATGTATGCTTTGTAGATCGTTGTTTGTCATTTTGTGCTTTTTCTTTTGACCATTGTGTTGTCTGTTTTTCTACGATATTCGGATTCTGATTTACCCCTTTGGTATCTTCAAACTCTTATTAGTTATAAATAAAATTTTTCACTAATTTTGAAAATACATTTTCTTTGTTTTAATAAGAGCCCAAAATAATAACATAATAACAAAAAATATAAGCAAATTTTAATGAAATTACCATGTCCAAATGATCAAAGTCTGTTTGAAACTTGTCTAACACAAGAAATTTATAAAATTGACTTTCTCCAAATGATCAAAGCCAGCCGAAGTTTTACTTTAATTCATCTCGGTTTACGTAATGGAAGATACACTCTGTAGATTCTTAAAAATAATTAACGAAACACGTAAGGCATCCGTGGTGTCTTGTTACAAACTCCGAACAAAGTCATGATTGAGAAAAGAACGGGATTGTAATTACGACAAACGGAATATATCCATGGTCATCTGTGACACAGATATTCGGTAATGGTTAGTCATGTCATCGTGGCGACCGTAACACATTCGATGTGATGATTTCAATTTAACCAATATGAATCTTGGCTCAGAATACTTCTTGTTACCAGCAACCATCTATCAAGGAAATCATGCATGATAGGAATCACAACCCATTGTGTATTATATCAACTGAGATAAATACTCCACATGCAGGTGATGTCGGAACATAGCTACATATAAATGAAAAGTTCACAATGAGAAAACTGAAATCATATCTTTTGTCGCAAAGTTTCGCTCATAACCGACCTTCATAGCCAATTTCCTGGTGTATATTAAGGTATAAAGCAGACCTAGTTGTATCTGTAGTATCTTTTATTTCAAGCACAATGGGGTAGATTCTATCAACATACATTGTACATGTAATTACAAAATTTAGAATTATTTAGTGAAATGACATTATCTGTGTAGCGTAACAAGAAATTAAAGGATCGGACTAGCATATTTTCGATTTTCTTGAGAAGCTCCTGTATGAAGTCTGCCTCATATGAATAAAGTAACATGTCGACGAGAAGAGAAGCATAGTTGGTAGCCCGAGGAATGCCGACTGACTGCTGAGAAACACGCCCACCAAACATACACCAAATAGTTTGTCGATCAAAATCTTGAGCATTTTGATGATGTATTTTTTCAGAGAACGTTTTGTTGGAATCAGAGTGGGGTTTTTTTCAATAAGATTTGTCCATTCCTTAAATGTTTAACAATGTATTTGTATCAAAGTCAATCTAATTCTTTTAATATGTATATTAGTTTTGAGTGGGGAATATTTGTGTAGGAGGTAGAGAAGTCAAATGTTTAACGCTATTGCTAGAGGAGAGGAATCATGATTGTAGCCTGTGTAGATTCCCAAGGATTTTGCTTGGCTTCACCACAAAATATGTTCTTCATATCAGATATACTAATCACTGATTGATCAATTTCATAGTGTAATGTCTCTCCGGATTCGAGAATTCTGAGCTTTCCATTTATATGTAAAAGTGACAGTTGTAGCATTACCGTCTAACCATACAGTCAAACCTTTTTTTCCGTCCTTTACGGACAACCCCATCTACTGGGTAGTATGTGTGTGGTGTTGTGTCCTCCACCATCGTGGACATGTGCTTACATCTGTGCTATACAAGGATGTTCATTTGATACACAATTTTTGAGTCACTGTTAATAACTAAATTTTTTAGTAGAAATCATATTTGAATGAAAATAGTAAATTAAATGCCGTAACATTCAAGTATGTATGTCAGTATTTTCCTTTGACACTAGCACCACCTGTGATAATGAATACAAGGAAAATTTACAACCAGTAAGTTAGTAAGTAAGTAGTAAGTAAACTTGTTTTTGACTTTATTTCAAGAGGGTAACACAGTTAGCAACCAGAGCCAAAAATGAACGATAATTTTAGTGTTTCTTTGTAGCATTAAGTAATGACAGTGTAAATGATGCATTTAAGATAGCGAGTGAATTTTGTCAACAACAACAACAAAATAAAATAGAAAAATAAAAAATAAGAAAATAAATGCATTCAAATTTCCCGCCATTGAAAGTGTCGATCACATTTAAAGGTGGCGCTTCAGTTCTGGGCTGCTACTTTCACTTTCATGTCAAAATCAGATTGGCTATAATAATATTGTGACTGCTGCGGAAAGAAAAACCATCATCGAAAGGTTGTCATTATATATTTTTTCTTGAAACGATCAAAGCAATTTAGGTTTTTCGGCATATTAGGGAGGCCTATAGGCTATATCAGTATATGGATTTAACGACACAAATAGAACTTGAAAAGTTGAGTTGAAACGACCGAGAGTTTAGAAAATGTTTATCCTTTTTTGTTTATATCAGACATGTGCATGATGCATGGAACAATTCCCTATAATGCCCTGCATGGAATGATGTTGGATAGTACGTGGATGATCAACAAGTCCCTGTGCTGTGATCTTATTTGTCAGGACTTCTGGTAATCTGTTTGTAAACCATACAATGATGCATTTACTTTGTTTGTTTGGTCCAAAGGCAAAGGGCCGTCGTGGTCATGATCGTATTGTAAATGTACTTGATACAACATTATGTGATAAAGTTTGTCGGTGACTTGCGACAGGTCAGTGGTTTTCTCCAGGTACTCCGGTTTCATCCACCAATAAAACTGACCGCCATGATATAGCAGAAGTATTGTTGAAAGTGGCATTAAACACCATAAACTGAATCAAACCTTTGGCCCAGTTGTCCCATTCTTTCACCAATTATCAAAGGATTGTTAAAAGATTTGTTGGATTAGCGGACCTTCAGACTATTAAGGTGTCAGATTATAGGTCGGACCCCGTCGACCTTTATTTTTTTCATTTGTGACCACATGTCTGGGTTTATATGTTCATGTACTTACTCCCTTTAATACTCTTTTGTTATTTTTTTTATCCTTAGGTTTCTTCATTAAACCATATGGAACCAGCAGAGGATTTAATTTCATCTGGCAACTGCCCGCCATTTGTTTTGAAGAACCAGATATCTGATTGGCCAGCAAGTAAATGGACTCCACAGTATTTAGCCAGTCAGTTGACAGATAACAAATATAGATGTAAAATTGCTCCTAAAGATGATGATGATGGTAATGACATGATATTAATATCCTTCAAAAGTTCTGACTAGTTAATCTTATTAAAATTACTTGCCTCACTTGCTACCCTTTACACTGATAAGGAAATCTGGAAAAAAAACAAGTGTAGATCGCTATGGTCACATCTAAGTGAAGCCCTCTGTCATGCATATTTAATGATTTGATAGATACTGGTTATGACATTTTTGGCCAATAGGATTGCATTTAACAAAAACAAGCAGTTTAGATTTAATTAGTATTAAATTATAATATAGCACTTTCATAATCTCTGAAGCACAATTTTTATTGGATGGCAAAGGTCATGACATAGGGTCACCAACATATGACCAGTAACAGGGTTGCTTCAGATCCCCAAAACTCGAAAGTTTTATTACCGTAAGACCAGACATACTAGAAATGCAATTAAATTTGGTATGCAACATTAAATTTTGTTCCTGGATAAATTTCCAATTGTTTATCGAGTTTAAGTCCTTGCATGTCATAATTTTACTTTCCTATTTTAGGCAATAATTCTATTTATCGATGATTTGTAAATTTCCCCTTTGATCTTTACACACACAATAATATCTTTTATAAAGCAACAAGCGTGATACAAACATATTATCGTTGATTTCTAATGAGACGTCATATTGACGACACTGCAAGCAACACGTGTGATACAAACATATTATTGTTGATTTCTAATGAGACATCATATTGACAACAATGCAAGCAACACATGTGATACAAACATATTATCATTGATTTCTAATGAGACGTCATATTGATGACACTGCAAGCAACACGTGTGATACAAACATATTATCGTTGATTTCTAATGAGACGTCATATTGACGACACTGCAAGCAACACTGTGATACAAACATATTATCGTTGATTTCTAATGAGACGTCATATTGACGACACTGCAAGCAACATGTGTGATACAAACATATTATCGTTGATTTCTAATGAGACGTCATATTGACGACACTGCAAGCAACATGTGTGATACAAACATATTATCGTTGATTTCTAATGAGACGTCATATTGACAACACTGCAAGCAACAAGTGTGATACAAACATATTATCGTTGATTTCTAATGAGACGTCATATTGACGACACTGCAAGCAACACGTGTGATACAAACATATTATCGTTGATTTCTAATGAGACGTCATATTGACGACACTGTAAGCAACACGTGTGATACAAACTTATTATCGTTGATTTCTAATGAGACGTCATATTGATGACACTGCAAGCAACATGTGTGATACAAACATATTATCGTTGATTTCTAATGAGACGTCATATTGACAACACTGCAAGCAACAAGTGTGATACAAACATATTATCGTTGATTTCTAATGAGACGTCATATTGACGACACTGCAAGCAACATGTGTGATACAAACATATTATCGTTGATTTCTAATGAGACGTCATATTGACGACACTGCAAGCAACACGTGTGATACAAACTTATTATCGTTGATTTCTAATGAGACGTCATATTGACGACACTGCAAGCAACACGTGTGATACAAACATATTATCGTTGATTTCTAATGACACGTCATATTGACGACACTGCAAGCAACACGTGTGATACAAACATATTATCGTTGATTTCTAACGAGACGTCATATTGACGACACTGCAAGCAACAAGTGTGATACAAGCATATTATCGTTGATTGCTAATGAGACGTCATATTGACGACACTGCAAGCAACATGTGTGATACAAACATATTATCGTTGATTTCTAATGAGACGTCATATTGACGACACTGCAAGCAACAAGTGTGATACAAACATATTATCGTTGATTTCTAATGAGACATCATATTGAAGTCATTGCATGACGTCGCCTTGATAAATCCTTGATAGACATACATATTTTCTCAAAATGGACTTCTCATTGTATCTCACATCAAAGACCAAGACGAAGCCTTTAAGGAGATATTGCTATGAAAAATCCATTCTTTGTAAAACCAATCGATGATAATATATATTGTAACATGAATGCATTCTTTTCCTTTGATCTTTGTTATGGTTATTATATATGTACCAGAATGTAAGCAACAATTAAGAACTATGACATAATATACACAGATACGAGATACTGCACACTTTAAATCTGGGCTGTAGTTTGATTACTCTCAAAGAGCCGTGCAATAATCAACGGCCTAGATGTGATATTGCTGACTTCATGTTACGTATTATATATACCATGGATCTTATGAATTAACTTATTTAAACCAACGAATCCGAAGGATGAGTTGGTTTAAATAAGTTCATGAGTAAGATCCATGGTATATATGGTTTGTAACAGAAATTACATGATTGACAGATCTATGACGTCAAAATCATGAAATAACAGATCTATGACGTCAAAATCATGGAATAACATCAAGATCTTCATGTTAGACCATGGTTTGTAAAATTTCACTATTTTTAAGTTGATTACTGCATAAAAACATTAAAGGAAAAATGCGTATTTATGTTTCAAAGATCATTTATACCATGGTTTTCCAAGTTAAATGTTTAACTCTGAAAACTGTGGTATAAATATTACTATATCTTCTTTTCTAGGTGAGTAATACAGGCTCATCATTCATGTGTTCATATTTTATTGATAGTGTTGTGGGAGACAGAATGTATTCATGAGGAGATAACTCTTCAGGAGTTTATAGCTTGGAATGATGGGAACTCTGAAGAAGATAATACCTTGAACAACTACGACAGAACAAATTTTTCTTGTTATATAGATTATAAATACATGAAGGATTTATTTGCTGAAAGAAAGGAATTCCTGAAGGTAAATGAAATTGGTGATAATATTATTGGAAACAATTTTTGATATTTTTGAAGCAGAATTGTAAAAGAATTTTTTTTTCTGTAATTGTTAACTCATACTACTTTGTTTCTGTGTTGAAGTAGGGGTCGTCGTGATTGTATGGTAGTTCGATTTACAACTACCTGTGCAATCAGTCCCTATCACCACTAACGTTGTGAGTTTGAATCCCGCTCATGAGGTGTACTCCATACAACATTATGGGATAAAGTTTATCAGTGACTTGTGATGGGTCAGTGGTTTTCTCCGGGTATTCTGATTTCCTCCACCGATAAAACTGACCGCCACGATATAGCTGAAATATTGTTGAAAGTGGCGTTAAACACCATAACCATTACCATTGTGACAAAAATTGTCTGAATATCAGATAATTCTAGACATATACAATGTATTACAATTAAATTTCCAGACGAAGGTTAAAGGTGAATGACAAATTCTTCAAAGATCATAGAATGAACCTTTGTCAGAAATTGTGCTTGAAAGATTCCAACCAACATGTTTTTCTTCTGTCTTTTTCTAACAACAATATAGATTTATTCATCATATCCTGTTAACAATGCACCTTAGTTAAAAAAACTTCGGGAAATTAAAAAATAAACTTTTTAAATTGATTTAAAAATACTAGTTTTAATTTTTTAGACATTTGCATGTAATCAGTACTGTATCATGTGACTTTATTGGTTCATTAATATACATTTGTCCTACCAGCAGGTGCTCGCTTTTATTACATGACCTTGCAAACTTTACGACGTCGCAGTGAAAAATCCGAATTACCGCATCTGGTCCCTTTTTGTCAAGCTAGAGTCCTTGTTTTACATTAGAAGTTTAACATACACAGGGTCAAACATGTAATTTACATAATAAAAAAATCATCACATATTTATAATTCAGCACACTCAAACAAACAGGGAAAAAAATATTCTTATGCTAAATATATGAACAAACATGCAAAAATAAAATTAGTATGCATATTCATTTTATATGTATAATTGTTCATATGTTTAGCATATTTTTTTCCTGATTCTTTGAGTGTGCTGATTTATAAATATGTAATGCATTTTTTTATTATGTAAGTTACATGTCTAACCCTGTGTATGATTTCCTACATTGGGACTTTATTTAATGTTCTGTTTATACATGTACAGGATTCTGGTTTATTCAGGAACATGTTTCACTGTATTAATATTGACTTATTTTTTGTTTGTTTCAGGAAGTGGATTGGAGTATCTTTGGTTTAGAGGGTAGAGACGGGAGTAAGAGTACTATTTGGATTGGCAGTGATGGCTGTTACACTAACTGTCATTATGACACGTATGGATTTAATTTGGTGGCTCAGATCTATGGTAGGTAAGTTAATCAATTTTGTTACCAGTTTAATCAAAATTCCTTTAATTTTTTGTTTGTTTGATGGTGTTTAACGCCACTTCAACAATATTTCAGTTATATCGTGACAGTCAGATTTATTGGTGGAGGAAACCGGAGGACCCGGAGAAAACCACTGACCTGTCGCAAGTCACTGACAAACTTTATCACGTAATGTTTTACACCTTGCCCTGATCGAGATTCGAACTCCCAACATCAGTGGTGATAGGCAGTGATTGCTTAGGTAGTTGTAAATCCAACTACCATACGATCACGGCCACGATGGCCATTTAATTTTACAACATTATGTACTATCTGAAGAACAATAAAAATGGCCAATCTTTTTAAATTCCATGCCCTGATATAGATGAAATACTGCTAAGGTTGGCGTTAGATATCAGTCTTATAATCAATCAATCTTAAATTGCAATTAGAATTTACAAATTAGGGTAGTCTTTTAATTAATATGTGTCATTTGTCAATTGTTGTTGAATTATGGGATATGTGTCATTTACCGATTGGTGGGGGATTGTGGGATGGTAGGTGTTAACATTGTTTACCAATTTGTGTTAAACTATGGGATAAGTGTCGTTTACAAGTTGATGTTGGATTATGGGATAAGTGTCATTTACAAGCTGATGTTGGATTATGGGATAAGTGTCATTTACCAGCTGATGTTGGATTATGTACCAATTGCGTTGGATAGTTGGTTAGCCGTCCTAATACTTTATAAAAAAAATTCAATGCATATGTTCATTAAATAAGCTATTTATCTGTAGGAAAAGGTGGATTTTATTCCCACCATCAGACACCTGTAATATGTACCCAACTCGGATCCCCTATGAAGAGTCCAGTGTCTTCAGTCAAGTAAATGTTAAAAATCCAGATTTAAGCATTCACTCAAGATTTCAGGTAAGTAATAACACAAATAACACATGTGTGACCCTGATCATTTAAGATTGCGTTAACCCAACTTCGATGTTTTGCTTCTTTCTTAAATTATGATTTGTACCAAGTAAATATAGTCTCAAATCGGTCTTGTTGTTGTGGGGCCAATCGTGAAGACTCGTATCACTTCTTCTTTGATTGTTCCCATTATGCAAATATGAGATATAAATTGTTTCACAATCTCAGCTGGCCACCTAATGACTGTGCTATAGACCTCAAGCTTTTAACCAGTGGTAATCCTATTCTTTCAAATGAACAGAACGAAATTATTTTTAAGCACGTGTTTGAATATATAAAGAGGTCTGAAAGGTTTCTTGTTTAAGTGGTTCACCAAATGAACAACCACACACACCATCACCACCAACCTCTCTCTCTCCTTCTCTAATTCCTTTCTTCATTCTCCGTTCTTCTTCAATTTACACATATTAATGTAAGAAATATTCATATGCATGCTTGCTCTATCAAATAATGTTGTAACTTATTGTATGTAGGAGAAGACTTCATAAGTTTGTTTAACTTGTGTCTTATCCTTTTTGCATATTTGAGCAAATAAAATATGTTTAAACTAAATCATTTAAGATTGATAAAGCATAAGTAACAACACAGAAAACACAAATGTCACCCAGATCATTTAAGATTTGTAATGCATAAGTAACAACACAGAAAACACATATGTGACTCAGATCATTTAAGAATGATAAAGCATAAGTAACAACACAGAAAACACATGTATGACCCAGATCATTTAAGATTTGTAATGCATAAGTAACAACACAGAAAACACATATGTGACTCAGATCATTTAAGAATGATAAAGCATAAGTAACAACACAGAAAACACACATGTGACTCAGATAATTTAAAATTTATAAAGCATAAGTAACAACACAGAAAACACATGTTACCCAGATCATTTAAGATTTGTAATGCATAAGTAACAACACAGAAAACACATGTGTGACCCAGATCATTTAAGATTGATAAAACATAAGTAACAACACAGAAAACACATGTGTGACCCAGATCATTTAAGATTTTTAATGCGTAAGTAACAACACAGAAGACACATGTGTGACCAAGATCATTTAAGATTTGTAATGTATAAGTAACAACACAGAAAACACATGTGTGACCCAGATCATTTAAGATTTGTAATGCATAAGTAACAACACAGAAGACACATGTGTGACCCAGATCATTTAAGATTTGTAATGCATAAGTAACAACACAGAAAACACATGTGTGACTCAGATAATTTAAGATTGATAAAGCATAAGTAACAACACAGAAAACACATGTGTGACCCAGATCATTTAAGATTGATAAAGCATAAATAACAACACAGAAAACACATGTGTGACTCAGATTATTTTAGATTGATAAAGCATTAGTAACAACACAGAAAACACATGTGTGACCCAGATCATTTAAGATTTGTAATGCATAAGTAACAACACAGAAGACACATGTGTGACACAGATCATTTAAGATTTGTAATGCATAAGTAACAACACAGAAAACACATGTGTGACTCAGATAATTTAAGATTGATCAAGCATAAGTAACAACACAGAAAATACATGTGTGACCCAGATCATTTAAGATTGATAAAGCATAAGTACAGAAAACACATGTGTGACCCAGATCATTTTAAAAGATTGATGAAGCATAAATAACAACACAGAAAACACATATGTCACCCAGATCATTTAAGATTGATAGTGCATTGTTCAGAAATATTGTTAAGAATTTGTCGTTCTTTAAAATGTTAAATTTTTAGAATGATATTTGTTGTCATATACTTATATGATCGCAACATGATTTATTACATATTGATCGTAAACTTTTTCAAAAGTTTTCTCTGATGCCATTGGAATAATTTCTACCAAACTTGTCCAGAATCATCTCGAGCATTCTTAGTTTCATAATTCTATACTTTGATCCCGCTAATTAAAAAACATGGGGGCTGTTACTATAAATAGATAGAGGTGAAGGACACCTGCATAGCCAATAAAGCCACTTGCTGCAGTTGTATCATGCTTTGCCCTTAATTTTATGAAAATGTTGAAATATCTTCCTGAATTCTCTTTTAGTTTTGTCATCCACATATAATTGAACTTAACCCAGGAGATGTTTTGTTTGTTCCTAAACATTGGTGGCATTATGTAGAATGTATTGATACAGCAATCAGCATTAATACATGGGTAGAACAGGTTTGTACATCATCATTACACAACACATAGTCACACATGTATTAAGAAGTCACATTTGGGACAAAGAAAAACAGGCCTTATTTAGACAAATGACAGGACAAGAAAAGGTGACCATTATATACAGGTGACTGCTAAGTAGAGGTGACCGCATGGGAAGTTTTGATTATATATTACATTTGGTTTAATTTTCATGTATACTTTAAATTTCGCTATTTAAATAATATCTTCAAGTTTGCATGTATTTAAATTCATGATATTTTGCAAATTTCTATAACTGAAAACTGTTATTTCCTACTTTAAATATATGCTATATATGGTGGTTGGTTTATGGTGTTTAATGCCACTGTCAACAATATTTCAGTTATATCGTGGCAGTCAGTTTGATTGATGAAGGGAACTGGAGTACCTAGAGATGACCACAGACCTGTCGCAAGTCACTGACAGACTTTATCACATAATGTTGTAGCAAATACATCTCGTTTGAATGGGATTCGATCTCACAACTTCAGTGGTGATAGGCACTGATTGCACAGGTAGTTATAAATCCAACTACCATACAAATAATAAATCCAACTACCATACAAATACAACCACGATGGCCCCTGCTGTATATGATAAAAACCATAGCAGTAAGAGTAGCAGTGAGTACGAGCTCGTAACAAATTAATATGGTGGTCATTCCTGTATATTAGAAACATGTGCCGATTGAATAGATTTTAGTTCATATAAAAATAAGTCTTGAGTTTGTTATTCTATATACATTTTTATGGATCATATCTCCTGGTTATTAATAAATCCAAGTATCTTATTAAGGTCTGATTGAGGAAATTTGCATGTGTATTTGTTTGCACTTATTTTCACAAAAACTTATACCTGTCGTGAAATTCATGAACATGAATACAACACTGAAAAAAGGTACAAATAAGCTGACATAGATTTAAAATCTAAGGGTTGGGGGGATTAGGGTTAGTGGTGTTATTACATTTATGGAAAATAAGAAAAAGTAACTTTATTTTTTGTTTGTCTTTGACAAAAAATATTATTCCAAAGAATAACAACTATGATATTTTATAGGATGATGATGCTGATAGCCAGGTAAACGAAGCAATTACCAGAATGTTGTTTAAATGTTTGATTGACATGGGGTTAGAGGTCAACACAAACAGCATTAACCCTGGAGAGGTAATGTTTTCTATATAGCTTATACATAAAGTTCAGGGCATTCCACTCATTTACAAGTAGGAGGTGATGATCCTAAAGTATGCAAAACAAAGCCATATTTTACTTTCACTTTGACATTATCAATTTTGAAAGCAAAGTAGCTGAGGAAATATGCAAGTAGACAGTCAATTTGCACTGTGCCTGGCTGCTGTGGAATACCCTGGAAGTTCGAGGTTAGGATGTAGAAGTTTCAGATTTAACAAAGGTGTGGTTTGTCAGAGGGATGGGTTCGTTGTTGTGTTTGGTTATTATATTTAAGAAATAATTCATGGAAGCGGTAGTTAGTAGGAGATTTAACATGGGTAACATTATTTTCGTAAGCATTTTATGAGAGCGATAGCCATTTGAAACCATTTGTCCAATTTCAACCAAAGTTTACCTGAATCATCCTTGGGCTGTTGCTATTAATAGATTATTGGGGTAATAGATGGGGATAAGGCATGCCTTCAGATCCAAGTAAAACACATGTTTCCACCAAATGACCTGAGATTTTTGCTTACTAATATTATAGGGGCCGTCGTGGTTGTGACCGTATGGTTGTTGGCTTTCCAACTACCTGTGCAATCGGTGCCTATCACCACTAATGTTGTGAGTTTGAACCCAGCTCAGGCCATGTGTGCTTAATACAACATTATGTGATAAAGCTTGTCAGTGACTTGCGACAGGTTGGTGGTTTTCTCTTGGTACTCTGGTTTCCTCCACCAATAAAACTGACCACCATGATCTAACTGAAATATTGTTGAAAGTGGCGTTAAACACTATAAGCCAAACCTACTACTAATATACTGTAGTGGTATGTATTGTTTTTTACTTCTTCTTGCAGGAAGTTCACGATCATAGTGTCAACTTTACTTATCTCCAGGAAGCATTCAAAAAATTCCATCAAGATCAACCAAATTGTGAAAGACCACATAGCAATTTATTCAAATTTGCGTCTCATGTAGGACGAACATTTGCAGATTCAAAAATATTACAGAATTCAGAAACTAACAAACTTCAAGATCATGCAGATGTTTTAGTAGATAACACATTACACATGGTTGATCATGAATTCACAGAGGTCATATGTCAAAGTGCAAAGAGGAAAAATATCACAGATTCTTCTGCCGCATGTCATAAAAAGAAGAAAATTCATGATTTTGACGATTTAGATTCAATGTTTCTTATAGAAGGTGATAATTTAAAATCAATGGAATCAGAACTTAAGAACAACATTAAAATTGTGAAACCAGTATCATTTGACACTTACAAAAGGGAGATAATTGGCTTGGACATTGTTAGAAGAATAGTTGTTGAAGAAGGTCATGATGTAGAATATGAAGAAATAAGACTTACGCCTACTGAGAAATGTCCGAAATGTGAAGAAATAAGACCTACATTTACCGTAAAATGTCAAAAATGGGAAGAAACGAGACCTACATCTACTGTTAAATGTCCGAAATGTGAAGAAACAAGATCTATGCCTACCGTAAAATGTCAGAAATGTACTATTAATAATTCAGAAAGTGAATCGGTCACGGAAAATAAAAAAACAACAAACAAAGACAATGTCAAATATGTCGGTAAAAAAGACATAAGTCAGGACTCGTACACTTCAAACATAAAAGTTGATTCGGACTACAAATCGTTGACCTTCAATTACTTTGCTAATTGTTTACTGCACCCTGAGGTTATTGAAAAGATTAAAGAGATAATGAAATGCTAAAATAATAAATTATACAGGTAGTGCCATCTTTAGGAATAAATTAAAAATATAATTAAGAGCATTTAATTTTTTTTTACCACTGCAAAAAAAATTGAGGTCATATTATGTATGGTATGAGTGTCTTTCACTCTTTGTCTTTTTGTAATCTGTAAGAAGACACAATGTTTCTCTGCAATAACATAACTTCTATTTGGCCAATTCTGTCATTTTAATAATTTAAATGTTTCTCCGCAATAACTTTAGTTCTGTTTGACCATTGCCTCTGTTATTTCAGTTGTAAAATGAAAAACAAAAAATATGACACTGTCAGTACAGTTCCATATTCTATATAGACAAATCATAGGCAAAATCGATACTCCCAACATATAAATATTTGACCATTCACTTTCCTGGCTTGGCGAAATGAACCGAAACTTGGTAGGAAGCATCTATGGAAGGTCCTCTATAACGATTGCTCATTTTGTCCCGATCCGTTGCCAATCCTGGCCGCCATAGGCAATTCTTCTTTCTGAGCCTCTAGTTCTTTCGACTGTTGTATTGTCTGTCGATCTAATTTACTCTTATGATTAGCTACCCCCTTTTGGTTTCTTCAAACTTTTCTTAATACATCTTTAACTTGATGCCTGTATATTTAAAAGTGCCATAGCATAGGAAAATAGTGGAACTACTGCACCAATGGTGTAATGGTTAGCATATTCTACTGAAGTGGTAGATTGTGGGATTTTGTTTTAGCTCTGGTCAGATCAAACCAAAGACAATAACAATGTTATTTGGTGCTTCTCCGCTAAGAATATTCATGTACCATTAAAGAATAAGCGCAAAGACCAAGACAAGTGTTACATGTGAGAAAAAGTGTCAATCACACTTGTTTTGGCAAGACTTGAGAATATATCCTGCAGTCTGGCTCAAATAATTGTATCTCTCAACCTTGGCACACCTCGGTTTAGACAAAAAGTATTTGATGCCTTAGGGTGCGAGATAGCCATGTGAAAGATATATGTCTCACTTTCAGCGACTTTCAGTCAAGACAAAAGTTATTTATTTATGTTTTCAAATTCAATAAAACCGCATCAGTGGTGTCATGGTTAGCATGCTCGCCTCGAGTGTGGTAGATCGTGGGTTCGAGCCCAGATCGTGTCAAACCGAAAACTCGAAATTGGTATTTGTTGCTTCTCCGTTAAGCACTTTGCATTAAGGAAAAAGATCAAAGACTGGTTGGCTCGGTATCAGGAAAATGTGTCCGAGTGAGGTGACATGTTTCAATGAGCTAGCACTACAAAAAGCCAATTAAGCGTGATGATCTAGAACAAAGCAGACCTCATCATCATTTCATTAAAAATTAATTTGTTCTTGCCATGATATAGCTGAAAAATTGCTGAGTTGGCGTTAAACAACAATCACTCACTCACTCGGGCAAAATGTACTCGATACAACATTATGTGATAAGTTTGTCAGTGACTTGCAGCAGGTCTGTGGTTTTTTACGGGTATTCTGGTTTCATCCACCAATAAAACTGACCACCACGATGTAACTGAGATATCGTTGAAAATGGTGTTGAAAAAACACCATAACCCCCTATGGTCTCAGTCAAGACAAAATTTATTTATTTAAATACTTTGTTTGTATACAGACTTATGTTTTCAAATTCAATAAACAAAGTACAAACTGTAGCGATATAGCTGAAATACTGTTGAAAGTGGCATTAAACACCATAAACCAAATGCTATTCAATAAAACCAAAAACACAAAGGCAGTTAAATCTGTTTAATTAATAATTAGAAGTACTAAAAAATGTTATAACAAAGTAAAATCCCATTAAAAATGCATTCTGGTTTAAATAAAACATCAATAACAGACATGTAAGGTCTTGTATCCCTTCAAAAATGCATTGTGTTTTAAATAAAACATCAATAACAGACATGTAAGGTTTTGTATCCCTTCAAAAATGCATTGTGTTTTAAACCTAAAGATAAACTATAGACTGACTAAGTTATATACTACAGTGAACTGTCTAAACCGAACCTCGTTGGGACTACATTTTTGTGTTAAAAAAAGTGGCCTTTTAAAAAGACAGGTAACCTCTTAAAAGAGGTTAAATTCAAATGAAATTTTCTATGACAGGAAAAGAATATGGTGACTTTTTAATACAGGTGACTGCTTAATACAGATTAAATTAACAAAGATATCCTAAATTGGGATATTATTTAAAATTCTGTTTGTACATGATTCTGGTTTATTCAGGGTTTGGTTTAGACGGGTTTCACTGTATTTCAACCTTAAATAAAAGGACTACAACAGACTTAATATGATATTGCGATATAAATAAGAATAACACACATAAAACATACAAAATTCTTTGGTTTCTACATTTTAGATTTTGACAACCTATATATACTGGTGTATTAACTTTTAATTCTAAAAATAACTAATGAAATAAAAACACTTGCCCACATTACGCCCCCCCCCCCCCCCCCCCTCTCCTAAGAGGACATAATACAACTACAGAACACCAACTTATCCAGGATGATGTGGCTTTTAGCATAGAGTCAAACCTGTATTAAGAGGTCATATTTGGGACAAAGAATAAGTGACCTTTTAAAAGAGGTTCAATTCATATGAAAGGACAAGAAAAAGGTGACATTTTAATACAGGTGACTGCTTAATAGAGGTGACCACATGGGCAGGTTTGACTGTCTCCCCCTTGTACGATCCCTCCCACCTAAGACCAACCCTCTTATCAGGTAAGATTTCAGATGCACTGAGATATCAAATTACTACCAATTAGTTCCTTTTCGTCTTATAAGGCAACTTTCTCATTGCAGAAGGGCTACTTTATTGGTAGTTGGATCTATCAATGCAACCAGTGCCTATCACCACTTGAGTTAATATTTCCACCTGTGGCACCAAGTGTACTCTATACAACTTGATGTGATGAAGTTTGTACGTGGTTTTCTCCTAGATTTTTTCACCTAGAAAATTGACTACTGATATAACTGAAGTATTGTTGAAAGTGGTATTAAACTACCAATAACCCTAACTTGATTGATCTAAATTAGTGTGGTGGACACACTTACTGTAAAGTTGGTATTAAGCAGGTGTAAGAAAAAAACTATATATGTTTTTCCTTCTACGATTTTTCTCTAAAAAAAACCACAGTATATAGTGAACACCTGATTCACCGTATGTACAAGTGAAAATGATTTTCTTTCCCAAATGTCAAAATAAACTGTTGATAACAGATTTTTTTTTACTTTTAAAACCACATCTCATACTTTTCACGGTTGTTTTCTTGCTTTTTTTTTTTTTTTTTTTTTTTTTTAATGGAAGACATTTCAGTGAAATCTAAGCAAACTTTGGGAATTTCAAATAAAAAAAATAATCAGAACCTGTACAATAACACTAATGGTAACTGTACAATTACTTGACAAACATTAATGAATTACACATATAAAATCTTTCCCAATGAAATTTAATTTTTATAAATATTTATATAAATACAATCGATCTTTCACAACTTATTTCTTAAAACAATGAACTACACATATATTTTTTTAAATTTAATTTAATTTATAATTTTTTTTATTTAATTTTTATAAATATTTGTAAAATATTTCTAAAACTTTTTTTCTTAAAACAATGAATTACAAATATAAAATCTTTAATTTTATTTTTTTTTAACTTAATTTTATTTTCATAAATATTTGTATAATATTTCTAAAACTTTTTTCTTAAAACAATGAATTACACATATAGAATCTTTAAATTTTAATTTTTAAAAATATTTGTATAAATACAATCAGTCTTAAGCTTTCGTAAAGTTTTTCTTAGATGCCCAATTACAGTTACCTATAGGAAGGTTTGATTGAATTGTAAAATGTCTTTGTATGATATCATACCTGGTGAAGGTTATTCCATAAACGTGTCGTGCGCTCTAAATTTGATGTCTACGTTTTTATCATACGACAGATACCGTGGGACTTGATTGAATTAATCCTAAATAAAAGCCACAACATAACAAAATAAAAGAATTTTCACAATCAGCAGTAAAAAACAATAAAATACCTATTTGTATGAAATAATGTAAACTTTCCCAAAACAAGAATAACCTGCCTTTTACATGTAGCATTGTAATATAAACATGAAATCTTTCATAATGAACTATAGGTCATGACATTTGACCTCTTAAGACAATATTTACAAATATTCTAAACATGATAAAGTCATATAACATACAAAGTCAGCTTTGAAGTACATGTACATGTATTTTAAGAAAATATAACTTATAAATGTTACCTTAATCTGAAAAACCTGTGTTAAGTAAATAAAATTATATGAAAATCTACATGTTACATACATGTATGTATCGAGAGTAGTTTGGTTTAGTTTATGGTGTTTAACACCACTTTCAATAATATTTCAGCTATATCGTGGCTGTCAATTGTTTTGGTGGATGAAACCGGAATACCTGGAGAAAACCATCGACCTGTCACAAGTCACTGACAGACTTTATCACATAATGTTATATCGAGTACACCTCGCCATAGATGGGGTTCAAACTTACAACTTAGTGGTGATAGGCACCGATTGCACAGATAGTTGTAAATCCAACTACCTAATGCTTACGACCATGACGGCCCCTCTGTATCAAGAGTATACTGGCTTTAATACAACAAGAAAGATGGTCGTTGATTTATTGATGTTGCACGAGAGCAGATCTGAAGCTCTCGACGTCAGGTAGTGAATAACATTGATTGAAAATCTACAATTAAATTATTAAACTTTAAAATACATCTATAATAGCAGAATATTCATACAAAAAGCAAAAACAGTAGTCTCCACTTAACTTGCAGAATTTTTTTTTTTAAAGTCTGATAAATACTGAACATTTTGACTAAATTTCTGCGGATAATACAAGGCTTTTTATGGTATTCTATCATGTCTATGTAACCTACAGCTTTAATTTGTTAACAAGACTGTCATAATTTCATTTTAGATACTATAAATTATTTTCAGAAAGGAAAAAAATTGTTTATTTTTTGTTTGTTTGATACAAATAAAAATTAAAAGGTTTCTTAAATATTAGTTTACAAATAAAAAAAAAATGAAAAAAAATTCAACCAGGAAAAAATGGGTTTTTTTTGTCTGATACAAATAAAAATTAAAATGTGTCTTAAATATTATATCATTTTACAAAATACAAAAAAAAATGAAATAAAATTCAACAAGTAAAAAAAGCTGATATAAAACAAATCAGTTGAAATATTTTAAAAAATCTGGTTGAATGAGAAAATAAATTTACCGGTATTGTTTTATGCATGCAATTTTAAACATCATTTAATTCATATTTACATTCATCTACAAAATTTATTAATTAGATTACCGGTGTACGGATTAAATTTTTCAGTTCATCACTAAAAATTTGAGACTGACTTTGAGACTTAACTAGAGGCTTGAGCCTGTGTTGTTCACCTTTCATTCTGCTTTGAGGAAACTTAATACAGAACCTTCCATACATGTAGATGCTTCCTACCAAGTTTCGGTTCATATGGCTAAGTAGTTTCAAAGGAGGATATCTTTTTTAGAAATCGACCAATCAGAAACAAGAATTGCATGTGGTGTCCATTTTTGCTAACCGATCGGGAAGAAATGAGCAATCTTCATAGAGGACATTCCATAGATGCTTCCTACCAAGTTTCGGTGGTAGCCATGTTTGTTAACCGATCGGGACGAAATGAGCAATCTTCACAGAGGACATTCCATAGATGATTCCTGCCAAGTTTCAGTGGTAGCCATGTTTGTTAACCGATCGGGACAAAATGAGCAATTTTCATAGAGGACATTCCATAGATGCTTCCTACCAAGTTTCGGTTCATTTGGCCAAGCGGTTTCAGAGGAGAAGATTTAAAAAAATCAGCCATTCAGAAACAAGAATTGCTTGTGGCGGCCACGTTTGGCAATGGATCATAACAAAATGTGCACTCTTTAGAGAGGACCTTCCATATATGCTTCCTACCAAGTTTCAGTTCATTTGGCCGAGTGTTTTCAGAGGAGAAGATTAAAATGTGAAAAGTAAACGGATGACAGACGACGGACATCAAGTGATGGCAAAAGCTCATATTGCCTTTGGCAAGGTTTGCTAAAAAGAATATTAATATGTGAATACCTACTTGTAATGTATAGAATAAACATGTTACACTATATCGGCATTAGTTAATTTCTAAGGGAGATAATGGCAAGAGCTATCTTTCTTTTAACAGTTTAGGCAAGTTATCTTTCTTTTAACAAAAGAGAAGATTTTTTTAGAAATCAACCAATCAGAAACAAGAATTGCTAGTGGTGGCCATGTTTGTTAACCGATTGGGACAAAATGAGCAATCTTAATAGAGGACCTTCCATAGATGCTCCCTACCAAGTTTCGTTTTTCATTTGGCCAAACAGTTTCAGAAGAGAAGAATTTTTAAAATCAGCCAATCAGATATAAGAGTCGCCTGTGGCGGTCATGTTTGTTAACGGATCGGGACGAAATGAGCAATCTTAATAGAGGACCTTCCATAGATGCTCCCTACCAAATTTCAGTTCATTTGGCTGAGAGGGTTTCAGAGGAGAAGATTAAAATGTGAAAAGTTAATGCACGACAGACGACGGACGTCAAGTGATTGCAAAAGCTCACATTGCCTTTGGCAAGGTGAGCTAAAAATACATAAATAATAATTATATATGATGACTCTTAATTGTACTTTGGAAAAAAAAACAGTATACAGACAAAACAAACAGAGACAGACACCAAGTGACAGCAAATGCCAGGTATGGCCAAGAAAAAACAAAAACAAACAGGAGTAAACTTTGGCACAACTAAAAAGCACTAAAATATATCTAAAATATAAGACCATATGTTACAACGTTACAGTCGTTGTTTCCACAGACATATAATGAATACTCTGATGTCCACAGATCTGTACCGATTTTTCTTTACATTAAGATGAAATTAATGGAATTTTTAAGAAAGTAAAAACGCTAAACAATCGTGGTTTCCACAGACGTACACAATGAAAATTCTGATGTCCACAAAGTACCGATTTTTCTTAATATTATGACAAACTTAACAAAAATCTCAAAAACAAAAAATCTAATCAGAGAAAATAGACAAGATAATTGAATTTTCAGTCATTAATGCTCATCGTCGGTAACTCAGTTCACCACACTCTGATACTCTCCACTCATCACCTGCAGGTCAATTGACAGAGAAATCTTCATAGTCATGAAATATTCACCTTGAATATGATTGGCTTCGTAGCACTTGGAGAAAGTGATTTATTAGCACTTTCATTACATTCTGCTCAACCAGAAAATTACTTTACACTACTTTGATACCTTATTTGAATAACAAACAAAAAAACATGGTTTTATATTAATTTTTTTTTATTTTTGTGACCAACAGACTAACCATAATTTTGAGTAATGTTATGTTGATATTACAACTTCTAAATTCCGGATCAGTTACCAAACAACTCTGAAATAAATGTAATACGGTTGTTTCGAATCATGTCAATTCCGACCACGTTCCGTCTTTTTCTTTTCTTGACGTCTGAACAAATGGGCAGGCGACTTCCGGTGTTTACGCTATTACTATGACAACGTCAGCATATCATAGTCGTAGATGCGGTAGATTATAAGTAATTGTAATATGGAGACGCCAAGGAAACGCTGAATAAATACTGGTGTTCGGTACCCCATTATCTGTCTGATATCAGAAATATATACATAAAGGCAGATCGTTTTCCTTTGATGATGCTGACAGCCGCAAATAAAGAAAGAAAACAAATTTAATTTTAAAGAAGTATTTGTCTCTGCATTGAAGTCTTTCATACAAATAAAATAATTTAATTGACATCTGTCTTTTACAGAAAATGTTAAGATTTTTTTAAGTTGAGGATCGAACGTTAAAACGGCACATATCGATTGGAGTTTTTGTTGTGTACATTGACACCGGAAGTTCAATGCCGATTAGTCCATCGAAATCATGTGATCTGGCGGACGAAAATAAAAAAAAATTGATGGAACGGAAATGATTCGAAACAACCGTATTGTTCAATTAACCCATGGGTGATGAGCGGCGAGTTCAGTATCGTGATCAGCCGTGGGTTACGGACGGTGATTAATACTTCACAATGTGGAAAACATATGTTATATCTAACGATTCGAGTTACCGGCATATACAAATCTCCGATTAATTAAATACACTGAGTAATGCAAGCCAATGCAATGGTTGAAAAGTCTAAACGGGAGGCGTCTTTGGTAACGACCAAGGAGAATAACATTGAACACATGGTCTGCCAACATAACAACAACAACAATCTGCAAAAATGCAAAGCCTTAATTACCTGCAGTAAAACATCATTATAATGTTCGAATCACCGCCAATCATTACACAGCAAATCACCCTAATGAAATATTATTATATCTCCAAGTTAAACAGGACAACATTGCACAATATGGAATCATAGAACATGATCTACTCCATTTTGTTTTTACTATAAATATCCATTTCGTCAAAGTTCAAAGTTCAGGTAATGATTCATGCCCAATGTCACACATGCAGGAGCATCTATTAAATTTAAAATAATGAAACTGTCTTGATTTCAATGTTAAAAAAACCATTTCAATCAAAAATTTCGCAAGATAAATGATTGAATTTATTGAAAAAAAATTGGTGAGGCCTGATTTAGTCTCAGAGGAAGCTAGAGTTCCCTGAGAAAATCAACAAGTGTCATTGAGAACCAAGAAAAATTTCTCACTACTAAGTGACACTACTCACACCTTCCAGAAATGTGTGTGCACACTAAATTAGATACATGTATCTACCTTTTTATTACATTTAGCCATTTATGTACAATGTAACTATATGCTATATGTGAAAGGTTAGAGGTTACATAAAAGACACTTGATCTCATTAACCATGTAAAACATTAGAATACAATGTCCTTACTAGCTAGAAGGAAATGGAGAGGCACAGCACCCTACCCTCAGAATCATGTGCCCCTTCCCCTAAGTCCTTCTCTGAGCACTTCTTCATAATTACAATGTGCTTTTATGCAATTACTAATTAAACAATTACACTCATGTCTAGTGTCAATTTTATGAAACATCATAAATTCATTTCATTTCTTCTCAATGTATATAATAGCCATGGTAACAATCTGAACAGTAGCAATAGTAGTCAGAATGTCCTATTCAACAACAACCTAACACGCTAAAGTGACCTTCTCCTGTATGCGCCCCGCTACATTTTGTATTTTCAGATCCTAGCTAGAACACTGGAACGGAACACCACATCTTTTCCAATAAAAGAAACGAAGAAGTCACAAATATTATTACAGAAGGCAATGTACTTTGTTTGAAACTTGTAGAAATTTGACGGAACGGAAAAAAAAAAAATTTCCCCACATGAATTATGATATCGGAAGTCTTAATCTCCGCAAGTGAAATTTGACGGAATGGAAAAAAAATATTTCCCCACATGAATTACAGTGCAATATCAAGTCTTAATCTCTGCGAGTAAAGTAAGACATGATACCAATGTCCTTCAGCTGTTGATACACGGTATCGTCCCAGCCCTTGTTAGCTGCAGGATTAATGGGACTTGGATGTGTAATCCTCTCCACACGGATTTCATTGTTTCCCTGATTTTTAAGTACAGACTGCACCCTGGATTCTACAAATTTCCCTATACAAACAATAATTTTAACTTGTAGTATGTTGATTGTTTCTACCAGCGCCATGTCACACGCCTGATTTAATGCATTCCTCTGATCTGCTCTTAACTCTGGGGGAGTGATGTTTCTACCTGTCGGTGACATAAAGGCTAGTGGGCATAGATTGTGTACAAAGCAGTGTCTAAAGAAGACTTCAGGAGTTCCACAGACTTTACGGAAGAATCCCCAAAAACGACCTCCACTGACCTAAAAATAGAATAAAATATTTGTTAACAAATATAGGTAAATGACTTTCCATGTTTCTCACTTCCTCTAAAGCTTAACCCTACTGACCTAAAATAAAATAAATAAATTTGTTATCACATGAATTTCATATCAAATTGTTGATTACCAACTCAATTCTGTTTCTGGATTATTCAAGTTCTAGTATTTAGGATTCTCCATTTTACTTTACACAAATCTATATATATAGGGGGGCTATGGTGCTTAACACCACTTTCATCAATGTTTCAGTTATATCCTGACGGTCAGTTTTATTGGTGGAGGAAAACAGAGTACCCGGAAAAAACCACCAACCTGTCACTTAGTCACTAACAAACTTTATCACATAATGTTGTATTGAGTGCACCTCACCCTGAGCGGGATTCAAATTCACTACTTTAGTGATGATAGGCACTGATTGCACAGGTAGCTGTCAATCCAACTAACATATGATAATGACCATGACGACCCTTATATAAATAGGGAATTCACATTCATGAATGAAAGTAGTAAATGTATTCCAGCATATGTATATCTATTATCTAGTGATGGTGAGAAATTCAAATCTCACTTTTACTTCAACATGATGCTCAATGTAATAAAGAATTCTTTTCTAAATTTCATTATTCCTTGACCTTTTGGTTGACTTATCTAATATGTAGTTGAAAGGTCAAAATCCTACCTCAGATCTGTGACAATCTAAACCTGTGATACATCTTTTAGGATGTTCTCTTGCTGGTTTCTGTACATTTCCTCTGATTCTAAACCAGTCCCGTACAGCAGAGACCTCACCAAATGGCACCTTAAAATGTTAACATAATAATATTAGATGTTACATGTATATTAAACTTCTGAAAGTGGTACAATTCAAAACATACAACAGATTATATTATTTTTTTGTATCTTTCAGAGCAATATATTTTCCCCATGAAATTTAACAAAATAATTTTTTACAGGCATTGTGCCTCAACAAAATCATTAATTTAATCCATCTAAGAATAAAATTGCAAACATTGTTTTGCTTTGTACACCTTCGCAGACAACAAAAGAAACCATGATGAGTGCCACAAGTGGAGCAAGAACTGCTTACCCTTCCGGAGCACCTGAGTCCCCGTTTTTAGTGGGATTCATGTTGCTCGAGCTTTACATTTGTAGTTTTGTATGCAATGTTTTGTAGATCTCTGTTTGTTCTTTTGGTCATTGTGTTTCCTGTCCTTCTTCGATTTACGGCTTCTGGTATCTTCAAACATTTCTTAATTATGTCCCTTGTAGCAACTGTACAATACGGAAACAAATACAGCTTCAGATGGAACAATACAGAAAATTATGACTTCTGGTTGAATTATATACAAAAAAAAACAATGAATGACCAAATGTTGAAAATGAACTTTTTTCACCATGTTTATTTGGATTAATATTATAGAAGTACAACTCTGTATAATTATGGATGTTAATTAGTCAGGTGAACAACTGGGACAAGAGATTTTTTAATCACTTATTCAAGTACAATTTTTTTTACAACAATGTTAAAAGTGGGGTTTATCTGCCTCTGTTTCACAATTTAAATCACCTATATACAAGTACAGTAACTAACTTTTTCGAAGTCATTTTGCATTGCATGGTCATGTATTTTATATAATTCTGGAATTTTCTTTAGTTATATATGTACAACTGTATATGTATACAAATAGCATGTATACATATAATATGTACATGTATATAAATAACAATATATACTCCATCAAACAACTGCATTTTAATTTAGCAGCTAATATATATCCTACTTTTTTTTTAATCCTTATGAAAAATTTAAAAGGTACAGTCTTTCACAAGTCAATTAAAAATTCTCAATGAAGGATTAAAATGCAATATTTCTGAAATTGATAATAAAACTCATATTTTAAAGACATTGAGATTGAATGATATGAAAAAAATGGTATTTCCATGTCTGACAAAGTTCAGTAATTCAGTTTAACAAAAAACATGTCATCCTGCCATTAGTGCAAAATGTATCTTATATTAAAATACAACCATTATTGGATATACTTACTCCGTTCTGAGACATTCCAAATGGTCCTGGATTCATAGCAAGGAAAAGAACAGTTTTATCAGATGTACAGAATGATTTCAAGAATTTAAGATGTGTTTCAAATGCATAAACTAACGGATTATAAATATGTGAAACAGGTTCACCGAAGCTTATCATTTTTAAATGCTGACATAATCTCCTCTCAGCTTCCAAAAATAAACGACATTTGGCATTGATAGATTCATCAGCAATAAAATTAAATATTGTCACAGGTTTCAATAGATCAGGTGTAGCGTCTTTTGTGGAATTACTAGATAAAGTATCGCTTGAGTTGTAATTTTCATTGTCACAACTATTTGATTCAGTTTTAATCAACTCTTTATGATCACCTTTATCTTTGCCACTGGTTTTAACACATTTACCACCAGAATTTGAAGGAATTGCAACTTCATCCCACATGTTACAGAGTTCATAATCGCAATCTTCAACATCTCCTCTCATTTTCTTAGCCCTTTTGGATGTAGATGAAGGTTTTCTCCTCTTCAGAATCATAGAATCTAGATCCTCATACTCATTTTCATCCTCACCCAGTGATAATTGTGGATTTTGAAATGATTTGCCATAAAATTCCTCCGATTTCACATTGGGATACATGCCATATTGTTGATATGAATTAGGTTGTTGATGATTATAGTACTGGAGAAAATTCATTGATGCAGATGTTGGTGGCATATTATTCATAAACTGGTATGGATTATATTGGGAATACATTGGATGACTGGCCATATTGTTGGGATAATATGAACCATGATTCGATGTTGGTGGTTCTTCAGTTTTTAATGGTTCCTTCCACATTTGTGACATTTCATTTAGTTTGTGACTATAAAAATTGTCACTATTTTGAGCAGCAGTACTATTTCGCTGACAAGATTCATAAGTATTATTTTCACTTTTCATTTCTAGATGATCGCCATTATTACTTTGCATTTGAGGATAGTTCATAAAGTTTGCAAAACTTGGTAGACATTCTTTATAATACAATGACTGCTTATCAGATCTTTCATTCTGTCCTGCAGTGCAAGGTTTTGGCTTAGATTCAGTACAAGACAAATCTAAAGCAGTTGAAGATTGCGCAGTATCAAAATAAAAATTATGATTCTCCGTCTGCACTGGTCCATGTCCATGTCTATTCATGGCATGAATTTCTGCTTGATGTGGTCTATTTAGCATATGACTTTCATGCGGATGAGGCCTATTCATGCCATTTTGACCATGGAAGAATGATTGGAAAGAAGGCAATCCAACATTTGCATTATGTTGTTCTGGGTTCATAATGACGTTTAATTAGAAATATGGAACAAAATAATTATTTTTATGATGATTAGCAGCAGTAAAAAGTTTGGCATATGTCTATAATGTCAACAGAAATAAATGTTTTTATTTTTCTGAAATATAATGTATGCAAAAGTCAACACGATCTCTTTGTTGTGTTTTTATGAATCACAGCTGTAGAAAGCATTTAATTTAACAATCTGCTATGTCAAGCAACAAACATTATATCGCTATAAATAGTACATGGGTGATAGCATGTTAACTCATGCATCACTATGGTATAAACAGTCAAATTTTGATTATCATAATCAGCATGATGTGAATCATTGACATCCTCCATTTTGTCTCCATCACATGATCAGGGAGGCATTATTTTACATCTATATGAATTTAAATTAATCAATCTATTGGCTTATCTATGTGCATCTTTTCAAGCAAAAAAGGATCATAGATAAACGGCTTGTTTACTATATTAACATTTTTTTAATTACAGTACACCATGTTTTCAAATTTTGATTAATTTGTCGTGACAAGGACTTCTCCCAACCGGAAGTGAAGTCTATATCAGCTTCCGGAACTAACAAAACAGACGAAGAAATACTGTTTCTATCACAAAGAAGACAAAATGAATAGACTCTTTGGAAAAGGAAAAGAAAAACAACCTCCACCAAATCTTACAGATTGTATTTCAGGTGTACGTTACAAAAAAATGTAAAATTGTCGTGTCAAATGATCAGAATTTGAGAAAAAGGAAGTTGTATATCTGTATTGAATCATGAATGGTAACAAAACTAACATTACTAACAAGACAGTTCGGTACCCGTTGAAAAAGACAGTTTGGCACCAAGACAGTTCGGTATCAGGACAAATCGGCACCGCATTTTCTTTCAAACAAACGTGAAATGCAATCAAAAACATAATTGATTTAAATATTCTTTAAAAGAAACCATTATTAGGGAGGTCAAACGTAGTCGCCGATAACGTTATTATTTTCTGTCAGACTAAAAAATAACGATTTTTCACCTTTTTCATTTCATTAGAAAAACACCTTAAATTGATTATTTCGTGAAAAAAAATATATCAGATAAAATTTGAAAACTAGAACCTTATTAATTTGGTAGTTATAAGTATTAAAAATATGATTGGGTACTACCACTGAACGTCCAAAGTGAAGTCGTTTCGAGAAAATCGGACGCCATGTTGATTTATGTGTCAACGAACAACCCATTTTCAAAAATAATTCCGGGAGCTATCCCTGGATCAATATCCTTCATGCATGGCTTAAAATTTGCAGAAAATCTTCAATTTTATCAATCCGACCGCCAAAAATTAAAAACAATCGAAATCGTAACGTAAAATATAAAAGTTTACAAAACAGTGATTTTAAACTCGCTTACCACACTTCCGAAAAACATTGGGGGTCAAATATCAATAATCTGGACCTTCCTCTAAAGATATGTCGCCAAGGTTTCAATGGATAAGCAGTAATAGCTCCCGGAAATCATTGAATGTTCGGTCCATATTTTCTGACTTTGCAATCGGAGTTGAGCGGGAAGAGTTATCGGACGTTGTGTGGCGCATGACCGGGATGTATGTCTTCCGCCATTTTGGCCAGGACAATTTCAGAGTTGTACCAAAGAAAAATGGAATTTACTGACGTATTGTTCTACCAATTGATACAATAATTATCTAGCATTGATGTATTCAGACCACGGAGGTCAATCAAGCACGGTAAGTAACAAAACTTCTTCTAAAATATAGTTTTATTCTCAAAAGAAATATCGTTTTCAACCGGATCAAATGGGGGTTAATCTTTAAAACAAAAGATGCACAAAAATCGCACAGAAACTTTACACGAACTGAATAAATATATATCTTTGCTTCGATAAATGAAAAAGAGATGGGATTTAATTCACGATTTTATTATTTTACTTTAAAAATGGCGAAAACGGCAAGCATCAATATAAAGTTGTCAAATTCTCCCAATCTATAAATAACTTTATTCAAGCAGAGCTTTGGTGACGTAATCATGGCTGCTCGGAAATTATCGGGATTTATTAATAAAGGAGTTGTTCCGGTATTCTTTGATATTTTTAGAAAAGGGGTATCTTTTGTGAAATGTTCAAGATTTTTTTTTATTTTTGGGTTTTAAATGAAATTTGTCTACATAAAAACTTTTTATGCATTTCTCATTAAGTTCCTAGTGTATATTGTAGCAATACATAGGACAATTGTTTTTAAATAGTAACATGAATTTTCATGCAACATTTTTGAAACAATTTATTTAAATTGTTATAAAACATAATTATTATGTTTCAGTGCTATTAGGGAAGCTTTATGAAATATATGATTAATGCATACATTACAGTATGTGAATGTATTAACATTTTGGTTATATACAATGTAATCAGTGCATGTGATATGCTAAGTTTAATCAATTACATTTTTTTCATTACACCATTATTGTGTGCAAACTTGTTTGGTATGACAGAACATTTATGATGCATGCAGCAAACATTTCTGGAATAATGCTAATTTTCATATAGAATCTATTTGCCACCAAGTATATATGCATAAAGATAATTTTTAGTCGAATAGTGCATTGTATTAAAGCTTTTTTCATTTGTACATGTATGATAAACTATTTCTGGAAAAGATAAATTATTTTTAGTTCTTTATTTTTATTCTGTATAACATATTTTAAATGTTTATTTTTATTTTACAGGTGTGATCGTGGCATCTCAGTAGATCATTAAGAGTTTTAAATCATTAAAATGCCACTTCTGAAAGTTGATGCTGTTGATTATGATTCAGTTAATCAAATATGCTGCTAATGCATAGGATCACAACACACACAATTTAAAGAAATCACAAAGATTTCATTTGGAATAAGTTGGTCATGAACTGGGACACAGCACTATTTGTAGTCGTCAAATGTAAAATTATAGTATATAGAGGAAAAGAGAGTGACATTGAGGACTGTTTGTTATAAATTAAGATTATAAATAATAGTAGAAGATAACAGTTTATTGATTTGTGACAATAAAAATGATAACTTTGAAAATTTGGGACTTTCTAATCGCATGAACTGTTCGCTTAAATCAGCTAAAATTGTCAAATTTGAGGTTTTTCCCAGACAAAAAAATGAAAATCATGTATAAAATGTGCTAATTAAATGTTTAAAAGATAAAATAACTTCAAGGCTGGCTTATAAATTGTACACAGAACATATCTGATAATCCAAATAAGACTTTTCATGGAATACGGGGCCATAATTGAAATATTATTTTTACTAAATTTCCAGGTAGAGGGCTAATGAACCAGGACATAGTTCATACCAGTGTCAGAATTGGGGTTGCTGATAGTTTTCTCCTTGTAGTATACAGTTATAGGATCAAAATGATACCAAACACTTGAACATTTAATATTATAATATTCGACAATTATTGAAATTGTATCAATTTCGGGAATTATTTGAAATTTTGATTGAACAAAGAAAATTGACCTTTTCAATGGAAAAAATGGCAGTTTTTACACAAACTGTAATAATAACTTCATTGATGTATGGATATTGAGGTTGTTTACCATAAAAATATCAATTTGAACATAAAAAATATAATGAATTCCCTAAAATAACTTATTTTTACACTTTACGGAGCTCAAAAATATTAAGCTGCGGAGTTTATAATTCTGGCGCTACAGACTTTGAGAAATTTTTTGCTGATAAATATAGTTGTTCCACGTTAGAGGGTTCTTTTCCCTACCAAAATCAGTATTCAGAAAAATTCCAGTACTTTTTTCAGATTTTTTATGACCATAAACTTGATTTTTCGAATAAAATTTGACGTTAAAATTATGGAGGCCTGCGCAAAGGAAATAATATTAAAAAAATATATATATTAATTGAATAAATGTTATTCTTGATATTTTTACCTAGAGACTGGGCACTTTGTGGACAGTGCTGCAAGTTTCAGCCTTGCAAGTTAAAGGTTTTTGAAGATATTTGACCACAAACCTGGTAGTTTGAACAAGTAGACGGCTGACACATAAATTAAAAAAACTAAGTCCAAAGGCTATTTTCAATGTTTTAAATTCTATGACATTTTTTTCATATAACACCTACAGGTGTGTATAATACCTCTTTTTGAAGCATAAGGAGGATACAGTACTATAGAAGAAAGCATGATAACCTATCAGGTAGTGAAAAAAATATATTTTGGTCCAAAAATGTCATTTTTTTAACATTTTTCAAAAAAACAGAAAATCGACCACTTTTGGCTCACCAAAAAGGCCATAACTTTTGAACAGCTCAACCGATTTTAATAATTTTTGTACCAAAATTTCCCATTTTGTATGTACTGTCATATTAAACTATAATTGGATGATTTATTAGCATTTCAATTTTTGGCTTGACCACCCTACCATTATTAACTCTTAATTAAGTTAAGATCAAAAGCAGTGATCAAATGTTTACAGCTTGTGTTTGCATTGGTGATTGTTTGATCTTTAAACATATAATGAAAAGAAAATTACTGTGTATGGATTTTTATTGTTTTTAGAATCCATACCACTTCCTAAAGCGTGTGCAAGCCATATTGAGAAAATTTTGGTTTTATTTGCCTTTTACGCTTGCCAAATGTGACAAATGCGTCGGTTGTAGAGGTGAAACGATACACCAAATTTTCGATGAACACAATATTTTCGTCTAGTTCGATTTTCGATTCATTTGATCCGTATTTCGGTTCGGATTCGGTCCGTAATGTTCGGGTAGTTAGAATGACTTTTTTGGCAAATGAAATTATGTTTTGCAAATTATGTTTGTTTATCGTACAAAGTTAACATGACTACGTCGGAAAACGCTGAAGAACTTGAAGTGGCAGTGGAGCTACAGAGCAAACCCAAATTAATAAATCCACCTGCTTCCCTTAGGTCAGCAGTTTGGAAGTATTTCGGCTTCCCGGAAGTCGATGGGAAGGTTGACAAATCGATAACAAATATGCTTTGCAAGTGTTAACAGTTTCGTACAAAATAGGAACAACAAGTAACATGAATAAATAAGCTTGAGTTCTGAGAGCAGACTTGGGGTCATTTACTTTCAAATGTAATCGATTACATTTCAATTACTTTGCAATTTTCATGATTACATTACATTACGATTACATCAATTTTCAAATGTAATCGATTAAATTACAATTACTTTGTAAATGTAATTGATTACATTTAATGTCATGACAACCAATATATTAGTGTTTTTATGTTATTTTGTCTCATATGCATCTGTCCAATATCTCCTTTTTTTAATGTATTTCTTACTCAGAACAATGAATATTTTTAATTACAATTTAGTTTTTATGTGATCATTACATGCAATAAGATACAGTACATTGTAAATTATAAACAGCTATTGTCATTTTCCTTTTTTCATAAAATAAGTTGTGTCTTAATAACTTATTACTATGACCAATATTCATTCCATCTTATACTATTAGTAAATACTATAACATACATTTGCACATTTTAATAATATCAAATAATTTCAAACATCTTGTCAAAAGTTTATTGTGGATAATAAACTAACAGTTAACCTGAGCCACAGATAAGATTTGTAATTAAGGTCTTATTTATGACACCAAATTATGTAACAATCATCATTACTAAATTTCACACCATTTCCATGCATGTCCTTGATATATAATTCAGAAGATAAAAAAAAAACAAAAGTCATTCTGATTCTAAAAATTTGCTTAAATATATGCATAATTTCTCAGTCTAAATATAAAAACTAAATCTTTATAATTAATTTATGTAAATAGGTTTAATAAAATATAAAATTTTAGAGCTGTTTTCACTGAAAATTTGAAACCCCTAAGAAACTGAAATTGATATGTTATTTGTTTGGATATCAAGTCTTTGAAATCATACTTAATATTTTTTGTACTTGTGATAGTTTTGATTGCAATTAAATATAGAAGAATATCTTTTGATCATGTTGTGATTGCCACTTTATTTTAATAGAGTTTTTTTTATGAATTTTTAACAATTGAATTTCATAACATATTTTTTTATTTAGATGTCAATAAACTTTATATGTTTTCTAGTAAACCATTCTACATTATTCGTTAAATAAATTCCATGAAGAAAATTCATTTACATAAAAATCTAAGGAGATATATGTTTCAGTTAAGACAAAATAAGTCAAAATGATGAAAAGTAATCTAAATGTAATCAGAAAGTAATCATGATTACAGGGTCAAAATGAATGTAATCGATTACATTATGATTACATGTAATCTAAAAAATGGCAGATTACATCCGAATACATGAAAAAATGTAATCGATTACAACTGATTACGATTACAAATTACAATTACCACATGTCTGTCTGAGAGTTCATTAAATATTGCAAAACAAGGAAAACAGGTTTATATTTCTACATTTCACATAGGGTTGTGCCAAGCAAAAGTGTCGGGGGGGTGGGTGTTTACAATAAGTGTACCAAATTCAATCCTTTGAAAGACCACTTTGCCATTTATTTTATTTGGAACAGGCCCAATTATAGTTCGTATAAGGAACATATAAATAACACACAGAGATTAATAGCAAACATAATCTATACAAAAAATCTGACAACACTGAAAATGAAGACCAAACGACTTAGTTTCTACTTAAAATGTATCGTATCATGACCCTTGTATCGCGATGCGCATCATATCGTAAGGTAGGCGTATCGTTACAGCCCTAGTCGGTTGGTAGAGCCGGCACCAACCCCTCAACCACCTTATTTATTAAAATGAGACGGAGGCTTTGTCGTCTTTTCTTCCAGTGTTTCTAACTCTAGTTCTTTTCTCATTTTCGCTATACACCCCCTTTCGCTGCTTCTATAATCCCTTTTGATGAAGTTGTATTTTTATTATTTTATGTCTACTGTCATCATGACCATTCACCATAGAGTCACTGTCACAATTATTAATAGATTGATTTCCAGCCATTACGACTCCAAGTAATTAAGAACCCAGTCACTGAAACCTAGTATCATTCCTACCCCAGATTGAAAGTCGTTCCGGACTGAAACGGCTAAGTTAATGTCCTAATTTATAATCTTGTTGCAATTTGACTTTCAGATTCATTTTTTGCTTTCATACTTCATCCATCCAAAGGACTAGGAATGATAGTAAAATATAGTCTTGAGCCAAGAGTCAAATCTCAACAAGATTATACCGGTCACACAATGAAAAAGAATTGATATGATTAAAAAAATAAGCTTTATTTAGAGTCGGAAAGAATCAAATAATAATAATAACACAAGCTCTAGATAGATATACTGGTCAGCGTAGTTGTGTATTTCATGTTCATTTTCAAAGTTTTTTATTTGTTATTATTTTAATTTATCGTTGAAATGCAAGGTTTTGACCATAAGAGCAATTTCCTTTCGCAAGTTTTGCAAGATTTTTTTGCAGAAATTTCAAATGACTATTTACCAAATCTGTCATTCTTGTTAAGGATTGATAGCGATCAGTGCAGAAGAGGTCACAATATATATGTTTGAATGGAAATCGTAAATTGAGTTCACAGATTTTACAAATGTAATCAAATTTAAAAAATCTTCAAACATGTCAATATTGATTGTTTTTCATGAGATGGTAAAAGTAATTTGTTTAAATTGTAGATATTAATCATGAACTGAGACAAGTCAGACAAATTCTGAGTGGAAATTTTGGCCACATATGCATGTTTTTGATGACCAAAAATAATAAATTTAAAAGCTCAGGTTCTCAGGTTCAGCAGCATTTTAAATCCAATTGAAAACATTGATAATAAACAAGAACTCAAAGTTTTGATAATCAAAATTTTACTGTTTATCTTTTGCCATAGACATAGTGATACATCTTAGGCCAAGAAAAAATATATATGTCTGTTTAGGGTTACCCGACCTACCCTAATTTTTGTGCCTACCCTAACCCATCTTATTGAGATTTTTGGTCAAGCACTTTTAAAGTTCAGATTGTTTCCCTATATAGTCTACATTTGTATATGAAATATATTTGAAAAATTAAATTATTTTACCTACCTACCTACCCTATTTTTGAAACTAATGTAACCCTAAACAGACACATATTTTTTTTGGCCTTAGTTTGATCATTGCATACTTTGAACAAACATTTAATTAGTGTTAAATTTGCTGATATTCCATTTCTACACCAAATTCTTTTGCTTCAATAGGCCATGGCATATATTAACTGGTTTTCGTTATATGTTTGCTTTTCATTTTTATTTTTAAATTTCTACTTTTGTACTAAATAAAAAATATAACAGTAAATTATACAAAAGTCAATGAAATATGGCAAAGTCTAGTTTTTAGAGTAGGGGATGTCCTAGAGCACAATTTTAAACGTCCCATGATATTCTGAGAGAACATAGAGGAATGATATACGTCTCAGAAAATATAAGGTGTTGGAAAGGTTAAACATCAGAAAAATAGTCAGACAGACACCCCTTGCCCCCCACCCCACAAATTTAATAGAAAATCATAAGAAATTAATTAGTGTTTTTGCACATTGGAAGCTTCCCAGTGGTTTGTATTTTATTGTGGTTAACTGTCAAAAAACAGTAATGACTTATATTGTTATTATTGTTTTATTGTATTTTAATTCTGTTAAATGCATGTCAGTTTGAAAAGCTCTCGAGAACTTGTGATAAATATTGTACATGTATTGTTAAATGTGTACCGACTTTGAATAAAACTTTTGAACTTTGAACTGAAATTTTGATTTATCTTTTAGATTGATGGAAGAGGTGAATCCATTGATAAAAAAATAGGCAGATTAGATGCAGAACTGAAAAAATACAAAGACCAGATGAAGAAAATGAGAGAAGGTCCTGCTAAGGTACATTTGTACATGTATATTTTTGTATGAAGTTCAGCAATACTTGTAGTAATTTAATTTGAAAACATTTGTGGAGGAATTCTATATTGGGACATAAAGTGTGACATCATAAGTAAAAAATGAAAGTCTTTAATTAAAAGATCCTAGCAAGTTTTTGCAAAGCAAAATGTCTATTTTCATCAAATAGCAATGGCAAGATAAATTCTGTACCCATTTTCTCATAATTTTGTGATGCATCAGAGTGCCCAATGTCTGTTGCGTTCATAGCATAGTGTCAAAATGCAGCTTTTTATAGACTGTTGTATATATTTAAAAGACCTCTTTTGTATTCAGTAATAACCTTATAACAGTTGTAAAATACGGTTAAAATTTTTAAAATAAATATTCATATCTTCAACTTAAGAATGATTAATCATGTGGACACCGTTACATACGAACACTTGTAACCTTATACATAAATAAATTCGATTTTTATATCTTCCTAAGAATATACTAGCAGGTTTCAATCATCATAGTATTTATATGGCTGTGTTTATACACTTGAAAGTAATTTTGGTAACTTTATCTTAGTATCTTCAGTGTATGGTAGCGAAAAAAGAAAAAAAAGTGTTGTGAGTAACAAGAACACCCACTAAATACCTTATTTTTAAATTTTAATTGTCTAATTCACTGGAGTTTCACTGGATAGTCTGAAAAAGAAAGAAAATGACATTGCAGGTAATCATTACCATAATGTGAAGTTTTACAAGATATTAGAGTGAAAACAATCAAACATTGCGTTCGTAACACAGGACTGCAACAGTGATTCACGACTAAGGTGACTAGAATGAAGATTTTTTTTTGAAAATAACAGACTAGTGATTATTTTTTTTACTTCACAATATAAATAAATGTACTGAGAAATTGCTTGTAAGTCTTCTTTATCTCAACATATACATGAAGTTAAAAAAAACCACGTTGAAATCATGGTACATGACTTACCTTTTGCATTCGTAACTGTCCACCATTATCGAGACGACAACACATTATTGTGAACTACGTCACATATTTCTGTGAGATACCCAGTTTTGCGTGACGTGGAAATTCCCACACTAACAATAGATTAAGGTACACCTTAGGAAGTGTCACGTCTTTCACGATTCTATTATTGGCCAACGTTCTGTTCGTAATTTCATGACGACAATTTCGAATCCCAAAATAAAACCTCGATTTCACAGTTATTATAGATACTGTTGATGGACACCATTGGTTACGAACACAACATGAAACTTTTGGAACAAAAATATATATATTCCTTCTTACGAAAAAATAATTGATTCATTAAATACAAAAGCTTTATCAATATATCTGTCCAAATAAGCTGGCATTTTCAAAAGTGCCACTATTTTTACTTGTAATAGTTAAATTATAGCAACCCATGTTGCAAATGTCACAAATTTTGTGGGGAAAAAAGATTGTCAAACATCAGTTTTTCACCTTTTCATCAGATTTTTTAAATTTTATTTCAATGATGTATATGTAATGTAATGTGCATTGATTCACAATAAGAACTAAAGCATGAAGTCAGAAAAAAACATTTTATTGATGACTTCTCCATTTGTCCCAATACTGAATTCCTCCACATTTCTGATCATTTTTGTGAGTCCCACCATTGACTGAAAATCTTAAATCTAGAATTTTCTAGGCGAGTTGCAAGGATCTCTGACTCTGTAACATAATTGATCCAGGAGACTTGTAGCAATTATATTGATGAGTCCAGAAGAGATTTCTGAAAATTTTGGTGAGTCCCAACTGAAAATAGTGAGCCTCTTGAACATCATCGATAATGAAATAAATTCATGTTTTACACAACAAAGATGTTACAGAAACTTGTATGGTATTTATTTTAATTGATTAATTATTGATTTTATGTGATATTATAACAACTTAAAATTTAACTTACTCTATATATGCACAGTTGTGAGTTGTATTTAATGTCACAAATATAATATTCGAATAACAGAAAATTAGATAAAGTTTTAATTCACAAAATTATTATTTTAATGGTTTTCATTATTTTCATTTACAGAACATGGTTAAACAGAAAGCAATGAGAGTTTTGAAGCAAAAGAAAATGTAAGTGATTGATTGATTGATTTGTTGTGTTTGATGCCACTTTCAGCAATATTTCAGCTATATCATGGCAACCAGATTTAGTGGTGGAAGAAGTCAGAGTATCCGAAGAGAACCACTGACCATGGGCAAGCAACTGGTAAACTTTAAAAATCACTTGCGGCTGCGAGTCGAGTGCACCCTTTTTTGTAATTTACAAAGCCAGATGCAAACCCACACCGTATTGGTGATAGGTTTGTACAAGTTGTTAGGTAATCCAACTACCTAGCTCATTGAGCCAGCCAGGCCCTGGAAAGCAATGTGTATAGGGGAGTTACCATTTAAGCATAAACCATATATGTCCCTTTTACTTCAAAGCAAAAAGGCTTAACTGTTAGGGAGGAGATTATGGTGTTTGACTCCACTTTCAACAATATTTCAGATATATTTTGGACGTTAGTTTTATTGGTGGAGGAAACCAGAGTACCTGGAGAAAACCACTGACCTGCCGCAAGTCACTGACAAAATTTATCACATTAATGTTGTATAGAGTATTAGCGAGATTCAAACTCACAACTTTAGTAGTGTTAGACACCGGTTGCATAGGTAGTTATAAATCCAATTACACTTTTGTTGAAATTTTATTTTTTCACTTGTCAGTCTTTTGAGGTTGAATTCAAGTAAGGTTGAACGATTCCATTTCATTGGTCAATATAAGATTCTTAGGTTGGGGGATAATTGATCCATTTTACTTCATTGGTCAATATAAGATTCTTAGGTTGGGGGATAATTGATCCGTTTTACTTCATTGATCAGTGTATACGTAGATACTTTTTTACTCACATTAGGAAGTGAAACTAAGTTATGTAGATAATTGCTTTATTTTTTTTTCACATGTTTTCTCATTTCTGTTTATTCTTTGATAATTTTCAGCTTTTTCTGTTATTTGCTAAAATTGTATTTTTCTTGTTTTCTTGCACATTCTCAACATAATATAATAATAATGGTATAAATATAGGAGAAGACTTCATAAGTTGGTAAAACTTGTGTCTGATCCTCTTTGTATCATTGCTTAAATAACATAATCATAAAATAAATTAGGAAAAGTTTTAAGATACCAAAGGATTAACATGAACTAAATCAAAGAAGGATATACAACACAAAAAGGTCAAACAATGGTCGACATTATACTAAACAGACAATGACAGAATATTAAAGTTTGAACAACAAGAACTCCACTGAAAACCAGGTTTGTGCTCGGGTGGTCCAAAAGGGTCAGCCGTTCCTGCTCCAGTTGTAGTACCTGTTGTGTTACTTAAGTTGAAAATTTTGTGAGGTTAAAGGATAATTAATTTATATTTCTATTTTTAGGTACGAGAACCAGAGAGAAACTATTGTGAGGTTAAAGGATAATTAATATATATTTCTATTTTTAGGTACGAGAGCCAGAGAGAAAATTTAAGTAATCAATCGTTTAATCTTGAGCAGCAAAACTACAACATACAGAACATAAAAGATACAAAGACAACAGTAAGAGACACTTATTTAGTATAGTGTAATTTTGTCGCTTTCTGATTTAATGATAACTTGTCACGTACAGTGCATTTCTTATTTAATATTATCCTGCACTGGTTCTATTTGAGCAGTCTTAATTGCATTGACTAAAGTTTTGTTATATACAATCACTCACCAAGATATACAGGTAGCTTTACAAAAAACTATATTTACAAATGCAAACTCAATGAAACAAAGCCAAACACAATTGAGTTAAAAAATAAGATTAAGAAGTATCAATCTTTTGATCAGTAAATAGCAAAGAAAAATAATACGGTTCAAGCCTATGAAAAATTTTGGGCACCTATATATATTATCCTGAATTGAAAAGGTATTGTAAAGCAATTGTATATGATAGGAACAAGAATACACTTTTTACAGTATTAGCAAATATTTGAAAATGTGCAAGTTGTAACAGACAGAATGTAGAGAGTAAATGTGTGTATGAGAGATGGAGAGAGAGTCTACTTTTTTTTTTGTAACTCTTTTGAAATTTAATTTGTAAAAAATGAAATAGTCATTATTTTTTCACTGATTTCTTTTTAATACCCCTGTATACCCTAGTCAGGTGGTAATGTACAGGGGATTGTAAAATCATGACTTGAAAAATAAATAAAAGAAAAAAAAAAATATAGCTTTTCTGGTACCTGATTCATGTTGAGCAATGATAAGAAATGGTAACTTTATAAGCACAGACTTCGCAGAGGACACGATAAAAAAATGATGAGAAGCGCTTGATTCTGCTCTTTTTAGACAATGTGGCAGTTGTTTTGGGATTTTTACATTGTAGGATAAACACAATATATGTACATTGTTGGAAAATATCAAATTTAATTGCGCTCACTACGAAATAGGACAGAAAATCTCACACTCGTTTCTAAAGCTGGGTCAATTAAATTATATATTTTCCATCAATGTACATTTATTGTCTATTTACTTTAGCCTATTTAGTATGTCCTATTCTGAGTTAGTGTTAGTTTAAGCTTACTAGTATGTCAACTATGTATAAAACATTCTGATTAGGTGTTATTTCTGCCTATTTTGACTTAAAGTTATTTTAGCTTATTAAGTATTCTAGATTATGAGATCTTCCCTCGTTTACCCCAAGATTACATGATTGTGATTCCCAAATCGGGAGTGGCCATCATGGTCGTAATCATATGATAGTTGGATTTACACCTATCACCACTAATGTTGTGAATTCGAATCCCACTCATGGCGAGGTATACAACATTATGTGATAAAGTTTGTCTGTGACTTGCGGCAGGCCTGTGGTTTTCTCCGGACACTCCAGTTTCCTCTACCAATAAAACTGACTGCCATGATATAACTGAAATATTGTTGAAAGTGGTGTTAAACACTATAAAGCCAACCAACCTAAATCAGGATAAAAACACCTCTTAGCACCCCTGAATAATTCACTCAAATTATATTCATTTATATTCATTTACAAAATATATTTTTATTGTTTTTTTAGGTAGATGCTATGAGGGTTGGAGTAAAAGAATTTAAAAAGGCATACAAAAATGTGGACATAGACCAAGTAGAGGTAATAACAGCTTAGATACTTATATCAGAGGACATGCTTACAAGGAGAAGTGAGGATAAGGGCCCCTAGTCCTCACGATTAGCATCGGTCCTTCGGCCCAAGACCAAATAAACTTTGTTCAGACCAGTAAATTTTTCAGTTTTTATTTAGATATATATATATATATATATATATATATATATATATATATATATATATATAATAAATTCAAGAATTTGATTCGGACCAGTAAATTCAAATTTTCATTTCGAGGACTGGACCCACACCTTCAATTTTCTTTAGACGAAAATATTCATTTAAATTTCATAAAACAACTATGCATATTTAAAGATGATGCACCAAGCTATGTACACATGAGGATGTATGTCAAATTTTGTTTACTTTTCATCATTGGGTACTTGAAGATGGTGTGAATCCGCAAAATGAGCAGAATCGTGAGAAAAATGCTGCTAAAATCAATGCATAGCGTGTCATGAGATCAGAGAGAAAATATAGCTATTATTTGCACTAACGCAGAATCATAGATTTTTTTTCGTTCATACGGTCTGGTCTACATATGCGCACAACCTTTTTTTTTATATAAAAAATGGTTTTGATATCGCCTTTTGTTGTGAATGCATAGCAGATTGGAATAAGAATTCTTAATTATTTCTTCATGTACCAAATGTTAAATTAAATAATCATCTCATTAAAGTACAACATGTTCTCACCATGATATAGAAAAAAATTGCTCACTTGGTGTTAAACAACAATCACTCGCTCAACACAAGCTGAAGCAGTCCTTACGATGAGCACCGGTCCTCCGACCCAAGTCCAGTCTAATTTGTTCGACCAGTAAATTTTTCAGTTTTTATTTAGAACTATATAAAAATAATTCAAGACTTTGATTCAGACCAGTAAATTTAAATTTTCATTTCTAGGATTGCACAAGGAGTAGTATAGTACAGTTTTGGGAGAACTTCTAACTTCAAATTCATTCATTCTACAAGGGTATATGAATATCTGTATCTTTGTTTTCTTTATAGAATTTGCAAGACGAGTTAGAAGATTTATCAGAACAAGCTAACGATATACAGGAAGTGATGGGGAGAAGTTACGGTATGCCAGAATTAGACGACGATGATTTAGATGCAGAATTAGATGCATTAGGAGATGAATTAGACCTTGAAGATTCGTCATATTTGGATGATGCCGTGGCAACACCTTCAGTACCATCGTCAGAGCCTGGAGCAGACAGTATGAGGGTAAGAGATTATTTTAAATCTCCAAAAATGGCCGCATTTGAGTTGGAGTCAATTCTTTTTGAAAGGTCACGGTGGAAGGATGAAATTTGTGGTTGGATGTTGAGCTGCACTGGACTGACCCAACTGTTTGGTCAATATTATGAATAAAACCTGGATATTTTCTACCAGAACTTGCCTATATTCTTGATCAAGCAATTAGTGCAGTCCAAATGTGTCAAGAACGACTATTCAACTTCCTGTCACATGACTTGACCATCCATTGGAAATCTGTGCAAAAAGGGTTCTATCGGGTGTACAATGAATATTTAAATGTAAAACTATGACAATTCATAAATTTAAAACCTGGAATTCCCCCAAAACTTTGCATGTTTCCTTATATTACCATATGAATATTCGCATATGATTTGTTCAGATTATTTTTGAAGGAGTTATTGGCCCTTTTTACATGGAATATTTCATCAAAGAGTTTGTACATGCATCCCCTCTTACCTTTTAAATTGAAATTCGGCAGAACTTTGAGTGCTTGCTTATTACCATATGAAGATTTACATACTGTTATGTCAATTTGATATGGCCATTTTTAGCTCGACTTTTCGAAGAAAAAAAGTCCAGCTATTGTCACTCCGGCGTCAGCGTCTGGGTCGGTTAAGTTTTTTGTCCGAGTCCATTTCTCAAAAACTATCAAAGGTATCCATTTGAAACTTGGAATTCTTGTTCACTATCAAAAGAGGAACCGATTTGTATATCCAGAGTTATCTGCCCTTGTTTTGACAAAGTACATAGAAATTAAGGATATTTTTTTAGTATGATTAAAATTTCTCAATAACTATCAAAGCTATTAACTTGAAACTCAATACACTTGTAGAAAGTGTTTACCCCAATCTGTTGACAAGAGAAGACAACTCCACCTAGCATTTTATTTGAGTTATTCTCCCTCTTTGACTTAGAATTTCTTCAAAAAATACAATTTCTCAATAATTATGATAGGCATTGAAATGAAACTCAACATACCTGTTCACTATCAAATGGGGAACCCATTACAACAAGGCAGGTGACCCTGTGATTTGTATATCCAGAGTTATCTGCAGTTTAATATCAGATACGAAAAAGTCGAGCGTCCAGCACCCGTGGGCGATGCTCTTGTTGTAATAGTTATTGTCCTTTTATATGGGAATATTTCATTCAAATGGAGGGGGGTGTGGTGGGGGATATATGTTTTTCCATCAAAAACAACCTTTAGCTTATTAAACTATATATTAGTACATGTAATCAAGGATATGGATGTAAATGAACATGAGAGACTATCCAAAATTATACGTCAAAGACACTAATCAAAGTAAAGGAATAGCACTGTCATTGCTTTTCAATATTTTAGGTCACAGTAGGGTCTTCAACAATGAGCAGTGGTCTGCCATGGTAGTGATCGTATGGTAGTTGGATTTACAACTACCTGTGCAATCAGTGCTTATCACCACTAACATTGTGAGTTCGAATCCCCCTCAGGCGAGGTGTACTCGATGATACAACATTATGTGATAAAGTGTGTCAATGACTTGCGACAGGTCAATGGCTTTCTCCTCCACCAATAAAACTGACCGCCACGATATAACTGAAATATTGTTGAAAATGGCATTAAACACCATAAACCAAACCAACAATGAGCGAAACTCAAACTCTAAAATAAGAATGAAATAGCCCCTAGCCTACAGTTGAACAGTACTGTTTACTTCTGCATTGCACATACTATGTAATTTAGAGAAATGCTAAATGTATTTTTCTATCTTGTTTCAGGACAACGTCCCTGTAGACGAGTTTGGACTGCCACAGATACCACAAACAGCAAAATAATACGGAGCATATGTGATCAATGACATTTTATTGTACAGTTATTTATGTTTAATGTTTTATATATAAAAATTATCTACATTTACAGCATGTCAATATATTAGTTATTGAAAATACTGTTATTAAGTATGGGGCTTCAGAAGGTTAATTTAAAAAAATTAATAAGATTTGCCTCTGTTATTCTCTCTCTTGTTAATGTTGTGTTTTTTTGTTGTTAAAGGCTATATATTGAATGCTGTCAAAGTCGACAGACATCCTTCAAAACATTTAGGTTAAAGGTCAGATTAAAGTAGTGTGAAGGTCAAAATAGAATAGGTTGAAGGTCAAAATAGAAAAGGTTGAAGGTCAGAATAGATTAGGTTGAAGGTCAGAATAGAATGGGTTGCAGGTCAAAATATACTAGGTTGAAGGTCAAAATAGACTAGGTTGAACGTCAAAATATACTTTTCTGGAACCTTTTAAGTGACCGGCATCATGAAATCCTTGTTCTTCAGGTCACATTTTTCTCTCGTCAACAAAGCCTTGTGTGATTCTTTCAAAATTTGGTTGGTGCACAGAAATGATTTGTAATAATATAACTGACCTTTAACTTAAGAAAAATTCAACATCAGCAAAGCCATTTGTGATTCTGGTTGATGCATTAAAATGATTTGTAAGAATTGTAGAATTGGTATTTAAGTAGAAAAGAAAACTTAATTGATATGTACTATGTAGATTTAATGTCACCCTAAAATTTACGATTACACAATTGTTTATATTTTTCATTTTGTTTTTTTCATTTACCTTTATTACATTTTTGCTATTAATTTCTTCTGGGGCCTAGGTGGCAGAGTGGGGAAAGGTTATTTACTTCTAATCACAAACACCACTGACGTGATTCATACAAGTGTTAAAAGTTTCCAGTCTTCTACTCATGTACAAGGGTTTCACCCATCAATTTGTGATCATTGGCAGGGTTTTGCTCCCCTATTAGGTCTGGTACCCTCAATGTAGCTGAAAATGACAATAAACCCCAATAATACACACATTCTACAAACCCATATATTTCTTCACTTGTACCTGGTTCCATCTTTTCTCATAAATACCTGGAGGAAATGGCACCACAAACTTATTAAAAATGTTACTTTGATGGTCCTCTCCTGTTAAGTCTGTTAACCAAAAATAGCTGAAAATTTGCTAAGAATGACAATAAACACCAATAGCACATGTACACACACACACATATATACACATTCTATTGATTCATATTTCTCCACACTTGTCCATTACACTGATTCAGTTTTTTTTTCTCAGAAATCACAACAGGACATGCTACCAAAAACTTTGTAGAAATGTTTCTTTGATGGTCCTCAATATTATATTATTTTTTTATTTCATGTCATAATTTCAACATCGTTTCTGGTCAGTTATGCTTTCTGATTGGCTGAAAATTAATTTAAATTCCATCTTCAGTTGAAGCATTACAAAAATTTCCCTGGTCTAGCAGGATGTCAATAAAATACATGTACCATCATACAAGATGATGTAAAATAACTATCCCCTCCTCCCACATTTACCCTCATCCAGCAGGATTTTAATTGAATATCCCTCCCAACCTTTACCTTTTTCCAGCAGGATTTTAATTGAATACTACCCTCTGAACCTTGACCCTCATCCAGCCGAATTTAAGATGTATTGGAGTGTCTATAAATTTTAAACCACCATCTTTTCTTTAGAAGAATGTTAGTTTTTTTGATTTATTGGTAATGACTTCCATATTTATAATAAAAGATCAATAATTTACTTGATAGTCTTTTGGTTTGTTTTTTTTTCACTACTGACAGTATTGTATCTACATCACAGAAATTGGTTTTATCGGCAAATTGGACATTTTCCCTTTGATGTGTGCTGCTGATAAAAAGTTTGGATCACTGAACTGACCTTGATTACGTCTGTTCTTAACTCGCATGTGCAAGTTTAGCAGTCAATCTGACGTAAAACACATTATGATGTTACCGATAAAAACAATAATGTCAGTTCTTTTGGCCTTGACAGACATTATCACAAATTTCCCAGCTCGTCGTACAGTACAGAAAGGGACATACCGTGATACTGATGGTGGTCATGTCTAGGAGAGTGATGAGGATTAAAAAATTTAATTCATGTCGGTGATCAGGGGGCAATAAAACACCAGGTGTTAATCTTGTAATCAAGTGTGCCGTTTTACAGGTAAACTAGTCAGATAAGATGTACAGGTGAAATTACGTTTTTATATCGCCTATTTTTTTTTTCAGGTACTCAGATTCCCCTCAGAATTAAGAAAAAAACAGTTTTATTTCTTTCCTCAAAACGTAATCCCGGGAATGAAATCCCCAGATCGAGAAAATAGCATGAGAACGGAGAGTTCATTTGAATTGATTAATACAATGTAAATAATAAATGATTATTCAACTTCAATTCAGTGAAATCATGGGTTGTGCAAATTTGTTTCAAAGATTTTTAACCTTGGCTGTGTATTGCGTATCTACACGCGTACACGTGACCTGGCTTGTGCACAAATGAAGTTTCATAAACACATGCGCGATATGCGTGATTTGTTACGTTTTAAAACGTATTTCCAGTTCAATATTACATTTTAGTTCACTAAAACATTTTATACGTTCAGTAATTTTTTTTTTATTTTAATCTTCGTAGAAAACCCAGTTAAAACCCTTTTCGTTGTAGAAATACGAACTAAATAATTTGTATACGGTCATTGAAGATTTAATTATATTTATTGGGTGCGCTCGTTTGGTTTTGGTGATGTACATTGCATCGTGAGGTTATGTCACGTGACTATAGCTTTGGTATATAAGGTGGTGACATGGATTTTGAGGCATCGAGGACTCGCTATAACTGTTTGTAAAGCAGGTTTACGTATAATGTCGGATGATAATTTACAGCAAGATGAAAATGCCTCTCAAACAGGAGAAGAAATGTCTACGGCAGACGGGGTCCGACCTATTATCCGACAGTCCGACAGTGCGATAATCCGACAAATGCTATATTTCTTTGAAAGTTAACACTATAACATGTGTAATATGGGGCCAGAAACCGAACCGTTTACTCTCCAACGAAAGGTCCAGAACATCGGAAACACGATATCATAGACGGACAAACAATTGGCAGGGCCACACAAAAGTTAAAAAAAACCCACATATATGAACAACGCGGACTCCATAAAGACCTGGATCCAATCGTGATGGACCGGTAGTGTAAGTATCCCGTATATTTTTTAGTAGTGACTACTTCAGGCTTTATTTAAGTAGCGTGTAGCCGAGTCCAGCCAAGAAAAGTCACTATTAAAAAGAAAAATGAAATAAATGAATACACAAGAAAAAGAAATACACAAAAAAAGGAAATGCCAAAAGGAGAGCGTACCAGTGTCCCCCGCCCTTTATCATGGAATATTTATGTTAAAAAGCAATGTCGACACACCAATAGAGCTGGATACAATAATGTGTGCGAATTGATTGATTGATTGCTTAAGGTCCAGCAAGCAATATTTCAGTCATATTCAGGATGAGAAAAGTTTGTAAGCAAAAAATCAGAAAGAGGGGACTCTGGGATGGGTCAACATGGGCAACGGCTTAACACTGGAACTTGTTTTTCTGTCTCTTCCGACGACAAGTTGGTTCTATTTTTATTCCCCGGGATTCCGACGGGTGACCCTGCTTTAGTCGCGTTCTACGACAAACGCATATATAAAAAGTTGAAGGAATTGTCCCTAAGTGACCCCTTATATCACGGAAAGAAACAGCATCGGAATATGACAAAATAAACAACTGTGCCATGATACGCCAACCCCCCCTCTTTTATGACAATTGAAGGTCGGTTGCGCAGCGTGAGAACAGTAATTAATATTCTGCACTTTCTTAAACCAATTAATTGTATATACATGTACCATTTGAAAACTGGCGTTTTCCAAACTAACTAAAATCACACCTCTCACTTGCTCCCCCTTTTATCATTACAATGTATGTCACGACGTCACCTATCAGTAAAAGGGGGAACGTGTGAGAGATGGTATCGTACGAGGCGTGGACGTACGGACGAACAGCGGTATACCATAATAAACCCGTATTTTGACGGGCGTATAAAAATGAATGGCCCATATCCTGAAATTACGAATATTTCATTTTTGGCCAAATTATTTTTCAAAACTTTCATCAGTTTAAAGCATTTGTCGGACTATCGGACTGTCGGATTATAGCTACGGCCCCACGGCAGACGCAGTGTCTTTATTTACAACTTCCACGTGTAAAGAAAGTTCCATCAATTCCTCGTGCCAACATAACAAGTTCGAGTTTAAGCAAGAAGGTACCAAAATACAATTCAGTTTTAATTCTGAGAGGATTGACAGCCTGGAGAGTATTTCTTCGTTGATTTCTCAATGCAAGTTTGACGATACCAGAGCATTGATTAATTCTGAACTTGACACTCTTCGCCAGCGCAACAAAATACTCAAAATTGCAGACCGCCATGGTTGGGACACTGTTAACGAGTACCTTGATGATCCTTTGGCTGACAACAACGAGGATGCCTCCAAGCTCAGGGGAGCTATTGATCGGGCAGGTCGCAAACGAAAGAGACCAGGCTTCCAAAATTCGAGCGGATTTAACCCAAAGAACTGTTTTCGTGGCTTCGGCCAAGCTTCTACAGTCAAAAACCAATTCAACACACCAAACTCATCAAATCTCGCCTGTTTCTACTGTAAAAGACTTGACATTTTACAAGAGAGTGCCCATTCAAGCTACGTGCAGAGACCAAATCCTCCACAACAACTGCAGCAACCTTGTCATCAACACAATCTTAATCTTGAGGGCTCTGAACAAGTTGAGTATAATTTAGTTTATAATAGTTATGAGTATGAACAAAGCGTCGAGTCCGTCAAGAGCAGATTAAAATATCATATTAATTTTTGGAAAACTCAATTAAAACCAACCGAACTCGTTTTGAATACAATAGAATTCGGATATGTTATACCATTTTTTCAAGAGCCCGTATCTGCTTTATTAAAAAACAATAGGTCAGCTTTTGATAATTGTAACTTTGTAGTTAAAGCTATTTCTGAACTTTTGATCAATGGGTGCATAGTCGAAACTAAAGACGTTCCTTACGTGGTAAACCCTCTTACAGTAGCAATTTCCGATTCCGGAAAAGAAAGGCTTGTTTTGGACCTTAGGCATATGAATCTCTACATTGAAAAACAAAAGGTAAAATTTGAGGGCATAAACGAAGCCAAGCAGTACGCAAAACAAGGTAATTATGCTGTAAAATTCGACCTTAAGTCCGGATATCATCATATAGATATTCACCCAGATCATCAAAAATTTCTGGGATTTTCATGGAATTTTGACGGGGTACAAAAATATTATGTTTTCAACGTCTTGCCTTTTGGCATTTCGTCGGCAGGATATATAATCACAAAAGTTCTTCGAACGTTTGTTAACTACTGGGGGGCGTTTTCCTTCCCCGTCATAGTTTACCTAGACGACGGCTGGGCTTGTGACAACCTTGAAAGATGTCAGATTATGTCAGATAAAATTTTAAATACTCTTTTAGCAGCTGGCTTCTTGCCCAATTATGACAAGTCTATATTTACACCTGTACAATCTATAGATTGGTTGGGTTTTACATGGAATTTAAAAGACGGTGTATTAGAAGTCCCTTTAAAGAAAATGATCAAAATGCGTGACAAAATTAGTTTTGTTTTACAGGAAAAGTCGACCACTGCCCGAATTTTGGCGGGTGTAGTAGGTAAAATCATTTATTTGATTCCTGCTCTAGGTTCAGTATGTCAGTTAATGACTCGCAACAGTTGTATCGCAATTTTCGATAGAAATACCTGGGACTCGAAGTTTGAATATTCGGATTTAGTAGAATCCGAATTAAAATTCTGGTTTCAAAACTGCCTTTCCATGCCTTCAAAACTCATTTCCCCTATTCAAAGTAAACCCGAGCGCATAGTTTTTGCCGATGCTAGTTCATTTGCTGGCGCCGGTTTTGTTGAACTGAACGGCAAGCACACTGTTGTACATTCTATGTGGAAAAATGAAGAAGTGAATAAAAGTTCCACATGGCGTGAAATGAAAGCAATTTTCATCATTTTACAATCTTTATCTCTTTGTTTATCCAACAAATTAGTAAAAATTTATACTGATAACCAAAACGTTGCAAGAATTTGCAATGTCGGGAGCATGAAGCCCGACTTGCAATACTTAGCTCTACAAATATATGAGTTGTGCATTCGATATTCCATTATTATTGAATTAGAATGGATACCTAGAGATTTAAATGTTCATGCTGATTTTTACAGTAAAATATTTGATTTCAACGACTGGAGTGTAGCCCCTCACATGTTTTGTTTTTTCAATCAAAAATGGGGCCCGTTTTCCATTGATAGATTTGCGGATTCAAATAATCACCAGCTTGACAATTTTAACTCTCGGTTTTGGACTCCTGGTAGTAAGGGAGTTGATGCATTCGCATTTGATTGGTCTAAAGACAACAACTGGTTGGTTCCCCCAATAAATTTGGTTTGTCGGGTGTTAAATCACTTGCGAATTTACAAGGGGACAGGAGTTCTAATTGTACCTTTATGGAGGTCTGCCCTTTTTTGGCCGCTATTGTGGGATTTTGATGGTAACAAATTTAATTCCTTTGTTGTTGATAAAATGGAATTTCAAAAACCTAACAACTTTTTTGTTGTTGGTTCTGACAAAAATAGCATTTTTGCTCAATCGCCTTTCATCAGTAATGTACTGGCGTTAAAATTAGATTTCACTGATTAATTGCCAGTTATCTTTGCATGGACGCACAACAATTTACCTTTGTTTAGTACCACGGCAGTCAGCCGAGACGGCTTGCCCCGTGGGCTAATGATTTGACAATTTAGTTTTTCAGTATTTGATTACGTTTCAGTATGATACATTTTATCATGATTTTATGAGCAGGGTTTTGTTTGAAGAATGAGCATGTGCAATAATAGAAAGGAAAAGAAAATGAAGCGCGTGTTTCGCGCATATAGACTCCTTGAGTCGGCTATTAACATGTAGACTCCTTGAGTCGGCTATTAACATGTAGACTCCTTGAGTCAGCTATTAAATTAAGAGCAGTATATTGGACTGCGTCCTGCGCATATAAACTCCTTGAGTCGGTGTGTTTGATTGGATCAAACGTAAAACTTTTTATATTAAGTTTGTAGTAAATTCTTTGCGCCTTGTGTATTTAGATTCGTTGAGTCGGTGTGTTTGATTAGTTTGTACAGATGACTCGTCAGTGTTGAGTTTTTGTTACAGAATCATAATTATGCATGATTATCTGTTGAAGTATGTGTACTTTGCACGAATAGTTTATTACCATACGGATGCTATATATTTCACTATATAAAACTGTAGCATTGATATTTTTTGTTTTTGTTTTGCTCATAATTGTTATTTACCTCAATTTTGCTTAACAACCTTTCAGCGTTTTCAATTTTTTTTATACGTGTTTTGTTTAATTTATTTCTGCAGTTTCCACGACATTCACATTGGAAGAAAATAGTTAATTTGAGGAACCGTCCGGAATTTGAACATTCCTTCCATGAGATTAGGGAAGTTATGAAAAACAGCAAAGCTTCGTCTACCATTAAAAACTACGATTATTATTACCGAAAATTCCAGAACTGGTGCAACTTGCATAACTCTATTTCCTTACCTGCATCTACAGCGACCGTCGCGATTTATCTGAACAGTTTGGTACAACGATCCGTTTCCGTTTCTGTTTTGTATTCAAACTATTACAGTATCAAATGGTATCATAATCTTAATTTACATTCGAACCCGTGTGATGATAAACTTATTTCTGTGTTTTTGGAAGGCAGAAAACGTACTTTGAGCAAACCAATTATAAAGAAAGATCCGATTACTCCAGATATACTTAATAAAATTATTGACATGTACGGGAAAGATCATAGTAATTTGAAAAACGTGAGGCTCTGTGCAGTGCTTTTACTTGGATATGCAGGTTTTCTTAGATATAGTGAAATTGCTAATTTAAAAATGGAGAACATTATTTTTTTTCCTTCTTATATTGTCGTGAACATTGTCTCAGGAAAGACAGATGTATATAGACGTGGGAACAATTTTGTTATAGCCAAGACTAACGGCAAGGCATGCCCAGTTTCTTGGCTTTTGAGATACATTTCTTTAGCAGAGTTACGGTACGATAGTGAGGATTTCATTTTCAGAGCTATTCGTTATTTTAAGTCGAAAAATGTTTACAAACTGATAAACGTTAATCGTTCACTTTCGTATATTCGAGCTAGGGAGTTGCTTATTAATTGTTTAACTGTATTGGGACTTGACAGTTCAAAATTTTGTCTCCATAGTCTCCGAAGTGGAGGTACAACTGCAGCCACCGCTGACGGGTTGATAAAAGAACACGGGAGGTGGAAAACGGATTTTTCAAAAGACGATTAACATTCAAGATACAATTTCCAATCAGCTTTCAGTCTTTGCTAATTTGGGCATTTAAAAATTTTGTGACTAATAAATGTTTTCTTTATTTTAGTTTATATTCTTAACCAACCTGTGTTTTATTTTCCCTTTGAACATCGAGGTTATAGCGAGTGCCATTCCTAATTATGACTCACTTGTCTTTGTGCCCATATAATTTAATTGTTTTATATTCGGACGAACGTAGTGAGGGAGAATATAAAATTTGATTAAAAATTAACGAAACAAATATTAATAAACAGATCGTTCAAAGAAGTACTACATGTCCAAAAGTCACTAAATTTACGGATATATTTTGGAAATTAGCGGCTAATCTGCAGAAAGTTTAGAAACGTGAAAGGAAGTAAGGAATTAAAATATGAACCCCCCCCCCCCCCCCCCCAAGTTTATGGATCAAATCAAAAGCATGCTCTTCGTTTTTCGCTTTTTGTTCATTTTGCAGCCAATAGGCTACGTAAATTTGGATTGTTATAGGTTTTTGTTTGCAATTTTAAAGAAAATTATTTTCATCTAAAACGGAATTACGTACCAAGTGTGTAAAACAGTTTACTTGAATTGTTATTTTTTTTCAATACGAGAGGTAAAAGTCCAAAACACAAAATAAACCAATAATCAATTTTAAGTCTGCTCTTTACCAACTAAACACTACAAAACCCGCGCTTGCAAAGTCCGTGCTTCAAAACCTCGCGCTTGCGGTATAACTTATAAACAAAAAATAAATTTATGAAGTAGCCCGTATTTATGAATAATTCAATACATACTGAATTCGACCCAACAGAAGAAAAAAAATGAGAAATTAAAATTAAACAAGATAAAGTTCAGTTGCTGTTTCAACAAAATTCTTAATATAGAACTCGAGGTCATAAAGTAGAACTTTCTAAAACAAACGAAAACGATAACAAGACAGACATTCTTTGGCAATGAAAAGCAACATACAGTCAAATATTAACAGCAAGAGGATACAAAATTAATTGTCAAAAATACATCCTTCAGTAGCAATAATTACGGCTTACGATATTAAAAGTCAACAGGTAGAACAGGTAACGCTAATCTCTTATAAATTGGTGGTAAAATATCAATCGGCGCACAGGTGACCGAGAGCCATAAAATTTAATCCCCACCGCCTTGTTTTATTTTTTTTATTTTTATTTGAATAGCCTTAGTACTTGGGCATCTGATTGGTGTGTTAATTTCAATGCCTCAAAAACTAAGCCTATGCTGTTTACTAGAAAACATGATGTTAATATTCCCCCTTTATATATGAATGATGATGTCCTAGAAGATGTACTTAAGCATAAACATCTTGGTATACATTTTTGTCCTAAGGGCACCTGGAAAGATCATATAAATGAAATTTATTAAAAAGCTTGCTCTCGTCTTAATATTTTGCGCATGATGAAACATAATCTTGATAGGAACTCGCTAGAAAAGCTTTATTTTGGTTTTATAAGACCTATACTTGAATACGGAAGTGTAGTTTGGGACAATTGCACAAGAGAACAGTCTGATCTTATTGAATCAGTGCAATACGAATCAGCCAGAATTGTTACAGGTCTTCGAAAGGGTACCTCAAGGGTTAAGTTGTATAGCGAATTAGGGTGGGACTCCTTGCAAAACAGACGTAAGAAGCAAAACCTTATTCTAATGTTCAAAGCTCTGGAAGGAGAGCTACCCAACTATATAACAAATAATATCATTTCTTATATTAATATTGAACCCAACTACATGGTTAGAAACCCCAGATTCTTCACCCCTCCTCAATGCCGCACCAAGTCGTATAAGGATAGCTTTTTTCCAACTGTTCTGGATTTATGGAACAAACTAGATAATGATACTAGGAACATTCAGTCATTATCTTCATTCAAGATTAAACTTAATGAAGATGTTGATAAATCTCCTAGCTTCTACTCTATTGGTTCTCGCAGCTTAAATATTTGGCATTGCCAACTTCGAAATGAAGCAGGCAGCTTAAATCACCACTTGTTTCAGTCTCATCTGTCCGACAGCTCCCAGTGTGCCTGTGGTGATGCAATTGAAAATAATTTCCATTATTTTTATGTTTGTCCATTGTTCATAAGACACAGAATACAACTTTTTAATTCTCTAAGAAAGTTTCAAGATGTTTTAAATTTGGATATATTATTGAAAGGCTCACCAATCCTTACTGTAGATGAGAATACTGAGATATTCGATGCTGTTCACCATTTCATTACTGGTAGTAGAAGATTCACATGATTCAATAGATTTTCCTTTTCTTTGTATTTGGTCATATAACATTGAAAAGTCTTCCTATATATACATGTAGCTCCAAATCTTTAAATTTTTCAGCTTAATTAATAGCTGTAAATCTTTCAATTATTCAGGTCTCCCTTCCCCCTCCCCCCTTTTACCCAATTTGTACTTGCTTATCTCAATCACAATCACTATTTTGTTTAGATATTTCCCCCCTTATTTACTTATTTGTCTCTTCTTCCTCCATCTCTCCCAAATTCCCTTTATTCAATCATAAATATATATACTGAAAAAGAGTTCAATTCATATTGATATGGGGGACCTCACTTAATTAGTGATTTTGATATCATAATTTCAGTTTACATGTTGTATATATTGTGTGATTAAATGTAAGTTCAGTCTATCCATCATGCTATGCCAATTCATCATCATTAATATTATAAATAATAATAGCTTAAATGTAAAGCCATAATTTGGCTATTCCAAATTATATCATACCTATTAAAAAGGGGGGAAAAAAGGGAAAAAAATAACTTTATTTTGTATGATCCTGCTATTAATATACATATTATATCATACCTATTAACAAAAAAAAAAGAAAAGAAAGGGAAAAATCTTTTTTGATTTGTTTGTATTATTCTGCTATTAATATACATGTGTTTATGCTTGGTAATTAAGATGAATTACAGGTATACATGATGGGTAGATTGCTCTATGTCTTATGTAAATTGTGTTCAAATGGTTCCATCTTGTTGTTGGAGAGGATTTGTATAGGCATAGCCTGTTATCCAATCCTATTGGATTTATCATTAAAATATTTGAAATGAAATGAAACAACTGCAGCCACCACTAATAATATATCTGACAGGTTGATAAAAGAACACGGGAGGTGGAAAACGGATTTTTCAAAAGACGATTACATTCAAGATACAATTTCCAATCAGCTTTCAGTCTCTGCTAATTTGGGCATTTAAAAATTTTGTGACTAATAAATGTTTCCTTTATTTTAGTTTATATTCTTAACCAACCTGTGTTTTATTTTCCCTTTGAACATCGAGGTTATAGCTAGTGCCATTCCTAATTATGACTCACTTGTCTTTGTGCCCATATAATTTAATTGTTTTATATTCGGACGAAAGTAGTGAGGGAGAATATAAAATTTGATTAAAAATTAACGAAACAAATATTTATAAACAGATCGTTCAAAGAAGTACTACATGTCCAAAAGTCGCTAAATTTACGGATATATTTTGGAAATTAGCGGCTAATCTGCAGAAAGTTTAGAAACGTGAAAGGAAATAAGGAATTAACCTTTATCATGAATTTACCCCTACAAATGTTTGACATTACACAGTATCTAACCAAAATCAAATGCCACCAGTTTATTTATTTATTCAAATTCAAATCTTAATTGGCTTTCAACCCAATAGATTTGTGACAAAATACAGCCAAAACCACTCCCCCCCCCCTTATGGAGGTCTGCCCTTTTTTGGTCGCTATTGTCGGATTTTGATGGTAACAAAATTTTGATCAATCACGGTATGTCCCTTTCTGTACTGTATCAGACTCGCTGAGATATTAGTGATAATGTCTGTCTCGACCTTCAAAATTGCTGTTAAGACACAACATTCAATAATGATGAGCTCTGGTGCTCTGAAGGGAAAGCAGTTCCTGTGTCTTATAGTGAATGAGTTAGTGATTGTTGTTATAATGCCAACTCAGCATTGTTTCAGCTATATCATGGCTAGAACAAGTTAATTGTCAATGAGATGATGATGATGAGGTCCGCTTTGCATTAGACCAACACGCTTAGTTGGATTTTTTATAGTGCTAGCTCAACAACCGTTCGAGGATAGACATGTCGTCCCACTCGGACACAATCCTGATTCCGAGCCAAGCAGCCTTTGTTCTTTCTCCTTAATGCTGTGTGCTTACCGGAATAGCAACAAATACTAATTTTATAGTCCCGAACCAATTTTATTTGACCCGATCTGGGCTCAATCCCACAATCTATCGTACTTGAGGCAAGCACGCCAACCATTACAACATCGATGTGGTTCCTGAGTCTTGTAAGACACCCACAAAGTTACATATATGGTTAAGTCCTGTAAACATCTTTTCGGTGATGGAGGAAAGATAAATCTATCTTAAAGTCTGCGAAATGGATACCTGGCTAGAAACTAATAATAAATATAAAATAATAATTATACTAATAACACTAGGGGCTGTCGTGATCGTATGGTAGTTGGATTTATAACTACCTATGCAATCTATGCCTATCACCACTAATGTTGTGAGTTCGAATCCCGCTCAGGCGAGGTGTGCTCGAAACAACATTATGTGATAAAGTTTGTCAGTAACTTGGGGCAGGTCTAGTTCTAATAATAAAACCCTAAATGCTCGCTTACTCGCAAGGGTTATAAGGGGATGCCATTACACGTAATGGAGCAGCTGCCAAGATTTTTTGCACTCGCTTACAGAGTTTCTGACGCCTGCATTTATCAATAATAAGACATAACCTTTCCTTTTGTCCATTATTATAACAAGTTTTTATCACCTACCAGTATTTTAGAATGTAATTCCCACAAAATAAAAATCCATGTTTACTTTCACTCTCTGAAAATTTTGAATTTCGTCATTTCCAGCCTCATTATTTGGATGTCGATACCATATTTGGCGATTTAGGCGTGAATGTTTACATCAGAAATACCATATTTAGAAAAGCTCCGCCTTCCGTAGTTTCCGGTTATGGAAAACGATCGATAAATTCGAACAAGGTGGTTGCTACCTTTGAAAAGCATATATTTCTCAGCCAAACCGATTTAACAAGGACTGGGATCATCAGTAATAGTTATAATGAAATGTTTGAAGCGTAAATAGTGAATTTTTATGTTTCAACTGCAACTTTTTTTTTGCTCCATTGTGACGAATGGGACCGCGTTGTAGCTCTGCCGACACAAGTTTGTCACAGGAGCTACATTATTGCAGCTAGGGCAGGTCAGGCATTTTCTCTGGGTATTCCGATCCCCTCCACCAATAAAATTGACCACCACGATATAACTGAAATATTATTGAAAGTGGCGTGAAACACCATAACCCCTAACCCTTACTCTAGAAAATACACTGAAAATAAAATCAATAAATGATATATTTCTTTATTTTGCATTGTTATTGACTTATCACATCGCCAGGAATTCTTAAAACAAAACAAATACATGTACTTTATTTGGAAATGTGAACATATTTTTGTTTGGCATATTTGTTCCTTTCAATAATTTTTCAGAAACAACTTCCATAATATATAGAATAAAAATGGATTGAATCTACTTAAAATGTTAATGTTATCCTTAAATTCAGATTATAAAACTTTGTAATACTCACAGCTAGGCATACCAAATATACTGGTATATATATATATATATATATATATATATATATATATATATATATATATATATATAAATATATATTTATATATATATAAATATATATTTATTTATTTAAATTAAACGTCTTTCAAAAAAATTAAAATTTACAAATATTCTATACTGTTTATTTCGTCAGGAATAAATATTCTAATATTTTGTTCCTGTTGGAATAGATATATTGTAACATTTGTTCCAATTGGGAATAAATATTATGGCGGAAATTATATTTCATCACAGCAAGGTAGTCAGCAAAAAATAAATTCACAATAAAAATTACACATTTGATTGGTCAAAAAGTTGACATGCAACCTCAGAATTGAAATTTCATCAGTCAATGAAGTTCACAACCATTCAACAACACCCACTTCCGGGATTTATTTTTGAACGTCATGAAAACTAATAACTACAAACAATTACAAGAGTTGAATATTAAAAAAATTATATAATATAAATAGTATTTAATAATGTTTAATACAATTATAAGAATGTCATGAAAACTAATACCCGGTAACTACAAACAAATATAACAGTTGAGGATATTGAATATTTAAAAAAAATATATAATTTCAATTGTATTTAATAATGTTCAATACAAATAAAAATATTCAATGCAATATTTGCAGTTTTATAGGTTGCTAAAAGCATTAACAGAAGTACATTTACATATATGGAGAATTAGTGCACTTCTTTCAAAATGCACTTCTTCAACCCTTTTACACACCAATAAAACTACAAAATATTGCATTAAATTAAAAAAATGGAAAATTTACAAAACAATATTAAAGCTTCAACGATTCATTTTATATTGTTCCATTCTTATATCCACTTTTAATACAGGGTTAAATTTTCTACAAAAATATTTATTTCATGATAGTGGATTGACTCTATGGAAATAATGTCTCTCCAGTCCAATTTATTTCCTGCCTGTAAAAATAGATTTACTAGTCAAATAATGCCCATGAATTTACCTGATTTCCAGAGTGAGTTTTATCCACGAGTGAAAATATTTGCTGAATTCCAATTTCTTCCCCGATTGAGTATTGTTCTTGAGCTAAAAATTTCATTGAATGCTAATTTATTTCCTGATTGAGTTTTATCCTTGTGTGAAAAATTTCGTTGAATTCCGATTTATTTCCAGATTCTGTGTTATACCTGTGTGAAAAAAACCCGCTGAATTGCGATTTACTTCCTGAATGAGTGTTATATCCTTGATTTAAAAATTTCATTGAATGCTCATTTATTTCCTGACTGAGTTATATCCCTGAGAGAATGATTTCTCTGAATTCCAATTTATTTCTTCTTTTTCGGTGGCACTGGAAGAATATCCATGTATTTACAGATAATTGCCAGCATTACTTCATCTGCACCTCCTCCAATAGACAAAAGACGGAAATCTCTGCAATAAATATAAAATATTTCATTCTTTTTTTTTAAATCCTGATTTTTTTCTCTGTATTATAATAATTTTTTAAAGTTTGATTTTGGTCACTTTCAGACATTCTGGATAAAAGGTTTGTTGATGGATAAAGTCAAAGTTCTCAGAGGAATAAACAAGAATGGGACAGTAACTAATAAACAATCTAAAAGACACACTGATAAAGCTTGTCAGCGACTTGCAGCAGGTCAGTGATTTCTGTAGATACTCTGGTTTCCTGCATTTTCTTAATTAAATATATTCTATTACTCTAATATAAGCATCAGCAATGTAATTGGGCACAAGTTATAACAACATTTTAACAGTTTAAATTTCTGCATAGGATTATAGCTACGAATTCAGATTGCCAGTCTTTTTCTTCCCCATCATGTGTTGTCATAGTAACTTCATTCAATATAAAAAATAAAGTGAAGAATTTAATTAGAAGATGCTTAAATTGTAACATCTTTGTTTTTACCTTTATATACTAATTAGGGTATTTTTTTAGTTAGGGTGCTATGCAAATTCAGGTATTATTTTAAGTATTCCCACATTCGCGATTCTCGCTCGTTGATTATTGACCTTAAATACCCACTTAAGCTATTTTTGGTAAAAGATCCTCTTGGAAATAAGTGGAATGAAAATTTCATTTAATAATTAAAATTCAAGTTTTATTGTTAGACGAGTTGGAAATTTTTAGTCACTTACATGTTACATGTAAGTGGATTGTTGATATATATTTAACCTAAATATATTTTACCTTTTACCTTTTTTTTTAAATGACCAATTGTAATTCGATTGTGGCAATTTATTTCGAACAGATTTAAACTATATTTTGTTAATTTTGTTTTGAACAAAGAAAACATTTTCCTTGGCTGTAAAGATGAAAGTTTATTGCTGAATTTATTGATAATACTTACAAAAAACTATATTTACAAATGCAAACTCAATGAAGCAAAGCCAAACACAATTGAGTTAAAAAATAAGATTAAGAAGTATCAATCTTTTGATCAGTAAATAGCAAAGAAAAATAATACAGTTCAAGCCTATGAAAAATTTTGGGCACCTATATATATTATCTTGAATTAAAAAGGTATTGTAAAGCAATTGTATATGATAGGAACAAGAATACACTTTTTACAGTATTAGCAAATATTTGAAAATGTACAAGTTGTAACAGACAGAATGTAGAGAGTAAATGTGTGTATGAGAGATGGAGAGAGAGTCTACCTTTAATTTTTTTTTGTAACTCTTGAAATTTAATTTGTAAAAAATGAAAGTCATTATTTTTTCACCGATTTCTTTTTAATACCCCTGTATACCCTAGTCAGGTGGTAATGTACAGGGGATTGTAAAATCCTGACTATTGAAAAATAAATAAAAGAAAAAAAAAAAAAAAAAGTTATAACAACATTATAAATGACCTCTACCTACAATTTACAACATAGCATAATGCATGGCAAAAATCAATAAATATACAATATACGTACATTGTCGGTAAATATAAAATTTATTTGTACGAACTTTAGAAACAGGCAGAATAGCGAGCCAGCGGCGAGCTTTTCATGCCTGTTTCGCAGCGAGTACAAATGTATTTTATATTTAGCGACAATGTATGTATATTGTGTTTATCCTGCAATGTCAAAAAAGTCAAAAAACTTGTCAGATTTATACAAAAAGGACAGAAAGAAGCGTCATTCCTCGCCTTTCATAAATGTTGTTAAGGGTGTCTTCTTCGTGGTCCGCGTTACATTAGTACCAGTTTCAATACTTGTCTGCACCCTCCGCTGTACATAGCTACAGGGTACCAGGAAAGTTTATTCGTAGGTTGAAAAGTTTATTCGTATAGTACGAAAAGTTTATTCGACTAGTACGATTAAAGCAAAAATTTATTCATATAACATATTTGTACAGCAAATGTACTGATTGCTGGATAAAATAAATATATTAGAACAATGTAATGTGTGAAAATAACCTTAACTACACTCACAAAAGATAGATTTTAAAAAAGAAAATAAAGAACTAAAGAAGGTTACACAATCAATCAAACCTATGACTATTACGTATGAGCACTTAAACTCTGGATTCCTCCAGTAAACAAAGCTAACCGCCATGATATATCTGATATATTGTAGAAAGTACATGGTGGTGTGAAACACCAATAACCCTAAAAATAACATTTAAGAAGAGTTTGAAGATAACAAAGGGGTAATCAGAATCCATAAATAGAAGAACAGAGAAAACAAAAGAAAAAGTAGAAAAGGAAAGAAAAGGAAAAACAATGTTCTACAAAAGATACACATAAAACTAAAGATCAAGAAACACGAACCCCACTAAAAACCGGGGGTGAACTAAGGTGCTCCGGAAAGTAAGCAGTTCCTGCTCCACTAGTGGCATCCGTTGTGTTAATCCAGTTACAAACCCGGTGATAAGTCATGAATGAGGAAAGGACCGGGAAGTGATTTCGACAAGTGGAACATATCTGTGGTCATTTGTGACACAGATATACCAGAACGGTCAACCAAGTCATGGTGGCGACTGTAAAACTTCCGAAGTAATGACTTCAACTTAACCAAGAGGAATCTTTGTTTTGATTGTCATGATATAAAAATGAACTCACCTGTAGAACCTGCTAACCAAGACTTCGTTAGTAAAACCCATTCCTCCCCAGAATTGTAAGCATGAGTCTGTCACCTGTCTACTTAGTCTTCCTGCCTTCAACTTACACATGGACGCTAACATGGTCACGTCATGACCCTGAATGTACATACCTACAAATAAAAGTGTTGACCAATCACTGTTTATAATTTCTTTTCATAATTATTCATAGTCTTTGTTGCTTGTGCAGTGTTGTAAAATACCGTAAATGGGTGTCTCACTTAAGGTGGTTATTTGACTACAAACTCACGTCAGTGTTGCTAGTCTTTTGGTTTGGAGTCTATGACCATAACCACTTGGCCACAAAGGCCCTCAGATGATATACAGTGTACACTATACCCTCCTTATACCATCCCTCTTTGATACGCCATCGTCACATACCTCCATCAAACTTCAAACTTCGAAAAATCATGTAGTTTGCATCTTAATTTTGACACACAGGTATTGCCACCGTTGCTTATTGCCAAAATATAGCTTAGTCCAAAATGTGTCTGTGTAACAGGGTTATATCGTAGTTGGATTTCAGAATTATGCTCACACCAAAAACCACAGTATACAAATTATTATTCATATAATCTAGGTCAGTGTAACAGTGCATTAAAATGCCCATTTCCTGTTTCCCAGGGAAAGTATAAAAAACACGAGAAAGTGACATGCTGATCGGTACTTCCCTCCGTTTCTGCTCGTTGTTGTACTTTGTGGTTATCAGATATATCAGGTTTCCAACTGGTTTACGATTTATTTTTAAGTCTGAATTCCGTATGTAAAAATATAAAATTGTATCTACATGCCCCCAAAGCCCTGTAGAAAATTTAACTCGCATTGCAGGCCTCAACAGGAAAAGTAGAAATTTGAATGAGAGAGTAAATTTTTTATTTCACTTTCCCTTGGGTAAGTGACTTAAAAAATAATTCTTTATGCCCTGTGTAATATGTCTTACTTACCAACAGCTCTATATAACATTGACCGTAAACTTTCAACTTCTGTTGACAGCTCTGCCAGGGTGAAGTGTACCACCTGATTGTCCAATATTGACTGTCCAAATGCTTTTCTATTTCTAGTATATTCTGCCGTCATTCTTATCAAATTAGCTAAAGGTTCGATTGCTGTGAAAAGAAATATAATTCCCTGTTCAATCTGTACAGTCACAATGCATCGAGTCATAGTCAAAGGGAGACTACTGTGTGAAAAGAAAAATAATTCTGTGTTAAATACGTAGTCACAACTGATCTTGTCATAGTCAAGGGGAGACTACTGGTTTAGCTCATATAATGTTATGATTGATTTGATTGATTTTTGGTGTTTTAATGCCACTTTCAACAATATTTCAGCTATATCATGGCAACCAGTTTTAGTGGTGGAGGAAGCCGGAGTACCCGGAGAGAACCACCGACCATGGGCAAGCAACTGGTAAACTTTATCACTTGTGGCTGCGAGTCGAGTGCACCCTTTTTTGTAATTTACAAAGCCGGGTGCAAACCCACGCCGTATTGGCGATAGGCTTGTATGAGTTGTTAGATCCAGCGACCTAGCTCATTGAGCCACCCGGGCCCCTATAATGTTATATATTTGAGTTAACAGTGTAAAAATTACTATGAACAGGCCTTATTTTCACATTGAATTATTTCTTAAAAAAAATCTCTTTGTTGGAATGTAGTCCTCCTCTTATTATTTTCAGTTAATTTAGACATTTATCTAATATATATATTATATAAGTGTCTAAGTTACAAATAAATTGGGTCATGCCACGATATAGCTGAAATATTGCTAAAGTTGGCGTTAAATACCAATCAATCAATCAATAATATATATATTGTAAAAAAAATGGCCATTCCTGTATCAAACAGTTGTATAAAAAACCTTCGACATGCATCTTTTAGTGAACTACATGTCATTCTAATATGATGTCCTTCAAACGCTTTGAGTCCAAACCCGTGGTAAAAATAATATATATCTACACCCTTTGTAATTTATGACGTCATCGACAATTTATAACGAAATTTTACCAATTTTTACATATTAGAATCGAAATAATTCATGGAAGCCATATGTATATATTGTTTTTACCACAGGTAGGCCTTTATGTCAGCTTTTTACCCCTCGCTAATGCTCGGGGTAAAACTTCGTAACATAAAGGTCTACCCATGGTAAAAACAATATATACATATGGCTTCCATGAATTATAACTTAAGTATATATATATATTAGATTGGATTAATGACTAAGATAACTGAAAGATACATAAAACTTTTCATTGTTTGAAAAAAAAGTGGGTACCTGTGCCTTTCATCAATATTTTTAAGCAAAGTATTTGAGGTATCAGGAGAAATCAAGCTAACAATTACTAGGAACAAATCATATTCTTACTTAAGAGTTATCTAGTAAAATCACTTTATGTTCGAATGTAGTCACCCTCAAAAAAGGGCACCCCCACCAATCTCTCCATTATAAATCAAACCTACCAGCAGCTGTTGCCCAAATCCTTTCTTCTTGGAACTGTAACATTTGATATGTAAAACCCATCCCCTCATCTCCGATGATATGAGTCTGGGGTACCCTCACATCCTCAAAAAATATCTGTGCTGTGTCAGAACTTCTCATTCCCATCTTATCTATCTTCCTGGCTATTGTTATTCCTGAAATATCAACATACAAATGTATGTAATTATCCAGTTAAAGATTACAATTGATTGATTGGTGTTTAATGCCAACTTTAGCAGTATTTCAGCTATATTGTGGCATGAATAACATTTTACGATTTATATATGTTTTTTGTGATATAAGTCATAATGACATTATCAAAATTTGTTGGCAGTAGAATATTGTTGAAACAATTTTGTAGGCCGTCGTGGTCGTGATCATGGTAGTTGGATATATAACTCCCTATGCAATCAGTGCAAATCCTGTTCAGGCAAGACATACTTTATACAACATTATGTGATGAAGTTTGTCAGTGACTTGCGGGCAGTTCTGTGGTTTTCTCCGGGTACTCTGGTTTCCTGCACCAATAAAACTGACTTCCACGATATAACTAAAATATTGTTGAAAGTGGCGTTAACATACCATAATCCTAACTCTAATCCTATTCTCAAACAAATTTAATGTCTTTTATCCATGATATAGAAGTGACTAAAAACATATTCTACATGTGTAAGTACCAATAATTATAATAAAAGAACCGCCTAGCGCATAAATGCACGACGGCACTTGCATAATATTTAGTTTTATATATTTATAGAAAGCAGCCTTGCAGTGTTAATGTATAACATACTTTATTGAAGGATGGAGTATATTGCAACATGATATGAATAATATACAGGAAGTACTCCACTTTGAACACTGTGTAAACCTCTGATGTAAGTAAATATGGTCTATAATGCCTCCATCTCTGTCAGTGTATGTTGCAGAATTTATAAATTGGATGAAATTGTGCTCTGTCATCCATAGATGCCAACCCCTTTTTGGTGCAATCAGTAAGAAAAATTTGAGATGTCAGTAATTTGTGATTTTTTTCAGTAATCATAATTTTTCATAAAATGTTACCATAATCGTCCTACATTGTGGCGCCGACAATCATCCCGACCACCGTGCTGAATGGAAAAGTCTTGTTTGCAATATTTGCAATAGGCCATAATGTTCCCGTGTCGATTTCATAAGGCAAGGGAACTCGATACAAATTTGTTGTCCCAGTTTCCTTTTCTTCGCTGCAGAAGCTTCACTTGTTCCCTCAGACATCGTGAAATTGACAAAAACGTGCTGTGTTCATTAACTACTCGGGATCGAACAAGAAATGGATAGATCGTTTTCTACTATAGATAGTCCAGAGAAACCCAAAAGTATTTAATAATCGGAATCCCTCGAGCGCTTATCTTTACGCGATTTTAACAGACAATGAAGCATCTAAATGATCACAATGATATTTAAATGGAGAACAGTTCCGAGCCGGCAATAATCGGAAATCCGTAACAAGTAGACTGTTGACCGTAACACCGTAATTTTGGCCTGAAAATCGTAATGGTTGGCATCTACAGTACACTCCAAGTGTATCAACGATCAAACTCTCAGGTCCGACATATTCCTCCCAAAATGTCCGACAAATGTGAGAGTCAACACTCTCTAAGTCCAACTATTTGGTCGGACATTTTGGTCTTGGTCAAACATTTTGGTCGGACGTGAGAGTGGATATTAAAAGATTTTTTTTTACATTTCTCGAGGTGAATATTTCAAACATTTTGTGATCGATGCGTATTTGTAAGCGTACTTTCTTTCCGGTGTGTAAAATGTGTGGGTACGTAAATACCCTAGTGTATTTTTACCTTGCACCATATTCGCGCCAGGAAAGGTAGCTCCAAGGTCAATATTTGTCACGCTTGGGCACAACAGTCGTTCGATGCATAGGAGCACCTCATAATCAAAGAATTGTACAATAATTTCGAGTTACACCGTTTGTGTTTCTTTAATCTGTTTAATTTTAATAGATCTTTCTAGTACATTTAAATTTTACGATTACAATCGGAATGCTAGAAATATCGTAACTTTTCCGAAATCTAAACTTTAAAATTATATACGCCGAGTCCAGCCCTGGCTTGGATTTCTCGAAAAAAGTTTTCTTAACAAACCAAATTAAATTTGAGTAAAAACTCGACTTAAGTTTGCGTTTTGACTGTTTGGAAAAATCACTGACGATTTAAAAAAAAAATCTGTTGTCACTTAAAACAGAGTCAGTGAGGCAGGTACGGCTGTGTACATGAATGAATAAGAGATAATTCTTTCGGAGTGTGATATCCATATAAAGGTGAAATAACGGATGCAAAAATCACCGGCTAAAGTTACACAATATTCCGTTTACAAATATTTCAAGTCCCTATACTTGTTCATCTCTGACGGCAATATGTGTATTGGACTAGGTATTACAGCCAGTTTTATATGAATTAATTAGCTCAGGTTACAGGTGTCAATAATGAAAGGAACATCTTGTTGACACAAATTTCCAGGTCCCAGGGGAAGAACAATTATAATTAATTCTATTTAATGTTGTTGTTTTTTATTACTATTTGTTTGTAGGTCGGACGTGAGAGTGGATATTTAAAGATTTTTTTTTACATTTCTCGAGGTGAACATGTCAAACATTTTGTGATCGATGCATATTTGTAAGCGTACTTTCTTTCCAGTATGTAGAATGTCCGGTTACGTAAATACCCTAGTGTATTTCTACCTTGCACCATATTCGCGCCAGGAAAGGTAGCTCAAAGGTCAATATATAACTGAAATATTGTTGAAAAGTGACGTTTAAACACCCATAGCCTCATATAAATTATTGCAATAAAATATCGATTAAGTAACGAAATTGATATAAATTATTTTCCAGTATATTTAGTATAAAAAGCTTGTTTACTGTGAGATGTATTGCAACTGCCATTTTTTACTACAATCACGTGCGCATGCTCATGTTTGATGGAAAGCTATAGCTATATTTAGATATTTTGTGATAATAATTTTATATTGTAAATCGATCCACCCTGTGATTTTTTTCAGCAAGATACATTTTTTATAATATATATTTTATTATAAAATACAATATTGAACTGATTTTCGATAACACTTCAATCATTGAATATTTATTTTTTTCGGATGTTGAATATTTTATGCCCAGAATTGCACCCCCTGTTAGTATACTTTTATTGCTTTATTTTAAAAAGAAATAACACCAAGAACATCGATGATACAAGTCTTCTTATTCAGAAATAAACCTACAGCAAAATAAAGGTATACATTTTTTGTACTGTAAACAAAATCATCATTTTTATCTTGATTTATCGTCCGAAAAATACGGTACTCCTCTACTATACTAATTTGGATTAGGTGATGGGAATTAGGTGCCATCATCAAAATAAAGATTAAAAAATGTATTTCATGATAACGATGGCTGATTACAATTGTTTGTCATGCATTAGCTGTCAGTTGTAATATACAGGATGTAACCAATATACAGGAAGAGCCCCTACTGTGAAGCCATCTATTTTGAGATGCTATTCAATGAAAATAACAACCTGACCATATTGTTACATAATAAGAATAAGAATTAGATAAGAAATTAAAATTTATAGAAGGCAAGGATTTATATAATTAACACATTAAGTCACATTTCATTTATTTAGCTTGGGTCAGTTATCAATTAAAAAGACAAAAATGGTTTTAAAAAAAATCAGTCTAAAAAGTATTTACCTAAATAACGATATCATGACGTATAATAATTTCTCACCGTAAATGTATTTATTTTATTAAGATATTTATACACATATATAAGAAAAAAGATATAAATTTATTTTTTAAGTACAAATAAATTGGAAGACGGCTTGAAAATCGAAAACGCAGAATAGTTATCTATGTTTATAAGTCTTAGTAAAAAGAGTCTTGAGCAATGTTTTTTTTTCACTCCTGTGATAGGTGTATTTGTATATCATGAATGCACGATGCGACAACATGCTGAGATGGGTGATGTTTTGACAGGTAAACTGTAAAAAAAAAAAAACGTAGAATACACTAATAAAATATTATTTCACCTATATCAGGACTCTGCAGACTGCCAATTTTCAAGAAAAAAAACCCGGGATTTACGGATTGATGACCCATTCGACATGAACAAAATAAAACTTAAATTTTACTAAATAATTTTAATCCAAATTTGCCTTTAAAGAAATAAATGTATAAATTAGAATTATTTACCCGGGTTCGTTCGCCCTACATTTGGCAAACACGTAAAAGAGCAAACGCACCCGATAGCGTAAACCGGCAACTGTCTGCAGCAAGTGAAAGGGCCTTGGCATCGATTGTCGCGAGTACATAGGGACATATTAATATTCACTTCTAGTGCACTTAAAACATGGGACCTGCATGTTAATACATTTCATTCATGGATATTATTGTATATATCGCCCGTGACAGCCGTTAACATATCTATACTTTCCGTACCATTGTATATCACTCATTTACTTCAGCTTTACTAAGATACGCATGTTTCTTTATGCACAAATTTATTGGTTAGCAGAATTTGGAGACGTTTCCTGTTTACAGTTTAACTATCTGAGAGTGGAGACTCTCACTCCGACCTGGGAGGATTTGGTCGGACATTTGTCGGACAATTTGGTCGGACAATTTTAAGAGTGAAGTCCGACAAAACTCTGTGTCCGACCTGAGTGTTTGATCGTTGATACACTTGGAGGGATCTGTATGTGTCATCACATCTTGTAATCGTGTTTCAGTATTCTGAATATTGAAATCACCCATTACTAAGCATGATTTTGACATAAATGGAATAATAGTGTCTTCATGTTCTGAATAAAGTCAATATTGTACAAAAATGTAGTTGTTCATTGTGCGCGACATCACGACGGATCTGCGTTCAACGTGATTCCGCGATGGTGATGAAAATGATAGAATTTTTCCACAATCATGATCCACGTTAAATCACCGTGAACTGTCGATTTTGTCCTTGATGGTATCACGGATTTTGCGTTTTCCCTCTGGACTGCACTGTATGTTGAATGGCTAAGTGTTCATGCATTCCATTAGATTCTTATACGATTTTTAATTTCTCTTACCATACTCAAGATACGATTCTCATCTGACAGTCGGATGGAAATATTACGACAATCGAATTTTGAAACAACGTTTTGATTCAATATTTGTATTCAAATGATACTATTATTTATCAAAAGCATGTCAAAAGGAAAAATCGGACAGTAAATCGTATCGTGTGACAACACCTTTAGTCAGTACACCTGACTATTCGATCTGAGATTCTAACTACAGTGAAACTCGTCTAAACCGAACCCTGGGTAAACTGAAAACCTGCTTAAACCAGACAGACTTTACAGTCCCATCTACTAAATGTCTATGTAATTTGAAGCTGTGTAAAGTGAATAAATGTTTCAGTCCCAAAGGGGTTCGGTTCAGACAGGTTTTACTGTACAACAAACATACCTGGTAAATTCATTGGTAAACAAATTAGAGATTTATTTAGGTGCGGTTTTCCGTCTGACGTGTTAGCTAGTAGACACATCCAGTCAGCCTGTGTACCGTTTGTTATCCACATCTTACCGCCATTGATTATCAAATCACCACCGTCTTTCACTGCTTTCGTTTGTATGCCTAGAAAGATAAACAGTTTTAGAAAAAGGCAGTCGTGGTAGTGATTGTATGGTAGTTGGATTTACAACTACCTATGCAATCTGTGCCTACATGTATCACCACTAACGTTGTGAGTTCGAATCCCGCTCAGGCAAGGTGTACTCGATACAACATTATTTGATGAAGTTTGTCAGTGACTTGTGACAGGTAGGTGGTTTTCTCCATGTACTCCAGTTTCCTCCACCAAAAAAACTGAAATATTTTTGAAAGTGGTGTTAAACACCATAAATACTAACCCCTAATCCTTGATAATATATGAGATTAATTTAAAAAAGTGCCTTCCGATCTTCATTTATATTGCTCTCTAGCTAGATATGAATTCATAAAATGATGCACAAATTATATAAATTTCTGCCAAAAACACTAAGAAATATTGACTTGAGTTTTGATACTGCTTAACAGTTACTGAATTCCAGAGAGTTTAACTTAATGCCTTAAGAAAGTTTAATTAATGTCAATTAATTCATTTTTATTCGTTGTGCACTAATGGTTTTCATTAGTATCATAAAACCATGAAATTTAGTACACAACGACAGGTTTACATAACAAGAAATCACCATTGAAGTTGTGAGTTCGAATCCTGATCAGGCGTGGTGTATTTGATTGATACAACATTGGGTCTAGGACAATAGCCCCCAGACAATTGCCCCCTGGACAATAGCCCCCAGACAATAGCCCCCCGGACAATTGCCCCCCTAGGACAATAGCCCCCCGGTCAATTGCCCCCCATCCCCCAATTTTTTAATTTCATTTTTATTCTTTTCTAAATGAGAAATAAATATGCATAAACTCAGATTAAATTATTCAAATTACTTTTAAGTTGGATTTTTTTCTTTGTATATTAATCACAGGGGCTTGAATTGCTTTCATAGAGGTCACACAGCCTATATATATATATATCATATATATTAACGTATATAGGCCGCATGACCTCTATGAAAGCGATTCAAGCCCCTGTGATATTAATCATCAAAAGGATTATACAGTTTGGACAAGCTATGATAAAAATAACTTTCTCTTATTATTTATAGATATTTTATTTTTAGATAGAGTTTAATGATTTTCCAATTAAGTTTAATTACCTTACAAAATTATAAAAAGGAATTTGATTAAACAATGATCAAAGCTAAGTACAAAGGTTAATAATTAAAAAGAATTTTGAGAAATAATAATTGCAAGCTAAGTACAAGCTTAGAATTGGCTTAAATAGGAGTGTATTTTGAAGTGAAAGTATAGTAGTGCAATGGAGTTCATAGAGTCAAAAAGGGGTAATCAGAAACTAAAAATAAAACTGAAAACAATTTGTGGGGGGCAATTGTCCGGGGGCTATTGTCCTGCTCCCACAACATTATGTGATAAAGTTTGTCAGTGACTAGCGGCAGGTCTGTGGTTTTCTCCAGGTACTCTGGTTTCCTCCATCAATAAAACTGACTGCCACTATATAACTGAAATATTATTGAATGTGGCGTTAAACACAATAACCCCAACCCCATAACAAGAAAATCCATTTGCAGGTGTCAAAACCATGAATTCAAATGTTAACGGACATCACAGTTTCTGCCAATCCACGAAAATTTACTCCAACGAAAAAGAAATATTTATTTTACTGAAAGAGTTAAATAAATATCTGAAGGACTAGTCTATGTGCCAAAATTTGTATATAGCAGAAAATGTTGTTATAAGGCCAAAATTAAAAATTTGTTTGCTTCCAGCACCAGACCGACCGTTAGAAAACGTTGCGACTCAAAATATTTTTTTGTGTGATTTGCAATGACTTTTTTTTTTGTTACCGGAAATCCTGACCGGAAGTTCCGATATTGTTCCAGAATTTACGTTCGGAACTGGTTTACACTTTTAAATGAACAAAATCCGTTGCTCGACTTTGAAGGAACCAGATTTGTGAATGTATTTTGAAAAAAAAAAAAAAAATCCCCCCACCTACCGACCCATAGGTGAAATGGAGGGTCGGGTGCAGGAAATGAACATATTTTTAAGGGTGTATACAAATTAAAATATTTTGTTGGAAATTCACATTATAGAAATAGCACAGTTTCTGCACAGCTGGGAATAACACCTTCTGCATGAGAGATCAAACTGACAACTCATCCCAATGACAGAAAATAAATGCTTCAAGTGGAGTTTTATTGTATTTGCTCAAATGTTCTAAGAGGAGTAGAGACAACTTTCTTACTAGACACGTCAGAGCCTGAGCCAACTTCACTAACTCCTAGACATGCCACAAGATCTCCACTAATAGACGGGGCCAGGAATTCCTTCTTTAACTTGTCACTACCAAATCTAAAAATTAAAAAGGTATAAAAAAATTGTGTACCCATAATACAGTGAATATAACCTGTCTATTACAAACCCCCAATAATTTTATAACCTGTGTAAAGCAAACATAGTGTACCAATGAAATTGCATGCATATTTCGATAATAACGAATAGTTTGTTTAAAATAATTCGGAAATTACATTGAAACCTGTCTAAACCAAACCTCCTTGTGACCAATTTTAGTGTTCGGTACATACAGTTTAAGGTGATATACGGATTCTTATTACCCCTTTGGTATCTTCAAACTCTTCTTAAGGTGTTACCATACACTTCAGGTAAAATTTGATCTGCTCTTTTAATTTTCTTATTTTTTTGGCAGTGTGTTTGAATATATCCACTGTAATAAATATCTAAATTTTAACAAATTCCAACCAACAGACTCAGAGCTATTAATTCACTAGCCACATAGCAGCTTTTCTCTCTGTGGTTTTGATCACCGAGATGCTTGAAATCTGCATACAAACATCATATGATCAAAACGTTCAACTGATTTTAAAGAGTTATCTCCCTGTAGTGTTAGGTACCACCTTAAATGAACAAAGATTTACTACATTGGGACTGTATTTAAAGTTTGGTTTATACAGGATTCCAGTTTATTTAGGATCCGGCTTAGACAGGTTTATACAGGATTCCAGTTTATTTAGGATCCGGCTTAGACAGGTTTATACAGGATTCCAATTTAATTAGGATCTGGCTTAGAAAGGTTTCACTGTACATTTTGTACATTAATTTTAAATAATTTATCAAATATGATCCCAATGAGGGTCATCCTTAACCAAGATCACAATACAACATTATGTGATAAAGTTTGTCAGTGACAAATGCTGCAGCTTGGTGGTTTTCCCCGGGTACTCAGGTATCCTCCACCAATAACACTGATCGCTACAATATAACTGAAATATTGTTAAACACCATAACCCCCATCCCTTAACCATGACCATCTTAGTTGTTTTTACATCTGCTTATGCAATCAGTGCCGCTCACTTATTAGGTTTGTGAGTTTGATTTTCATCCGGGGCAAAGTGTTTACAGTGGTTGTGGTTTATGGTGTTTAATGCCACTTTCAACAATATTTAAGCTATATCATGGCGGTCAGTTTTATTGGTGGAGGAAACCGGAGTAAGCGGAGAAAACCACCTACCCGTCGCAAGTCACTGACAAACTTTATCCAATATTGTTGTATCGAGTACACCTCGCCATTAACAGGGTTCAAACTCACAACTGTAGTGGTGGTAGGCACTGATTGCAGGTAGTTGTAAATCCAACTACCATACGATCACGGTCATGACAGCCCCTAAAGTGTTTACGATAAAACCTTATATGATCTAGTTTGTCTAGTATTTATACCTTAGTCTGATTGAGATCCTCATCGTTGGTGTAATGATTTGCATGCTCACCTTGAGTGCGGTAGATCATGGGTTCAAACCAAAAACTATAAATCTGGTATTTGTTGCTTCTTTGCTAAGGATGCGACTTTAAGAAATTAAAGAGCAAAGACTAGTTGGCTCGGAATAAAAATTATGTGCCCGAGAGAACGACATGTCTACATGCAGATTATTGTTTCAGTGAACTAGCTGTATAAAACCCCAACAAGGCATGTTGATCAAGTAGAAAGCGTTCATTATCATCCAGTTGACATGTATCTCGTTCATGCCATGATATAGCTGAAAAATTTGCTGAATTGGCATTAAACAACAATACCTCACTCAAGATTAAACATTACAAGAAATGACCCTCGTCAGATAAAAAAAATTCTGGTTGAACATAAAATTTAACATATTTATTTGAAAATGGGTATAAAATGTGACTAGAAGTAATCCACAATAAAATATACCAAGGTTTCATTGCTGAAGCACTGATTTTATTTATTAATATCATGGGTTTCAAGCTTCTGACAATTTTATAAATGTTTATTGTATATTAAAAGCATGTAGTGCTTGAAGATTGTATATATAGAATAACGGTAGTTATGAAGGTTGATACAAACATCACCGCTAGTATCTCAGCGAGTCTGACAAACTGAGCTGTGATACCAGTGATAATGCAAACCGATACCTTGAAAACTGAATGACATTAATGTTTTATTGGTAACATACATCATAATGTATTTGACGTCACATCAACATAATTTTCAGTATCACAGTGTCAACAAGATGAACTGTGAGCTAATGCTCACTTATGATACCCCCCGCATATATGTTCAATGTGTATAAAAACCAACTAAGTCGGCAAACAAGAAGTAGGAATCTGACGGGTCCAAAAACGCTTCCCACAATATGGCATACCTATATGAAGCTTGTGACCAAATATCAGATTTCTGCCATCAATAGTTGCTGAGAAAAATGTGACGAAAAATATCTGGGACGGACGGACGGACAGAGGTAAAACAGTATACCCCCCTCCGGTGGAGCAGGGGTATAATTAATTGATACTCTGTGAGATCAACCGAAAAATTTCAAAATAAAATTACGGATAAACTTCTTTTATTGAGTTAGACAGATAAATGATACAAGAAGAGTTTGAAGATACCAAAGGGGTAATCAGAATCCATAAATCAAAGAAGGACAGGAAACACAATGGCCAAAAGAAAAAGGACAAATGGACAAACAACGATCTACAAAACATTACACATTAAACAAAAGACCGAGTAACACGAACCGTATCAAAAACTGAGGGTGAGCAGTTCCAGCTCCACTGGTGGCACCTGTCGTGTCACTATAAGTTACAAACCTAGCTAACGCTGGCGTAGCCATATCACTCTGTACACCTATAGCCATTGGTACAGCTCCACAGTTTATATTTCCTAGTTCCTCTGCTAAGGCACAACTGTATGAATAATCCAATCCTAGTCCTCCATATTCTAAAAATAGCATTACAAACATTTGTTTTTAAAAACTTTGGTTATTTTTACTACATTATCTCAACAATATACAACCCTTTTCACAAATTTCTGACTATAAATATTTACTGCAAGTGTAATATTATGTAAAGTTCATGAAGCTTTTCACAATTTTTTTTACGATAATCGTAAGTAAACACCTTATGAAAAAACATACAGCAAAACCTGTATTATGAGGTCACCTTTGGAACAAATAAAAAGTGGTCTCTTAAAAAAGGCTAAATTCATATACAATTTTCTATGATAAGACAAGAAAAGGTGACCTTCAATTACAGGTGACTGCTTAATAGAGGTGACCGCATGGGCAGGTTTGACTGTACCATACTATGTCTTATAAATACCTGTGGGTTTTGTTACACCTAAGATGCCTGCATCTCCTAAAATTTTGAAGATTTTATGTGCTGGGAATATGCCTTCAGCCTCCCATTGTTCAACGTTTGGGTTGATGTCTTTATCTATAATCTAAAGGTAAAGGTCAAGGTAAACTAAATTAAGGTTAAAAATATATCAACAATCCACACAAGTAACTAAAAATTTCTAATTCATCTAAACATTAAACTTAACATTTTATTTATTAATTAAATGTTGGCAATTGTCAACCAAGGATAACCCATGAAAGCCTTTCAGCTTATTTCCACGCCACGATATAACTGAAATATTGTTGAAAATAGCATTAAACACCGTAAACCCACCCTCTTAATTCCAATGGGGTCCTTTACAAATAATAGATTAAGTGAGTATTCAAGATCAATCATCAACGAGCGAAAATGTGGCCGGGATTACTTAAATATCAAGTACGGATATTGAAAATAATTTCTATCTATATGAAATGACACATCTTTCCATTGAAAATATTGAAATAACTTCAAATTGAGAAACAAATATATACAGGAGACTATTTTTGCACAGGAGAAATTGTCTTATCTTTAGGAAAACCAAACTGAGCTTTTCATGATCACTAATAGGTTTGGGCATGCTATTTTATTGAAAGAACAATGAAAGTGGCTATGAATGTTCAAGGAATATGTATTTATTTCTCTGAGAATTGTGCATGGTGCCGTCATGGCCGTGATCGTATGGTAGTTGGATTTACAACTACATATGCAATCAGTGCCTATCACCACTAATGCTGTGATTTCGAACCCCATTTATAGCGAGGTGTACTGGATATAACATTTTGTGATACAGTTTGTCAGTGGCTTGCCACAGGTCGGTGGGTTTCTCCGGGTACACCGCTTACCTCAACCAATAAAACTGACTGCCACGATATAGCTGAAATATTGTTGAAAGTGGCATTAAACACCATAAACCAACCCAGCCACTAATTTTTTTCCCAAGTTCTTTGAAGCTGCTATCTTCTCTTGTTTTTTTTCATGAACTATAGATGTTGAACAGTTCATTTGTAACATGAAATGTTTCAGAAACAGTGTTTGAAAATTACAGCGACATATCCCAAATAGTGGGTTCCTTCTTTGTGTAATTGCTTAGAAAACACATAAATAAAGATCAATTTTGGTGTCATTGTCTGCCTAACCCAAATAATCCAGTCGTTATATTCCGACTCCCTACATTCGCTACATTTAGGCTATTGCTGATAGAGGATGCAGTAATCATTCAAGTTATCATGATCATCTACCATGTTTTTTATATAAATAATAACGTCATACACTGAGAAACTGAGTTCATATTCTATTTACCTCGACCATCGAAACCTGGAAGGGCCCGGATGGCTCATTGAGTTGGATCATCTAACAACTCATACAAGCCTATCACCAATACGGCGTGGGTTCGCGCCAGCTTTGTAAATTACAAAAAAGGGTGCACTCGACTTGTAGCCGCAAGTGATAAAGTTACCGGTTGCTTGCCCATGGTCGGTGGTTCTCTCCGGGTACTCTGGCTTCTTCAACCACTAAAACTGGTTGCCATGATATAGCTGAAATATTGCTGAGTGGCATTAAACACCAAAAATCAATCAATCAATTGAAAACTGGTGACGTACTATAAATGGCTTATGAAAAAGAATGTGTTGTATTTCTTGCCACCAATGTGAGTCAGCATTCAAATTCAATAGATGGTGTACAACAATGTCCAAAACATCCTGGATTCTATCCATATTATACAATTACCGAGATGGACCTGCTATTCGAGAACCAAACTTGGAAATTGATGATGGCATCGTTTGATAATTGATACCAATGACTAAGTGATATATGTTATTCTTTTTTATTAAAGATGTCATAATCATAATGTCTATTAATAATGACGGACTGAGATAATGTTTGTGAAACAATAACGAAAACATTTTACACAAATTGCTGATAATTGTTCGCTGGTTTTTATAATTTTTATTAATCTTTTTTTTTTTGACACCTAAAAAATTGAGTCGGACAAGGACTTTTTATAGTTAGTTGTCCAAAGCGCCAAGTTAAAGAAAATGTTAATGTAGTGGCCTGTAGTGCTATATCAAGGTGGACAACGTATGTCATACATCCGGGTATTTTTTATCGAAAACTTTATAATGGCAGAAACTTTTCAACCATCTGACAAAATAAAACTCATTTTTGTACTATTTTAACAACGAACCTGTATAATAAAAACCAGACCAAAGTACCCTATGGACTTGTATGGTACTATTTACATCGATAATATTCAAAAAGCTGTTGTCATTTGTCTAATCATTCCGACAACATTTCCTTTTGATGCTGTATCCAGGGTGGACAACGTACGTCATACATTCGGGTATTTTTTTTATTCTTTTTGAATATTATCGATGTAAATACAAAATGATGTAGTACCATACAAGTCCGTACCTGGTACTTTGGTCTGGCTTTTATCATACAGGTTCGTTGTTAAAATAATATAAAGTTTTCAATAAAAAAAATACCCGGATGTATGACGTACGTTGTCCGCCCTGTATATATTAATATATAGCTAGCTCACTGAAACAAGTCTGCGGGTAGACATGTCGAGTCACTCCGACACATTATTCTGATTCCGAGCCAACCAGTCTTTGCTCTTACTTCTTACTGCTGCATGCTTAGCGGAGAAGCAACAAATACGAATTTTATAGTTTTTTATTTAATAACCCAAACAGGGATTGAACCCATGTTCTTCCACACTCGATGCGAGCGCCTAATCATTACACCACAGATGCGGTTACTCATCAATTTGACATGGAGAGAGAAAAGACGTGTTTTATTTAATTGAGTAAATCAAATTCGTGATAACTCGGACCAAGACAACTTGGAACACTTCTTTAAGACAACTCGGACCACTTCTTGAAGACAACTCGGACCACTTTTTTAGGACAACTCGGACCAATAATTAATTGATTTCATTCATTTATAGACTGCCTACAACGAACGTGACAGTGTATACAAGTTCCTGAGGAAAGTCTTCGCCCTTCCATTCCTACCCGCTGACCACATTTCACCTGCATTTGAGAAGCTGAAAGAAAAATCAACAGATGAGAAGACACAAGAAATTATGCAGTATTGAAGATACGTGGATGACCCGCAGCACTGTATGGACAGTACCAACATGGAGTGTCTTCAACCAATCCATAAGAACCAACAACGACGTAGAAGGGTGGCACCATAAACTAAACAGAAAAGCCCGCAAAGGAAACCTACAGTTCTATCTTCTCATTACTCTGAAGCAAAAAGACTGCTGACACAGATGAAGATGATCTCCGAGGGGAAACTCAAAAGATAGACGCAAAAGGAGCCGTACCGTCCAGAGCCAAGTACAACAGCAACCAAGTCAGCGCGCATCATCTCCCAAAGAAGTGTGGTGCAATCTACGGCCCCGGGTGCTACTTTGAACATGTATATTATATATTGTACATTCTAATGTGAAATACGTAGTGCTTTTTGTGAAATATAGTGCACTTAGTTAACAGTGCTTTCGATCTTCTTGTTACATTGTTTTTATGTAATTTAATTTAAACGTATTTTATTCAGAAAAGTACTGAAAAGGATTGGATAGTAGGAAAAGCCTATATATATCCTCTCCTGTTTTTATGTATAATATTGTTGTTATGTCTTTAATGCTAATACAAATAATTTTAACACAATTTGTTCTTTTTTTTTTGTCTGAGTTGTCTTCAAAAAGTGGTCCGAGTTGTCTTCAAAACGTGCTCAGAGCTGACCTAAAAAGTGATCCGATTCTGCACTAAATATTGGTCCGAGTTGTCCTGGAAAAGTGGTCAGAGCTGACCTAAAAAGCGGTCTGATTTTACACTAATTATTGGTCCGAGTTGTCCATAAGGTGGTCTGAGTTGTCTTGGTCCGAGATGTCTTTGGTCCGAGTTGTCCCGTTACCAGTAAATCAAACTCACTTATGTAACGTTAACATACATGTATCAAAGTTCAATTTATGGTACAACATGACCCTTAGGTTTTTGACTATTTCCACACCTTTTTAAGTGTTGCACGAAGTTCATCATGTTCTTTGGTATAAATGTGTTCCTTACTGCTGTCAAACCGACGTTTACTTGATGCAAAAGTTCGTGACAGGTGCTTAAAATGAGAAGTTTGACCCAGGGAGGGACATATCCGTCTGTACAGTGTTGCCATTTGTTTTGTTTACATATTCAGCAGTAAATGGACCAAAATTGTAACCCTATCTGTGATTAGATAATTCTTAGGATCAATAAGTTTACTCATTAAATGTCCTGTATATATGGTGTCATGGTAACCTGGTAACAATAATATTTTTAACGATAATTTTTATTTATGTAGGTAGCTTAGTGTGTTTTGAAAGGCAGGAACAAATAGATTGACCCAATTTTTAAAACTGATGTCAAAATTTAGAATGACTGCAAACACGTGGCCAAAGCTTATTCTTTTTGGGGATTCTTTAACTCAGGTAAATTATTCAGGTTGTGTGAAATTTTGTTTTTAAAGTGGTTATTACCTTGGCTTGACATTATTGGCATATGTGACGTCACATCAACAAATAGTTACGCTCAATTTAACACGACGACTTAAAAAAATGGGAGCAAGTGAGTTCGCCCCCTTGTAAGTTGTAGTATTTTTATTATTATTTTTTTTTCGGACGCACCTAGGCCCTGCGGCTTTTATAAAGTTGCTGTAGCCGTTCAACAGCTACAGCAACTTTATAAAAGCCGTTCAACGACAGAGGAATCTCGGACTAATATGCTACATGCAATTTGCAGATGGGGATATACCATACATTTTCAATATCAAATGCAATTAGAATAACATTTACAATTTGCATGTCTTGGTGATACTGTATTCAATTTATTATTGATGCATGTGCCTGTAGCTTTAGTCCGAGATTCCTCTGTCGTCCGACGACATTATATATTATTTTTTCCAATTTTAGGGGGGCGTGCATAACTTTAGAATCAAATTGGGAATGTGAAAATGCTCTCTTGAATTTCCTGATTTTAATTAGTCATCCTGATTTTCCAAATTATTTGCAGGCATCTGATTTTTTAGCAACTGAATTATGTCACTAGTAAAGCGTGTATGGCCCAAGTTGATTTTGATCGGAAGTTCTAGTACTCAGGTAAATCATGTTCATCTGTTAAAAGTTTTTCGGTTGTATTATGGTATGGTGCTGTCGTTGGCATCTGATGTCATCTGTAGACAGAGGAGTCGTCGTGATCATGATCGTATGGTAGTTGTATTTACAATACCTGTGCAATCAGTGTCTATCACCACTAAAGTTGTGAGTTTGAACCTCGTTCATGGCGAGGTGCACTTGATACAACACTATGTGATAAAGTATGTCAATGACTTGCAGCAGGTCAGTGGTTTTCTCTGGGTACTTTGGTTTCCGCCACCAATAAAACTGACAGCCACGATATAACTGAAATATTGTTGAAAGTGGCGGTAAGTACCATATACCCCCCTCCCCCCATTTGTAGACAGTTCATTTTCGGATGATAATTTTCAGTTATTATTTTGTTAATGTTCCAGTTTTTCTCATAAAAGGGGCCAAAAAAGGGAGTTGTAAATTTAACTTTTTTATGTTTCACCACATCCACCATATTTTATTGGATTGTTGAGGTGTGCCTAAAAAATTTTGTATTTTCTTTGGATTTGTCGTTTTCTAAGCTTCCACTGGTATTGCGATGGATTTCCTTCATGTTTTTCAGTTTCTGAGATAAACTTTGAATGTTTTTTACATGCAATTTTAATGTTAAGTATATATGAGAATTGAGTTTATGCAAAATGCACATTTATAAGTCAATGAAGAAAATTACCAATACCTCTATCAGTTATGATTTTCTATTGCATCGAAACTGATAGAGGAAGAAGCCATTGTCGACTTGCTGCTGTTATAGCATGCTGCGTCAGGCGTAGCCCTTTATTTTATTTAAATTCCTGTAATATACGAAAGACTCAGATCGACGCCCAGCCTCTACTCGACGTTCAATCCTTAAATCTATGTCCTTTTTCAAATTCTGAAATCGGCATTCAATTCTCAAATCTATGTCCTTTTTCAAATTCTCAATTTCTGAAATCGACGTCCACTGACGTATGCCCTACCCCTAACCAATAAATCGTCCAGAGATCTGAGAATTTGGAACGGATGCCGATTTGAGATAATGACGTCAGGGATACCGATTTGAGTCTGGACGCTGATCTGAGTCTATCATATATATTAACTAATGCTAACCCACTAATCCTGATCTACTATCAGCAGGGGCGGATAAAATTGGAAAAAATATGATTTTTTGGCGTAAAATCGTGATTTTTCACACGAAATACCCAAAAAAATTTCGCGCCTCCCTCTGTTCCGTGCAATTTTTTTAAGTCCGCCTCCCCCTATCTTGAAATCATGGATCCGCCCCTGATCAGTGTGCTTTGAAGTAATCATTAAAGTAATATGAAAGGTAAATATCGTGGAATTTTTTGATTAAATATTTTCACTTAATATGTCACTTAATTTTAACTAAAATCAACTGCATAACATTAAAAATCCGCTCAAAAGCAGATTTTAAGAGCAAATCGCAAAATATTTGACAGCAGATAATTCTGTTTTCCCGTACAGTAATGCAAATGATATGCGCGTGACCCAAGATTTGAACTCTTTAACTACTGATGTTCAAGTGTGACTGTGTCCACATGTGGACTGTTGCTCCATTGAGCTAAGACACTATAAAAATCGAAGTTAGTCTGGTACAAAGTGGACATATTCATCATCTCGTTGAAATATTATTAATTTGTTCTCGCCATGATATTCCTGAAAATTGTCGTTAAACAACAATCACTCATTCACTCAATCCTCAAAGAAAACATTACTTTATGATGTTATGAAATTTGAATAAAGATCATGTTTCTAATTTGATGTTCATTATGCAAATATCCTATTTTATTTCTGTCATAATTGGGGTGAGAATTATCTAATTAACTAACAGAACAACTGGGCAATTTGAAGAGATCAAATAGACAACATAATAATCAAAATCACTGAGATTTGAGAATTTAAGTTTTGATATGTCATTTTCTTTGTCAAGGTTTTGGATGTAGTTTAAAGACATCAAATCAACATTCCAGCCAGGTTTAAATTGGTCCAGGGGCTCTAGAGGAGAGGATTGATATGTCTGAAGATGACCCAACACTTTAGGGTTAAGGGTCATGGTGTTTAATGCCACTTTCAACAATATTTCAGTTGTATCGTGGCAGTCAGTTTTATTGGTGGAGGAAACCTGTGTACCCGGAGAAAACCACCGACCTGCTGCAAGTCGCTGACAGTTTATCACATCATGTTGTATCGAGTACACCTTGTCTGAGCGGGATTCGAACTCACAACATTTGTTGTGATAGGCATAGGTAGTCATAAATCCAACAGCGATACAATCGCAACCTTTACATTTGAGATGTTTCAGGGGCATAAGTCTAATCCTTATTATACTAGTACTAGCCTCTAAACCTGTTAATTAAGATATGTCAGTATGTAAGATAAATTTTCTTTTTATATTTACAGTATAGCTTTTCACAAGATGGCTGCTGGGGAAGTCTACTGGCTAATTTCCTTCAAAGGTTTGTACAAAATATTTATTTTAAAAAAGTATCGAATTATCAATGCAAAGCATCATGGGATTTACACAAAAATAGGAACCACTGGCAAACTTCAATCTCCTAAAAAATGTATAGATGGTGTCATGGTTAGTATGTCCCATCACATCAAGTGTGATAGAATGGGTTTGAGCTCCAGACGGCCAGACGGGTCAAACCAAAAACTATTTTTTTAAATGAATTTGCTGCTTCTCCATTAAGCATGCATCATTTTGGAGAAAGAGCACAGACTGTTTTGCTCAGAATCAGAATAATTGTGTATAAGTGGAGCAACATGCCTACCCATGAATACATTGTTGCAATAAGAACAATTTACTGTGTCCACACTTATACACTTGTTCAACTTTCCCTTGTCGACATGCTGCAGTCATATATCATGGTTCACCCTACATAGCCCTTATTTTTTTTATCTAGGTTATACAGGGCAAGAATCTGATTTAAGCAGTGCTTGTCCTCGAATGGCAATAAAAACTTTAGGAGTCTGGGTAAAAAAAATAAGTTTCAATTAATTCCAAATTAGAGGAAATATAGATAATTTTTTTGGCCTGTTTGATTTTTTTAGATTGGTTTAGTTTTATGGCGTTTAATGCCATTTTCAACAATATTTCAGTTATATTGGTTTTTTTGGTGGAGGAAACTGGAATACACGGAGAAAACCACTGACTTGTCGCAAGTCACTGACAAGCTACATGTATATCACATAATGTTGTTTCGAGCACACCTCGTCACGAGTGGGGTTAAAACTCGCAGAGTTAGTGGTGATAGGCACCAGTTGCACAGGTAGTTGTTAATCCAACTACCTTACGATCACGACCATGACGACCCCTAATTTTTTTTAGACTACTCTATAATTTATTACAATTTGATGTAGATAGTGTCTGTTTCAGTTTATTTATTTACGAATTCTGGTATTTTGTTTTTAAATTTATGTTAACTTTATATATATCGCTTTTTTATCTAGAAAATGTGACATAATAAATCGAGGATTTTCTGGATATAATACAAGATGGTGTAACAAGATGATTCCATCTGTTCTTAGTGAATTTGATGCCAAAAACATTGCCATGGTAACAATATTTCTAGGTGCAAATGATTCTAACCTTCCTGCAAACAAACAACAACATGTTCCGGTGAATGAATTTAAACAAAACCTTGTCGAAATAGTAGAAAAAATACAGGTACATGTAGTTTTATCTCTTTTAAACACAGGAAATGATAACGATCGTCACACAAAATGACCCAATGCCATATATATTTCAATAGTATACCGGTATATTGAAATTTGGGTTATTTCGTGTGATGACTGTTGCCGGCCCTTGCAGCTTTGAATAAAGATTGTAAATAGTTACACAATGATGGTTGGCAATCTTATAGATACTTAGAAATCATGTATAAGTAAAACATCAAAACGCATAGAAAAGTTATTTAAGACAGACGCTGATGAAAGTGGCAGAGTTAAACTGGTAAATTATATTACTAATGTACCTGTCTGACCCTTCTTTTTTTTATGCCAATATATACTAGTAAATTTTTTTTTATTTGAATGGGTATTATGTTCCTTACCTATTACAAGAATAGAAAAAATGGTGTATCATATTAAATGATTCACGGTAAAAAAGATTTGAAGAAAAAAGTGCCTGACATTGTCTTTTAATTTAACGTTATCGGTTGCACGAACAACCATGTTTGGCAAATTGTGGTTTGTTGTAGGTTTATGGTGTTTAATGTCACTTTCAACAATATTTCAACCACTGACCTGCCGCAAGTCACTGACAATCTTTATCATATAATGTTGTACATCTCCCCCTGAGTGGGAGTCGAACCCACAACGTCAGTGGTGATAGGCACCGATTGCATAGGTAGTTGTAAATCCAACTACCATACAATAACGATGACAAAATTATCAGATCCATTTGACGCTATTGGTGGTTTGAAACTTGACGGTAAAGGACATTTGCTGAACCCATGTAATAGCAGAAGTAATGGTCTGTATAACAGGTACAGGAGTCCATCTATTTGAAGTGTTTGGAAGAGCGTCTACATTGATTCAGCTAGGCACTGGTCTTAGGACATTTGCCCACCTATTTCTCAAATTGTCCTGTTATATATTGTCACCATGATATAGCTGAAATATTGTTGAAAGTGGAGTTAGACACCATAAATCTAACCTAACCTTGAGTTTGTTTGGGGTTTTTTTTAGCCGAGCTGCGACGAAGTCGAACTCGGCTGATAATATGATGAATGTTGTCTGGGTGTCAACTTTTTCATTTCCGCACAATATCTTAAGAATGAAATGTCTGATCTAAATGAAACTTGGTACACACATGCCTGGTAGTAAGAGGAGGAAGCCTATTAATATTGAGGATCGTAGGACAAAGGTCAAGGTCACAATTTCTAAAAATAGAACAAAAATTTTATACTTTTTTCGTTTCCGTACGATATCTTAAGAACAAAATGTAGGATCTAAATGAAACTTGATACACATATGCCTGATGGTGAGAGGAGGATGCCTATTGATATTGAGGTTTGTAGGTGAAATGTCAAGGTCACAACTTCTAAAAATAGAACAAAAATTAGATACTTTTTTTGTTTCCACACGATATCTTAAGAATGAAATGTCGGATCTAAATGAATCTTGGTACGCATGCCTGATGGTGAGAGGAGGAAGCCTATTGATATTGAGGTTTGTAGGTCAAAGGTCAAGGTCACATCTTCTAAAAATAGAAAAAAAAATTGATACTTTTTTTGTTTCCGCACAATATCTCAATTACAAGAAACTAAGTACACACATGCCTCATGCTGAGAGGAACAAGTCTCATGAACTTGAGGTTTGTGGGTCAAAGGTCAACATCACAATTTCTAAAAATAGAACAGTAATTTGATACTTTTTAACCGGAACATTGTCTGAGGGTTCTTAACCAAATTTGGCACAAAAATAGATTCCTACAAGATGGATGTTTACGGAACTTCCGAGATTTCCAATTTGGCTGTGATTTTCAAAATGGCCACCATTTAGATGCCGAAAAATTGAATTTTGCATTGTCTTGAAGTTTCAGGCTTCTATCACAGAAGGTATTAGAGATAGATAAACAATTTAATTTGAAAAATATTCGTTAGGAGAAGATGTACCTACCCTGCAAAATCAATGAAAAATAAATCAGGTGCCTAGGAGTTACTATCCCTGAAAAAATAAATCAGGTGCCTAGGAATTACTATCCCTGAAAAAATAAATCAGGTGCCTAGGAATTACTATCCCTGAAAAAAGCAAGTACAAACAGATAAACATGAGCTTTAAAAGCTCTTTAACCGACTAAGACATGCAATACATATTACATAATACAAAGACATACATAAGCAAACAATCAAAGCAGAAACATGCAATAAAATAAGCATTAAGACATAGTCATAAGCGAGCTGGCAAGCACATACAAATAAAAGAAACAGACTTGCAAATAAAAAGCTCTAGAAAGCAAGCAAGCAGATTCTAGCACTAAGCAAAATAAATAAATATCACAGCAAAGACTAAGGTTCAGAATTATATAACTAGGCATTGTCCATCCATATGTTCGCAACTCGGCTTTCGCACCTTAGGTGCGTTACTGATTTTCTAAAATTGATATGCCTCCTTTAATTTTGCTGCTTACAGACACATGGTGTTCCTAGAGAAAAGGTTTTAATCATTGGACCACCAAGCAGCCATGTTGCTGCATGGGAAAAAGACTGTCAGATTAACGGTAAAGAAATAATACATTTATAATCTTTTTGTCACTTTGCATTCGTCATTGTCATTGGTGGTTGTCTTTGTCAATGTCATCTGTAAAGTTTAATATTTTAATCTTCTTCTGCAAAACCACTTTGAAGAATTAGGAGATAACTGTATTGTATTTAAAAATTTCACAGCATCAATTGGAGATTTGATGGTTGCAAATTGAGTTTGCTGGCGACACGTTAGCGGAGCCAGTAAATGGATATTTCTGACCATTAAATCGACAATTGATGCCGTGTTTTGTCATTACTTAGAAATTAGAATCAGTCATCATTTTCTTAGATTAACATTTCTCTCTTTTTCACTGAAATATAAGAAATTGTTTGCATTAACTATAATAATTTAATAGATAAAATTGAACAAATAAAATACAGTCAAATCCTCCTTAAAGGGCACCTGTATATACATGTATAACAAATCACTGTCTATAAAGGGCATTTTAACACCACAAAATTTGTGTGTCTGTCCCAAGCCAGAACCTGGATTTCCATTGCCACATGTCCTGGTATTTTTTGTGTTCAATGACTTTTAAGGTGAGAGGTGGTTGTTTGTTTGTTTTATATTGGTGGAACAGTTTATGCATCGATGAACACCTATAAAATCATATTTAATACTGTAATAAAAATGCTAAGTAATAGGGTTAGTGTTAAAGTTAGGATGTTTAATGCTGCTTTCAACAATATTTCACCGCCACAATATAACTGAAATATTGTTGAAAGTGGCGTTAAACACTATAAACCAACCAATCAACAATATTTCAGTTATATCGTGGCTGTGAGTTTTAATGGTGGAGGAAACCGGAGTACCTGCTGCAAGTTCCTGACAAACTTTATCACATAATGTTGTATCAAGTACACCTTACCTGAACGGGATTTGAACTCACAATGTTAGTGGTGATTGGCACTGATTGCATAGGTAGTTATAAATCCAACTACCATACGAGCACAACCACGACTGCCCCCTAAGTAATAGGGAATACAGTGTTGAAATAAGATTGAAAAAATTAAACTGTCAAAAATTTAGGTACAACAATACAGAGATACCTATCTAAAAGGGACATAACTCTTACGGAACTTAAAATATGCAAAGAAGAAAAATTTAAGCAGCTGTTTATTATAAAGAAGTGGCACTATCTGAAACTAGAGGCTCAGTGGGCTGAACCTGTGTCACTAACCTTTCATTCTGCTTTGAGAAAACTTAATACAGAGCCTTCCATAGGTGCTTCCCACCAAGTTTCGGTTCATTTGGCCAAGCAGTTACAGAGAAGAAGATTTTTAGAAATCAACCAACCAGAAACAAGAATGGCCTATGGCAACCATGTTTGTTAGCAGATCGGGATGAAATTAGCAATCGTTATAGAGGATCTTCCATAGATGCTTCCTACCAAGTTTCGGTTCAATTGGCTAAGCAGTTTCAGGGAAGAAGATTTTTAGAAATCGACCAATCTGAAACAAGAATTGCCTATTGCAGCCATGTTTGCTAGCGAATCGGGACGAAATGAGCAAACTTTATAGAGGACCTTCCATAGATGCTTCCTACCAAGTTTTGATTCATTTGGCCAAGCGATTTTAGAGGAGAAGATTGTTTTAGAAATCAACCAATCAGAAACAAGAATGGCCTGTGACGGCCATGTTTGTTAACGGATAGGGCCGAAATGAGCAATGTTTATAGAGGACCTTCCATAGATGCTTCCTATTAAGTTTTGGTTCATTTGGCCAAGCAGTTTCAGAGGAGAAGATTTTTAAAAATCGGCCAATCAGAAACAAGAATGACCCGAGGCAACCATGTTTGTTAACGGATTGGAACTAAATGAGCAATTTTATAGAGGACTTTCCAAGGATGCTTCCTACCAAGTTTTGATTCATTTGGCCAGGCGGTTTCAGAGGAGAAGATTTTTTAGAAATCAACCAATCAGAAACAAGAATGGCCTGTGGTGGCCATGTCTGTTAACGGATCGGGACGAAAAAATATAGAGGATCTTCCATAGATACTTCCTACCTAGTTTCGGTTCATTTGGCTAAGCGGTTTCAGAGGAGAAGATTTTTTAAAGATCGGCCAATCAGAAACAAGAATTGCCTGTGGTGGGCATGTTTGTTAATGGATCGGGACAAAATGAGCAATCTTTATAAAGGACCTTCCATAGATTCTTCCTACCAAGTTTCAGTTCATTTGGCGGGGTTTCAGAGGAGAAGATTAAAATGTGAAAAGTTAACAGATGACGGATGCCAAGTGATGGCAAAAGCTCACCTTGCCTTTGGCAAGGTGAGCTAAAAATAAAAATGCTTATTATATATCACACAGCGGAAGGCAAAATGGCTGCTTATAATATAAATCTTTGAAAAGATTAACAAGTAAACATAAAGGTCTAAATGTGTCACAGTGGTGTTTATGACTTGAATTTTTCAGATTGTATTTTTTGTGTTTTATTGAATTTTTGTTCACATTATTAATAGGAATATTAAAAAAAATTATTTGTTTAAACGAAAGACATTTATTAATTAGATCATTATTTTTTGTACAGCAAAGAAACAAATGTTTTTCATCTTCAATTGTATTACAGATGTGAAGAGCCTAATGACCCTGATTATTATAAACAGCGGCAATGTTATGTGGTCATTTCTAGAGAAGCCTTACAATATAATATCTCCACATGCCATTTAATAAAGCCTAAACATGTTTATAAAGATATTGTCTATTTGATATTATGTAGGTCGAGTTTGCACAAAAGATAATACAGTGACAGCACAGTATGCTAAAGCCTGTTTGGAAGCTGCTAAAGAATCAGGATGTCGTTCAGTTGATATGTACACTGAAATGATGAAGGAAAAGGTATTAAGCCAATATTAATTAGATTTAATTAGGATATTTTTTATGTTGCTTCCATAGCAGAAATGCTGATATGCCTTTTAACGGCTTTGGACAAAATTTTGAATGAAAACAATTTTTTTTTAATAAAAACCCTTCAACCATTTTACAAAAATTCAAGTCATACTCTTATTACAAAAGTGTTTGTGTTTGTTTGTTTTTTTTTTTGTTCAGGGTGACCCCAAAAACATGCCACTCATGAAAATGTCACCTGAATATGACACACAAAATTATCAATAACACATTCCTCCAGTGGTTAAGTTTAGGGTTATGGTGTTTAACGAAACTTTCAACAATATTTCAGCTATATTGTGACGGTAAGTTTTATTGATGGAGAAAACTGGAGAAAACCACCGCCTGCTGCAAGTCACTGGCAATCTTTATCACATAAAGTTGTATCGAGTACACCTCGGCATGAGCGGGATTCCAACTCACAACTTTAGTGGTGATAGGCACTGATTGGACAGATTGTAAATCCAAATACTATATGATTATGACCACATCGTCCTCTGAACCCTGATGAAAAAAATTATTTTATAATTTCATATATTTTTTTATCTTCTTCATAGACAATTTTTTTTTTTCAGAATTGGGAGTGTATGCTTAGCGATGGTCTTCATCTATCAACTCAAGGCTCAGAATTTTTGTTTGAATTATTAAAACCAGTAGTAACCAAGGCAACAGAAAAACTCCCAATGCTTTATCCAGAATGGCATGGCATAGACAATGATAACCCAGAGGTGCCTTTCAATGAGAATAAGAAGTGAATTAACATAGAATTGATATTATTATTTTTTTATATTTACCCATATATATAGAAGTCAGTGGGATTTATATATTTTTCTATTTTTTTAAAACTAACGCATATTGAAAATGAATTATATTTACTTTGCAAGAATTTAAATAAAATGCCATATAATGAAATTGGATCTCTTTTATGACAGGAATAATAAATTGAGCAAACAAGTACCATAATAAATAGTATATAATACACATAAAACAAGATTTCAACAGCCATAAAACTAATACTAAAAGTCAAACTAAGAACACACTAGTACCATAATAAGTAGTGTATAATACACATAAAACAAGATTTCTACAGCCATAAAACTAATACTAAAAGTCAAACTAAGAACACACTAGTACCATAATAAGTAGTGTATAATACACATAAAACAAGATTTCTACAGCCATAAAACTAATACTAAAAGTCAAACCAAAAACGCACTAGTACCATAATAAGTAGTGTATAATACACATAAAACAAGATTTCTACAGCCATAGCACTAATACTAAAAGTTAAACCAAGAACACACTAGTACCATAATAAGTAGTATATAATACACATAAAACAAGATTTCTACAGCCGTAGCACTAATACTAAAAGTCAAACTAAGAACACACTAGTACCATAATAAGTAGTGTATAATACACATAAAACAAGATTTCTACAGCCACAGCACTAATACTAAAAGTCAAATCAAGAACACATTAGTACCATAATAAATAGTGTATAATACACATAAAACAAGATTACAGCTGCCATATGTTTGTTTGATAGTGTTTAATGCCACTTTCAATATTTCAGTTATATCGTGGTACTCAGCAGCAATAACACTAATTATGGTATTAGTGTGTTCTTGGTTTGACTTTTAGTATTAGCAGCAATAACACTAATTATGGTATTAGTGTGTTCTTGGTTTGAATTTTAGTATTAGCAGCCATGACACTAATTATGGTATTAGTGTGTTATTGGTTTGACTTTTAGTATTAGCAGCCATGACACTAATTATGGTATTAGTGTGTTCTTGGTTTGACTTTTAGTATTAGCAGCCATGACACTAATTATGGTATTAGTGTGTTCTTGGTTTGACTTTTAGTATTAGCAGCCATGACACTAATTATGGTATTAGTGTGTTCTTGGTTTGACTTTTAGTATTAGCAGCCATGACACTAATTATGGTATTAGTGTGTTCTTGGTTTGACTTTTAGTATTAGCAGCCATGACACTAATTATGGAATTAGTGTGTTCTTGGTTTGACTTTTAGTATTAGCAGCCATGACACTAATTATGGTATTAGTGTGTTCTTGGTTTGACTTTTAGTATTAGCAGCCATGACACTAATTATGGTATTAGTGTGTTCTTGGTTTGACTTTTAGTATTAGCAGCCATGACACTAATTATGGTATTAGTGTGTTCTTGGTTTGACTTTTAGTATTAGCAGCAATAACACTAATTATGGTATTAGTGTGTTCTTGGTTTGACTTTTAGTATTAGCAGCAATAACACTAATTATGGTATTAGTGTGTTCTTGGTTTGACTTTTAGTATTAGCAGCCATGACACTAATTATGGTATTAGTGTGTTCTTGGTTTGACTTTTAGTATTAGCAGCCATAACACTAATTATGGTATTAGTGTGTTCTTGGTTTGACTTTTAGTATTAGCAGCCATGACACTAATTATGGTATTAGTGTGTTCTTGGTTTGACTTTTAGTATTAGCAGCCATGACACTAATTATGGTATTAGTGTGTTCTTGGTTTGACTTTTAGTATTAGCAGCCATGACACTAATTATGGTATTAGTGTGTTCTTGGTTTGACTTTTAGTATTAGCAGCCATGACACTAATTATGGTATTAGTGTGTTCTTGGTTTGACTTTTAGTATTAGCAGCCATGACACTAATTATGGTATTAGTGTGTTCTTGGTTTGACTTTTAGTATTAGCAGCAATAACACTAATTATGGTATTAGTGTGTTCTTGGTTTGACTTTTAGTATTAGCAGCCATGACACTAATTATGGTATTAGTGTGTTCTTGGTTTGACTTTTAGTATTAGCAGCCATAACACTAATTATGGTATTAGTGTGTTCTTGGTTTGACTTTTAGTATTAGCAGCCATGACACTAATTATGGTATTAGTGTGTTCTTGGTTTGACTTTTAGTATTAGCAGCCATGACACTAATTATGGTATTAGTGTGTTCTTGGTTTGACTTTTAGTATTAGCAGCCATGACACTAATTATGGTATTAGTGTGTTCTTGGTTTGACTTTTAGTATTAGCAGCAATAACACTAATTATGGTATTAGTGTGTTCTTGGTTTGACTTTTAGTATTAGCAGCAATAACACTAATTATGGTATTAGTGTGTTCTTGGTTTGACTTTTAGTATTAGCAGCCATGACACTAATTATGGTATTAGTGTGTTCTTGGTTTGACTTTTAGTATTAGCAGCCATGACACTAATTATGGTATTAGTGTGTTCTTGGTTTGACTTTTAGTATTAGCAGCCATGACACTAATTATGGTATTAGTGTGTTCTTGGTTTGACTTTTAGTATTAGCAGCCATGACACTAATTATGGTATTAGTGTGTTCTTGGTTTGACTTTTAGTATTAGCAGCCATGACACTAATTATGGTATTAGTGTGTTCTTGGTTTGACTTTTAGTATTAGCAGCAATAACACTAATTATGGTATTAGTGTGTTCTTGGTTTGACTTTTAGTATTAGCAGCAATAACACTAATTATGGTATTAGTGTGTTCTTGGTTTGACTTTTAGTATTAGCAGCCATAACACTAATTATGGTATTAGTGTGTTCTTGGTTTGACTTTTAGTATTAGCAGCCATGACACTAATTATGGTATTAGTGTGTTCTTGGTTTGACTTTTAGTATTAGCAGCCATGACACTAATTATGGTATTAGTGTGTTCTTGGTTTGACTTTTAGTATTAGCAGCCATGACACTAATTATGGTATTAGTGTGTTCTTGGTTTGACTTTTAGTATTAGCAGCCATGACACTAATTATGGTATTAGTGTGTTCTTGGTTTGACTTTTAGTATTAGCAGCCATGACACTAATTATGGTATTAGTGTGTTCTTGGTTTGACTTTTAGTATTAGCAGCCATGACACTAATTATGGTATTAGTGTGTTCTTGGTTTGACTTTTAGTATTAGCAGCCATGACACTAATTATGGTATTAGTGTGTTCTTGGTTTGACTTTTAGTATTAGCAGCCATAACACTAATTATGGTATTAGTGTGTTCTTGGTTTGACTTTTAGTATTAGCAGCCATGACACTAATTATGGTATTAGTGTGTTCTTGGTTTGACTTTTAGTATTAGCAGCCATGACACTAATTATGGTATTAGTGTGTTCTTGGTTTGACTTTTAGTATTAGCAGCCATGACACTAATTATGGTATTAGTGTGTTCTTGGTTTGACTTTTAGTATTAGCAGCCATGACACTAATTATGGTATTAGTGTGTTCTTGGTTTGACTTTTAGTATTAGCAGCAATAACACTAATATTAATAATAAAGTCATACCAAGAACACACTATATAGTATCATAATAAATAGTTTATACTACACATAAAAACAATTACAGCAGCCATAGCACTAAACGGATAGGGTTATAATACCTCAAATCAATACCAACCTTTATTCACTGACAATGATCATTGTATTTAAATTTCAAAAGGATCCATTTACTAGAATTTATCACACAGAACCATTCTGTCTACAGACAGACAACAAAGACGCCAGCACCATAACATAATAAAACTGCAATCCCTGCAAGACACCAGTCATGTTTCATTCGTATCATATTCATACAGCCCTGTCATACATATTTTCCCCTTTTTATGCACATTCCACAACTACCGATGAAGAGCTCATGTGTTTACCGAGGACCCGGGTAGCTCAATGAGTTAGGTAGTTGGATTACCTAACAACTTATACAAGCCTATCACCAATACGGCGTGGGTTCGCACCCGGCTTTGTAAATTACAAAAAGAGTGCACTCGATTCGCAGCCGCAAGTGATAAAGTTTGCCAGTTGCTTGCCTATGGTCGGTGGTTCTCTCCTGATACTCCGACTTTTTCCACCACTAAAACTGGCCGCCGTGATATAGCTGAAATATTGTTGAAAGTGGTGTTAAACACAATAAATAAATCAATCAATCATATATTTACCACGATCTTCAAATACAAATGATGTATTGACTCTTGTGCATTCTGGTCAATCAAGTGGAACTGATAGTAAATGAAAATGCAAAAGGGAAAAATATTGACTAATCCACTTGTGTTTAAATATTTTCCTGTCGTTGTGATCTTTTTTTTTTTTATTGTGATAAAAATAAAAATAAGCTTTGTTGAGGGCCATCTTGGATTACAAATTGGCACATTCTTTTAAAAAGTAATTTCCCATATGGTTCTATACTACATTTAATCTAACATTGTGGTGATGGCCATTTTTGATTATAGTGTGTTATACATTTGTAACAGATAAGCAATTTATTAAATAAATTTTCTGATGGTCTTAAGAGTCCTTACTGCGAGAAGAAGCAATGATTTAGATTCATTCAATAAGAGAACATGCGAATGGGCTTAGAATGAAATAAAAAGGAATGTCTTGAACGACAGGGACAACTAAATGAATACAAGAGCTACAGCTATCCGTGGGTTATGATGATAAATGCTATATATATATATCAATAGTCAGATCGCTACCTTCATAACATGCTCAATCCGTCAAAAAGGAAAATTTGAGTGATGTAATCTTCTTGAATTAGAAATATGAAGTTATTTGTCCGACTTTCTCCGATCTACACTTGTTTAAATGTTAATACAAAGTAATGAGTGAAGAAGGTTGTCGACATCCTACGTTATGGCCTACGTTAACCCTCTCTGTATTTGCTATGCAATTATTCTCTGATTATTTGTAAACATGGCTCAAATAATGAGAAAATTATACTAAAACTCGTTCTTTCCATTGCTCTTGCTAAACCGGGGACCATATAGTCATTTAACGGACGTCGGACGCCAAGTGATATCAATATTTCACTTGACCCTTTGGATCAGGTGAGTTACAAAGAACAAACAATGGGTGTGGGTTAGTATCGAGCAACACAAATCCTACTAAAACCGGAAGTGAACACATGTGCTCCAGAAAGATAAGGAGTTCATATTTATTTATCTGGATCCAAGTACTTTTAAAATAAAAAGTTGAAAGGTTGAATGGGCGTTGTACACTCACATTGGGATGCGATACAAGTTTATTGAGTTTATTAGTTGCATGTATTGTCTTCAAATTTGTGCTTTGAAATCAAAGGTCTATGATTCATAATTTTACTTTATTTTGTACTAGAACAAATAATTTTAATATGCAAATGCCTTGAATTTCATTGGACGAAACAGCAACATCGTAGAAATGTACACGTTAATAATCTGTATTAACACGCCTTTAGACTAAAGCTTAGTGTATGACATTTTGTAATAGACCATTTGCACATTTCTGGGTTTGATTCTATAAAATTATATGTTTTACAAGAGTTATTTCCCTTTAAGGTGGACAAAAAAGAAGAAAAATGGCATACCAGGGGCGGGGCGCACTCGGCGCGCGTACCCCTAAAATTGGAAAAAATATGATTTTTTGGCGTAAAATCGTGATTTTTCACACGAAATACCCCAAAAAATTTCGCGCCTCCCTCCACTCGGCACAATTTTTTTAAGTGCGCCCCCCCCCCCTAACTTGAAATCCTGGATCCGCCCCTGCATACTGTATATTCTACTATTATTTTTGTAAATCGACAATTACGTAGCGGATCTTGTTATGTAATATAGAATGATTCAATGTATGTGCCGTCTTTATAGCACTGCTTGGCAGCTCACAGGAAGAACTACAATGTATGCTCTCAGTAGCTTTAAATCATGCCAATCGAGATCGGGTCACCATCCATCCTTCTAACTTCTAAGACCAAAGCTGTCATCCTCAATAAACCGAATACTATCACTCGGTCAAATCTCCACTGGGAACTTGGTGACAAAACAGTATACCCGTCTGAAGAATCAACTCACCTTGGTATCATCAGGGCAGAACTGAAAGAAAATCAACTAAATGGAGAAGCTAGAATCAGCCTTGCCAGGAGAACATTATACTCTCTTATTAACACTGGAGTACACGGCTCAAACGGACTTATTCCAAAAGTTTCTTTTAAAATATACCAGTGCTACGTTTTACCTCGCCTGCTCTACGGACTAGAAATTTTACCACTCAGTAAAACTCATTTAGACATGCTCAACAAATTTCATATGAAAAGCCTGAGGAATTTTCAATCGCTTTCAAGCAGAACAGCCAAAGGAGTCACTCTTCTACTAATTGGTGCCCTACCTCTGGAAGCGGAAATCCATAGGCGTCAACTCTCTTTCTTGCATAATATCTTGGCATGCAACAACACCACAATTCAGGATCTAGCTGAACGACAACTAGTAATGAATATTGATAATCCGCTTAGTTTCTTCTGCATAACTTCCCAACTCTTACATCAGTACGAGTTACCGGACATTAACACTTTAGCCAAAAATCAGCCGACAAAACTATCTTGGAAACACGCCGCGAGGGAAGCAGTGCGCAAATATTGGCTCAAAATACTACTGGAAGATATTGAAAATAAGTCTATACTCTAGTCAATCTGCAAAAGGATCATTTGAAATTTGGAAGTACTCATCAAGTTTGGGACAGTCTCCAATCTAGTCTCTGATGTTAAGAAAGGAATTATTAAAGGCCGTCTCCTCACTGGCACATACATGTTACAAGCCATGAAATCTAAATACAGCGCTGGAAAGGAATCTGCCATATGTAAATGTTGTGGGATCGAAAATGAGGATATAGTTTCCTATTAAACTGTCCACCTTTATTCCAAAAGAGGAAGCTTTATCATAGTCAGCTGAAAGAGTCTGTTATCAACATGATTGGTATAGATAAATGGAATATACAATTTAGCTCAAAATTGGACATTTCTAGCACCGTTGTTAAAAAATGATGGGGACTTAGAACATTTGCATAAACTATCGTCTGAGCTGTGCTATTGTCTACATGCGCATATGATCTGGATGCTAAGCAAGCAGGAAACAGGTTGAGATTACTGAAGTCATCCACTAGATGTACCTTACTGCATAAATAGGTTGAGAATACTCATAGACATTTTAATTTGTACATATTTCACGTTGGTTGAGGTGGAGACAGGGAATCCCCTTTATCTGTAGATATATCTAGCTGTTTTAGATTTTATTGACATTTGAGTACATATTTTTACTGGATATTACGAGGATTCTACGTTCGTGTGTAAATATGCGTATTGTGATTGGATTTTATTTACTCCGACATATAACCGGAGGTGTTCCATAATTGGAAGTTTATACGAAAGAAAGAAGAAGAAGTATGCCTATTGTATTCCCGAATACGAACAGCAATCTACACCTGTTACAAATATATCAATCACATTTTCTAAAAAAAAAATAACGCTGTTAACGGATTAAAATATTGAAACCGTGAAAATATGTACATCTTGTTGATAGATTAAAGAAATTAAAAATGCATACCTTGAAATACAGACGCCTCAGAGGTGATATGATTGAAACTTTCAAAATTATCACAGAAGGTATATTTGACCTCGGCCCTAGCACTCGAACTAGGGGACATAGTAAGAAAATCAAAAAAAAATTCTGCAGAATAAATTTAAGGAAATTTTCTTCCACCAACAGAATCGTTGAATTATGGAATACTCTGCTCCCCCCCCCCTAACTTGAAATCCTGGATCCTCCCCTGCAATCAGTAATTGATGCAAAGGATGTAAGACAATTTGAAATAAGGCTCGATAAATGCTGGGAACACCAACATGTAAAATTTGAGTTCAAAGCGAGCATCCAAAACAAGGAAAACACCGGAAACCACACCGAAATAAGTTGTATCAAGGAAGAAGTAGAGGTGGATATAGTGGCGGAAAGCCAGCGTCCACAGATGACCTAACCTAACCTAACCTAACCTAACCTGTCTGAATCAATAACATTCAGTACTGACAGTGCTTTGAGATAATCTGTTAGCGGTTTTCTGTTTTGGAGGTTTAAACGGTTTAATCGTTGCTAGGACAAATAAACGAAAATGGCGGCAGTGTCGAACGGTGAAGAAACTGAGAAATATTACCTACAAAGTATCCTTTCTATAGAAAAACAAACACAAACAATATAAACAAGAATTTATGCATATTTATTTTTTACGTCAGAAGTAATATAATAATACATTAGCATGAACCTGTATCTACAGTAAATGTAGTCCGAGATTCCTCTGCCGTCCGACGGCTTTTTTTCGACTTGCTGGAGTCGTGGGACGTCAGAGCGCTCTCCATAATCCGCTGTTTTCCTTATGGAGAGTGCTCTGACGTCCCACGGCTCCAGCAAGTCGAACAAAAAGCTGTCGGACGGCAGAGGAATCTCGGACTACAGTAAATGAATATAATGTGAAACCGTCACGGCCATGAATGCTCGCGCATCTGAAAATTATCTGACAATTTCACGCTCATCCAGTGCATCAAAAAGTGTCGAGATGTTTTCGGCCGAGATATATTGGGGACAACTTTTTTTTAAGACCGAATCTAGTCTGTTGTTCCTTACGAAATCTCAAAAGTTAACTTCCGCATAGAAACAAAAATTCTTGTCAGTATGTCAGAAGAGATTTAATCAATTTAAAAATATCAATGTAAGTAAAACAAGCTAACAAAATGACTTTTATTACACCCAGGTTTCAGTGGTATCAGACGTACAAGACTTCAGGATCACCTTTGCGCTTTATGTTAAGAAGATCTTCATTAGTTGAGTGTGTTAGTGTGTTACACGGAACGTGTTTACAAAGCGTCAATTTTATTTTTATTCGTCAGTATATGTGCTGCCATGTTTGTTAAAAAACACATTTTAAACCATAAAGAGCTCGCTGACGCTCACATATTAATTGTTTGTACCCCGAGCACGATTTTTCTGCTATTGACATTGGGCAGATTGGCAGTATTGCTATAAGAGCAGGTGCGACCTGAGAAACGAGCGATATATAGGATAGTCATAACGTCATAAGAATTTCTTTTAGACAAAAATGCAAGGTCTCTGACTCTGTAATGTATGGTCACTGAAAAGGAACATGTAACTATTATTTTGACAAAACTTAGTTGATCGTGTAAAATCACACATTGTCTTCTAATAACAACATATAATCTGTGCCACATGATCCAATTTTCCAAAATATGCCACTTAATTATTGACACAGAATCAGGATAATTTGTCAGAGTGGAGCGACATGTCTACTCACTGACTGTTATTTTGGTGAACTACCACTATCGTGTCGTGACATCTGCTCGGCCATGCAATAAAGTCAGCCATTTGTTTTGATTTACAATGCTCGTGCAGCAAGAGACCGATGACGTCATTCTGTATGTTCATAGCATACATGAACACAGAGGGAATTCTTTTAAATTTCAAAATTATAAGATGAGATTAAAACAGATACAAAATGTAAGATTGAATTGAATAAATTCCATGCAAGTAAAAAAGATCCTTTTTACTATTATGTCTTTTTTTCCTGATCATTATGCTTGTTAAATATGTTTTAAACGATGGTATTTCCCATGCATTTTTACCTTTGCAGTTTGTTGATGTAATCATCATCACAGATCTTGACCTTTTCTGGAATGTAGGCCAAGCAAATTGTATTTTAAAATACTTTGAAAATATGATGATTGATCATTCAGATTCCACCATTTTCTAGAAAATGGCTGATTTTACCAGGAAAATACATACAAGTGCTCTCCATTAGTCACAAAATGGTAGATTATTTTGCATTTTCACTGCTGCTTTAATAACAAATATACCCCTTACTTCTTGGGGTCATGAGATGATATTCACAGAGAAAATAGAAAAAGAATTAATTTAACAGCAATAATCAAATCAATGTTTGCATCAAATAATTAATTTTTAATACTTCAGTTTCAAACTATTTAAAGAAAACATCTTTTGAAATTTTTCAGAAAAAGCTAAAAATACTATACTTTCTTAATCTGGTTTACTTTTTAAGTTTGGTGACACTGACAAAATCACGTGATTTATTTACAACTGACCGGCCTTGTGTGACGTAATACGACGCCATTTGGAAAAAGGGTAGTAAACAAATATGGATCAGTGTGTCATTATTATCGATCTTTTTTCCATGGAACATTACACATGTGAGCAAGAATAGATGAGGAACATAATTAAAAAGAAAAAATGTTTACTTTTCAAACATGAAAAAAATAATCAAACATTTTCCAATGACTGGCCGACTTATTGTCACATGGGGATATATTATCCAACTTAGCATGTTTTGGTTCAGAATGTAGTGGAAATCATCATGATCTCATTAAATATAACTTAAAAGTTGTTCACATGACATTAAAGAACATACACTCATTCACACTCAAATTAGAATTACCAGAATATGTAAAACTTTCCAAGATACTTGGTTTATTATTTTCTTAAAGTTTTGCTCAAAACATTATTTAATTGATTGATTGATTGGTGTTTTTTTAATCATACATTAATGTGTGTTTACTTGTTATTGTTCTTAAGTTACACAATCTTTGCTAGACTTGCTTTCAAGAAAAACATTCCAGTAAACAGCAATGTTAATGCATGTATATTATGTAAATTGTAATGCTAAAACCCAAATGGGTTATATTACTTGTGTGCATTAATAAAACAAAATAAAATGATAATTATATGTATAACATCAAACAACTTTCTTTAACTGCCTTTCTCAGAGGAACAGCTGATTGTCGACTCAGATGATGAGTATGAATATGAAGAGGTGCCTGTGGATGAGGATTTTGTAACTGCTGGTAATTATATATGATCAGAACTTGGTGATGCCTCATATTTTCTCTGGGGTCGTCATGGTCGTAATTATATGGTTGTTGGATTTACAACTACCTGTGCAATCAGTGCCTATCACCACTAAAGTTGTGAGTTCGAATCCTGTTCATGGCAAGGTGTACTAGATACAACATTATGTGATAAAGTGTGTCAGAGACTTGTGGCAGGTCCATGGTTTTCTCTGGATACGCCGGTTTCCTCCACCAATAAAACTGACCTCCACGATATAGCTGAAATATTGTTGAAAGTGGTATTATATACCGTAAACCCAAACCAAACCTTATTTTCTCACATGATTACAATGAGTACATCAATTTAGAAATACTTGTAACTCATCTAGGTGAGCCATGGATTCCTTATTTGTGTTTGGGACTCAGCATTTCTTACAAAAAAATAACAAGGAATACACTAGTGTGGCATGGACTCGTAACTTTTTAGTTGAGATTCGTCGAAATTTTATCCTACAAGGACTTCTGTATTATGTGACAGGCATGTTTGTTGTGAGATTTCAATGTGGTATTCATGCATCTCACATCCCATGATATTTTTAGCTTCTAGGTTAAAATGCAAAAAAAAACCATAACTTTGCATCACAAATACAATTCAAGATATTGCAAAAATAAACTACTTCCAGTAAGTCTTGCATCAAACACAACTTTGAACTTGTCATTGTTCAAACTCTCCAAATCGCTTTTTTACAGTTTTATATATCTGTTAGCTACAATGCATGCAATTATTTCGAATGTTAATGTTACCATATTTAATTTCATTAGTTTGCATAGTTTAAAAGTAAAATATTTTTCTAATGAAGGACATTTTCAAATTGGACATGTGTTCATTTTGTTGATATTGGTGGTGTTATTAACCATCACTGTTAAAACTTTTTTTTCATGTGTTTTTCAGATTTAGAAGAAGATTTAGATCTAGCTGTTAGGACAATCAGGGAGGCAGAAGATGATGGATCAGCTACAGTAATTATTGTCTCCACACTGCTCCACATCCTACAGAAATCACTGCCCCAATCTCCTCCTGTTACAAATTTTCTTTTGCCCCCAACCTCCTTAACAATAATTATTGCCCTCAACCTCATCCACAGTAATTTTTACCTTCAACCTCATGCACACTACAGTAATTACCTTTTATTTTGCCCTCAACCTCCTTAACATTATACAATGATTATTGCCCTCAACTACATTCACATTATACAATAATTATTGCCCTCAACTACATTCACATTATACAATAATTATTGCCCTCAACTACATTCACATTATACAATAATTATTGTCCTCAACTACATTCACATTATTATACCCCCCGCAACGAAGTTGTAGGGGGGTATACTGGTTTCACCATGTCCGTCCGTCCATCTGTAGACAAATCCTATGTCGTACGATAACTTGAGTTTTGTTTTTTAGAATCTTTTAAAATTTTATCAGCAGCTTACTGGTGAAGAGAGGAGGATCCCTTTCTTTTTTGACGATTTTCACTTTTGCCGTTCCAGAATTATTGGACTTGATATGACGGAAAATAGGATTTTTACCCTATGTCGTATGATAACTGGATTAGTGTTTCTCAGAATGTTTTGAAATTTTATCAGCAGCTTACTGGTGAAGAGAGGAGAATCCCTTTCATTTTTGACGATTTTCACTTTTGCCATTCCAGAGTTATTGGACTTGATATGACGGAAAATAGGATTTTTATCATATGTCGTATGATAACATGAGTAGTGTTTCTCACAATGTTTTGAAATTTTATCAGCAGCTTACCGGTGAAGAGAGGAGGGTCCCTTTCATTTTTGGTCGGAACAATCAGTAATGTTTTGGTTATGAAAATAGGTTGGACAGATGTGGGGAGCGGGGGGTATATCTTAGTGAACTGTGCTCACAGTAATACTAGTTATAATAATTATTGCCCTCAACTACATCCAAATTTTATAATAATTATTTCCCTCAACTACATCCACATTTTATAATAATTATTTTCCTCAACTACATCCACATTATATAATAATTATTGCCCTCAAATACATCCACACTATATAATAATTATTTCCCTCAACTACATCAACATTATGCAATAATTATTGCCCTCAATCTGATGGAAACATTTCCAGTATAAATTTTGACAACAAACATGGTGTGAAAACATTTTACCATGTATCTCATTAACATTGTCATTTTTTCCAATTAATTACAGCTTTATTACAATACTGCTTTTTGTCAAAAGGAAGCTTCCTTCAAGTTTTTCCCAGACCCTCTTTGCTTTGCCCTTGGTGTTATTTAGTATGAGTAAATGAATATGAAAACCTTTTTTTTTTTGTAACATCCTATCAGAATATTGTATTCAATAAATACAGTTGCATCCTGATTGGACGATTTTGAAGTACAAGTGCAAAACTCGCATTCAAAGGTTTTATGACCGTCAGGCCAGGTATGTTTTTGTTTCATTTCCTTTTTTTTTCATATTTCAATAACAGGGCTTTCAATATTTTAAGTGTACCAGTACTTCACTATTTACAGTTGGTACTTTTTATCAAAATTTGAACATTTTATCATGAATATCTTATAATACAACACTCTTTAAGATCAAGGGGTATCAAATACTAGTACCAGTTTACCGTTGTACCACCTCTAATTGAAAGGCCTGCAATAATTCTGTCAATTTTTATAGGTCAGGAAAGAAATGCCAAAGCCATCAGTTACACGACGAGCAGAAGTTGTGGACGATTATGTTAGGAATTTCTTAGTGAGGATGGGAATGAACCAAACATTGGATACATTTCAAACAGAGTGGTAAGTTATTTATATTTTGTAAATCTTGCTGCCAAATTTGAAACTCTTCTACATTTCTTTAAAGTAGGGTAAATAAGCTAACTGTGCAATCAGTGCCTATCACCACTAAACTTGTCAGTTTGATCCCCGTTCATGGCTAGGTGTGCTCGGTACTCCAGTTTCCTCCATCAATAAAACTGACCGCCAACGAAATTTGAGTATAGGTGTGTATACATTAGATATTCTTTGTATCAGTTAAATTGTCATACCCCTTGTTATAAGCTTGTAAGCTGTATGCTTTGATTTAAGGGGGTACCATACACTACAGGGAGATAACTCTTTAAAATCAGTTGAACGTTTTGACCATATGATGTTTGTATGCAGATTTCAAGCATCTCAGTGATCAAAACCGCAGAGAGAAAAGTTGCTGTGTGGCTAGTGAATTTATAGCTCTCAGTCTGTTGGTTGGAATTGGTTAAAATTTTAATATTTATTACAGTGGATATATTCAAACACACTGCCAAAAAAATAAGAAAATTAAACGAGCAGATCAAATTTTACCTGAAGTGTAGGGTACCACCTTAAGTCAGTTGGGATGATGTGTACATGTACACAGATGTGCGACTTGTCATGATATATGCAGTTGAACAAAGGAGAATACCCGTTACAGCAAAATGTCTTTTAGTGTGCGTAGCAAACATTGACCTCGCCAGGTTTTATACGCAGGTAAGAAGAGTTTGAAGATACCAAAGGAGGAATCAGAATCAGAATCCGTATATCGCAGAAGAACAGACAACACAATGGCCAAAAGAAAAAGTTCAAAAGGACAAACAACGATATACACAACATACACATAAAACTACTGATCGAGTAACACGAACCCCACTAAAAACCGGGGATGAACTGGTAAAAAATGTATGCAAAAAATTTGATCTCTAAGTTTTCTTTATGTAGTTAAAAAACATCTACAGCAACCTGTGATTGATTTTTATTTTTAGGTATGAACTACAACAGAAGGGACTTTTACATGCTGAGGATATTGGTGTAGTTCCCGATATGTATGCCAGAAATCAAGAATTAGACAATGAGGTTAAATTCCTGAAAAGAGAAGTTGAGAAATACAGAGATGCTGCTATGTACGTATTTGTTACTCTTATCTGAAATATAAGTTTATCGTTCCATGAATTCTTTTAAAAAAAATACATTCACGTTGCAAAAACTAAAGTTAAATTCACCATAAATAATTCCCCCCCAAAGATCATAATCTTGTATTATTGTTGACACATTTCTGGAATAACCTTCATCAGGTACGCTCAAAATCAAAAGATTGGAAAGCCAAATGATTAAAATTTTTGGGAGCAATAAAACCCAAGGGCCTAAACAGGATAGCCAAAATCAGCTAAGGTTACTTATACCTGATGGAGGAGAACCTTAGCTTTATTAATAATTACATTATTTAGGAGCTGTTAATTTCAGTAATGAATATATCTAATAAACCATGTCAGTATTGTCAGTACCGAAGCAAGGCTTTCCTGCCTACTATTTAATAAAATCATGGTACTGGTGAAGGTATCCATGGGTCAAACCTGCAGAGCTGCTCAACGCATCCCCAGGTGACGGATAGGAGCCCCCTCGATAGGTGGTTGTCAGGTTATAATACATAAAGCTAGACCATGGACCATAGTGGGTAACATGTTTAGAGAGTGCCATGCTCCATGTATGCTAAAGACCTCTTTTGTATATATTTAAAAAAAAAGTTGGTGCATTATAGCCATTAAAAAAAAAAATCGTCCCTACCCAACCCTCCATCCTTTTTCAGTGGCAGTCAAAAGCCGTTGATCCAGTTGACCCATTTCTTCTCTCATTTCTATATAGTTTTTATTATTTATATATTATTGAATTTGTTCTCATCCTGAGTATAGCTGAAATACTGCTTGCTGGACGTTAAGCAACAATCAATCAATCTATATAAAGCCATGTGACATATGGCATGTTGATGGTGATCCTTTTCACTTACACAATTTTATTACATACATTACATACTGGTAATTATAATTTTATATTTCAGGAAAGCAAAAGAAACCTATGTGAAAATAAGAAAGGAAAGAGACTACCATCGTATGCACCACAAAAGAGTTGTTCAGGAGAAAAATAAACTAATCAATGATATAAAGAGGTAATAAAGGGAGATAATTTTACATGGGAGATAACCCATAGCAATTATTCATAATGTATTTATGGGAGATAACCCATTACAATTATTCAAAATATATATTCAAAAACAAAAATGTTTTCACTAGAATTATAAGAATTAAAAAAAAACCATCAGAATGATTAAGATGCCCACATGTGGCATTTATCAGAAGAAGTAAAGAGTGCCGCTTGGCTGGGGGCCACTTCACAATCACGTTAGGGTATGGATTAGGCTAATTGTTGAAGACCCTTCTGTGACTAAAATATAGAGTAGCAATGAAAAAAGCACTATTCCTATGCTCTTAATTTGTGTCTAAGTATAAAATTGGATGCTCTCTCATGTTCATTTACATCCATATCATTTCTTACTAGCTATTTAAATATTGATCTACTTCTCATTAAAACTAGACTTAAGAGACATTATCAACAGTATGAACCAACTCTACAACAACTGAAGAAGAAATATGAAGTGGCGATGAAAGAAAAAATGTTATCGAAATTAGAAAAAGATAGGGCTGTTGGTCAGGTGTCTGGTCTACAGAACACACTCAAGAGTATGGAATCATTTAAAGGAGGATCTGCAATGCTAACACAGGGTACGTAAAAATTATTAGAGAGTAAGATATGTTGATCATGTATAAATATAGAATTACGGCAGTTTTGAAGGTCGAGACAGACATTATCACTAATATCGTAGCGAGTCCGATAGGATAAACTGGGATATTTGTGATAATGTCTGTCGAAGCCTTAAGAATAGACATTATTGTTTTTATCAGTGACATTATAATGTGTTTTACGTCAGATTGACCGATAAACTAGCACATGCAAGTTATGAACTGACCTAATATTTTTGTGGATTAAGGTCAGTTCAGTGATCCAGACTTTTATCAGCGGCACAAATCAAAAGGAAAATGTCCAATTTGCCGATAAAACACTGTAATAGACCATTTGCACACTTCCGACATTGATTCTAACATTATATGTTTTACATGAGTTATTTCCCTTTAAGGTGGACAAGTGTCCTCTTTCGTGTAAATTTCAATGAAAATAACATGACATTTTTTCAATAATCTGTTCAAAATTCTAAAGTTGTAACAACTTGTATATTTTCTATTTGCTATATAATTATCCTCTAATTTTTTACAAGGTTTAAATAATTACACAATTATTAAAAAAAATTATTCTCAAGTTCGTTTTCTTTTCCATTACTCTTGCTAGACTGTATACCACTTTGCAAGTCATAACGGAAATAACTTGGGATTGTGCAAATGGTCTATTGTAAAATTTAGATATTTGTACATGTTCTTGGTACAATTAAAGGAGAAATAATTCTCTTCGGTTTACTCGATACAACATTACAATATGTGATAAAGTTTTTCGATGACTTAAGGTGGATCAGTGGTTTTCTCCGGGTACTCTGTTTTCCTCCACCAATAAAATTGACTGCCATGATATAACTGAAATATTATTGAAAGTGGCATTAAACACCATACTCTTCGTTTTAATATGCATAATTTATTTGTACTTCTGTCATTCCACCAACTACAGTTTCTAACATAAAGCATCTTTCTCATTGTCAGCTTTGACAAAATGTTGAAATTATCATATATTCCATATATTTTTAAGGATTTTCTACCATGCTTTGTCCATCAATATGACAATTTTAGGGAGCTTTCCAAAGTCATTTTTCTGTGTTAGTATCATGCCTTAAAGGAGATGGACTAATAGTTCATTTCTTGAATTGACAATAAGAATACTATTATAAGTTGTGGTAACAAATTGTACCAGTCCAGTGGTAGAAATTTTGTAATTACGTATTTTTTTTTTTAACAATTCTCAGAAGTTTTCATGAAAAATTATTGTTGCATGTATATGAAGACACAACATATCTGATGAATCATAAAATTAGTTTAACTCTGCCACAGGTTATTGAAGTGCCTGTCACAAGCAAGGAAAGTAAGCGTTTATGTATTTCTAGGTTAGGCATATCGATTTTTCCTCTTTATATGATTTTTCTATTGGATGTTGGAACTGTGGCATTTTTGTTCTTATTTGAAATATCACTCAAAAGCTGACATTTAACCGAACTAACTGGTTACCTTAATATTGTTTGTCATCTTTTAGGTCCAGTTTCTGGTACAAGGAGGGGTGTGTACCAAATAGACAGTGAGGGAAGGGGCCCAACCCAGAGGACATTAGCTATGGAAAGGGAAGCTCATTATGATGTTGCAGATCAACCAGCAGACTTCAAAAGACATCCAAATGTAAGTTATTCAACAGCATTCTGTTGATTTTTCTTGAAAGTAATAGAGTGTTCATCATGGTTGTGATCGTATGTAGTTGGATTTACAACTACCTGTGCAATCAGTGCCTATTACCACTAAAGTTGTGAATTCAACCCCATTCATGGCGATGTGTACTCAATACAACATTATGTGATAAAGTTTGTTGGTGACTTGCCACAGGTCGGTGGTTTTCTCTGGGTACTCCGGTTGCCTCCACCAATAAAACTGACCACCACGATATAACTGAAATATTTGTGGAAAGTGGCGTTAAACACCAAAAACCAAAACCAAACCAAACCTAAAAGTAATAGATTTAGATTATATGATTTTCTTGCAAATAAAACAGCAATAAGATTGGACAAAAAGTTATCACAACTTATGGACTGTCATCTCCCTACAAACAATACACATATAATAATGACAACGAATTTAGCACATACACAAATATAAATAATATTTAACACATTATAGTGAAACATGGAGAATAAGTTTATGTTAATGTAGACCAGATGACAGACTACTGCTTAAAATCTTTTTGTTTGTCTAATATATGCTCGAACTTTGTTAAAGATCTTTGAATTTTCTACATTTTTTGCGAATTTCTCATAAGTTTCTAAAAAGTAATGATATATTATGGTCCATATTGTAGTTCTATATCCTTTAAGATAATATTTTCTCACCCCATGGATATAGTAATCCATTAAGTTAGGTGGAAAAGATCAATGGGAAGTAATTTGTTTTTTATACATTAGTTACTAATAAGGGAGAGCACTCTGTTATTTACTCAAAGGAAACAAACATTGACACAATCAAGATATCTTATTAGACTTGTAAGATATCTCATAAACTATTTAAGATTTCCTATTACAATAAATTTAATATTGTTATTATTTTGCAAGTGGTGTTTTCATTGGCAGATCATCTAATTGGTTTCTGTTTGTTTGATTGATTGGTTTCTGTTTGATTGATTGATTGGTTGGTTTTTAACGCCAACTTTAGCAGTACTTCAGCTATATTGTGGTGGATTCTTTTTGTTGTTAGGAGGAACATAGCATATTATAATAACTGATTTTAATCAAAAATTTTAAAAAATGTTGATAATTTTCAGGATACAGATTTTCCATTAGATACTGGAGTTAACCCACAATTGGCCATCAATAAAGGAACCAGTAGTCATCTATCAAGGACAGGTGGTTTTAGATTGTCCAATACATTCCAGGCTCATTCACACCCTATTAGTTGGTAAGTGGAAAATTACAGTATATTTATGAGATTTGTTATAAAGTTGCTTTAAAATCAGACGTTTCACTCATGCCATGACATATCAGAAAAGGGTTTAGAGTTATGGTGTTTAATACCACTTTCAACATTTCAGTTATATCATGGCGGTCAGTTTTATTGGTTGAGGAAACCGGAGTGCCCAGAGAAAACCACTGACCTGCCGTAAGTCACTGACAAACTTTATCACATAATGTTGTATAGAGTACACCCCACCATGATTGGGATTCTTCATTAACTTATCTGTGGTTTTCTCCGAGTACTCCTGTTTCTTCCACAAATAAAACTGGCCACTATGATATAACTAAAATATTGTTGAATTGGCATTAAACACCATAACCCTAATCCTGAGTTTAAATCTGATGACATTTATAAGAAAATTCTTTATAGCACACTTTATGTTATGACTATAAGGGTGATAACAAAATTACCGAACTCCGAACAATCTTACAAAGGGAAAGTCAAAACTCATAAGTATATAAACAGACAAAATCAGTCAACAACCGGAAAACTGTGAAAACCGTAATGACCCAGACTTGGTACAGGCATTTCTAAAGAAATGGTGGGTTGAATCAGATTTTAAAGCGCTAAACCTCCCGCTTTCATTACGGCTCAAAGTTTCCGGCTGTCACTATAACAGTATTTATAACAACACTTGAACAAAACAGGTAAAACAGTTCTCAAAGTAGCACCAAACTCAGTGAAGTAAATGTCAGACACTTTTACGTCACACATTGATAAAAAAATATTTTTGACATTTTTGTTGACACCTTATCTTTATACATTTTCACTATATGAAAATCCATGACTATATTATGACTTTTTTTTATTGATAACAATTGTTCCAACTGACATACCAGTATTTAAACTTCAGCTCATTAGTACTTCATTCATTTATTTTTCAGTGTAAGGCTACATCCTCGTAAACCTATATTGGCCACAACAAGTGACGATCACCATTGGAAGATGTGGTCTGTCCCCAGCGGTGAAATCATCATGACGGGGGAAGGCCATACCGATTGGGTCTCTGGTTGTGACTTCCATCCATCGTAAGTATTAGTATAATGAGTGATCACGTCATTGGTGTTTAACACCAAGTGAGCTAAGTTTCAGCCGAGTCTGAAAATGTTATACATGTATTTTAATGAGATGATGATGATTTCTGCTTTGTACTAGATCAACATGTTCAAGTTTGATTTTTGTAGTGCTAACCCTCTGAAATAACAGTCTGCGTGTAGACAAGCTGCTCCACTCTTGACATTTTTATCCTGACTCCGAGCCTACCCGTCTTTGCTCTGACTCCTTGATAATGCTGTGTGATTAGCGGAGAAGGAACAAATACACATTTTATAGTCTTTGGTTTGACCCGACCAGACTGAAACACTTGAACTACCACACGTAAGGCGAACACGGATAAGGTTCTTAAGTACTATAACATGTGTAGAGAGTTATAAGAAATATATAAAAAAAAATATTAATATTTTCTTCCCAGTACTACCAAAATTAACACACAGTCAGTCTGTTGTCTTGTTTGTTTACAATGATATTTACTGAAGTGTAAACTTACTAGTTTATACACTTTGTCACCTGTGTTATCGCTGTCAACTCATTACGGATCATGTGTGAGTGAGTTACCCTATGTACTATCCAATAAAAATGATGATTGCAAGACTATGAAAGTGTTATTAAATTGCTTTGCATGCTACAAGCAATCAGATTGGCTGAAAAAAGTCTTAACTGTATTTACCATATTATTATATATTTATGACATAAGGTCACTCGCATGGGGTTTTCCTCAGATTTCCCACATCACGGCATATCAGTAAAGGGGATCAAATGAGAGATAAATTTTTGATGCAATTTATTTTTTCCATTTGGAAAAAAAATATTTAATTGTATTTACCCCTAACTTTTTTTAATCTTAAATCTTCATTGATATTTCATGAAGTTTGAACAGTTTTTTTTTTGTTGCAAAATACTATACATTAGTTTACTGGGGGTGGATTATGGTGTTTAGTGCCTCTTTCAACTACATTTCAGTTATATCGAGCATTAATTTACTAGAAAAAATATATGCATTCACATACTTATGTTAATCACAGAATATTATCATCTAAATCAATTGAATGTTTTATTTCAGGGGATCTTATACACAGAATATTGTCATCTAATTCAACTGAATGTTTATTTCAGGGGATCTAAGTTTGCTACAGCATGTTAAGCACAGAATATTGTCATCTAAATCAATTAAATGTTTTATTTCAGGGGATCTTATACACAGAATATTGTCATCTAAATCAATTAAATGTTTTATTTCAGGGGATCTAAGCTTGCTACATCAAGTGGTGATACGACAGTTAAAGTATGGGACTTTTCCAAAGCTGAATGTGTACATACATTTACAGATCACACACATGCTGGTAGGCTTACAACATTAACTGTATACTGTGAATTAATTTTTATTCGTTAAATATACATTTTCATGGTTTTCCCAATCTCCATCTATGGTTAAATTTAAATTCTAAAATTCCATATGAAGCCTTAAAAAATATTAAGATTTTAATATTTTTAGCAGAGACATTTTTCATTTACTTGAAATAGAAGGATAATAAAAATGAAAAACAAACATATATGATACGACAGTGTCGGAGCAGTTCAATAGTTCAATGGAAAAACTGTAAAAACAGAAGTAAAATTGATACCCCATAATTATTACATACAGTTAAATCTTGTTATCTCGAACATGGATCAGTCATTTTCTTGTATAACTCAAAGTTGAATTTGATATGTTTGTTCCATATAAATATTATTTCAATCGTTTGAAGGAACTGAATTAGATTGAAATTAATTTCTTCTAGTTATCTGCCCATAGACCGTATGTATTTTCCCGCCATCCGTGGCACTGTCGTGTGGCTATTCAATTTAAATATTGTTTTTCAATTATTGGCCTATATATAGATATTTATGGGTATGGTATGTTGTCTATGGGTTTTTGATTGTTGTCTAGAAGAACTTGAATACTCGGTTACTTCGAAGTAAAATAATCGTTTCTTCAACTTCACTACGAGTTTCGACTGTATATCAATATTTATTTGTTTTCAGTCTGGGGCTGTACTTGGCACTCTTGTGGTGACTTCCTGGCTTCTTCTTCAATGGACATGACTGCCAAAGTATGGGATCTGAACAGTTTACGTTGTCGTTACACATTGAGAGGACACACAGACTCCGTCAACAGTATAGAATTCCTTCCTTATTCTAATACACTACTGACCTGTTCTGCTGATAAAACTATCTCTTTGTGGGACGCCAGGACTGTAAGTTTTATTTAACGGAGCCGAGAATGAATTACAGTCAAACCTTCCCATGCGGTCACCTCTATTAAGCAGTCACCTGTATTAAAAAGTCACCTTTTTCTTGTCCTGTCATAGAAAATTTCATATGATTTGAACCTCTTTTAAGAGATCACCTGTCTTATAAGGCCACTTTCACATTGTCCCAAAGGTGACCTCTTAATATAGGTATGACTGTATATATGAATGTTATCCTGAAATGTGTTGTATGCACTGAATTTATATCTATGTATTTTTTTCATCCATTTCAATTGAAAATTATAGGATCAGGAAGTCAGGAAATAATACAGTTTTTTTCTGCATGTATATATAATATTAGGATTGTATATTTTAATAAAATGTTACGTATTGTTGAAAATTTAAAGTTCAAACAAAAATTTGTACAATAGAACCAACCACAACAACACAAACTACTCCTCCAAATGACCCTTTTGGGGACTTTTAATTTTACTTTTGTTGTTTGGGGACTTTTAATTTTACTTTTGTTGTTTGGGGACTTTTAATTTTACTTTTGTTGTTTGGGGGCTTTTAATTTTACTTTTGTTGTTTGGGGACTTTTAATTTTACTTTTGTTGTTTTGCTGTACACTTTTTAGACATTGTCATTGCATATATATCAAAAGAAATTGCAATTGGTAATTTTTTTTTTATTTATTTAACAGGGATTGTGCGCACAGACATTCTACGGACATATGCATTCTGTCAACTTTGCTACTTTTAACCTGAGGGTAAGTAATGACTATAGTAATCTCATGTTAAACAACTGATTAAGATTGTAAATTATAAATATTGAAAAAAAGTTGTGCTTGAAAATATGAATATAAAATAATATCAGATGATCATAATAAACCAATAATCCAGAGGGGTCTTCGTACTCGTGATTGCATGGTAGTTGGATTTACAACTACCTGTGAAATCTGTCACCACTGAATATGTGAGTTTGAATCCGGCTCATGGAGAAGCATACATCAATACATCATTATGTGATAAAGTTAGTCAGTGACTTGCGATAGGTCGGTGGTTTTCTCTGGCTACTCGGGTTTCCTCCACCAATAAAACTGACTTGCAGCAGGTTGATAATTTTCTCTGGGTACTCCGGTTTCTCCCAACAATATAACTGACGACCACGATGTAACTGAAATATTGTTGAAAGTGGCGTTAAACACCATAATCCATTAATTTTAATTTAAACATATTTCATTGATAAATATGCATGGATATAACAATAAACAATAGAACATATGATTCAGAAACAAGCATAATGCTTATATTAATCTGTTTTATAATTAAATCTCCCAAGCAGAGTTTGGAGACTTATTGATTTTGTTCCGTTTCTTATTATTATTTTATCTATTTTAGGGTGATACAGTAGGTTCCTGTGATTCTTACGGAGTTGTTAAGATGTGGGATGTTAGAGCCAATGCACCAATGATCAGTTTGGATGTAGGACCACACCCAAGTAACAGACTAGCTTTTGACCTTCCAGGTAAGTTTTTGCTTTAAGAAGAAAATACTGTAAAAGTACAGTCAATCCTGCCCATGTGGCCACCTCCATTAAGCAATAACCTTGAATAAGAGGTCAATATTTCAAAGTCTCAGTGATTACAAATACAATGTAAGTGCAAAATAACCATATTAAGCAGCCACCTGTCTTATGAGGTCACTATAAATATGATAATCCCCTGACTAACTGCTTAATTCAGGTTTTATTGTATCTATTTGCACATTGGTCTGATCTTCACTACAGTCAAACCTGTCTTAGGTGACCTTCCAAGAGAACATTGACATGAGGTCACATCACACAGGTGGTTGCTAAATACATGTTTAATTAGTATGGAATACACTGAAGGGAAATTAAAACTGAAGGTCACATCACACAGGTGGTTGCTAAATACACAAGTTATTGCTTCATAGAGGTGGTCACTTAAGCAGATTTAATTGTATTATCATTGTGCCTACAAATGTGTGAAAAATAGTACGCTCAAATACAACACTCCTAAGTACTCAAATTGCTGAACCACTGAATTAAAAGCAGACGCATGCGGTTAAACAATATAGAATAGATAAACTTTATTTGATTGGTAGGGATTATGGATTTGGATTAAGTCATAAAACAAATATATTTATTAAAGGCAAGTATCGTGAAAGTACACAAAAAGAGAACCGCATCGGTGGCATAATGGTTAGCATACTCACCTCGAGTGCGGTAGATCGTGGGTTCGAATCCCGGTCGGTTCAAACCAAAGACTATTAAATTGGTATTTGTTGCTTCTCCGCTAAGCATGCAGCATTAAGGAGAAAGAGCAAAGACTGGTTGGTTCGGAATCAGAATAATGTGTCCGAGTGGAGCGACATGTCTACCCGCAGACTGTTGTTTCTGTGAGCTAGCACTATAAAAATCCAAATCAGCTTGTTGGTCTAGTACAAAGCGGATCTCATCATCATCTCATTGAAGATTAACTTGTTCTCGCCATGATATATCTGAAAAATTGCTGAATTGGCATTAAACAACAATCACTCACTCACTCACAGAAAGAGTACCGATATATACTTTACAAGTCTTGTCTATACTACTTTATTTCAGTATTATCAAGATAAGGCGTTTTCATGCATACATGTATATTGTTTTCTGCTATTTTATGACCTTGAGTTAATGTTCTAATGAATCGTATAGTCATATCCTTTTCAGAAATGATTTTTTTCTCACATACGATGAAAGTCGTTGAAGGAAAGACACCGTTTGCAATGATGTCAGAGGTGACAGTGTTAACAAAACTGATCCAAATATTAAGGTTTTTTAAGCATGAATAATTTCATAAAATCTCCATATAATTTTATGAAACAAAGTTGATTGATTGATTGGTAGCAGTATTTCAGCTGTATCGTGGTGTGGATGAAGCAAAAAATATATAATTTATAATTTGGTAAAAGTATATCATTAGATTTGAATGTATTATTTAAAAACGTAAGAAATAAAATACCAAAGAAAAGTAACATGTCAGACAAAGAATTTGTTTTTCTCTAAATCATCGTCTTTCTGTCTATTTTAGGAACAGTAGTAGCAGTAGCCAGCAATGACAGTACTATAAAGATGTACGAAGTGGCAACTGGAAAAGTAAGTACCAGTAGAAATTTTGTGCTATTTATATGTACCTCATATATTTACTTTTATCCTGCACTTGTTCTATTTTAGCAAGCAAATTGCATGGACTGGATAAATTTTTGTTATATACTGTCACTGACCGAAACATAGCTTTTTCTGGTACCCCTTCCACATGTTACCTGTTGAGCTTTAGGAACCTAATTGTAAATCCAGTTCACTTCCTGTTAACAGAAAATATCAAAAGAGGCAATCAAGGGATGATTATATAATTTTATTATTTGATGAAAAATATAAATGTCAATGGATTAATGTGGTGAACACAATATTAAAGCAGTGTCATAGAACATAAAGTTTATGTGTATTTGGCATAAAACTGAGGAAAGGCCCGATGAACCTCAGCTTTATCCCAGTTTTTAAGCTTCATACACAAAAGCTTTATATTTTAAGAAACTGCACTAATATTGTGTATATCAAGGAACTCCTAAAAAACCATTCAACACTTTAGGGACTCACATTATGGGGGATTGGTCTATGGGTAAATAATAATAGTTTCTGATGGGGTAAAATATGATATAACCTGCTCAGAAACCATTCATTCATTTGAACCACTGCTATGAGTAAATAATAATAGTTTCTGATGGAGTAAAATATGATATAAACTGCTCAGAAACCATTCATTCATTTGAACCACTGCTTGACAATAGTGGTACATGGAAGGTCTATGACACATTTCCTTATTTTGATGTCAAGTACCATTCAATTTCGATAATTTCCAATACACTTGAATTCCTAATATTCTGTTTGTTTGTTTGCATTCCTTGTTATTTCTTATTTATGACAAAAATGTAAAATAATTAGATTTACATGTGTATAATAAAGTCACACTTTATACTAAAGTATCTAAATTTATCTGTATTTAAAGAAGAAATAAACTTGAGTTTAGAAAAAAAAAATACATTACCCGCTAACATTGATAATCCATATATCACTGTTTTACATATTAATATAATCTTCACCTCCCTCGGGCATAGCTGACCTTTGCCAATTTTGACTATTATGTTTAAACCCTTTAAGCCTTTTGGTTTTCTTGCTCTCAAAGAATTTTTATCCCCTCACCAACGAAGTTGCGAAGGGATATAGTAACGCTACCTTCCGTCCGTCCTTCCGTAACATCCTTGTGAACACTCTAGAATCAACATCCTTCAATGGATTTTGACCAAACTTTGTACATACTTAGTCCTTAAGAGAATCTGGAACTCTGTTGATTTTCAAGGTCAAAGGTCAAGGTCATCGGGTCAAATTTTTAGGCGAGGGGATATGCCATGCTTTGCGTTGCCCTTGTATATTTTGGATTCCCAATCTTTTGACTCAGAGTGTACATGATGAAGATTTCATCGTAGGAAAGTGTCATGCACACTAAATTAGATAACTGTGTTTTTTATCAATGAAACTGCCATAGAATCAATCTAATTAGCTGTTAAGTAAACTTCATGCCTTTAATGGAGTGTAAACAATGAATGATTTTTATCCATTGTAGGAGAATTATAGCACATTAACAACACAGTTATTTGGTTTTAGTTTGGTTTGGTTTTATGGTGTTTAACGTCACTTTCAACAATATGTCAGTTATATCGTAGCGGTTCAGTTTTATTGGTGGAGGTTTCCGGAGGACCCGCAGAAAACCACTGACCTGCCACAATTCACTGAAAAGCTTTATCGCATAATGTTGTACTCCTTGCCACTGATTGCATAGGGATTTGTAATTCCAAATACCATACGATCACGGCCATGACAGCCCCCACAGTTATTAAAATTAGATGTCGTTGTATCTTTTTTTTTGTTACATTTGTTCTTTGGCTATACATTAACATCTAACAACATCCTGTTTGGGGTCATGTCAGGTAACCTTTCATTCATCTTTGACCATTCAATCATATGCTGGATAGTTTAATATATTGACCGATTGGACTACAGCTTGTACTCATTTTCAAAAAGTAAGCTCATCGCTGATTGGTCTATTGATTAATATGAACCCTGAGATAACCTCAATCAAGATGTTGTTAGATGTTAGTGTATGGCAAAAAAAAGATACAACAAACATTCCAGAAACACGTCATGCGCACTAAAAATTTGATATCTACGGTTTTTTTTAATAAGATTTTATTTACATAGAACTAACAAATATATCTAACAGGAACAATGTAAGTTTAGATCTTGTTCTTGTAACTTCACTTTCTAGATACTCTCTTCATAGTTGCGCAGTATTAATTGTCAAAAGGGGACCGTCGTGGTCGTGATTATATTGTAGTTGAATTTAAAACTACATATGCAATCAATATCTATCATATGGTTGTTGGATTTACAACCTCCTATGCAATAAGTGCCTATCACCACTGACATTGTGAGTTCGAATCCCACTCATGCGAGGTATACTCGATACAACATTATGTGATAAAGTTTGTCAGTGACTTGCGACAGGTCGGTGGTTTTCTCAGGTACTCCAGTTTCCTCCACCAATAAAACTGACCGCCACAATATAACTGAAATATTGTTGAAAGTGCCATTAAACACCATAACCCTGATGCTTAATTGCCAAAGATTTAAATCCTATATATTTGTTTTTATCTTCTTCAGGTGACATCTTTAGTTGGTCATGAAGATGCAGTACAATGTTTGTCCTTTGACCCCAATGGTGAATACTTGATATCTGGTGGCAGTGACTGCACAGTTAGGATCTGGTCCTAAATGTAAACAGTGACCCAGTATTTATATCTAAAACTGTATCTTGCTCCTTATTCATATGTGGAAAATACCAAGATTGGGACTATGGAGTTTACATAAGAAAAAAATGTGTAATAAATGCTAAATAAAGGAAATTAACTTATATAAAAGAAACATTTGGTTTTTAGAATGGAAATTTGCATTTTAATTGTTGGTTAATGACAATTTATGTTCCAAATATGTGATATTACAATATATTTATACTGAACATTTTGTTTTTATATATGAAAGAAATGTATTTATTAAAAAGTAAGTGAAATTAAATTTAGAAATTATCAATGTTGCTTATTATTCTATACCAAGAAGAGTTTGAAGATACCAAAGGGGTAATCAGAATCCGTAAATCGAAGAAGGACAGACAATGCAATGGCCAAAAGGACAAACAACGATCTACAAAACATTGCACATAAAACTAAAGATTGAGTAACATGAACCCCACTAAAAACTGGGGGTGAACTGAAGATGATGATCAGCATGGTAGTTTTATTGTCTCTCACTGCAAGGGATGCAGATATACAGGGAACCAAAAATCAGAAGTTTGAAGATACCACATTATGTGATAAAGTTTGTCAGTGACTTGCGACAGGTCAGTGGTTTTCTCTGGGTGCTACTGTTTCCTCCACCAATGAAACTGACCGCAGCGACATAACTATTGTTGAAAGTGGCATTAAACACCATAACCCTAACGCCATAAATACCAAAGTTGTAATCAGAAACCGTATTTCGAAGAAGAGCAGAAAAACAATGGCCTAAAAAAGGACAAAAGGACAAACAATGGCCTAAAAAAGGACAAAAGGACAAACAATGATCCCCAAAACACTAGATAGAAAACTAAAGATTGAGCAACAAGAACCCCACTAAAAATCCAAGGTGATCTCATGTGCTCTGGAAGTGCAAGCAGTTCCTGCTCCACTAATAGCACCTGACGTGTTACTCTTGTTACAAGCATGGTGATTAGTCATGAAATCAAGAAGTTTTGTATTCAAGTTGGGAAATGTTTTAAGCAGTCAGTTGCTGCCATTCCAAAAATAAATTAAAAGTAATTTTTGACAGGACGTTTACCTTAACAATATCTCAATCAAGTTCAGATTTTTTTAAGAGTTGGGATGCTTTAAAAAAACTTTTAGAATACCTGCATATTCTCAATAGAGTCTCTCTCTCTGTATATGATGAATAAATGTTTAGACAGTTTTAGTAAAGCATTCAACCAATATCAACAAAACAACAATCACCTCTCACATTTACTCACTTAACACACACACACAAAACAAAAAGAAAAAAAGCAACCATGACATACGACGTTGGAAATCCAGATCCAGACTTGGGAAAAGCACAAAAATGTGATGGTGTTAAACCAGTTAATATGCGAGCTTAAGCGAGCTCTTTATGGTATAAAATGGTGTACTTAGGATTTTTTAACAAACATGGCTGAACATACTGTCGAAGAAATTTTTTTTTGACACTTTGTAAACACTGGTTTCTGTGTAACACACTAACACACTCAACTAATGAAGATCTATCTTCTTAACATAAAGCGCAAAGGTGATCATGAAGTCTTGTACGTCCGATACCACTGAAACCTGTAACCTGTGTGTAATAAAAGTCATTTTGTTAGCTTCTTTTACTTATATTGATGTTTTTTAATTTATTAAATCTCTTCTGACATACTGACAAGAATTTTTGTTTCTATGCAGAAGTTAGCTTTTGAGATTTCGTAAGGAACGATAACTCGAATAAAGGAATGACAACTCGATTGAATGAGACTAGATTCGGCCCTAAAAAAAAGTCGTCCCCAATATATCTCGGCCCAAAAAATCTCGACACTTTTTTATGAAATTGCCAGATAATTTTCAGATGTGCGAGCATTCATTGCCGTGCCGGTTTCATATTAGTCTTGATAATTGGATTTCCCTACTCAGAATTGACTCCACTCAAAAAGACTACATTATGACTATCAAAAAAATGAATAACAACATAAATATGTACAATACAGTAGCTGGATAAATAAATGCTCGTAGTGAACCCTTTGAGTGCGCTAGGGACATCTATATATGTCCCTTTGTGAAAGAAATTTACATTTATTTTCTTTAAGAATAACTCAAGCAAATACGTTATAATTAGATTGCACAATTTGAAGTAAGATACAGAAATTGCACATATAGAACCAAGAAACGCCACAATGCTGCTAAAATGACGTCATGAAATACATGACGTCACTCTTCTGAAAGGGTCAATCGTAACTACTCGGCCATTCTCGCTACATTGCAAATAACCTCGTATGCAATAGGCGTATAAATCGCACTACTTTTCACATGTCAGTTACATGAAAGTTTGATAAAGTTATATGTTAAACAATTTTCTATATTTCAATTAAAGTTTTAATTACTTTTGCATGATTAGATTTTACTTAGTATGTCTTCCATATTGGATTTTCGTGGACTATATTTGTGTGCGGCTTAGCTTAACTTAACTTCCGGCAAACAATTTAAGAAGAATTTCGACTATGTACGTACGAGGTTATTTGCAGGGTAGCGAGAATGGCCGAGTAGTTACGATTGCTGAAAGGATTAGAACGTTGGGAATAATACCGCACACGACGTTACGATTATACAGGCGAAAGGTGGCAGTCAAAGGGTTAACTGACCATTAGCTAAGAAGGTAGAATCTATTTGATAAAAGACAACCATTATTCTTAGGACTAAACATGATACCTGATAGTCATGATTAAACTTATTTTTGAAGTTTGACCCACAGGCGCTCGTGGCACGGACTTACCACCCCCTTTTTTCTAACTTTCTGTTTACAAATTTATTTTCAATAAAATTTCTTTATTTCTTTATTATTTCGTCTCTTTTTCCTTATTTTAACTTGTTCGTGTCAATATTCATACAATCTTATGTTAACATCAAATTGCATGTGTCGACCCTATTAGATACTAATAATACACAAGGCATGCAACTCGGCAGGTTTAAAAATCGTACCCCTGCTCGCTTCGAGTACATTTATTGCACCTTATTTCCATTATGTCATTCAAACTAGGACATGTATCCATTCCTAAAAGACGCATCTTGTTGCCCCTGTTTTTGTTTTGTGCATACATTTATTGCCAAATTTTTCGTATAAGGACCCACGGATGACGGAAGTGACGTACCACTACATTAACTTCAACGATAGGGTCAGAAAAGTTAAAAAAAATTATTCAGGACGATTATTATTTAAATTTTTTGAACTTTTCTGACCCTATCATTGAAGTTAATGCAGTGGTACGTCACTTCCCAATCGTAACTACTCGGCCATTCTCGCTACCATGCAAATAACCTCGTATGCATTAGGCGTATAAATCGCACTACTTTTCACATGTCAGTTACATGAAAGTTTGATAAAGTTATATTTTAAAAAAAATTCTATATTTCAATTAAAGTTTTAATTAGTTTTGCATGATTAGATTTTACTTAGTATGTCTTCCATATTGGATTTTCGTGGACTATATTTTTGTGTGGCTTAACTTAACTTAACTTCCGGCAAACAATTTAAGAAGAATTTCTACTCTGTACGTACGAGGTTATTTGCAGGGTAGCGAGAATGGCCGAGTAGTTACGATTGCGTCACTTCCGTCATCCGTGAGTCCTTATGCGAAAAATTTGGCAATAAATGTGTGAAAATCTTAAAATTCTGGAGAACTGAGCTATCGTATGCACAAAACAAAGACAGGGGCAAAAATATGCGTCTTTTAGGAATGGATACATGTCCTAGTTTGAATGACACAATGGAAATAAGGTGCAATAAATGTACTTGAAGTGAGCAGGGGTACGATTTTTAAACCTGCCGAGTTGCATGCCTTGTGGATTATTAGTCGTCGTTAAAGAGCTCCGATCGAAAATGTTTGGTCAACATCCGGGATATTTTAAAGCGGTATTTTTAAAGAAGACACAGATAATTATCGTAAGTATTTATGAATATACTGTGTATATAATGTTTTGAATTATGATGCTTTATGATTGTTATTATTATTAATTTCATTGTTGGTCCAAATATCATTTATTTTTGCAGTGTAAAATTTGATTTTTCTATAAGTTATAAGGAATCCGGCATCAAAATCATTACAATCAACTGAAATATCGCTATATCTTGCATTTACGAATGAATTAAATGTTGGCAAAAAAGAAAAAAATATTGATGAATGATTGATTTAATTTAGAAATATTATTTTGTTGAGGAAAAGTCAATTAGTAACTAGCTATACCCTAAAACATGATGTCAACAGATTTTTTTTTAAATCCGGCTTGGTCAAAATGTAAACATGTATACAAACCGGTTGTGTCATTTATAAGAAACCGTGTTTGTCAGTATGTAAATACCACTGATCTTATTGTTAGAGCATTATATTGCAATTTAACAATAGTTATGATTAGGAAATATCTCAAAAGCGATAATACTGATCCATAGTATGAATATTCGCCATGGCTGCTAATTTCAGCTACTTTGTACAATAAAACATCGTTATTTCTATGTTAAATTGCTACTGTCGCGAACACTTGATTTTGCTATGCTTTTTGTGGCACAGGCATCACTTTAAGTCGCATCAATTGAGTAGTGGGAGATTCTTTTTATAACACAATATCATTTAATTTTATACTCGTTGATAACGAAGTAGTCACTCTGTGGAAATAATTACGTGGATACGATATTTAAATTTCTTCACAGTATAATGTTTACATTAACATTACAAATAAATCCCAAAGAAACTGTCAAATTGTCTAAAAAGAGCAGAAACAAGCGTTGTTCTTATCGTTTTTGATTGTGTCCTCTTTGAAGTCCGCGCTTATAGGTTTATGAGCTGATAAGCAGAAATGCTGTTACTGTTTCTTACCGTCGCTCAACAGGAATCAGGTATCAGAAAAGATATCTTGGTCAGAAACCAAATACAAAATGTATAGCAAAAAATATTCGGGCAATACAATGTGACTACTCCAATAGAACAAGTGCAGGATAACAAAACATTAACTGGGCAGCGAAGAAATACTATTAAAACATTTTATGTTTCAATCTTGCGATTACCTTCATTTTGTTTGTATCAGCTTCAGATAATTTGATTGCTACATTTATATTATATTGTGAGCTCCATACAGATGTTTGTGTATCTTTACCTTCAACATTCACTTACTAGTATCTGCTATATATACTTTTACTTTACAGATGAAAGCCATTGAGGAGTTGTTTTGCATTTCTTTCTTTTAATGTTATACAAAACATCCACATGTAAAATATTTTGACTATGTGCTACTCAGACAGAAATGATAGGTGATTTGCTCATTTGCATATTCAAAATGACGGCTCAAAGAGAATTTGGATTTTAACATATAGCTGAACGGGAAACTTTCTGTTAGCTTGGGCCGGACAATTTTCCGGGATAAAAAATCAAACTATGCACCGGTTTGAACAATATCTCAAAATATTACAGCTGTACCATGAAAACTCAAATTTTGAAGCGTAAGCGCCATTCAAAAGCATTGAGAAGAAGTGAAAAATGCATCCTGCACGGTTTTCAAGACCTAAAAGCACTTTTCTTACAATCCCCATTCTAATTGCCGGGCCAAATTCCGGCAGCTCCGGTAACATTGTTGAGGAATCTTTTTTCGATAAATATTTTGCTGACAAATTAAAGGTTCCCACGATAATTTAAAAGAGGGCTTCACAAGTTTTTTTTTACCTTTCTAGTAGAGATTCAATAGGGGTTCACGCAAAAAAATCTACTATTTCGTAAAATTGCTTCTGCTAGACATAGCAATATTTGAGTAAGCACCGCATTCCATTGTAAATGTAAATAAACAATTAAAAAAAGGCTCCACAAGGGTATTTTTTTATTTCGACAAAACAACAGAACAAGTAACAATACTGCTGATATATAAAGGTCAAAAATTTTAACAATATATATCCTATACTAAACGATTTCAATAACATACTAATACTTATAAATGTGGGGCAGAAATTGAAAAAAAATGCACAATATATTTTTTATTTACATATTTTTATTTCGTGGAAAAAGGGGGGCGGAACAGTGCATTAAATATATTTTCGATCTTTTACTCACATCATCGGATTCCTAATGAACATATGATGACAATTAATTTTGATACGATCACAAATAATTATGAAGTTATTTATGTGATCATAACTGTGATGAAATATTATTTAAAAAAAATAGATACGAGTTTTCATCAGCGTTTTCCAAATGTGGTTCAACGTTTATTTGCCGACGTCATACATGACGCGATTTGGTTTATGAATATTCATGAGCAAAATCACCCATGATTTCTGGCAATGAGGTATTTTTCCACAACTTTTATTCATTTAAGACAATTTTTTCTTTCTTTTTCTTTTTATCAATTTGCAAGTCGAACATACCCTTGACAAGTGTTATAATGAACCTTAAATAAATTACAAAAAAGAAACATAATTGTGATATTGAGCTGTTTTCGCTATTCTTTCAATTTTTTACATAGATAAAGCCGGTTCTGCTGAAACACAATTTTTGGGACTTAACCGGAAAGTAGTGGCTGACAGATAAAAAATCGCCGTGCAAAACCTCCAGTAAAACGTAAACATACCGAACATGTGTTTTGCTGTTAGAGTCATCTCTCAAAAGTCATGTGACCTCAAAGCGAGAATACCACAAAGACAAGATGGCGGAACTAAGTAGATGAAATCAGTTAATATCGAAACATTTTTCATTATAATGAGCTAGAAATGAATAATAATAAGTAAGTAAATATGAAAAGCGATAGATAAATATGTAACGAAACGAGTTATTCACACGACTCCGCTCTCACAAAGCGTTTTGTTGTGAAAATTACTGTTGAAAGGTGCGACGAATTCTTGGCGTGTTCCGCAAATTTTTGATAGGGTGAAATCCGTAGCCATATGGTCTGCCAAGAAAAATAAATAAATAAAAAGACCATAAAGGGCAACGGTTCCGTAGCTAGTCGCCTGTATGTCAAACATGCCTAATTGACTTTTACCGGAAGATGACAGAACATTTTCGACCGGAGCTCTTTGACGACAGTAATATAGGGTCGACACATGCAATTTGATGTTAACATAAGATTGTATGAATATTGACACGAACAAGTTAAAATAAGGAAAAAGAGATGAAATAATAAAGAAATAAAGAAATTTTATTGAAAATAAATTTGTAAACAGAAAGTTAGAAAAAAAGGGGGGTGGTAAGTCCGTGCCACGAGCGCCTGTGGTTTGGCCATTGTTTTACCTGTCCTTCGATTTCAGTTTCTGATTACACCTTTGTTATGTTCAAACATTTCTTTAACCATTTAATGGGATTCCACCCATGGGCGTAGCTTGGGTTGGAATTTTACCGATGCAGGAGGTCTGGGGTGCAAATTAGCCAAAAGTAGGTTTTTTAAATTACTGACATTAGAATGCGTGAAGTTGTGCGTTCACACCCATAAAATGTTCATTACGCTCCTTACACTCCTACATAATTTAAGAGTTGATTGACACACTAGGGGATCTTCAATCATATTTATAAGATATATGTTTCAAACATAACCCTTATTCAGACAGATTGATAGTTGATAGAGAGAGCCGGTTACACTGACAACCGACGGACCAATGTTAGTGCTAATGCATAGCAGAATGAATAGAAACTACGACGGATGTACATACGAGTATTCATTATCTCAAAACCTGTAAATGGAAAGAAGACTTTAAAACAAAACTTTTACCTGCTTTGTCTTCACATACACAAAAATATTAAACTTCAAATGTCACACTAACGAGCAAAGATCTAACAAATACACTAATCAAACTTTAAAACCATGTTTGAAATGTTTATATCTGTACATAATCCTATAAATGTCAGCAAAGTAATTTACAAGTGCCGAGTGCCAATCCTTCTATTACCCGTATCGAATTTATCTAGTATTTTGACCGTCAACATTTACGTCTCTATGAATGTGCAATAATGTTAGTCGGTTTAGTCTGTCCTCGACCATTGTTGTTCTGTTCCATTGCTTTAGACGTCTCAAGGCAGAAAAAGATCGTTTACATGATACGGATCCTATTGGCATGGTTAGTAGAGTGTGGAAGATATCGTGAATGTTTGGGTACTAATCCGGGTAGGCCAAAATGAAAGCATCGGATAGGGAGGATGGCTTGTCTGTAAGATTTTGACAGGACGTACTCCATCGGTGGATTTTCTGTTGAAAAGTTGCATTTTGGAGTAGGTCGGCAGTGTACCAGTCAATGATTCTCGCAATTTCTATTGGTGTCATTGTTGTAATAGTCAGAGGCATATGATACGCTTAGATGCCAAGAACAAGCCTGTTTTTTTTGCTGGAAAGCGTTGGTCTAGTTGCATAAGACAATGATTGATGAATGGGAAGAAAACATTCACTTTAAAGTACTGCATAGCCATGTCATCGATTTCTCCAGCAGTGGACCGATGAGCCATTCTTCGTGCCGTTCTTCGTTTCTCGATCATTACATCAACAGAATCCTCTCTCTGTTCTCTGATGACTTTCTTGCAAGTGTTTGCATCAACACACGCCTTTACAGTATCACAGTCTGCCTTCTGTAAGGTTTGAGATAGGGGTCTTGTATTGCTCAGAATGTGCTGTGTAACAACTAAGGCTACGATGAATTGGAAACTTTGCATCATCCTCAAGTGAGATCCAGCCTTCAATCTTGCATCACTGTCAGACCTTTCTCTATTATATCATTTAAGGTTGATAAGGTGTCAACCCTCGCAGTCCACAGTGTTTCACATAGCTTGGGAACCGATTCTTTTTGCTAACATTCTCAATCTATCTTTTTAATGGTGAATAGGGATTTCTTACAAAAACGTTTGTATACAAAAAAAAATCTAAAAGGGTGCGTCTAGAATATTCTGAATTTTTTCTACTAATCTTGAACTTAATATCATTCTGATCATGAAACAATTAAAGTGAACAATTACCTTTAGAAGAACATTCTGTTACCTCGGAACTTTCATCTATGATATCATTTTATTTTCTGAATGTCTGGGGTTTTTACTTGGCCCATGACCAAACAACGAGGTTTTGATCTTTTCGACATCTTTGTTTGTAAATGTTTACCATTGTAATGACATTTGCCGGGAAAAATGTTTACACACAGTACGATACAACAGATGCTAACTCAGAACTTACAGTTGATGGTTACGATTTAGTTATATCTTAAGGTTGCCTCAACGGATGCTACGCCTTTGATTCCACCCACTCACCTTGACAACTGGATATCCAACCATATTCAGCTTATTCAGTCATCACGTGACTTTGATGACGTAGTCGCCAATATTATAGGTGTCATTTAAATTAACAAAGAATGCACGGTGATTGAACTTTAAATCGCAATTAAAAAAAAATCTGCTCAATATAAAAAAATGTTGCTGATATCCACATAATCTTGAAATGTTTATCGATAAGAAAATGTTATTTGTATCAGTTTGATTTAGCGAGAAAATACGAGCAATACAGGTATAAACAGATATTAAAAAATCTGCACAAACTTGCTTCCATTAAAAATACCACACACTGACAATAAATAATGCAGTGCAAGATAGACCTCCATATGGACAGTAAAATAGCAGGGTCAGAGAATGCCAACTACTAGCCTATAAGAAATTAGAATCTGATCTTTAAAGACTACATCTCTTACGTCAAACTTGATATCAATTAGCATTGATGTTTTCGTGTGAGACCAGAATAAAACGTTCACCAATACTCGTGACCGAATACGCATTAATGATTAAACTCGTGGACGGAACAAGTTCCGCGTCCACTCGTTTAATCCTTATGCGTACTTCGGTCACTCGTGGTCTTATTTTGATATTCAAAATCTACGATTAGTTATACTATATATATTAAATAGTAATAATTTAATTTGATTTGAATACTGCAATCTGATTGGCTGATCCACCTGGAGAAAATATTGGTTATAAAAGAGGAGGTCCTTTTAACTGTAGGCTGTACGATTTTTCCTCCTTTCTATTCATAGCCAAATATCTTTTCACCGGAAGTTTTAAAAGTAGACCAATTGATATTTAGAAACGCAAAAAATATATATTTCAATGAAAAATTCCCATTTCTTTAATTATTTACTCTGTCTACGAGATTCTCGGCGGAAGAGCGGCGTAGGTAAAATGAACGGAACAGCCATAAGTCAAAGAGAGATAACTCCAGCCAAATGATTAAAAAAAAAATTAAAAAGTACTTGGAAAAAAAATAATACATTCCCTTCTCACGCCTCCCTCTTAAAATTATAGGACTTCGTCCTTCAAACAGGTTGTGTCTGTCTCATATTATTTGATAACGTGGATTAGTATTGTGACGTCACGAATGTATTCATTCTCTAACGACAAATTCAAATAGTCACATGAAATAATCGTAATTAAAATCCAGGAATCATTAAATTTTGTTGTAAAAATTAAATTATAAGGAATAAAATGAAACCGGCACGGCCATGAATGCTCGCGCATTTGAAAATTATCTGGCAATTTCACGCTCATCCAGTGCATCAAAAAGTGTCGAGATTTTTTGGGCCGAGATATATTGGGGACGACTTATTTTTAGGGCCGAATCTAGTCTCATTCAATCGCAATCGTAACTACTCGGCCATTCTCGCTACCCTGCAAATAACCTCGTACGTACATAGTAGAAATTCTTCTTAAATTGTTTGCCGGAAGTTAAGTTAAGTTAAACCACACAAAAATATAGTCCACCAAAATCCAATATGGAAGACATACTAAGTAAAATCTAATCATGCAAAACTAAATAAAAATTTAATTGAAATATAGAAAATTGCTTAAAATATAACTTATCAAACTTTCATGTAACTGACATGTGAAAAGTAGTGCGATTTATACGCCTAATGCATACGAGGTTATTTGCAGGGTAGCGAGAATGGCCGAGTAGTTACGATTGATTCAATCGAGCTGTCGTTCCTTTATTGGAGTTATCGTTCCTTACGAAATCTCAAAAGTTAACTTCCGCGTAGAAACAAAAATTCTTGTCATACTGACAAGAATTTTTGTTTCTACGCGGAAGTTAACTTTTGAGAAGAGATTAAATAAATTAAAAAATAAATGACTTTTATTACACACGGGTTCCGGGTTTCAGTGGTATCGGACGTACGACAGAGGGTACGAGACTTCAGGATCACATTTGCGCTTTATGTTAAGAAGATCTTCATTAATTGAGTGTGTTAGTGTGTTACACGGAAACCGGTGTTTACAAAGCATCGATTTTTTTTTTCTTCGATAGTATGTTCAGCCATGTTTGTTAAAAAAATCCTAAGTACACATTTTATACCATAAAGAGCTCGCTTAAGCTCGCATATAATAAATTTTTGAACAGGTTATACTTGTTATATAAGTGTAAACTGCCCCAAACCAGGTTATATCGTATAACCTGTTCAAAAATTTAAAATACATGTATTCCTTAAATAATATATGGAATCAGCAGATTGTCTATGTCTTCAGCAAAAAAATATTAACAATGACATACGACGTTTGAAATCCAGGTCCTGACTTTGGACAAGCACAAACATGTAAAGGTGTTAAGCCAGTTAATAGAATCCCAACCCCCTCTTGATAATTGGATATCCCTACTCAGATTCGCTTCCACACAAAAAGACTTCCACAAAGAGTCAACTATAGTTTCTAACTTTTAGATTAAAAGAAAAACAAATTGCAATGATTTTTATGAGTTTAGATTTGTCAGATTTTGTTTGTTTTTTCATAACGTTACCATAGAAACATAAATTGGAAATACCTTTTAATGTTTTTTATAGTGATTTATTCTTCTTATCCACCATATGGTCTCAAATAACGGCCATGAAAACTATTCTTCCTTCTGTGTTGTGTTCTTTTGTTTTGTGTCGTGTGCCCAATGTTGCACGTTTCTGGATTGTTAGCTATTGATTCGTAGTTACCTATTCGGTTTTCTCTATCGTTTACACAAAGATAGTAGATTCATAAAATCTTAACAATTTTGACTGAAGTCGACAAATTACATGTTTAAAAAACAAATACAGTAAAAGCAATTAGACCCATCTCCCAAAGACAGCGATCATTGGTTGCCTTCCTTCACTTATGTGTCTTGTGTCCAATGTTGCCTGTGTCTCCTGACGACCTTGAGTGTACCCGTTCCGTTTTCTCTATCTTTTATATAAAGATAGTAGATTAAAAAATATTGACAACAATTTTTACTGATATCGATAAATTACATGTTAAAAAATAATAAAAGCAATTATATCCAACTCCCGAAGTCAGCGAGCATTGGTTGCCTGTGTCTCTTGATTGTCCATTAAAACGGCACATATCGATTGGAGGTTTTGTTGTGTACATTGACCCCGGAAGTTCAATGCCGATTAATCCATCGAAATCTCGTCAGTGATCTGGCGGACGAAAATATCAAAATTTTGACGGAATGGAAATGATTCGAAACAACCGTATTGGGTATTTTCTATCGTTTATATAAAGATTGTACATGTAGGCCTAGATTAAAAAAAATGTTAACAACAATTTTTTACTGATATCGATAAACTACATGCTAAAAAAATAATAGAAGCAATTCTATCTATCTCCCACAGACAGTAAGCGAGCATTGACCTGCCTTATGAAGGAAGGAAAATAAAACAATTATCTGATATAAATTATAAAAATTAGTGCCTACTTATTTACACAAAAAACAATAATTGTCTACGAAATTGGTAACACGTGTCAAGGTGTGACAAAACGGCTTCATATTGTCTATGGTTAGACACACATCGATGTCCTTATATAGTAATATAGTGCATGTTTTTTGCTGTTTGTTCTGTCTACGCATGTTACAGAATTGAGCGCTAATTGATTCCATGAACATATATTATAAGTCACATACGTTGTTGTTATGATTCTACCAGTGACTGATCAGTATGAACCAGGTAAGACTTCACCATATATATTTTCACTTCAAATAAAGATACGGATAGGGACAGTGCCGTCTTAACACATGGGCATGTTGGAGAGTTGCCCAGAGTTCCTACGAGCATAGGGGCCCATGCTAATCTATGCATGTTGTGCATAGCATGCTGTTAATGGTTAAACACTGATTTGTTGGAAGTTCAAATACAATAAATATTAGTTTATTTTTATCGTGAGTGGCTGTGTAGATAGAGGCCTATGGCACTGGTTTTCCCGGATGCCCATGATGCTGTTAAGACGGCCCTGCATGTATGTTTAAACTACATAAGATTTTATTGAAAGAAAATATAAATACTGATGGTCAACAAGAGGACCGGGTGGCTCAATGAGTTAGGTCGTTGGATCTAACAGCTCATACAAGCCTATCACCAATACGGCGTGGGTTCGCGCCCAGCTTTGTAAATTACAAAAAGGGTGCATTCGACTCGCAGCTGCAAGTGATAAAGTTTACCAGTTGCTTGCCCAGGGTCGGTGGTTCTCTCCGGGTACTCCGGCTTCCTCCACCACTAAAACTGGTCGCCACATATCCAGAAATTGATAGTACTTTCCTCATAAATATTCATCATATTTAAATTAGATTTTGATCACGTGACTGCACCTTCAAGCTTGATGGATCGTTTATTAGATTTGTCAAAAAATAGCCTACAGTACGGAAATTCAATGTGTCCGTCAATGATTCGAAAATTAAAAGTTATTGTTTATTTCCGCAAAGTTTTTCTTCTGTCAAAATTCAAATATTTTTGTTTTGGAACGATTTTAGACATGTCTTTGATATCGCGATCATGCAAAAATGATCATATTATATTTAATGTGGGAACCCCAAGTTTAGAAGCTAGAAATATAAGGTTAGTCAATATAATTACATATATTATTGAAGAATCTAAATTAATTTCAGAAAATATGTCGCCAAATGTCATTCATATGAATCATGGTTAAATTTTGTGTCACACGCCACCAGTTTTATGTATTTCAGACATTTTTACATAGACTCTTAAGGCCAAAAAAGGGTTCGTCGCCTCGGATTTTCATTTAGTCCAGGAACCTCGAATATTTAATTGTTTTCATTAATTTTTATTTCATTTAATTCAGCTTGATTCAATGTATCATTTTCTAGTTCAGAAACTGACGGTCACACACATGCAATTATGAATGAGATCGTCTATATAGATCATATGAAAATTGCAGACGTCCCGGCGTCGCCATCTTAATAGATGTGCAAATGAGCAAAGTACCCATCATTTCTGGCTATGATGATATAGCTGAAATGCTGCTGAAAGTGGCGTTAAAACACCAAAAATCAATCAATCTGATAGTCAACAATTCCCCCAATATCAATGAGGAGAACAATTACCTCTCACCTTGTTACTGTTAGGGAATATATTACTTAAAGAAATATGTACATGTAATAACGAAAAGATGACATCCTAACAACCGTTTCACAAGGCTTGGCAATGGTTTATGTATCACAACCGCCACGGTGCAGATGTAATGTTTAGTGTGTTCGCGTCGAGAGTGATATATCTTTGGATCTGTCAACAAAAACTGAAACAATGGTATTTGCTGCTTCTCCGATAAGCATTACGGGGCAACACTAAAGACTAGTTGTCTCGTAGCAGTAGCAATATATCAGATTGAAAGCTTAATGCCAAATGAACAATGCTTCAGCTATGGCATGGCAAGAGTAAATTATATTTCGATGTGTGATATTGTTGATAATGTCCGCTTTGTTCAATACCAACATGGTTATTTGGATTTTCATAGAGCTATTTCACTGAAACAGCAATCCACCGGCTAGGTAAACATGTCACTCCTGTGTCTGAGCGAACCAATTTTAATTTGCTCTTACTCCTTACTTACTTGCTTGGATAGAAAGATACCATAGTTTCTCCTGTGTGGGTAAACCCCTCCCAAATGGGCAACTGCTGGTTGTACGGGACGTGCCATTTGTATAGCTCGCACATAGCTTGCTCGTTGGTGGCAAGTTGCAAGAACAACATTTTCCGCGATTTTTATCATCTGCCGTTTTTCCTTTTGTTGGTTGTTTAATTGATTGGTTGTAGTTTAACGTCTAGTGTAGAATCCCAGCTGTATATATACCCAGAACAAATTCACAAACAAAGCATCATAGTAAGAAGTGGGAATTGTGATGAGGTTGTTGGCGGAAATTTAGATAATTACCAAAGGTAAAAAAAAACAGTTGTATGGATGGTACCTGACAATTTTGCTATGTGCATTGGCCACCATCGACCACTGGGAGCAAACGGTTGGTAATTATAAGCTGCTGTAATATTTACGTTTGCATTGTTGGTACTGGCAGATTTGTTTACCATCAATGTTTAAACTTTCTTTTGATAAGTACCGCAACAGTGGTGTAATGGTTCACCTCGATTGAAGTCGATCGTGGGTTCGAACCCAGGTCGGGTCGAACCAAAAACTATGAAATTGATATTTGTTGCTTCTCTGTGCGCAACAATAAGGAGTAAGAGCAAAGACTTGTCGCAGAATCAGAATAATATGTCCAAGTGGGGGAGGGGGAGGGGCATGTGTACCAGCGGACTGTTGTTTCAGTGAGGTAGCAGTATTCAAATCTAGCTAAGCGTGTTGGTCTATTGCAAAGCGGACATCATCATTTCATTTACACAAGCGCTTGAGATCGACAAACAGTTCCTGCATCCCACAAGACACTCGCCATGTTACTCATGCAGTCAATATGTGTAGAATTTCACTATAAGCAATCAAACACAAATAAAGTAAATTAAACATGAACACACCTACAGACAACTAGAGGTAAAGACGAACCGAATATCGTTTTCATGCAGTAATCGTACCTTAATCTTCAATAAGGTAATACGTAAGATGTGTTTCATCGCCATCTAATCAGAGCTGACGTAATATCTTATTTATTACAAAATACGCTGTCTCGTTAAATATAGAACACCCCCCCCCCCCCCTCCCCCCTAAATCCGAGTAAATATTCAGCGTCTTCCTAAATGAATTTTATCTTTGAATTTACCTATGTCGTTCACAGGTTATTGACAGTAACACACTACTCACGGCAGTAGCACAGCGGAGGCTGAAATTGGCAAGACTTCTACTGGATGGCGGCACAGATGTTAATTACCGTGGATATAACGGTAAAACAGCGCTGATAATTGGTTGCTGTTTCTTACAACAGAAAGACAACGAGGAAACTATTGTTAGAATTGTTGAGCTACTTCTCAATAAAGGTGCAGATCCAAATTTGACCGATATGAATGGGAGGACAGCTATAGTACACGCGTTTCGCTACAATGCATCATCAAATGTTGTCCGACTCCTGCTGAAATGTGGCGCAAACCCAAGTATATCGGACAATAAAGGGCTGACTGCCTTTTGTTATATTAAGGAAAAATCATGGCATGTTTACGCATCTTGCTTTAGTGAACTAAATATAACGTCCCCAGCACACGAGTCCATTAAAAACTATGCGCAAGATATTCAATGTGTTAATTCAAAAGTTTCTACATCAAAGAGAACACAGAGTGAGAACAATGAACAGTGCTTCGTTGTCCCAATCCCTGCCATTGATAGTAAATCAATATTCAAAAATGGGAGACGAGGATCACTGTATGATGGTGAAATGCTAAACAGGCGTCACTCGAGTGGCATAGATTTGGAAAGTACCTTATCAAGATTCAATCAGGAACATTTAATTGATGGGGGTAAGGGAAATTGTCGGAGGAACTCATCTTTTGCACTTGGAAACAACAAATTGATATCCACATCAGATACCTCTTTACCTATTCGTGAGGTCAGATTTGAACTTAAATCAAAACCAGTGACGAAAGACACATGGAGGTGTTCTGTTACTGATGTCGACAAGAGTATTTTGAAACGTTCGTTTGTGTCTATTCCAAGTAAGCTACCACCTATAGAGTGAACTATGTACTTCTGTTCCTTATTATATACTAGTAATAATAGAGTGACGTGTTTTCTACTTTTCCTTATTATATAGCAATAGGGTGAAGTGTACACTTCTTTTCCTTATTGTATGGCAATAGAATGGAGTGCATGTTTCTTTTCCGTATTATAAAATAATAGAGTCAAATGTATGCTTCATTTCCATATCGTATAATTAAAGGGTGAGGTGTACACCTCATTTCCGTATTGTATAGCAATAAGGTGAAGTGTACACTTCGTTGCCTTATTGTATTTAACAATATAGTGAGGTGCATGTTTCTCCTTATTATATAGCAATGGAGTGGGGTGAATGCTTCTGTTCGTTTTTGTTATGGCAATAGAGTGGGGTGTATGCTTCTGCTCGTTTTTTTTATAGCAATAGAGTGAGGTGTATGCTTCTGTTCGCTTTTTTTTATAGCTATTGAGTGAAGTCTATGCTTCTTTTCGTTATTATATAACAATAGAGTGAGCTCTCGGGTAAAACACAATAAAGGGCAATGCAGTGTTGCAGCAGAGCTGAAAATTCAAGTACTGTTATTCTTAAAAGCAACATGTTTTCTATGATCTATAATGTCTGAAGTTGGTATGATGTTAAGATTACTCAGAATTACTTGCTAGTTCTCTTTTTAATTAACATTTATTCACAAGATTATAATTACACCCTTAAATATAGTTACGGACACTACATGGTTTTTGTAGTGTCCGTAACCATATTTTCTGTTCTGCAGTTTTTATTCTGTCTGCAATTGTTCATATTTTGACTGATTATAACTACTCTGTGTATTTTACATCTTCAAACATGAAAATATAAATCTTTTTGACAGTGTTTTCTAGAAGATTTTTTTACTGGTTACGGACCCTACATATTTCTGATAGAGACATTTTTTGGACTTTGAAATACAAATAAGCAAAATTTTAATTCAATATCCTACTGAAATGGATTTTTTATTAACTTGTTATATTTGATGAGTGGGAAACATAATTTTTTTGTATGAAATTAGGTGTTTAAACTTCACATAACAAATTGGAGAAATTCTTGTCTAAAACTATATAACGAAGCATACCTTTTGGGTAAAGCCTGATCATTTCTCCAATTGATGTCCGATTTTCATGAATTTGGTATCAAATTAATCCTGATTAATTTTTCGAAAGATTTATATTAAAATAGTTTTGTTGTTTTCCTGTTTTGAAAAGTAAATTTTGGTGTAAAAATAAACAAATTTCAAGTGCAACAGCATAACGCCTTATTTGTGCAAATTGTTCGGTACCCTTTTGCCTGTTACTCAAAAACTATGAGAGATATCTTCTTGAAATTTTGTATGCAACTTCTGTGTTTCACCATCCAAAACATGATATTAGAGTGATACCTTTAAATTCAATGGAAGTATATTAATATTGCACATAACACGCTGCTTTTGAGTATGAACCCTATATCGTGTTTCAGCCGTCTACACTTCTTTCTTTTATTGTATCACAATATAGTAAGGTATATGCTTCTTTTCCTAATTGTAAAACAATAGGGGCAGGTGTACACTTCATGTTCATATTGTAAAACAATAGGGGCAGGTGTACACTTCATGTTCATATTGTATAATAATAGGGGCAGGTGTACACTTCATGTCCGTATTGTAAAACAATAGGGACAGGTGTACACCTCATGTCCGTGTTGTATAATAATAGGGGCAGGTGTACACTTCATGTCCGTATTGTATAATAATAGGGGCAGGTGTACCCTTCATGTCCGTATTGTAAAACAATAGGGGCAGGTGTGCACCTCATGTTCATATTGTATAATAATAGGGGCAGGTGTACACTTCATGTTCATATTGTATAATAATAGGGGCAGGTGTACACTTCATGTTCATATTGTATAATAATAGGGGCAGGTGTGCACTTCATGTTCATATTGTATAATAATAGGGGCAGGTGTACACTTCATGTCCGTATTGTATAATAATAGGGGCAGGTGTACACTTCATGTTCATATTGTATAATAATAGGGGCAGGTGTACACTTCATGTTCATATTGTATAATAATAGGGGCAGGTGTACACTTCATGTCCGTATTGTAAAACAATAGGGGCAGGTGTACACTTCATGTCCGTATTGTAAAACAATAGGGGCAGGTGTACACTTCATGTTCATATTGTAAAACAATAGGGGCAGGTGTACACTTCATGTCCATATTGTAAAACAATAGGGGCAGGTGTACACTTCATGTTCATATTGTAAAACAATAGAGGCAGGTGTACACTTCATGTTCATATTGTAAAACAATAGGGGCAGGTGTACACTTCATGTTCATATTGTAAAACAATAGGGACAGGTGTACACTTCATGTTCATATTGTAAAACAATAGGGGCAGGTGTACACTTCATGTCCATATTGTAAAACAATAGGGGCAGGTGTACACTTCATGTTCATATTGTAAAACAATAGGGGCAGGTGTACACTTTATGTTCATATTGTAAAACAATAGGGGCAGGTGTACACTTCATGTCCGTATTGTATAATAATAGGATGAGCTGTATGCTTGTTTTCCTTATTATAAAACAATAGGGACAGGTGTACACTTCATGTTCATATTATGAAACAATAGGGTGAAGTGTACACCTCATGTTCATATTATAAAACAATAGGTTGAGGTGTGGACTTCATGTTCATATTATGAAACAATAGGGTGAGGTGTACACCTCATGTTCATATTATAAAACAATAGGGTGAGGTGTACACCTCATGTTCATTATAAAACAATAGGGTGAGGTGTACACTTCATGTTCATATTATAAAACAATAGGGTGAGGTGTACACTTCATGTTCATATTATAAAACAATAGGGTGAGGTGTACACTTCATGTTCATATTATAAAACAATAGGGTGAGGTGTACACTTCATGTTCATATTATAAAACAATAGGGTGAGGTGTATACTTCATGTTCATATTATAAAACAATAGGGTGAGGTGTACACCTCATGTTCATATTATAAAACAATAGGGTGAGGTGTACACTTCATGTTCATATTATAAAACAATAGGGTGAGGTGTTTGCTAATTTTCCTTAGTAAAACAATAGAGTAATATACTCCTTTTCTTTATTGAATAACAATAGAGTAAGATGTATAAAAAAAGGTTCAAGATAGCAACGGGGTCATTAGAAACCCCAAGTTGAAGAAGGACAGACAACACAATGGCCAAAGAAAAGGACAAAAGGATCTACAAAACATCACACAGAAAACTAAAGATCGAGCAACATGAACGCCACTAAAACCGGGTATAACTCAGGTGCGCCGGAAGGGTTAGCGGTTCCTGCTCCACATGCGCCACCCGTCGTGTTACTCTTAAGCAAAAATACTAATCCAGGATTAGTTTTTTATTAAAAAAATCCAGGGCCCCTATGTCCATGACATTTTTTTTTTAAGTTAATAAAATGAAATATTGACATCCACACTTGCCTTTTGGACAGCACATTTCTGTGTCCACACTTGTATACATATATAAATAAAGGTTAGATATTGCCGAGTGGGATATCAAAAATGGGCAATCCCAAGAAACTGGCAACACAGGGTATACAAGACGAAGACAAAAAAAACAAAAACAAAAAACACAACACAATATGTGTTAGACACGACTATGCGCAAGCAAACACAAATAACACACACAAGACACCAGCCCTCCAACAAACAGCTGGAGGTAAAGACGAACGCAATATCGTTTTCATGTGGAAAGAAAGTTCATTTTAGAGAAATATTTCTCAACCTTATGTTTTCTGTGTAGTGTTGTTTCATGTTTTCTTCTTTGGCTTTTGAAATGTCTCTCTTTCGTTTTTTTTTTTTTGCTCTTTTTACCATCTTTGGTCAGTTAAAACCTTTCTTACACGTTCTTATAACTTAATATATAGTTTCGTAAGACGAACTGTCACGTTCAAAGATTTCACTTAGTATACAGATATAAAAACAACGCAGCACATAGAGACAATAGAAAAACTAATTATGAAGAAAGCTCCGACCATACGATCTTCTCAAATAAGTCATACTATAAGGTGATCCAGACGAGTTAGCATCTTGTGTCCGCTTTATGGCACCTGTTCTGAGTGAGTGATGTCTATAATGTTTAGACCGTTTGGCTAACTTGCCACCAAAGACTTTTAAAAAAAAATTACATTCCAATTGTTTTACTATGAGAAAAGTTTTAAGATAACAAAAGGGGTAATCAGAAGGCGTAAGTCGAAGAAGGACAGAAGGTACAATGACCAAAAGAAAAATGACAAAAGGACATGATCATCGGGCAAACCTAACCATGCTAACGTACCCGAAGAAGGTTATTCCAAAAACCCATTGTGAAGACTAAATTAGATATCTACGTTTTTAACGCCTCTAACAAATGAGAGAATGCAGTTTTACATATTAGAATAATTTTAAATTTTATGTACAAATGTATTGAATTTCTAAGGTGAAAAAACTGTAAACTATTGCACAATTTTGTGATAGTGTGTAGTCTTGCATAGTGGAACCAGATTAAAACAAATTTTAAAAATAATAATTTATTTTTGAACACTCCTGTTAACAAAACACATTAGATACCCAGATAAGCAAACAAAATAAATTTGGTCACTTGTATTCTCTGTTCTTCGATTTACGACTTTTGATTACCCCATTTGCGCAATATCTTATTGAAACAGTATGAAACTAGAGTAACACACGTACGACGGGTGCCACTAGTGGAGCAGGAACTACTGACCATTCCGGAGCACCTGCGTTCCCCCTTTATTTAGCAGGGTTCATGTTACTCAATCTTTAGTTTTATGCGTAATGTTTTGTAGATGTAGATTTTGTCCTTCTTTTGGCCATTCTGCAATCTGTCCTTCGATTTACGGATTCTGATTACCCCCTTTGGTATCTTAAAACTCTTCTTGAGAAAAGCATGTAATGGTTGTACAGCTGAGATGTTTTCTATGTTCAGTTCAGACTCACTCCCAAGTAGACAACAGCATATTATTATAAGTATATTAGTATATTAACAATCAACTATTAATAGAAGACGAAATATTGTTTTATTTACTTTGCTTACTCAAACTATAAATCACTGATCATCCTACGACTAGACTGGATCCATCCTCCCTAAAAGTAGAAACGAATGTTAATGCTTGTATTGACAAAAAAGTGGAAAAGAAACGGTTGACAAATAAAGTAATATGGTACTAAGACGTGACCAAAAGCTATAAATCAACGGTAAACGACAAAATCATCGGGGAAAATAAAAAAAAAACGACATGGACAAAAACACAATTCACAAAGACTAGATAACGAAATATAACAACATGAATGCAAACCAATAAATATGGAATGAATTCACGGGCTGCAGAAAGGTAAGCAGTGTCTGTTTCATTGGAGGCCAATCATAACTAAGCAAACGCAACCAATACGAACCAATCCTCTATCGAATATCAATCTTAAAAACACTGAATTGATATCGACAGAAACCGATGAAAATCTAGATCATGGAAAGTATGAAGAAACCAAAGTGCTAATCAGACGCTGTAAACAGAGGGGAGACAGACAATGGTCAAAAGTGACACAAAGGCAAACAATGATCTGCAAAACACTATGCTAATTATTGAGCCACACGAACCCTACAAAAAACCGGGGGCGAACTCAGGTTCTCCGGAATGGTAATCAGTTACTGCTCCACTAGTGGCATTTGACATGTTACTCTTGTTATTAACCCGGAGATAAGTAAAGGATGAGGAAAGGACGTGATTGTGATTACAACAAATAGAACAGAATCTATGAAATATCAAATGACCACGGATATGTTCCACTTGTAAACACTTCCCGGTCCTTTCCTCATTCATGACGTATCACCGGGTTTGTACCTATATTAACACGATGGATGCACTAGTGGAGCAGGAACTGCTTACCCTTCCGGTGCACCTGAGTTCACCCCCGGTTCTTTGTGGTGTTCGTGTTACTCGATCTTTAATTTCATATGTATGTTTTGTAGATCGTTGTTTGTCTCTTTGTACTTTTTCGTTTGACCATTGTGTTGTCTGTTCTTCTTCGATATACAGATTCTTATTACCCCCTTTGGTATCTTCAAACTGTTCTTCCTACTTACATCATTTCGCAAATATAATACTTAGGAACAACACATCTATCATCGTCCCAGTGGTACTGGTCCTTTTTAAACATTTGTAGACAGTCTTGGTTGTTGTCATTATTTGGTTCGTGAGGGTACCAGTCAGTATAATCGAACAGTTCACCGGAAGCCCATTGCCAATGACCTTCTACAACATCGTCTTTTCCACCTATCCACCAGTCTTAAGAGAAAAAAATGATGGATATTAAAATTTACTTGCTTTTTAAATAAGGTAAATTCACACATTAATAAATGCAATAAGCAGGTTATTTCATTGTTTGCTTGTTTGTTTGATTGATGGTGTTTTACGCCACTTTCAACGATATTTCAGTTATATCGCAGCGGTGAGCTTTATTGGTGGAGGAAACCGGACGACCCAGAGAAATCCACAGACACTGACAAACTTTATCACATAATGTTGTAAACTCACAACATCAGTGGTGATAGGCATTGATTGCAAAGGTAGTTGTAAATCCAACTATCATATGATCACGGTCACGTCGGCCCAACGTTATTCCAAGAACGCGTCGCTAAATTAGATATCAACGTTTTTATTAGGTTGGCATCACATTCTAGATAGCACATTCCACATCCATGCTACATGTAGCAGGTCCGTATTCAGACGGGTGCACCGGTGGTTGCCACACCCCTGTAATATTGACAAGGAATCTGCTGTCGGTCGTCTGTTGTTGAATCAATGACAATATTATTTAAGAAATAAATCATGGAAGCCAGAATGTGCTTTGAGTTTTAACATGGGTTGACGAATATTAGTATTTTATCCCGAGTCAGAGGCTCCCATGATTTATTTCGATTCTGATATGTCTAAGAGTACAAATACGATAGTATAGAAGACAGTTATTTATAGTTACGCTTGCGGAATATGTCGCACACAATTTATGCTGCCAAATTCGAGCAGACGATAATTCATCAACATGTACATTTACGACGGGAAAGTCAGTCACATGCACCGGTTCATGTGCTAATGAGATTATACCCAATCGATAAAAAACTTGTTTTTAACAAAGCGAAAGAAGATCGTCATGTTAGAATTACTAGTAACCTTTTTATCATCTGATGCCTAATTCTCATGAGAATTAGAAGGCTTCAGAACCACCATTCGCTACCGTGGATCTGCTGGTGACCATAAGCGTTCCCAAAATACCCCGACAATAAAATGCTCCCCTACGATAAAATTCTGCATCCCCTCCTGTGTAAATTTACATTTGATAAGAGAGTGATTGTTGCTTAACGCCAAGTTAGCAATATTTTGCAGCTATATTATTTCGAGAACAAGTTGGATTTCAATGAGATGATGATGATGTCCGCATTGTACTTGACCAACCCGCTTAGCTGTTTTTCTATAGTGATATTTTACTGAAACAACAGTTTGTAAGTAGACACGTCGCTCAACCCAGACATATTATCCTGATTCCGAGCCAACCGGTCTTTGCTTTTACTCCATTATATCGCGTGCTTAGGGGAGAGACCACCTATATCAATTTCATAGTCTTTGGTTTGACCCGACCGGGGACCTAGCCCACGGTCTACCGCACCTGAGGCGTGCACGCAAACCGTTACATAACAGATGCGGTTGATGATGTTTGTAAAACGATCTCTATTTATTGTTTACTTTTGTCATTTTGTCTTACGTATGATTACCTCCAGTCAATTTCGATAGAAGATTTCGTAGATAATCCACTTTTTCCTTTGTCTGCACCTCGGCGAGTCTTGCTTTCATCGTATGGCATTGTTTCTGCAATGGACAGAAAAAAAAACCACTTATAGATATATGGTCTTTTGTTATTTTTACTATATCTATTAAGAAGAGTTTGAAGATACCAAAGGGGTAATCAGAATCCGTAAATCAAAGGACAAACAATACAATGGCCACAAGATACCAAAGGAGTAATCAGAATCCGTAAATCTAAGATACCAAAGGGGTAATCAGAAGCCGTAAATCAAAGGACAAACAATACAATGGCCACAAGATACCAAAGGGGTAATCAGAAGCCGTAAATCAAAGGACAAACAATACAATGGCTACAATATACCAAAGGGGTAATCAGAAGCCGTAAATCTAAGATACCAAAGGGGTAATCAGAAGCCGTAAATCTAAGATACCAAAGGGGTAATCAGAAGCCGTAAATCAAAGGACAAACAATACAATGGCCACAAGATACCAAGGGGGTAATCAGAATCCATAAATGGAAGGACAGACAACACAATGGCAAAAAGAAAAAGTACAAAAGGACAAAACGATCTACAAAACATACACATAAAACTAAAGATCCAGTAACACAATTATTTATGAGATAACTCTCTAGCATCACTAATTTTATATCAAATAAGGGTAATAACAAAATTTCCGAACTCCGAACAATCTTCCAAAGGGAAAGTCAAAACTCATAAGTATATAAACAGATAAAATCAGTCAACAACCGGAAAACTGGGGAAATCGTAATGACCCTGACTTGGTACAGGCATTTCCAAAGAAATGGTGGGTTGAACCAGATTTTACGGCGCCAAATCTAAAAAAAAGAGAACTGTTTTCAGATACCAAAGACGTAATCAGAAGCTATGAATCGAAGAAATACATACAACACAACGGCCGAAGAAAAGGGGGAAATAGACAAACGATGGTCTACAAAACAATTTACGGAAGTGAGTGAACTCCGGAAGTAAAATCAGTTCCTGCTCTACTAGTGACAACTGTTGGCTACTGTTATACGACATGAACATTATGTGATATATAAATCATGCTATACCCAAGTATTCGTAAACACATACAATCAACATAATTCAAACATGAACCCAGTATAAAACAAATGGGAGTGAAGACGGACCGAACATCGTTTTAGCGCGGACATCGTATCGCACGTCACTACAAGGAAATAAAAAATAAATAAAACGTGAAGACACACAATTTGACAAAATGCAGTGAACCGGAGTCGAACTCAGAAGGACGGAAGGAATTGTGATGACAAGCGAACATTACCGAGGTGACCTATGACACAGATATTCCGTAACGGTTAACTAAGTCATGATGGCGACCGTAAAATTTGCGAATATTTTTGCTTTAGTAAATATAAACATGCATACCTGTGCAGCATCCCAAGTTAGTTTATTGTGTTTGAGTAAAAAACAGGAATTTTGAAACTGGTGCCAACCATTTGGACATGCTCCATATACAGTACCTGAATCGTATACGCATATTAACTAGGTAAGAATTAATATACAGTCTGTAATGCAAAATAATTCATTATTAACGATTTATTTTTGTGAAAAAGTATCATAATTGCACAATTGACCGATTTTCTTTTGAAATTCAGCAAGATTTACATATACATATACACACAATTCCCATGTATGTATCAGCATATTCCCATGATTTTGACCCTTCACCCTTGAAAGGTATAATAATTCTTATTCTTACTGATCAGAGTGAAAGCACTAGAAATAAATTACTCCTGTTAGTTTGTGTTTGTGAATTAACTCCATAAAATTATATAAAAATCGTATTGGAATTTAAACTTACAGAATTAATAGTGGCAAGAAAAAGAAAGGAAATAACGTATATGCGTAACTATGGTAACGCAATTATTAGAATTTGTCTTTGCTTTGCTGTGTTTGTTTGTTTGTTTTTAATTATAAAAGTTTCACTTGACTTCTTACACTGTTTTCATGCAGTTCAGCATTTTATTATTTAGTGTAAGCATATTTTATTAATCAATACATATGAATATAGTACAACAATTTAAATACAACAATAGTGACTATGAATTAATTATGGGGATCCGAAAACAAGTTATTAAACTTATATAAATCCGTATCCATTTTATTATTTAAAAGTTCATTATGGTACAAATTTCCCCGATCGGGTAAAACTAAAGACAATGTAATTAGTATTGGTTGCTTCTCCGCTAAGCAGACAGCATTAAGGAGTAAGAGCAAAGAGTGGTTGGCTCGGAATCAGGATAATGTGTCCGATGGAGGCCACATGTCTATCCGCGGACTGTTGTTTCAGTGAGCTAGCACTATAAAAATTTAGCTAAGTTTAGTACAAAGCGGATCTCATCATCATTACACTTACAATTAACTTGTTCTCGCCATAATATTGCTGACAAAAATGCTGATTTGGCGTTCAGCAACAATCACTAACCCACTTACAAATTTCTTAATAAATTTCAAGTATCAATTTCTGAAATTCGAACAAATAAAATAAACAGGTGACCGGAAATACTATCCACAACGTTTAATATTCTTACACTGTGATGTCATCATAATATGCAGATGATTAAAGTATATCTGTGCACTGAATTTTGAGTGGTGTACAATTATCGATGCCATTGTCAGATATTCATACAATGGTGGTGAGCAACTTTCGATTATTCGAGTATGAGGATATCAAAGGGAAAATTCAAAAACCGTATTTCGAAAGAAAGTCCGACAATACAGCGGTCAATAGAAAGAGGACAATACAGCAGTCAATAGAAAGAGGACAATACAGCAGTCAATAGAAAGAGGAAAATAAAGCGGTCAGTAGAAAGAGGACAATACATCGGTCAGTAGAAAGAGGACAATACATCTGTCAGTAGAAAGAGGACAGTACATCGGTCAGTAGAAAGAGAACAATACAGTGGTCAATAGAAAGAGAACAATAAAGCGGTCAGTAGAAAGAAGTCAATACAGCGGTCAGTAGAAAGAGAACAATAAAGCGGTCAATAGAAAGAGGACAATACAGCAGTCAATAGAAAGAGGACAATAAAGCGGTCAGTAGAAAGAGGACAATACATCGGTCAGTAGAAAGAGGACAATACAGCAGTCAATAGAAAGAGGACAATAAAGCGATCAATAGAAAGAGGACAATGCATCGGTCAGTAGAAAGAGGACAATACATCGGTCAGTAGAAAGAGGACAATACAGCGGTCAATAGAAAGAGGACAGTACATCGGTCAGTAGAAAGAGGACAATAAAGCGGTCAATAGAAAGAGGACAATACAGCAGTCAATAGAAAGAGGACAATAAAGCGGTCAGTAGAAAGAGGACAATACATCGGTCAGTAGAAAGAGGACAATACAGCAGTCAATAGAAAGAGGACAATAAAGCGGTCAATAGAAAGAGGACAATACATCGGTCAATAGAAAGAGGACAATGCAGCAGTCAATAGAAAGAGGACAATACATCGGTCAGTAGAAAGAGGACAATACGGCAGTCAATAGAAAGAGGACAATAAAGCGGTCAGTAGAAAGAGGACAATACATCGGTCAGTAGAAAGAGGACAATACAGCAGTCAATAGAAAGAGGACAATAAAGCGGTCAATAGAAAGAGGACAATACATCGGTCAATAGAAAGAGGACAATGCATCGGTCAGTAGAAAGAGGACAATACATCGGTCAGTAGAAAGAGGACAATAAAGCTGTCAATAGAAAGAGGACAATACATCGGTCAATAGAAAGAGGACAATGCATCGGTCAGTAGAAAGAGGACAATACAGCAGTCAATAGAAAGAGGACATTAAGCGGTCAATAGAAAGAGGACAATACATCAGTCAATAGAAAGAGGTCAGTACATCGGTCAGTAGAAAGAGGACAATAAAGCGGTCAGTAGAAAGAGGACAATACATCGGTCAGTAGAAAGGGGACAATACTGCAGTCAATAGAAAGAGGACAATAAAGCGGTCAATAGACAGAGGACAATACATTGGTCAATAGAAAGAGGACAATGCATCGGTCAGTAGAAAGAGGACAATACAGCGGTCAATAGAAAGAGGACAATAAAGCGGTCAGTAGAAAGAGGACAATACATCGGTCTATAGAAAGGGGACAATACAGCAGTCAATAGAAAGAGGACAATAAAGCAGTCAATAGAAAGAAGACAATACAGCAGTCAATAGAAAGAGGACAATACATCGGTCAGTAGAAAGAGGACAATAAAGCGGTCAGTAGAAAGAGGACAATACAGCGGTCAATAGAAAGAGGACAATACATCGGTCAATAGAAAGAGGACAATGCATCGGTCAGTAGAAAGAGGACAATACATCGGTCAGTAGAAAGAGGACAATAAAGCGGTCAATAGAAAGAGGACAATACATTGGTCAATAGAAAGTGGACAATGCATCGGTCAGTAGAAAGAGGACAATACAGCAGTCAATAGAAAGAGGACAATAAAGCGGTCAATAGAAAGAGGACAATACATCGGTCAATAGAAAGAGGACAATAAAGCGGTCAGTAGAAAGAAGTCAATACAGCGGTCAGTAGAAAGAGGACAATAAAGCGGTCAATAGAAAGAGGACAATACAGCAGTCAATAGAAAGAGGACAATACAGCGGTCAATAGAAAGAGGACAGTACATCGGTCAGTAGAAAGAGGACAATAAAGCGGTCAATAGAAAGAGGACAATACAGCAGTCAATAGAAAGAGGACAATAAAGCGGTCAGTAGAAAGAGGACAATACATCGGTCAGTAGAAAGAGGACAATACAGAAGTCAATAGAAAGAGGACAATAAAGCGGTCAATAGAAAGAGGACAATACATCGGTCAATAGAAAGAGGACAATGCAGCAGTCAATAGAAAGAGGACAATACATCGGTCAGTAGAAAGAGGACAATACGGCAGTCAATAGAAAGAGGACAATAAAGCGGTCAGTAGAAAGAGGACAATACATCGGTCAGTAGAAAGAGGACAATACAGCAGTCAATAGAAAGAGGACAATAAAGCGGTCAATAGAAAGAGGACAATACATCGGTCAATAGAAAGAGGACAATGCATCGGTCAGTAGAAAGAGGACAATACATCGGTCAGTAGAAAGAGGACAATAAAGCTGTCAATAGAAAGAGGACAATACATCGGTCAATAGAAAGAGGACAATGCATCGGTCAGTAGAAAGAGGACAATACAGCAGTCAATAGAAAGAGGACATTAAGCGGTCAATAGAAAGAGGACAATACATCAGTCAATAGAAAGAGGTCAGTACATCGGTCAGTAGAAAGAGGACAATAAAGCGGTCGGTAGAAAGAGGACAATACATCGGTCAGTAGAAAGGGGACAATACTGCAGTCAATAGAAAGAGGACAATAAAGCGGTCAATAGACAGAGGACAATACATTGGTCAATAGAAAGACGACAATGCATCGGTCAGTAGAAAGAGGACAATACAGCGGTCAATAGAAAGAGGACAATAAAGCGGTCAGTAGAAAGAGGACAATACATCGGTCAATAGAAAGGGGACAATACAGCAGTCAATAGAAAGAGGACAATACAGCAGTCAATAGAAAGAAGACAATACGGCAGTCAATAGAAAGAGGACAATACATCGGTCAGTAGAAAGAGGACAATAAAGCGGTCAGTAGAAAGAGGACAATACAGCGGTCAATAGAAAGAGGACAATACATCGGTCAATAGAAAGAGGACAATGCATCGGTCAGTAGAAAGAGGACAATACATCGGTCAGTAGAAAGAGGACAATAAAGCGGTCAATAGAAAGAGGACAATACATTGGTGAATAGAAAGTGGACAATGCATCGGTCAGTAGAAAGAGGACAATACAGCAGTCAATAGAAAGAGGACAATAAAGCGGTCAATAGAAAGAGGACAATACATCGATCAATAGAAAGAGGACAATAAAGCGGTCAGTAGAAAGAGGTCAATACAGCGGTCAGTAGAAAGAGGACAATAAAGCGGTCAATAGAAAGAGGACAATACAGCAGTCAATAGAAAGAGGACAATAAAGCGGTCAGTAGAAAGAGGACAATACATCGGTCAGTAGAAAGAGGACAATACAGCAGTCAATAGAAAGAGGACAATAAAGCGATCAATAGAAAGAGGACAATGCATCAGTCAGTAGAAAGAGGACAATACATCGGTCAGTAGAAAGAGAACAATACAGCGGCCAATAGAAAGAGGACAATACATCGGTCAGTAGAAAGAGGACAATAAAGCGGTCAATAGAAAGAGGACAATACAGCAGTCAATAGAAAGAGGACAATAAAGCGGTCATTAGAAAGAGGACAATACATCGGTCAGTAGAAAGAGGACAATACAGCAGTCAATAGAAAGAGGACAATAAAGCGGTCAATAGAAAGAGGACAATACATCGGTCAATAGAAAGAGGACAATGCATCGGTCAGTAGAAAGAGGACAATACATCGGTCAGTAGAAAGAGGACAATAAAGCGGTCAATAGAAAGAGGACAATACATCGGTCAATAGAAAGAGAACAATGCATCGGTCAGTAGAAAGAGGACAATACATCAGTCAGTAGAAAGAGGACAATGCATCGGTCAATAGAAAGAGGACAATAAAGCGGTCAATAGAAAGAGGACAATACATCGGTCAATAGAAAGAGGACAGTACATCGGTCAGTAGAAAGAGGACAATAAAGCGGTCAGTAGAAAGAGGACAATACATCGGTCAGTAGAAAGGGGACAATACTGCAGTCAATAGAAAGAGGACAATAAAGCGGTCAATAGACAGAGGACAATACATTGGTCAATAGAAAGAGGACAATACATCGGTCAGTAGAAAGAGGACAATAAAGCGGTCAGTAGAAAGAGGACAATACAGCGGTCAATAGAAAGAGGACAATAAAGCGGTCAGTATAAAGAGGACAATACATCGGTCAATAGAAAGAGGACAATACAGCAGTCAATAGAAAGAGGACACTACAGCGGTCAATAAAAAGAGGACAATACAGCAGTCAATAGAAAGAGGACAATACAGCAGTCAATAGAAAGAGGACAATACATCGGTCAGTAGAAAGAGGACAATACATCGGTCAATAGAAAGGGGACAATACAGCAGTCAATAGAAAGAGGACAATACAGCGGTCAATAGAAAGAAGACAATACAGCAGTCAATAGAAAGAGGACAATACATCGGTCAGTAGAAAGAGGACAATAAAGCGGTCAGTAGAAAGAGGACAATACAGCAGTCAATAGAAAGAGGACAATAAAGCGGTCAGTATAAAGAGGACAATACATCGGTCAATAGAAAGAGGACAATACAGCAGTCAATAGAAAGAGGACAATACAGCGGTCAATAAAAAGAGGACAATACAGCAGTCAATAGAAAGAGGACAATACAGCAGTCAATAGAAAGAGGACAATACATCGGTCAATAGAAAGAGGACAATACATCGGTCAGTAGAAAGAGGACAATACATCGGTCAGTAGAAAGAGGACAATACAGCAGTCAATAGAAAGAGGACAATAAAGCGGTCAATAGAAAGAGGACAATACATCAGTCAGTAGAAAGAGGACAATACATCAGTCAGTAGAAAGAGGACAATGCAGCAGTCAATAGAAAGAGGACAATAAAGCGGTCAATAGAAAGAGGACAATACATCGGTCAGTAGAAAGAGGACAATGCAGCAGTCAATAGAAAGAGGACAATACAGCAGTCAATAGAAAGAGGACAATAAAGCGGTCAGTAGAAAGAGGACAATACATCGGTCAGTAGAAAGAGGACAATACAGCAGTCAATAGAAAGAGGACAATACAGCAGTCAATAGAAAGAAGACAATACAGCAGTCAATAGAAAGAGGACAATACAGCAGTCAATAGAAAGAGGACAATACAGCAGTCAATAGAAAGAGGACAATACAGCAGTCAATAGAAAGAGGACAATACAGCAGTCAATAGAAAGAGGACAATTTAAAGCGGTCAATAGAAAGAGGATAATAAAGCGGTCAGTAGAAAGGGGAAAATACAGCAGTCAATAGAAAGAGGACAATAAAGCAGTCAATAGAAAGAGGACAATACAGCAGTCAATAGAAAGAGGACAATACAGCAGTCAATAGAAAGAGGACAATACAGCAGTCAATAGAAAGAGGACAATAAAGCGGTCAATAGAAAGAGGACAATAACACGGTCAGTAGAAAGGGGAAAATACAGCAGTCAATAGAAAGATGACAATAAAGCAGTCAATAGAAAGAGGACAATACAGCAGTCAATAGAAAGAGGACAATACAGCAGTCAATAGAAAGAGGACAATACATCGGTCAATAGAACGAGGACAATACATCGGTCAATAGAAAGAGGACAGTACATCGGTCAGTAGAAAGAGAACAATACAGTGGTCAATAGAAAGAGGACAATACATCGGTCAATAAAAAGAGGACAATACAGCAGTCAATAGAAAGAGGACAATACAGCGGTCAATAGAAAGAGGACAATACAGCAGTCAATAGAAAGAGGACAATACAGCAGTCAATAGAAAGAGGACAATACATCGGTCAATAGAAAGAGGACAGTATATCGGTCAGTAGAAAGAGAACAATACAGTGGTCAATAGAAAGAGGACAATACATCGGTCAATAAAAAGAGGACAATACAGCAGTCAATAGAAAGAGGACAATACAGCGGTCAATAGAAAGAGGACAATACAGCGGTCAATAGAAAGAGGACAATACAGCGGTCAATAGAAAGAGGACAATACATCGGTCAATAGAAAGAGGACAATACAGCGGTCAATAGAAAGAGGACAATACATCGGTCAATAGAAAGAGGACAATACAGCGGTCAATAGAAAGAGGACAATACAGCGGTCAATAGAAAGAGGACAATACATCGGTCAGTAGAAAGAGGACAAGAAGACAAACAATGTTCGACAAAACACCACATTGAAAACTAAAAATAGAGTAACACGAATTCCACTAAAAACGTGGATTAACTAATCTATGTAGATTTGCATGACGAATTGGAAGTCTGTTATCATAGTATAGCGTCTCGGAATGAACATTTTAGTATGTATCATTTTAAATCTTCATCGGTAGGTTAAAATTAGTTCAACGACTCAACATGTTCCTAAATACAACAAAATACGAACTCTATTAAGTATATTGAATGATGGATTGTATATTTGGGTTAGGAAAATTTATGAACAGTGATGGTAAACGATTCCACTAATATCAACACAACGAGCATGAATCTTTCTCCTTAACTCACTAAGCACCAAAATGGGGTACAACGACGTTGGAAAGCCAGGTCATGATCAAGTTAAGCCGGTTAATGGGATCACCACCCCCCTTTCTGATAATTGGATCTCAAACACAGTTTACTTACCAAGAAAAACACCAACTAAAACAAGTAATAATCCTAGACGATTTGACATTTTTCAATTTCTATGACAGTTATATAGATTGTTTCGTGATCACTCTTATCATATTTATTATGCCATACCTCGTTCTATTTAACGACATCAAATATCAAGGACTAACATAATATTATATCTTTGAAAGTTGCAATTCATTTTACAAGCAGAAAACACGTGTGCCTGTCCAGTATAATGTATTTATCGAATATGCCGTATGATTTTTGTTTTTTGCTGAAAATGGACGTAATTAGGGTCTTACACTAACAAAACGAGGTCAATTTATATAAAGAAAACACTTAGTGGTGTATATTTCTTATGAACAATGACTTTACGCATGTCATCAACACGACCGAAGATGCGTATACTTCCGGTCCAATAGTAACAGTCAAAGAGATTACGGTGCATTCATCGCTTACTTCAGTTGTTTCTTTATTCGAACGAGACAGACTTCATACAAGGTCTTCTCAAGAAAGTAAAAAAGAAGCTAGCATAATCCTTTAATTTTACGTTCCGCTATATAGATGATGTTCTTTCACTAAATAGGTTTGGTGATTTCGTTAATGATCGCATCTATCCCATTGAGCTTGAAATAAAGGATACCACAGATACAGATAGGTCTGTTTCATACCCTAACACAAACATCGAAATTGACAGTGAAGTGCGGTTAAGAACAAAAATTTACTACAAAAGAGATGATTTCATTTTCCCATTGTGAACTTTCCCTTTATATGTAGCAACATTCCAGCAGTACCTGCATATGGAGTACATATCTCTCAGTTGATACGATATTCCAGGATTTCCTTGATAGAGGGTTGCTGCTAACAAGGAATCTACTGAACCAAGAGTTCCTGATGGTTAAGTTGACGTCATCACTTCGAAAGTTTTACGGTCGCCACCATGACTTGGTTGACCGTTATGGAATATCTGTGTCACAAATGACCACGGATATGTTCCACTTATCGTAAACACTTCCCAGTCCTTTCCTCATTCATGACTTATCACCTGGTTTGTAGCTAGAGTAACAGGACGCATGTCACTATTGAAGCAGGAACTGTCTACCTTTCTGGAACGCCTGAGTTAACACCGTTTTTAGTGGGGTTCGTGTTACTCGATCTTTAGTTTTTTGTGTAATGTTTTGTAGATCGTTTTTTTTTGTCATTTTATCCTTTTTCTTTTTGGCCATTGTGTTGTCCGTCCTTCGTTTTAAGGATTCTGATTACTCCTTTGACATCTTCAAATTATTCGACCATTTTACTTCTTATGTTCCCCTCCCCGAGTCAAGTCCCGCCCGAAACAAAAATCAAATAACTTTTTTTTAATTTTTCCTTAACATTACCAATAGTAATTGTAGAAAACTGCAGGATGAGATTATATATTTTTGTTTATCTCTAGTATCATGATATTTATTTCTTAAAATAATGGCGACAGTAATTATGCTCGATTAAGTTACTATCGTTGGTGTGTTTTGCTCAAAATGGACATCTCATATCATCAAATCTCAGGCTTCGCCTCCGATGTGATATTGCTTTGAAAAATTCATTATCGCAAACCAAATCAACGATAGTATATATTTCTAAAATAAAAAAAAATAGTGATCAAAGGGTTGCTAAAATTAAAAGATATACACCGACAAAGACAGCCACGTTAAATTCAAACAAACATGAGACACTCTAATGTTATGTGTTTGTTAGTCAGCAGAACTAAGACTTCCGTCATGTTCAAGTGCAGGTCTAAGTGTTACTACTTGTATACATGTATATCATACTAAGTACTTAGTTGCATACGTCTGGAAATATATATAGAAGTGATAAAATTGCTTTAAGATGGAGAAAATATTTTTCTTTTTTGGTGAGTTTGTATTTACTTATTCTTAACCGATATCATTTGTTCTGATAAATTAGGAAATATTATGAAGAATAGCTTACATATGTTTGTATCACAACCCAGTGTGTTTTCCTTTGATCTTTAGTATTTTCTAAATGAAGATAACCATACAGGAGGTGGAGTCAAGATAGCTATTTTTGGGCAAAGCATGTTCTATTTAGTGTGCTTTAACTGTGACCTAATTTTGATAGAACACAGAAATAAACACATTGTAACTTTTTTTCTGACAATTGCCTTGAATTGGTACACATTGTAATTTTTTGACCAAGTGATAGACATTTTAGGTGCAAAGTGGTACTAAGTGCAAGCTTTCTTAAATCTGAAACTGAAAAAAACTATAAAACCACAGGCGCTCGTGGCACGGACCACCCCCCTTTTTTCTAACTTTCTGTTTACAAATTTATTTTCAATAAAATTTCTTTATTATTTCATCTCTTTTTCCTTATTTTAACTTGTTCGTGTCAATATTCATACATCAAATTGCATGTGTCGACCCTATTAGTATCTATGACTATTATAGGGTCGACACATGCAATTTGATGTTAACATAAGATTGTATGAATATTGACACGAACAAGTTAAAATAAGCAAAAAAGAGATGAAATAATAAAGAAATTTGATTGGAAATAAGTTTGTAAACAGAAAGTTAGAAAAAGGGGGGTGGTCCGTGCCACGAGCGCCTGTGTATAAAACAAGCAAAAAGACTGACAAAGTGATCCCCACGTGTTTGTTCATGAAGATTACATAAAAACACATGAACAATTCTTTAACTTTACTATTAACTAAGCAATTTTTTTTATTCAAACAAGACAAATTATCAGTTTTGCAATAAAAAAGTGATCATATTTGAGTCACACCACGTTCAAAAAAAAAATTCCGCCTAGCGCTTCAAAAATGCTGAAAAACCGCCTCAGATTTTCCATTTTCTTTAAAAATAAAATGAAAAACTGTTCGCTCTCTTCTAAAATTTTGTAAAAATCAAGAATTTTTTTCAGAAAAAGTTGTGTCATGTGTGTGCCGCATCAAAATTTTACCTTCGCCTCTAAAATTTTCAATTTCAATAAAAAAAAAAATGAAATGTTCTCTGCCACCTGTGAAAGTATAAAATCCATACATCGTTTAAAAGATCATCCATCGTGTTCGCTGCCATTTAACGTTTTGACGTTAACCACGTGTTCTATTAAAAACTTTTTACCAGGTCACTGACTGCTGGCGTACGTGACCAAGATCAGTCTTCTCAAGTGCGACAGACGTCAATCACACATTTGCTTCCGTTTGATTGGTTATGATACAAAACATTTAGAATACTTTTAATTTCTTGTATGCGCAGATAAACTGATCTCGGGCACGCCCTCGATCACTTTATCAGCACATACACGAAATTAAAAGTACTCTAAATATTACTTTCAATATTAGCAAGAAAGGACATGGATGTAAATGGACTTATGAGACTATCCAATAAGGGTAATAACAGAATTACCGAATTCCGAACCAGGCCTCGACATTAACGTTTGTCCGATTGTCCGGTACCAGTGAAAACTGACGTCGGACAAGTAGATCTTGTATTACGGTTGTCCGACGGGACAAGTGAACAAATCAGATTCCCAAACGTGCCGGTACGACGGACAAATCTATTTCCATTGGTATAAAATAGCCCCGTTTGATTTCCAATTTGTCCATAATTTATTTTGATTAAAACTAAAGTGAAACGCCAGATCAAAACTCTTTTATTGATATCATTTATCATGCTTTGATGAAGTTCAAGGACATTGACAAACTTAAAGTCGCAATCTCAGAAACGCTTTAATGAACGGAAATATCAATATTTGAAATATAAGAACAATAATCACTCCGGAACGAACACGTAAAAATTATCGGATATCAATTTGACGCCAAATTTAAACTTGTCTTTTGTGCAAAATACGATAGAGGACTTGATTTAGGCTTTTGGGAAATATTGAAACCTTTGAAATGGACAAATATTACAAACTTTTTCCTGCTCTGGTTGAAAAGATCCACTAAAATTTTTATTTCTCTGTGAATTTAAATAAAATACTTTGCTTTATTTATATCACAGGCACTTGTTTCTGGCCAAAAAAAATATACCTAGATACTGGTATGCATAGTATCTAGGTATATTTTTTTTGACCAGAAACAAGGATTTATATAACACAAATATGAGTTATTACAATTTGTGTGGTATTGGATCAAAACACAGTAACGTTTCAAAAGGAAAGGGGGGGGGGGGGGGGGGGGGAGTACATATAAAAATCACTGGTATGCAAGACTCCAATCAAGGTAGACAGAAATAAAAATGTGACATTGAATATATGTCCTTAAGGTAGTTATGAATTAAAAAAAAAATCCAGAACAAAACAGTTCAGGCAACTTTAACTATTTACTAAATTTGGGAAGGGTAACGTCAGGGGGGTCGCGATACAATGTTTCGATTAATCGCAATTGACTTCTCCCAGAAGTCTCACCACTTCTCCCTGTGAGCTCTCTGAAAGAGAAGTCACTTCTCCCTCTAATTTTAAAGTAGTGGGAGCCCTGGATAATTATTCTCTAGTTTTTGTAATTTTTATCAATTTTTTCGGACAACTAAAAGATTGAGTCGGACAAGCACTTTTTTTATTTAGTTGTCTAAAGGGACAAGTTGAAAAATATGCTAATGTAGAGGCCTGCGAACAATCTTACAAAGGGAAAGTCAAAGCTCAATATTACACTTGGATAAAAATTAAAGTTAAGGAAGAAATGTTTTAATGGTGCTCCACATTTTACAGTCACAGTAGGGCCTAGAACAGCTCATATTCTAAAATGAGTCTGAATTGGTCCCTAGTCTGCAATTGAGTGATGTTCTTATATTCCTTGCATTATCCGTTTCATAATCATTAGATAATACCAAAGGGGTAATCCAAATTGGTAAATCCAGAGCAACTGGCAATATGGGGTACATAATACGAAGAAAAACACTACACAATATGTGTTGGACACAACTAAATGTAAACAAACACAAATAACGTAAAGAAGACATGAGCCCTTCTACAAACAACTGGAGGTAAAGACGAACCGAACATCGTTTTTTGCGGAAATCGTAACAGACTCAGAACGGAACTCAGAACGTAGACACATAATAAAACAACGCAAAAAGTTAATCAGCAATATGAAAGCATGCAGACCTAATTACGGAAATAAAAATAAGCAGTTAGGTATTTCCAATCTGTAGAAAAAGATTCCAATAATGGAATATGCCATATCATTATTTGATTGATTGATTTTTGCTTCACGCTACATGAGCAATATTTTTAGCCATATCATGCTAGAACTAGATACACCTTGATCCGATGATGATGATGATGATGATGATGATTGTGTTGTTGTTTGTTTTGCACCAGACCAATACGCAGAGTTGAATTTTTATACCGCTAACTAATATTTGTAGAATAACATTATTAATGACTCATGCCATGATATTCTGTTTTTTCTATGTTATTCGTTTGGTATTTACAGACAGATATATTAGTGACTTCCTCAATTATTTTATTTATATTTCTATCGATTATTCTTCTGATATCTGTAGATGGCTACTAATTACCCCTCTTCGGAATTGCCTTCTTTGTAAACAATATCCATTTGTGAATAGAATGCACACCTTAATATTTTATTTCTATCCATTATTCCTTTGATATCTGTTGAAAAATACATTAGTACTTGTTATTGTGGATCCGCCCTGCTCGTCTTTTCAGTCTTCTATTTTATGTTTTGTGTTTTTGCGTTTTTTGTCTTTGTTCTGTGTCTTGTTTCCGGTGTAGCAAGTGTCTCTGGATTGTCCATTTTTTATTGTCTTTACGGTTTTATTTAGCGTTAATATATTCGAAGACTAATTCCAAACAATCTTTTGTTCTATGTTTTTTTATATCAATTTTCCCCCTTGATATTTGTAGATATCATCTTTATTCCATGACAATTGCTAACATTCTGAAAAGATCACTGAAATAATTACAAAGTAATCATCTAAAATTAAGTTATTTTTTTGAGTGTTATTGTTCCAGTAGTTACAGCTTGTTTGTTCTGTCCTGCAACAATGTCTTATCACAACTAAATTTGTGTGTTCGAATCCCGGTCTGGCGAGGTGTACTTGATACAACATTATGTGGAAATAAAATGTAATAATTTTGGTAAAGTGGACCGTCACGTCAATTCAATAAAGTAATTAGAGAAAAAAGGACCAACAATAGCACAATTGATATTCACAACTAGTAATAACGTGACCGGTCCTCAGTGTACATGAAGATTCTATTGTCACCCTAATCTTAATTAAATAAAAACAAAAATCTAAAATACTATTTAATTGATAGGAAGTGTGTTGCTGCCCAATGTGTAAATGTTACTTGATTAACTTCCCCCTTTTTTATCCTCATGGGAAGCATCTAGTTGACCAATGAGATTAATTAATGTTAAGTACTCTAGATGATAACGTTTGCCTTTATAGAAGTTTGTGCAAAGAAGAGCAATAAATGAAAGAACAGTCAAACTTGTCTAAGGGACCGACCAATTAACTTGCAGGGGGGTTATGTTTTTTTGTTTCGTTCAGAATTTTTTTTTCGGACAACACGAGTGTTAGAATAATAACTTTTTTCCCCCAGAAGTTAACATTAGGTTATATGACAAAAACTCTGAATCAGATAATTTTTTTTCCCTCCTCCTCAATCAGAATCTTTTTTTCAGCAACATTGGGAATCAGAATATTTTTTTAGAAAAAAAAACATAACCACCCCCCCCCCCCTTGCAAGTTAAATGGTCGGTCCCTAATTTATCCTTCCAAAAACGTATCTAAATATGAGGAAATTAGACAGGTGGCTGCTAAATACAGGTTTAATTTATATGAAATGCACTGTTAATGAATATTAAAATCAAGGTGGCATAATACAAGCTGCTGCTTAATAAAGGTGGCCACTAAAGCAGGTTTTACCGTATATTTTACAGTTTTCATTTGGTCGTTGTCGGAGTGTAGCAATATCACATGGATTCCACAGACATGGACCCAGGCGAACACGTCCTGTATAAACTCTCAACAAAACCTATTTATTTTAAAAGACATTGACACTTTCAACAACCTCATTATGGATATAAATATCACTGGTGACGTCATATTATGGATCGGAGGAAAAGAAAGAAGAAAATTCTTTATTTGGAATAACGGTAATAACATGCAAAAAAAATAAAATAACACACATTCGAAAAGTTTCAAACAAAGTTAGAAACAAAAGCAAAATCAACATCCCTAGCACACATTTGGTCTGGCTTGGCACATGTAGTGGAGTTAATAAACGTTTAATTAGAGAAAATCGATGGAGCAATCACGAATGGACTTATCCAGGGAAACTGACAACATTGGGCACACCCGACACAGGATGAAGACAAACAAAACATAAATATACAACTCAGAAAACTGAAAAAGATGAGCAACACAAACCCAACATAGGATGAATACAGGCGCTCGCGAAGGATAAGCTGTTCCTGCCTCTTATTAGACACCCGGCAAGTTACTCATATATTGAAGATGTGCTGAACACCATTATATTCAAACACTAATATAACTTAAATTAACTTTATGAGTACAAAAATCATTTAGATACGACGGTAGCTAATAAAGTCTATGAATGAGATTGTGATCATAAACACTCATCTATTGTTATTAGTTGAATTTAGAGGGACAAACTATGCTTAGAAGATTTGAAAATCAAAACGTTATTCATCACAAAATTAAGAAATGAAACCGATTCTCTCAAATTTTCTGATGTTGCCATTCAGAATCTAATACAACACACAATCCTAAGCTGTTCTAGAAGGCCCCATACACTTAAATGGCATGCGATGATTTCTAGACAGCAACCGTGCATTGAACAGGAGCTTATCCATTGGAAACTCCTCATTAAAGCCCTCACCAATTGTTTTCCTTTTCGTGGGTTCTGGATCGATCTGTCCTTACACATGTTATCTGCTAACGTTTGAGATGTTCAGTACTCTTTCTTAGTACAATATTCGTGTCGTCATCATAAAGTGTGTACACGTAGGACACATGTGTGTTATCATTTGGGGCTGTTTTCGGGAAATTCACGTTGTCTCATATTTTGCTATATTTTGTATTCATGTTTTATGTTTCACTTGCAGGACTCTATAATTTCATTAAGAGGGGATGCTAGGGTCCATAAAACACAGGCACTTGTTTCATTCAAAAAATATATGCCCCCTCCTCTTCCTTACTTCAAGGTAAACATCTGCCCTTTACCCCTTCCCCACTTCGCCTCAATATTTTTCGCTTATCTGTGATCCTTTCGCTGACCCAATTATATCGTTACACTCCCGAGATATTTCTCTTTTCGACTGCCACATTTAAATATAAATACCGGGCCCCCCTCAGACGAATTGGACAAGAATATTCAGCGAAAGTCGCATTTTCTATTTTTCAGTCACTGAAACGGATACAACCACTTCCGGTTTGCGCTGGATTTTTCATGTGCATTCGGAATTCTCTAGACCGGCCATGTGTAACAATGCCATCATGAACATCTCCTCTCAAATGTAAAGTAAGCCTTTAAAATACAGATAATTGTTCCAATGCAGATTATAAAAATATGTTCAACTCCAAATTACTGACATTTGATTTTTAGTTTCTAAATCAATTTAGAACGGACCGGAAGTGACTATCCGTTTCAGTGACTGAAAAATAGAAAATGCGACTTTCGCTGAATATTCTTGTCCAATTCGTCTGAGGGGGGTCCGGTATTTATATTTAAATGTGGCAGTCGAAAAGAGAAATATCTCGGGAGTGTAACGATATAATTAGGTCAGCGAAAGGATCACAAATAAGCGAAAAATATTGAGGCGAAGTGGGGAAGGGGTAAAGGGCAGATGTTTACCTTGAAGTAAGGAAGAGGAGGGGGCATATATATTTTGAATGAAACAAGTGCCTGTGCCATAAAACTAGCTTAACGCCGTCGTTATTTATCCAACCAGGAAGGTGCATCGTAGTGTCATATGGCAAAATTAAGCCGTTTTCCTCATTTACATCCGGCCGCCATATTAAAACAAAATGGCATCGATACGCTTGTTAAGTTTAATGGTAATTTTTAAAAAAATCGCTTTTTTTCCTAGAAATAATAGAATTCCTGGTCAATTTGAGATGTGTGAAAATTAACCCCGACACTGTTTTCAGTTCAATTCCCAAATTTCAATTTATTTTGACATAAAACAGTGATTGCAGGTTCCTGAGTGAGATTAGAAAAATTAATATTATTCTTTCAATATATTACGAAATTAGTTTGTTACACATATTTTCATTGGTTCTTCAGCCCTGAATGTCAGCGTATATTCGGAAAACAGACGGGGTATATATTTCAGTCCCCAAAAACGATTAAAACATGGACGACAAAGCATTACGCTTCACTGAATCAATGGTATAATACGGAATAATAAATGTATTTTTACCAAATTAAATGGTGTTTTTATACTCAAAACGGCTGCCTGAACAAAACAATATTACAACGGTTAATTCCGTCACAAATACCTGATCAATTCAGCAAACTCCTATGTTCCACGGCTGTACCATAACAAATAAACAAAACGTTGAACCTTGAAAACTTTCGACGTCATGGGGCCACACCAAGGTTTTATTTACATGTTGTTAACATTTGAATTATCGAAACTGTTTCGCAAACCCGTTGTTTTGTTATGTGATATATTAATGTTATATTTATAAAGTTTATGAAATTTACTACATATGAAACTGTATTGATTTTGAAATTTAGTACAGTATTTTCCTTCATGAGACACCATATACATGAAATATGACGTGACACATATTTTGACGTCATTGAAGAATGACGTCAAAGGTACGGAAACGGACATCTAGAGATACGAAAAATGAAATAAATGAGGCAAATTTATTTAATACAGTTGGATGTTGTATTTGAAAAAAAAGGTTAAATCATTAATATATCTGTTATTCAGCTATCAGACAGGGTATATAATGTGACATTCCCGGTTTATGATATATATTCCCTTCGGCTGCGCCTCAGGGAATATAGATCCTTAGCCGGGAATGTCACATTATATACCCTGTCTGATAGCTGAATAACATATAATATATGTAAACAGTAAAAAAAATCGCAGGAGTAAACATCAAAAGAGACACTATAAACAACTGTTATTGTTGATGCGATGCAAAATTATAAAATTTCCGGTCTAAAAGATCCGGGAAAAGCGTGTACACATTTCCATAAATAAAGAACAAAGGTTCCCAGCAGCTTCAAATATCAATGAGTTTGATGCCCTGACAGGGAATATATGTCTAGGGTCCCTAAAGGTATGTACAACTTACTGGAAACATATATATTCTGCATCTTGACACCGGTTGAAATAAAAATAACAAATCACGTGATCAAGAAAGGAGTATGAGGTGCCTAAAGGGGATACAAGCACAACAATATGGATTTTTTGTAATGAATTTATTTTGAAAATTAAGTCACGTGACAATTGTCTCATGAATATTCATGACCTCATGAATAAAAAAGTAGCCGCGATTTTGCCATATGTGCTACTGGCTTCGTTTTCCTTCTCTACGATTTATTTTTATTGGATTTTGAAACTTTTCTAACAGTGAGGTATTTTTGGCTTTCATTTGATTTTTACATATTTAATATTCTCTAGTAACCACGTCTGACACAACCCGATTTTATTTTTGCATTCATGTGAACTTTTAATACTCTCGCAGGCTTTTCCGTAACGGAACTTGCTGATCAATGTTGCTATGATCGTCGTTTTCATTGCCCCGTTAATCTAAAGTTCACGTGGACGGAAGGTAGTGTATTTAACACATGGACTCCAAATTCGCTATAAACTTAGGGGCCGACCATTTAACTTGAAGGGGGGGGGGGGGGGGGGGGTTATGGTTTTTTGTTTCGTTCAGAATTTTTTTTCCGGACAACACAAGAGTTAGAATATCTATTTTGTTTGTCGCGCAAAGCGCGAAATTTTGTTCCAGAATTTAACATTAGGTTATATAACAAAAACTCTGAATCAGATTTTTTTTTTTTTTCCTCCACCAAAATCAGAATATTTTGTTCAGCAACATTGGGAATCAGAATATTTTTTAAGAAAAAAAACATAAACCCCCCCCCCCCCCTTTCAAGTTAAATGGTTGTTCCCTTAAAAAGTCATGCGTAATGATGGTTACATGAAAAATCATATTTATTCTTTACATGTGTCATAAATAATATAAAAAAAATACTTACAATTTTACAGATCATTCCAAGCTGGTTGGTGAGCCTATTGGATGTTTCCAATCAGATATTAAATTGTCAGATCAATTTGATGAGAATCAGCCGACCCTCTGTAGGAGCTATTGTCAGCATCGTCTTCGTATGCCATTTGCTGGGATGTCTGTGAGTAATTCTGTCATTGTGTAATTCACGTTCTGTAAGAGTTATCTCCCCCTTTTCGTTGTTATTTATTTATAGTTTGTACAAAGTGTCTGGAATTTTAATGCTTTCAACCTTATTTCTACCCTAAATTGTCAATGCCATCTTTCGTAATCTGTACGTTTCGAAAGATAAGATGAGACTATTCTTTATTCATTCGTGACTAAATTATAGTTTGGTACTCAGAATATGATCACATTATCAAAAGTATGAATACAAACTGTAAGTTGGAGCGTAATGTATGAGTTGTGAAAAATGCACTCCATACGCGCAAGAGATTGACATAATTATAATAAGCGAGTAATTTGGTCAAACATAACACCGATTGATGTCAATGTCAACGAGGGTCATGAATTGAAGAATTTAAGGAGTTTTAAGTCATGATCATAACCAATTCTAGATAACAATTTAGAGTAATTCCCCTTTGACTGCTAGCTTATCGTTTGAGAGAAAAGAACATACAGAATTCCATGATACGCTATATTTTAAATACCTACCAATATACAGTTCATATTGAAAGCAAACACGTAAATAAGTACGCTATGTGTGGACTTTGCATATGCAACTATTACGGTCATAATTAGGTTCGATAACTCTGTAATGACTTATCGACTGGTACCTATGTCTTCTCCGGAAACAGTAGAATAATAAAGGGAGGTAACAAATTTGACAGGTGGCGCTACGATTTTCTTTTAAATCGGTATTTTTCTTTATTGAAAAGCTAATATATATGAGATAAATTCAAATTTGTTGCATGAATACACTTCAACATAGGAATAAGAAAAATCATGGCCACACTAATTCCATGTGAAAGACATTCGTTGGATCAAACCAAAGACTATTAAAATGACATTTGCTGTTTCTCCACTAAGTATATACCATTATGGAGTAAGAGCTAAACATTTTGGCTCGGGAGTCCAATCTATTAAAATTAGATGTGTGTTGCATCTTTTTACTTTTTCTTTGTTTAACTTAGCGATGAACTAACATCTAACGACAGCATGTGAGGGGTCAAATTAGGAGTCATATTTTCAACTGACCAATTAGTGACGAACCTTCCAAAATCGTGAGTTTTCAAACCAAGTAGATACTGAGATTTTTGTCCGATTTGCCAATATATGTCAATGTCTTTCTTTGATTGGACGATGGGAGTTCAATGAAAGGTTACCCTTCGCGAGCACTGCAGTTCGGTTCGTCTTTACCCCAAGTCGTTTTCAGGAGGGCGCATGTCTTATTTACGTTATTTGTGTTTGTTTGCGTATTGTGGTGTCCAACTCATGTTGTGTTATGTTTTTGTTTTGCTTTTCTTTGTCTTGTGTGACGGACGATGGGAGACCAATGAAAGGTTACCCTTCGCGAGCACTGCAGTTCGGTTCGTCTTTACCCCAAGTTGTTTTCAGGAGGGCGCATGTCTTATTTACGTTATTTGTGTTTGTTTGCGTATTGTGGTGTCCAACTCATGTTGTGTTATGTTTTTGTTTTGCTTTTCTTTGTCTTGTGTGACGGACGATGGGAGATCAATGAAAGGTTACCCTTCGCGAGCACTGCAGTTCGGTTCGTCTTTACCCCAAGTTGTTTTCAGGAGGGCGCATGTCTTATTTACATTATTTGTGTTTGTTTGCGTATTGTGGTGTCCAACACATGTTGTGTTATGTTTTTGTTTTGCTTTTCTTTGTCTTGTGTGACATGTGTTACCAGTTTCTATGGATTGTTCATTTTGACTGCCCCTTTGGGCCCACACGGGATGTTGGTGTATCCCTAAATATAAAGATAAAACACAAAACAAAACCCACTTTATTCTAATAAGCATAATAGAACCCTATGATATTCTGAGAAAAACAAATTCCTATTTGAGTGAGTGAGTGAATGAGTGAGTGATTGCTGTTAACGTTAAATGCGCAATTTCCCAGCTATGTCATACTATGGCGAGAACAAGTTACATCGATGGGATGATGATGATGTTCGCTTAATACTAGATCAGCATCCTCATGTGGATCTTTATAGAGTTTGCTCGCTGAACAAACAGTTCGTGGGTAGACATGTCACTCCATTCTGACACCTCATCCGGATTACGAGACAACCAGTCTTTCCTTATTCTCTGTAATATTGTGTGCTTAAGCAACAAATATCAATAGCAGAGTCTAGCTTGATCCGATTGGGGATCGAACCCACAACCTACAGAACTCGAGGCAATCACGCTAACCATGACACCATCGATGCGGTAAGTTCCTTTTTGAAATGCGTGATTCATTTAAGATTTATTTAAGATTTTTTTAAATTATTGGCTTTCAAATTGTTGGCTTAGAGCGTACCTTCTGAAGGGTATTTCAGAAATGCGCCGTGTGCCCTAAATTTGATATTTACGTTTTCATTTCGATATGTTCGGCATGTAAAACTGGTCATGCTATGATTAAGTAGATTGTTCGTAGTCATGATAATGAGTCTAAATGAAGCGACATGTTTATTTGTTGACTGTTGTTTCACTACGCATAAACGAGTGAGTTGATCTAGTGCAAAACAAACATCATCATCATCTCATTAAAAATAATTTGTTTACTAAAATGACCTAGAAATATTTATGAGGCATATTTATGATATTTAAGATAAATAACATAATGACATAAATTAAGTATATGATCTAGTTAATATTGCCCTAATTAACAGAAGATTATTGTTACCTGGTTAACCACCATATATAGTAAATAGTTCATTGATATTATTGTAACGCTATGTTTACATTTTGCATAATATGATGTTGTTGTTATTTGTGTAATATTGTGAAGTATTTTGTTATCTTAACAAGAGTAACACATTTTCTGTGTTTATTTCCAATCTTCACGAATTGTATACATCATTCATGCAATCACAGGAAATCACTTTCGGTTGGGATAGGTAGAAAAGATAAAAGCGTAGTCTATTTCTAAAACCCAAAATTGTGTTGTTTAATATTATGTCTTTGTGTATGTTGTGCTGTATTTTGTGTGATGGTATATTGTCGTGTGTTAAATATATTGTATATCGTATCAAAAGTATTGTATGTCGTGTTAAAGTATTATGAAAGGCAAATATCGTGGAATTTTTGGATTAAATATTTTCACTTATGTCTCTTAATTTTAACTAAAATCAACTGCATAACATTAAAAATCCGCTCAAAAGCAGATTTTAAGAACAAATCGCAAAACATTTGACAGCAGATAATTCTGTTTTGCCGTACAGTAATGCAAATGATATGCGCGTGACCCAAGATTTGAACTCTTACGGGGAGATTATCGCTCATGCGCACTGTTCAGTTGATGAAAAAAATGTCGGATGTAGTAAAAATATATTCCGTATGTACCACATAAGAATAATTGCACCAAGAAAAAAAATGGTTCACGCGACATGAAACAGACAGATTCCTCAATAATCATTGTCAGGAATGTGTGCGTGCTTACCTCAGCATCCATGATTGTTTATCTTTTCACGAGGTCATGATCGGCAATCATCGGAACAAAACAACCGAAAGTTAATGAGTCTCCACAACAATGGCGAGGACGATAAACATGCACACGGATTTGCAGATTTCTAATTGTTGGGAACATATTTTGACTTGAAACATGCATGAATAGCTTAGTAAAGGTACCGCCGTATTCCAAATTGAATTTTCAGGGAAAACATTTCTTCACCCAAAACTGGTGTAATATTACTTTAAATATATTGTATGTCGTATCAAAAGTATTGTATGTCGTGTTAAAACCATTGTATGTCGTGCTAAGGGTATTGTATGCCTTGTTAAAAGTATCGTATGTCGTGTTAAAAGTATTATATGTCGTGTTAAAAGCATTGTATGTCGTGTTAAAAGTATTGGATGTCGTGTTAAAAGTATTGGATGTCGTGTTAAAAGTATTGTATGTCGTGTTAAAAGCATTGTATGTCGTGTTAAAAGTATTGGATGTCGTGTTAAAAGCATTGTATGTCGTGTTAAAAGTATTGGATGCCTTGTTAAAAGTATCGTATGTCGTGTTAAAAGTATTATATGTCGTGTTAAAAGCATTGTATGTCGTGTTAAAAGTATTGGATGTCGTGTTAAAAGCATTGTATGTCGTGTTAAAAGTATTGGATGTCGTGTTAAAAGTATTGTATGTCGTGTTAAAAGTATTGTATGTCGTCTTAAGAGTATTGTATGTCGTGTTAAAAGTATTGTATGTCGTGTTAAAAGCATTGTATGTCGTGTTAAAAGTATTGGATGTCGTGTTAAAAGCATTGTATGTCGTGTTAAAAGTATTGGATGCCTTGTTAAAAGTATCGTATGTCGTGTTAAAAGTATTATATGTCGTGTTAAAAGCATTGTATGTCGTGTTAAAAGTATTGGATGTCGTGTTAAAAGCATTGTATGTCGTGTTAAAAGTATTGGATGTCGTGTTAAAAGTATTGTATGTCGTGTTAAAAGTATTGTATGTCGTCCTAAGAGTATTGTATGTCGTGTTAAAAGTATTGTATGTCGTGTTTGTGGAATCTTATGTTTTCGTAGCATTATGCTGTCTTTTGTGTACGGGTATGTTAGTATATGTGTACTACTTTGTTGTACTTTATGTCCTCCCAGCATTTGTTTCTCATGACATCAATTGTGTGTTCACCTTTCTGTGTCTAGGGTGTTCATATTCTAGCGTCACGAGTAACTCTGTGTTCACATTTGCACATTTTCACTAAGAGAGGAGATTTGGATCAATAAAAGTAGCTTAACCCCACCACTGTTAATCTAAGTGGTTATATCAAGTCAAGAAAGTGAGCGGCCATGATTTGTGTTTTAGGGGTATCGATTTTGCATCTTTTCACGATTTTTCTATTGGATTTGGAACTTTCCCGACTATGTGGTCTTTTTCGTTTTACCCTTAACCTTCAACATCACCTTGACCATCTTGTTTTGTGTACTAATTATATTATTTTTTCCACATTTGATTCTAAGTTGTATCAACGTATATATGATGTATTATATTTCATTTTAGGGAAATCACTGTATATGCTACCATGATTTATATGACGTGGTGCAAATGAAAGATAGGAAATGTTATACACCATGCCCGGGAGACGGAAATTATATATGTGGCGCACCAAATATGACTACAATATACAGAACTAACGGTATAAATCTTTATGCCTTATTTGGCTGATTTTAACTATGTAACAAATATCCTATGTTCTTGCTCTTTATCCAAAGTTTCGAACCGCAACAGTGGTGTAATGGTTAGCGTTCTCGCCTCGAGTGCGGTGGATCGTGGGTTCGAGAAACGATCGTGTCAATCCAAGGACTATGAAATTGGTATATGTTGCTTCTCCGTTAAGCACACAGCAGTAAGGAGAAAGAACAAAAACTGGTTAGCTAGTAAATAAAATAGTTTAGATAGACTGTCGATCGTTCGAATGTCATATTTACGTAACATTTAATAACACTTAAAAAGTAAATGGATTGTAACTTATTTCGACTATATTTTATGTGTAAGAATTTTCTTTTATATTCTTTTTTGTGCTAGTATTTTTGGTAAGAGCTGTTATTGAAGAAATTAGTACTGAAATAGACGCATGTCTTTGCGCTGCATGTAGTTGTACCTATTTCAATGAATTTAACTAAAACAAATGTTTGTTAATAATCTTAGAATAAAATATATCTGTGCTCTAAAACCTTAATATATATATATGAATAAATTTTACGAGTCACGTGTCATTTTATACGTGTTTTGATTGGCTTAAAAAGTTGAGGTTATTTGTATATGTACTAAATCTGAAAATAGACGTCGTTCTCAAGGCGTCGCGTGCCATTGTCATGAGGGCCCGTATGCATAAAGCTACTTAAGTTAAGATTTTCCTTAGAAAACACTTAATTTAAGGTAACTCCGTCCCTTTTACTTAAGTGGTATGCATAATACTGCTTAAACTAAGAATTTCCTTAGCAAAATCTTAGTTTTAAATAGCTCCGCCTCTCCCACTAAAGTGGTATGCATAAAACTCCTTAAAATAAAAATACACTTAAGTTTTCACTTAAATCTAAAGTACCTATTGAGGTATCTTAAATATGTAAAATGCAGCGATTTCGAACCAATTAACAACGAAATATTTTCAATATCGTTGATATTCATATTTAAATGAATATCGGATGGGTATATTGTTCGAAATATTTTTTATGGGCTCTAATTATTAATTAATTCATATCTCAACAGAAAGTATACGTAACATTTCCGGGGCAGTTTACTTGATTTATTGCGTCAAAAATATCAATATTCGTTGTTGGAACCATATATTTATGTCATATGTTCACCCCTTCTTACTACGCATATGTAAAAGGGTGGGGTGGGGGTAATAAAACATACAACTTTTGTTTGGCAACATGTAATGAGGCTTGTTTAGGGCATATGGGGATACTGGCTATTGGCCCTTTTAATTAATGGGATATTGGATATTTGTGTAAAAATCAATCACGGGGATATGGGGTATTTAAATTGAATTTTAGGGATATCTTAAATTATTTTATGCTTTTGATTACAGGGATGTTTGTGTCAAAACTTCAGAGGATACGATATATTTGTACCCCATCTAAATAAGGCTCTGTAATTGCCTCGCATTATCTATCTATTGAAAAATTAAAACGAAATTATCAAGGATGAGTAAATATAATATTAAATGGTAAATGGAGAAGGGTTCCGATAATTTCCACTCAAGGTTTCCTAACTTAAAGTAATATTAAATGCCAAAATCATTATTTTCAGTTTTCTAAAAAATTCTGATATATGTAAAGATTAAATATATAAAGAACGTAAACCATTCACTTTTTGAGAGCTATGATGTATAATTCAGGAGAAAACGTCATTTTATTCTGTCTTAGATAATTCTTGCTACCCGGACAATAATGCAAATCATATGCTATTGACCTCAGATTTGAACTCATTCGGTAGAGATTGTGCGTATGCTCCGTTATAGTCTTGACAGGTAACATCATTTTCGTTTCGATTTACATTCCATTATTTTCCATTCAATCCACGATTAAAAATGATTTTCCCTTAGCGAAACGTTAAGCAAGGATCTCTCTACATGGAAAATAAATATATATCACCATCTATGATCTAAACCGCCTTAAATGTCTTTTAATGGCATTATGTGTATAATTCAGCAAATTTCGCGGGGCCCAGTAAGGGGGCACTGCATACGCAACTTGTAATTATGTTAAAACATTGTTTGTTTTTTTTTAATTAAAAATGAATACTACTCAATTCAGGCCAGATTATTATTTTTATTTTCTATGGAGCAAAGGCCAATTTTTTTTTCCAACTTTGGGTGGCCAGATTATTTATTTCATTTACAAAAACTGCCAGACCCCCCCCCCCCCCCCCCCCCCCCTCCCCCCAAGCGGAATCAAATGGTTGTCCACAAAATAAACCAGGAAATAAACGCACCAAGTTATGAAATGGTTGGTGTCAAAATAACGGTGTCATCTTATGGACAAAACAATCGTATTTTTGGCATTTTTTTCCTTGTTGATTTTTTATTTTCTTCTCTGACAACTCCAAATGTTTTCATCGTAATGGTTTTGAAATGTACATACTAATAATAATTTACACAGTTTGTAGTTCCGACGAGGATTTTAAATTGTGACATTTCTTGGTTCTGTTTCGATCTCTCCAAATGGGGCCTCGTGTCATTCATTACTACCGATTTCAATGTTTTTGTCCAGTTTTTCGAATAAACTGATTAAGTCAGAATGAAATTCATTGCACTTAATAATCTTGAAGGTAAAACATACATGAAAGAATTTCTTTGCAAGGCAAGAAATGCAAGAAATTTAACTTCTTTCAAAACCAGAATGACATGTGCTCACCTGGTGATGAAATTTCATGATCGGCTATCATCGGAACGGTGCATCCGAAAGTTAATTAGCCGCCATTGTCTTGAAAAAACACGTACGAGATGGAATGATTTTCGTCCTCAAACATGCACGAATGGCTTAGTTTTTAGGGAATGTAAACATATCAAGAATATTTTTGAAGATGTTTATTTCATCAAAAACTCGTTTCATATTACTTTAAGTAGTTATGTGCATACTACTTAACATTATCACTTAACTAAGGAATTCCTTAGTGGAATCTTAGTTTAAGAAATACTTAAGTTAAGATGTTTTATGCATACGGTCTCCAGTGATTTCCTTTAAATAAGGCACCTTTGGGGTTATTTAAATTCATTTCCGATTAGATGCCTTATTTAAAAAAAATATATATATTTTGATTCCTGAATGCAGATATTTAAGGATTGATCGAAATTATTTGTTCGGTTTATTCGAAATGACCACAATCAGGTTGTACACACCCTTGCGTAACACGCTACGCGGGTTACACGATGTGTACAACCTGATTGAGGTTATTTCTTCATGAATCGAACAAAAATTGCAATCAATCCTTAAATATCTGCATTCAGGAATAAAAATATATATCATTCTCGACTTAATATCGGGTTTGTAACCCGAAGTTTTTAGTGGGGTTCGTGTTGTCCGAACTTTTGTTTTCTTTGTAATGTTTTGTAGACCATTGTTTGTCCATTTGTCCGTTCATTTTTACATTGTCTGTCTTTTTCAATTTACAGCTTCTGATTACCCTTTTCGTATTTTCAATTTTTTTCTAGCAAAATATATCTGTACACCTGTAACAAAATATGGCTGTTCTAAGACAACAAACTTAAAGATATCTGTTTTAAGATAAGATAATATAGCTGTACCTAGTTAATTGTTTGGTTGATTCATTTTTAGTGTTTAACGTCACTATCAGCAATATTTCAGCTATATCATGTCGACCACTGCTAGTTGTGGAAGAAGTCGGAGTATCCGGAGAGAACCACCTACCATGGGCAAGCAACTGGTAAACTTTATGACTTGCGGCTGCGAGTCGAGTGCACCCTTTTTCTAATTTACAAAGCCGGGCGCTAACCCACGCCGTATTAGTGATAGGCTTGTATGAGTTGTTAGGTAATCCAATTACCTAACTCCTTGCGCCACCCTTGTGTACCTAGTTAACCATATATATATATATATGTACCTAGGTTGAAAAATATGGCTGTATTCAAGTTGCAGATTATATCTGTATTTAGCTATATTTTGTAACCTGGGGTTGTTATTTTGTTACCTGAATATATTTTGATTCCTAATTAAACATATATGTCAGGGGCGGATCCAGGGGAGGGTGCGCACCCGGTGCGCTACCCCTCCCCCCCTAAAATTGGAAAAATATGATTTTTTTGGCGTAAAGTCGTGATTTTTCACACGAAATACCCCAACAATTTTCGCGCCTCCCTCTGCATTTGGAAAAAATATGATTTTTTGGCGTAAAATTGTGATTTTTCGCACGAAATACCCCAACATTTTTCGCGCCTCCCTCCGCTCGGCGCAATCCTGGATCCGCCCCTGTATGTTATTATCTAATTAGTAATGTGCAAAAGCTATATTTGTATTCTTTTTATTATAATGCAGATAGCATTAAATGGAATATGTATGAACCAGGTAATGCACGTAAGAGAGAAGACTGTGTATTAGTTACAGAGGACACAGAACAACAGCCTGTATGGTATCCTGATAAATGTAGTCATCAGCATCAGTATATATGTAAAATATGTAAGTTATTTGTAATTTAAATTCTTGAATTCGCCTGGAGCAACATTGGTTATTCTTGATAACCTGGGTTGGTATTGTGATGTCGCCAACATTTTCATACGCCAACGACAAATTCAAATAGTTCCATGAACTAATCGTAATTAAAACCAAGGAATCATTAAATTTTGGTGCAATTTTCTATACTTGTACAACCTGGTTTGGAACAGTTTATGCTTTTAATAAACAGCTTCAGGTATCCTGCCCCAAACCAGGTTATATTGTATAACCTGTTAAAATATTGAACATTCAAGGAATATTTGAAATTTTTGAACAGATTATACGATATAACCTGGTTTGGGGCAGTTTACGCTTAATAAACCGCGAAGGGGTTTATGAAAAGAGTAAATTGTTTCAAAATTGTTCAAAAATTTCAAATATTCCTTATAATTAAATTTTTTAAAGAAATTTTAATGATTCCTTGATCTTAATTATGATTACTTCATATGACTATTTGAATTTGTCGTTGGCGAATGAATACGTTGGTGACGTCACAATATCAACCCAGGTTATGAAGTATAACCAAAATTTTCTTCAGGCGGATCAGCCAATCAGATTGCGATATTCAAATCAAATTATATTATATTCCTTTATTCCAATATGACATTCTATAATTGCTTATGGGAATATAAATAAACATTAGAGAAAACCGATGGGGCAATATTAATCCAGAATGGACAAACCAGAGACACACGCAAAAAGATATACAAACAACGAACAAACACACAACACCGAAAAGTAAAAAAAAAAAAAGAAGAGCAACAACGACCCACATGCTTCATATGAAGATAAAATAATATATTCAAGGATGGCATAGTTTGTTGGAGATGTACATATGGGTAACATTAGTTTCGTAAAATAAATTATCCGGAGCGATAGCCAGCCTCCATCATTTACTTCGATTCAACATTTTTATTAACATCATTCTAACATACTTTGGGTTAGGGTTAGTGTTAGAGTTATGATGTTTAACGCCACTTTTAACAACATTTTAGTTATATTGTGGCGGTCAGTTTTATATGTGGAGGAACAGGAGTACCCGGAGAAACCACCGACCTGCGTAAGTCACTGACCAACTTTATCATATAATGTTGTGTCGAGTACACCCGCCATGATCGGGATTCGAACGCACAACTTTAGCGGTTACAGGCACTGATTGCATACATAGTTGTAAATCCAACCACCATGCGATCACGATCACGACCATGATGACCCCAACACATATTTTTTGAAGCGGGAAGCAGTATGGGAAATGCATCTAAAAAATGATTCAACCTTCATCTTTAGAGTCGTTGTTTTTCCTATTTAACTCATTATCGCTCGGGATAGCAACTTTCCAGTTCCTCTTATTTGCAGCGGACAAATGTACTAGAAATAGTACAAATATCTAGTCCATCTAATGTATTGTTTATGACACCTGTCAAACAGGCCTGCATTGCTAATTATATTGATAATATGCAATTATCGGTATTATTTGATGTACATTAAGACTATTATGAAAGGTATGTTAATAAAACGCAGGTTTTCAGTAACGTCCACAACAATTTTACCGCATCGGTGGTGTAATGGTTAGCATGTTCGACTCGAGTGCGGTAGATCGTGGATTCGTGTCCCGATCGGGTAAAACCAAAGACTATGAAATTGGTATTTGTTGCTTCTCCGTTAAGAACGCAGCATTAAGGAGAAAGAGCAAAGACTGGTTTGCTCGGAATCAGGATAATGTGTCCGAGTGGGGGGACATGTCTATCCGCGGACTATTGTTTCCGTGATCTAGCACTTTTAAAAAATCCAACTAAGCGCGTTGGTTTAGTATAGAGCGGACCTCATCATCATCTCATTGAAAATTAGCTTGTTCTCGCCATGATACTGCTGACAAATTGCTGAGTAGGCCTTAAACTACAACCACTCACTCACTCACTCCACAAGAATTTACACCTTTATAAAAAATCAAAATCTAATTTCGCGTGGTTATATGATAATGATATTAATACAAGAAAAAAAAGCAAAACAAAACCGAAAACAAACCAATAAACCACAAGAATAAAAAATAATTCAGATGCAAAAATTCAATACTCATTACACGAATACAACTCTCATTCGTTCATACGTGGATGCCGTACAGATCAAATGTAAAGACGTATTTTATGTTGTTCATTTGTTTTTATTGGTCAGAAATGTCAATAATCTGTGAATATTAGTTGTTCCTGATTATTGCTATATTGTTTTCACCAGCTGTTGTTCACAGTAAGCGTCAGATATACCTTTTTAGGCGAGGTTTCTGGCTAGGTGTACTCGATACAACATTATGTGATAAAGTTTGTCAGTGAATTACGGCAGGTCGGTGGTAATCTCAGGGTACGCCGGTTTCCTCCACCAATAAAAATGACCGCCACGATAAAACTGAAATATTGTTGAAAGAGGCGTTAAACACCATAAGCCTGACCATATACCTGTTTTATCCTGCTATTTTAATAAAAGTTGTCAGATAAGCAAAATCTATATACTGCTATATTTTCTGGTAATATTTTCACATTATGTTACATGTTGAGATTTTGGGGTCATCTTGAACTAGTTGTAAACCAGTTCACGCTATATAAAAGGGAACACACAAGGGATATTTGTTTTATTTTCTAATTTATTGAAAAAAGGGTATATGTCCATTCGGAATAAAATTGTGGAAAGGCTCGGAAATTCTCGTCTTTGTCCCAGTTTCGAAACATCATGTACATAAGCTTTATATTTGAAGTTACTTAACAAATTGTGTTTATTTATTATTCAAACTAGTTCACAAGACGATATGCAAATTTAAAGTAAATTCGGTGTTCATTTATCTCTAAATTCGATTTTTATTTATTTTTTAACTAGTTGACAAGACAATATGCACATTTAAAGTAAATTCGATTTTTATTTATTTTTTAACTAGTTGACAAGACAATATGTAAATTTAAAGTAAATTCGGCACCGCCATGTTACTTTAACTCTGTGGAGAAAACATCATGGTTTGAAGCTGTGAGGAAATGTAGTAGCATGGGTGGATACTTAGCTGGAAAAGACCTTCTACAGCACAGGAAACTGTCATACAATGGAACATCTCTATGGACATCTCTCAACAGGGTACGACAACGGTGGACTGATGGTATGTTTATTGATCGATCGATTGATTGATTGGTTGATTGATTTGTATATTGATTGATTGATTGTTTCTCGACATTCAGCAGAGATCAATATTTCAGCTATATTCAGGGCGAGAACAATTTCTTGATAATATATAAAAACTAAATAGAAATGAGGGAAGGTACAGGTCAACCTGGTTGTCTACCTTTGACTGTTACTGAAACAAAAGAAGGGTTGGGTAGGAACAAACAATAGTCTCTGTGTAGTAGTTACAATGTGCCTAATCGTTTTTGAAATCTAAAAAAGATGTATTTAACGTACCGGAGCATGACACTCTCAAAACACGTTACAGTCGATTGATCACGGTCAGGCTTTCCGTACTATAACTTGACAGCATCCCATCGAGAACGCTCCCCATATGCACCATCCAGGGACGCGCTCAGCAGCTCTTTGGGTTTGAGCGATGGTACTTTAAACCTTAATTAATACCTGTGATTAGATGGAAAATGAACGTTAGAGAAAACCGAAAGGACAAGCAAGAATGGATGGACAATCTACAGACACTGACAATACTGGGCACATAAGACACTTGACAATGACAAACAAATCACAAAAACAACACAACACAGAAAACAAGAAGGATGAGCAACACGAACTACACCAAAAACCACACGAACTACACCAAAAACCACACAAACTACACCAAAAACCACACAAACTACACCAAAAACAACACGAACCACACCACAAACCGGGTATGAACCCAGAGGCACATATTGTCAAATGCATATCTTATCATCTGTGAGGGTGGGAATGAGGGGGAGGGATCGCGTTATATGATATTATATTTGATCATTTCTCTTCAACTGTACGATTCACTTATGCTGTTTTTTATAACTGGATGATTTATCAGAAACACAAGACCCCGATCATATTTATTATATCCCCTATGGCATGTAGTAATCATTCGTTCAACCAATAGTTTCATCCATGTGGCACAGCTTTACTTGATTCTGAAGTTTAGTAACGAAACAATCAGTAACTACATATAGTACGAAGCTGGTATGAACGTTACTATGTAAATCTATCCTATCGGGAGTAAATTGGAAAACAAAAAACTCTGTCGGAAAGAAAAGAAAGAAAAAACTTATAGAAAAAATCGTAGTAGGAGGAAAAACGCGATACCCCTAACAGACATATGCATGATCATTTGGTACTGGCACTTCAATAAAATGTGGAAGAGTTTTTAAGGGGTAACCATACACTACAGGGAGATAACTCTTTAAAATCAGTTGAACGTTTTGATCATATGATGTTTGTATGCAGATTTCAAGCATCTCGGTGATCAAAACCACAGAGAGAAAAGCTGTTATGTGGCTAGTGGATTTATAGCTCTGAGTCTGTTGGTTGGAATTTGTTAAAATTTTGATATTTATTACAGTGGATATATTCAAACACACTGCCAAAAAAAATAAGAAAATTAAACGAGCAGATTAGATTTTACCTGAAGTGTATGGTACCACCTTAAGTTAGCTTCATGGGCCATAACCTCCCCGCTAAATGTTAATACTCCATATTGCACAAACGAACCATCACCAATATAAAAAATACTATTAAATATTAATCTAGGTACAACCATACCTGACCTGTTGCCTAGATCTGAAAGTTCTGATCCAAGACGGACAGGATGTTTATCTTTACGAAAGGAAGACGATAAATGGACAATACAACCTAGACCATGTAAGGAGCGCCATGGTTACATTTGTAGTTCAGGTATATATATGTTTATATTTAACATGTTAAATGTAAAATTATGCTTGTCAACAGCTATTTTATCCAAGCTAAAGTATACTTCATCGAACATGCCCTTTTATCTTGATGAAACGAGCACGCCGAACATTCAATTTGGATTGAACTTTCTAATGGATTTATCTTTAAAGTGGGTACTTAATATGATAAACTCTACTGTGAATTCGGAACATGACAAACCAAACGTCGTTTGTACAGAGTTATTATATTCTACAATTAGTTACGAACATGAGACATGTTGTTGGTAAAGAGTTATTCTACTCTATATTGGATATACACATGATGCTAGTAAACGCCGGTGAACATTAGCGACACGAAGCATTTTGTTCTACGTAGGATTATAAACGTGATACATTTGAGAGATACGGAGGAATTCTAGTTTGCATTGGGCTATAAACATGATACACGTCGACGGTACGGAGGTATACTACTCTCCTTATGAGTCACATACATCATAAGCATCGTTGGTGAGGAGGCATACCACTCTACCTTGGGCTATAAGGACGATAATATACCGCGGTGCTATGGTATTATATTCAAACGTGGGTTATGAACCTGAATAGTGTCGGCAGTGCGGAGATATGATTATAAAATTTTGAGCGATCATGCATATCTATAATCTGTGTTAAGGGTATGGGCTTTGCCCGTTTCTGTGATTTTCAGATTGAAGTCTATAAGTCATCTTTCTGAGATGCATTAAAAAAATAATACTATTACTCATTAAGACCGTCTTCAATATTTCTATATTTGCTTATATTATAGCCATTAATTTGTATAATATGTGTAAATGGTCTAAATTGCACACTGATATGGCGCTTATAAGACCTTATGAGCAGCATATCACAAATTAAAAAAAAAATTAAAGAATTAAAGATTTAGTTTTAATAAGATTAAGTAATATATTCATTAATTCCATCCATTTAATCTTTAATTTCTCTTTAAGGAGAAAGGCATAATTATATTATATTGTTACATTATTTACATTAAAAAACAAAATGTAATTTCAATTTTGTATTAAGGGGATGTCGTCGTCGTGCTCATATGGTAGTTGGGTTTACAACTATGGTAGTTGGGTTTACAACTACATGTACAATCAGTGCCTATCACAACTAAAGTTGTGAGTTCGAATCCCGCTCATGGCGAGCTGTACTCGATATAACATAATGTGATAAAGTTTGTCTGTGAGTTGCGACAGTTCGGTGGTTTTCTTCAGATACTCCGGTTTCCTCCATCAATAAAACTGACCGCCACGATAAAACTGTAATATTGTTGAAAGTGGCACGAAATACCATAATCCTGACGTTAATATATATGTTAGTCGTTCTTTCATTATGTATTTGTTTGTAGAAGTTGAAAAAGACAGTATTTTGAATTTTCAAACGTATACGAATGTTACAACGCATACGAATGCTACAACGCAGGAACACATGTCATTCTACGGTAAGACTTTCAACCCTAAATAAAAATGCTATCTAAATATCTGTTTTAGAGCATACGTGTGTGTACTTGTCATACGAATATAGCATGCACGAAAGATTTGAAGGTACCAAAGGGGTAATCAGAAGCCGTAAATCGAAGGACAGAAAATACAATGGCCAAAACCACAAACAATGATGTACAAAACACCACACAGAAAACTAAAGATAGAGCAACACAAACACCATTAAAAAACCTGGGGTGACATCAGATGCTCTGGAAGTATTGAGAATATGTACGAAGCTGCTTTCATGAAGAAACATTAATGTGTCCTTCACGAGCTCATCACTTATTGTTCTACCATTGTATTCTTAACGTTCAAATAGTGCACTGTAAAAGTTGTACATGTATGACTCGTGTTGGTTTGTTGTCGTTAATAGGATTGTGGCTCTTGTTAGGGGACTGTGTGTCGATTTTTGAGAATTTGTCGGTATATGGACAATTGGTATTAGGTCGATATTAGCGTCGATATTTTGACTTTTGATTTTGGGCTTATCGAAACTAGCATGTTTTCTATTGGATGAATATTAGCGATTTTGATATTTTATCGATATTTTGACTTTTGATATTGGGCTTATTGTGTCGATACTAACACTTGTACTATTTGGTCGAAATTAGCATGTTTTCTATTGGATGAATATTAGCGATTTTGATATTTTATCGATATTTTGACTTTTGATATTGGGCTTATTGTGTCGATACTAACACTTGTACTATTTGGTCGAAACTAGCATGTTTTCTATTGGATGAATATTAGCGATTTTGATATTTTATCGATATTAAAAATAAGATTAAAAACAAAAAATACAATACTTTCGGAGCAGTTCGGAAATCCAATAGAGAATCATAGAAAGAGGCAAAATCGATACCAAAAGCACGCAATAGAAAGAGACAAAATCGATACCAAAAGCACGCAATAGAAAGAGGCAAAATCGATACCAAAAGCACGCAATAGAAAGAGGCAAAATCGATACCAAAAGCACGCAATAGAAAGAGACAAAATCGATACCAAAAGCACGCAATAGAAAGAGGCAAAATCGATACCAAAAGCACGCAATAGAAAGAGGCAAAATCGATACCAAAAGCACGCAATAGAAAGAGACAAAATCGATACCAAAAGCACGCAATAGAAAGAGGCAAAATCGATACCAAAAGCACGCAATAGAAAGAGGCAAAATCGATACCAAAAGCACGCAATAGAAAGAGACAAAATCGATACCAAAAGCACGCAAATACATGATGATCTCTTATTTTACCGTCTTGGTACATGCACACAATTAAAAATGGAAGGTGTAAACTAGTTATTTGAGCCCAAACCTTGATGAAATGATGAATGATTAATATTTTTATTCCATAAATTGCAATGAATTGACAATTTTAGCATGATGTACAAAAAAAAAAAACGCACCATAGCACATAAATATCTCAACTATTAAATCAGAATAAATAATGCAAATTGCGTATGGAGACCTGACTAGATAGGAACATGGTGGTGAATAATAAGAAGCAGGAACTGCTTACCCTTCGCGATTACATGGGTTCACGCCGGTTTCTGCCGATATACGTGTTGCTCATCTTTTTAGATTTCTGTGATGCATTTTTTTTTGCTTTGTCTGTCTTCATGTCTTCATCCTGTGGCTTGCGTGTTAAATATTGCCAGTGTCTTTGGATTGTCCTTTGGTCTTCTCTAATGTTCACTTGATAGTATATCTCATTTCCAACCCATACAGTAATGCAGAACAAGATATAATACGTCAAATAAATCATCAAGTAGTTTAATAAGTAACTAGCAATAGATATATACCAATTTAATTATCTCGTATAAGAAGCGTAATTTCTAATACAAGTGTTGGTGACAGTTTAAACGGTCAAGTATATGTAAAGGGATAAATCAATAACGTGCTATTAGTAGTATAACACCATAGCTTATCAAGGTCTACAGATATCGATCATGTGCTTACATTCTATACAGGAAGGGATTTGAATATAAAATAACACACAAAAAACGCTGATTAATACATTTTTTAAGTTCAAGTACAGGAAAATTGATTTTATTATTGTTCCAAAGTATTGCATTTAAAATCGCCAAGTGTGATTATATTGAAAATAAAGCAAACTAAACGTATCCCTGGAACGGTTTCCGGTCTGTTGCATGAAGGTGATCTTTACTAACGATAAATGTCACTATATCAAGGCATCTTTCTGCTTCTTGTTGGTGAAAAAGGTCGTCATGATCGTTATCGTGTGGTAGTTGGATTTACAACTACTTGTGCAATCAGTACCTATCACCACTAAAGTTGTGAGTTCGAATCCCATTCATGGCGAGGGGTACTACTAGATATAACATTATGTGATAAAGTTTGTCAGTGACTTGAGACAGATCGGTGGGTTTTTTTCCGGTTTCCCCCACAAATAAAACTGACTGCTACGATAATTGAAATATTGTTTAAATTTGCGCTAAGCACCATCTACAAAACCAAAACCGTTTTGGTGTATATTCGGCCAGTATGGAAAATACTTGTAGTAATAGCTATCTGAATAATTTTTATAATACCGTAATCATCATTTATTTGCAATGCTAAAAATATCATACGGAAGCAAAGTGGATGTGGTCGAAAGTACAACACACTACCCAAGTTCAAAGGAAAGAACACAAAGTATTCAAAGGACGAAAGGACGAACAGAAAGTACATAAGATATACGAGAAGAACACACAATACACAAAGGTAGAAAGGACGAACAGAAAGTACATAAGATATACGAGAAGAACACAAAATACACAAAGGTCGAAAGGACGAACAGAAAGTACATAAGATATACGAGAAGAACACGAAATACACAAAGGTCGAAAGGACGAACAGAAATTACACACGATATAGGAGACGAACACAAGCTAGTCGAAGGTCTAATGGACGAACACAAACTAGTCGAAGGTCTAATAGATGAATAAATAATACTCGAAGAGACGATGCTATGCTCGGAAACAATAGAATAGCATTCTCGCAAAATAGAATAAGCAGATCTTGATTTCTTAATAAGTTTACCACGGTAGCAATATAGACTATTAACCTCTATAATTAGAGAGAAAAAAACATAATCCGTGTCGACGCCCACACCACATGTAGACGTCTGTAAGACATTCACATCCTAACACAAGTCCAATAATCAGCCGAGTATTCAAAGTAATACAAAGATATTTTTCGCTATTAGTCGTTGACCTTTCAAGTTATTTGGCATTGTATGCAATACTATATTTTTAGCTTCGCTCCATGGTTGATTATAAACCTACTACTTTCTGTCATATTTATGAAAAGAACGTTTATCCAGTGATGGTCATCAATTCCACCAATATTAAACCGAACGAACAATCACCTCTCATCTTAACTGAACTCATTGAACGCAAAAAAAGAAAACGACATATGACGTTGGAAATCCATTTCCTGGCTTTGGGACGTGCACACAAATGTGGCGGTGTCAAATCGGTTAATTGGATCCCAAACACTCACCTCTTGATAACTTGATCTCAAACTGCAATACGAATATAAACAAACGATATAAAACCTGCACAGATTCACTTCTACTCAAAAATACCACATACTATCCCAAAAATGAATTACAAAAAAACATAGACAGAACAATAACCTGGTATACGAATGCTCGTTAACTGACCACTAGTTATTACGGTAGAATCTGCTGGTTAAAGACATTACTCTTTATAGGAAAAAATGATAATTGATGCTTCTAGCAGATTTAATATCAATTAGTCATGGACATCCAAAGAAATTAATAGTCTGCGTGCGAGACCAGAATAGATAGGTAATCAAATTGCAGGAACCAAAAAACTGAACAAGCAATAGTAATATGATACTGAATGAAATATAAAGGTATTAATTTAATTGATTGTTGGATCTACTAGTTGTACTAGCGGATTGTCTATATTTTAGCAAAGTAAACATGCCTCAAATAGTGACATATAAGTACTAAGTCAAAGCCTTTAGATGTTTCAGACTTAACTTTTTAGCTTTGTTTATTATATCGCCATAAAACATGGATTGGAAATACCCTTTTTGATCAGATCTCTGCATTCACAATTGTATTTATATAGATCTGTATAGCCTTAATACAATTTTGAGAAAGTTTCCAATAATTAATGAAAACTGCATCCTTGGTGTAATTTGTTTCTGTTATGACGAGATTACGATCATTGAAGTCAGACACATTATTACAAATAAATGTAAAAAACTAATTGAGAAACGTAAACGCCATATGATGGGACCAAAGAAACATTCCAAAAAGGAAAATTGACAAAAAGGAAAGAAAATTCGTCTCTTTTGTCGTAAACGCGTGGATTAAAGTTACCTTGAAAAGGGATATGTCTAAATTTAAAATTGACATTAGTCGCTTGTATTGTTTGAAAAAGGGATATGTTTAAGTCCAAAAATGACATGAGTCGCCTGTTAGCCTTATTAAACATATATTACTTGTAATCAATATCACCGCGTCCAACGGAGCATTCGGAGTGATTTCTATGTGAAGCGTTGGGTGTCCGTTTCGAAGCGGTTGATTTGCGAACATGGTAATTTCATTTGCATTTGTAGTAATAAAGGGACCGAGTCTGATTATAATTATTAGTGCACGGAATCAAGACATTATCATGGTTTATGAAGCTTTGATTAAAGTAGATATATACGGTGTAGGTTTAGCAAACACTCGCGCCCAACTCTAATATCGGGTGCAAAATTAACAACATCACTTCTTTTAGGCCGATAACTTGCAACCAAACGCTTATGTGCAGAAAATTACTGATCCTAAACTTTCAAAATTATAAGACAACCAAACTCTACAGGTTTTGCCACCAAAGACACCATAAACAAAGCGTCAGTCTCGAAAATGAGATGTAGAGTATGGGGTGTTAACTTCGTGTTCCTTATAGGGTGTAGGCTCTCGTTTTATGAACATATTTATAATCACCTCAACTTAGAAATTTAATAAGAACATAAGAGTTATGTTGTCTAGAAAAAGGCGGACACTCCACTTAACAGGTTTTGCATATATATGTTGTTTTATTGTAGACAAAACAAGATCACACAACACCAAAAACGTGTCACAATTTTTGCTTTGTTTTCGTTTTCTTTTGTTTGCTTGTTTTGTTTTTCATCTGTAAATATTTTTAAGGTAAAACTTGTAGTTAGCTTTCGTTACTTTCTGTGATTTCGGATATTTGTGAGTCTTGCTTAGGGGGGGGGGGGTATCAATATCCCGTATCCCTAAAACAAAATAGACAAGTATCCCATATCCCTAAAATTGATTTTCGGTCAAAAGCCAAAAATATCCCTAAAAATACACAAAATGACAATGCAATATCCCATTTCCCAGTAATTCAGAGGACACATATCCCATATCCCTAAAAAATAAAATGGCAAATATCCCGTATCCCAATATACCCTATCCAAGGCTCAGTTGTTGGTGGGTACTCACCTTATTTTGTGACAAAAGATACCAAATCACTTTCAAAATACAAGACGAGGATATTTACAAGATGCTTAATTTTCTAATCGACAGCATATTTGTCCAATGTAGTGGGCATGTGCTTCAACACTTGATCTGCATTAAAATAGGAATTGTGCGTCCTACTCACCGACTTGTTTCCTCACTTTTACAAGGTCGACTTAATAGATCTTGTCAAGATGAAAGAACGGCATCTGGCCAGGTCGTTTAATCTCACTTTCCGCTATATAGATGTTGTATTGTCACTGAACAATCCTCGATTCGGTGACTATCTCCGTCGCATCTATCCCAAAAGAACTTGAATTAAAGGACACCACATACCCTGTTAGGTCTACCTCGTATCTTGACCTACTATTCGAAATGACTTATTACTAAGCTCTATGACAAACATGATGACGCTTTACGTATTATCAATTTCCCGTTGGTCTGTGGTAACTCTCCATCCGCCCCTGAAGGCATCACCTCAAAAGTTCTACGGTCGTCATACTGAATCTGTTGACAAATATGGTGTGTCCATCTCTACCGGTGCACATGGTCCTTGCTCCCGTTTTTGGAGGAGTCCGAGTTGCTCATTTACTTTTAGTTTTATGTGTATTTTCTTTTATTTCATATGTGTTTCTCGTTGTATTTGTCTCCGTTTTCATTGCTTCGTCTTTGTCCCTTGACTCATGAGTTTTGGATTTCGCTTTAACCGTGGTTACCATTGATTTTACTCTCACTTAGTAACTACGTAAGCGCCTACTGTAGATTTGGAATTCATTTTTCACTTTGATGGTTCATTATATAGCATTGATATTTGTGTAAACATTTGACATGTTTCGTGCCGCTGATTCATTGAATATGATTTCCTCTATTTTTGTTTATATATGTGAAATTAAAGTGGTGTTCTTTGCAATGACCAATAACAGTTCAGTTTTGCTTTATTTATTTCGAGCACACATTTCTAGTAATTTATTGGGCAAAATCTATGGAAAAAAACAAGAACCTACAACCCGTAAGGAACACAAAGTTAACACCCCCATACTCCACATCTCATTTTCGAGACTGACGCTTTGTTCATGGTATCTTCTCTGGCGGAACTTGTAGAATTTGGTTTGTCTTATAGTTTTTAAGTTTAGGATCAGTAATTTTCTGAAGATAAACTTTTGTTGCAAGTAATCGGCCCAAACAGAGTGATGTTAATTTTTGCACCCGATATTAGAGTTGGGCGCGATTGTTTGCTAAACCTACACCGTATATATCTACTTTAATCAAAGCTTCATAAACCATGATAATGTCTTGATTCCGTGCACTAATGATTTTGATCAGACTCGGTTCCTTTATTACTACAAATGCAAATGAACTTACCATGTTCGCAAATCAACGCTTCGAAGCGGACACCCCACGCTTCAAATAGGAATCACCCCGAATGCTCCGTTGGACGCTGTGAATATGTTTAAACAAACGTAAGAAAATTAGTAGTTTATTGTGTTGATGAGTCTATATTTTGTGATTAAGTCATAAATTATTGTCAACAATATGGTTCGAAACCATTGAAAAGATATAGAACCCTTCGCCCTGTAGTCTCGATGTTTTAAGTCCTACCCACTGTTTTCCTCACAGTTCAATGCTGATATATGCATTGTAAGTGATGTCATATTTTGTTAATATTACAGCGTGTTTGCTTCGAATGCGGTAGGAAGTGAGTTCAAACCTCGGTCAGATTAAAACAAAGACTAAATCATTGGTATCTGCTGCTTCTTCGCTTAGCACGCAATAGCAAAAAGCAAGAGCAAATACGGTTTTACTTGGATTCAGGATAATGTGTCTGAGTGGAGCGACATGTCTACCAGCGGACTATTGTTTCAATTGGATAACAATATAAAATGTGTGTTGGCCTGATACAATTCAAGAGAACATAATCATCTCATCAAAATGTAACCATTTCTCACCATGATATACTAGTAGCTAAAATAAATTTCCCCAACTAACTCACTCACTTACCCACTCACTCACTAACTTCCACATTTCTGGAATAACCCTCATTAGTAGCCTCATAGCCAAAAGGATGGAAAGTCATATAATTTAAAGATCTTTGGTAGTAAATAAACCAAAGAGCCTAAGCAGTATTTTGTCTTCCATTATTGCATATTAAGTTCACTATAGTTTATAACGTCCTAACATTTTTTCAGAGATAATGATAGCAATAACAGTCTCTGGAGTTGGTAGTTTTCTCTTTATATTTGCTCTATGTTACTGTAGATGTAGAAGGTAAGTCAACATAATAAACTGCTTCCCTTCCGGAGCACCTGGGTTCAATCACTTTTTTTTCGTGGGATACGTGTTGCTTTATCCTTAGTTTTCTGTGTAGTGTTTTGTAGATCGTTGTTTATCATTTCATCATTTTGTCTTTTGGTCATTGTGTGGTCTGTCCTTCGATTTTTGAATTCTGATTACCCCTTTGATATCTTCAAACTCTTCTAATACCACATTGTCATCTTGTCATTGTCTTGATCACTACTGATATAACTCGTCGTGATTACGTTAGGAGCAGGAAAACCGTTTTAATTTATAGGTATTATGTTACATCAAACAGTATAACTTCTATATTTCCATTTCCTTTCCTCAACTATTGGACGCCTGGGCGTTGTAATATGACATAGTTCCTACGTATACCCTGCAGGATACAACTCACCAAACTGGATGGGCGTTAGTTGTGTTCGACGAATATGCAACTCGCCATAAGGATGGGAAGTAGTTTTAAATATCATAATACAGAAAAGAATGAAGATACCAAAGGGGAAATTAGAACTCGTAAATCGAAGATGGACAGACAACAAGATGGCCAAAGAAAAAGAACAAAAGGACAATAGATCGAGTAACATGAACCTCACTAAAACAGAGGGTGAACTCAGGTGCTCCGGAAGGGAAAACAGTTCCTGATCAACTAGTGACTCCCTAGTGATTCCAAACACGTAGATATGTAGCCTTGGTTTTTTAAATCGATTTCCCAATTTTATGGACTGTCGTGGCATCTATTGTATAGTAGTTGGAAATTAATAAACCAATGAAATCAGTTACTACTACCCCTAAACTTGAGAGTTCGATTACCTCCCGTGGCAAGGTATACACCATACAACTTTATGTGATACAGTTCACCAGTGACTTACTGTTGTTTTCTACGATTTCGTTAAAAATAATACTGCCCATCACGAACGGTATAAGTGAAATACATTTGTATTGCTGAATGTGACGTTTAATACCAAAAATCCCTACAGCCATAATATGATGGTATTTATCTTATGGCAATCTATTATGCATATATGCAATGGACAACATTCTTTGTCATTTATATGTTTAAGATCATTTAAAAATAAAAACGTAAACATAAAATTTAATGTACACGGCGTCTTTCTGGAATAACCTTGCTCATGTACGGTCAAAGTTGAAAGATTGGGGAGCCATATAATTTAAAAATGTTTGGGAGCAATACAACCAAAAAGCCTTTTGCAAGATATTTATTGTTAGCAGAGGGAGATACAAGATAGCACCATCACCACAAAAACATTTAAAGATTACACAAGTTAAATATTATCAAAATATTTTCGTTTTTTAGAAAAAGAAGAAACAGGACAGCACCGTCGCCACCAGACAATTTTTATTTTATATTAGAAAAAGAAGACTTATACAATACAATCAGTGTAAATTCACACGGACACGTGTCTACCGTTGTGAATACGTCAACAGAGACATATGACGTTCTGGCTTTCGATGGAACCGTACAATATTCGGAACGACAGAAATCCATCTCCGGAAGTAGGGATGTGGATTGTTTTTTCTATAACAGGACCAGTGACATAAACAATGAATATGACATGTTGCATTTTAATAATCATGCGCAGAACACATGTGTTACAACTGATGATTACTTCAGGCTATCGATGGTAAACAAACGGAATAAATGCGATATTGAAAATAATAATTGTGGATTACAGACGGGTACTAGTGTGTGATAATGATAATAGTGGATTACAAACAGAGGTGAATGTGTAATAGAGACAATGATTATTGTGGATTACAAACAGGAGTATATGTGTGATAATGATAATTGTGAATTAGAGACAGATGCTAGTGTGTGATAATTACAATGATTATTGTGGATTACAAACAGGAGTATATGTGTGATAATGATAATTGTGGATTAGAAACAGATACTAGTGTGTAATAATTATAATGATTATTGTGGCTTACAGATAGGAGTGACTCTGTGATAATGACAATGATTTTTGTGGATTAGAGACAGATACTAATGTGTGATAATGACAATAATAATTGCGAATTTCAAAAAGCTTGGAATTTCAATGGGAACAAAATGTGCTCCTCTCATTCTGATTTGTTATACTTAAGGCTGAACTCTCAAAAAGACCATTAGCAGCACTCATTTATTAGTTTATTCAACTATAGCTGTAGATAGTTAGATTATATCTTAACAGTGAACAATCCTGTAAGTTTTTACATTTGCAGAAAAAAATAAATCCGAAGGAACTTACGTTGAATGATAATTTTGTCAATTTTTAGATTTAGACATATTCTTTCCTCGAGGTACATTTAAAACACGCGCTTACGACTAAAGAGGCAATTGTTTTTCCCTATCGTCGACTTTCCTTTCTTGGTTGGTGACTTTCCCTTTGTTCCATCACATGCCGTTTGCATTTCTCAGTTAGATAGTTTTGTAAGTTTTTGAAAAATAATGTTCCTGACTTCAATGACCATAATCTCGTGATAACAGAAAAACGCGTTTACATCAAGGGCACCTGTTTCATAAATTATTGAAAACCTTTTTATTTACTTATTTATGAAAATACAGTGTTACATGCAAAGATCTGATTATTGTGGATTGCAGACAGGTGTGAATGTGAAAATGATTATTGTAGATTAGTCACACATGTTTTGTATTGCTAATTGATATAAATTGTTGTTGTGACAATTTTTCTTTGTATCATCAGTATTCACATGTCGGATTTAAGTCAAGCTCGCCATGATATAGCTGAACAATTGATCATTTGGCGTTAAGCAAAAACAATCTCTTACTCACTCTAAGTCTTATGTGAGCAGCCATTAACAGTTACAGAAAATACACATGTCTAAAGAAAAAAAAACAGGAAAAGAAAATGATGGTCAACAACGCATTACACAGAAAACTAAATATTGAGAATTATGTGTGCCTCTACATACCGAGGGCTACACCAGGTGCTCTTGAAATACAAACATTTCGTGCTCCACTAGCTGTACCCACCATGTTACGCATGCTAAAAGTTCAGTGATACATTTTATAAATCATATTATGTTAAGCATTTGTAAATTATTGTATCGTACCTAAAATTGTTTCTGATCCCTTCGATATTCATAGAACCAATGGGAAACATTTCATATTTTCAGTCGAATATAATACTTTCTATTATGATGATGTTATTGCTAATATTAATGAAAATAGACATTTAACCAGATAACGTCATATATCGTGTTTTTTTGTGTGCTTAGATTAGATGTATGAGAGATGGTTGTTCTTGTTTGTGTTCCATGTGTTTAGATTAGATGTATGAGAGATGGTTGTTCTTGTTTGTGTTCCATGTGTTAGATTAGATGTATGAGAGATGGTTGTTTTTGTTTGTGTTCCATGTGTTTAGATTAGATGTATGAGAGATGGTTGTTCTTGTTTGTGTTCCATGTGTTTAGATTAGATGTATGAGAGATGGTTGTTCTTGTTTGTGTTCCATGTGTTTAGATTAGATGTATGAGAGATGGTTGTTCTTGTTTGTGTTCCATGTGTTTAGATTAGATGTATGAGAGATGGTTGTTTTTTTGTGGTCCATGTGTTTAGATTAGATGTATGAGAGATGGTTGTTCTTGTTTGTGTTCCATGTGTTTAGATTAGATGTATGAGAGATGGTTGTTTTAGTTTGTGTTCCATGTGTTTAGATTAGACGTATGAGAGATGGTTGTTCTTGTTTGTGTTCCATGTGTTTAGATTAGATGTATGGGAGATGGTTGTTCGTTTTGTTGATATTGGTGGAATTGGTGATCATTACTATTTAAACTTTTTTGTGTTCAGTGAATCCAGTTAACATGAGAGGTGATTGTTCGTTTTGTTGATATTGGTGGAATTGGTGACCATTACTGTTTAAACTTTCTTTTCATAACACGTCACGTATAGAAGAACAGTAGCATTAAAAATAATACAATTATAGAAAAGCCCACCTTGGTCACACTAAGATTTATTTACTTTGATCCCCATGACTGGTTCATTGATTATTAGAGATGGAGTTAAGTAAGCCCCTGTTTTCTTCTCAACATTGTGCTATGTGGCCATTCCGCCAACTGAACACTTTTTGGAAATATTAATATCATTGATATGATATTTTTTCAGTTTTTCGTTCTATTCGTTAATCTATATAATCAATTTACTAGGAATGGGAATCTAGGCCCCAAACACTAGAATTAACCTCTCCACTTTTTATTGCAATGATTGTACCAAGCCATGAGAGTTACCAGTCATTCATATGTACTAAGGGTATTGTTTGTGATTCTGCTTCTACGATTTAGTGATATGATTTTGGGACTGCTCTGACTCTCTGGTATTTGTGTGGTGTTTTTCATTTCATTATATATATACGTCTAAAAATTAAACCAAACAGTGTTAAAATTAGATTTTTGAGCTGTCAAATGTTTGTTCTTCCCTCGACGGGATTTGAACTCACACCATTGATATACTGCAGCACCATTCGCTTAGCCTTACGTCCAGCGTCCTAGACCACTCGACCACATCCACTCCCTTATAAAAAGGAGCTTCAATAATCGTAGTGTTACCTTGCCTTGCAAATCTAGAGATAGACATAACACATGTGTATAAGCGTGTGTTGATGGTACATATGTATATATATATATGCAGTGAGTTAGTGAATGTTGCTAAGCGCCAAATGAGCATTATTATTCAGCTATATCATAGCGAGAACAAGTTGCATTCGATGACTAGACAAGCGCGATTAGTTGGAATTGTATAAAACTAGTTCCTCGGGTAGACATGTCAATTCACATGAACATATTATCCCGATTCCGAGCCAACCAGTCTTTCCTCTTAGCGGCGAAGCAACAACTAACAATGTAATAGTCCTTAGCTCGACCCAACCGGGGCTCGAACCCACGATCTACCACACTAGACGCGCTAACCATTACACCACAAATGTAGTTAAAATATATATGCAGTAGATATACATACAAGACAAATGGTGTTATAAAAAGTTTTATTCAACAATGATAATATCTGGACTGTCTAGATTACAATTACCAGCCACCATTAAGACTGGAACCAGCTCCTTGTATCAGTATGGAAAACCATCATCCTCAGATATTTTTCCAAATCCTATTCTAACGATAAAAAATGTCGTAAGTTTATTGTAATAATCAAAATTAGATGTTTATTGTATATTTGGTTTGATTTTTTAAGCAGCACATTAACATCTAACAACATCCCGTTTGGGATCTTGTCGTGTAAGAAGAGCTTGAAGATACCAAAGGGGCAATCAGAATCCGTACATCGAAGAAGAGCAGACAATACAATGGCCAAAAGAAAAAATACAAAAGGACAAATAACGATCAACAAAGCATACATACAAAACTAAAGACCGAGTACCACGAAGCCCACTAAAAACCGGGAGTGAACTCAGGTCCTCCGGAATGGTAAGCAGTTCCTGCTCCACTAGTGACACCCGTCGTGTTAATCTAGTTACAAAACCGATGACAAGTCATGAACGAGGAAAGGACCGGGAAGTGTTTACGACAAGTGCAACAAAACGTAGTCATTTGTGACAAAGATATTCCATAACGGTCAACCAAGTCGTTGGTGGCGACCGTAACACTTTCGAAGTGATGACTTCAACTTAACTAAGAGAAACCCTTGGTAACTTTTCAATCTGCTTAAAATAACACCTCTCACTTGCTTCCCGTACTAATAATTAAACGCTAGAGAAACCCGAAGGAGCAATCAACAATGGACAATCCACAGACGCTGACAACATTGGACACACAAGACAGTGGACGAAGACAAACAAAGCACAAAGGAGGAGCAACGCCGATCCCACCAAAAACCGGGTGTGAACACATGTACTCACAGCATAGTAGATATGAAGAACCACCATTAGGGGTCACGGGAGAGGGACCCAAACATCATTCATTTGAAGCTCAATGCAAATGGTGCTTCCGCGACTATGATTCATAATTTGTTCAATGATTAACTCCTTTGTTTGCTATTGGTAATTCGATTTGATGAAAAAGGTAATAACACGTATATCATATTATTAAATATTCATATTCTTAGCATAGGATCACTCTGATGTGACCCATAATGAGGTTTCTTAATTGGAATTAAATTCATGCTTAATTTAATAATTAGTAAACATAATATTATAGTGTTCTGGATTTTCACCATTCTGATGGAATTGATTTAAATAAAGTATTCTCTTTACGAAACAGTGCTTTGATTGTTGCGCTAGGTCAAAGGGTAATGGTGTGGACAGAATATGTAGTGTGCGCAATGCGATTTAATATATTGCCAATGTATTTATAAGCGCATGAAATCGGAATGACCAGCTCTATCAAAATAAGACACTCAATCAACACAATTTGTCCTGAAATTTCTAGGCCATAAACCATCTTGGTAGCGATTAATTGTTTTCACTTCACTTTGAACGACATTGAACGATCACGTTCCTTTGCCTTGAAATGAGATTTATGTTACTCATTAGAATAAAGAAAGACATTATATTGCTTAGACGACAGTGCTTCAAAGCAAGTTGTTTGTTTTTGACAGATTTGAACGCCAATTTCTGACAGTTACGTGCCTTCGTGAAATAGAAAAAATGTCAAAAACAAACTGATCACGTATACGAAATGTACAAAGATCTTAGTTCATGGTCTGTTTATTCTTTGTTTTTGAATACACTGGTTATCAGTAAGACTTTGCTTGTTATATCAGGTAAATGAATTGTGTATTGAGATGATTTAGAAAATATTGATGTTAATATCATGCTGACAGTGCCGGATTTAGATAATGAGATGCCTTAGACTATAGACTTGTGATGCTCCTTCCAATCCCAACACTCTCACGCCTAGAGGAAGATGAAGTGTTTGTTTCTTCTTAAATTGAGCTTAAAAATTACAGTGTGTTATGACAGCATATGTAAGGAGACCTATGACAGTGTTAACATTTGTATACACCTCAGTCGGATGACCCTTAGATATTGAGGCCCTAAGCTTCAGCCTGTCAGGTAAATCCAGCACTGAATGATGATATAATACAATGAACATCATTATTTAAATTCATGCATACTAATTTTCGTGGGTAAGGAAAAAATGCACTTCCGTGGTTACGTCAATTCGTGTATATGGTGACAAATATTCGTTCAATTCATAAGTTCGTGCTTAGATATTATCCATGGTATCCAAGAAAATTGGTATACCACGAAAAATATAAAATTCACAGTATGTTTTTTGTTCAAACTAAAATAATGAAAGGTAACGCCTTTTCAATTTTCTTGGTAAACAATTACTATTGGAACATTGACGTAATATAACGCATGTTTTCATAAATTACATTGCCAAAACCCGTCCCTTAGTTGCATTGTATTTTCCTATTTCAAACCCATTGCATTTTCTTGCAGACCCTATATCGTGGCGGTCAGTTTTATTGATGGAGGAAACCGGAGTGCACGGAGAAAACCACCGACATGTCGCAAGTCACTAACAAACTTTATCACATAATGTTACATCAGGCATGATGTGAAATAAAACAAAGGTTGAATATGTTAACATATACCAAACAAATATTGTGTGTCGGCCAATAACTTAGCGTCAGCTAAGCACTACAGAGTTTGTACCTATTTCTTCATTACCTTTCGATTTGAGAAATGTCCTAGCGTAGATTTGCTTACTTATAAATAATTATGGAGTACATTTTTTAGCAACAAAAAATATTTTCTGTTCTCAGTTGATGATTTCAAAATATAGTTTCAAACATGTGTAACCCAGAAAGCACACTGTGTCATTTCACCGTTGAAGCAACGTTCAACATAACGTCGAACGTCGCATGAACGTGTCTTAGCGTTATAATGACGTTGTGGGTCAGCTGAGAAAAATGTATGAGTTTGTAAATTTCTACTACGAAATATTAATGTATAAAGTTTAATTTTCCGATGGAGGGACAGCAGGCTGTCGGGATCGTGATCGTATATTAGTTGGATTTACAACTACCTATGCAATCCGTGTCTATCACCACTAACGTTGTGAGTTCAAATACCATGGCAAGGTGTACTCGAAACAGCATTATGTGATAAAGTTGATCAGTGACTTAAGGCAGGTCGGTGGTTTTCTCCGGGTACTTCGGTTTCCTCCACAAATAAAACTGACCCCCATGATATAACTGAAATATTGTTGAAAGTGGAGTTAAATACCATAAACCCAATCCCAACCTATTTTTTGCTAAAAGTTGCTTCAACTGACAATTGACATTTTATGCAAAGATATGCATTTTGCTTTTTTTAAATTATCAAAAAGTTTGCAAAATTATGTTTTCCTTGACGTTGTTGCCAACATCAGACATTATCTTGATATGTACTCTTACCATTGTCAGCAACATCTTGTGAAAAGTAATCTGATTCATAGCCTCGCTTACCAAACCTGGAATAAACAAGTCAAACATAAGAATAAGTTAAATCAATTTCTTATTAGATTGGAAAGTATCTAAGATTGAATTTGAATAAAAACGTAGATATCTAATTTAATGCACATGACGCGCTTTTGGAATAACCTTCATCAGGTATGCTCAAAGTCGAAAGGTTGGAAAACCAAATAATTTTAAAAGTTTTGGGAGCAAGTAAACCAAGTTCATATATACATGCAATATCAGAAAAAAACATAAATTGTTCCACATTTGCATGTATGTGAATCACTTTTTTTTCTCAACAATTTCCATCTGGTGTCAATATATAGAATTCAGTTTCATTAAAATCAATTGACTAAAATGATCCAGTATTTAAAAGACCCTATATAAATAAATACTGACTACAACCTAAGAAAAGTTTGAAGATACCAAAGGGGTAAATAGAAGCCTTAAATCGAAGAAGGAATGATAATACAATGAACAAAAGAAAAAGGGACAAAACCAAACAACGATCTATGATATATTGCAGTGAAAACTACAGATCGAGTAACACGAACCCCACTAAAAACCGGGTGTGAATTCAGGTGGCCCGGAAGGGTAAGCAGTTCCTGCTCCACTATTGGCACCAGTCCAATTACTCTTGTGACAAACTAGGGAAAAGTCAAGATTTTAAGCATTCATAGCTCGGGTAAACAACGTAACAATTTAAGTACACATGTGTTAATTGGACCGGATCAAGGAATTTGCTATGTATGATTTTTTTTGTATTCCCCTGGGATTTAGAAATTTAAAACGAAAATGCACAGTATAAGCTTAATAAAAGGTACAATTCTTATGTACCACCTTACAAAATTTTAAAACAAATGAATTGTTTTGGATGTTGTCGGTATAAATACCAGTCCGATCGCAGAGTCATTTAGACCCATAAAACTGGCTTGACCCCACCACTTTTTTTTAAGTGCCTGTACCAAAGCCGGAAATTAAGCGGTCATACATATATGTTAGAGGTATATAATTTACCTCTTTCTACCATTGTCGTTACTGGATTTTGGAACTGCTCCGATAGTGTAATATATATTTTTTCTTTTCTTTTACACAATTTGTCATGCTGAACATTAGGAAATCACCCAAACCCTGTATTCAATTTCTTAAGCTTGCATCCATCTACAGTCATGCAAGATTACTCATTTAAGATAAAAGTGGATGTTAAAGTAACGGTTATTTAGTTTTCCTGCTATATAAAGCAACAAAAAAGACACACATCTGGTCGTTCGTAAGTAACATTAATTTATACCGGTACATATTCTTTTGGATATTTGCCAATAACATTATTAATGCTGGACCACGTTTTGACCTATCTACCTTATTTCATTGTATCTGCTTGCCATGTTTTTTGTCAACAAAATAAGACATATTTTCATTTTCTCGTAATTATCATACAATGGAAAAACAGCCAAGGGTTAGATTAGATTTGCTAAGCTATTATATTGTATCAATAAACTCTGACAAAAACAGAACCGGTTGTCTATACAAGCAATATTCCTAGAATGTAAAGTAATTTCGCCATATTTCCAATGATTGTTCAAGCGTTTGTAATATTCTGTTTTGTGATACAGTTGTTTATTTGAGGAAGATCTCGAAACCTTCCATAAATTTTGTATATTTTGTTTTGCTTTATTATTTGATCAAACACCGATGCGAACCAAAAAGATTTGTTTTCGCTGCAGAATGGACATTATTTAACAATGCATCATTGAATTGTATTGCCGTAGACATGTATTATCAATTAAATATTGCTGACGGCATGGGCGTGAGTAATTGTTGCTTAGCGCCAACTCAGCAATTACTTAGCTATATCATGACGAGAAACAGTTTATTTTCAATGAGATGATGATGAGGTCCGCTTTGTACTAGACCAACACGCTTAGTTGGATTATATAGTGCTAGTTAACTGAAGCAACAGTCCGCGGATAGACATGTCGCCCCACGCGGATATAATAGCTTGATTCAGAGCCAGCCAGTATTTGCTCTTTCTCCTTAATGTTGTGTGCTTACCGAAGAAGCAACAAATACCAATTATAAATTCTTTGGTTTGACCCGATCGGGGCTCGAACCCACACCATTATTCTAACCATTACACCACCGATGTCAGTATGGAAGTCCACTCAACTTTAATGGGCTGTCAGGAGAATGATATTGGGATGTGATAATATACAAAATCTCTACACTGGAACGCGGTATTGTATCCGTCTTCAAAAAATACGTGATGTAGTAGAAACCACATAAAACTTCTACAATAACGATGCCCTTAGCAAAGTCCCTCATTGTCCTTTTATCCTTTTTCTTTTGGCCATTGTATTGTATGTCCTTCTTCGATTTATGGCTTCTGAGTAACCTCTTTGCTATATTAGAATTTTTTCTAATGAAAAGAGTTTCTCCTCCCTCGGGCATAGATAACCTTCGACGATCTGGCTTACTTGCCCCTAAAGAGTTTTATTTTCGTACCAACTGAAGGTTATTCCAGAAACAGGCCGTGCACAATATCTACATTGTATCTTTTCTTACATGGCCTCGAATGAACTTGACAATTACAATGAATTGTAGATATATTATAGAATAACAACATATATAGTGAGCCTGTATTATTCATGAATTACAACTTTTATTTCAAAGATCTAAGAAATATAAAACAAAATCTAATTAAAATTGACCATCACATAAAAAATCTTTGTCGCTACATTTCGGTGAACAAAGTACCAAAAGGATTGAAAATCAAAGTAACGCCACAAACTCCTGGTATCAAAACTTAACAACTTTTACCGACGTTGGGATATAATTTTATTTGAATGTTCAACGCGACTGTTGAAACTTCTTTTAGACGACGCCTCATACCAAAAGAAGGGCCTTGAAAAAATATTTTCGGATTTGCTCAAAACCAGTGAAGAACAACTCTCGACAGACGAATTTACAAACATATGCCGTCGTCTAGATGAAATTCAAAAATTAGAAGACACCAAATTTTTGAAGAAACGAGATGCAAAGCTTAAAAGGGATGGAATCAAACCCAAAACTCCAATTGATTCCACCAAGGACACAGTGGTGAGGAAGACGCGTACACGACGTTTCACAAGGAAAACGAAAGCAGAAAATAGAAATTCCAACGTGGTTGTCAATCTTTCCAGTAAGCCCCTAAATTCAGCCGAATCATCGTTGCTTTCTAAGGGGTTAAATTTTTGTCCAAATCTTCCTAAAATAAATGTTCGTGAACTCGATGAAGACCTGGATCAATTTGCACGATGACTTAGAATTAAAGAATATTTTCATTCAAAGAAAGCAACCAGTGAAGACCTATCAACATACGAATCGGACATAAAGGAAGTCATTGATATTCCTAGATTTGTCAAGAAAAGTAATTGGATCCCGAAACCTAGCAAAAATACCAGGCTAGAATCGGTCATTGACCTAATTAGGTCAGATATCAAACACAATGTTGACGTACATATCCCCAAGACCGACAACTTAACACAGGCAGAAAGATCAGCCCTTAAGGATATACAGGAAAGGGACGATATCATTATTAAACCAGCAGATAAAGGGAGTGCAGTAGTAGTCATGGATAAAACGACATATTTACAAGAAAAATTAGATTCTGACCCTACACTGGATTTTACGCAGAAGATCACGCTAGCCTTAGAGGCTATGCATGCTCGTGGCCACATAGACGATAAGACCATGAAGTACCTTACTCCAGAGGAACCCAAGCCAGGCCGTTTCTATATTCTGCCTAAAATTCACAAGGAAAACAACCCGGGGAGACCTATTGTGTCAGCCAATGGTCACCCAACTGAAAAGATATCGGAATTTATTGATTTTCACCTTCGGCCGTTCGTTGAAAACCTTCCATCACACATCAAAGATACTACCGACTACTTGAAGAAAATGGAAAATTTAACCATTCCAGAAAATACCACGCTTGTTACCATGGATGTAACTTCCCCTTACACGAACATTCCCCATGATGACGGAATTGCCGCATGCAGAAAAATATGGGAACAACGAACAGTTCAAGAACCTCCGACAGAATGCTTAGTGGAGATGCTTACACTGGTTCTAATAAAAACAACAATTTTACTTTGACGGAAACTACTATCTTCAAATAAATGGGACAGCTATGGGAACCAAAATGGCACCCTCCTATGCCAACATTTTTATGGGGAACCTAGAAGAACGATTATTCCTCTCGTCACTTAAACAACCTCTTTCATGGTTCCGATTTATAGATGACGTTGACATGAAGTGGATACATAGCGATAAAGAGTTTGATGAATTTTTCGAACATGTCAACAGTATCCATCCGTCTATAAAATTCACACACGAAGTGTCGAATGCCAAAATGTCCTTCCTTGATACTACCACCACGGACAAGGAGTGCAACATGACAACTGATTTATACTCTAAGCCCACAGACAAACATCAATACCTTTCACCCAGTAGTTGCCATCCTAAGCACTGTTCTAAGAGTATCTCATTCAGCCAAGCCATTAGGGTAAACATGATTTGTGCAAAATTGCGTTAAGAATTTAAATATCTTTCGAAGTAAGTAAGAATAGTTTGAAGATACCAAAGGGGTAATCAGAATCCGTATATCGAAGAAGAACAGACAACACAATCGACAAAAGAAAAGGTACAAAAGGACAAACAACGATATATAAAACATAAACATAAAACTAAAGATTGAGTAACACGAACCCCACTAAAATCCGGGGGTGAACTCAGGTGCTCCGGAAGGGTAAGCAGTTCCTGTTCCACTAGTGGCACGCGTAAACTAAAGGGTCTAATCATGATAGCCAAAATCGGCCAAGGTTACTCTCAATTAATTCTGGTAGTCACGACACAGCAGAACATTGACAACAAATTCTACTAACCCTCCTAATTATGTATACATATAATATAAAACTTACCTTGGTCGTCCAACTATTGCGTAAAAATCGTTTAATTCTTTTAAATATTTTCGGAGCTGATCTGGTGTTCTAAAAAATCTAGGTTTACGTGGTGGGCTCAGCATGGAATCATGTCCAGTTACTTCATTTATTACCAGTAGAGTGACGAGTAAATATACAGCTAATACGTATTTTTGCATATTTTTCTGAAAAATTAAAATGTAAATGCATATAAATATAAATTGTTGATTAAGTTCGGTTTTTGTTCGTGGGGGGGGGGGGGGGGGGGGGGGGGGGGGGGGGGGGGGGGGGGTGGTGGTTGGGTAGGATTAGTTAAATCGAAACCAAACGTCCGATATCCTATATATAGTACATGTATAATAATAAAATTATTTTGCATCACTTTTTTTCATCAAGAAATGTTTGTAGATACCAAAGGGGTATTCAGAAACTGTAAAACGAAGAAGTAGATACAACATCCACCTAGTATTACAAGGTCGTAAGTGGTACATACGACCTTTTTAGATTTTTGCATATTTTTACTCGGCTTCAAAAGCTCTACAAGATGGTACACTGGGTTCCTGTAATACCCCTTTGGAAATAGCTAAATTTTAATAAGGTCGTATCTGCATAAAGAAATCAACAAAAAATTTCCGACCAACTTCCATATTTGACACTGTAAGGTTGTAAGTGGCAGTTACGACAAAACGATTTTTCTCAATATCCGAAAATTAAGAAATGGCAGTTACGACCTTGTAATACTATGGGGGCGACAATGGGCAAAAGAAAAGGACAGATGGACAAACAACGATCTACCAAACACTACACAGAACTCTAAAAGACTGAGCAACACCCACCGTACAGAAACATGTGGACGGTGCAGGATTTACCATTGTACTTAGGTGTGCTTAATCACAGGGTCCCGTTGGCCAGGGTTAACCATCTTCCTGCCTCGAGTTTGTTGCAGAAGCAGTGTACATGTCTGACCTAATATAACGTAATATTTTAACTATTCCTAAATTTCTGAGCATGTATGCCTGACTTCCTGTGTAAGCATACCTGGTCTACCTCCTCCAGGGTCTAAGTAAGTGGCCTCATAACTTAACTAGCACAGGACCTCATTTGTCCTAAATCCTGCACCGCAATTTGATCTCAGTATGAAATAGTAGAAAACAAATTCTTATTTATTGAAAGGATATGGCTGTAAATGAATATGAGAGACATTCCATTATTATATGTAGACTCAAATTAAATGAAAGGAACGACGCTTTCATTCCTTTTCTACTATATTCACTAATAGACATCTTGCATTTTGCAATATTCATCCAACTTTGGGAGATATATACCTTTTTTTTGCAATGTATTGTTATGAAAATAAAGTTTAAATACTGTTGGTCAACATTTCTACCAATATCAACAAAACGAACAATTACCTCTGGGTTCAAATTATTGCACATATCAATGAAGACCACGGCATACATGTCTATTTTGTTAGTGGTGGTTGGTGATTTATTGTTCTTTCAAAAATATTTTAGCTATATCGTGGCGGTTAGTTTTATTGTTGGAGGAAATCAGAGTACCAGGAGAAAACCTCCGAGATGTCGCAAATCACTGACAAACTTTATCACATAATGTTGTATCGAAACGATCTCGCCATAAACGGGGTTCGAACTCATAACTTTAGTGGCGATAGGCACCGATTGCACAGGTAGTTGTAAATCCAATTACCATACGATCATGACCACGACGGTCCTTTTTTGTTAGAACATAAATAATAGTTATATTTTACTTAGAGGTTATCAGCCATCACTTCGAAAGTTTTACGGTCGTCTGCGTTACTTGGTTAGTTAAGCGTTATGGAATATCTGTGTCACAAAATGACGACGGATATGTTTCGCTTACGTAATCACGATATGTTTTTCCTCACTCATGACATATCACCGGGTTTAAAACAAGAGCAACACGACGGGTTCAACATGTGGAACGGGAACTGTTTATCCTTTCTGATCAAGTGAGTTCCCCCTGTTTTTAGTTGGATTCGTGTTGCTCGATCTCTAGTTTTCTGTGTAGTGTTTTGTAGATCAATGTTTTCCTTTTGTCCTTTATCTTTTGGCAATTGTATTGTCTGACCTACTTTGATATACGGTTTCTGATTACCCCTTTGGTATCCTCAAACAATTCTTCTTATAATATACGTTTGTAAATAAGACGTCATTTGTTGCTTGATTTTGGGTTGGTTTGGTTTATGGTGCTTAACGCCACTGTCAACAATATTTCAGCTAGATGTTCGAACTCACAACATCAGTGGTGATAGACACTGATTGCATAGGTAGTTGTAAGTCCAATTACCATACGATCACGGCCACGACGACCCCTACCCTCTTGATATCTTCAAACTCTTCTTATAATATTCGTTTGTAAATAACACGTCATTTGTGTTTTGCTTGATTTTATCTTTGAGTCTGAGATGATTGTACAGTGTCCATGACATCAGACAGTTCAGTGTATTTTATTGTTTATTAATCCGTCTATTTCGTTGTAAATTTACAAATAATGAATCGATTCACTCGCCCGTCACATATACACATCAAATACCTATATTACAGTAATAGAACAAAATCCTGTTCTTCACAGATGATTTTTTTGTATTTACTAGTAATACGAATTTGTTGGTTTTACATAGAAATTGTAGCCCACTAATTTGTCAGAAATTCAAAGTGTTTAATATGTACCAGGGGGTTATGGTGTTTAATGCGACTTTCAGCAATATCACAGTTATATCGTGGCAGTTAATATGTACCAAATGTTTTGTAATGAAAATGAATTAGATATACATTGTAGATGCATAATTATTTTTAACTTATATATCTATTCTAATTCACAATTTAAGAGGGTACCATACACTACAGGGAGATAACTCTTTAAAATCAGTTGAACGTTTTGATCATATGATGTTTGTATGCAGATTTCAAGCATCTCGGTGATCAAAACCACAGAGAGAAAAGCTGCTATGTGGCTAATGAGTCTGTTGGTTGGAATTTGTTAAAATTTTGATATTTATTACAGTGGATATATTCAAACACACTGCCAGAAAAATAAAAAAATTAAAAGAGCAGATCAAATTTTACCTGATGTGTATGGTACCACCTTAAAGGGAGTATATGTGTTATTTAGAATTTAGAATTTTAAGGTTATTTTAAATCGTTGATAAAATTTTAAAAATTCTTTTTTTTTATTACACTATTTTAATTTATGCGAAAGATTTTTTTTTAAATAGCGTTAATATCAATATTTCACTAAAAAAGGACACTTGGGCCCTCAAAAACTAGTCTGACCCCGCCACTTTTTATCAATATGCCTGTATCAAGCCATAAAGTGAGCTGTCATCGGTTTTGTCTCTTTCTACGATTTTTCTAAATTGGATTTTGAAACTGTGCCGACATTGTGGTATTTCTTGTTTTCCATTTTATTAGTTTTATAGCAAGTTGTAACGAGAAATTTAAAAGTTAGCTTACTATACATTGCTACCATGGCAAATTTTACTACTTATTAGTACATTCTATAGGATTAAGGATTCTAGTGGAGCAGGAACTGGTACCCTTCCGGAGCACATGAGTTCACCCCCGGTTCTTTGTGGGGTTCGTGTTACTCGATCTTTGGTTTTATGTATGTGTTTTGTAGATCGTTGTTTGTTCTTTTGTCCTTTTTCTTTTGGCCATTGTGTTGTCTGTTCTTCGATATACGGATTTTGATTACCTCCCTTTGGTATCTTCACACTCTTCTAACATATTTAATAATAAGATTTCCAACATATTTGTGAAGCCTATGCAGGCTACCATCATGGGTGTTTAACGCTTGTTTCAACAATATTCACTATATCCTTGCAAACATTTCTAATAGTAATGGAAACCGGATTATCCTGAGAAAATCACCGATATATCACACTCAACTTTAGTGGTGATAGACATATAGGGTCTAATACCCAGAGAGGTGCAAGACCGTCAGAAGAGTTTGAAGAGACCAAAGGGGCAATCAGAATCTGTATATCAAAGAAAAGCAGACAACACAATGGCCAAAAGTAAAAGTACAAAAAGACAAGTAACGATCTACAAAACATACATATAAAACTAAAGATCGATTAACACGAACCCCAATAAATCGGGGGTGAACTCAGATATTTAATTGTTCACTTTTTATGATATGTTGCGAATAAAGATCTTATTCGCGCCATATGAGAAAAGAGGGAGGAATTTAGACCATTTATACATTTCCGACTTTGATTCTAAGAAGAGTTTGAAGATACCAAAGTGGTAATCAGAATCTGTATATCAAAGAAGAACAGACAACACAATGGCCAAAAGAAAAAGCACAAAAGGACAAACAACGATCTACAAAACATACATATAAAACTAAAGATCGAGTAACACGAACCCCACTAAAAACCGGGGGTGAACTCATGTGCTCCGGAAGGTAAGCAGTTCCTGCTCCACTAGTTACACCCGTCGTGTTAATCTAGTCGCAACCCCGGTGATAAGTTATGAACGAGGAAAGAAGCGGGAAGTGTTTACGACAAGTGGATCATATCCGTGGTCATTTGACACAGATATTCCATAACGATCAATCAAGTCATGGTGGCGACCGTAAAGCTCTCGAAGTGATGACTTAAACTTAACTAAGAGGAACCCTTGGTTTAGTAGCTTCCTTATTAGTAGGAAATCCTGATATATACGGTTTACAGGAGTTACTTCCCTTTAAGGCGGACAAATGTTTCCCCTGTCATGCACAGTTCAATGAAAATAAAATATATCCATAATATGTTCAAAATGTTAGAATCAAATCAGAAAAGTATGTGTGCACGCAGGAGATATATCAATGATTTAATTTTAAAGTAGATTAGAATTATGATTTCCTATCCTATATTTTTCTTTGTAAAAATTATATCATTGTTAAAAATTAAGCTAATGGTCAAAGTGCCATAACTCGAGTCACAAAATAAATATTTAAGGAATATTTCATTTTTGAACATGTTATGCGATATAGCCTGGGTTTAGGCAGTCTACACTTAATAAATCGCGAAGCAAAAGCATAAACTGAACCAAAACAGGTTATGCAAGTATAACCTGTTCAACAATTTCAATTATTCCTTATAATTTAATTGTTACAACAAAATTTAGTGATTCCTAGATTTTAATTACTATTATTTCATGGCACTATTTAAATGTGTCGTTGGCCAATCAGATTGCAGTATTCACATCAAATTAATTCGTAAAATTAACTTGAAATTCAAATCACAAAAGGCAATTTTCAAGCCATCTTATTCGGATGGTTTATTGTTTTTTATGAAAATTTGAATGATATATACTCAAATTACTATTAATATTTTTTTCTCACACTTTCAGTCTTTCATTTTTGAGAGGATGTTTCTGTCTTGTCATATCTGTGTAGGAATATTTGGGGTTTTTAAGAGCAGTTGTTTTTGCTATGATCTAGGGTAAAGGTTATGATGTTTAACGCCACTTTCAACAATATTTTCTGCTATTTCCTGGTTGTCAGTTTTGTTGGTGGAGAAACTGAAGTACCCGCAGAAAACTATCGACCTGTCGCAAGTTACTGACGAACGTTATATATCACATAACGTTGTATCGGATACACCTCGGCGTGACCGGATTCTAATTCACAACTGTAGTGGCGATAGGTACAGATTCCACAAGTAGTTGTAAATCCAACTACCATACGATCACGACCACGACGGCCCTCATTTTAGTTATGGTTAGTTATATAGGTTCACTATTATTGTTAATAACATGTTATTTTGTGAACTACGGGTCGGTGGTTTTCTCCGGGTACTCCCCGGTTTCCTCCACCAATATAGCTGACCTCCACGATATAACTGAACTATTGTTGAATTTGGCGTTAAACACCATTAAACAATCAAACAAAAACTTTGTCAACTAATATTTCATCTTTTTCCCCATTTTTTTTTCTTTAATTATATTTAATTGTTGACTATAACAAAATGATCAAGTACTAGTTTCACAACTTGTTAAAAACTCATTCCGAGACATTTACACAAAGTTCTGATATAAAAATGACGGAATACACACAAAAGTAATCTTACTTAAGATACACGTAGCATGTATGCATTTTAAGGAGGGGCGTATTCGCTTTGTTGATATCAGTGGAATTGTTGACAATCACTGTTTGAACTTTCTTTTCATAATAGCGCATGTGCTATATCCATTTGCTCTAGAAATTCGCTCTTTTGCGCCAATGCTAGGTTTTTGGGCACTATGCTCTATAACTCCTGGCATCATTTGCGTCAAACAAAAGTATACATTTGTTTGTTGTTTTGTTTGTTTAATGGTGTTTAACGCCACTTTCAACAATATTTCAGCTATATCGTGGCGGTCAGTTTTATTGATGGAGGAAACCGAAGTACCCGGAGAAAATCACCGACCTGTCGCAAGTCACTGGCAAATATTATCATATAATGTTGTACACATCGCCACGATCAAGATTCGAACTTACAACAGCAGCGGTGATAGGAACTGATAGCATAGGAAGTTGTAAATCCAACTACCATACGATCACGGCCACTAAAACGTACACGAATCCACCCATTCATATATTTTTTTTTCTTATAGCAAACATAATTTTTTGTCTTATATGTAAATGCATACATGTAGTTAATTTTTGCTTATTCGTGTCTTTTAAAATAAAGATATTTCAGAATCAGCGTATTTTATTTCAAAAGTATATTGTATTTGAATTTCATATATTGGTTGTATGAGACTTGTCTGTTACCAAAACATTCAAAATAAAAAATAATGTTATAAAGAAAAATTGCTTAATCTTATTTATGATAAAAAAAAATCTTACTCCTCGGATGTATACTTTATGGGTTTGCTAATATTTTTTATTATTAAATCTGAGCCAGACGAATTTCCGAAAGTAGATCCTTTAATTTATGAATGAATACATTGTATTGTGTTTACAAACTTTCGAGTATTATTTTAAAAAAAAATAGAAAATAATGGGTTTGCTAATTTTTGTATTTAATCTGAGCAAAACGAATTTTCGAAAAAGTAAAACCTTTAAATCTATGAATAAATGTATTGTGCTAACGAACTTTCGAGTATTATCTAATTTTGTATTAAATCTGAGCTGAGCTTTGTATTGAGTTTATAATTACAAACTTTCGAATACAAGAAATAATAATTATTAAATATAATTAAATAAAATAAGGTCTGTGTATTATCTTAGTAACTAGTTTATCACTCCTCCAAATGTATTGTGCTGACAAGCTTTCGAGTATTATTAAAAAAAAATATTAAATATAAGTAAATAAAATAAATACGTTCTTACCTGTCTGTGTATTGTCTTAGTAACTAAGTTTGTCACTCCGACCCTATTACTGACCTCTGTGGTCAAACGATGGCGATAAGCTCTTATATATCGAAGTTTTCTTTCAGCATCTGTCAAGACCAGAGTGTGGATATTTTCTCTCAGAAATACCAAGCGTTTATTTTAATTGTCGCAAGCCGTTTGGCAATTAGCTCATAGTTTTATCGTTTGCTTATCAATTTTTGCGGATTGGAAAGTGTATTTTTAAGGAAGCGATTATAATGAGTGTGTGAAACTAATTTCCATCTATTGTTGTGTATGTTGTAAACAGATGATAGACTGCAGAGAAGATGGATTTTCATTCGTTCGTTTCTTAATTATTTCATAGAATCCGTAAAATTGATTGGCAAGAAAATGTCCATTGCAGATTCCATCTTTAGAAATGGACGCCGTTGCAAGCCCGGGGTTGACGTAAAAGAATATCTTTAATTTTGTTTGAATGCTAATTTGACGTTTTTGTTGTCTTGTTTTGTTTTGTTTTTTATATATTTTTTTTGTTTTCTGGTTATTCAGAACATTTTCTTGTTTGTTGGTTTGTATTTAACTATTACGACATACGGAAATTGGCTATTGATTAAAATGTGCAAAGGTCTGCAATTTTTTTTCTAATAAATTCCCGCAAAATTCAAATACGTGTATTTAAGACGGGTATGAATTGAACATAATGTATCTAATGTATAATACGAAGAAGAAAAGAAAAGTACCCATGAAAGCTAGAATACGTTACATATTAAAAGAGCGACTCAGATAAAAATATCAACAATGGCAAAACCAAACAAAAGGAGGAAAATGTTGAACATCATGAGCCACAAAAAATGGATATAGATTAAATGTTTCCATTGATAATTAAACATATTAAATCAAGACTGAAAGAGTAAACTCCAAGCAGAATACAAGCAGTGTATGGACAGAACCAGCCTCGTTTGTGATTTGGTTAATAACACTTGTAACATGAATATATTCTTTTCCTTTGATATGTGTATGGTGTATATACCAGAATGTAAGCTACAACTAAGAACTTTGAAATAATACACACAGATACGAGATATCGCACACTGGGCAGTAGTTTTAATACTCTCAGAGAGACGTGCAATAATTAACCGTGATATTGCATGGCTTCATGTTGCAAATCATATATACCACGGTTTTCCGAGACAAACTGGTTAAGTAATCTCAGGCTTCGCGTTCGATTGTTTAACCGTTTAGCTCGGAACACCGTGCTATCTTATGTAGTCTTCTAAGTTCGCTTCATTAATGTATTCGTAATTAATAACATATAATCTTCGAATATCAAATAAGTATAAAATGAAGATACCAAAAGGGGACATCAGAGACCGTAATTTGAAGACAAGACAAGACAAGACAAGACAAGACAAGACAATGGCCAAAAGAAAACTGATAAAAGGACAAATAACTATATCTACAAAATCCTACACAGAAAGGTGAAGATTGTTCGTGTCCATGTATTCACTGGATATATGAGTGACATAGCGGGTGTCTTTTAAGAGACAGGAACTGCCTAGCCCTCCCGAGCGCCCAAGTTCATCCCCGGTTTTGTGGGGTCCGTGTTGTTTATCTTTTTAGTTTTTTGCATTGTCCTATTATGTGTCTTTACGCTCTGAGTTCCGTGTTGTGATGTCCGTTATCATTGTCGCATAAAAACAAAGGTCAGTTCGTCTTTCCCCCGGTTGTTTGTAGGAGGGCTCATGTCTTATTTACTTATTTGTGTTTTGTTTGCGTATAGTGGTGTCCAACGCATATTGTATTTTGTCTTTCTGGTCTTGTGTACCCTATGTTGCCAGTTTCTCTGGACTACCCCTTCAGTATTCTCTAACAATTATTTTATATCCAACACAAATGGAATTGAGATCGGATACTTCGAACGTTTCAGCATAGCCTGTTTAATGCACGATGCTTATGTTGTATTATGATAACAGGGACATCATGTTTAGGCTGTTATCACAATTCTATGATAATAAGTGATTAACGATGTTTTTTTTAAACGAGATGACGTTTCTCAGTCATCTCTCACCTGAAATGTCCTCGAGTTTGAAAAAACATCTTTAATTATTTTATTGCTATGATAGTATGTTTATCAAGGATTTGGTAATGTGACATCATTATAACGGCATATTAGAAAACAGCGATATTACTACGTGCGTCCTTGACAATGCTTAGCGATAATTGGAATCATCTCAGCGCTTACGTGATATGAAACATATTGGTTTTAAACATGACGTCCTTCATTGGCTACATAAATAATACAATGAAAAAACCCACGATATATTTTAATTGGCACATGCGTATTGACGAACAAATTACAAACATAATTCCTGAGTGAATTCATGTATTCATACAGGACCGTGGTGCATACAAACATAAAAACGCCCGTATTGTTTTTTACCTATATCTTTTCCGGAATAAATACTTAAGAAAACCATCTGTTGACTTTGACTTTGCAATTTAACGTCTTCCGGTGACGTAGTTTACAATGAACGCTGTTGACATCAACACAAGCTGATTACTGAATTATTTTACGCTTTTGTAAACATTTTACTGGTTTAAGTTGCTAAATTCAAAATGCCATAAGATTGGGAAATACCAGTAACTTAATTGCATCACAGGTTAGTTATACATAAAGGAAAAACAACTGTAAACATGAAGGTTAGTGGATTTTTTGTTATGAAATACACGTCCATTACTGACTTCTACTTCAAAAAATAAGTTAGATTTTCCCCACTATAATCGAAATAATTCATGGAAACCAAACCATAGTTTGTATCCAGTTTTAACATTATTTTCGTTGCATTTTATCCCTTGCTATCGCTCTTTTGGCCACTGTGTTGTCTGTCCTTCTTCGATTTACGGATTCTGATTACTCCTTTTGGTACCTTCAAACTCTACTGTAATTAGGTAGTTGGTAATCATAAACCTAACCTAAATATCGTCCTGTGTTTAAGACGTATTAATAAGAAATATTGAAATGACAATTAATTATCATTAAAGACCCTGATCTTTATTATGTAATTTATTAGAGTGATATTTAGTGCGTTGTACTAACAACATCAAGATGTAAAGGGATACAATAAATCAAGTGTAGTCTAACCTGTCCGTGCGGTCACCTCTATTAAGCAGTCACCTGTATTAAAAGGTCTCCCTTTTCTAGTCCTGCCAATGGAAATTTCTTATGAATTGAACCTCTTTTAAGAGGTCACCTGTCTTATAAGGCCACTTTTTCTATGTCCAAAGGTGACCTCTTAATACAGGTTTGACTGTATTTATATAATGAGTCAGAAATTCTGGAAGTATCATATAACGTCAAACCTGCTTTAGTGACCACCTCTCATTAGCATTCACTTGTATTATGTGACCTTGATTTTAATTTCCCATCACACTGCATTTCATATGAATTTAACCTGTATTTAGTGACCACCTGTCTTATGTGAACTTATCTTAATGATCCCTTGGATGGTCACATAAGATAGGTTTGACTATAATTATTGTCGCCCTAAAATTTAAAAATAGATAATTAAATAAAAACGTAGATATATAATTTAGTGCGCTCAAAATCGAAAGACTTGGAAAACCAAATAATTCAATGTTTTTGTGAGCAATAAAACTAAAGAGCCTAAACAGCATTGCCAAAATCAGTGAAGGTCAAATAATTACGTCATACGTTACGTTCATCAGGTGCGCTCATAATTCAGATTGTAAAACAAAATAATTCAACTGAAGAAATAATTTTGTACATTATCGGATTAAAAGTTTAGTTGCTTTGTGACTTTTTTACTATTGCATAAGCAAAGTTGGAAGATATCAAAGGGGAGGTAATCAGAAGTCGCAAATCGACGAAAAACCGCCAATACAGTGGCCGAAAGAAAAAGTACAAACAATAATCTACAAAACATTACACAGAAAACTAAAGATGGAGCTACACGAACTCCACTAAAAATCGGGGGTGAACTCATGTGCTCCGGAAGGGTAGGCAATTCCGGTTCCACTAGTGACATCCGTCGAATTTCTCTTGTTACAATCCCGGTGATTTGTCATGAATGAAGAAAGTGCCGGATTGTAATTACGACAACCGGCACGTATCTGTGGTCATTTGTGACATAGATATTCCGTAACGGTTAACCAGGTCATGGCAACGACAGTAAAACTTTCGAAGTGATGACTTCAACTTAATCACTAAGAACCCGTGCACAAATATACTGTAAACAGAAACAATGTTACACAGATATATCAACCGGTTTAGCTCCTTCTACATATCATAGTTACATTGTTTTACAACTTCAGTATGATATAGCCATATACATTTGTGTTCTAGACAGAAACTAAAATCACAAGAAGATATTGACAGGTTAAACCACGGCACAATTTGCAACTGCAGCAAAACAGGACATACACTTCTCAACGGGATACATGTATTATATCTCCTGTTCACCAAGGGCCGTCGTTGCCGTGATCGTATTGTAGTTGGATTTACAACTACCTGTGCGACCAGTACCTATCACCACTAACGTTGTGAGTTCAGGACCTGATCATGGCGACGTGTACTTGATACAACATTATGTAATAAAGTTTGTCAGAGACTTGCGGTAGGCGATATGTCGGTGGTTTTCTCTATACAACATTATGTAATAAAGTTTGTCAGTGACTTGCGGTAGGCGATATGTGGGTGGTTTTCTCTATACAACATTATGTAATAAAGTTTGTCAGTGACTTGCGGTAGGCGATATGTGGGTGGTTTTCTCTATACAACATTATGTAATAAAGTTTGTCAGTGACTTGCGGTAGGCGATATGTGGGTGGTTTTCTCTATACAATATTATGTAATAAAGTTTGTCAGTGACTTGCGGTAGGCGATATGTGGGTGGTTTTCTCTATACAACATTATGTAATAAAGTTTGTCAGTGACTTGCGGTAGGCGATATGTGGGTGGTTTTCTCTATACAACATTATGTAATAAAGTTTGTCAGTGACTTGCGGTAGGCGATATGTCGGTGGTTTTCTCTATACAACATCATGTAATAAAGTTTGTCAGTGACTTGCGATAGGCGATATGTCGGTGGTTTTCTCTATGCAACATCATGTAATAAAGTTTGTCAGTGACTTGCGGTAGGCGATATGTCGGTGGTTTTCTCTATACAACATTATGTAATAAAGTTTGTCAGTGACTTGCGGTAGGCGATATGTCGGTGGTTTTCTCTATACAACATCATGTAATAAAGTTTGTCAGTGACTTGTGGTAGGCGATATGTGGGTGGTTTTCTCTATACAACATTATGTAATAAAGTTTGTCAGTGACTTGCGGTAGGCGATATGTGGGTGGTTTTCTCTATACAACATTATGTAATAAAGTTTGTCAGTGACTTGCGGGAGGCGATATGTCGGTGGTTTTCTCTATGCAACATTATGTAATAAAGTTTGTCAGTGACTTGCGGTAGGCGATATGTGGGTGGTTTTCTCTATACAACATTATGTAATAAAGTTTGTCAGTGACTTGCGGTAGGCGATATGTGGGTGGTTTTCTCTATACAACATTATGTAATAAAGTTTGTCAGTGACTTGCGGTAGGCGATATGTGGGTGGTTTTCTCTCATTTGCTCCATCAATAAAACTGACCGCAACGATATAGCTGAAGCATTGTTGAAAGTGGCGTTAAAGACCATATCCTAACATAACCAAGATATAAAGTAACACTTCCTTTTATTTAGAAATAGGGTGTTATAATAATTTGAAAATGGCAAGTGACATATGTTGAGTATATTCTGAACATTAAGTCAAAAATATTGTTTTCTGAGACTCATTTGTTAATTAACTACAAACTATTAATTTGTTTAAATATCCAAAAGTGAAAAACGTCTTAGACCCCCTTAGAATGACAATTTTCGTTTCTATTCGTCTTATAGACATCAAAGGTAGACGTTTTTTCTTTTGTTGTTGTTTTTGTTTTTTGTGTTTGTTTGCTTGTTTGTTTTTTTGTTTTTGTTTTTGGATTTGGATTTTTTTTTTATTTGTTTTGTTTTAAGAAATATAAACAAATATTAATGTTTTGTCTTGTTGTTTATTTATAAGTATCTAGATATATAGTATATATAACATTCAGAAACTCCCAGAACATATATCCATATAAACAGTACAGGTAGTTTAAATAATTTAAATTTAACGACCATCAAATCAAATCTTTTGTCTTTGATTATGCGATTCAATGACTAGATCATTAGATTAGGAGAAAATAATAACTTTTGTTTTTACTAATGACTTGAAACACAAAATTCAGGGGCTCCAATAAGGGTAACTTTATCTTTATTTTTTTTTGTTTTGTTTTGTTTTGTTTTTTTCTTGGTCATTTTATTTGTATCTATGTATTTCATATACATGTGTATTTTAAACTTAAGTTTTCCAGATGAAAGAGTTGTGAAATTTATTCTACATTAGCATTAATGTTAAACGAGGTTTATTGAAATTAGTTGACTTGAAATCAGTAGCATGAACAAAAAATATCCTTAATGTTGCCCCATATGCCAGTTCAGGTATGCTAGTTAGTACATACAAGCAAGACAACGGTGTTACTTATTGTGTCGTCTTAAAAACTAACATGATAAAACCATTTTATTATGACATTTTCAACGCTTAATTTAAAGACGAAACGTCAGCCTCGTTTTTCATACCATGATGTCGGCTCTATCCGAAAGATCTGAACAATCGGATTCTGCAAGTTCATCACAGAGACTGACACCAAAACCATTGTATGTATGCTCAGTGTGCACGGACGAAATAAAGGCGAAATACTTATGTCAGCCTTGTAAAAAGTATTTTTGTGAAAAGTGTAAAAAAAGTCATTCGTCAAACGTTGTTAATGTTGAACATAAATTCACAGAGATCTTAGAGACTGAGTCAGAAACGCCGGACTTATCGCTGGATTTAGCTAAAGTAAGTTCGCCTGAAATGCCGAAAGGGTCACCGAAAGTGACGACTGCCCCTAATTCACCACATAACACCGGACGAAGTACGGGAAGGACTACAAAACATAACGAAAGTGCAACAGGGATATCTGTGGAATCAGGAACAACACCCAGAGGAAAGTACAGCAAATGTCAGCGACATCCAACTAAAGATATTCAGCTACACTGTGTGGAATGCAACAAGATTGTCTGTAGCGAATGTATTGTTGAGGTACACCAGCGTCATCAGTTTGTCAGCATAGAAGAGGCAGGAACGAGGCTTAAAGGTCACCTTCATACCATTTTGTCTCCATTGAAGACGTTTTATGATGATGAGCTTCAGACATCGTACAGTAATCTAGAAGTAGCAGAAGAACAGTATAACGTAAAAACAGGTAAAGTAAAATATAAAGCCAAATCCGGGTAAACAGCGAATTAATATTACGGAAAGAAAGGGTAATACATATAGCTGGGTTGGGTTATTGGGGCTTAACATCACTGTTATAATTTTTTCCGTCTATGACGGACAAATAAAACGCACTGTGTGGTGAAACCCAAGAGCTTGGGCAAGAGTATGAAACACTTGATGTGGGTAGCGGTATGCAAGCGACAGTGGTGTTTCGCTGGTGGTCAAAAGTTTATGGTGTGTATCAAGTTATAAAGAGGAAAGTGCAGATCCAGAGATATATTAGGATTAGTTTGTATGTCATACAACAAATGTAAATTTACAAATGCCTTTCATCTGCATCTGTGGTGTAATGGTTATCATGCTCGCCTCGATTGCGGTAGATCGTTGACCAGTTCGATTCCCGGTCCGATCAAATCAAAGACTAGTAAAATTGCTATTTGCTGCTTCTCAACAAAGCACACAGCATAAAGATTGGTTGACTCGGAATCGTGATAGTGAGAGTGGAACGACATGTCTACCCGCGGACTGTTGTTTCAGTGAGTTAGCATTATAAAGATCCAACTAAGCGTGTTGGTATAGAACAAGGCGGACATCAACTCGTCGACTTAACTTGTTCTCGTAATAATATTTATACTGAACACTTCATCGTTTTGCACTTAGCAACAATCACTCATTCCAAATGCATTACTGTTAGAGCAGAGAACGAAATTTTAAGAACACTTGTTTTATATTCCCTCTGCATTTATTTGTTATAGTGCGATGTATTCCAATAAAAATAAATACATAAACATTTAAACATTAAGGGGTTACAAGCAATAGTGATCGTTATTGACCGGTCAACGACTTTACGTACAAAATCAAATTTTGACAGACTTGTGCATCAGTGTATATGACAAATGGTCACTGATAATAACTATGTTTTAAATGAAACGCATTCTGGTCAAAATAAAAACGTTGAGACATTAGAAGGTTACAGGCAATAGTGATCATTATTGACCGGTCAACGATTTTACGTACACTATCAAATTTTGACAGACTTGTGCATCAGTGTATATGACAAATGGTCACTGATAATAACTATGTTTTAAATGAAACGCATTCTGGTCAAAACAAAAACGTTGAGACATTAGAAGGTTACAGGCAATAGTGATCATTATTGACCGGTCAACGATTTTACGTACACTATCAAATTTTGACAGACTTGTGCATTAGTGTATATGAAAAGTGCTCACTATAACTATATTTTACATGAAACACATTCTGATAAAAAGAAATTCATACACATTGAGACTTTACGGACAGTAGTGATTTCTATTTACCAATCAACGATTTGACGTACATGTACACCAGTATATATAGCAAATTGTCACTGATAATAATTATATTTTATATGAAACGCATTCTGGTAAAAGAAAATACATACACATTGAGATATTAAGAGGTTACAGGCAATAGCGATCTCTATTGACCAGTCAACGATTTCACGTAGAAAATCAAATTTTGACAGAATTGTACATCAGTGTATATGACAAATGGTCACTGATTATAACTATATTTTACGATAACAATACCGGATCAGTTAATATTCGGTCTAATTGTGTAGAAAATTGTCATCTGTGTTCCCACTTTATTAGTTTTCCTATGTTTTGTTCCGAATGATAGAGAAATAAAATCTTCATCTAAATTGCTAAATAACGTTTTGTAAATCTGTGGACAATTGACTAATTGGGCTGAAAATAAAATCAATAAATTATATCCCACAAGTCTGAGATCGTTCTACGATGCGGAATATTGTAATGGGTGGAAATCATATCGTACTTGATAGATTGTTGACCTTTTTCCTTTACGTCATAATACAAATTTTGTTTTTTATCGTTAAATTGCATAGTAATGAGCAAATCGAAAAATGTGTGATACTGGGTAATTTATTTACAAGAATAATTACTTATACGTATGTGTTTGCTTACAAAATAGGGATAAATTGAACAATAAAAAAAAAAACGATTATTACCCAATTAATTTGGAAATACGTGATAATTGAGATTAAATGGAAAATAATAACTCGTGTTTGTTACATAATGAGATATAATTGTCTTTATGTCTGTTGTGTATTTACAAAAAACAAATATCATTATATTAATCTGTACAACATATCAATTAACGAAATATTTGGTATAGATTTAGTTACACTGCCATCATTTCGTTCATCATATAATATTTACAAATAATAGAGGGTGTACATGTTTCTCTAGCGTTTATTATGAATATGTAATATTATATAATAAACTGAAAGAATGATAAAAAAGATTTTAATAATTGTATTCAATTACGTGCACCTGTTAAATCATATTCTAATATGACGTCCTTCAAACGCTTTGAGTCCAAACCCGTGGTAAAAATTTTATTAATCTATGACCGATTATATTTATGACGTCATCGACAATTTATAACGATATTTTACCAATTTTTACATATTAGAATCGAAATAATTCATGGAAGCCATATGTATATATTGGTTTTACCACGGGTAGCCCTTTATGTCAGCTTAGCCTACCCGTGGTAAAAACAATATATACATATGGCTTCCATGAATTATTTCTTAATTAATGTATAGGCTAAATATATAATTAATCACGGCGGATGTCTTATAAGAAGCAGCAACTACATACCCTTCGCGAGCATCTGAGTTCACCCCGTTTTTTGATGGGGTGCGAGTTGCTCATCCTTTTAGTTTTTTGTGTTGTCCCATTATGTGTCTTTACGTTCTGAGTTCCGTGTGATGATGTCTGTTACGATTCTCCATATGAAAACGATGCTCGTTTCGTCTTTACCTCCAGTTGTTTGTATGAGGGCTCATGTCTTATTTACGTTATTTGTATTTGTTTGCGCATAGTGGTGTCCAACACATATTGCGTTGTGTTTTTGTTTTATTTTACTTCGTCATGAATTGTCTATTTTTGATTTCCCCTTCGGTATTCTCTAATGTTTATTTACATTACACCATGATTACATATAATTCGGTACTAATTGTATTTACATCCTGACATATACAAAGCAATTGTTTTTATTAATTGTGTTTACATCCTAACATGTATACAAAGCAATGTTGTGATTTTCTTGCTATAAAAGCATAAATTCTGAAAAAATGAATAACTCGATTTCTCAGTAATATATTGGTAAAAACTGTTAACGAATGTCAGGAAACTTAGGGTTTACCATCCACATATAAACATATCTAAGTATAGGGTTAGGGGGTTATGGTGTTTAAAGCCACTTTCAAAACATTTTCAGCTATATCGTGGCAGTTAGTTTTATTGGTGAAAGAAGCCGGAGTACCTGGAGAGAACCACCGACTGGCAAGCAACTGGTAAACTCTATCACTCACAAAGCCGAGTGCGAATCCACGACGTATTGGTGAAAGGATTGTACGAGTTGCTAGGTAATCCAATTACCAGGAGAAAACCACCGATCTGCCGCAAGTCACTGACAAACTTTATCACATAATGTTGTATCAGGTACACCTCGCCTTATCTAGATATACTTTAAGGACTGATATCAATATATGAACTTATAATGTATCTTATTATCTTATTACGTGTACTACTTATCTTGTATTCACGACTTATCACCGGGCGTATAAGAGTAACATGACGGGTGTCACTAGTGGAGCAGGAACTGATTAACCTTCCGGAGTACATGAGTTCACTCCGGGTTTTAGTGGGTTTCGTGTTGCTCCATCTGTAGCTTTCTCTGTGGTGTTTTGTAGATCATTGTACTTTTGTTCTTTTCCTCTTGGTCATTGTTTCCGATTACCCCTTTTGTATCTTCAATATTGTCTTATGAGATAAACACTAAGAATATAATTTAATATTTGCTTCTATACATTTTATCATCTTTAGTAAGATCTACTTTTCACAAAACTACAACCCTGGTTTTGTGGTGGGGTCATCTGTTTAGTATTCTGTTGTATGTTTTTTCTGTTTTGTTTGTCTTTATTGGGTATCTTGTGAGCAATATTGCTGTGTCTCTGGAGTGTCCTTCAATATTCTTTCAAAGTTTACTAACTTGGAAAAAGAATATTAACAATTATGAAACAATGTTTGACTTTGAGCGTACCTGATGATCGTTATTCCAGATCTCGTCGTGCGCACTAAATTAGATATCTACCTACGTTATTATTACTATCACTGGATCGATATCTACGTTATTATTATTATTACATAATGATTTTATTTAAACTATTTTATTGGCTATCATGCTGTCACCTGACATTCCGTAATATTTGATATTGTTTGATTAAAACTCGTATTGACTTGGTTTCACTTTCATTTTCCATTGCATTATGTATGACGTCATAATGAAGTGATTAATTTCATATTGACTTGGTTTCACTTTCACTTTTCATTTTAATGTAATAAAACAATTGCAGTCTTTTGTATCGGTCAATACGAGTTTTTATGGACCTTAGAAATCAATATTCACCTCAGCCTAAAGGCTTCGGTGAATATCGTTTTTAAAGTCCATAGAAACTCGCATTGACCTCAACAAAAGACTATAATTGTATACTATCACTGGATCGATATCTACGTTATTATTACTATCACTGGATCGATATCTACATTATTATTACTATCACTGGATCGATATCTACATTATTATTACTAGCACTGGATCGATAACTTATACAATTACTGCAGTTGAACGAGATCAATATGAGGTTTTATGGAGCAGAGTACAACAATATTGAACGAGGCGAATGCCGAGTTCAATATTGTTGTACTCTGCTCCATAAAACCTCATATTGATCAAGTTCAAGTGTAGTAATTGTTTTATTACATACGGCTCTATTTCACTCTTAATTTTGAAATTTTATGAAAACTGAAATTTTTGAAACTTTTTGAAAATTTATCATTTTGAATTTTTTTGAAATAGTATGAAATTTTTGAAATTTTATGAAATTTTAAAATTTGTTAAAAAAAATTGAACTTTAAATTGTTCTTTTTTTTTATTTTATGATTTTCAAATTTTCTGAAAATTTTAAAATTGTATGACATTTTCTAACATATTGATTAGCAAAAAGCAATTTCTGTGCAATAAAAAACCATATTGCACTCTCGTGCCACGTAATTTCATTCATTGATTTTGCACGAGAGTGCAATATGATTATTAATTGCACAGAAATTGCTTTTTGCTAATCAATATGTTAGAAAATGGAATGTCACGTGAATTGCTTCTGGCCAATAGAAAAACAGTAAAATAGAGCCTTATGTAATACACGTTATTATTACTATCACTGGATCGATATCTCTGTTAGTGAACTATTAGTCCCTGAGGGTATCATCCGCCCAGTAATCACTGTTTCGGTACTAACATTGTTTATTAGATATATTGTATATTTGTTATCAAACTTTACAGTTCCTAAGTAATGTACTTATTATTAAAACTAAGGTTCTCCTCCCTCAGTCATAGGTGACCTTAGCAGATTTTGGTGATCCTGTTTAGGCACTTTGGTTTACTCGCTCCCAATACGCTTTAGATTATCTGGCTTTCCAGCCTTTCGACTTCCCTAAGCACTAAATTTGATATTAACGTTTTTATTGGTGTTGTCTACATAACAGACGCCATTTAGATAATAATACAGTCTCCTTCATACACATATAGAAAGGCTGAAATTTTATTTATCATGCAAGGGAACGCACTTCGAAAATCAACTAAAAATCGAATGCAAACTTCTGTAGTTTTATTGTTGTGTAAAAGTGTTGACTTTAGTGCATCTTGCGGGAAGCACGATAGCGCTCCATATAAAAATGTACTTCGTTCAACGCAATAAAAATTGCACTCAATACTTATAATTGCAAGTTACATTAATAAATACAATTAAAATGTTTATTTTCTTGTTTGAATATTTCACATTTTCAACTGTTGTTATTGTGGGTAGTTATTAGTGGGCGTGGTTTAATGGTCAAGTGCGCTTCAATGAATAATGGAAGTTTCCATTCTGACGTAATTTGCAACCATTTTAACCAATCACCTGTCAGAGCTGTTTATATGAATAAAATGAAAAACAAACAAAAAATACCAGACTGTCGCAACAAAAATCTTAGAAAGTGGCCATATGGAACATAATGTAATTATTGTAGTATTAAGGGGTCGTCGTGGTCGTGATTTACCTGGTTTTACCTGGTGTAGAGGTCATGAATTTGGGCTAGTTAGCCCCTGCGACCCTTCTTGATCGTATGGTAGTTGGATTTACAACTACCTGTGCAATCAGTGCCTATCACCACCAATGTTGTGAATTCGAATCCCGTTCCGGCGAGGTGTACTCGATACAACATTGTGTGATAAACTTTGTCAGTGACTTGCGGCAGGTCGATGGTTTTCTCCGGGTACTCTGCCGATGATCACGATATTACTGAAATATTGTTGAAATGGCGTTAAATACCATATACCTAAGCCAATCCTATATAGTATTTATCTCTTTTAGAACAAACAATAGACGAAATACACAAAAGAGCAAGTCAACTACATGAAGATATTGATCGCATTCGGGATAGCATAATATCGTCAATAGAAACAAAACAGAAACAAGATATGGACGAATTTGTATCTTCCAAGGAAATATTGAGTGACCATCTTGAACGCACTGGAGATATTATCAGACGAGTGGAAAATGCTATCGACAATGACAACGATACCTCGTTGTTACGATCGGAACACGAATACACAACGATCATAAGCCAGATAGACAGAACATTGACTATACGCGAACCGAAACCGCCTCGGTTCACTTCGGGTTTGTCGACAGAAGAACGGGTAAAAGATCTCTTTGGAAATACCCTCCAGATGGATGAACCTGATAGTACTATGGCTTCTTGGCGCATGCGTGGTGACAATAAGCTAGAGGTTAGTAAAGATCTAGATCTTTCACGCGTTTTATCGGTACCAGTAGGTGACGGTCAGCCAATACACACCATGGTAGCTCTTGGTCATTCTGAAGTTTGGTTCTCGTCTTTGTCAAATACGAAACAGATACAACTTTTTGGCATTGATGGTAGAATAGAAAAGCCGCTAAATTTAGATTTTAGTGTTAAAGATATGTCCGTTTCACGTCCTGGTGATTTGTTCTTATCGTGTTTTGACACCCGCTGTGTCAAGCGCATTCGCCTAAACGGTACAATCGAAACTTTCTTCAATTCGTCACCTTTGCACCCTTTAGGTGTGCACGTCTTGCGGAGCGGATCAGTAATAGTCTGTGTTGTTGACAAAATATCAACAGACTCTAAGCAGATGAAACCCTACAGCAAACGTCAACTTGTAAAAGTTTCAAAAACTGGCAAGGTCATCAAACGTATGGCTTACAACCTTGACCTACGGTTGTTCACACTTCCGTTTAAAGTTAGTGAAACAGTTGATGAAGAGGTTATCGTTCTTGACAAAACCAGCAAGGATAAGGGGAGACTAATCATGTTCACGCGAAATGAGCAGGTAAAGTTTATCTATAGCGGTCCACAGTCGATCCGAACCGAATATCCGTTCTGCCCAATGGACGTCGTTTGTGACAATTTTGGACACATCATTGCTGTCGATTCCAGCAACAATGCTGTACATATGCTGGATAAATACGGTAAGGTATTAAGATATCACCAGATTGGCAGAGATTGGATTGATATTCCATGGTCAGTCGGAATTGACAACAAAGGGTTGTTATTAATCGGTGATTCTGCTGGAACAATGCATATTTTGCGATATTTATTAAATAGTTAATTGGATAAACCATTTGCAAATTGAGTACAGTCAGTTCTATTTTTCAGGACGGACACCTGTATATAACAAACAACTGTCTAAAAAGAACAATTTATTTTTTCCATTTAATGATTAATGTATATAATTTGAACTTGTAAAAAAGGGCAACTGCGCATTAAGGGCACATTTTCAGTTTCCCTTCGGTGGTACCATTTATATGCAGATTCGACTGTGTATATCTATAATAATGTCAGGTGCAGATTCGACTGTGTATATCTATAATAATGTCAGATCATCTTAAGAGGTATCATATATTTCATACATTTCTCATTAATTTGTATAACATCTTGCTTCCATTGATACATCTTCAAGGTATAGTAAACAGTGATATGTAGTATATTTCTTTGATATATGGTTTTGTTTGGTTTATGGTGTTTATCGTCACTTTCAACAATATTTCAGTTATATATTGGCGGTCAGTTTTTTTAGGAGGAAACCGGAGTACCCGGAGAAAACCACCGACCTGTCGCAAGTCACTGACAAACTTTATCACATAATGTTTTATCGAGTACAACTCGCCATGAACGGGGTTCGAACTCACAATGTTAGTGGTGATAGACACCTTTAGATATATGTTATTTTCAATTTCAACAATGTATTTTGCAACAATATATACAATAATTTTTTTCTTGCATATGATATACGAGTGAATAAAATATAATAAAACGATCAGGCTAATGGTGGGCATAACAGATATTGACTTTGAAGTGACGTCATCTGAACGCTATGGACTTTAATGTGATATATTTTGACATTTTAATGAACTTTAACGTCTGAACAACAAGTGTGCCAAATGTCAGTGTAATGTAATGTTTATTTCTGTATTTGAAATGATGTTGAAAATTTGAAGTAAATTATATTTTTTTACATGTTGCGTTTCTTTTTTTGGAGAGTATATTTATACATCTGTTGCTTGTTCGCTTTGTTGATATTGATTGAATTGTTTACATTGTTTAATCTTTCTTTTTATAATTAAACAGTTTAAATGAACCATGACAATAACAGATTCGTTCTTTTACTTTCATTTTTGGTTAGCCGAAATGTTGGATAGTCTCTCATGTTCGCTGACATCCATATCATCTTACTAATCAACGACAGGTATTTCTGAAAAGTATGTTTTGTGTAAAAGATTTACCACTCTTGAAACAGTTAAATGTGCATTTCGGTGATATGAAAATAGCAATAAAAAAAACTCCTTTAGGTGTATTCTGTACACGAATTATCCTTCTTTAAACATATGTTTTTTTATTAAATGGAACGCATTTCGGTGGTATGGAAATAACAATAAACACTCCTTTAGTTATATTCTAAAAAGTATGTTTTGTGTACAAGATTTATCCCTCTTTAAACATGTGTTTTATTAAATGCATTGTATTTTTGAAGACATCATTAAACAGCCCAATTTAACCCACTGCACGTTGAAGCTCGTAGTTAACACTTAATAAAAAAGTTATATCGATGAAGAGAATTGTTCGGGGATTGAAATATCTATATGTTATATTACTTATTCCGAGTTCGGCTAGATGTTCGGTTCGTCTTTATCTCCAGTTGTTTTTAGGAGGGTTCGTGTCATATTTCCATTATTTGTGTGTATAAATTGCGTACAGTGGTACCTAACACATATTGTGTTGTGTTTTTGTTTTGTTTGTCTTCGTCTTGTGTACCCTATCTTGCTAGTTTCTCAATACCACAGTCAGAACAATTCAGAAATTGAAAATAAAATTCATATAGACGATACCTAAACACACATAAATGACCTCTCACTTTGATTTGGAACAGACACTGGAATAAAAAGTAGATGCTGTCATTCAAATGTGTTTCACTTTCAAGTTCAATACCAACCCTAACACAGAATGACTGAAAACCAAGTTCGACTAGTTTTATTCATCGACCATTTTTCACCTGAAACCTGGATAATATTATTTACATGTGTAGTTTGTTATCGGTATTTTTTCCGGATTGTAGTGACTGAAGATCGCCTGTCTGGGTTGTCGATACTTCACGTCCACCGTAATGATACTGTCAGGCAGGTAAATCCAGAAGTTGTTCTCACAAGTTGGGAGTGGCAACAGGAAAATCAAACTTGTATTCACCGACTAAGTACTGTCATTTAAAATTATTCATTAAAATATTATTTTGAATATCAATCAGTTGTGTTATGTTTAATTTACCATAGAAGTTTGACGGTGTGGTTTAACGATAGTAACTGGTATATAAAGTGTCTCAATAATATATAAATCGATAAAAAAGGCGTTATTTTGGGCCGTTAAGTCACTATTTTCAGCTGGGTGGCTTCGCCACGGACCCCTTTACATGATTTTGGGCCGTTAAGTCACTATTTTCAGCTGGGTGGCTTCGCCACGGACCCCTTTACATGGGGGCCTCAATCGGCGACAGTTTAAGGGGATATCATGGTCGCGGCCGGGATCGTATGGTATTCGGATTACATCTATCTATGAAAACCGCATTGGTGGCGTAATGATTAGCGTGCTCGCCTTGAGTGCGGTAGATCGTGGGTTCGAGCCCCGGTCTGGTCAAAGACCATAATATTGGTTGGCTCGGAATCAGAATAATGTGTCCGAGTGGAACGACATGTCTACCCGCGGACTGATGTTTCAGTGAGCTAGCACTATGAGAATCCAACTCGGCGTGTTGGTCTAGAACAAAGCGGACCTCATCATCATCTCATTGAAAATTAACTTGTTCTCGCCATGATATAGCTGAAAAATTGCTGAATTGACGTTAAACAACAATCACTCACTCACATCTACCTATGCAATCACTGCCTATCACCCCTAACATTGTGAGTTCGTTTCCAGCTCAGGTGAGCTGTACTTGATACAACATAAGGTGATAAAGTTTGTCAGTGACTTGCGGCAGGTCGGTGGTTTTCTCAAGGTACTCCGGTTTCTTCCACCAATAAAACTGACCGCCACGATATAACTGAAATATTGTTGAATGTGGTGTTTAACACCATAGCCTTCCATCTACTTATGCAATCAGTGTCTTCCTTAAAGTTGCTAGTTCCTCTCCCGCTCACGGCGAGGTGAACTCGATATACTTTAGTGTGATAAAGTTTGTCGTTGACTAGAAGCAGGTCGATGGTTATGTCCTCTACCAATAAAACTGACCCCATACTATTTATTTGTAATAGGTATTGTGTAATATTAAAAACAAATTATAGATTGTATTTCAACTTTATATCTAAACACAACATTAAATTTTCATTAACAACTTACAAATAGCGAAACAATCAAAATTATAATATTTGTGTCTCCATAAACAACCTACATAAGATAAACATGGTATCAAGCGCGTCTCCAGAAACAAGCAATAAACATGGTATCATAAGTGTTTCAATAAACATGGTATTATATATGTCTCCATAAGTACCCTACGCATAATAAACATGGCATCATAAGTGTTTCAATAAACATGGTATTACATATGTCTCTATAAATACCCTACGCATAATAAGCATGGCATTATGTGTTTTAATCAACATTGTATTATAGGATAAACATGGTATTATAGGATAAACATGGTATTATAGCAACATAAGCATAATAAACATGTCCATTAACAAACTATTAACAATCAACATGGTTATTATTTGTGTCCCCAATAAACAACCTATACTGGTCAGAGAGTAGTTATCAGTAAGCAATAATTCTTGTCATCTAGTCAATCTGAGGTCAATACAGAAATTGTCAAAAGAATGTTTGTGCAAAAAATTGTAAATATAGCAACTTCATATCGTAGTTTTGAAAACGTAGATATCTAATTTAGTGCATACGACGTGTTTCTGGAGTAGCCATCATCAGGAACGTTCATTATCAATCAAAAGATTGCAACAACAAAAATAAGAGCAAGAATGTGAAATTTGGCGGGAACTACTCAGTGACAACACGCAGGATAAATATGCAACATAAAGTGTATAACAATAACATAACATTTGTATAATATGCAAATTAATGACAAGTTCAAGGTCATATATCTTCTTGTACCGGAAATTGTGTAAATCAAAACAATCTTGTTGACAATATCATAAGTTGAAATCGCACTATACCTCAGTGTTAATTAATAAAGCGGTAGAGAATACCGAAGGGGCAATCAAAAAATATCAATCCAAAGAAACTGACAACATTGGATGCACAAGACGAAGAAAAACACAACACAATATGTGTAGGACACCACTATATGCAAACAAATACAACTAATGTAATTAAGACATGCGCCCTCTTACAAACAACTGAAGGCAAAGACGAACCAATCATCGTTTCCATGCGCTAAGTTGTCCCTTTCTCTTTATTGATACCCGTATGGAAAATAACACGAGGCAGAGTTCTATGCAAGACACGTTTTATATTTAATAATCACACCTTATATAAGAATCCTGGATTGTGATTGGTTAATAGCCGGTGTATTTTTCGTGTATTTTCATATTTAGGATTAATTTCATTTTTGCCGCTACCGGGGTATTTGCATGAGGATTTAAATTGTTTACCCTGAAGTGTTCCGAAGTAAAGGATTTAACTTTTTTCCCCTCTGCAGTGGTATTTGCGAAAACGTATTTTACTTTTTTACCCTCGCGTGCCGCAAACCGCCAAATTCATTCAGAATACTTCAACCACTGTTTAACAAAACAAATCGAATATTCCTGAAAACGACAAGCGAAAGGTATTATTTATTTAGCCAGTGTTCTAAGTATAAATAATATTCGGTGTAATTAAACAGATATATCATGCTTGGGAAGGGTATTTGCGAAAAATACCAGTCTGGAGACTAAATTCGCCTCGCCGTTCGGCTCGGGAAATTTTTCGTCTCTCGACTGGTATTTTTCGCAGATACCCTTCCCAAACATGATATATCTGTTCAAAATAGTTCGCTTTAACTTACATGTATTGCCTTTTCGTTTCAGCTTTCTCAGTTGAATTGAAGCAAAACAGGGTATATAGTCTGACCCTATGGTACCGCGGGCTCTATGATATCGTGTATTCACGTGCTATTTCAACCAATTTTCGCCGCCATTTTTTAAATGTAACAACTACCACGGTACCATAGGAGTCCCATATACAATATCTAAATATAAGTGAAGAAAAAGTAAGCTGTTAAAATGGCAAAATATTTTTCTCATTTGTAGCTAGCACTCAGATGAATTATATATTATTCTCCAAATACTGTGAAATCGTGGATACCAATTGTCGTGGTTTGAGGAAAAATTGTATTTTCGAGGGTACGTAAGAAGAGTTTGAAGATACCAAAGAGGTAGTCAGAATCCGTAAATCGAAGAAGTACACATAAGAAAAAGGACAAAAGGACAAACAACGATCTATAAAACATGCACATAAAAATAAAGACCGAGAAACACGAACCCCACTAACAACCGGGGGTGCTCCGGAAGGGTAGGCGGTTCCTGCTCCACTAGTGGTCACAAATGTTCATTGAATTCTTAATTTCGTGATTTGAATCTATTCACGAAATCCACGAAAATTGGTATACCAGGACTAATAATAAATTCACGGTAGATCAAAGGGCAAAAACACCAACGTGTTGTTATACACACGTATTCTTTATCCGCGAAACTGTTTAATCCTGCAGGATAAATTAATATATTTAGCTAAATCTATCAGTTTCTCTGGTCCAGCCGATGCTTTGATTAACATTTCTAATTCTGAATCCTCAAAGTTTCTCCCGGAACACGTCTTCACAGTTTTCAATTTGTCCCATAACTTTTCAAAGTCTGCTTGACCAGTGCCATCTTTCTCCAGCGTCTTGAATGTGGCAATGATCTCTCCTATACTAATACAAAAAATATGACAATACATTATAAAACCTTATTAAGTGAAACATTCTATATATACATCAAATCGGGGTCTCCGTCGTGGTCGTTATCGCATGGTAGTTGGATTTACAACTACCTGTGCAATCAGTGCCTACCACCACTAATGTTGTGAGTTCGAATCCTGATAATGGCGGATTGTACTCGATACAACATTATGTGATAAACTTTGTCAGTGACTTGTGTTAGGTCGGTGGTTTTCTCTGGGTACTCCTGTTTCCTCCACCAATAAAACTGACAGCCACGATATAGCTGAAATATTGTTGAAAGTGGCACTAAACACCATAACCCTAACCCTATGCATCACATTGCGCTGTTTAATTATGTTATTTTTGTAAATAATGATTTTATATTTAAATGATGGTTGGGACCATTGGCTCTGCTTAATAGAGCTAATATGTTACAACAACTGAGTCACGAAGATTAATTATATTTGGTATATAGTTCTTTATAATAACGCTGTTCGCATGGTTATATGTGAGGGTTGGCAATTTATAACGCTGTTCGCATGGTTATATGAGGGTTGGCAATTTATAACGCTGTTCGCATGGTTATATGTGAGGGTTGGCATTTTAATAACGCTGTTCGCATGGTTATATGTGAGGGTTGGCATTTTATTAACGCTGTTCGCATGGTTATATGTGAGGGTTGGCATTTTAATAACGCTGTTCGCATAGTTATATGTGAGGGTTGGCATTTTACTCACAGGTGGACAGCACTTACATGAATTCATCATTTCACTAAGAGAGAGAGATTTGGGCCAACAAAACTAACTTAACCCCGCCAATTTTAGTTAGAGTGCCTGTATCAAACCCGGAAAGTGAGCGGTCATGTATTTGTGTTAAGGATATCGATTTGGTCTTTGTCTACACCTTTGCTATTGGATTTTACAAATGTTCCGACAGTGTGGTATTTTTTTGTTTTTCACTTTATTACTCCCCTTTGTTTTGTAGTGGGTTCATGTTATATTTATGCTATTTATATATTTATACTGGTATTCAACAAGATCATTAGATGTTGTCCGTGTTGTTTAACATTGAAAACTAGGGTGACACTAGTGGAACAGGAACTGCGGAAAGATCATGTTTTCATACTCGGATTGATACAATGTCAAGTGAGCAATGTTTGATAATGTTCTACAATATAAAGCTTCAAATACATAACCGTTCGCTTTCCTGACTCAGTACAGGCACTTCAATAACAAAAGGGGAGCTAAACTAGTTTTATAGGCCCAAACCTCCCCACTAAGTTAAATAATGCTGTCATGGAAATGGTTTGGGTATTTTTGTCATAAAAAAAGAAGCAGAATGTCATCTTTAAAAAACAACAAGACTGAATAGAATAGAACAGATAGTGTTTTCTTCATTTAAATATCACTGTGGTCTCTTATTATGCAAGTCAAATACTTACAAGATAAATCTTTTTTACTACCAAACATAAAACGTTTATAGTAAACACATTTTTTCTCTTTAATCTGATCACGAATCGTAACTTTAATAGAATTGAATTTCACACGGGTGAAGTGCTACACTTATACTATTAAAATACCTTCGCTACTGTATGTATTTTTTTCCGGTTGAACCCAACTCGAGTACAAAAATGAAGTCATGAAAAAACGTCCCTTTAACCTGCATTGTCCTTTTGAGGTCTTATTGTACGTTGATAACTACTTTTTACTAATTAAAAGGCACGTCGTAATTAGAAATAACCCAAAGTCCTAAACATTTTAAATAATTTGGCTTTCAAATATTTTGGCTTTGAGCGTACCGGATGAAGTTTATTCCAGAAATGCGTCGTGCGCACTAAATTTGATATCTACGTTTTTATCCATATTTTCCCGCGGAATTAGCGATGGGTCGGGTAGAGATAAATTATGTATCTTAACGTGTTTTCAGCAAAATTACAGTTTTTGTTTATTTATTGTTCCAATTCAAATTATCTTGCACATGAGCGATTTCGTCTCGGTTATAATTCTTGCAACATAAAAGAACAGACTGTAGATACATTTTATTTCACACATTTTAAAAATTGCAGGGACTTTTAATTAAACTTTGTAGGACGGTACTCATAACCAACCACAACACAGTAGATCACAGCTTCACCAATCACAGAGTTATCGTTCCTTACGCTCACATCAACCTCTAGACTTGTCAATGCCTCAACTTTTAGAAGATTTTCGTAACACTAAAACTAAACTCATCCAAACGAAAAACTCAATAACATGGTATCTTAAGCTCAAATTTCAAACATTTATCTCTTCATCCTCCACTTGTCATCACGGATTTAAAAGGGGCCGCCGTGGCCATGATCGTATGGTAGTTGGATTTATAACTACCTATGTAATCAGTGGCTATCACCACTAACGTAGTGAGTTCAAATCCCGCTCAGGCGAAGTGTACTCGATACAACTTTATGTGATAAAGTTTGTCAGTAACTTGCGACATGTCGGTGGTTTCCCCCGGGTACTCCGGTTTCCTCCACCAATAAAACTGACCGCCACGATATAATTGAAATATCCTAACCCCTCACGGATTTCAATAATTTACAGATTGATTACACCGATTGCATTATTGCAATTTGTGGAATTCTAAAACCATGACGTGCAAATAGTCAAAACGGAATATCATCTGGACAATATTAAGAAAAGTTTGAAGATACGAAAGGAGTAATCAGAATCCGTAAATCGTAAAATTCATGTCGGTTCCAATTAACTCCGTTTTTATTGTAATATTCTTGCGCGCAATATTGAGTTATTTGAGACATTGACAAATGTGGATGTGAGAGGAATTAACGATACCTTTGGTAGAGACTGCAGCTTCTCTGGAAACGAAACTCCAAAACCCTAAACACAGAGGTAACAACGACAGAACGCGGGAAAATGTTCCTTCATTGTAATTTGCAACACAATGGCAACTTTGCCTGATATAGTATAAAGTAGAACATACCAAAAAACAAACAACAACAAACAAAAATAAACAATCAAACTGTAAATTGTATACAAGGCAAAAACGTATTTTTGATTTTAATTATTTTGTATGTATTGCAGCAGCTAATATTTCTGTTAATTCAACAGGATAAATTTCTAAATGCTGATACCTATTGAGACAACTACCGGTATTTAATATTCTGCAAATATAATTCCTAATTATAACCGAATGTGATGTACGTGAATCTACCTTTTCAAACCTTTGAAGTAATACAACTCTTCATAGGAACAACTTAGCTTTCGCGAGTACATGTGTTCACATGTCTTTGTTTGTTTCGTTTGTTTTGTAAGGTCCGTGTTGCTCATATTTTTAGTTCCTGTGCTACGTTTTTCTTTGGTCTGCATTCTGTGTCTTGTGCTTTATGTTGGGCATGTCCCTTCGTTATTCTCTAGCGTTTTGTTAAGTACTTCATATTCTATTGACATTTTATTAAATCTACTTGTTCATTGCAACACTACATCGTGATACAGGGGCCGTCGTGGTCGTATGGTAGTTGGATTTACAACTACCTATGCAATAAGTGTCTATCACCACTGATGTTGCGAGTTTGAATCTCGAGTCCTCCGGTTTCCTCCACCAATAAAACTGACGGCCACGATATAACTGAAATATCGTTGAAGGTGGCGTTACACACCACCAAACAAACAAAACAAACAAACTTCGTGATACCAATAAATTGTACTTACTTTTCACCAACGGTCAGATAAAACTGTTTGTATTCCCAGTAACTTAATTCTCCATTGTAATCTTTGTCAAATATGTCAAACACCAGATTGGCCTCTTTTTCTGTAAGTTTATATTCGTTTTCAAACATCTTTATTGCTTCCGGTTTGTGGAGTCTGCGCACAAAGTTTTGAGTGTACTTATCAAATGCAGTATCGGCCTCTTTCCTACAAATAATTGCTTCAATAAATAATCTAGAAAACTGTCAATTGTAGTATTAATTATACTTCCACCTCAACGTTACCTGACTACGTGGCTCTGCAACTTATTGTATTCTGTAGGAATTGTTGGTTCCATTTTGTGCTTTGGTGTAATATCTTAACATTTCACGTGCAAATATGAAAGTGCAATCAACAGGCATACAGCCAGATGATAAAATTGGTGCAGTTACTACGATATAAAATGAGTGCACGCAGGCAACAAGAATAAAAATTAGTGAACTGACCAGGAAAGATCTACAACTAGTCAATCAAGAAAACAAACTGCATTATAGTTGAATGATGCAAATTCAAGAGTTCAAGAGGTCAACATGCTGTCATCGCAACCCCCACCCCCTCTAGTTTGTCATATCTTAAAGGGATCATCGCATTGAACAAATCTGATCTTTTCATCATAATGTTGCACCTTAACTTTTTATTTGTGGAAACCCCAAAGTTAGGCTTTAGCTTTCCAGCAGGTTTTACAGTTTCCATCGCTTTGTGTTTTCAAATTGAAAGTGAGTCAGCTGAGTGAGTGATTCCCATTGTTGCGGTTGACAAGGTTGAAAATCCCTGTTTAGCCTTAGTTAGTTAATATTATTTTTATATTAAGATAAACACCATGTTCAGTTTTTCAACGCTCTATATATCATGTTTGGAAATTAATATATCTTTTTTATTACACGTTATCTCAGTTATAATAATATAATTATGTTAATATAAGAGAGGGCATGGAGGTAAGTCCCATTGATGAAGTAATGGCTAGAGTGTTTACCTCTGGTATGGTAAATCATGAGTTCGATGCCCGGTAGTGTCAAATCAAAGATTATAAAATTGGTATTTGTTGTTTTTCCGCTAAGCACGCATCAAGACTGATTGGCTCAGAATCAGGATAATGTGTCTGTGTGGAGCGACATGTCTATCCGCAGACTGTTGTTTCAGCGAGTTAGTACTATACAGGTACAACTTAGGTTGTTGCTCAAGCACAAAGCAGACATCACCATCATCATAAAAATGTAACTTGTTCTCGCAACGTTATGGCTGAAAATGGTCAATATGGCGTTAAATAACAATCATTCACACACTGCATGGAGGCATAACATCTATAGTAACCCCCTGGTGAATGCAGACCAATTTATCAATCCATGACTGGTAAATAAATGTAATATCACAAATGTCTACTAGCAGCTTAGTACATGTACTACAAAGTTTATAGAAAATAAAATGATTCTGCAATTTTCTACGAGAAATTTTTGTGTAATTTGGAAATAAAATACTGTTTTGCAGGTCCAAAAAAAATAAACTGATTTATGTTTCGTGTGAAAACAATGTTCCGGCTCGATGGAACCCCCCACCTACACACATGCACAGAAGAAGTTAAATGTCCGCTCCCTAATTAAGTAATAAGGGTAAAATATTTACTCCTCAGTGGATGGATCTAACCTGGTTGTTAAATTGGATGTATCCGAGGAATTGACAATTACATACGAAACTAAATAAAAAATTCAACGCTAAAATAATTTCTGTTAAAGTTTTCCAAAATGGAAGAGGCGGAGAATTTTCTAACAACATGGAGAGACTTTTAATATTAGTCATTTACCAGTGAAAACGTAGACATCAAATTTAGTATATACGACTCGTCTCTGGAATAACCTTCATCAGGTACGCTCAAAATCGAAAGATTGAAAAGCCAAGCAATTTAAAGTTTTTGGGGCAATAAAATCAAAGGGCCTAAACTGGATAGCCAAAATCGACTAAGGTCACCAAGCTAACATTTATTTATTCACAATTTTGATTATTTGGAAAAGCGGAATTTCACGTTTCAAGTTCATGGAAATCGATATTGGAACTCCATATCCCTCTAGCAAAGTTCATTGTGTTGCTTTTCTCTCTATACTTACAAACAAATTATCCTTAACCAAAAGGAAGGAACATCGCCACAAAACACCCGCTAATTAATATCCTATAAATCTTGATGTACAAACAACGGTTATTATCTACTACGTTAATATGATGTTCAGACGATTTTTTTTGTATAAAAATGTAATTTGTCATGATACGGGGACAAATTACACCTTCATCGTTTTATGTGAGAAATGTTACATGTTTTTTGCCTAAAGCTTAAGGTTATCGACCTTTATTAACACCGACATTCCACATGATGTCGCACATACACTATATTTCTGTCAAACTATATAATAATTGCAATCTACATGTCGACTGACCACGTGGGACAATATACAATCTAAACCTCCACTTTAATGTTATCACTTGAGCATTGAAATAGACGTTAATTGTCATCGTTCTACTTATATTATGACATAAACTACCATTCAGATTATTGTTCATGGGTGATCAAGTTGCTTGGGTCGTTGACTTGATCGCTATAATTGTATGGTTCGCCCTCACGTATTCGTCTCAAGGGTTCATATTTCTAGACTCCGAAAGATTCGTTAAAATTGCCAGGGTTTACTACCCCCATTAAGTCACGCTATAGCTAAAACACTGTTGAAAGTGACGATAAACTTCCAAGACACATTAAAACCATTAAATTAATGTAAACATGGTCAAACAAGTACAAGATTATCTCCCCTTGTAGTTTTCAACTCGGCTATGCTTTGTTACTATCTTGCATCAAAGACGGCATAGTCAACTGTAAAAAATGACAACGGTGTAAATACTTTCAGTAATACTATTGGATAAAGATACACACAATCATGAAGCATCACAAATGAAAACATGTGATTGGTGTAAATAATGGTTTTGCAATAATCAGGAGTAAATCTCGGATAAGGAGATCGGGTTCAATTCATGAAACTAGCATCACAATTTAGACTATTCCTAAGACACGTGACCGTGAATAAAAAAGGACAAAAAGAGAAACAACGATCTACAAAACACTGCACAGATAACTAACGATTGAGCAACACGAACCCCACTAGAAATCGGGGGTGAAGTCAGGTGCTCCGGAAAGGTAGACAGTTCCTGCTCTACAAGTTGCACCCGTTTAAAAATACAGTCACACAATACCATCTTTATCACTTGGTACTCTCTAGCGTTTGTTTGCCGAAAGCGTGTCGCAAGAAAAAGTCGAATGGAAAATCGAACGGTAATTGCACCTTAAAGGGACATTAAAGCTCATTTTGGTAATTTTTTGTATCTCATGAAAACTTGCAATTGGTTCAATAAATGATATTTATATTTACATTAACCCAGTTTTTATCAATGAAACTTTGTAAAAGTGACATAATTCGTTGATAATTCTGTCATATCTTGCGGTTTTTCCATTAATTGAATTTTTGCTTCCTGGACAAAAATTCATTTCGACCCTTTTAAGTGATATTTTAATGATACTAGGGATTATATGGGCGTGCAAAGTATTTTTGGATTGTTTTTACAATTAAATTGAAAAGAAACAACCTTCGTCACGAGTTGAAAAAGTATATGTTAAAACGAGCTTTAATATCCCTTTAAGATTCCTTTGTTTGTTTATTTCTTTTAGCTAGAACTATTTTGTTTATCTTGACAATTTGTTTACATATCTTTAGATTAGTTATCGTTCTAAACATGATACACTTGTAATACATTGGAAAATTATCTTAGTAGATTAAAACTCTATAAACATGATAGTCACCAGTTAAATGAAAGAAAGGTCTTTAACAAATAAAATGACATCTTATTTTTATAATGGTCATAAAACAGACATTTTATGGGGGAAATGTGAAGTCATGCATGTCGGTTGGAAAAGCTCTTGAGAGCTTATGTTGTACTGTTATAAAATGTACCGACTTTAAATAACACTTTTTGATTTGATTTGCATATCAAACACTTTCGTCTTCACGCACCGTTTGTTTACTTGTACTTTTAATTTATTTCACGGTTGATGAACCTGGAATATAGACAGCAACATTGTATCTACATTATATGCATCATAATTATTATTTTTAATGTTTAAGCAATAACTCTAGGGGTGAATAAATTAAGGGGGAAATATTGAATATTATGAAAATTTAGATATTTCGAGCATCCATGTAAAATTCCTAATTATTATTTTTACGTTTAACCCATAACTCCAGGGGTGAATAAATTAAGGAGGGATATTAAATATTATGAACAGTTAGATATTTCGAGCATCCAATGTAACACCGGTGTGTGAGTATGCATATTAAATATTGCATATTAATGTGAAATGTGACAAGGATTTACAATTTATAATGAAGCTATTGCCCTTATTCGTGGAAATGAAAATTCATATACTAAATACGTAAATGCATAAGAATTTTATAATAAATAATTATGGAAAATTATGTCTGCTGGAAATGCAATGCAATGAAATTGAATTTTATCTCGACACATATTGTATTTGCCAAATTTCAGACAAAATAGATTGTTAAGCTAATTGTAAAATCTTTTCCATATTACAAAGTTTTACAATAGATGTAAACTATTCTCGACACACTTTATACGACTGGCCAAGACAGGACGTCAACTTTCGCCAGTTTTTATTTTCATCTTTGTTTTCGGTAGTTTTTCTTGAAATTTCATCAAATTTCTTGTTGAAAACTGCAGGGTCAGTTTATATAGATAAAGTGTTTGCATGTTTCAAGTCAAGATATTTCTTTTATGAAATATGTCAGCATATTTTCTTTAAAAAATTGTAGCCTCTCGCTTTAAAACGTAAATGGTCTATTCCTTACAGCAAGAAGGTAATCTATAATACCTCCATGCATACAGGTGAAGAAAGATTTTTCAAATTTATTCTTAATGTGTAAATCATATTACCATACTGAGACAGGTTGTGTCAAACGCTCAAGCTGTGTCAACTTACATTAATAAACAAACTAAATGATACATGGTATGAAATGCCAGACAAGACATTAAATATAGTCTATATAAACAGAAAGTACTTATATAAACCATAACTAGTGTAATATTAGAAATAATGTGGCATCTGAAGAATGTACGTCTTCTTCGCTTAATAATATACAAATACATTAACACAGCAAATATTTGGTGGTTACATATGGGGCGGTTACTGCTACCAAGAGCAGGGGCGGATGCGCCCCACCCCCCAAAAATTGGAAAAAATATGATTTTTTGGCGTAAAATCGTGATTTTTCACACGAAATACCCCAACAATTTTCGCGCCTCCCTCCGCTCGGCGCAATTTGTTTAAGTGCGCCCCTCCCACTAACTTGAAATCCTGGATGCGTCCCTGGAGAGGTACAACTACATCTACCAGAAGGGTAGCTACCACTACCACTACCAGAGGTGATATATACGTCAGAGTGGTAGCTACGGATACCAGAGGGGTAAATACGGCTATCAGAAGAATACATACGGCTACCAGTGTGGTAGTTCTGGTTGACAGAGGAGTAGCTGCTACCAGGTACCAGAAGGGTACTTGTGACTGTCATAGGGGGTAGCTGAGTAGCTTCTACCAGACTGGTAGTTATGACTGTCAGGGGGTAGCTATGGATACCAGAGAGGTAGCTGCGGCTGTAAAAGGAGTAACTGCGGCCACTATGGGAGTAGCAGTGGATATTAGAGTGTGTGAAAGAAATTAACCAAGGACGTGAAAATAAAACAAATAGTCCACTAATTAGTAACTCTTTATTGTTTTGTTTATTTTTAGATTTTGATAAAGGTTTTTTTAAAGAAATATCCCAGACGCCTTATGTTAAATATAAATATTCCAAGGTGACAAATCAGGTTTGTAAAGTTCTTCAAGGTTCCAATAAACAATAGCTTATGCTTCCTTAATGCTGATGGTAAGACCACATTACAAAATCACCTGACAATATATTCCGATTTTCACTATGCTTCAATTGCCCATATCACAAGGGACCTCGTTTCAGTTGACTTGTGTACAATGTACTAATTTCTTATTGTATGTGTTGTATGTACTAGATGACTGTACATGTGTGTACAATGTACTAATTTCTTATTGTACTTGTTGTATGTACTAGATGACTGTACATTTGTGTACAATGTACTAATTTCTTATTGTACATGTTGTATGTACTAGATGACTGTACATTTGTGTACAATGTACTAATTTCTTATTGTACTTGTTGTATGTACTAGATGACTGTACATTTGTGTACAATGTACTAATTTCTTATTGTACTTGTTGTATGTACTAGATGACTGTACATTTGTGTACAATGTACTAATTTCTTATTGTACTTGTTGTATGTACTAGATGACTGTACATTTGTGTACAATGTACTAATTTCTTATTGTACATGTTGTATGTACTAGATGACTGTACATTTGTGTACAATGTACTAATTTCTTATTGTACATGTTGTATGTACTAGATGACTGTACATGTGTGTACAATGTACTAATTTCTTATTGTACTTGTTGTATGTACTAGATGACTGTACATTTGTGTACAATGTACTAATTTCTTATTGTACATGTTGTATGTACTAGATGACTGTACATTTGTGTACAATGTACTAACTTCTTATTGTACATGTTGTATGTACTAGATGACTGTACATTTGTGTACAGTGTACTAATTTCTTATTGTACTTGTTGTATGTACTAGATGACTGTACATTTGTGTACAATGTACTAATTTCTTATTGTATGTGTTGTATGTACTAGATGACTGTACATGTGTGTACAATGTACTAATTTCTTATTGTACTTGTTGTATGTACTAGATGACCGTACATTTGTGTACAATGTACTAATTTCTTATTGTACTTGTTGTATGTACTAGATGACTGTACATGTGTGTACAATGTACTAATTTCTTATTGTATGTGTTGTATGTACTAGATGACTGTACATTTGTGTACAATGTACTAACTTCTTATTGTACATGTTGTATGTACTAGATGACTGTACATTTGTGTACAGTGTACTAATTTCTTATTGTACTTGTTGTATGTACTAGATGACTGTACATTTGTGTACAATGTACTAATTTCTTATTGTACTTGTTGTATGTACTAGATGACTGTACATTTGTGTACAATGTACTAATTTCTTATTGTACATGTTGTATGTACTAGATGACTGTACATTTGTGTACAATGTACTAATTTCTTATTGTACTTGTTGTATGTACTAGATGACTGTACATTTGTGTACAATGTACTAATTTCTTATTGTACTTGTTGTATGTACTAGATGACTGTACATTTGTGTACAATGTACTAATTTCTTATTGTACTTGTTGTATGTACTAGATGACTGTACATTTGTGTACAATGTACTAATTTCTTATTGTACATGTTGTATGTACTAGATGACTGTACATTTGTGTACAATGTACTAATTTCTTATTGTACATGTTGTATGTACTAGATGACTGTACATTTGTGTACAATGTACTAATTTCTTATTGTACTTGTTGTATGTACTAGATGACTGTACATTTGTGTACAATGTACTAATTTCTTATTGTACATGTTGTATGTACTAGATGACTGTACATTTGTGTACAGTGTACTAATTTCTTATTGTACATGTTGTATGTACTAGCTGACTGTACATTTGTGTACAATGTACTAATTTCTTATTGTACTTGTTGTATGTACTAGATGACTGTGTACTTTACTAACTGCTGTCGCATCTCTGAATCTCATCAGTTTAGTAACTGCCGAAAGGTGGGAGACACACATATCATTATTAATCATTTATAATAACCTTAAGCAATGTACTCAACGTACTAATACATATATATCTATACTATTTTATCCTGACGGGACCTTCACTAATTCATTGGATACTCCATGCAGCTGATGGCAAAGACGAACCTTTAGGACGACCAATAAGTCTAATAAAAAGTACCAATCCCCCTTTTAGATATCAGAAACCGACACAAAATACTCGTATGCCCATACTAAAATGGCATTTGGAAAATTGAAAATTTAAACTTTTTTTTATTCTGAAAGCATTAGAGATTAAATAATTCCGTACGTCTGTCTACTAAATTGTAGTTTTAATACTGGTTTTTAATATGTGTAAATATTTTATACTATGAAAGCCGGAAGCGATCATTTCGGTTTTGATTTTCACCAAGCGAAAGCGCGAAAACACCATCAAAACAAGTGTTGTAAACTGTCTTCAACATTTATACTATGGAAACCGGGAGCGATCATTTCGGGTTTTCGCCTTTTGATTTTCACAAAGCGGAATCGCGAACCCAACGTCAAAGCAAGGCTTGTAAATTCTTCAACCTTTTAATTTCATTTCAGAAAAGGAGTTACATTGTATTATATGACTGTTTCATAGAATATCAAATTTAGGCCCTTTGATTTTGATATTGATCCCAAAGCGTTAAATTATTTGGCTTTCAAATCTTTCGATTTTGAGCGTGCCTGATGAAGGTTATTCCAGAAACGCGTCTTGCGCGGTAAATTTGATATCTACGTTTTTATTAAGACTTCACTACTTGTTAATGATAGTGTAGAAACTTACATTAATTTCGCAAACACAATCCATACATAAATATATACATACAGAGGATATGTTGAACAAAACATACAAATATTTACATTAGTTTTGTTGGAATATTTTCGTAGTTAAAGTTTTTATACAGTATTAAAACGTGAGTCATATATTAAGGTTTCATTGTTTTCGTAGATAGATATGTGACTCATGAAAGTACCAATTTGAGATTTAGGGAGCGATCATTTTACTTTTCTATGGGTTTGCTGAACACAAATATGTCGACAGCTTTTACAGAAACAGCTGAATTGACCAAAAACGATAAAAAAAAAGGCAATAATAAAATAATAATGATAATCTTTCCCTGCTGTTTATGGATAAAAAATAGGAATGTCCATATCTTAAACTGTGGCTGGAGGGGAGCGATGGCCCCCTCTCTAATAGTTAAATGGTCTTTCGCTCATTACACCGTTCATATACAGTCAGATCCTAAAAGGAGACCACTATATAACAAATCACTGTCTGTAAAGGACAGTCTCATTTTTTCCATCAATGAATAGTGTACAAAAATGTATATAACCTTAACCTGTATATAAAGGGAAACTGCTCATAAAGAACACTGGCGCAATATCCCTTTGGATAGCCGCCATCAAACCCCAAATAAATAAATAAATAAATAAATAAATAAATAAATAAGGACACATTATCAGCTTCTCGTCAGTGCTCTTTATATACAATTTTTCGATTGAAATGAAATGAAATATTACTGCATCTAAAGTACACTACATAATTTATACATAGGTACTTCATTATCAAGGTGGAGTGTTAATATAAATGTTTACCTTCTGATAAATTGAAAGTGAAATTCAATTAAGCGGAAATACCAAACGATTAGAAATTAGTTGAAGAATGTCGGTATTGATTTGTTTGTGTGACGCATTCAGTTAATTTTCATGATCAATTTCCTTTGAATTCACATGTTTTCACTTGCATTTTGTGTGTAGACATACTTTGTATTTTCCTAATGTCATTTGGTTTAAGTCTTGTCATAGGTTCGTCTACAGATTGTTTAATTATAGTACATCCGGATTGCGGTGGTGAAAAAAGACAGTCGTGCATTAATCAACATAAATATCTGTGGTTTAAAAAAAATGTTCAAATTTTAACAAGACCGTAACATATTTTAAATTTACAACACAAATAGTACAGAAAGGTCAAATATGGTTTGTAATATAGAGCTTAAATGATTATACAATGATGTGTCATTTAACATAAATATAAATATCACAAAATTAAATTTGAGCTAATGTAGTATGCTGGGTACTAGTGAAGGTTCCCAGGGTTCAAACCCACAGAGCTTCTAAGTGCCTCCTCAGGTGGCGAGTGGGTGATTAGGGTTGTCAGATTATAGCACACAGAACTGCTCAGCGCGTCCCCAGGTGGCCTGTGGGGAAAGCCCTCTAGATGGGGATTGTCGGGGTATACTACGAAAAGCCTGACCGTGGACCACCTATTGGGTATAATGGTAAGAGAGTGTCATGCTCTCTGTACGTTAAAGATCTCCTTTGTCGATTTCGAATAAAGAGTAGGCGCATTATAACCGATACAAAAGACCACATTGTCCCCCTATACCAAACTCTTCATCCTTTTCAAGAGGCGATCAAAAGTCGTTCACCAGTTGATACTATATTCAAACAATGAAATAGTGGTTATTACTCGATACAACAATCCACAGGAAGACATGTTACTACTCAAACTGAAATATAGTGCCAGCTAACCGATACAACAATCCACAGGAAGACATGTCACTATACTCAAACAGTGAAATATAGTGCCAGCTAACCGATACAACAATCCACAGGAAGACATGTCACTACTCAAACTGAAATATAGTGCCAGCTAACCGATACAACAATCCACAGGAAGACATGTCACTACTCAAACTGAAATATAGTGCCAGCTAACCGATACAACAATCCACAGGAAGACATGTCACTACTCAAACTGAAATATAGTGCCAGCTAACCGATACAACAATCCACAGGAAGACATGTCACTACTCAAACTGAAATATAGTGCCAGCTAACCGATACAACAATCCACTGGAAGACATGTCACTACTCAAACTGAAATATAGTGCCAGCTAACCGATACAACAATCCACAGGAAGACATGTCACTACTCAAACTGAAATATAGTGCCAGCTAACCGATACAACAATCCACAGGAAGACATGTCACTACTCAAACTGAAATATAGTGCCAGCTAACCGATACAACAATACCCAGGTAGACATGTCGCTATACCCAAACACATCTTCAGAAACAATAATTACCTATTATTACGTGATGATTTTCGTATTGGCCTAGTTATTAGTCCGAGGGTAGCTGTATTGGCCTGAGGCAAACATAACCCTTTCTCAATTTAATAATTATGGATATTAACTTCTCATGAAGGCCATAATTGTATATTGTTTGTTTTGGGGATTATTTTTTAAATATATAGTTTTGATCTGACATTTCAAAAAATAGTAGAACCACATTTTTCAAAAAAGTTCTCACACTTTTTTAAATTAGGCCATTAGTTACACCATTGATCAAAATGAAAGTGTCACCTTAATTCTTGTTTTTGTATGACGTATACTGAAATTAAACTGATTCATCATTTTAAAAACAAAATAGTCTTAAGGCTATGGCGATAATAATATATCTGCTACAAGTCCCTTCTAATTTAAAACCATTTGAATATATATAATCATTAAATATGAACAGTTTGTCAGTTACTTACGACAAGTCGGTGGTTTTCTACGGGTGTTCCGGTTTCCTCCATCAATAAAACTGACCACCACGAAATAACTGAAATATTGTTGAAAGTGGCGTTAAACACCATAAACCGAAACCTAAACCTATATATGAACACATTTCTACACATTTTGTCAGTAAAGATACGTAACCAGAAAAGATTTCACTTTAGTAGTAAAGGTTTTTTTTATGTAAGGGTCACATAAGGAACGCTTGAAAATACCAAAGCTGTAATCAGAAGCCGGAAATCGAAAGAAGATGTAGACAATGATCAACAGAAAAAGTACAAAGAAACAAACAATGATCTACAAAATACTTCTGAGAAAACTAGGTTGGTTTATGGTGTTTAACGACACTTTCAACAATATTTCAGTTTTATCGTGGCGGTCAGTTTTATTGGTGGAGGAAACCGCTGACCTGTCGCAAGTCACTGACAAACTTTATCACATAATGTTGCATCGAGAACACCTCGTGTTGAACGGGGTTCGAGCTCACAACTTTAGTTACAGAAACCTAATGATTGAGAAACACGATCCTCGCTAAAAAATCGGAGGTGACCTCATGTGTTCCGGAATGGTAAGCAGTTCCTGTTCATATGGGGAAAATTTACGTGATGAATGGCACTGATTGTATAGGAATGTATAAACTATCAATCTATATCAGCTAAACGAATAATCACCTCTCACCACCGTCACGTTTTATTTTGTTACGGAGGGAATACAAAATATAGCATTTTGGTATTCATAATGGTTTATGGTTATGTGACGTTAATGTCGCTTTTCAGCAGTATTCAGACTCAAACGACCAACTACATAAGTAGATGTAAATCTAACTACCATACGTTCAAGAACACCACGACCCATGTCTTTTCTTAGCATGATAAACAAATATAAGAATAATAATTTTTTATTGCCAATTAAGGTCCCACAAGGGGCAAACAATTTAATACAATGATTCAAATGATTGGAGACATACATGTATGTAAACACACACACACACAAAAAAAGCAAAAAAAAACAGGAAAGCATATTTATGTTCAGTGACTGCACGGCCAGATCAGAGCCTATCAAATACCACCATAAATCAATTCACATTTAATATAACATGTATAATAACTATAATAATTATACATATATATAATATCAGTCACCATGCGCAAATATTATACTTTGAATATAAAACTTCACATATCATATTTAATGCCGTGAAAATGCAATACTGCACGTACAGCAGTTAAATAATCCAAAATTATCAATAGCTGCATGATTAGCTGAATATTAGTGTATAGAATAGAATAGAATAGAATAGAATATATTGTATTGCCTAATCATAGGGCCCACATGAGGCATCATTAACACTACAAACATTCATGATGGATAAATGAGACATACACACAAAAGAAAAAGGACATAGTTTAAGGTTTTTATATTTCTAAAAATATAAATATAATTATTATCATTTAGTGGATCATGTTCTGGTTTGTCCCCTATATCTCAGATCCAGTGTGAAACTTTACATATGTTGCATAACGTAATGTAAAATGTTACACTTAATCTTCAGTCATTATAGTTCAACAACCGCCGAGTCACTACTACTTTTATTACGTGTCAATTGTCAGTGGTGACATAACATTACAACGTGCATATGAAACTCTAATGCATTGTCCCTGGTCTATAGGACATACAATGTCAAACAATGACTAAACTAAAATCTTCGATTGCCCCAATTCTTTTCAAGATTAAGTTGGCATATAGGGGAATGCACATCATCATAAAATATTTGCATCAAACAGAAAGGAATCAAAGTAAATAAATAGTTGATTTAAGCATATTTTATTGTCAAATATATACAATAGGATTGAACACAAGTTTTACAACTTATATGAAGTTCTCTCCAGTATCATACAAACATAGGTCTGACAGAGAGCATGACGGATAATAAACGTATAAGCATTTATGATATAGAAAAATTAATATTAATAAATAGTTGAAAAGTTTGAAGATGCAAAAGGGCTAACCAGAAGACGTAAGTCGAAGAAGGAAATATAATGCAATGGTCAAAAGGAAAAGGACACGCCCAACCAATGATAGATACAACAACACACCGAAAACTGAAGATTTGAGTAACACGAACCCCACTAAACCCGCGTATATAATGGCCAGTAGTGAGTAATGGGCCGATGGCCAGATGAAGACACGGAAAGAGATCTAGAATCATTTGCAAATCACAGACAGAAAGCCAGTTGTAAGTGATGGACCAATGGCCAGTTATCAGTGATGAACAGAAGGCCAGTTGTAAGTCATGGACCTATTGCCGATTGCACGTCATGGGCCTAGGGATAGTTATAAGACATAGTAAAATCGGACTGGTGCAATAGCTTAAGCATATAGGGCTAGTTATAAGACATAACCAAATCGCACTTGTGCAGCGCAGTAGTTTAAGCCTTTCAATATACTAATGAGCATGGAAACCTTGCAAGTTTAAGTACGACAACTCCCAGGAAAAGAAACGGAAGCAATATGGCCGATCCATATGGTACGACGAATCACATGTGCATATAGGGGGCACATCAGTAAACCAGCCAATCCGCATTTGAGACAGTCCTCGAAAATAGTACAAAATAGATCACCAGGAACTTTGAATTTTTTTTTCAGTTGTTTCTTGATTATGATATTTTTTACAGTTAATCCTATCATATTTGGTGAGGTTTTAGCTGCAAGAAAACACGTCATTTGTTGAAATATAACCACAGATAAAAACATGGATGTCAAATTACTACACCCTGTGTGGAAGGATTTCCTGGATACTGTAAATACTGTTGTTTTGACCGGATATTGAAAACAGCTGATTATTTTCTTATTTGACATACAATGTTTGTTTCAAAGTGGATCAGAATGTGGAGCTTGGACCAAAATAATAGGAAATAGTTGTCTTGTTATCCAGAAAATTCATTTGGATTTTTAATGATTTTTTTATTTACAATGTAAGTCAATGGTGGAATATATAGTGGTGTGCCCTCTTAAGGGGGGGGGGTGCAAACAAATGTCCCGGGTTTGTATCTATGGTTACTGCATCCGATGTGGATTCATCTTTGTCAGCCATTCTTTTAGAATATTGCTGATCACATTTAGGGAAATTTTTTCCAAATGTTTAGAAATTTGTCTTGAATATAGCTAAAATATGGCCGAGGCAGCTGATTTCAGTATGCCTGATGTTTTTGCTAACAATTATTTAGACAGAATCATGAAGAAAACAGAAAAAAGTTTAAATAATACATGTATTTTATATACAGGATAGGAAAACAAAATCTGGTTACACTGTTATTGATGTTCGATTGCCAGGACACTCACGTTTTGTACCAATGCATGTACATGACTAAGATACATGATTCACACACGTTGTATTCAACTGAATCCAGAAAATGATCATGTGTCTCATTTATGTCATTCAAAAACTTGTGCTAATATTTTACATCTAAGTTTAGAACCGCCACATGTAAATAATTCCAGGCTTCAGTGTACACTTTAGTTTTCTCGCCACAAAAGTTACAGTTATCACATTTTAATCTGAGACGCCCCCACTTTTGACAATTGTTTGTATTCCAGTTGCATAAAAGTTCACATCTGGGTTCATTTTGACCATGTTCCTTGTAAAATTTCTTGAACATGTCCATTAATTTTCCACAATGTAAAGTTTTGTTTCCTACAATGTCATTCTTATTTTCTTGCAGGAGCTCCGGTTTAGTCACTTGTGGTTCTGGTATTGGATGCAAGAAATGCATATTGCCAATATTACCCTCATAATCTGTAACCAGGTAGTAGTCATCATTAGGGGACAAGTGAACAGCATCTTTGAATGTAGATACAGGTAATCTTTTCGATGATATTGTTGACTCCAGGCACTCTGAAGCTGATTTTTTTTCTGAACCTTGAATGTACCGTTTGAAAGAATCTTCTCCTTATAGTGGGTCTACCTCGTTGCGACATTTTTTAAATTTAGACTTGTGTATTCCCTTGTATTGATATTGACTTTGAAATGATTTTATCGTGTAATTGGCTTTTAATTTCAAAGGTAATAAACATTCTTATATTTATCTTAGATCTGACCATCATTTTAATATCCTTCTCACCCCAAGCACATGACAAACTAATTACTTGAAAGTTTTATGTAATCAAGAGACCAATAAAATGTACTCTCCTAATACACATAATTGACCTCCAACTGGAACCAAATAAATAGCAATATAACGAAAAAATTGTGGAAAAATATGATTTTTTTTTACATCTTCGGTAAAAAAATTGGCAAAATTCCATATTTTCATCCCGGGCCATTTCTTATCTTTATTTGTGTTGAGTAAGCTCTTGTTTAGTTGTTAAACCTGTTAATGTCTCATTTCATTTCTTTTTTTTAAAAACAAAACATTTTTTGTTTGCAGTCTTTTTCTACATTCACACCAACCTTTTGAATTTTCTCACTGTTTGACACTTTTTGTATTTTCAAATTATCTCCCCTTTTTAGGGGCAAGTTTTTTCTTCTGATGGTCATGTTTTATTTGTAAGACAACAAGGTATCAGAAAAAAGTCATGTTTTAGCAGTAGACAATATTTGCGGTTCACTTAAGGGGGCACATCAGTAAACCAGCCAATCCGCATTTGAGACAGTCCTCGAAAATAGTACAAAATAGATCACCAGGAACTTTGAATTTTTTTTTCAGTTGTTTCTTGATTATGATATTTTTTACAGTTAATCCTATCATATTTGGTGAGGTTTTAGCTGCAAGAAAACACGTCATTTGTTGAAATATAACCACAGATAAAAACATGGATGTCAAATTACTACACCCTGTGTGGAAGGATTTCCTGGATACTGTAAATACTGTTGTTTTGACCGGATATTGAAAACAGCTGATTATTTTCTTATTTGACATACAATGTTTGTTTCAAAGTGGATCAGAATGTGGAGCTTGGACCAAAATAATAGGAAATAGTTGTCTTGTTATCCAGAAAATTCATTTGGATTTTTAATGATTTTTTTATTTACAATGTAAGTCAATGGTGGAATATATAGTGGTGTGCCCTCTATAATGTACACCGAGAAACAAAATGGGATAATGGTAGCTTATTATCTTCACTGGTAGGCAAGATGTAACAATTACGATTAAAAATATTAGCATTGAGAGAACCTAGTTTTCAGTTCAAGACTACCAAGATTGTTACACTGACCACGACATGACCCATTTTAATTATTTTTAATGTAGTATTGAAAGAACGAAGTTTTCAATTCAAGACTACCAAGATTGTAACACCGACCACGACATGACCCATTTTAATTTTTTTTTATGTAGTATTGAGAGAACCTAGTTTTCAGTTCAAGACTACCAAGATTGTTACACTGACCAAGCTAAGGCATGACCCATTTTAATTCTTTTTAATTACCGATAATCCCAACAATGGCCTCAACATCTGGTTACATATATATGTAGCAGATAAGATAATTTATTGGTTGTCGTCTGCCCTTTACATCAACATATGGATAAGATGATAAACAAAGAAAAGTCGATCAAATCCGAATCCATCTGACGTGTCCAATTAGAATTTTATAATGCAAAATTGCGATGACATAATCGTAAATTGACAAAAACTAGAATAACCCCAGGGCTACGTGCCATGTCGGTCAAAACGATGTTATCATAATTAAAGTATGTTAATAATTAAATGGGAAAAGATTAAAAGGTCGTAATGTGTATTGGGTACACCTGTCAATCTAAATATATTAATGTGAATTTGAAGACATTAATTTGAAACAACTAAAACAAAGTTAAAATAAAAAAAAAAGACCAACTTACGGTAATTTTCTCATCGCCATGATGTAATATATTATGTCTATGTATGGAATTTTGTGTAAAAATATTTGATCACAGCGCGTTTTACATGTACATGTTTAATCCAGGTAACATTTGGTGAAAAATGAAAAGGTTGATGGTTGAATTAATATAGAAACTACGAGAAACCAGTCATCTATATTTTACTATAAAAAGATGCGCATGGGCATTTCAAACAGTAGCACGCGACAAGTATGAGTGACGTTTGCACATCAATGAACACTTTATTAACAAAATACCTGTTTGACTCATTTCACTCACAAGGACACCATGATCAATAAATTCTTTACCTTTAATGATTAACTACGTCTATATATAAACATTACTATATTAGGTAATAAAATGAATATCCATATTCTATATTATGTAATAAATAAATGACTTCCGGTAAAAAAGTGCACATATAATATGATCCCAAAATGATATAATAATTTGAAGCAAAAGATATACTGTTAATATGGGGTATATTTGATAAAAATGGATATATTGTTTGATTAACAATTGTGACAAGAAAAGCTTGAAGATACGAAAAGGGTAATCAGAAGCTGTAAATCGAAGGACAAACAGCCGAAAGGACAATGACCCACAACATACTACATAGAAAACTAAATATTGAGCAACACGAACTACACTAAAATCAAGTGATGAACTCAGGTTCTCCGAAAAGGTAAGTAGATCCTGCTCCACTAGTGACACCCGTCGTGTTACTCTTGTTACAAACCCGCTGAGAAATCACGAACGAGGAAAGGACCAGATTGTGATTACGACAAACGGAACATATTCGTAGTCATTTGTGACACAAATATTCCGAAACGGTTAGCCAAGTCATGGTGGCGACCGAAAAACTTTCGAAGTGATGACATCAATTTGACCATTACGAACCCTTAGTTCAGTAGCTTCCTTGTTAGCAGTAACCCCGTTATAATCCATTTAGCATGATTATTGGTGCTTAGACGCTTTATTTGGTCTTGCTCTCGAAGACTCATAAGTTATTTGGCTTCCCAAGCTTGACTTTTTGGTGTACTCGCGGATTAAGGTTATTATAGAAAAACGTCGTGTGCATTTAATTAGAAATCTACGTTTTTATTGCAACAATATTTCAGTTATTTTTAGTATGAGTTTTATAGCTGAAGGAACCACTATTCTGTCTGGCGTCACTGACAAAAATCATAACATTAAGTTGCATAATACATAACCGCTTGATGAAATCAAATTCACAACTGTCGTAGTGATGACAGACACCTATTACATACTGTAGGTGTATACATGTACATAGGTATATGTCATGGCAATCCAACTGTACATACAATGGGGAAAATGTTGACATTTTACATTGTGAGAACCCATTCTACAGCGGAGTGCATCCAGGTGCATTGTCAGTACTTTACGTTCACATTCATGGAGTTCCCTTCCAATTGTGAATTAGAGATAAAGCAAATCAGAAAGAGAACAATTTGAAGATACCAAAGAGGTAACCAGAAGAACAAACAGGAAAAATATATGTAATTGGCTAAAATATAGATATACTTTTAGCGTTGACAATATTAAAGAGGGAGAGGCGTTAAGGTGCAAAATTGGCCCCAAAATATATTGAAAAATAATGTTTGACAGAGAATGAAAACAATTGACTAATTTAATTGTTATATAAACAAATTTTCAAAAAATATATCTTTCCTTGAAATTGGGTGCGATATGACGTCATAATGACATTATAATTAGACGGATAATGCTAAATATGGACTATAAACGACATATTTAATGTACATTTTAGCTATTTTATATACCTCCACAGTCTTCCACCAACACCAAATTGAGCAGTTGTTTTGAGTATAGAGGGTTAATGATTATATCAAAATATGTTGTTGGTGGAGGATTGTGGAGGTTGTTAAATATTAATTTATTTATAACCTCAGCCAGACCCTTAAAATCAATATGTTCACTATTCTGATTGTATATATGAGACCATTATGTACACAATCTCTGTACATTTCATGATTCATTTCAAGTAATGAAATTCATCAGTAAATAACTTATGTTTCTGTAAATAAATGTATTTATTTTAAATACAGTTTGTGTACATTGAAACCAGGTGAAAAACTCAGTGCATGCAATCCGGCGTCAATGCCATAAAAAGAACTGGGAACTATAAGTGCCATATATGGCCCCATATTTAATGAATCATTATCTTAGAAAATATTTGATTAAAATTTGATGTGTTTTATATTATAGACGACATCATACTTTTGATGTTAAAACTTGTTTCCAACAAAATCGATACGTATTTGACGTCATTGTGACGTCATGAGCGTTATTTGTTTTCTGTATTTCGTGGAATTTTCCCCGCGATATTTCGACGGTTTTCGAAGAAATTAAGCACCTCCGCAGCCGTGCACCAGAAAAATATTATACCAGATTATTAAAATAAATAAAACACAAATACTGTTAAAGTATTTTTTTGGTGCACGAGGTGTTAAATTTCTTGAAAAACGACGGGAAAATGTTCAAATATTCCAAGCGCTTAGATGATGTTTTGATATTTGAGAAGCAATCTTTGCCGTAAAAAACGATGGTATGTCGGCACGTAACAGTTATATACAAATGTAAGATAAAAAATAAAATAAACACCAATTCATCAAAAATAGGTTTGTTTTCATAAGCCCCCAATTATTGACTATATATTTTCTTCCGGTAAACTGAAATAATTATTACTACCGGGATAATGAGGTAGGTTTAATGGTCTACCGATGCTACTTCTAAAATGAAGTAAAATAGTTTGATCCAAAAGAACCAGATATTTTTTGGGCACAATCCAACAGGTAACTCACATTTTCAATTACAAGCTCCTTTTTCAAGGTGCTCTCCAAAGCAAAGGACAAATACCCCGATTTTAAATATATAGATATTTTAAATTCCCAATTACAATCATTTCAGTTAAAATTCACAGAGAGACATGAAAACAGACTTTCAAGTAAGACTATTAAAGTTTTGTTATCAAATAGAAAATTGACAGGGAGGAAGCGAATTGCTTTTGAAAATAATGTGCATAAGATCGCAATATTCTCAGATGAGTTATAAAATTATCCGGTACATCAAGTATCATGTAAATCCTGAAACAGACAAGATAAAAATTAAAATTTCCGGGGACGGGTCAAAAGTTAGTAGAATTTCAAACCCGATGATTTGACATTATCATCAAAAGATCAAAATGTTTTTTTGCATTGTAAACTGCAAAGAAGATTATGATCATTTAAAACTTGCTTGCAAACCCATTTTTCAGAAAATAAACACATTATACGAAAAAGCAAGTATTGAAGTTGAGGGAAAACATTTTGATTTAGATATTTTGATGGGTGGTGATATGAAATTTTTGCAACTTGTGCTTGGGTTGGGTGGATCTCTATGTAATTATTCCTGTCCATGGAATAGGGTCCATAACAACCACAAGAGGGCAGATAACACGCGGCAAATTATGCTTTTATTACACATGCAAATTCGGCGTTATTTCAATAAAATATGTGATAAGATGCAGTTTAGCACTGAAACATAATTTTGAGATCATGGGGATAATTTAATTTAATTGTTAATAAAAAAATTGAAAGTGAAGTTGTTTCTTTTTCAGTACTTTGTTTAATGACATGATATGTGTATAACAGTTCCCATAACTGTGTGGGAGACAATATTGTTGTAGTATTATTGGTACTTGGAAAGATATGCCACATTATGACCCAAAGGTGTTTTATGTTATGCACTACTTTTGATCCATCATTTGTCCATTGGGGGTTTTATCAGTTACTACTTTTGTGGCGGAAATTGGAGTACCCAGAGAAATCCACAGATCTGTCGCAAGTCACTGACAAACTTTATCACATAATGTTTTATCGACTACACCTCGCCATGAATGGGGTTCAAACTCACAACTTAAGTGGTGATAGGCAAAGATTGCAGAGGTAGTTGTAAATTCAACTACCATACGATCACGACGGCTCAAGTTCAATTAAGATGAAAGGTAATTGTGTTATTGATATTGATGGAATTTATGATTATCACTGTTTATAAACTTTCTTTTCATATCAATCAATGAAAAGAATTGGTTTGCTGAAAGTATGTTTTTTGTTGGGGTTCATTGGATGGAATTTGTATCTCATGTGAAGTTCCGTCAATTGCAGACACAACGTTAGGCATATCAGAACAATACCTTTTCTTTTGCCACCAGACTGGGATGGTTGGCCACTGAATTTTACGATTACACACTTTCTATAAGTCTACCCATGTTGAATTTAAAACTCTGTCAACAGTTGAAACACTGACACCAAAGCATAAACAAATAAATAAATAAATAAATATTGCAAGAACCGTGCTATTCATCTTAGTGAATGTCATGATCATCGATGAGCTAAAACAATTGACGAAGGTGGTCCGTTGCTGAACATAAGTAGTATAAAGCTGGGGCTCTTAAAAGAAAACGACAAGTAAAACAAAGTGGAAATATTTTAAAATAACATTACTATCATTTGAAATAACGGGTATACATATGTATAATATGCATAAAAGTGTAGAAAAGTAGATGAATGGATTTGAATCTGAGTATCCCTAAAATTCACATCACATTTTCATAAATTATATAAAGTTTCCCTTTTTGCGCCCAAATTAAACTTTTTAACTTCTATCAGTTCCATTCTCTTAAATCAACCTCCAATGGACAAATGATGGATCAAAAGTTTGTGTATGTAGTGCATTGAAAATGCGTTCTGTCATGTGCATAAGTTATTGTTTGCATGATTGACAGACAATATTCATCATATTGTTTTCTAGCTTATGAACTGTCGATCGAGAAACAAATAAAATATTCTAGACAGGCAGCAAATAGCCAGTCAATGGGGTTTGCAATTAATATTTCGCATGCACAATAGCGACCCCACACCACAAGGTGTGGAAAATAGAAATATTTGTTTGTGGTTTAAATGCGTTTTAACTGCATTACATGTAAACTGTATGATTCTGTTTGATAAAGTCCTTTAATTAGAACAGGTAAAAAATGTACACTTGAGTGAAATAGTGTTGTAATAAAAGATCGTGAACATGATGTACAAGTATGAAAGAATGTCAAAGTATATTTTAAATGAGGTTGAAGCAAGTCACCATTTGATATTAATTCGGTTGTATTTCATTTTGACGATTTTAATTACGGAAGACGATCACAACCATATTTTTTTTAACAATTGCAACTCAGTTCCAGCATTCAATAGTGGTGATAGGCAACGATTGCACAGGTAGTTGTAAATTCAACTACCATACGACCACGACGGTTCAAGTTCAGTTAAGATGAAAGGTAATTAAGGCTACTCATGTTGAATTTAAAACTCTGTCAACAGTTGAAACACTGACACCAAAGCATCAACAAATAAATAAATAAATAAATATTGCACGGACCGTGCTATTTATCTTAGTGAATCTTATGATCATCGATGAGCTAAAACAATTGACGAAGGTGGTCCGTTACTGAGCATGAGCAGTATAAAGCTGGGGCTCTTAAATGCGTATTAACTGCATTACATGTAAACTGTATGATTCTGTTTGATACAGTCCTTTAACTAGAACAGAAAAAAATGTACACTTGAGTGAAATAGTGTTGTAATAAAAGATTGTGAACGTGCTGTACAAGTATGAAAGAATGTCAAGGTATATTTTAAATGAGGTTGAAGCAAGTCACCTTTTGATTCGGTTGTATTTCATTTTGACGATTTTAATTACGGAAGACGATCACAGCCATATTTTTTTTAACAATTGCAACTCAGCTGGTTTTTTTCATAATCTATAATGAAATGAAAAAATATATAGCACACTGTCGGAACAGTTCCAGCATTCAATAGAAAAATCGTAGAGATATGCAAATTCGATATCCCTAACACACATATAAATGACCCCTCCTGGCTTAGTTCAGGTACTTCAATAAAAACTGACGGGGTTAAACTAGTATACGGTAGATTTTTCTACGACATTTCTCTTATTTAATAAAAACAATAGAAAGTGAAAATCGCACGATTTTTGCACGACAATCGGTCAATGGTCGGGCGACTGTCGCCGATAAGGTATAAATAAGCCTAAAAGGGGCTATTGTTTTACCATGGGACAGACAAGTTTTGGAAGAATGGAATCATTTATTTTTCTTTCAATATGAAATCAGAAATGTTCCATTCAATATCCAGTTTTACATAACTATTATACTGCTTGATTTTCCTTAGTCAGATTATTTTTTTCTCTCCTAAATCTGGCAAAATTATTTATTTGTGGGAAAATTTAAATCAGAAATATTTAAAAAAAAAAAATGTTCTGTATCAATACAGATCTCGTAAACTCTAAAAATGAGTTAAAAACAGCAAAATAACTGATCAACAATTATTCTAAACAACTTTCTTTTCCCTCAAACTGTTAAATATCGAACAAGTTAATTTGATTGTAGATTACAATTAAAAATTTTTTACTAGCAGACGAAAAAAGACAACGAGTTACTTCCCTTACTTAATGTACAATACGAAAAAAAACCGTATTGGACGTCCAATATGGAAAAAATACGGCTTCGGTTGTACAATACGGGAAAAATAATGTACGGTCACATGTCTTAATGGGTGTTTTTGATTGGATTAAAATTTTAGCTGTATAATAATGTATAATAACCTATTATTATTAGAATCGTAACATGACTGCGAATTTGGCATAAATAAAATAACAAATTGTTTTCTCTAGGAAAACGCCGACTTTATGTGAAAGGGACACCAGACAGCTATGAGGAACACATTTAATACATCCCTTAACGCGGGATGTAAAGGACACACTCCTTACACGTAAAAGACAACTTACATCAAATTCTGATAGCAACAGTTTATTAGGAGTGTTGTTGTTAGTTTGTCACAAAGCAAAATAATATCTACCATCTCCTCTTTTTCTAGTGACAATCAAAACAATCATAAATAGACTCATGGCAGCGACACACATTTTACCTACACGATTAATCATATGGTTGTAAGCTTGTTCTCATCATAAATATATATGAAATACTTGATTGTAAAACAAATATCTATCGACAACCACTTTCTATGGGATATCTGATTCCGATGCATGTTATCAGTTTATCAAAAAAACAAAACAAAATTCTCACAGGTTCCTAGCTAAAATCGTTACACACTAAACATTTTGCTTCACACCATTTCCCAAAATATTTCCATATTATAAAAAAAGCAATCATTAAATATTGGACTTCTCTCAACCCGCACCTTGTCATTTTTTTATATAGATTTGTGATGGTTGTCCGTAAAAATGTACTGGAATATATCATCGCATTGGTTGTCGTTGAGAATAAAGTACGGTTAAAAAAGTGTTTAAACAAATTTCAAATATCACAAAGTTCTATTGTCCAAATAAACCTATCTATTACTTCTTTTAAGATTAATACCAAAATTTCGACCAGTTTTCGACGATCAATGTTAATAAGTTTCTGAATTGATATGACCTCAATATGTACATTATCAATGTCATAGCAGACGATGAAACCAAAATTGGTCTTTATGAGATATATTTTTTAAATGATTAAAGCTTTGCTAAGGTGACGAAAAAATGAATTACGAAAAACTACAATTTGAACGTGGAATAATAGATGTGGTACGTAGTTCTTACATTTAAAGATGACATTTTTAGATCAGATTTCTTGAGATCATTCATGCAATTTCAGCATCATAATATAACCTCTGACAAATGAAGCGATCAAAATAATGAGAGATTTTATCACGTGAAATAAACCGTCGAAAACAGGAGACCGTCGAAAATGGGTGACGTTGCGACATTATTATTCGTTCACTTTAATTTCATAACACAGCTTCGGAACATGTTTTTATTCCTGAAATCAATCCACATTGCATATTAAGTCAAATTTATGCTTTGTTTATTGAGTTTTATTATGCTTTGTTTTTGTTTTTGTTTTTTTAAAGATATGCATTATAATACAATGATAGTACGTTCTGTATTCTGAAAAAAATGACGTTCAGTGCTTTTCATTACCTGACTTTGTCGATCCGCTGTCAGGAATGAAATACACATATTAACTAACTGTATTTATTTCTGAAAAGCACATATTGTGAATACATTTTGGAGAAAATTTTATCGACATCTGAGGTGGGGCCGATTTTGGCCCTTATAGCTCCCAGTCCTTTAATAAAGTCATTCGTAAAAAATGATCAAGTCGTTCATAAAGTAGAACATTCACCAGAGAATTTCGTACACAATGTCCTCAATAATAACACAAACAATTGAGAATTGATCAATGGCGTTACGCCAGTATTAATATGATTTAAGTTAAAGAAAGTAGGCCAAATACTGGTGATACGTAAATGACTTACAATAGTATTATATTATTTGACTGCGAATAATTACACTTTTCACTTTAAATGTTACAATTTGCTAAACAGTTGTATTTCAATTGTCTAAGGAAAAATTTGAAGTTTGGTTTGGTTTATTGTGTTTAACACCACTCTCAACAATATTTCAGATATATCGTGGCGGTCACTTTTATTGGTGGAGGAAACTGGAGTACCCGGAGAAAACCACATACCTGCCGGAAGTCACTGACAAACTTTATCACATAACGTTATATCGAGTACACCTCGCTTGATCGGGGTTCGAATTCACAATGTTAGCGGTGATAGGCACATATTGCATAGGTATTTGAAAATATAACTACCATACGGTCACGACCACGACGACACCTAACAAAATATTGAAGATACCAAAGGTGCAACCAGACGCTGTAATTCAAAGGACAAACAATATAATGATCAAAAGAAAAAGGACATCCCCATACAATGGTCAACACAGAAAACTAAAGATTCTTACGCCGATCAACTTATATTGTCTAGTCTATAGATAAACGTGAGAGAATACCGAAGGGGAAATCAAGAAAGGATAATCCAGAAACTGGTAACATAGGGTACACAAAACGAAGGAATGCCGTAGATTTTTTATTAAGATTTTTCATTGACCTATCACCCGTTTTCTCATTCTGTCGAGCGCTGTTATTTGGAATCCACTCTTTGTTGCTGAAAGAAGAAATTTAAATTGTTACACATTGTTGATAGCATGGGTACATTATGAAATAAATGTCTGATTTATCGCCAGCTGAGCAATATTTCAGCCATATCATAACGAGAACAAGTTAAATTCGATGAGATAATAATGATGACTGCTTTGTGTTAGACCAACATTCGGACACATTATCCTGAATCAAAGCCAATCAGTGTCTCTCCTTACTCATTAAAGCTGAGTCCTTAGCAGTTAAACAGCCAATACCAATTTTATAGTCTTGGGTTTGAATCGAACGGAGCTCTAACCCATGATCTGTTGCACTCGAGGCGAACACGCAAACAATTACACTATCGATGCGAGAAACTAACTCTCCATAATTAAAGCATAGATGACGAAAACCACTTAGTATCTGTAGTGATCTAGCAATATTAAAGTTTAGCGAGTCGATCTAGAAAAAAATCCCAGATGTAATCATCATCTCATCAGAAATGACCTTTGCAGCACAAAGAATAAATATATTATGTATTATGATGACCTAGTTACATGAGAGGGTCGGCATTGTACTCACACCACGTGGAAAGCACTTGTATGAAACCATCATTTCATGAAGAAAGGAGGCTTAATTTAACCCCACCATGTTCAATACAAGTGTCTATACCCAGCCATGAGAGTGAGTGGTTGTCGATTTTGCCTTAGTTTCTACGATTTTCCTATTAAATGTTGGAACTCTTCTGTCAGTGAGGTATTTTTTGTTTGTCACTTTTTAAACCAATCAAATAAATCAAAATGCTTATAAATAGAACTATGTCTTATGGTATATTTTACTTACCAAAATGTATTCCCGTGTAGCCAAACCAATCCCAGCATCCATTCGGATTTGTTACAATCGGAGTGACTTGGGGATATAGGATGATGATGTTATTGACTTCTCCTACTTCATTGTATCCACCATGTTTAATGTACTCGTCCTTGATGTAATGTCTAAAGAGGAGGATGTTCAGAACAATATATTATAACAAGAGTTTGATGATACCAAAGGGGTAATCAGAAACCGTATATCGAAGAAGAACAGACAACACAATGACCAATAGAAAAAGGACAAAAGGACAAACAACGATCTACAAAACATACACATAAAACTAAAGATCGAGTAACACGAACCCTACTGAAAACCGGGGTGAACTCAGGTGCCGCGGAAGGTGTATGCAGTAATTATCATCATTGTGGTGCTTCTACATATAGGAGTGAGTGAGTAATTGTTTTTTTGTAATGGTTTATCTTAAAAATAAAAAAGGGCTATACAAATGATGTTCAATACATACACTATAGAAGAAAAAATACACAAAATAATATATATGAAAAGATATTTTGTTTTCATAAAAACAACTTAAACTACAAGAACAAAGATAATATATTATGCATCAAAATATAATTAGCCATGCATTGCTTCCTGAACATTAAGCCATTCTATTTTTATTAATTTGCTCTTTCTGTAGTAATTGTTGTTTAGCGCTTCATGAGCTATGCATCAGCTATATCATCACGCGAACAAGTTAAATTCGATGGGATGATGATGATGACGTCCGGCGAACAAGTTAAATTCGATGGGATGATGATGATAACATCCGGCGAACAAGTTAAATTCGATGGGATGATGATGATGACGTCCGGCGAACAGTTAAATTCGATGGGATGATGATGATGACGTCCGCTTTGTACTAGATCAACCCGCTTACATGGATTGTTATAGTGCTAACTCACTAAAACAATAGTCCGCTGGTAGACATGTCCCTGTACTCGGACACATTATCCAGATTCTGAGTCGCGCAGTCTTTGGTTTTTCTTCAAAATGCTGTGTGCTTAGCGGCGAAGAAACAAATACCAATGTTATTGTCTGGTTTGACCGGATGGAGACTCGAATCCACGATTTGCCGCACTCGAGGGGATCATGTTAACCTTTATACCACTGATGCGGTTGATTCTACATATATCCAAATTGGTATGTATCATAATGTTCTTCACATTTTGGTTTTTGAACGAAATCAATGTAATTCGCCTTGAATTTAGTTATAGTTTGTTCATAAAAATAGGAATATTATACATATGACAACTTCTGTGTCACGACGATTAATATATATTATTAAAAAAATCCACTGTTTTGTTCTAATTGCTTTACAAAATGAAAGACAAGACATAGCCCACAACCGTTCCACAATCTAATAGAAAAATCATAGAAAGAGGAAAAATCGATACCCTAACACACAAATGCAGGAGCGACAACTTTCCTGGCTTGGTGAATGCACTTTTGGTGTCTGGGTTGTGTGCTATATTTTGTCTTTCATTTTGTAAAGCAATTAGAACAAGACAGTGGATGATTACCTTTGAATAATATATATTATATAAGTGGATTTAAAATGGTTACAAATAACCAATCATATACGAACCTGCCCATTCTGCATCCATGCAACGCAATATGGAGTTTGCATTCTGAAAATATATACTTGGATTTGGTCAATTATCAAACATAATTGTGTTATTGTTTTATTTATTTCGATGTATTGCTGGTTACAATTTGTTTGTTTGTATTTTGATATTTACGTAGATTTTTCCTTTCCTCTATCATCGACCATACTTTTACCGGACTTGACTATGGGTACCATTGTGTTTTATAAGATCACGATTACCCTTCGTGAACACCTGGACTTATCCCCGGCTTGACTATGGGTACCATTGTGTTTTATAAGATCACGATTACCCTTCGTGAACACCTGGACTTATCCCCGGCTTGACTATGGGTACCATTGTGTCTTATAAGATCACGATTACCCTTCGTGAACACCTGGACTTATCCCCGGCTTGACTATGGGTACCATTGTGTCTTATAAGATCACGACTACCCTTCGTGAACACCTGGACTTATCCCCGGCTTGACTATGGGTACCATTGTGTCTTATAAGATCATGATTATCCTTCGTGAACACCTGGACTTTTCCCCGGCTTTTTGAAGGGGTCCATGTTGCTCTTCGTTTTAGTTTTCTGCCTTTTTCGTCTCAGTTCTCTGTCTTGTTCCCAATGTCGCCTTGTCTCTGGAATATCCGTTCTTGCCATTTCAATTTTGTCTAACGTTTATTTATGCCGGTGTATTGTCGGTAGCAATTATGTAGGCGACCATTACAGTGTATTGTTCCGAAAGTATCCTGGAGTGATTTGAATGGCGATTTTTAAGAAGAATGTTGTTATACAAATCAATATTTGATTCTCTAAAAACAATGACATCATGGTCAAGTTCGAGTAGATTCCTATATCTTAGTTGTGTTTGGTCATTTGTATCATTTTTCAACCCTGGTATATTTTCCAGGTTGGATTCTAGTGACGTCAAGCCAATCAAAGTTGTGCTTTTAAATATGCTGGTTCGAAGCCGACACTCAAAGTTTCTTGAGTCGAATTCATTGATAGTGCCTTTCGCTCAAACTGGTAATCTAGTTCCATCAAAATTCGCCTTTAAGAATCCACCCCTAATTTCATAAAGTATCCATCCGCAATAAGAGGCTCTTTTAGAGTAGATTCGTTATTTATCTATTTATATTGTTTCAGTCATGGCGGTTTGGAACCCGAATTCCTCAACATGTATAAATATTTACTCTCACAGATGGTACATACATATAACAGGGCCGTCGTGGTCATGATCGTATGGTAGTTGGATTTAAGATTACCTGTGCAATCAGTGCCTATCACCACTAAAGTTGTGAGTTTGAACCCCATTCATGGCGAGGTGTACTCGATATACCATTTTGTGATAAAGTTTGCCAGTGACTTGTGGCAAGTCGGTGGTTTTCTCCGGGTATTCCGGTTTCCTCCACCAATAAAACTGACAGCCATGTTATAACTGAGATAGTGTTGAACGTGACATAAAACACTTTCAGCCAAACCATAGATATAACAATACGTACTTGTATGTTTATCTGCACATCCAGATGGTACATATACAAAACCTATTGTGTCCATACTGTAGGCAGCTGGGATAGCATAATAGAAAAAATCTGACTGGTCGAAGGTCTTCAACTGTAAATATAAAAAATTACATAGTGATTTACATTGACAAGTACATTTTATTGTAGATTTGATTGGGAGTGAGTGGTTGGTGTTTGACGCCAACTCAGCAATTTTCAGCTATGTATATCATGGCGAGAGCAGGTTACTTTTCAATGAAATGATAATGAGGTCCGCTTTGTACTAATATGGTTGTATATATACCTTCCATATCTTGGTGATATGGTGACTGAAATGGATTTACAGCATAATACCCATATCATTCCTCACGTACATCGTCATTACCAAAACAAATATGTCGGAGATATATTTCCCGCTTGACGGACTATGGTGGCTGGAACTGATTTACAGTGCAAAACGCATTTCATCCCTCACGCGCCATCTACTTCCGGGGTCTTCAAACGTCATTACCAAAACAAATATGTCGGAGCTATATTTCCCGCTTGACGTACTATGGTGGCTGGAACTGATTTACAGTGCAAAACACATTTCATCCCTCACGCGCCATCTACTTCCGGGGTCTTCAAACGTCATTACCAAAACAAATATGTCGGAGATATATTTCCCGCTTGACGTACTATGGTGGCTGAAACTGATTTACAGTGTAAAACGCATTTCATCCCTCACGCGCCATCTACTTCCGGGGTTTTCAAACGTCATTACCAAAACAAATATGTCGGAGATATATTTCTCTCTTGACATAATGAACAATAATAATATGTGGAGGAAATGAAAAATTCGAACACAAGAAGGAAAACTATAAGAATTGTTATCTCTTTTTCAAAATTGAAAGATTTAATATATGAATTATTTTTTTTAAACGAACTGATTGGTTATAATAATCTTAAAAATTAATAACACGCACTGATCTATAAAATCTGATTCAACCCACCATTTCTTTAGAAATGCCTGTACCAAGTCAGGGTCATTACGGTTTTCACATTTTTCCGGTTGTTGACTGATTTTGTCTGTTTTTTACTTATGAGTTTTGACTTTCCCTTTGGAAGATTGTTCGGAGTTCGGTAATTTTGTTATTACCCTTATTTATGACAAATCGTAGTGTACACACAACATAAGAAACACAATTAGACTATATTAAAACACCGCCCTCGCTTCGAGTGCGGTAGATAGTGTGTTGAAACCAAAGTGGTGTCAAACCAAAGACTGTTAAATTGGTATCTGTTGCTTTTATGATAAGCACGCAGCATTAAGGCGAAAAGGCAGGGACTGATTGGTTGGGTCGAAATCAGAATAATGTGTCCAACTAAATCCAACTAAGCGTGTTGATCTAGTCCAAAGCGGATCCCATCATCACCTCGTCGAACGTTGTTTGTTCTCGCCATGACATACCGGTAGTTGATTCGTTGCCCATTTGGCGCTAAACAACAACCACTCACCCACATCTTTTGCTTAAAAGGTGTCGACTAAATCATCAGATAATTCAAGACCTTCAATGCAACATATAAAAGTTGCTTCATAAAATGAAAACAAAAAATACCACACTGTTCGGAACATTTCTAAAATCCAATAGAAACATCGTAGAAAGAAGCCAATTCGATACCACTCACACAAATACACGACCACTCACTTTCCTGACTTGGTACAGGCACTTCAATAAAAATATGAGGGGCTAAGCTACTTTTGTGGGCCCAAACCGTGCATTAAGACATTATTATATATCTAAATGTGGCGGAGCTAAATTAAGCTTTCAACAAAAATGTCAAAAATATTTTGTTTATCAATGTGTGACGTAAAAGTGTTTTTGACATTTACTTCACTGAGTTTGGCGCTGATTTGACAACTGTTTTACCTGTTTTGTTCAAGTATTGTTGTAAATACTGTTATAGTGACAGCCAGAAACTTTGAGTCGTAATGAAAGGGGGAGGTTTGGCGCTTTAAAATCTGATTCAACCCACCATTTCTTTAGAAATGCCTGTACCAAGTCAGGGTCATTACGGTTTTCACAGTTTTCCGGTTGTTGACTGATTTTGTCTGTTTATATACTTATGAGTTTTGACTTTCCCTTTGTTAGATTGTTCGGAGTTCGGTAATTTTGTTATTACCCTTATTAACTTACATCACATAAAGTCAAATACATTACTACATAATAGTTTCTCTTGTATAATTTGTGTATTTGACATCTAATCAATTGTTACCATCAAGTAGGTCAAGAAAATATTGGTAACACGTCCTATATAACTATCACGTATACGTGACATGCAAGACACTGGTAATATTGGGCACACAAGACACGGGACGAATGAGAAAAAACACAAAAATACAACACAAAAAACTAAAAAGATTATTAATGGGCTGAAAATATATTAGTTGAATTCATCTTGACTGTATGATGACAAATATTATACAAATGTGAACAAATAAAAACGTAGACGTAGAACTCAGCGCGCACTACGCGTCTCTGGAACAGTCCCCCACCAGGCACGCTCACAATCAAAAGATTGGAAAGCGAAATAATACGAGGCACAATAAGGGTTACCTGTCTTACTTTGTGCTAAATTAAAAGAATTGTTTTAATTGAAAGTCAAGAATCTAGACGAAAATAAAGAACAATGTGAACAGAGCACGTCCACGGCAAACTGACAAAAACACAAACAATGTCAATGTAATAAAATGTCAAAGAACACCAGCAATATGAACGGAGTACGACAAAGGTCAAATGAAAACAACAACAAAAACAAAACAAAACAATATGAACAGAGCGCACCAAAGGTAGAAAAGAGCAAACCACAAACAATGCAAGCGGAGCGCTACAAGGATAAAAAGATAAAAATACTACCAACGTGTACATATTAAGACAAAACAAAACCAATATGAACAGAGCGCACCACATGTCAAAAAAACAAAACAAAAACAATGTGAAAGGAGCATGACAATGGTAAATAAACGTTAGAGAAACCCGAAGATGTAATCAAAAATGAACAATCCAGAGACACCGACAAAATTGACTACAAGACAAACTAGAAAACAAAAGACACAAAACAACATAAGACAACAAATGTGATCATATCATGTCAAAGGTCAGACAACAAGCACACACTTACTATTGTTTACATTAACTAACTGGTACCATACAGAAATTGACACAGGCATTTTGTTTCCAATGCTGCTGTTTATATTTGGGTGTTACATTCAGAGTAACATGCAATATCAATGAGGTGAGCTGTGAAAACCGACGTCAACGACGGCCATTTTGTTGGAATATTTTTTGCATTACACTGTAGATATCTAATTTAGTGCATTCGACACGTTTCTGAAATACCCATCATTAGTTACTCTCCAAAGTCAAAAGATTAGAAATAGCAGAGAATTTGGAAACACAAGCTAACTACCTAAAACAGAATAGCCAACATCGGATGAGGTACCACTCGTGGAGCAGGAACTGCGTACCCTTCCGGAGCACCTGAGTTCACCTCCGGTTTTTAGTGGGGTTCGTGTTACTCGATCACTAGTTTTATGTGTATGTGTTGTAGATCGTTTTTTGTCCTTTTGTACTTTTCCTATTGGCCATTGTGTTGTATGTTCCTCTTCCATACACGGCTTCTGATTATCCCTTTGGTATCTTTAAACTCTTCTTACCTAGATTATAGTTCCAAAATCCAATAGAAAAATCGATACTCCTAACACACAAATACACGACCGCTCACTTTTCTTGCTTGGTACAGACACTTCAATAAAAAGATGGCGCGGTTACACTAGTCTTATAGACGCAAATGGCATAAGTCAGAACAAAGTACAAACTTAGGAAGGAGATAAGTGTGATGCTATACTACCTGTCCACTTTGCTGAGTACTTCCGGTCGGTTTCTGCAATTGATAAAAACAAAATGTTGAATTTTAATTTGGTGCTTTTCTCGAACTGACAAATTGATTTAAAATGTGTTTGTTTGCCTATAGTGATGTCCAACACATATTGAGTTGTATTTTTGTTTTTGTTTTCTTCGTCTTGTGAACCCTATGTTGCCAGTTTCTCTGGATTACCCATTTTTGATGACCCCTTCAGTATTCTCTAACATTTATTCAAATTATCCAATGCAATTGTTTAACCTTTGAAATCTTGATTTCGTTATGAATGTAGGGGAAATACTCCTCACTTGACGTCATAGAATAATCAAACACTAAATGACATCATGCAGTTGAACTCTACTTGACCTTTCGTCGATATTCAGGTCACCGGATACATAATCATTTGTCATTGTGTGGTTAAAAACAAGCGTATTAGTATACAATACCGGTATAATACCCATATATAGATCTAACAACAAGATAAATTAAACTAATGATGTAGCAATACAAATACGTCATCAATGGATTTGACATCATATTCCAAAAATAGAGTTTTATCATACATCAACGATTGCGCAACGACGACCACGTTCCGATCGTGTAATTTGACAGTTCAATACAGTGCACTGATCAATCGGAAAATTTAAATTTAGAATTAAGGAGATAAAAGTTGGAGGAGTGAAACATAACGTATGTTATTTCAGTTCTATATAAACAAAGCATGGGTGCCTCCTACATTACACAAGCCTTACTACTCATTAATAAATTGACAATATCATGGGTGGGTCTGTCATCAAATTTTATAATTATTAACAGCTGAATGAAACGAAGCACTGTTCAATTTTTATTATTGTTCTCAACCTCAAACTCATAACATTCCCGCTGAGGTCGTGATCGTATGGTACTTGGATTTACAACTACCCCTGCAATCGGGGCATATCCCCACTAAAGTTGTGCGAAGTTTGAATCACGCTCATGGCGGGATGTACTCAATAGAACTTTATGTGATAAAGTTTGTCAGTGACTTGTGACAGGTCGGTGGGTTTTTCCGAGTACTCCGGTTTCCTCCACCAATAAAACTGACCGCCACGATATAACTGCAATATTGTTGAAAGTGGCGTTAAACAGCATAATCCTAAAGCAGAAAAATACTGCTGTGGACCTTCGATACAACATTATGGGATAAAGTTTGTCAAGTGACTTGCGGCAGGTCGTTAGTTACCTCCGGTTTCCTCCAGCAATAAAACTGACTGCCACGATATAACTGAAATATTGTTGAAAGTGGCGTTAAATACAATAACCCTAACCTTTCCACCAATTAAATCCAGGGACATAGCTATGGAATAAAGCTTTTCCTATTCAGGATACAACCTCTCCTAGAGGGGATATGGTGTTCGATAGTTTTTCGAGACGAATAAAATATATTACTCGCCCTTATGACGGAATGTAAGTCAGTTCCTTGTACCTATGCCATTCTGCTGTAAAATGAAACTCTTATTGTCTCCTGTTGAGTAATAGTTTGATAAAAATAGTTGATGGTTTGCCGTTGCTAGGCAAGCTAGTTCAACCCTATCCGTCGTCTTCCATATTACCTTTATCAGTCAAATCATACATTCAAAGGTTAATCTTGGTATCTTCTGTTACCTATATGATTTATTGCTAGTAGGAAAAGTTTAAAGATACCAAAGGGGTAATCAGATGTCGTAATTAGAGGAAGGAAGGACAATAAAATTACCCCAAAAAAAGAAAGAAGGTTAAAAGGACAAACAATGGTCTACAAAATAATATTCAGAAAACTAAGCAATACGAGCCCCACTTAAAACACGGGGTGGACTCATGTATGACATCAATAACATTATGACATTACCGGTAAAAACAACGGTAAAAACAATAATGTCAGTCGTGATATATCTCGGTATTATCAATTGAATGAAAGCCCTTACTATCGGACTCGCTGCAATCCTGCAAGCGATAATGTCTGTTTCAACATTCATAACTGCAGTTATTCTATATCTATTTTTAGATTCTAACCTTCAGATCGCCTCCGTAGATAAAGTTCAGTAGGTCATATGCTGCGTTATACCCACAGTTGTTTAGATAATTTGTAGTAGAGAGTACGTCACAGGCACCGCCGTAATTCTCTGTGGGCTACAAAAAATTAATATGTAGAAATAATATATCAAGTGTCATGTTCGATTCTCCAGGTCGGTGGTTTTCTCCTTGTACTCCGGTTTCATCCACCAATAAAACTGACCGCCATGATATAACTGAACTATTTTTGAAAGTGGCGTTAAGCACCATAAAACCAAATCAAACCGTTTTGATCTGCAGTTGTTTGTAGGAGGGCTCGTGTCTTCTTTACGTTATTTGTGTTTGCGCATACGTATAGTGGTGTCCAACACATTATGTGTCGTGTTTTTGTTATGTTTGTCTTCGTCTTGTGTACCCTATGTTGCCAGTGTCTCTCCATTGTCCATTTTTGATTGCCTCTTCGGTATTCTCTAATGATTATTTTCAATAATGCTACGATATTTATATTCAATTATTGTTTTAAAAATGAAGAGCAGTATTATTCCTGCATTTTGTGTCGTGTTTTTGTTTTGTTTGTCTTCGTCTTGTGTACCCTATGTTGCCAGTTTCTCTGGATTGTCCTTTTTTGATTGCCTCTTCGGTATTCTCTAATGTTTATTCTCAATAATGCTACGATATTTATATTCAATTATTGTTTTAAAGATGAAGAGCAGTATTATTCCTGCATTTTTGACATATGGAATTAAGAACTCTTGTCTAAGCTGAACACACAATAAGCCTTTTCCTAATCGGGTATCACATGTGATATCATTGCCAACATTTGAAGCGAACATGCCCTGTCTAATCCGAACACCTGTATATTCAGAACAACTATATCAGTCCTAATGATGTTCAACTTAGACAGGTATCAATGTAAAATGTTTTGCTATAGGGTATGCTATTGCTATAAATACTGTTATAGTGACAGCCGGAAACTTTGAGCCGTAATGAAAGCGGGAGGTTTGGCGCTTTAAAATCTGATTCAACCCACCATTTCTTTAGAAATGCCTGAACCAAGTCAGGGTCATTACGGTTTTCACAGTTTTCCGGTTGTTGACTGATTTTGTCTGTTTATATAATTATGAGTTTTTACTTTCCCTTTGTAAGATTGCTCGGAGTTCGGTAATTTTGTTATAACCCTTATCAACATCATTTAACTTGCGTAACCAATTGATTTGAGTGCACGTGTAATTTAACAGGATTGGTAGAAAAAAAAATCATGTACGTTGTATGACATTTCACCAGTGGTGCTTGACCAAGCAAAAATATAAAACAATATTTAAGTGTATGTAGATAACACTGAGGGGCAGAAACAAAATCAGTATGTATAAACCTAAGCCAAAATCTATACATGTATATAATTTTAAAGTCGGCTTAACCCTAAAACGAAATCGACTAAGGTCACATATGATTGAGGGGCCATCGTGATCGTGATCGCATGGTAGTTGGATTTATAACTACCTGTGCACTCAGTGCTTATTACCACTAAAGTTGTGAATTCGAACCCCGTTCATGACGAGGTGTACTCGATACAGCATTATGTGATAAAGTTTGTCAGTGACTTGCGACAGGTCGGTGATTTTCTCCGGGTAAAACTCACCTCCACGATATACTTGAAATATTGTTGAAAGTGGCGTTAAGCACCATAAACCAAGCCAAGCCAACCCACATATGCTTGCGAGAGGAGAACAGTATGTTTGATAATGATTACATCATTTAGGAACTGTAGAGGTTTTTATTAAGGGATAATTAGATATTGATGATAAAATACATAAGTTGATGTACTTACCATACAATGTTCAGAATTTATATTAAATACTGTTTTAACATTAGAATGTAGAACATACTTGTCATAGAACTTCTCAATATTTGGTCCATTCCCTGTAATATGAATGGAGTGAGTGGGTGAGTCAGTGTATGGCCTTTGCTTAATGTCAAGTGAGCAAGTTTTCAGTGGCGAGACCAAGTTACATTACAATGAGATGATGATTATGATGTCTATTTGGCACTAGCCAAACAGGTTTAAGGTGGTACCATACACTTCAGGTAAAATTTGATCTGCTCGTTTAATTTTCTTATTATGTTGGCAGTGTGTTTGAATATATCCACTGTAATAAATATAAAAAATTTAACAAATTCCAACCAACAGACTCAGAGTTATAAATTCACTAGCCACATTAGCAGCTTTTCTCTCTGTGGTTTTGATCACCGATCGAGATGCTTGAAATCTGCATACAAACATCATATGATCAAAACGTTCAACTGATTTTAAAGAGTTATCTCCCTGTAGTGTTTGGTACCCCCTTAACTTGATCTCTATCGTGCTAGCTCACTGACAAAAAACAGTCTATGGTAGACATTTCGCTCACCTGTGGCGTATTATCAGGATTTTGAGCCACCCAGTTTCTGCCCTTACTATCTAAAGTTGCACACTTTTTGGCGAAGCAGCAAATACCAATTTCATAGTGTGTGGCTTCACCCGATGGGGACTCGAATCCTCGATCAACAGCAATTGAGGCGAGTACTCTAACAGCGACTTCCTAATATTATATTTATATATCGATGACGTCAAAATTTCTAAATTTAGTACAATCTCCATTCCAAAATGAAGATGGCATTGGAACCCACCCGTCTTGATGTATGGATATGCATGATATATATCTTGCCAGGGAACCAGTCTAGTATGGTAGTATGGATTGTCTTCTCCTGTTTAATTTGAGTCTTCACCACTTAATTTGATAAGTCGACTACAAACACTGACAGGATGACTGCTTAATACAACTTTATCAAATACAATACCATACTATAATGAGGTGACTACTTGATTTAACTTTATCTAATCAAATTGTTCAGTAATATAGGGCAGGTCGGTGTTTATTTTCTATGTACTTCGATTAAACTGAGCGCCACTATATGACTGAAATATTCTTGAAACAGGCGTTTAACGTTAACCATATACTTCTTCCATCCTAGACCGTTATTTATTTACATTGTCTTACAACATATACCACTTCTAAAGAAGAGTTTGAAGACACCAAAGAGATAATCACAATCCGTAAATCGAAGAACAGACAACACAATGGCCAAAAGAAAAAGTACAAATGGACAAACAACGATCTACAAAACATACACATAAGACTACAGATCGAGTACCATGAACCCCACTAAAACTCGGAGATGAACTCAGGTGTTCTGGAAGGATAAGCAGTTCCTGCTCCACTAGTGGCATCCGTCGTGTTAATCTAGTATATTTACCTGGTTTAATAACCGTATCGGATTTTCCATTGAAGATGTATACCTTGTCATGTCTCATGTGATTTGTTGAATCAACAGTTCCATAAAAAGCTCCGGCAGAAGTCAGCAGTTGAAAGGCCGATACTGATTCCACGCCAGGGGACTGCATACAGGCTATAGCACCAACAAGGTTTCCACCAGAGCAGGCAAATGGCACTAAAGATAAAAACATGTGCTATAATGTTGTTCATATTTCTTTTTTAACCCCTATTTTAATTCAACCAAAATATTGATGTTAACAGTCCTAATTCAATCGAAAATTCGACTTGAATAGTCCATCTTATTTTTCCAAGGCGTTTGTAGGGGGATCGCACGAATACGAGAACACCTCTGTTCATGGGTGTGCTGCCATCGGTCTATGAGAGAAGGTTCTTGCCTGTCTTATTTTAAATTATTTGGCTTTTCGATCTTTTGACTTTGAGCGTTCCAAGATTATTCCAATGTTAATCAAAACATGTGTCGTTCTCACTAATTTCCACATCTAAGAATAGTTTTCAGAATTTAGATTGATTGATTGATTGATTGGTGTTTAACGTCCAGCGAGCAATTTTTTAGCTATATTCAGGACGATAGAATTTAGAACATATGATAACCCTTTCTCTCTTATGCATATCTGTATAAAGATTAGAGGTAATTGTAAGTACGTTTGAACCTCTGTTTAGTCAGTCACATACTAAATAACAGACATCATTACTGAGTGGTGTAGCAGTGGACCGGACAGTGGGGGGAGCAAGTTTTGTAAGTGGACCGGACAGTAGTGATACAACGTTTAGGGGTGACCAGAAAGTATTGGGGTTGTAAATCTGTCAAACAAAAAACACTTTAGGTTCAAAGATACCTTTATTCCCTTGGATAACTAGACAATATACATTTTATTTTGCTTCCATACTAAAAATTCCACCGTCTCTTAAATTTTTTCCCCAAAAGGTGCCTCCCCACCCCCCCCCCCCCCCCCCCCCCCCCCCCCCCCCCCCCCATCTCCTCCTTCTCACTACCGTCCCCGGCTTCTACGCCCTTGTTACTTTTACATTGAAACTCTTACCTCCAGCGATAAGTCCAACTCCCATAATATCTGCTGAATGAATCACGTGCATCTGTGTTGCCATAGCAGCACCAGATGAAATCCCAGATATTGACACCTTATTGTGGTCCACATTGTATGATTCTATATTAAACAGATATGAATATGTTACACATGTAGTTTCAAATACACAATCACGTAACAGGTCGGTGATTTCTGCGGGTACTCCGGTTTTCTCCACCAATAAAACTGACCACAACGATATAACTGAAATATTGTTGAGTTTCCTCCACCAATAAAACTGACCGCCACGATATAACTGAAATATAGGTGGAAGTGGCGTTAAACTCCATAAACCCAAACCCACAATCACGTAAGAAAATGAAAAACGAAAAATACTATAATATCATAACAGTTTCAAAATCTAATATAACAATCATAGAAACAGAGGCAAAATATATACCCCTAAAACATATGATATCTCACTATCCTGTCTTGGTACAGGCACTTCAATAAAAAGTGGCGGGGTTAAACTAGCTTGATGGGTCCAAATAAATGGTTCGATGCAAAATTGAATTATACTCTTTACTATTGAAAATATATTTCTTTGTTTGATAAGGTTATCTTGCAAATTTTGAAATTCTAGTTAAGATAAAATATTAAATTTACTAACCAAGTGGATCGACTGTCCGTCCTAAAGCAATAAATACAAAAACCAACACAACACCACTCCATTGTAAACCATACATTGTTGTTACTTATTTTAGAATAAAAACGAAGATTATCAAATTTGGACCCCAGGGCTTTAATCACTCCACATATATATAGATTACACACGTTGCAAGACTTGTTGGTGCCGTTGTACTTGGTAAGTGCCCAATGGCATATATAAACTTTATAGTTTAGTTCTCGTTTTAAAAATGTCACGTCTGAAAATTAAACCAAACAGTGTTAGAATTAAATCTTTGAGCTGACAAATATATATATATATATATTTATCATATACTTAGTACTAAATAAAGAACCGTTCCATATACTGCCATATGACCCGAAGTGACATGAACTATTTGCTATATTATACTTTTTATCTAAAATAATGCAGGTACCTGGCCAGTCCATATACTACCGGTCCATATACGAAAATAGTGACGGGCTGCGCTAACAAAGACAAATATGGAAAATAAAAACGTAAAGTGTAATATACATATATATTATAAAGTATTTTTCAGAACAAAAACTATACAATACACCGCACATGTTCTGGTATTAAATTGGCGGGAATAATTATAATGACGAAGCAAAATACGATAGATGTGTGTGTGTTTTCAACAATTAAATGAAAAACTAAAGAATACCACACTGTCGGAATAGTTCTAAAATATCACACTGTCGGAATAGTTCTAAAATACCACACTGTCAGAATAGTTCTAAAATACCACACTGTCAGAACAGTTCTAAAATACCACACTGTCGGAATAGTTCTAAAATACCACACTGTCGGAATAGTTCTAAAATACCACACTGACGGAATAGTTCTAAAATATACCACACTGTCGGAATAGTTCTAAAATACCACACTATCGGAATAGTTCTAAAATACCACACTGTCGGAATAGTTCTAAAATACCACACTGTCGGAATAGTTCTAAAATCTAATCGAAATATTATATTTAGGTTTTTGGTTGTTTTGCTCCCATAGACTTTTAATTATATGGCTTTCCGGTTTTTTGACATTGAGCGTAACTGATGAAGGTTCTCCCAGACATGCGTCGTGCGTACTAAATTAGATACCGATATCTACGTTTTTATTGGTACACTGAAGACTTCAATTCTTATAATTACATTTAAATCACACCAAAATTTAATATAGTTGAATTTTTCGTTGGGAATTTTATTTGTGTTAGATTATTTGCTGTTGGAAATTATTACGCCATTGATTGTTTACATCTGACGTCTTCATGGAGGCACGTGCAAGTTCGGGTTTGAGTTTTATTGGGATGTAAAACATCTCTTTTATAATCATGTGATCACTTCATAGCCAATCATATTGTAACATTTCAATGAAAAACGGAAGTAGTGTAATTATTGTAAAGTGACGGGGTGAAACTATGGGTCCAAACCTCCTCTCTTAGTGAAATGGTAATCAGCAGACGTAAAATTCTAAGAATGACAGACAACACAATGGCCACAAGGAAAAGTCCCAAAGAGATAAGCAATGAAGCCAATGATCCATGATCCACAAAACACTACAAAAAGCTTAAGATTGAGCATGTTTGAATCCATTGAATCCAACAAAAACTGGGGGATGAACTCAGGAAGGGAGGCAGTTTCTGCTCCATTAGTGGCCCCTATCATGTTATTGCTAACCGACAAGAACATCATCCGGTATGGAAACCGTTTTATATATCAGTATAAGTAAATAACTACAAATAGCATAGATCCCTACAAAACCAATGCATGTAAAGTGCTTGTAAAATAAAATTTCTCCGCGTATAGAGACTGAGATATATTATACAGATATATCATGTTTGGGAGGGGTATTTGCGAAAAATACCAGTCGAGAGACGAACAATTTTTCGAGCCGAATGGCGAGGGAAATTTAGTCGCAAGTCTGGTATTTTTTGCAAATACCCCTCCCAAGCATGATATGTCTGTTTAATTACACCGAATATTATTTAGAACACTGGCTAAATAAATAATACCTTTTGTGTGTCGTTTTCAGGACCTAACATGATGTATCTGTTTAATTCTACCGAATGGTGTTACATAAAACGCACAACTGATAACGTTTTACAAATTTTGTTACAAGCGTCTCGGTGAAGGGTAAAAACGGCAAATACGATTTTACAAATACCATGAAAAAAAGTTAAATCTTATGCAAATACACCTACATGAAGTAAACATTCTGCAAATTCACAATGCAAGGCCTGAATTTGTAAAAAAAAGATCACGGCTATTAACCAATCAGAATCCAGCATTCTTATATAAGGTGTAATTAATCCTGAAATTTCAATGTAAGCCTATAATATTTAATTTAACTCTCTCTCTCTCTCTCTGAAGTTGATTCATTTCAGGTTAATAGGTCACGACATTGGACTACCGCATGCCACATTTATTAAAGATTTAAGTAATGATATGTGTGCTTCAGGCTGGACATATAATACAAATGAATTCTCCCTAGTGTATTACCAGCATTGTACATTTCTATAATATACAAATATATAGCAAATAGTTCATGGCACTAAGGGTCATATGGCAGTATATGGACCGGTCCGTCACCAAAAAAATATTATATGGACCAAAGCTTCTGAGGTCCATATAATATATTTTTGGTGACGGACCGGTCCATATACTGCCATATGACCCGAAGTGATATGAACTATTTGCTATATTATACTTTTTATCTAAAATAATAATGCAGGTACCTGGCCGGTCCATATACGAAAATAGTGACCGGCTGCGCTAACAAAGACAAATAGGGAAAATAAAAACGCAAAGTGTAATTTATGTTTATATAATGTTAATGAGAATGACAATATACAGAATCTATTTCTTCCGGAGAGTTTAAAAATTCAATACCTGGTTTAGCCCCTCTATAATTACATGTTATGAACAGAAATTTTAAATAGTGACGGTCAACAGTTCCACCAATATCAACAGGCGAACTTTGAAATAAACGTTTGAGAAACAGAAGGGGCAATCAAGAATGAACAATCCAGAGAAACTGGTAATATTGGGTACATAAGACAAAGACAAACAAAACAAAAACCACAACACAATATGTGTTGGACACCACTATGCCCAAACAAATACAAACCATGCAAATAAGACATGAGCCCTCCTATAAACAACTGGAGGTAAAAACGAACAAAAGATCGTTTTATGCGAAAATCGTAACGGACATCACAACACGGAACCAAAAACAAAAAGACACATAATAGGACAACACAAAAACTAAAAAAATAAGCAACACATATCCAACAAAAAAAAAACAGAGGGTGAACTCGGGTGCTCGCGAATGGTAACCAGTTCCTGCTTCCTTATAAGACAACCGCTAAATGATCACAAAAATACCACTATATGTAATGCTAGAAATCCGGGTACTGGCTTGAGACAGGCACAAAAATGTGGTGTAGATAAACTGATTAATAGGATCCCAACCCCCCCCCCCCCCCCTCTTGATAATAGGATCCCAACCCTCCCCTCTTGATAATAGGATCCCAACACTCCCCTCTTGATAATAGGATCCCAACCCTCCTCTCTTGATAATATGATCCCAACCCTCCTCTCTTGATAATAGGATCCCAACCGTTCCCTCTTGATAATAGGATCCCAACCCTCCCCTCTTGATAATAGGATCCCAACCCTCCCCTCTTGATAATAGGATCCCAACCCTCCTCTCTTGATAATAGGATCTCTAACTGTTAAACATATACAATGTATACAAACAAACAAAAAACCTTCATACCAGGAACTAGATTGACACCATTCGGAGTGATTTGTGTAGTTTATTTAAATTTGAGGGATATTCGTTTTCAAGATGGACGATGGGATCTCATTTTACTGTTTAAAGACCCAATTTCTATTATTGTCTTTTTATCTGTTTTTTTTGTGATAAAAGTTTATCAGAGGATTAGTTCGTAATTGTTTCTGTTGATTATAGAAATAATGGCGATAACCTTATATATAATTAGATAATTCTCCGTCTCATTTTTAAAACTATTTCTGAAGTATATTTCTGTCAAAGACAGAAGTAAGATGTCATCTAGAGGCATTTGGGTTATTGTGTTTAACGCCACTTTCAACAATATTTCAATTATATCGTGGGTGTCAGCTTTGTTGGAGGTGGGAACCGGAGTACCCGAAGAAAACCACCGACCTGCCGCAAATCACTGACAAACTTTATGACATAATGTTATATCGAGTACACCTCCCCATGAACGGAGTTCGAAGTCATAACTTTAGTGGTGATATACACTGATTGCAGAGGTAGTTGTAATCCAACTACCATATGATCACGACCACGACGGCCCCATAATATAAGAGGGAACAATAGAACAACGGATTTGTCAATAGACTGGTGTTTTGATAGCCGCATGTAAAATTGAAGATAATAGTTATTAGATTGGAAAATTTGCTTTGCAACGGACTGCAACCGACCACTGTTAACAAATGCATGCTCATTATGGAACTGCTACCAGCTATCTCCTGTGTACAGGGAACGCGACATCTCCCAACAATTGAGTACTTATTTTTTATCCGTTTCGTACAACGTGCGGAAGCCCCTTTTGGAGAGGCTATACTCCAAAAGGGTCCAAACTAAATATGCTATTTCTCGGTGGCTCACTCGGGACTGAAAATTAGAAAGACAATGAACGGGAAACGGACGCAAAATTGTGACAAAACCGGTTGATGTTATCTTGTTTAATAACCCTGCATTCGGGAATACTTTGTAAAAGTTTATACACCAAATAACATAAAATCGGTAAATACCGCTCAGTCTTCGCAGACTAGGTAGGGGTCGTTTCTCACTCATTTGTATTATGCGAGTTTTATGCTCATTATTGAAGAAATTAAAGTGATTGTGAAATGTCGAAGAGCAATAAAAGCGCTGTTTAAGCTTACTTTGATTTGTGTACAAGTGTAAATTTTAAGATGGATAGTCTCTCATATTCATTACATCCATGATAAAATATTCTAATTGATCGAGATAAGACCACAGTTGGTTATTTTAATTTTACGACTTGTCAGGAAATTTTACTAGTAATGCAATTGTCTAGACAAGTTATCCTGATGAACAGGACAAATTAGTTCACTGCGAAAATTGATTCAAATATTTATTTTTATCAAAAAGCAAAATTTCTTGAGAGAGGTAGAGTATAGTGTTTAACGCCACTTTCAACTATATATCAGCCATATCGTGGCGGTCAGCTTTATTAGTGGTGGAAACCGGAGTACCCGGAGGAAACCACCGACCTGCCGCAAATCACTGACAACCTTTATCACACAATGTTGTATCGAGAACAGCTCCCCTGACCGGGATTCGAACTTACAACGTTAGTGGTGATAGGGTAGTTATAAATCCAACTACCATGCGATCACGACCGCGAAAATATATATCAAAGACCAGAGTTTCTACATAATTAACCAATTTAAAAACATGCCGACCTTTGTTTCTTATGTTTGTATAAAATGCGCATACTTTGCATGGAAATAGATAACCAACCAACCAATGGGCGATAACTCTAATTAAGAAATAAATCATGGAAGCCAGAATGTGTTTTGAGTTTTAACATGGATTGGCGGATATTAGTATTTTATCCCGAGCCAAAGGCTGCCAATGGAAAAGTCAGTCACATTCACCGGCGCATGTGCGAATGAGATTATACCATCAATAAATCGCTCGTTTGTCTACAAAGCGAAAGAAGGAGGTAATGTTAGAATAAAAAATACTGATTATGTGTACCCATAAATACTGATTATGTGTACCCATAAATTCCTTGGCAAATACAGTCAACGAATTCTACTAATCAATTCATTTTCATTCTTTTGTTTATCATGAATACAGCCTCATTAGCATATCGTTCAATATAATACCAGATGGTATTTGCATAAATGAATATTAATTTCCCACAAATACCACATGATTATACAATATTTCTTCGTGTAGATAACATAAATAAAGGGGTGGCTATTCGAAACTGTTGGAGGTGAAAAGATGAAATAAAACACGTACACAACAATTTAAATAAACACCTGAACCGAAAACAATACATCCCTAATAATTCAACTTTATTACATTTCGTGTTGAAATGAGTTTTTTAATCTCCTGGTCGAGCTCGTAGACAGAATGTTTGTAGCATGTTTCTATGCACAAACAAGAGTGTTCCCATTCATATACTCTGCAAGTATTACTTTCATAAAGGAAAATTATTCAGTATATATCGCACATTTGTACTGGGAGGAGAGCTTATGAAATAAACGGTAAGAAAACAACATATATGTGTACACACAACATCAGAGGCGTAGGAGCGGACCGGAAAGTGTGGGGGAACTTTTAGGGATAGACCTGAAGGTGGGAAGGACAAGCTTTGAGGTGTACCGGAAAGTGGGGAAAACTTTTGAGGTGGACTGAAAAGTTGGGGGCAAGTTTAAAAAAAAGGTCGTTTGGCTACTAAGCATACATTTATGGCCTTGATTATCGTAATTTACTGCACATTTTCTGCTTCCATACTCAAATTTCAGCTGTTTCTAAATTTGTTGTCAAAAAAGTATTTAATGTGGTAGCACATGCCCCCTTGTGCCATGGCTCCTACGCCTCTGAACATTTTCTCACGGGGTGGGGTGTTAATTGAGGAAATGTTAGGTACAGTGGCGTCCCTTGATACTAAAACAAACACCCCCATTCATATATCAAAGTACCGTAACAATACATGCTCATTCGTATATTATTCAGTTTATTGGTGACCCATTCATATATGGGAAGAACCGCATCGGTGGTGTAATGGTTAGGTGTGCCCAACTGGAGTGCGGTAGAACGTGGGTTCGAGTCCCGATCGGGTCAAACCAAAGACTATGAAATTGGTATATGATGCTTCTTTGTTAAGCATGCAGTATTAAGGAGATAGAGCAAAGACTGGTTGCAAATAATACAAAACCTACACTCTCAATTGCGACCGGTCGGTGGTTTTCTCCGGGTACTCCGGTTTCCTCCACCAATAAAACTTCCCTCCACGATATAACTGAAGTATTGTTGAAAGTGGCGTTAAACACCATAAACCACCACACTTTCAATTGTTATGTGGTTGTATTTTCAATCGGCAAACCTCGCATGATTCCGTGACCTCAGATGTATAGTAGCGAAATTGGCGGAACTGAGCCAAATGGTTGTATTTTCTCTCACCACTTACTGCATGCATGATGATAATATAGTTATGCCCACTAAAAGGTACCACAAAATATCTAATTATTATTTATTTTTTTTTAAATCTCTCCACGATATAGCTGAAATACTGCTAAAGTTGGCGTTAAACATCAATCAATCAATCTTTCAAATTAGTTGAAACTGAAGCTGTAGACTTTCAAGGAATTAAAAATAGTGTTGTTCAAGACTCCATTATTTGTACTGAAATGGGATGCAAGGCGTTACTATTGCACACATCTTTTTGTTAAAAGGGCCCGGGTGGCTCAATGAGTTAGGTAGTTGGATTACATAACAACTCATACAAGTCTATCACCAATACGACGTGGGATCGCGCCCGGCTTTTTAAATTACAAAAATGTGCACTCGACTCGCAGCCGCAAGTGATAAAGTTTACCAGTTCCTTGCCCATGGTCGGTGGCTCTCTCTGGGTACTCCGGCTTCTTCCACCACTAAAATTGGTCGCTATGATATATTGCTGAAAGTGGCATTAAAACACAATAAATCCCCCACAAATTCTTTATGTAAATCCTCTCTCTCTCTCTCTCTCTTTCTCTCTCTCTCTCTCTCTCTCTTGTCTACTCTCTCTCTCTCTCTCTCTCTCTCTCTTTCTCTCTCTCCCTCTCTCTCTCTTGTCTATTCTCTCTCTCTCTCTCTCTCTCCCTCTCTCTCTCTTGTCTATTCTCTCTCTCTCTCTCTCTCTCTCTCTCTCTCTCTCTCTCTCTCTCTCTCCTGTCTATTCTCTCTCTCTCTCTCTCTCTCTCTCTCTCTCTCTCTCTCTCTCTCTCTCTCTCTGATTGGTGTTTAACGCTAACCCTAGCAGTATTTCAGCTATATCGTGGCTTCAAAGATATTTAATTTTGGATAATATAGTCCACATGAAACGTTTATGGAATAACCTTCATCAGTTACGTTCACAGTCCACATATTGGAAAACTAAATAATTTAAAATTCTTTCGAGCTGCAAGCTAGCAAACCAAGGGGTCTAAATATAATGGCCAAGATTGGCTAAGATTGCCTATATCGGCTGACGGAACCCGAACCTCAGTTTTAATAAATATTATATTACCAGGAACTGTAAATTCAATAAGAAATGTTTCTTGACACTTCATTGATAATGTTTATGTTTGTATTGGCCCATAAAACTGGCTGAACCCCGCCACTTTTATTGAAGTGACTGTACCAAACCAGAAAAGTGAGTGGACATGTTGGTGGTATCGATTTGGCCTATTTCTACGAATCTTCCAATAGATTTTGGAAATGTTCCGACAGTGTGGCATTTTTTTATTTTTTTTTATTATTTTTTCATTTCATTTATGTAAACTTTTATGAAAATACTATCATGGCTGACAATTTGATCTCCAGATAATCTACATCAGACATTATATATATGTTTTTGACCCGGGAATCCCCACCCCCTAATAAAAAAACAAATAAATAATACTAAACTAGTGTCACGGACAACATTATTCAACACCTGCAAATTAAACATCGTTATTTGTCGTAATAGTTTATTATATTAAAGGTCACGTGACAAATTTAATTACGCCATTTTAAATAGAAAGGGAAAGAAAGTCCATAAAAGTTGTAAATTTGAAGGGGGTCATTAAATAGCATTCTCACAGTCATATATTATACCCGTAAAAGTTTATCTCGAATGATAGGGTCGTACATATAGATTATACAATATTTATGGCACTTGGAAGAATTTATTCCCCCCTCAAGTCTACGTTGTATCTGCTTTATGTATCGTCTGCCGAATACAATTCTTATATCTTGATAATCGGCATAGGGGGTGTCACATTTCAATTTCTATTAGATAGAACGTCCATGGCCAGTCGGGTAATTAAAATGCATGGGATCGGAGTGGTGTGACTGTACATAATTTAGATATGAGATTTCTCTAATGCCATGACACGATTAGGTGCTATAAATTTAAATAGCATGACTTCATTTGCAAATTTCGTTCGTAATTTAAGGCGTCGCACTTTTGTTTTAAATGACAAAGTTGAACAAAAATTTGTACCGAGAGGATCTAGCTTCGCGTACAAAATAGGAATGGGAGTTTGGGACTCAACACTGTTGGTATATATGGTAAGTAATTTAAGTTATAAAACAATTTAAAACTTTTGTTATTATCAAATAATTATTTTTGTGACCAATAATGGATTTTATAAATATTGTTGTGGACGGACAATTTTGGAATACCAGCTGTATATAGATAAGTATAAGCTACAGGTATAACATTGGATATACTGCATGAATTATACATTAAGAGAGACGTTGCGGTCCCTTTATCTGGTTTAACCCCGCCATATTTTTGTGCCTGTCCCCAAGCCAAAACTTTGGTCTTCAATGTCATATGTCGTTGTTTTCTTTATGTACAATGACTTGAGGTGAGAGGTGAGAGGTGATTGTTCGTTTTGTTGATATTAAAACAATAGTGTTGACCATTGCTGCTTAAAATTTCTTTTCAAAACCCAAATGTTAATTGCTTGAAAGTTGAAAAAAAAAACTGTATTAAAAGTCAAATATGTGTTCATCGTAAGATACTTCAAAATATAACTTCCTTAAATGTATTAGTTATATAACTTACTCTAATAGAATCATATTTGTGTTATTCTATAAACCACTTGACATATGAATATTTCCGTATGTTAGTGTATTTCAATTTATCACTTTACCTCCATGGGACCTATAGGTGAATGAAATGTTAACATTTCGGCATTAAAAATGCAAATTTAGATGAAAAAAAAAAAAAAAAAAAAAATTGGACGAGTTGTGCAAAATACTACCAGTATATAAACATCAAAAACGTTTGTTCCTGGCCAAAAGACAGCCTTGCAAAATTAAAACGATACACATCAGGGGCTTAATTTAAAATATGAATTAAATATATTAAGTGCGAATTACTTAGCAATTTTGAACATCATTCAAAATGCGCAATTGAATAAAACGAACTTGTTGTTCACATACTTGGATTTTATTGGTCACGAACAACATTTTATGACCGTAGTAATAAATATACATTTGTACTATTTATTAGAAACACTAAAACTTAAAATAGGCAACATCGTGGTCATGACTGCATGGTAGTTGGATGTTATGATGATTAACGCCACTTTTAACAATATTTTAATTATATTGTTGAAAATAACGTTAAACATGAATGTACATGTATATTTAAGGGTAAAATCGTTTTATATAGTAAACATAAAGGAAGAAATAAAATTTGAAAAAAAATATATATTACGAGAGGAGACATCAACCACCTATTGTATTCATTAACATTTTGATCAGTTACATACTGTCTAAAAATCTAGTATTAGTGACCTTTAAAAAAACAATCACCATGAGCCTCTTGTTTATAAACTAATCCAGTTTATAAACAAGAGGCTCACAATGGTAAGAAGATTAGTGCCTTGTTTGCTCAATTCACTATGTGGCCTTTGTATATATTGTGTGACTCCATTTTGCTTGACTCGCTGTGGGATGTAATTAGCGAATCAGTAAAGAGTGTTGGCGTTGATTAGTTTAAATTGAAATATTTTTACACTCCTCTTGATCCTTATACGTGTGCAATTTCTAAAATAAAACAGTGAATACATGTAGGACTTTATTCCTTTTAGCATCGACTCAAGGTGTCTCTTGCAGATTGGTGATGAATCACCTGATATATATGTATATGTTCTCTCTCATCCCCCTCCCCCCTCATATATATATGAGTAAGTGTATGTACGTTTATGTGCATATATCTCTTTTCCTGCCCGAGTGTGCCTGCACCACAATTATTGATATTTCACCGCGAATATTTAAGTTGATATATTGTTGTTGTGTATCAATCATAATTGTTATTTGTATATGCCCTCCTGGGGCCCTGATTTGGTTAATAAACTTATTCTATTCTATTCTATTCATGGTCGTCGTTATAAGAAACCGTACGTGTAGAAGGGGTAGCTCCATATCGAAATTGCATACATTTTGTTTTGGGCAATTATTTTTTCTTCCAAATTAACGAATATTTCTAAAAATCCAACTACAAAAAATGTACATGTGCCCGCCATGACCTCCTCCGAAATGAAAATCCAAGTGGCATTTAATTTTCATGAAATATAGCATGGCGCATAGTTCACGTGGTACTTTCAATTAATCGCTGCAGGAGGCTGCGGTGAACTTTAGATAATTAGACATATAGGCGTTGCCTCGTTTAATAAATCAACAAATTAATTATTGTTGTGTTAATCAACTTGACGTCTATTTTGAGAACAGGAAGTTGCATTATGGGGGCGTGACTAAAGTTTTCATTCTTTCTAAGGATCCAATGGAAACGGAACTAAAAATATGGTGAATAAGACTATTTTTTTCTTAACTGATACTTTGTAATATAAATGTGTTAAAACATTTGAAATCAATGGAGAATTATATATTGATTAATTTGTTGTTTAACGTAACGGAACGTCAAGAAAGCAGTATTTGACTTTTGTACATTTAGTTGAGAACAGCAGTCCTCAAGATGAGCACCGGTCCCCAGGCCCAAGACAAGTAAAACTTGTTTGGACTAGTACATTTTTCATTTATATTTTTAAGAACTTCATAAAAATAAATTCAAGGATTTTATTTGGACCAGTAATTTAGAATTTTCTTTTCGAGGACTGGAACAGAGTATTACACACACATCTTATGTTGGTAAACGTGACAATCTATGGAACGGTCTTATAGTATGGAGTGATATTTTAATTACCACAAGCCATGAGAGGATACTAACTCGGACGGATCTTAGTTTTCTTTGTCATGGAAGGAGCATGGGATTCTCTAAACACGAGGTATTCACCACTCTTTCTCCTTAAGGGAGCGACTATTGTTTGTAATAAGGGAGAGGGGCATGTTTATTTTGTTTTTACATTTCCGTTCCCAAATTGATATTAAAAATAAATTGACCTGAAAGATGCAAAAAAATAATAATAATAATAAACTGACCCTGCAGTTTACAACAAAAAAGTATTGTTAAAATTTGAAAACAAAATACCGATTTTTCAAGTAAAAAAAAAATCTAATATTTGTTCCGCATCAAAAACGATTATCTGGCTCGGGAAAAAAACATACCCACTCCAAAAGTTAAATGGTCCGTTTCTGAATATGATAAATATAGCATCCGGTTTGTACATTACACCTTTATCATTAAATGAGTTCGGCGTTTGGGTTCGATGGGGGTACCACTATCGATGGGAAGAACGTGGTTCTTTCCGTTGTTAGTGGTGCTTCCCATTGACCCTAGACGTCGGCTTTCTGTGAATAATTTAATATACTTCATATCATTATTATATGCATATATTTTACTTATCCATATTTATGTAATGTATTATAATTATATTGTATTGTCTTGATGCACGCCAATGTATGGTTTACTATCAATAAACTATTTGAATTTGAATTTGAAATGTGGTTTACTGTCAGGTGGTGAGAAATGTTTCAGTTACGTCTTGGCGAGCGAGAAAAATAAATAAATTTGGCGATGGTGTCTATCATGCTTTGTACCTGACCAACAATACATATACATTTGTTGTTGGTGTTGCCCGTTATGACGCCCTTACGGCCAGTAATATCAATATCTTTAACTTTGAATTTTGTCAGTGCTATAGTTTACTAAAATAACACACACTCTAGTCGGACACCTTTTCCCGGTCTCCGAGTCAAGTAGTCTTTACTCTTGCCCCTAAGAGAGGAGCACAACATACTCGATTAATTTTATTGTCTTTTGGTTCGGCCAGACCGTAGATCAAACCGCGGTATTCCGCAATCGAGAGAACACATCACACAGAAGAACACAAACTCTTAATTCTGTTTGTCATTTGTTTATTCCGTCATGTTAATTAACATTATTTTGTTATATTTGACCTTATGTTACACGTTTATATGTGTCCGAATGTTGTCTCAATAAACTGTTCAAACTGTTCAAGCTTAACAACAATCGCTATAATAACTAACAATTCGCTACGAGTTCACGACCCATACACGTTTGGTATGCATTTGCAATCCAAAATATTCTAACCGTATTGCATTATAATATATTTTATTTTAGAATTTCCCTAGCGCTAATAGGTTGCGCTTGCTAAATGCTTCATTTTTCAACTTTACATTTTTGGAAACATTTCATCCTCATAAATTTAAAACTAGATATTATTGATAACATAGTCGTTGCAATATCCTTAAATGCATATTTTGTGGAATTCGTTTGTTCAGAAAGAGAGTAATTTTGCACATGCTAACACTTTTCAAAATGTGTATTAATTGTCTTTCATACCACGTTATAAATATTTTAGGGGGGCGTCGTGGTCGTATGGTAGTTGGATTAACAACTACCTATGCAATCAGTGCCTATCCCCACTAACGTTATGAGTTCGAATCTCGTTCATGCGATGTGTACTTGATACAACATTATCTGATAAAGTTTGTCAGTTACTTGCGACAGGTCTGTGGTTTTCTCTGGGTACTTTGGTTTATTCCACCAATAAAACTGACCGCCACGATATAACTGAAATATTGTTGAAAGTGGTGTTAAACATCATAACCTTAACCATGCATTCAGTTTTGGCAAGAAAACAATGTACACATTGTAAGATCTCTCTGTTGTAATAGAATGTGGGATACAATTTAAATTTTAAAATGAAAAAAAGTAGATATTTATAACACTTATTGACCACGCGAACTACAAAGTAAGAAAGGTGTGATAAAGGTATATATATATAAACTTAATTATTATGTTTCACGTTCGAATCTTTAAGATCAAAGTGACTTATTCTGAAGTAATTTAATGGCTGAAAGGAAAGACGAAAGAAGTAATTTAATACTAAATTATCAACTAATTATTCAGAACAAGGCGGATTGTTTACATTAATGTAAGATAAGAAATCACATTTTTCACAAAAGAATTTTATTATCTTATAACCTTTGGTACTGGATATATCTGGATAATCTTAATTTTCTTTAATTTGATGCATTAAATTGGCGAATAAAGGGAGAGAATTAGATATGACATGACTGGAATTGGCAATTAATAAAACGGGCATTTAACTTTCAAAATGGGAAAAGGGGTGGGGGTCATGTATTTTATATTTTCATTTTCTGTCGCTAAATTTGAAAGAAAAAAAACCATTGACATTAAAGATTCAAAAAATAAAATAAATTATCTGACCCTGCAGTTTGGTAATACCGATCTTACATAGAAAAAAATCTGACCTTTGTATAGGTTGATAAAAACAATTTCTGCCCCCCCTCCCCAAATTTTTTTTTAAATGGAAATTCCCTTTTTAATTACCCCCCTTTTTCCACACACACACACAAGCAACACAAAAGAATAATAATTTGAAAAAAAAATACTGGATGAAAAAAGATAAATGAATAATCAATTTTGCATATTTTGTATTTTCAGACATTTTGTAACCGGAGTGATCAGACGTAAACAATGCTATGGGTGTACGACAGACGTTGATTGGCTGACGAGTATGTGATTGACCTTACGATGAAGGGAGCATTCAGTGACTGTCGGATAATATGCACTGTCATGGAGTTGCTCTCTTTATTGAAGGTCTGCAATCATCACTCTATTGAAAGATTAATGACAGATCTAGAGCCATTTCGATTTGATAGCATGGTACGTGCAGTCGAGTTGAGAAAAACTCATGAGGGATGGCGCGAAGAATTATAATTATTTGGAGTTACGAGTTATCATGGTGCACTCATGGAGCTGAGATGAGGAAAACTCATGATAGATTGCGCCCAGAATTATAATTATTTGGAGTTATTTTTGGAGTCGCCGTTCACAGTGGAAACAACGATCATGTTTAGTCACACAGATTCACATATTCTTTTTTAACCATCATGCGGCATTGCATTCTATTTTCTGTCTCGGACAAAGGGGTGTAGCTAAAGGTAATACTGTATGTCCGATATCCGTCTCCGTTCCCCATTTTTAACAAAAAATCCCTTCATATAATATATAATTTAGTGAGCACGATGCACTTCTTGAATGATCATCATCAGGTAAGCCCGCCAAATGATTGGACAGACAAAAAAAAGTAAGTCTTTGGGAACACAAAAATAGAAGGGTCAAAAACATGACAGCTAAAATCGACTAAAGTTACTTAGCCCATACTTTCTTTGTCTTGTGTTATTGAATATTTTTCATATACCACATATGTTGTAATTGAAGGAAATGCTTTTGAGCTGATACTCATTCAATCTAATTTGGCTTAGACTGCTTAAATTAGTAATAATTGACACTCGACAAAGACAGTATGGGCTAAATTGACTATACAATATCTGGTCATTAGTATATGAAAAAGAATGCATCTCGGCTTCGCCTCAAGGCATTCTTTTTCATATACTATGACTAGATATTGAATAACCTATACATACCCGGTATGGGTATTCCCGAGGGAGAATGGCCTTAGTTTTAATAATAACTAGAACTGTGAGTGACCTCACTGAGTGATACCCCCCGCTTGCAATACTATGATGTTCAAACTTTGGAATACAGGTATATTAGCAAGTTACCTATGAAAAATGAACGGATATGGAGTTGTGTCAAGGAGACAACATCCCATCTCCAAAATAAACTAACCAAGAACATACATCTAGGGGTCGCCACAAGGTCTTCAACAAAGTGGGATTGTTTAAAACCAATTTTGCTATTTCTACTTTTTCTTATAATATTAAAGTTAGAAAAGAGACACCATCTTAGAAAACCATTGCTAAACTATCGGCTTTTCAAAACTCATGCCTTCATTTCATGTTTCAAAGTAACATTGATGTGACGTATTTCAGAGTATAAGTTAAATTATCTCCCCTTCCAAATTTTGGACAGCAACCATATTCCTTCATGCACATCTGCAGGTAGTGTATTACAACTGTGTAAAGTTTCATAAAAATCCAATAAGCTGTTTAAGAGGAGTTGCGCTTACAAGGTACATGCCCTCCTTCTTTTCGTGAAAGTATAAGTTGAATTATCTCCCCTTCCAAATTTTGGACAGCGACCATATTTCTTCATGCACATCTGCAGGTAGTGCACTACAACTGTGTAAAGTTTCACAAAAATCCAATAAGCCGTTTAGGAGGAGATGCGCTTAAAAGGTACACGACCCCCCTTTTCGTGTAAGTATAAGTTGAATTATCTCCCCTTCTAAATTTTAGACAGCAACAGTATTCCTTCATGCACATCTGCAGGTTGTGTACTACAATTGTATAAAGTTTCATAAAAATTCAATAAGCAGTTTAGTAGGAGTTGCGCTTACAAGGTACATGCCCCCCTTTTCGTGAAAGTATAAGTTGAATTATCTCCCCTTTTAAATTTTGGACAGCAACCATATTCCTTCATGCTTATCTGCAGGTAGTGCACTACAAATGTGTAAAGTTTCATAAAAATCCAATAAGCCGCTTAGGAGGAGTTGCGCTTACATGGTACATGGACGGACGGACGAGGTGATTCCTATATACCCCCCCCCCAAACTTTGTTTGCTTGGGGTATAATTACATTATTTAGGAACTATTTATTTTAACAACAAATATATCTCATAAGCCATGCCAGTGCCGAAACACCGACTACTGAGTGGATGATACGAATATACCCTCTGGGGCTAATAAACCACAAGCAGATCGAGTTAACGGCCTAGTATACCTAATTTAGTACTCATGACGTGTTTCTGGAATAACCTTCAACAGGGAAGCCCAAAAATCAAATGATTGGAATGCCGAATAATTCAAAAGTAATAGGGAGCAAGAAAACCTAAGCTTAGGCCAAAAAAAAATATGTGTGTTTAGGGTTACATCCTTAAACAAAATAGGGGTAGGTGGGTAGGTAGGGAATTTTTTTTTTTTCAAAATATTTTTACATTAAGTTAATGGGGAAGAAATCCAGTTTAACGGTGCTTAAGCCAAAATGACCATAAAAATGTTAGGGTAGGCATTTTTGAGAGCAAAAAAATAGGGTAGGTAGGGAAACCATAAACACACATTTTTTTTTGGGCCTAACTGCAATCACATTATTTTGGGGTGGACTTAAAACCACAATCGTAATTAGTATGTACAATGACCAGAAGGATAACGAGACAAACAACGATCTACAAAACATTACATAGAAAATTAAAGATCGAGCAGCATGAACCTAACTAAAAACTGGGGTGAACTAAGGTGCTCAGGAAGGGTACGCTGTTCCTGATCCACTAGTTCAAGTGTTTTGAAGTCATAATTATCTTATTTGATCAATGATACAAAAAGGATCAGACACAAGCTTTACCAACTTATGGAGTCTTTCCCTATGTACTTAGAAGGGTGTCTTCAACCTACGCCAACATTTTGAAATATCATATTCAAGGTATGCCAACAAACATTATATTACAGATGTTTATATAGCAATTAATGACAGTTACAGGTAAGTAAATTTGAAAATGCAGGTCTCAAAAGTGAAATTTATTATTTAAAAAAAACTAAACAAAACAAAAAACAATCTTAAAAAATATAAGAATAAGTCTGTTAAAATTTAATAGTTTGAAGAAAAAAATAATTAAACTTTTGTAAAAATTTATATATAAAATAAAAATCTGGTAAAATTACACAAAAATCTGTAAATAAAAAAGATGAAAATATAAAATTTTAGAATAATTTAAATAAACAATTATTAAAAAAGCAAAAACAAAAAACAATCTAAAAATATAAGAATAAGTCTGCTAAAATTTAATAACTTCAAAAAAATAATAATTAAACTTTTGTTAAATTTTTTATATAAAATAAAAATCTGGTAAAATTACACAAAAATCTATAAATAAAAAAGATGAAAAATTAAAATTTTAGAATAATTTAAATAAACAATCTTTCTTAAAGGTATGAATTTAAAATATTATATGATACTCATGCAATTAAGCAATTTTCTTAAAATCTAAATTCAAAAGTTTTTAATAATATTTATTTATAAATTTAGAATTATCATAATTTCTATGATTTCTAAATCGAAAATTGTTATCCAAAATCTAAGACAATTGTATTTTTTTAGCAATTTCTAATGCGATTGTGTTACTGATTGTTTTTGGTTATTTTGATAAAGTATGATAAAAAAAATATCTGTGCCTATAATATCTCTATATTTATTTTCATGATGTATGATATAAAAATATATATGCTTATAATATCCTATTTTATTTTCATAATGATTGATGTTAAAATATATCCTATTTATTTTTAAATTATAAAGTTTGATATTAAATATATGTGCTGATATACTGATTTTTTGTTTGTTATTTCCATAAAATATGATTTTAAATACTTACTTTCTACTAATTATTCATTAAAAATTAATTGTGGACTTGGAGTACATTGACATCTCCCCCGATTTTACACTAATTAAACATGACTAGTCATGTTTATATAACAATTAACCTATTCAACCTATGCCAACAATCTTTCTTACCTTTTTATATATATTTTTTGAAATGTTGGCATAGGTTGAATGAACCCTTAGAAGAGGTTAGCAACAAATACCAATTGTATAGTCTTTGGTTTAATCAGTCTTAAGTCTTTATAACCATATTTCAATATCATTGTGATTAGTCCTCCTAATACTAAATGTTACCAGTTCCATAAAAAATCTAAACGGAACAACCATGAGACAAGAGAGGCTGAAATCCTTATCTTTGCTCATGATTGAAGCAGATTTGTTGGGCCAAATTTCCTTTGGGGATTTAATCAAAGACGTTGCTAATAAGAAATGTAGGAGAAAATTATTTTAAAGTGTAATTTTGTTTCTTTTTTGAAATATTGACAATACTGGCTCCTGTTGTCAGAAAAACACAATTTTTAGTATTTCTGTATGTATTGTTCCTTTTATATACATTTAAAAATTGAATAGCAAGTTAAAGACTTTCATTGTATCTGTTGTCCTAGTTATAAGTAAATACTCTGTTTGTACTGTTGTCTGCTCTTAAGCATAGAGTACATTCAATGTGTAATGAAAAACAGATACTTAAATGATTTTGATTTCAGAGATCTGGCCTGACTGCAAATTGAATTCTGAATTTAATGTTAGGCATTTGACAAATTTGTTGAATCTTGGCATCAAGGGGTCGTGTTATTTTTTACATTATGCCAGTGGAAGGTGCGGGGGCACTAAGGTTTGGCCTGTGTTTAGGACATAAATTGGCGTTAATCCGACCCTGTGAGTGAGTGATTTTTTTAACACCAAATGAGATGATATGATGATATGATGATGATATGATGATTAGATGATATGATATGATGATATGATGATATGATGATTAGATGATATGATATGATGATATGATGATATGATATGATATGATATGATATGATATGATATGATGATATGATGATATGATGATATGATGAGATGATATGATGATATGATGATGATATGATGATTAGATGATATGATGATGATGTACTAGGCCAGCACGTTTAGTTGGAATTTGATTGTGGTATCTAACTGTAACAACAGTCCTCGGGTAGACAAGTCGCTATATTTGGACACGTTACCCTCATTCTGAACCAACTAGTATTTGCTCTTACTTCTTAATGCTCTGTGGAAAGTGGAAAGTAAATTTATACCAATTCTATTGTCATTAAAAACCCCAGTCACTACTGAAGTGGAAATTTGACGTCACATCATATATTTCAAATCTGAAAAAGACGACCCATTACAGCTACCTTTATATAGGTGTCTATCACCACTAATGTTGTGAGTTCGAATCCCGTTCATGGCGAGGTGTACTAGATACACCATTATGTGATAAAGTTTGTCAGTGACTTGCGACAGGTCGGTGGTTTTCTCCGGTTTCCTCCACCTGTGTCCAATAAAATTAACCGCCACGATATAACTGAAATAGTGTTGAAAGTGGCGTTAAACACCATTAACCAACCAAACCTTTATATGGGAAGTGACCTCTTCTTGTGAATCAAATATAAATTGAAAACCAATCAGTTCAGTTGTTGTAAAGCCCCTGGCAAAACTTTTTTGTTTGATTTTTCTCTGGGTTTTAACCCGAAACTTTGAAAAGTTCAGATATAAGTCCTGATCATAACCCTTACAGAACCAATTCTCTTTTAAATGGAATGGCCAAATTATTAATTAGTGCTGTCTTAAATGAAAGAATTATGACACATATTGAAGTTATCTTTAGCAAATATCTGACAACTGACAATTTAATTGTATTTAAGACTATAATTAACAAATATGTCCCACCTGTCGCTGCCCTGGACCAGACAGGGACTAAATATATATGATATCACGCTAAAATATCTTGGATGTGCCATGCTAACACTCTGTATCTGACCTACCCCTAGCGGACCCCGGCCTGTAATTTTGTAACGCCAGCCAACTTTTATACCTCTTCTCTAAAATATTTTTGATGATTATAATGCTGATATATTTGTTTCTATGTGTCAATAAACACATTTTGATCGGCGTATACATGCTTCCTACCAAATAGCTGTTCATTTGGCTACTCCGTTTCAGAGGAGAAGACTTTTTAGAAATCAACAAATCAGAAACAAAAACAAAAATTGCCTGTGGTGGCCATTTTGTTAATGGATTGGGACAAAATGAGCAATCTTTATAGAGGACCTTCCATAGATGCTTCCTACCAAGTTTCAGTTCATTTGGCCAAGCAGTTTCAGAGGAGAAGATTTTTAGATATCGACCAAATAGAAACAAGATTTGCCTGTGGCGGTCATATTTGTTAATGGATTGGGACGAAATAAGCAATCTTTATAGAGGACCTCCAATAGATGCATCCTACCAAGTTTCAGTTCATTTGGCAAAGCGGTTTCAGAGGAGATTGTTTAGAAATCAACCAATCAGAAACAAGAATTGTCTGTGGCGGCCATGTTTATTAACGGATCGGGACGAAATGAGCAATCATAACAGAGGACCTTCTTTATAGGGGGCCTTCCATAGATGCTTCCTACCAATTTTCGGATCATTTGGCAAAGCGGTTTCAGCGAAGATTTTTCTTTCTAATTGATCAATTATGGATCTTTAAAATTGATTATCAGAATCAGCTACCCTTAACATGCACCCACACAAATTTTCATAGAACTTTCAGACAGGGGTGGCTATTTTGGTGTTTAACACCACTTTCCACAATATTTCAGTTATATCATGGCGGTCAGTTTTATTGGTGAAGATAAACGGAGAAAAACACAGACCTGCTGCATGTCACTGACAAACTTTATCACATAATGTTGTATCAAGTACACCTCACCATGAGTGGGATTTGAACTTAAAACTTTAGTGGTGATAGGTACTGATTCCATAGGTAGTTGTAAATCCAACTACAATACAATCAGAACCACATGGGCCTTCTAGAACTTTCAGAAGATGTATACATTAAACAATATGGTAAAATTATCAAAGTGTACAGTTAAAAATATTTGGAAAATTCAAACTTTTATAAATCAATCAAAAAGATTTTAGGGCTAATGTCAGCAATTTTTCACTTTTTCACTTTTTCACTTGTACTTCTTACTTTCTTCCAGTGTCAAAATTTTAAATGTCTATTGTCTGTGTTTTGTTTTGCTGTCATTAATTCATGTGTATAATTTGTAAGGAGAGGACTTCATATAAGTTGGTATAACTTGCTGTCCAATCCACAGGCACTCAGGTACACTTTGTGATTTTCGTTATTTTCATTAAAATTAAATATTTTCCCTTTTAGTGCCTCTATTTTAACCTTCTCTATGCAGAATCACCTAATTTTGAAGTATTTTACAAATTTTGATACAACCCATTTTTTCTACTATATAACTATATAGTAGAAAAAATGGGTTGTATCAAAATTTGTATATAGTAGAAAAAATGGGTTGTATCAAAATTTGTAAAATACTTAAAAATTAGGTGATTCTGCGTAGAGAAGGTTAAAATAGAGGCACTAAAAGGGAAAATATTTAATTTTAATGAAAATAACGAAAATCACAAAGTGTACCCGAGTGCCTGTGGTCCAATCCTATTGTTTATGTACAATAAATTATTATTAAACTAAAAATTAAACCTGCTTTAGTGATCACAGCTATTAAGCAATAACGTGTAATGTAATATAAGACCTTAATCATTATTTATTGTCATGAACCATTCTAAAGTGCTGACGAAGCAATTTCATTGACTTAAACATGCATTTTCTGTTCCTATTGTAAAAAACAGAACCATCATTTAGACCACTTGTACAAAGGTCACAGGAAAATCTTTGGTTCGCTCCTGGTCCAAATTCACAACATCTCTCGTGCTCTTTCAATGAATGAGGGTACAAGAATGTCTTCTCACACGTTGCACATTTTAATTTTTTCCCTGTGTGGTGACGAATATGTGCATCTAAGACATACTTGGTTCCAAATGTCTTTTTACAGAACGGACAAATATTTGATTTTGCCAAGTGTATGATTTTTTCATGTTGCTTTCGACTGAGTTTTGCTCCAAATCCAGTTCCACAATTAAATCGGCATTTATATATTGGATTAATATAACATGATTGTTTACCAGCAACTATCCCGTGATCATTTATTAAATGGCGGATAATGCAGACTTCCGTTAGAAACTGTCCGTGACACAGACCACAATCAAATATGTCAAACTTCCCGTTATTTAGTTTTTCCTCATTATGTTGGACACTGTTGGCTTCTGATATCTCTGCATGACCTGTAAAAAAAATCATTATTTCATAATACTGGGAGTGTATAAAATTACTGGTAGACCACTAGAGGGGAGGCCTGGGATCCCATTAACTGGTTAAAACCTGCCACTTTTTTGTGCCTGTCCCAAGTTAGGATGTAGATTTCCAACATCATATGTAGTTGTCTTTTTTTATGTTCAATTAGTTGAAATGAGAGGCAATTGTTTGCTTTGTTGATACTGGTGGAATAGACCATTTGCCAATTCCCGACTTGATTCTAAAATTATACACTTTTAACATTTTATTATTTGAGTTATTTCCCTTACAGAGGACAAACTGGTTCCCGTTCAATGCAAGAACAAAGAAAGGATTAAGAATTTGAGTATAATTTTCTTAAAATTTATAGATAATTGAACCTTGTAAAATTATAGAAGTTAACTTTATAGCAAATAAAAAATTACCAAGTTGTTACAACATTTAAATTTTATACAGAGTATGAGCAAAATATAGGTCATTTTGGTTGAATATTGCATGAAATTGACACTTTTGTCCACCTCAAAGGGAAGCAACTACTACAAACATGTGGAAAAAACGTATAATTTTAGAATCAAGTTGGAAACTGGCAAATCGGCTATTGTGCTTTACCATAATTGTTTAAACTTTCTTTTCATAACACTGTAAATATTCGGTAGTTTCTTATCCTGCATCATGGATGATTCTGGTTGGCAAATAAATGAAAATAGCTGAAACCACCCACACATCCTTCTATATCTCAATTATTGATCAGTTCAGACCATGTCCGGCAACTTCCAGGATTTTTTATAGCTCGAGGAGAATAGCTGAAATCAGTTAAATAACTGAAAAAAATCACCCCTACTGCATAAAGCTATTTGTTTATACAGTCACTGACAGTGAAAGCTGTCTCAACCAAACCATGAACAAGTGGCCATGAGAATCCTGCTTAAATCAAACTTTAAATAAACATTAAATGTAGGAAATCGTTGTTAATTTAACCTGTATAAACCAAACACCTGTCTATTTAGAACATAAAAGTTGGTCCCACAGATGTTCAGTTTAAACAGGTTTCACTGTGTATGTAAAACCCCCATAATAAGTTGACTTGGTTTATAGTTTGGTTAATGGTGCTTAACACCACTTTCAACAATATTTCAGTTATATTGAGGCGGTCAGTTTTATTGGAGGAGGAAACCCGAACACCTGGAGAAAACCACAGATTGCACAAGTAGCGTAAATCCAACTACAATACGATCACGGACATGATGGACTCTGACTAAGTATATGATATGACATCAAGTCATGTGATGATTCTGTGCTTTTTTTAATGTCCCATTTTTCTATGTTGATTTTTAATGCTTGCATAAATTTGTATGAAGTACATTTCTCAATGACTGAGAATCAAATACACCAGTTATTGGTGATTATAGACCTTTATCACATGGGCAGATGGAGTTAGGATTATGGTGTTTAATGCCACTTTCAACAATATTTCAGTTATATCGTGACAGTCAGTTTTATTGATGGAGGAAAAAGGAGTACCAGGAGAAAATCACCACCTGTCGAGGGTTACTGACAAATTTTATCACATTATGTTGTAACACCTCACCATGAGTGAGATTCAAACTCACAACTTTAATGGTGATAGGCACAGGTAGATGTAAATCCAGTGCTTTTATAACATATGATAAAGTTTGCCAGTGACTTGCTGCATGTCTGTGGTTTTCTCTGGGTACTCTGGTTTCCTCCACAAAATAGCTGAAAGTGGCGCTAAACAACATAACCCCCACCCCTGCCGCTGTTTTAAGTGATAACATTGTTACTACATTGAATTATAAATTTCCTTTTTCAATTAACGACAATTAATTACAGATTTATAAAAGTAATATCTTTGCATGAAGATTTAGAACAGTTTGACTTGGAACCAAATATTCTTATATATCATTAAAAACAAATGTATGCATTAAAAAAGAAAAAAAAAATCCATTAAAACGTAAATTAAGTAATTTGAATCTTGAATATATCTATAAATACATGTAGGGTTATATAATTAAATGGGAAACATGAGGAAAAAACTATAAATTAGTAGGTTTTTTTAATTGAAAGATAGTGGGGGAAAAGGGGAAAGGGGGCATTTCAACTAATTTTCAAGGGCTCAGTCACAGTCCTCGAAATGAAAATTTTAATTTACTGGTCCGAATTAAATTCTTGAATTTATTTTTATATAGTTCTAAATAAAAACTGAAAAAATTACTGGTCAGAACAAAGTTTTACTGGTCTCGGGGCCAGAGAACCAGTGTTCATCATGAGGACTGTAGCCAACATTTCTGTAACAGCTATAAAAATGCATCATCATTAACTCTAAAAATCAATTTAACATAATACAATATATGATTTTAATGTTCACCATGGACCTCTTAAAACACTGGTTGCCATTTGGAATTTTTAACTTCTGATTTACTTTGCCTATCTTAAATACATGTACTATTTAGGATTCTTTAATATATTTGTTATGTGAGAATGGATTTCTCAGAACAATATCGCAACCAAGGTGAAGCCTGAGATGTGAGTTGTGATGAGAAGTCCATTTAAAGTCAAACATATCAACGATGGTATGTTTATCCAGGATTTGTCAAAGTGACCTCAATATAAGTCATGTTGGAAATCAACTATAACATATTTGTATCAGATGAAAAGATCAAAGAGAAATTTTACAAAGATCAAAGGGAAATTCTACAATTCATTGATAAATAGGGGATTAGGGTTGTGGTGTTTAACGCCACTTTTAACAATATTTCAGCTATATCGTGGCGGTCAGTTTTATCGGTGGAGGAAACCGGAGGACCCGGAGAAAACCACCGACCTGTCGCATGTCAATGACAAACTTTATCACATAATGTTGTATAAAGTACACCTCGGATTCGAACTCACAACATCAGTGGTGATAGGCACTGATTGTATACATAGTTGTAAATCCAACTACCATACGATCACAGCCCCGATTGACCCCTCATCGAGAAATAAGATTATCACATCAATTACCTGTATATTTCACTGTTAGAAGACGGACAAACATTTCTTCTTTCCATTTTCTTTATCTTTTTTATAAGTGTATGTACTTTCCAAAAAAGTTCCAAATGGCAATCAAATGTTAAGAAGGCAATATCGTTCTGAAAATGGACTTCACACGAAACTGATTAGTACATTTGCAGAAATTGAATTCTAACGAATTAGAAACAGATATAGACGGAAATCGTGCAACAAAAACTTTAGACAAATTTTTTTTATAACAATTTATTTATAACATCATCATCACGATTACTATTTTAAACAAAGTATTTCTAATAAATAATAAATATATACCATCATTGATTGTTTTGTTGAAGTGGATTTCTCAGAGCAATATCAATAACACATCAAAGACAAAGATCCAGATGTTAGATGCTTTTCGATAATTTGTTAAAAGGGGAGAGTATCAGATAATACAACACATAATTGATCAAAGGATAGGTAATAACACACTGATTAATAGCCATTAAACAATATAATTAATTAGTGTTAATTCTAAAAATAATAAACTGATTAATAGCCATTAAACCATATAATTAATTAATGTTAATTCTAAAAATAATACACTGATTAATGGTTTGATTTGGTTAATAGGTGTTTATCTTCTCTTTCTGCAATTTATCAAAATTTTTAGGAGGGAGGGAAGGGGGCGGGGAAGAGGAGAGGAGGGGTTGTTGAGGCAGGAACAGTTTAACTGACCAGTTAAACACTAAGTCTTGAAAGCTATAATATTGGTTTGATTTGGTTAATAAGTGTTCATCTTCGCTCTGCAATTTATCAATATATTCTTAGGAGGGAAGAAAAGGGAGCGGAAAAAAGGGAGAGGGGTTCAGTTTGGGTTTGGGGTAGGAACAGTTTAACAAACTGACCGGTTAAACACCAACTCTTGAAAATTACTGGTTTGATTTGGTTAATAAGTATTCATCTTCGCTTTCTGTCAATTATCAATTAGGGAGGGAAGGTGGCGGGGAAGGCGAGTGGGGTTTGATGTTGGGGCAGGAACAGTTTAACAAACTCTAAGTCTTAGATAGGTTATGAAAAGACAGTTATTACACAGTGGTGGTCAACAATTTAACCTATATCGATGTACTGTAGTGAACAACTACCTCTTACCTCAACTCAAATCCATTCTACATATGAGGTGGGAATCTTGGCATGAACTAATGAAATTGACAATGAGTATTACCATATTCCTTATACTAATCTATGTACATTGTATGCTTGGTTTAGGTTTATGGTGTTTAACGCCACTTTCAACAATATTACAGTTAAATGGTGTCGGTCAGTTTTATTGTTGGAGGAAACCGGGTACCTGAAGAAAACCATCGACCTGTCGCAAGTCACTGACAAACTTGATCACATAAAGTTTTATCGAGTACACCCCGCCATGAGCGGAATTCACAACTTTAGAGGTGATAGGCACTGACTGCACGGGCAGTTGTAAATCCAACTACCATACGATCACCCTCCTAATAATTTGTGTAATATATTCAGCTATGTTTCAAGACACGCACAATATGAATGGTTGTAAATTTTTAATTAATTGGCATAAATACTGTGATTGTCAAAATCTTTATCACGTTTTAAATTCCATTTGATTTTATTAACACAAAATGAAAAAAAAATATTTTCACATGAAAAAACCAAACTTTTATACATGAATTTTGCTACAACTCTCCTGCTGAGCAAAAATGTGTACCTCAAGTATAAAATACCAATATAGTTTGCTACATCAAAAACAAACATTTATTGTTAAGGAACTGGCTAGGTTTTGGTTTGGTTTATGGTGGCTGTCAGTTTTATTGGTGGAGGAAACTGTAGTACTGAGAGAAAACCATCGACCTGTAGCAAGTCACTGACAAACTTTATCACATAATTTGTATAAAATTAGAACTCTTAATTTGATTTTTTTTTATTTATTATACAAAACTGATTGAAATGATTTTACTTTTCAAAATGTTAGAAAAATAATATGGTATTAAAACATGATTATGGCAGTGCAATTTTCTTAGTACATATTATCAGTGCCATCTTAACAACATTATAGGCCCATGGGCAAAGCAGTGCAATGGAGGCCCCTACCTACACAACCACTCACAGGAATAAAAATGTAAATTGTCGATAAAATTAAACATACAAATGTATATTTTTTTGTATTGGTACAGTACTTCCAACAAAATCAGTGTTTAAAGATTAAAAAACATGCCGCACACAACATACATAAATTAACATGGGCGCCTAAGCTCGTGGGGACCCCGGGCAACTTCCCAGCGTGCCCATACGCTAAGACGGCACTGCATATTATAAAATAATCATCCATAGTCATGAAATCTTGTACAACGAAACCGTCCTAAAACGAACCATCTTGGGACCATCATTTTTTTGTACAGAATAGACAGGTGTTTGATTTACACAGGTGAAATTAACAAAGATTTCCTTCATTAGGACTACAGTCTATCTGTGCTAAAAACCACTAGCAGTATGCCCCAGTCTATAAAAAACTGGCTCTGGCAAGTGAAAATTGCCAAAAATTTGCTTAATCAAATAGAAAATGTTTTCCTAAAATGCTGTTCAGGATAGTTTGTCAAAATGTTTTTGGATAATGCTGAAATAATATTTTAGGTTCCGTGTATGCAAGATTCCTGTTTATTCATGGTTCCGTTAAGACATTTTAACTGTAATTTTTCCACATAATTTGTCCTAAATTATTTTTTTCAGGAAATATATATACCAATGTACATGAAAATGGTATATTTAAATATTAACTTGAAAATATGCTTCTGCTTGTCTATATCACTGTCGGTAACTTTAACCCAAGGCAGATGACCCTTCAATACACTCCACTCGTCAATTGAAACAATTACATTCATTGCAGTGATGTCTGGTTATTGATCTGGCATTTAAAAGTTGTTATACAAATAAGGTATCAAAGCAGTGAAAAACAAGTTATCATGTGACAAAGGGTAAAAATCCTATTTTCCGTCATATCAAGTCCAATAACGGCAAAAGTGAAAATCGTCAAAAATGAAAGGGATCCTCCTGTCTTCACCAGTAAACAGCTGATAACATTTTAAAAGATTCTAAGAAACACAACTCAAGTCATCGTATGACATAGGATTTGTCTACAGACAGACGGACGGGGTATAATTATTTTGAGTTTGAAGATACCAAAAGGGTAATCAGAATCCGCAAATCGAATACGGACAGACAACACAATGCTAAAAGAAAAAGGACAAATAACGATCGACCCAACATTACATTTAAAACTAAAGATCGAGAAACACGAACACCACTAAAAACCAGGAGTGAACTCAGGTGCTCCAGAAGGGTAAGGCAGTTCCTGCTCTACTAGTGGCACCAGTCATGTTACTCTCGTTACAAACCCTGTGATAAGTCTTGAATATAAATGCAAAACAATCTCATCCTCCAAATGAGGTCAATCAGATTCAAGAAGAATTAGTCATGGGTACAACAAATATTATTTCAAATGTCCCAAATGTGATGAGTGGAGAGTGTCGTAGTGTGATCAGCGTCGGATACCGACGATAATTTTGATATGGTGTTACAAAACTAAAATGACAATCGTTGATTGATTGATTGGTGTTTAACTCCAACTTTAGAAAATGAAAATCAAAATACATCCTTTTAACAGATATCTAAAACAAACTACAATGCAATTATGTGTGAACAATTATGAATAATGCGATTTTCACAGTAGAAAAATATTTCAATATATCATAATATTTTCAATATATTATTTATATAAAATTTACCACTTTATCATAATAAAAAACAAGGCACGTTCAAATGGCGTGATACAGAAAAATTTATAATACTTGTAGATACTGAATGGCTGGATGAGAAACATAGATGGAAAATGTCCACATGCCCCCTCCCCTCCTACCCATTACTCAAAAATTCTGTAGATATCAAATTTAGTGTGAATGACATATTTCTGGAATAACTTTCACCAGCTAGCTACGTTCAAAGCTAAAGACTGGAAAATCAAATAATTTTATATCTTTGGAAGCAAGAACCCAAATGGCCTAAAAACAGAATAACCAAAATCGGCTATGGTCACCTATGCCTGAGGGAGGAGAACCGATGAACTGATAATCACCAAAACAAGCAAAGCAGGCAACCTTTTTTGTACTGGCTTCAATGAAATGGCCTTATTTCCACCACTTATGATGCGAAGTATAAGTCACCCTGTCAGCTTTTGGAAGTCAGTATTGTTCACCAATAAGCATACCTTTTCATCCATATTCACACATAAGAAGCTCCCATGTTCCTGAAATTTTACCTATGCAGAATTTTATATTAAATGTTTTTTCCAAACTTGTTTTGATTCATTGATTGCATTATTTTCAGGTTGTTGAGCTTCATATCTGTTTTTGTGAAGGATAGGGGGACATGTGGGATGTTCTTGATTTAGAGATTAGAACACATGTTCTTGATTTAGAGATTAGAACACATGTTCTTGATTTAGAGATTAGAACACATGTTCTTGATTTAGAGATTAGAACACATGTTCTTGATTTAGAGATTAGAACACATGTTCTTGATTTAGAGATTAGAACACATGTTCTTGATTTAGTGTTCAGAACATATCTTTTTGATTTTGAGTATAGAACATGCATATACAACATAAAATAATTGCTAAATTCTACAGGTTGCTAGGATTTTGAGGACATTTTTTCTTATGTCTAATACACGATCCTCTCCAAACAAATTTTTCAGCACAATAATCACACGAATATCTTGGCTTTGATTTTGCATGCATACCATGCATATGTTCAGAAAGATGCCCACGCATAAGAAACTGTCTGTGACAAATTTTACATTCATATTTTCCATTTAGACCACCACACTGACGTTCATGACACGTTAAATGAGTTTTGTAGGTGAACGTCCTTTTACAGGACTTACATTTGTAGGCCTGTACTCCACGATGTGTGTTTAAATGTCCTTTGAAATGTTGCACTTGACTAAAAGTTTTACCGCACAATACACACATCGTACGCTTTCCCAGGTGATTGGTCACGATGTGCCGCCTCATTATTCCTTCGTTTGAAAAACCTTCGCCACAGTATATACATGTCGACAAGAAAACGCTTCCTGGATGATCGACACGGTAGTGGTTCTGTACCTCGAAATTTGAATCAAATAGACCAAAGCATACATTACACATTTTCAATTCCTGACCAGGAAATGGGATATTTTCATACATTGTCATATCTTGGTTGCTATTATCTGCTACAATTGACTGAGAAGTGTTTGACATCCCCGACACACTGACTGAATGGTAATTTTTAATTATATTACCTGTATTTAATGTCTTCTCTATCGTTGCGATGTCATCTTCGTCTGGCGTAACAATTTCTATATCGGACGATGAGGATGGTTGCCATCTTCCAATGCTTGGAATCACAGCTAAATTGTCCAGGACAGACCTACATGTATCAGAACTGGGCATCGCTATATCTAATTGGTTATGCTCAACATCATTATCTGGTAGCTCAAGTTTTATCACTGAAACTAACCCTGTAAGGATACATACGTGTATAAGTTTATGGTTTTGGTGTTTAATGTCACTTTCAACAATATTTCAGCTATATCGTGGTGGTCAGATTTATTGGTGGAGGAAACAGGAGTACCCAGAGAAAACAACTGACATACCGCAAGTCACTGACAAACTATATCACATAATGTTGTAGCGAGTACACCTCACCATGAGCGAGATTCGAACGACATCACTTTTAGTGATGCTAAGCACTGATTGCACAGGTAGTTGTAAATCCAACTACCATATGATCACGGCCACGACGACCCCTACATACATGTTTATATTTTTGTCCCAAGAGTAACGGTTTTACTCAACAGATTCTACACATGTACCTTCTTAGACAGTACATTGTAGTCAGGTATCTAGTCAAACCTGCTCATGCAGTTACCTCTATTAAGCAGTCACCTGTATTGAAAGATCACCTTTTTCTACAGGGCTCACCAAACCATGCGAAGTGGGCGACTTTTTCTCCTTAGTTTCAATGAAATCTCCCAATTTCTGTCAAAAAGCGAAGTTTTAGTCGCCCTGTCAGTCTTTTCAAGTCAGTTTTTTTAACCAATAATCATACTTTTCCTTCGATATTCACATAAAATGAGCTCCCATGTTCTTGAAATCTGAATCTATGTCCCAAAGATGACCTCTTAATACAGGTTTGATTGTTCAAGCATTCACTGACCCTGCTACTGTACATATAATCTCCATGTTTATATGTTGTTATTCATTTTGTGATAGTACATTGTATGTAAGGTAAATCTATGAAGGTTTTTCAATTGGTTTGTTTATATCAGTATTGTCATTCGAGATCCCATTATCAAGATCAAGGGGGAGGGGGTGGGGAATGGAAGCCATTTGTATCTCAAGTCAGATTTCTTAATCCAATCAATAAGTCTTCGCACTAACCCACTTGCCTGAAGCCCGGGACAAGTAGAGATGGATTCGGTCAAGTGACAAGTATGAAAGAATTTGTTTGAATAAATAGGAAAATTTTCTAAATTTGGCTTTCGGAAAAGTAGATGAAAACAATTAAGGCAGACCGCAATAATGTCATCTTGAGATATCTAATCCTAGATGTCAGCACCAATGGAAAATGTTTCATAATTTTTGCTAATTTGTCTGCTTAAAAAAAGTTGTTGACTCCTTGTTAGGTTTGTAAATGATCTAATTTATATATGTACCGATAATACGTGGATTTCCGCTTGTCCAAACTGAAATTATGTAGTCTATAAGGTTTTGCTATGGCAATTAATAATATGTAGGGTTAGGGATTTGATGTTTAACACCACTTTCAACAATATTCCAGGTATATCATGGTGGTCAGCTTTTTTGGTGGAGGAAACTAAAGTACCTGGAGAAACCCACTGACCAGCTGCCATCACATAATGTCATTGTTGTATCGAGTACACCTCGCCATGAGGGTGAATCCCAACTTACAACTTTAGTGGTGACAGGCACTGATTGCATAGGTAGTTGTAAATCCATCTACCATATGATCACGACAACGACGGCCCATAATAATATGCATGTCTTGAGCTTAGCTTTAAACTGAGCACATGCTACAACCTTTTATCTGATTTATCAATTTATTTTGGCGGATGGTCAAAGATAAATGAAAATTTACCTGACAAAGTGACATGTCTGTATACAGGATCACCACAAAAAAAATGCTTAAAAAATTAACACGATTGTATATACACTTGCTTGGGACACAGATGAGGGGTGTTCACTTCCTATAGTCTTCGTGCTAATCCACTTGCCCAAACCCCGGGATAAGTAAAACTGGATTCGGACAAGTGAAAATTATGAAAGAATTTGTTTGAATAAATAGATTTTTGTTCTAAATTTGGCTCTCGGGCAAGTAGGTGTAAAAAATTAAGGCAAAGACTGTTCCTATAGAGAGGTACAATGTATATATACATGTAGCTGGAATGGGTCAGTCAATTTTTTCAGTTTTTAAATATATGATTGGGTCATAAATTTCCCACTTCATTATAACAATGAGTGGGGATTTTTAAGCTGTGATATATCAATAGATCATATTTCTAAAAGCTCAGGTGGCTTATTAATTGCCAAGACAAAGTCTTCTATAATTATGAGTGAGTGAGTGATTGTTGTTTAACGCCAACACAACAATTTTTCAGCTATATCATAACAAGAGCAAGTTAATTCTCAATTGAATGTAATGATAAGGTCCGCTGTGTACTAGACCAACATGCTTAGTTAGGTTCTCTATAATTAATTATGATACATTTTAACGTGATAAGGTGAAAATTGACCTACCATATGTGTGTTTATTTAATATTATTGTGTAATATGTGAAACCAATATCTGAATATTATAATATATGAAAGGGTAGTTTTCATACTTTGAATAAATGAATGGGTATGATTTTCATGGTGAGGGAATTTTATGAATCGAAGGGGGGGGGACGAGTATTTTTCAAACTTCAGCGGCACCAACATGTACAATTGTACAAAATGTACCTTAAATGTGAATGTGCATACATGTACATGTATATATATATTCAGGCAGCAAAACCTAAAAAAGGAATGAAATTCTTGGTCTCATACATGACATACCAGATGACTGTGTTTCTTGAGTTATCTCCCTTTCAATAACATTTGATTCATTGGCCATTTCCATCAGTAGTCCTTTATCTGGTTTCTTGTCCTCTAGGTCCCTGCTGATTTCATCCTCATGTTCATCATCACTATCTAGATTAATACATTCAACATTTGGTGTTCGGGTCTCATCATCTTTACCATGGATTTCTTCAGTATTGACATTCCCGCGGGATTCTAGAATTCGCAATTCTAATCCAGATGTACAGGTATTTCTAGATTGATCTTGAAATGACATTTGAACTGCATGAACTTGATGAGTATTTGATTTTGATTGGTCATTGGAATCACTAAACTTTGGGAGTCTTTCTATAGTTGGTGAATGCTTTATTTTTCCAGAATGACCATGTACAAGTCTATGTTCTAAGTTTTGGGACATGTTCTGATGTTCAGGTCTGTGCTGATGATGTGTAGGTGTGGCCTGAACTGTACCATCAGAATAGTGATTATTCAATTCAGAGTTAAGTGCACCAGTACCAGAATTTCCGGAGATAAAAGTTATGGCTTCATTCTTTTCAGATTCTAAAAATATAAAATGAATAATTAAGTGTAACAGGAATGCTCCACTACCTAAGATTATAGGAACTGTAGTAGGTTCATAAACCACCTCTGCTAACTGTGCTAGTGGAGATCTCCTTTAGCTCAGTTGGTAGAGCGGTGGCATACAATGCGATAGGTCCCGGGATCAAATCCCATTTGGGACATTGCATATTTCGGAGGTAAAACATGGTCTACTGTTACATTCACACTCAACCGAATAACCCACATTGACATAATGACAGATATTGTTCAGGAACCCATAATTTTTAAATGCTTTAAATTAAATTTTACTCATCAATATTAAAATGTTCACTGAAAAGCAGAACAGACAAATAGATATTTCCAGTTCAATTAATTCAATATGCTTAGGGTTAGGGTTATGATGTTTAACATCACTTTCAACAATATTTCAGTTATATCGTGGTGGTCAGTTTTATTGGTGGAGGAACCAGAGTACAATGTACCTGGAGAAAACCACCGACCTACCGCAAGTCACTGACAAACTTTATCACATAATGTTGTATTGAGTATCCAGAATAATTTTCTTAGTGCTTGTGATGACATTGGAAGTCAAATCTCAGTCAACGAGAGTAAGTAGTGGATTTTCAATGTGAAGGGCAAGGAATTATGAGTGGGTTGCACATTGATAGTAAACAAATTGAATGGCAGGGAGCAAGTCCATTTGTTACAACTAAGCACCTCAATAAAAAAAAAGTTGTGGTCGTATGGTAGTTGGATTTAAAACTACCTATGCGATCAGTGCCTATTACCACTGATGTTGTGAGTTCAAATCTTGATCAGGGCGAGGTGTACAACAAAAGTCAACATTACTGTTCAAGTTTGTCAGTGACTTGCGGCAGGTTGGTGGTACCGGTTATCTCACGGACCTCCACCAATAAAACTGACTGCCATGATATAACTGAATTATTGCTGAAAGTGGCGTTAAACACCATAAAAGCAATCAATATAATGTCAAAGAGCAATGATATTGGTAATGTCTGCAGGCCTTTCAATAAGGGGCGGTACCACGTACTTTTACCTGCCTAAAATGGTCTTTGGTACCTCCTGATTTTAAAGAGTGTTGTACAAGATATTCATGAAAATTGTTAAAATTTTAATCAAAAGTACCGCCTGTTAATAGTGAAGTACTGGTAGACATGAAAAATATTGAAAGTCCTGTGTCTGAGAGGCTCACCACTAAGTATACGTCCAAATATCTTGTATTCGGCAACTCTGATATCTAACCACATTATAAAATTTGACAAAACCCATGGTGGAAGTTTGCTGATCAAAAAATTGAAATCTTCTTGAGCTGAGTGGTAATCTGTTGTCATTTTTGTGTTACCAAATCAATATTATATTTCAACCGGAACTCAGTTTAAAACAAACATTTTTGGTAGATGATTATAAAAAGAGGTACAATATCGGTAACGGAAATGTATCAAATTTCGCTAGTAAATGTATGCCTATTCGTAACTTGAATAATACTTCGCCCTATATCAGCACTATCGCTGGATGAGGTTAATGCAGCGACTAGCGGGAGAGTAATATAACGACTGGATTATTCGGGTTAGCCTATTCGTGGTTTATATCGTTTTCCAGTCAAATCGACCTCGGTTAGATCGGTCCCATGTCAAAACGGCATCGAAATGAAAGTCAAACCGGCCACATATTTTAGATAGAATAAACAAATTCTGTATTAATATTTTTGGTTAAAAGATTACCCTGGATTAATGTATAATTTTATTTTTTATTGATGAACGGGTTCTTAATTAATACCAAGGATTTATATAGTAGAACTACATAAATCCTTGTTAATATGTACAAAATGTACTCATGGGTCAAAAATATTTCCAGGGGCGGATCCAGGGGGGGGGGGGGGCGCACCCGGCCCCCCACCCCCCTAAAATCGGAAAAAATAGGATTTTTTGGCATAAAATCGAGATTTTTCACACGAAATACCCCAAAAATTTTCGCACCTCCCTCCGCTCGACGCAATTTCTTTAAGTGCGGCCCCCCCCCCCCCCCCCCTAACTTGAAATCCTGGATCCGCCCCTGATTTCCACACTAAGATATTTCCCAATATATTTCATATTAAACCACTTATTTTCAACACATTCTCCTGAAGTCATTCCTTGTCTTCTTATAATTTTCATAAAATTTTATTTATACTTTTCCTTATGACATGATTTAAACACAAAGTTAGATTTTTTTCATCAAATCTTGCTATATGATCATAGAAAATTGTGACGTCGAGAATTTATGTTTATGTTTAAATCATAAATGCTTGTAAAAAAAAGTTCAAAAAATTACATGAAAATATGTAAATAAACTCCAATCAATTCTGCTTTAAAGGTGAAAATTTCAAGAAAATCTGATAAGGAATGACTTCAAGAGAATGTTTTGAAAATAAGTGGTTTTATATGAAATATGTAGGGAAGTATCTTAGTTTGGAAATACTTTTGACCCGTGAATGTATGTCGACCGAACTAAAGTAACCAGGGGCGGATCCAGGATTTGTGGTTAAGGGGGGCGTGAGTATGCGAGGGGTCTGTGGACCCCTTAAGGTCCCCAGCGGGTCCCGGACAGAGCCCTTATAGGGAACCCAGGGGGGGGGCAAAGCCCCCCAGAAGCTCTGGGGGTTTGAGGAATTACAGACATTTATTTGAACTGATGTTGAAAGAACATCAGTATCAGGATTTAAGTTTACTAAATGCTTTGATCTGTAAAGATTTGTTTTTCTTATAGTTGTAAAATTGACTGAAGATATAATGTTTAATTAATGTGAGAAAATAGTTGATGCCTGGTACCTTGCAACCAATCAGAATGGAATAATCTTTGAACTACTGACGGCGAATCCATATCAGCGAACACACCCAACGTGTATTTACAATTTGTAGGAATATTTTACGAATGTAGGACAGAAAGTCACAGGACAAAAAGTCACAGTTAAAATTTTACATTTTGACAAAACATATAGGACAAAAAGTCACCACATAAAATTTGGCATAGGAGCTTATCACTAGGACAAAAAGTCACAATGAACACATGTACACAGACAATAACCACGATAACACAGAATATTGCTGAAACATAACATGGGAAATACTTTCATTTTCTCCCACATCTTAAAAACCTTCAACATTGAGTTTAGGCTAGTACTTGCCATAAGTCCTTGCAGTTCACACTGCTAGTGCTTTATTTTTTGTGGCGTTCGTGTTCAATTCTGTTTATTTGTTTTGTCCTTGTTGCTTCTATTGTCTCTTTTTGTGTAATCTCTGTATCACCATGTTTTTTTACCAATGATTTTCTGGATTATCACTTTGGCTTGTTGCTTCCGTATTCGTTTGCCGATGTCCTATTGGAAATAATTACACCTTTTTACATACACTGTAATCAAAGGGTTCTTATTATAATACATATGCTTTTAATTTCAATACTTCATTCATCACATTAATGAATGACATATTGAAAGGAAAGGCAAATGGAAAGTTAGAAGACACTTTATTTTATAGTGTTAAAGGGTATAAATATTTACACAATGACTTGTAAGTCCAACACAAAAAACCAGTCTTTACAGTTTGACACAAAGAAATGAGAATAAAACTTTTATTGTTCTTCATCCTTAAGTAACGAGGAGTTTTTGAATAGCGAGTACTTGAGAAATAACATATATCACACAGCAAGTTGATAGCTTAAACTGTAATAAAGTTTAAAACAGCAAAAAGAACCAGATACTATATCACGATCTGTTTTAAGAACAATGCATAGCAAAATTATGCATACATGCATATTCTGACTTTCTGTCATACCTACATACAAAAATATACGTTGCGACTTTTTGTCCGCCAGGGTAAAAAAATATAGATTGTGACTTTTTGTCCTGTGACTTTCTGTCCCTTTAACTATTTTACTACAGGTCACGTGTTAACCATTCATGAAAAAGTTGTTTGTTGAACTGCTTAATTAACGTTGTATAACATATATGCTTTGCGAATTTTAGGGGGGGGGGGCACACGCCCCCCTCTAAATCCGCCTTTGGTAACCAGTGGTATAGATTGTTGTTTCAGCAATTTTCTTGGATGTTGTGGTTCTAACAATTGTTTTTGGTGTTCATGGAAGTTAATTCAATAAATTGCTGTCTTAAGAAATAATATAAATTTAAAACCACTTAAAAAATCACCTGTCAGACGTCTTTACTCGGCCGATCTTCGCCTATTTTTAAAGTCTTTAAAAGCAGAAATTAACAAAAGATTAATATTAAATTCTTTATATAATTTTGTTAACTTTTCTTTGTAAGCATGTATTATTTACATACAAATGTACCTTTTCGGTCATCGTCACAATTTTCCCTGATTCGTATATTTGATGAACAAAACTGTACATGTTCTAGATCTGTGGGTTGTAGTTCGTGGTTTTTTGTTGCTGAAAAATTGAATGTATTGTAATACCTCCATGGAAAAGGGAGAGAAATCATGATCTTTGTAAAAATATTCGCCATCATCTTAGGATTGAAAGTGGTCGACCTCAACGTTAAACTAACTTCATGTTAGGAAAACCAGAAACATTTGATTTCCTCACGAGTCTGTCAATTTTGTTAAGCGTTATTTGATGGAGAATGAAATTCATTTCTTGTTTAATTGTCCATTGCACGAAGAAGAAAAAATACGGGAAATATATTGTTAGATAGGCGATTTATAAAAAAAAAAAAATAAGTAGAAACATTTGATTATCTCACGAATCTGTCAATCTTGTTAATCGTAACTTGGTGGAGAATGAAATTCATTTCTTATTTAATTGTCCAATGCATGAAGAAAAATAATCAGGGAAAGATTTTGTTGAAAAGGCAATTTATAACAAAAGAGTTTCATGCTAACTTTAAGCCATGTATACATTTGTAGAAATATTGTGTCAAAAGATACATTTGTAAGAACATCAAATTTCGTTTCAATACTATTCGAATATCTAGAATTATAATTTTCAACTTGTTGAAGGCGGTTAGTATTTGGTAGTAGACGTACATGTACTGTTCATTAATAAATGTTATTTAAAATTTCAATTTTAACACCATATTGCAGGCTAGCTAGGGCGTAGAAAGGTTTAAATGAAGTGTGCGCAAAGTATTTAAGGATTAAGATGCAGCTGAAGGTGATGTCTCCGGGAACCGTGATATCACTCAGTACTGCCCGATAGCTCATGTATTTTGCTTTAGCGATTTGAAATTCTAACTGGTTCATGAAAATCTCTAGAAAAAGGCAATATTTTGCTTCCAAGATTGAACAGTGATCACTGTTTGCCAATTACCGGTATTAAGGTTCATTCAAACAGATGTCTATAATTAATTGATTTGCATATTTCTTAACATTGACCTACACATCGACATTGACAGTGAGGACCGGTTAAGAACGAAACTTTACGACAAAAGAGATGATTTCAGTTTTCCCATTGTGTACTTTCCATTTTTATGTAGCAACATTTCAGCAACACCTGTAAATGGAGTATATATCTCTAAGTCGGTTCAATATTCAAGAACTTGTGGTTCTGAATATTATTTCCTTGATAGAGGGTTGTCGCTAACAAGGAAGCTACGTATACTGAACCAAGGGTACCTAGTAGTTAAGTTGAAGTTGTCACTTCAAACGTTTCACGATCGCCACCATGACTTGGTTAACCGCCACGGAATATTTGTGTCACTAATGACAAGAGTAACACAACAGGTGCCACTAGAGGAGCAGACACTGATTACCCTTTCGGATCACCAGAGTGCTTTCCCGGTTTTTAGAGGGGTTCGTGTTGCTCAATCTTTACTTTTATGTGTAGTGTTTTGTAGATCCCTTTATCCTTTTCTTTCAGTAATTGTATTGTCTGTATTTCTTAGATTTACGTCTTCCGATTACCCTTTGTTATATTTATTATCTTTGTTTGACTATGACGGATTTTTGTTGAGTGATCAAAATTAATCAGCATGTATGAATGTGTGCGTGTGAGTGAGTGATTGTTGTTTTACGCCAAATGGACAATATTTCTGTTATATCATGACGAAAACAAGCTATATTTGATGGAATGATGCACACGTTACACTCGACCACCATGTTTAATTGGATCTTTATAGTGCTAGCTCACTGACACAACAATCCGCGGGTAGACATGTTGATTCTTTGCTCTTACTCGTTAACGTTGCGTGCTTCGCGGAGATTTGACTCGACCAGGACTCGATCCCTCGATGTAGCATAATCGAAGCGAGCACTCCACCTATTACACTACCATTTGTGGTTTGTGTGTGAGAGCCAGTGTGAATATGTGTATGTCATTGACAATATTATTAATTGTATGCTTCGGTATTTTATTTAACAAAAACGTAGATAACATATTTAGTGCCCATGGCCAGAACACGTTTCAAGAATAACCTTTATCAGATACACTCAAAGTCTATTGAAAAGCCAAAGAATTTCAACATCTTTGGGAGTATTTAAACTAAATGCCCTAAAACAAGACAGTCAAATTGCAAAATCATAAAGCATTTGGATTTTGCTATGACTACTTAGACTGCCTGAAAAAAAGATATTCATTCATATGTTTGTCGGTATATATGTATGCATTGTGTTAGGTTTATGGTGTTTAATGCCACTTTCAGTAATATTTCAGTAATATCGCACGCCATACAACCGCCTTGAATCGTTTTAGTCAAAAGCTGTATGCTTACAATAATGGCCGAACCACACCAAGGTAGGTTGTTTGATTGTTTGATTGCGCTTAACGTCACTTTCAACAATATTTCAGTTATATCGTGGTGGTCAGTTTTATTGGTGGAGGAAACCGGGGTACCCGGAGAAAACCACCGACCTGTCGTAAGTCATTAAGGTTGCCTCTATTTTGTGGTTAAAATGTTAGGTGATAAATGGGATCGAATGTTTGTTTGTTTGCTTTTTTTTTTTTTTTTTTTTGTCATGGTAAGGAAATCATCTCAAGCATCAAACGGGGTGTTCCGAAAGATAGAAAGCAAAAGACGTTCCTAAAGATAGAAAGCAACAGATGTCAACATGACCGTGTCTCTGTGTTCTAAACGATGCCTTTAGATAAATCAATACGTCGGCGTATATGTGTTCCTGTTTGTTTGTTTGTTTGTTTGTTTGTTTGTTTGGTGGTGTTTAACACCACTGTTAATATTTCAGCTATATATCGTGGCGGTCATTTTTATTGTTGGAGGAAACCAGAGGACCCGGACACAAACTTAATACACATAATGTTGTACACCTCGCCCTGAACGAGATTCGAACTCACAACATTAGTGGTGATAGCCACTGATTGCATAGGTAGCTGTAAATCCAACTACCATACAATCACCGACACGACAATAAAGGAGGCAAGATAGAAGCCAGACGATTGAGCTCTAAAAATACTTCAACTTGACCAGATGAAATCCAACTACCATACGATCACATCCATGACGGTTCCTCAGTACGTCGCCGTCTATGTGGGTATCAGGACATTTCGGGACCTGGACATCTCGGTACTGAACATATGCGACATCTCGGTACTCGACATCTCGGTACTCGGTACTCGGTACTCGGTACTGGAAATTTCGGTACTGAATAATACAAATAATTTGATTGAATTTAAAAACTTTTTTAAAAATATTTTTACATGTAGACGCTGTTTATACAAATTTTTATGTGTTTTTATTTAATCATCTTTAATTAAATGGACATCAAAGAGGCAATTCATTATTATTTGTAAATAACTTTTGTTTTGATAACTAAGTCCCTTTATCAATAAATCACAGATAAACTTAACGGGATGATTATTTTCATTTCTGTTTTGATTACATAAATGTTTTAATTAGATAACTTTAATTACCAAATTTAATTTCTTTAATCATAGATCAATGCTTTAATCTTTTGTTTGACTTCAAAAGACGATACAAGCTGAATTTTATTTGAGAAATATTTGCCAAGCCGATATACATAATGGAGGGTTACCCTAATTTGATATTCAAACTGCAAAATGAAAGAGTATCCGTGTATAGATTGTGGCAGCAATGTCCGTCCCAGACAGGAGGCTTTACAATGCGACCAGTGTTTACAGTGGCAGCACAGATTATGCAACACTGGTAAGACCTTTTTATCTAATTGTATCGCTTTTGTATATTATTTAATCCCCCAAATTATAAACAGAAAATCAAGAAATGTCGTATATTGAAAGCACTGTCAATTTTCTCAGTTACTCACACGAACACACATAGCATAATTGGTAACGCCACTACAAAGTATGGAGAATTTGTGTGGGGAAAAGCAATAAATCAATCCGTTTTAATGAAATGAAAGTACCGGGGCTTTCTTAACAAACACGCTGAATTTCATAATTTGCATAATTACTTTTGTAAATAATAAATGGAGGTCAAAATAATGAAAATATAAATAAAAATCAATATACAAAAACAACGATCTCCGGGATCGATCTACACTGGAATTATCAAAAACACATATCGATCCACTTTTGGGTCATATATTAAAGAACTACTAGTACAAAAATATTGACAATTAATAAGTACCAAACAATTGTGGTCAGTACCGAATATTGTCTCATCCAAGTCCCGAACTGCCCAGTACCGAGTACCGAGATGTCCAGGTCAGTACCGAAATGTCCAGTACAGAGTACCGAGATGTCTAAATCAGTACCGAAATGTCCAGTACCGAGTACCGAGATGTCCAAGTCAATACCGAAATGTCCAGGTACCGATTTGTCCAGGTACTGAGATGACTAGGATTTGTCTATGTGTCCCCAATAGAGATGCCAATCTGCATTCATCCCTGTGTTCTATAAGATATATTCTTGTACCAATAAAGGTATCAATATGCAGTCACCCCTGTGTTCTTAATGATACCATCAGAGAAGTCAATGCCTCGACGTCCATGTGTTCTTAAATATATCAGTAGAGAAGATAATATGTATGGACCCCTGTGTACTTTACGATACCAATAGGGAAGTCAATATGCCAGCGTCCTCATATTCTAAAGATTCAAATAGAGATGTCAGCGTTCCAGGGTTCTTTATGATACCAATAGAGGAGTTTTTCGAAATCTACTAAAAGGTCATTAGCGTACAGGGATCGTGACACTCTCCAAACACGACACCCAGTATGACTCACTGTCAGGCTTTCCTTATTATAGCATGACAACCCTCCATAGTGAGGGTTCATCCTATCCGCCACGTGGGGATGCAATGTGCAGCTGTGTGGGTTTGAGCTATGGGATATTTCACCAGTAACCAGGATTATGATTAAATGGAAACAACAATCAAAGAGGTTGAACACATGTCCATTTTATTATGCAAAAAATACTAATACACTATAGGAACATAGACGTAACAAGACAACGTTAAGAATACTTCTGTTATCCAAAATCCTTTTCGACCTGTAGAGTACACAAAAGTGTACTCAGTACACAGGATATTTTCATTTTATATGAAGGTTTTAGGTTCTCAAAGCCATAAACATAATCGTTTTCAAACGAATCAGATTTCATCATGGATATTATCACAGCCTCCATTTCACGTGTAACATGTTCAGGAAATTTCATTTGGAAATCTCGTATCTCTGTAATGGTATCCTGAAAGGTTTGCAAGACCTTTTCAGCGATAATCAGCGATTGTTTGGTGCCTTCCTTCAATATAGTAACTGTGTACCCTATGATTGAGACTTTGTATAAATGTCGAATTCTGTAAACACTGGAAACAGGAACAGTCGAAGTTGTTTCTACAGATTTTGAGTATTTAACTTTCGACTGAAGTAATATATTTGCTGCATAAGAAGAAAAATATTCCCATGAGTGAGTGAGTGAGTGAGTGATTGTTGTTTTAACACTATTAATGCCAAAATGAGCAATTTAACAGATATATCATGGCAAGAACAAGCTACATTATGATGGGATGATGATAATATCCGCTTTGTACTCGACACACACGCTGAGGTGGATTTCTATATCGCTAGTTCAATGAAAAAATGTCCTTCAACTCCGACACATTATTCTGATTCCGAGACAACCAGTCGTTGCCCTTCCTCCTGAATGCTACCTGCTCATCAGAGAAGCAGCAAATACTAATTTTACAAGTCTTTGGTTTGACCCGACAGCGGCTCGAACCCATGATCAATTGCACTCATACACGAGCACGATAACCATTCCACCACTGATGCGGTTTATTTCCCATGAGCACACATAAATAATAACTGCATTGTTATATTCTATATGTATTTACCACTGACAATGAGGAATAAAAATGAATAAAGGAAAATAGACTTAGCAAGAGTAACTCGACGGACGTCATTAGTGGAGCAGAAACTGCTTACCCTTCAGGAGCACCTGCGCTCACACCGGCTTTTAGTGGGGTTTGTGTTGCTCGATCTTTAGTTTTGTGTGTTATGTTTTGTAGATCGTTGCTTGTCCTTTTTCTCTTGGCCATTGTGCTGTCTGTCCTTCTTTGATTTACGGCTTCTGATTGCCTATGTGTAATGTTTTGCAGATCGTTGTTTGTCCTTTTGACCTTTTTTCTTTTGACCATTGTGCTGTCTGTCCTTCTTTGATTTACGGCTTTTGATTGCCTATGTGTAATGTTTTGTAGATCGTTGTTTGTCCTTTTGACCATTGTGCTGTCTGTCCTTCTTTGATTTACGGCTTCTGATTGCCTATGTGTAATGTTTTGCAGATCGTTGTTTGTCCTTTTGACCTATTTTCTTTTGACCATTGTGCTGCCTATCCTTCTTTGATTTACGGCTTCTGATTGCCTATGTGTAATGTTTTGTAGATCGTTGTTTGTCCTTTTGACCTTTTTTCTTTTGGTCATTGTGTTGTCTGTTCTTCTTCTTTTTACGGTTTATGATTGGCCCTTTGGTATCTTCAAACTTTTATATTTTGCTATGGTTGAAATAAACACACATCTTTAGTTGGGTTTCTTTCCCTTAAACAGGTATATGTCATTTACAATGAGGAATAAAAATGATAAAGGAATATTGCCGGACATTTTGGTGAATGACATATTGATACATTTTCCACTTCTCACAGGACAAGTAATTTGCTTATCAGTAGCTAACAACACATTCAACAATATTTCGGCTATATCATGGCGATGAGTTCTGGTTGAATCAATAGCACTGAAACACTCTTTTTCAAAATAAGTGAGCGAATCTTGGATTGTTGTTGAAAGAAAAGCAAGCAATTGTTCAGCTATAACAAGTTATATTTTGGTGAGAGGTTGATGTTTATATATTTTTTGTATTAAAACCAACACACCGAATTTGAATTGATATTGAAGCGATAGTACACATGATAGACATGTTGTTATACTCGGGTACATAACCATGACTCTTGGGAACTTTGTTTTCACTCCTTAATGCTGTGTGGTTAACGGAGAAGTAGCAAATCCCAATTGCATTGTTTGCGGTTTGACGCGATCACCGATCGAACCCATGATATATTGCACTGAAAGGGAAGATAGGAGTCTAACGATTACTTCATCAAGCGGGGTTGTTTTTCTTCAAAATGCTAAAAGATTTCTTGTGCGGCTCAAATAAAATTTGCATTAACTGCGTCTGCATATAACTGTTTGCAAGAATATAGCAAGTGTTTTGCTTTATTACAAGCAAAATACATTTCCAAAATCTCTTAATTCCACTTTTTCATGTTGTCTACAAGGTACAGTAAAAGTTTTTTAAACTGAACTATGAATAAACCAGAATCCTGTATAAACCAAACTTTTAAATAAAGTCACAATGCATGCAATCTTTATTAAGTTCTCCGCCGGTTTTTAGTTGGGTTCGTGTTACTCGATCTTTAGTTTTATGTTGATGTTTTGTAGATCGTTGTTTGTCATTTTGTACTTTTTTCTTTTGGCCATTGTGTTGTCTGTTCTTCTTCGATATACAAATTCTGATTACCCCTTTGGCATCGTCGAACTCTTTTTTTTAATTTAACATGTATAAACCGAACACCTGTCTATTCCGGAATTAAAGATTAGTCCCAAGAAGGCTCGGTTTAGACAGGTTTGACTGTATATAATACATAAAGTTGTAGAAGATCAAACATAGTTACCTTTTCCTGCCAACTTAACTTCAATTGGATAATGATCACTGACCTTGAAAGTCTAAAATAATAAAATTGTTTCAATTTCATCGAGTAGTACATGTATGTATTACTATTATGTAATGGTGAGTAAAGTTTTATTTACAACTACTTAAGCATTCAGTGTCGATGACCACACACGTTGTGAGTTCGAATACCACTCATGGCGAGGTGTACTCGATACAACAATATGTGATAAAGTTTGACAGTAACATGCAACAGGTCGGTGGTTTTCGCGGGTACTTCGGTTTCCTCCACCAATAAAACTGACCCCCACGATATATCTGAAATATTGTTGAAATTGGGATTAAACACAATAACCCTAACTCTAACCAGACTTATTGGAGAGGTAAAGCTCGGACAAATAGCGATTTGACTGGTTGAACATGCTAAACCTCCTTCATTGATTAATTGTCTGCGTAAACTTCAATTTAATACATATTTATTTTATTTTTATCCCAGTATGTCTAAAAACCCGTCGTGTTATATCTACATTTTTATTAGAAGAGTTTGAAGATAGCAAAGGGTCAATCAGAATCCATACAGCGAAGAAGAACAGACAACGCAATGGTCAAAAGAAAAAGTACAAAAGGACAAACAACGATCTACAAAACAAAGCTTACACATAAAACTAAAGATCGAGTAACACGAACCTCACTAAAAACTGGGGGGTGAACTCAGATACTCCGGAAGGGTAAGCAGTTCCTGCTCCACTAGTGGCACCCGTCGCGTTACTCTAGTTACAAACCCGGTTAACACTCACCAATTCGTCTGATAATTTATAAATTTCATCAAACTTAACCACTTTAGCACTGTTTGGTACGACTGCGCTTTGTAGCTTTGTGCCTGCAGCTATAAATCTACAAAAACAACAATGAAAAATGTATTGATGGTAATTAAACAAATTAAATATTCCTATTACACATGTTTGTTTGTTTGATTGTTTGTTTGTTTGTTTGATGGTGTTTAACGCCACTTTCAACAATATTTCAGCTATATCGTGGAGGTTAGTTTTATTGGTGGAAGAAACTGGAGAACCCGGAGAAAACCACCGACCTGTCGCAAGTCACTGACAAACATTATCTTATAATGTTGTACACATGGCCCTGATCGAGATTCAAACTCACAACATCAGTGGTGATAGGCACTGTTTGCATAGATAGTTATAAATCCAACAACCATACGATCATGGCCACGACGGGCCGATATTAAACATGAGTAACGGACAAAACGGTAACGTTAATACTGGAAATTGTCATATGGAAAACACCTGCGGACAGAGCAGGAACTGCTTATTATATAGGAGCACTTGAGTTTACCCTTGGTGTTCAGTGGGGTTCGTGTTGCTCATTGCATTTTTGTGTAGTGTTTTGTTTAGAAAATCATTGTTTGTCCTCTCGTCATTTTTACTTTGGCCATTGCATTGTCTGTTCGTCTTAGATTTACTCTTCTGATTACTTCCTTGGTATCTTCAACAGTGTTATTGACTGAAATAATAGCCCACATGTAGACATGTCTCTCCACTCTGACACACTATCACCAGTCTTTGTCTGTGGGTAAGACATGTCTCTCCACTCTGACACACTATCACCAGTCTTTGTCTGTGGGTAAGACATGTCTCTCCACTCTGACACACTATCACCAGTCTTTGTCTGTGGGTAAGACATGTCTCTCCACTCTGACACACTATCACCAGTCTTTGTCTGTGGGTAAGACATGTCTCTCCACTCTGACACACTATCACCAGTTTTTGTCTGTGGGTAAGACATGTCTCTCCACTCTGACACACTATCACCCCACATGTAGACATGTCTCTCCACTCTGACACACTATCACCAGTCTTTGCTCTTCCTCCTTTATGCTGCCTACTTTGCGGAGAAGCAGCAGATACCAATTAGGCTTGGGTTTGACCCGACAGTGATCGAACTCATGATCTCTAACACTCGGCGCGAGACTTCTAACCATTACATCACCGAGTGTTATGTTTTTTTTCTAAAAAAATATTCTGATTCCCAATGTTGCTGAAAAAAATATTCTGATTTTGGTGGAGGAAAAAAAAATAATCTGATTCTTCAGAGTTTTTGTCATATAACCTAATGTTAAATTTTGGAGAAAAATTTCGCGCTTTGCGCGACAAAAAAATAAATATTATAACTCTTGTGTTGTCCGAAATAAAATTTCTGAACGAAACAAAAAACCATAACCCCCCCTTCAAGTTAAATGGTCGGTCCTTTATATCATATGTTCTTTAAATTAAAACTTGGTATCTTCAAACTTTTCTTAAGATCATGAGCTTCGACTCTATTAATACTTGCCTATCGTAGCTGCACTCAGTGTTCCCTGTAGTTGTATCAACGCCATCCCCTATCAGCCATTTGAAATCGTGGTCATTATAGAGAGATATCTTATCATGATCTTGATCTTGAAGATAGGTACAGTCTGAGTTTAGATCACCTGCTATTAGAATGTCCTGTTGATACAATCATTATTCAATGTTGAATAGTGTATGGTTTTGGCTTATGGTGTTTAACACCACTTTCAGCAATATTTCAGTTATATCGTGGCAATCAGTTTGTTTTATTGGTGGAAGAAATCGGAGTACCCGGAGAAAACCACCGACCTGCCGCAAGTCACGGACAAACTTTATGACATGATGTTGTATCGATGTACACCTCGCTTGAGAGCGGTTCGAACTGACACCGCTAGTGCTGATAGACACTGATTGCATAGGTAGTTATAAATCCAACTACCATACAATCACGACCACAGCCATTATATATTGCGAATAAAAATATAAGGAGCCAATTTAAGTAAAAACGAGAGTCATTCCGAAACTACAAAATCCAGTTTAATATATCTGTCATGATGGTGATATATCATGACAGTAAACATCGTCTAATAATGTTTTACGTCGTTGTTCCTGTACTCGAAAGCATGAGCTTATTGTATCTTGAAGCTGACAACCATCTTTGTTTGGCTTGGTAAATATGGATGCAAGACAAATCGGCACTGAGACAAATCGACACTTGGTTTAAAAGATAAATCGGCACCTGGACAAATCGGCACTCAGACTAATCGGCACTCAATAATATAGACAAATCGGCACTTGGCTCGACAGATCGGCACTTATTATAAAAATAAAGTTTATTACAAATTATAGATAAAAATATTTTAAAATACAACAATACGTTGCATCACTGATGGCTGTATAGTACAAGCAAATAATTTGATTAAACCAAATTATGGATGATAAAATTTGTAGTGTAATACATAATTAATATTTGTAATGATAGTTAATTAATTATTTCACTTGATCAAAAGATTGTAAACTAACGGGTTAATTTGATCAAAGGAATGATCGTTAATTAGCTTATTTCAATTATAGCGCAATGGAAACACGTCATCTGAGGCTTACAAATTTGTTTGTTTAGGAGCCCAAGCTGAAACAGAGGTACTTTTATTGAAGTCTTATTGAAGAATTTGAAGGCGTTTCAATTGAATGTCAATCAACTTATTAACGTTGTTGAGGTACAAGGAAGCTGGTAGTATTATGCTCAGATCATGAAACTGAATTTATTGAAATCTTCCAACTATTGGCTACTACAAATGTTATAAATAATATCAATCGACACCCTACATATCGTGACGAATTTCAGTAAACAACATCGAGAAAACGAGTGAGTGATTGTTGTTTAACTCCACTTCAGCAATTTTTCAGCTATACTATGGCAAGAACAAGTTAATTTTCAATGAAATGATGAGGAGATCCGCTTTGTAATAGACCAAGACACTTAGTTGGATTTTTATAGTGCTAGCTCACTAAAACAACAGTCCGCGGATAGACATGTCGCCCCAATCGGATACAATATCCTGATTCCGGGCCAACCAGTCTTTGATCTTTCTCCTTAATGCTGCCTGGCAACGAACACGGTATTATCAGAGAATAGTGAACTGCCAACTACAATAACAACAAGATCCAAAATATATTCTGGATATCTAGAAATATGGATAATGCAAAGGCTCTAAGAATATAAAATAAGATTTAGCTACCTTCAAGTCCCATTTTTGACTAACTATGTTATACACCGTTATGATATTGTCTATTTCTGAAAAAGCCTGGCTTGGTTTTGTATGGAGAGCCAATATACCAAAATCATCAATTTCTACAATATAAAAAGTTATTGTTTGTTTATTTGTTTGATGGTGTTTAACGCCACTTTCAACAATATTTCAATTGTGTCATGGCGGTCATTTTTTTTGGTGGAGGAAACCGTATGACCCGGAGAAAACCACCGACCTATCACAAGTCACTGACAAACTTTATCACATAATCTCTGGGAGATCAACAACCCTACAACTCCTAAAAGTTATGGATGAGTGGACCAACATTCTTGACAAGGGTGGGAAAATTGATTCAGTATATATGGATTCTATGAAAGCTTTTGACAAAGTACCACATAGAAGACTTCTGCATAAGATGCATAGGTATAAAATAAGTGAGAAAGTAATTAAGTGGGTCGAAAGTTTTCTTAGCAACAGAACACAAAATGTAATTGTAAATGGCACTGAATCCAAATGCCATCATGTCACAAGCGGGATACCACAAGGTAGTGTTCTGGGACATATTCTCGTCGTTATCTATATTAACGACATGCCAGAGATGGTAGAGTCATCTACCTACCTGTTTGCTGATGATACGAAAATTGTCAGAGAAATCCGAGAGGAAAATGATGAGAAAATGCTTCAAGCAGATTTAGATAGTTTACAAAGTTGGTCAGATACATGGCTATTAAAATTCCATCCTAACAAATGCAAAGTGATGTTAGTTGCCAATAAATGCGTGGACAAAGGAACAAAACACTATTATTTATATGACAACGATGGCAACAGAATTGAGTTAGAGCAATCTGATGGAGAAAAAGACATAGGAGTACTTGTAGATGAAAATTTGTCCTTTAACAAACATATACAAAATCAGGTGAACAAAGCAAACAGCATCATGGGACTAATCAGAAGAACTAATACATATTTAGATGAACAAAGCTTCAAATATTTATTCCAAGCTTTGGTTAGACCTCATATTGAATACGCGGAAGCAGTCTGGTCTCCATTTAAAGTGGGGGATATTGAAAAAATAGAAAACGTACAAAGAAGAGCCACCAAACAAGTACCTACTTTAAAAAAAAAACATGGAATATAACAAAAGACTGAAGAAACTCAAGATGCCCACTCTGAAGTATAGAAGAATGCGAGGAGATATGATTGAAGTATTTAAAATAATAAATGATATTTATGATCCTCTAACAACAGTGAATATATTTGAGCTAAACACAACTTCAAATACAAGGGGACATAGCAAGAAGATGAAGATAAAAACACGTAGACTGAATGCGAGAAAATATACATTCGTCGTTAGAATTGTTGAAATATGGAATAACCTCCCAGAATGAGTTATACAGGCAAAAACAGTGAAACAGTTTGAAATCGGCCTAAATTAGCACTGGAAGCACCAAGAGTGCAAATATGACTTTACGGCAAACATAAACATAAGATCAAATTCCGGAAGTGACGTAAAGTCGCGCATCAATGGTGTGGATTTAGAGGCGGACATAGTGGCAACAAGCCAGCGTCCACTGTAGTTCCTATGGTATCCTATGGTATAATGTTACATCGAGTACACTTCGAAATGAACAGGGTTCGAACTCACAACGTCAGTGGTGATAGGTACTGATTGTATAGGTAGTTGTAAATCCAACTACCATGCGATAACGGTTACGACGGCTCCAAAAAGTGATTGGTTCACATGTAGGGTCATAGTGCAATTAACCAAGTGAACGATGTGTTGATTTGTATATTGATCATAGACGTGTAGAATGACTAATTTTTCAGCATATCATCATGCCATGGCGAGAACAAGCTACATTTCAAGAGAAAATCGTAAATGTATATTATGTAATAGATCCCAAATTGGAGATGAATACCATTATATTTTTGAATGTATTTATTTTAACCAAAAACGTAAGCAGTCACTGTTAAATTATTTCATATATAGACATAATATTATTAAATTTTCTGAACTTATGTCAAGTAAAAGAAAACCAATACTGAAGAAACTCTGTCATTTTATAAGTGCTATTAATACCGGTGTTTGTCCTCCAGGTTCTTAATCCTTTGTAACCTCTCTCCTAATTTATATATATATTGTAAATAGTTGTTGTTATTTTGATTTTATTGTTATATCTCTGTACCATTGTTATACATTTGTATATTGTAAATAGTTGTTGTTATTTTAATTTTATTGTTATATCTCTGTACCATTGTTATACATTTGTATATTGTAAATAGTTGTTGTTATTTTAATTTTATTGTTATATCTCTGTACCATTGTTATACATTTGTATATTGTAAATAGTTGTTGTTATTTTAATTTTATTGTTATATCTCTGTACCATTGTTATACATTGGCTTTATGAGAATAAAGATATAGACGAGATGGTGTCTACTTTGTACAACAGACCAACCCGCTTGACTGGTTGTGTTTTGGTTTGGCTTGTTTTCAACAATATTTCAGTTATATCGTGGGGTTCAGTTCTATTGGTGGAGGAAATCGTAATTCCTTGAAGTAAACAACAGACCTGCCGCAAGTCACTAACAAACTTTTATCACATAATTTAGTATCAAGTACACCTGGCAATGAGAGGGATTAGATCTCACAACTGTAGTGGTCATAGAAACTGATTGCATAGGTAGTTGTAAATCCAACTACCATACGATCATGATCACGACACCCCCTATATTGATCAGAAAATTACTTAAATCTCAATTTACATAAAAAAATATATGAACATCCCGCTGTACATAAGGGTTTTAGGATGTCTCTAAAACTTAATTGTGAATCATTAAGACGAAATATCGTATATAACTATGATGTACCTGTTGTGTTTGATTGAAAACGAACGACAAAAGGTGGTCGTTCAAAGATGTTTAATTCCTCCGGATATTGATATTCAGCAGTCACCTGGAGAAGACTTTCTCTAAAATTAAAGATCGGTTTTAAATGGAATATTTTGATATTAACAGTACATCATTTAGTGTCATATCATTGAGGTTTAGGTTTCTGGTGTTTAACGCTACTTTCAACAATATTTCAGCTATAGCGTGGCTTTTAGTTTTATTGGTGGACCTGAGCGTGGTTCGAACTCACAACGTTAGTGGTGATAGGCATTGATTGCATATGTAGTCATAAATCCAACTACCATACGATCACAATCACGACGGCCCTTCATATCATTGATGCATATTCTTACATTTAACAGATGCAGTGAGTGAGTGATTGGTGCTTAACGCCAACTCAGCATTTTTTTTAGCTGACGATGAGGTCCGCTTTGTACTGGACTAACATGCTTAGTTGGATTTTTATAGTGTTAGCTCACGGAAACAATTGTCCGCGTATAGACATGTCGCCCCACTCGGACGCATTATCCTGATTCTTTGACAGAAGAAACCCCACAAGCTTCTATCATAAAATTAATAATCTTAGGACTATTTTATGCAATCGGAATCTTACTGTAGTAGTTTTACATCCGGGTCGTCCGTTGGCTAGTATATATGTCACTTGACTTTTGTTCTTCATGATCGGCATATCTATAAAACTACTGTTGTGAGTATGTGTAACGCCAATCCAGCAATTTTTCAGCTATATCATGGCGAGAACAAGTTAACTTTCAATGAGATGATGATAAGGTCCGCTCTATACTAAACCAACACGCTGAGTTGGATTTGTATAGAACTAGCTCACTGAAACAACAGTCCGTGGGTAGACATGTCGTTCCACTAGGACACATTATTCTGATTCCGAGCCAACCAGTCTTTGCTCTTTCTCCTTAATAATGCGTGCTTAGCGGAGAAGCAACAAATACCAATTTCATAGTCTTTGATTTGACTCGACCGGGGCTCGAACCCACGATCTATCACACTCGAGGAAAGCACGCTACCGATGTGGTTGAGTATGCGTAATATATTTTCCATTAATTTAAAACAAACAGATATAGTTGATGTCTGTTGGAGTTTAAATTGTGTGTGATTTCAGACAGGGGTTTCTGATATTCAATTTTATCTTCATGTCAGAAAATAATGTGACGCGGCACGTGACAATCATGGGCATGGACCGTTGAATTAAAAACATATTGGAGATTGGCAAAAATAGATAATATCTGTTCAAAATCGGTTCTCATGCCATGGGGTTATGAGAAGAAAATATTAATACATCGGATGATCGGAAACCATCATATCTAAAATCAGCCATATTGGATAACAGACTAGAACGAAATAACATCTTTATATTAACATTTACAGTTTGTATTACAGGGTGGGATTATGGTTTTTAACACCACTTTCAACAATATTTCAGGTTTATCGTGGCGGGCAGTTTTATTGGTGTAGAAACCCACGACACGGTTGTTTCATATACAGATAAATATATAATTGTTGAAAAATTAAAAGTTAACAGACGACGGACGACAAGTGATCTCAAAATCTATATAAGACGGACGTCTGGAGGGCTGATATGGGTCGAGGGTTGATACCAGGGAAGATATGGAAAAATTCATGTCATAATCTTTTTATCACATATTTTACATTGACCTTTTCTAAGCATTGACTTTTATATTGCACAAAAGATCTTTGAACTGACAAATTGCGAAAATAAATCCTTAAGAGAGTTGCCTTCATGGGCGGATCCAGGATTTCAAGTTAGGGGGGGGGCGCATTTAAAAAAATTGCGCCGAGCGGAGGGAGGCGCGAAAAAATTTGGGGTATTCGTGTGAAAAATCACGATTTTACGCCAAAAAATCTTATTTTTTCCAATTTTAGGGGGGGGGGGGGCACCACTCCCCTGGATCCGCCCCTGGCCTTTGTTCAACTTGCAAATATTTTTGTTTCGATTCTGGTTTCAAAAATATACCAAACAATGTCGCTCTGAACAATGACGTTAGAAACTGTTTGTAACATCTACCCAAGACGTTGACATTCGAATGGACATTCTTATTCAACACGACGGTATACATTTGAGTTAATTATTCCGTTTCAAGCTATTTATACTTTATTCCAATATGTTGAAATGTGTTAATTTGATTGAAATACGAATTTACGCATATCTTTATGCATCATCTTTCCTTGTACTTTGAGACCACTGCACAGATACCGGAAGTTGAATTCGGGGGCAAATACGGATATATGAGGGCAAATACGGATTGCCCCGTATTTGCCCTGAAATAACCAACACGGACTTTTAGCTATTATTGGACATGCAAAACCGAACATATTGCAACAAAATATGTGATAATTCACCATATTACAACTATTAAACATCACATTTCAATATAAATCAGAGTTCCAATTCTTATCATTTGTGCCATACAAATTTATTGTCAAATTTTCCTGGATATTTGAGTATGGGAATAGTGTTATTCTGGGGTTGGGAACCAGATCGATAACTGTTTGTTGAATAGACTTATTATTAGTAATCGTTGACTGGACAGAGTTACTATTGACAGAACATTGCAGTAACTGTTCTATTTTCATAGTTCTCTGTAAATTTCTGCTGTAATATAAGTTCATACGATATTTTGGCATATATCACAAAGAATTATATAGCGTTGATATACTATGCAAAAATAGTACATCTTCTATGCCAGTTTCACGCGGGGAAGGTTGGGTTTTCAGCTTTCTGTCAAGCTATATATAGTTAGTCAAGGTGCAAGGGGGCGGATCCAATCTGTCAATCTATCATAGTCGCCACCAACATTATTATTCATGTTACTGTTTTTTAATACTTGTTATTGTTGTTAATTAAATTTCAAACTTCAAAAATCTTTATATTTTTAAAGCCTTAAATGAAACAAAGAATATTCTCACACTTTCAAGACTATCTGATCCAATATATTAGTCACCAATATCAGGACATTCTTTATTGTAATAGTTCTCAATATATTTTGTCTACATATAACAGTCAGCATAATAATAATAATAATGTTGTGTTAGCAATGACTATGCCATATAGTGGTTTGGGTTGAAGACATAGTGCACTCCCCTTCGGGTCGTGCACTATGTCTTCAACCCTGACCACTATATTGGCTTAGTCATTGCTACACAACATTATTATATAAATAGTCGACATGATGCCGTGAATATCAACATTCGCCATCACTAAGATACGCATACTGATGGAAACGTGGATACATTTCAATTAATTAGATTCGTAAACCTTCTTGGATTGCAGGCGCGCTGAAATAAAACGTCTTGCAAGGTAAATGTTCATCGCCTCAAACCCCTTATCTTCTGGATTACGGAATTATCCCACTGTTGAATCACAATCCTTGAATATTCTTATGTCACTCTCAGTTTTACGTTTGTTATTGACATTCTTCATCTCTGCCGTATCGATTTGCGTGATGCTTTCTCGTCTGTCACGTTTTCTTACATGTGACAATGACGTCATCGACGCAGGGCAAAATAACCGGTTATTTGACCCCGGGCACTGATATGGATCGGAATCGTCTTCGTTTATCACACATACAAAAAGGTACATATTACGTACACATATGTGATAAACATAGTTATATCTAATTTAGCGCGCCCGTCGCGTTTCTGGAATAAAATTCACCATGAACGCTCATATTCAAAAGATTGGAAAGTCAATTAATTTAAAAGTCGTTGGGGGAATTTAGACCAAAGGGACATAACAGAAATGAACAAATTGGCTAAGGTGCCTTATGACTGAGGCAGGAGAAGTTTTAATAGTAATTACAAACGCTCGTCACAACTCGGCCGATTACGTTTCGCCATCTACGGAAAGCAACGAAATCGCCCGAGGTTTACCGATTGTTTATATTTATAAGGAACACAATTGTTGTCTTCTTTTTGGGTTTTTAAAGTTGATATTTCTATCAGCAAATAGTGGTTCAAATTCATGTGGTAAACTTTGTCATATTACTTTATAACACCACTCTTTTTTAATATTTTATTTTCAATCATACCTAAAAAGGAATCCATATTGTTCCTTCGAATCTGTTCTGCCGAGTCGGTCACTAGTTATACTTCCAAACACACCACGTGGGTCCTTGATTCTGAAATAAAATATTTATATTTGAAAATTAAATCGATTTCATCTGGAATATGATTGATTGTTTGTTGATTAACGTCAAGCGGCGAACATTTCATGCATATGCAAGATGATTCAGCTACCATTCATCTGTTATACATAGCACAACCAAGAAGGCTGACAGTCATGAGGGGCCGTCGTGGTCGCGATCGCATGGTAGTTGGATTTACAACTACATGTGCAATCAGTGTCTATCACCCTTAAAGTTGTGAGTACGAACCCCGTTCATGGCGAGGTGTATTCGATGCAACATTATGTGATAAAGTTTGAAATAATCTGATTTTTGTTTCGATTAAAAAAAATATCTGGCTCGGGAGAAAAGAAATTACCCCGCAGAACTTAAATGATTATATATATAGAACAAAACTAGAAAGTAAAGTCAATCAAGAAGATATGAATGTATGTGATGGACAGTTATCGGTGGAAGAATGTACAGAGGCTATTTTTAAAATGAAATTAAATAAATCTCCCGGCATAGACCGATTAACGGTAGAATTTTATAGGACATTTTGGGAAAGTATAAAATATTTGATAGTCTTTATTTTAAATAAGTGTCACGAAGATAGGCAACTGTCTTTTTCTCAAAGAACAAGTGTACTAACTCTTTTATTTAAAAAAGATGACCCATTGAAATTAGAAAACTATAGACCAATATCTCTATTGAATGTTGATCTAAAACTCCTTTCGTACGCTTTAGCTCAACGTTTGAAGAAAACTTATCAACGAAGTTCAAACCGGTTATATTAAAAATAGATTTATAGGTTTTAATTTAAGACAGATTCAAGACATTATAGATTATTCAAACATTTATAAGATAGAAGGGGCAATTATCTTTTTAGATTTTTCAAAAGTTTTTGATTCTTTAGAATGGGATTTTATGCTTTCAACACTAAAACATTATGGGTTCAATTATTCTTTTGTTACTTGGGTGGAAACATCATATAATAATATACAAATCTGTGATAAATAATGGATGGATATCTGAAATTTTTTAAAATACTAGAGGAAACCGTCAAGGATATCCTTTATCTGCCCTTTTATTTGTTATTTCCGTGGAAATTATGGCGTTAAGGCTAAGAGAAAATACAAATATTAACGGGATAAAAGTGATAATTTTTTATGTCGTGTAAATATTTAGACATATTTTGAAATAAAATAAATGAAATGTTAAAAAAGGTCCAATTTGAAAACAATATCAAACTTCAACATTTGGGTACAAAATTTTCGACAAAGAATATTTTCACCTAAATTATTTTTTAACTATATTGGCATTTACAATTTACATATTATATTATGTATCCGAACAAAAGACAAAGACAATTGATGTTTATCTGTTATTTAAACATGAATTTCAAAGAAAAATGAAGGAAAATAAATTACTAGGAATGAATTCATTGTTCAATCATATATTAAATAAACTGTGATCATAACTTATGCAATAGAATATATTAGAATAAAATAGTTTTATATGTAATTATAGTTTTGAGTATTTCCCTGGATATTCAAAACAGAATTTCACAGGGATACTTTAGAGGAACTTGGACTCTGAAGTAAAAATGTAACAAGATATTTACTAAATAAAATCTGTGATATTGATGTTAAAAAAAAAAAAAAAAAATTACCCCGCCATAAAAAGGTAGTCCCTTTGCCGCATTTGGCTGTGGAGTTATAATATCTCCAATGTTTGACCTTTCAACATTGATTTCAAAATTTATTGGTTGAGCACCACTGCAAAAACTAAAAGCACACTTATTTCAATTTCAATTATTTATTTTCTCCTTCGATATTCGGGTTTTCTCCGTGTACTCCACCAATAAAACTGACCACCACGATATAACTGAAATATTGTTGAAAGTGGCGTTAAACACCATAAACCAAATCTTCGATATTCTCATACGAAAATAAATTCAGTCTTTTCTATTAAGAATAAAAACAATATGAATAAGATGAGCGACTCGTTCTAACTTCTGTCTTATTATCACATAAATACAGAAAAAAATCAGTTCATGCACTTCAATGCAAAAAAGAAAATCTTTCAGTTTTTGTTGACTAATATATGTATATATATTTATTCGACAGGTTAACGTGTCGTGTTGTGGAGAACTCGATACCTTATTTAAAAAAAGCAAGGAGTATTTATACCAAGAACTGGCGAGTGAGCATGCAATTTACCTGGACATATGAAGACAAGAATTTACGGTAAATTATCTTAATGAATATAATTTTATTGATCGTAGCGGAACGAAGGAAGAAGAGTTTGAAGATACCAAAGGGGTATTCAGAACATAGATACCCGATTTGTGGACCCCCCCCCTTTTTTTCTTAAATTTTTTAGAGGAGGGTTTTTGTGTTTTTAGAAATGGGCTTATATCGATCTCGGATTGAGTTTTTGGTAATGTTTGAAGTTGTTCAGCACTGTTTATAATGAAAACGTCCCACAAAAGTGATGAATTAAAAAAATGTAAAAACAAAGGGGAGGTCCACAAATCGGGTACCTATGATTCAGAATCCGTATATCGAGGAAAAACAGACAACAAAATGGCCAAAAGAAAAAGTACAAAAGGACAAACAAAGATCTAAAAAAACTTACATATAAAACAAAAGATCGAGTAACACGAACCCCACTAAATACCAGTGGTGAACTCATGTGCTCCGGAAGGGTAAGCAGTTCCTGCTCCACTAGTGACACACGATAACTGATTTGTAGACATTTAAAATTAAAATATATATACCAATAACTACTTCATATTTACCTTGTTTCATTTTAGATTCGGAGGCTTTTTCTGTAAGTTTGAAAGGACCCCTCTTTATTTCGAAAACAGAACCCGTATGGTTAAACTGCTCCACTGGTGACACCCGTCGTGCAAATCGATTTTTGAAACTTACCTGGCCACTTCACTGTTCAAAACTGTCAACAAAACCTTAAATGCTTCCTGTGAACTGTCTCTTATTTCTTGTACAAGAATCAAGTCATATCTAAGAAGTATCTAGAAATGAATAAAAACAACTAAGAAAAAGTGGTCTTATAAGACAAGTGACCTCTTAAAAGAGGTTCAATTCAGGTGACCTTTTAATATAGGTGACCGCTTAATAGAGGTGACTGCATGGGCAGGTTTGACTGTATATAGATCATTAGAAGTGTTTAGTATAAAATGAAGGGAAACAACAACAGAGAGAAAAGACCATTAAAACTACTGTGGTTTGTACTATTATTCGCGGAGTACCAATTTTCGTGGATTTCGTGGTCCATTTAAAATCACGAAATATAATACCCAATGAAATATAAACATGCCATAGTATTCGAAGTACTTAGAACTAAATTAAGGGCAACAACAGAAAGAAAAGACCATTAAAACTACTGTGGTGGTATTATTATTAGTGGTGTATCAATTTTCGTGGTTCGTTAAAAACCACGAAATATAAAAATGTCATAGCATTATTCTATGCCAGTATGAAACCACGAACTTAGAAATTCACGGAAATTTGAATCCACGAATAAAAGTTCTTACACAGTAAGAGGGGCTAAGGGTTATGGTTTTTAAAGCCACTTTCAACAATATTTCAGTTAATTCGTGGCGGTCAGTTTTATTGGTGGAAACCGGAGTACCCGGAGAAAACCACCAAGCCACTCACAAACTTTATCACATGATGTTTTTTTACGATTGCACCTCGCCTGCAGTAAGATAGATGCCATCGTAGTAAAGATCGTATGCAAAACGACGCTCATTTTGAATGAAGTGTAAATATTTCAATTCTCCCTTGTCAAAACAATTAATGTTTTACCAGTGAATGCTGCTTCAGCATTTAACATAAAAAAGAATTTCACATAATGTTTTGCTTGACGTCTTTGGCCTACATTTACGTCAATATTTTTGTTTTTAAAAAGGGGTTAGGACTAACGTTATGGTGCTTAACGCCACTTTCAACAATATCAGTTTTAGTGGTGGAAAAACCGGAGTATCCGGAGAAAACCATCAACTTGTCGCAAGTCACTGACAAACTTTATCACACAATGTTGTATCGAGTACACCTGGCCATGAACGGGGTTCGAACTCACAACGTTCACTGGTGATAGGCACTGAGTGCAAGGTAGTTATAAATCCAACTACCATACGACCACGACGACCCCATCTGAGAGCGAGTTTCGTACTCATACTCCAAAATCAATCAATTAGAACATTGCATTTATTGTACAAAATGTATATGATGTTTTGATTGGATGTTTTTCAAGTATTCGTACTCAAAGTGAGCTAGAACTATAAAAATCAAACTAAGCGTGTTGGTCTAGTACAAAGCGGACGTCATCATCATCTCGTCGAAAAGTAAATTGTTCTCGCCATGATATAGCTAATACATTGATCATTTGGCGATAAGCAACAATCACCCACTTCATTTTTATTCCCTCGAATTGAGATGTTCGTGTGCAATGACTTTCCTGATGTTAAAATTTACAACGTTCTACTCGAAAGAATGAGTTTGTCAGCGACTTGCGGCAGGTCGATGGTTTTCTCCGGGTCCTCCGGTTTCCTCCACCAATAAAACTGACCACCACGATATAACTGAAACATTATTGAAAGTGGCGTTAAACACCATAGACCAAACCAAACAGAAAGATCGAATTAGTGTCCAAAGGGAGATAACTGCCACAAACTTTCCGAGGTCTTCAGACACAATACCAAGCCAGGGATCCGGATTTTCACAGCAAATGTCGTGGTTTTTTTTTGATTCAATTATTTGAGAGAATGTAGTTAGTTTTTGTTGTTATTAGTGGAATTGTTGACCAGCAGTGTTGAAACTTTCTTTCTGATTTCAAAATAAAGAATTATCGATTTGAGAGAAAAACAAAAACACTTTGGAATTGGCATATTTTAATATCACGTTTCAAGTCCTGACTGAACCCGTTATTTAGTCTTCAAATGTCATTCGTCTTTTTTTTAATTTCTTTATTTTCTTATTCTGCCTGTTAACAAATATCACCATGGCCCAGCCTTACCAAGTGATTAAATTACAAATTAAGTAACATAAAAACATAATTTCATTTACAATTAACATTATTTTAAATTTCCCAATAAATTAGATTTTGTACCACATTTTTTTTATTCACACTAATATATCAACAATACAATCTGTATAAATATATGTTAATAAAAAACAGAGATCGAACGACCACGAAACATTGTGGGTCGGTTACTTCACATTCTACAATGAATAGGATATAATTGTTGAAAGGATTTTTTTCTAATATAACAAGTAAGTTATTTAATTCAATTTTAGAATAATAGAATTTATTTCATTATCAATATTGGATGAAGTATTATGATAGTACTTTTATCTGAGAATGAGATTCTTTCAGTTCAGCTTTAAATATTCTAATAATATCGCTGTTTGACGTAATATATTCTGGTATTTTATTTTATTTCTTTGTTTCACAATTGTCCATTTGGCGACATATATAAGTAAATTTCCCCAAAATTACCCCTTTTTCTGTACACTTATCGTAACCTAAAATCATATTCTTTTCGTCAAATGTTGCATTATCTTCCTTTTTTTTTTAAATAAGTTTTCAATTTTAAGCTAAAATAAAAAAAATTGAGTTGGTTGTTCATTTAGTGAATACTTTTTGTAACAGCTGTTGTCCGAATCGTACTTTAAAACAGCGAATGTTCTCTTTTACAATATATTTACCTTTTCATACTGCAAGAAAATTAGCATTGAATTTATGTTATTATCAAAGTGAGTATAAATTAACTAAAGTAATAATTTTTTGATTAGAAAACGGAAAATTTGAGTTTTCTCGAAAACAATACATTTTTTTAAAACACAGTAAACGAGAGTTTTGTGCAGAATTTTACTACCATTTTTAAAATATGCATTTCATCTAACAATAACCTTTCATTATTGCTGCACTCATCTGAAATTTGACATTTCCCCCGATTTTTACCGCCAAAATAGAGGTGGGAGTAAACTAACTAGAGGTAACAGCCAGGTAAATCTTACCTTGATAGAGACAGAGACACGTGTACAGGCATATTTTGACACTCCATTTTTAAACTTTAAAATCTTTCTAAAAGTTCACATAAAATTTCTTCATAAACCTATTTTTTGACATCTTAACATATATATAAACATCGCAAGAATGGGTAAAACAAAGGACTTGTCAAAAGATTGTAAAAACATTGTGTTAAATCTATTCAAGTTTTTTCAGCTTGAGAAGGCCAGGGGAAGACCATTTTATTCCCCAGATAATTTGATTAAAAGAACATGCACGGCTGCTGGCATATCTTACAGTTCTGTGTATAGAGTTGTAAACGGTAAAAGTCCTCCTGAATCCAACAGACCGAAAGAAAGAAAGAAAACTCTTGATGATTTTGACCGTTGCGTTATTAAACGGACCGTTCATAGCATGTACAACAGGAAAATTGCCCCAACAGTCTCAAAAATTAAGAAAGAAATTGAAGATACAATTAAAATCTCGAAATCAACGCTTACTTTAACTTTATTAGATCTTGGTTATAAGTACAAAAAATCCGGCGATAATAGGAGGCTTTTATATGATCAGAGGTTAGTAATAAATGATCGGTGTAATTACCTCCGAAAAATCAGGAAGTTTCGAGAGGATGGGTATGAAATTGTATATTTGGATGAGACCTGGGTTAATCAGAATCATGCCACTGACTACATGTGGTTACCAGTTGATGGTTCTGATGCCCCAAAGATCCCTTCAGCAAAAGACGGGTTGCTGAAGTCTGGTCTATTTTTTTTTTTTTTTATCTTAACCAAATTTCAACAATAATACACAAAGCTGTTTTATATTGACATACTCTGAACACCCAAAATCGGACATTTTTATAACTAAAAGTGACCACTGGTCAAAGTTATAGCATATGATAACTACAGTTACCATAAACCATTGCTTACTGATTTCACGGGATGACAACTTGAGTTTCTTCTGAGACGGCTGAATCGCCCACATGGTTATTCGTGGACTACTAGTATTACAGTTCACAAATCTTGTAGTGTCGGTGAATAAAAATGAAGAAGCTTTATAGAGGACTTCCCATGCATAATTTGTTCTACTTTAAAAATAAAATGGCCAAGCAGATTAAGAGAAAAAATAAAAAGAATAAAATGTTAAGGGCAAGCATTCATGACTGTTGCTTAGGAGTTCTCCTTGTTATCATAGTAGCTGCACGTTGTTATGTGTATCATCATATGGTAATTTTATTCAAGTATGATATCTAAAACAAAATCAAATTTGTTTCTGAAGATATGCTCAAAAATAGACGTCAATATTTTGATATGCAAATTTGTACTACAGAACTGAAGAAGTTACCTCCCTTTAAAGAGTAAACATGTACCTAATTATAAAGGCTTCAAAATATGCTTAATCCTCATTATATCCACTTGGAAATTCTTTTGCAATTAGTTCACGGTTCGGTTATTTGTATCATAGATTGACTGGACACATTATGTTACAAGTATTTAATGTTTGTGTAGCCGCGGAACCGTGGCTTTTAAAGGTCTTTTCTTAAATAAACCATTTTTTTTTCTATTTTGTGTTGTTGTTTATTTGTGAATTTCTTTCTTTATAAGGCTATTAGTTCATTGACAAGTTCAACCATCTCGTCGTTTTCGCATACTTTAGTTTGATGAAAGGAGAAATCAGTTCTTTGATGATGTGATTAATTGTATATTTACTATTGAAAAATGATACAATATTTTATACATATAAGAGGGTGAGACATCATGTAAAACGATTCACTGCATTTTTTTTTTTTTTGGCTACATGTTTCTTCAATTTGACGATAGCTCGCAAAACTGGGTTCAAATGACGAATCAGGATAAAACCTTCAGCTCCATTTTATACCACCTCATATGATTGTTGTTTGTTTGCTTGATTGTGTTTAACGCCACTTTCAACAATATTTCAGTTACATCGTGGCGGTCAGTTTTATTGGTGGAGGAAACCAGAGGACCAGGAGAAAACCACCGACCTGTCGCAAGTCACTGACAAACTTTATCACATAATGTTATACATCCCGCCCTGGTCGAGATTCGAACTCACAATATTAATGGTGATAGGCATGATTGCAAAGGTATTTGTTAATCCAACTACCGTACGATAACGGCCACGGGGGCTCTCGATATATATGAGAAAGGTCTACTCGATTAGTATATGTACTACATAGACATTGTGTCAATTAACCTGTCTGTCATCAGTTGTATGTGTATATTTCATGTTTACGTCCTATTGAACATTTAAGTGTTTGAGGTATTTTGACTTGACTTTGTACAATTTTAAAAGATCTTAGGCCTATATTATATTTCTTTATGTGCTAAGATATCCTGTTTGACTTATATATTAACACCTGATTTTAACATAGATAAGAACTAACGGATGTAAAGTAAACATAATTAAATATGAAAATAATAATTTAATTGTACCCTAAAAATTAGTTCAAGCTCAATTTAGACCAAATAATCTTTATGGTTATATGATTATACAATGTTTATATATAAAATAAATTACATGTAAGACACTTAAATTAATTTTCACGAACTTATTCATCCAAAATGTTAGAATGAACAGATCTTCAACGTTAAAACATCTGTCGAGTAATGCTATAGAAACTGGTCGTTGGTATAATATACCTCGAGAAGAGCGTATTTGCCATTTATGTAAAGAAACTATTGGAGACGAATATCATTTTTTATTAGTTTGTAAAAATGAAAACATTATCACCCTTAGAAATAAGTATTTGCCAAATTATTATCGAGCTTACCCTAATCATGCCAAATTTGAAGGTCTTCTTTCTATTTGCAATGTAGAACTTTACAAGCGATTATCAATTTTTATTAGAAAAGCTGCTGCCTTACTCTGATTATATGTAACTGCCTGTATCATGTTGTAACTTTATATTATATTTACTGTCAGATTTATTATTTTTCATCGTATGTTCATTCTGTCATGTCTTAAATGTATATATTATTTAAAAAATGGCCTCTTGTTACACTTGTATATGTGTCTGAGTGTTTTCAAATAAATCTTAGAAAATCTTAGAAATCTTAGTAATGCTTAGCGTGAACGTGGCATTAAGTACCACCATCCTAACCATAACTCCTTATTTATATATACAGTCAAACCTGTATTAAGAGGTCACCTTCGGGACAAAGAAAATGTGGCCTTTTAAGACAGGTGACCTCTTAAAAGAGATTCAATTCATATGAAATTTTCTATGAAAGGACAAGAAAAATGTGACCTTTTAATACAGGTGACTGCTTAATAGAGGTGATCTCATGAGCAGGTTTGACTGTACTTTGTATGTGTATATATTTATTGATTCTATCCATCGTATATATGGGAAACTATTTTGATTTTTATCCAATCCATTTCTTTACTATTTAAACAATGAAATATTTGAATATTGAAATTGAATTGAATATAATTAAAATTAACCTGTTCTTGACATTAGCTTTCTTAAACAGGACAATTATTGTTTCAGTAAGGAGTAAACTTTTAGTGTAGGAAATTATGACAAATTATATTTTTAATATTTTCCTTCATTATATGTTTTCATACCTTTTTTTAATATTGATTTTGAAATATTTTATATCAACCCAAGTACTGACATTTATTAAATGTGTTTTTATCGCATTATCAAGTATTTTGTATGTAATGTTTGCGCACGTTTAATTGTTAGATGCAGTCATTGGTAGCCCGGCCCACCAATCCCCTCCCCCATTGTAAGGAGGTAGATTCTAAAAAAATATATACCACATCAACACTAAATATGTGAGTTCAAACCCCGTTCATGGCGAGGTGTACCCGATACAACATTATGTGATAAAGTTTGTCAGTGACTTGCGACAGGTCAGTGGTTTCCTCCGGGTACTCCGGTTTCCTCCACCAATAAAACTGACCGCCACGATATAACTGAAATATTGTTTAAAGTGGCTTTAAACACCATAAATATAATCTAATCGTTGGCACTAAGACAATAGTTCATTTGAGTACTCCTCTACATTTCATAAGAATCGTGTCCCAAAGTCGGAAATAGCAAAGCAAAACAGGGTAACTTTTCAGGGGAAAAACAGTTTAATTATAATCTTAAAAATTCACAAACAGTTGTTCAACGTCATATGATCATCAAGATGAAATACAGTTTTTAGTTATATTTAAATTGATATCAATGTTGTTATAATAATTAAAAGACTTGAATTCATCGCATTTTCATTTATAGAAAAAAAACAAATTCCCAAAATTTGTTGTACTAAAATCTATCGATGGTAATATAGTTGAAATACTGCTAATGATGGCGTTAAGCACCACTCAATCAATCAATCAATCAATCAATCAATCAATCAATCAATCAATCAATCAATATACATAAATTTATTTGATTACAAATCATCATATTACTTAACAAAGGAATACTGTATAAATATTTCACTTACTTTAACCAAAACCGAGACGACTTCGGTGTTTTTCATTTTTGCAAGCCCAAAAACCTGTATGTTGAAAGCACATATTCGAAGAGGAGGCTCTGCAACGGCTGGAATGGATGCAGCTTTAAATCCACAAAAACAGAGTAGGGGTATCACAATCCACACCGATCTCATCTCTCTTGTTGATAGGTTTTGAATGCATGAGAACGTTTACCTTATATAAAAATATAAAACGCACTCACCCATGATTTACCTTTGGTGACTTTATGCGTGATTTATTTTGAATTGAATTATAGATTTTGTAGCCAGCAGTGTGATCTATATATCTATATATATATAGATAGATAGATAGATAAGTTTTATTTATAGTCGGCACATTTAAAGTGGGCTTTTGACCGACATATATACACAATACAAGAATAAATAACAGTTAAAAACAACAAAAGCATGCACACAAATTAATAATTTAGATAAAAGCACTCATAGTAGCAAAATACAACAAATAGGTTAAAGCACACATATAGCACAGACAAGGTAAGCATATACAAAAGTAAAAAAGTTAATCAAGCACAGTAATAAAAGCTAAAAAATAAAATAAAGCTGGTGTTACGAGCTAAAAGCATGTTATACTGCTAAAAAATAAATAAATATAAATAATATAAAAATTGAAAAGACCTTGATGATATTAAAATTGTTTGCATGCATTACATTTGCATTCATTTCCATTCCAAGATAATAAAATGTTTTTAAATTGGTTAAAATTGGCAATTTTTCTAAAATCATCAGGTAGGTCATTCCATAAAACAGCAGCTGTATATTTAAAAGAATTCTTACTATAGGTAGTAGTCTTTACTCTAGGTATCTCTACAATATTAGAATATCTAAAACTATATTTAGTATTTTTTAAAACAACTAAATCATTTAAACATGGTGGGGACAGTTTATACAATATTTTAAAACATTCTAATGCCATAGTGCGCATTCTCCTTATTTGTAGAGATGGTACTTTTGCTATATGTAAAAGTTCTTCATATGTGCTATTGTAATCCTCATAGATAAAACCTAAAGCTCTTTCCTGTATTTTCTCCAGTTTTATAGTGTTTGCTTTTGAACAAAAATGCCAAGCCAAAGGACAAAAATTGAAATTAGACAATATAAAAGAATGAAAAATTGTTAGCTTATTAAGCTTAGATAAAAAACAACCAATACGCTTTAGTACACTTAATTGCTGTGAAGCTTTACGACAGATATTTTTTATATGTTTATCAAAATTTAGCTGATAGTCTATATCAATACCCAATAATTTTACAACTTCATCACATGATATATTAGCAGACTCAATATTAAAAACAGGTTCTTTTGCATAAGTTTTCTTCCCAACAGCAATAGCTTGAAATTTATCTGGGTTGGCTTGCATACAATTAATATTAAACCATTCAATTAAAATAGAGCTTTCTTTTTCTAAAACATTAATTAAGGTATTATAATCTTGATCTGCATATGATAAGGTGTTGTCATCAGCATAGTTGTACAATGTTCCATGTTCAATGAAGTAAAATATATCATTTATAAAAATGTTAAAAAGCAAGGGCTCCATTATGAAGCCAGTAATTTTACTGATTGGGATGACAGTCCATAAGCAGCCAATTTACTGAGAAGAATGTCATGTAGCAGACAATCAAAAGCTTTCGAAAGATCCATCAAAATAGCTGCCACATAACAATTCTTGTCGAGAGCTGATTTCCAATCTTCAAGGAGTCTCAGTAGTGTGGTCTGACATCCATGGCTCTTTCTGAAAGCACATAAGAAATCATGAAAAATATTATTAAAAAATTCAACTAACTGATCTGACAGCACCATCTCATAGATTTTTGAAATTGTTGGCAGAATACTGACAGGACGATAGTTTTTTTGTCTAAAGGATCATTTTGTTTGTGCAGAGGTACAACGTGTGCTTCTTTTAGTCTGTTTGGAAATTTACTGTGTTTTATTGTGTTGTTTAAAAGTGTGGTGAGATGTTTATTGAGTACAGGTGAACCAGCTTTGAGAAGTTTACATGATATTTGGTCAACACCAGTAGCTTTCTTGATATTTATTTATATATTTATATATAAAAGTAATATTATGATAGATTAATTGTTTTATCATGTTTTTCTTATAAACTTGGTATGGCCTTGTTCCTTGGTAAAGAACTTCCGTCACGGTACTTGTACATAACAAAACAATACTAAATAAACAAGTGGACATATAGCTTCATGATTTGAAAGAACAGTTCATGGTGTGACTTTTTTACGGTCTAATTAATGTCAACTTCTAAATAGCTTGTTATGATTTTGAACTACAGTGTTGATAAAGTCTACTCGTGTGTTAAATTCTTTGTACAACAATACTCCCAGCAATGTTATTATAAAAACGGCATCTAATGTCAGTTACAGACCGCTGTTTTAGGCCGATATTACGTACCTCGGCCTTCACCTGAGTACTTATGCTGCAAACCCCCCCCACCCCCCCCGTTGTATCAAATTCGGACCGCTTCAATAGTAATGTATCCTATGCATAATGCAATCTTCATAGTAGCCACAACAGCTAACAGTTGTATTACAGTTGTAATAGTAGAGCATATTTTATCTCCGAAAGATGTAGGCTTCCTGATGTGATACGATCCCGTGACTTCTCGCATTGTAAGCTACCCCTCTACCAACTGAGCTAATGGAGATCTCCACTTATGCTATTATCGGATTGACTTGATTGATTTTTTGTGTTTAACGCCACTTTCAGTAATGTTTCAGCTATATCATGGCGACCAGTCTTAGTGGTGGAAGAAACCGGAGTACCCGGAGAGAGCCACCGACCACGGGCAAGCAACTGATAAACTTTATCACTTGCGGCTGCGAGTAGAGTGCACCTTTTTGTAATTTACAAAGCTGGGCGCGAACCCACGCCGTATTGGTGATAGGCTTGTATGAGTTGTTAGGTAATCCAACTACCTAACTCATTGAGCCACCCGGGCCTCTCTACAACTACCTAACTCATTGAGCCACCCCGGCCCTACAACTACCTAACTCATTGAGCCACCCGGTCCCTACAACTACCTAACTCATTGAGCCACCCGGGCCCTACAACTACCTAACTCATTGAGCCACCCGGGCCCTACAACTACCTAACTCATTGAGCCACCCGGGCCCTACAACTACCTAACTCATTGAGCCACCCGGGCCTTGCTATTATCGGAGGTTGGATATGAACCTACTACGGTTCTTATACCTGTTGGTAACGGGATGTACCCGTTGTACAGTCGACTTAATGTATCACATTTCTCTACTATGAAACAGATAACCAAAGACTATAAAATTCATATTTGTTGCTTCTCCGCTATTAAGCACACACAAATTGGTATTTGTAGCTTCTCCGCTAAGCATGCAGCATTAAGGAGAAAAAGCAAAGACTGGTTGACTCGGGATCAGAATAATGTGTCTGAATGGAGAGACATATATGCCTCCGTTCTGTTGTTTCAGTGAGCTAGCACTATACAAATTCAACTAAGCCTATTGGTCTAGAACAAAGCGGACCTCATCATTATCTCGTTAAACATTAACTTATTCTTGCCATGATATAGCTGAAAAATTGCTTGAGTTAGCGTTAAACAACAATCACTCACTCGCTCACTCTGAAACAGATACAACGAAGAAATTACTGAGCCACACGTACATACACTGCTAAATAAACAAAGCATTATGTATTCCTGTTGGAGATCCGTTATCAAAAAGGGGGGTGGATCACATTAACCAGCTTAACTCCGCCACAAGCCAGGACCTAGATTGCCAACGTCATATGCCGTGGGCCGCTATTTTTTTTACGTTCAGTCAGTTAAGGTGAGAGGCTATCGTTCGTTTTGTTGATGTTGGTGGAATTGTTGACCATCACTGTTTAATCTTTCTTGTCATAATTAAAACAACCTATTTTGTATATTATATCTATACATGTATATGTATATTTTTTTCCTTCTACGTTTTGTATTTAAATTTGAAGTCTTTGTACAGTTTTCACTGTCAGGTATTTAATTTTTTGGGGTTCAAACTGTTTGAGGTTTAGCCTCACTGAAGAGTTACTGATAAGTTAGCAAAGTCATCATTGATATCAGTTTATATCAATAGGGTATGATATGATATTCCTTCTGAGGGCACTCGATCTCATATTTACTTCATGACGGGTATTATTAATACGATAGGATATAATAATCCTTCTTGGACACCCCATCTCACTTTTATTTCATGGAGTCATGATCACCCTCCAGGGGATGGGTAATAACATAGCCCTCCCGAAGCACTAGATACCACTTTCTTGCAAAAACCGTGGCATTGAGTGAGTGAGTGATTGTTGTTTAACGCCAATTCAGAAAATTTTCAGCTATACCATGGCGAAAGCAAGTTAATTTTCAATGAGATGATGTTCGCTTTGTTCTAGACCAACACGCTGAGTTGGATTTTTATAGTGCTAGCACACTGAAACAACAATCCGCAGGTAGATATGTCGCTTCACTCAGACACATTATTCTGATTCCGAGCCAACCAGTCTTTGCTCTTTTTGCTTAATGCTGCGTGCTTAGCGGAGAAGCAACAAATACCAATTTTATAGTCTTTGGTTTGACCCGACCGCGGCTCGAACCCACGATCTACACCACTCGAGGCGGGCACGCTAACAATTATGTCATCGAAGCGGTTCCGTGGCATCGACAACATATATCTACTAGAACCTTCCTGGGAGAAAATACCAACTTGAAGTATTTCCTAAATTTATGACCCGTGAGTATGATTGTCATCGTTCCTAATAAAATGTATACAAATATAAATCTATTAAAAATATAGGCATAAGTATATTAAATACATTTCAAAGTAAATTTATTTTCCAGTGTGTAATTAATATACGTTTAACAAATGTAAATAAGAAAATAAAACCCCAGTAAACATGTCAATATTTACATTATTTCACTGAAATGAAATCAAATTAAAATATTTACTTCCTTTATTTAAAATTCCATAACGATATGGGCAGTAAAGAAATAAAAAAAAATGGTGACATCAAGAAAGGCGTGACAGCCAAATATCAACATTGTCCTCATAAATACTTGGCGTCTCTGTTCAGATTTATGAAATATAATTTTCTGCTTTTTCTACTTCAAACTTTAGCTGCACCCTTACATCATAATTTTGATATGTGACTCACGTTTGTAAAATTTAACCGTAATTATCCATGAATGTTCCCCATTCTGAATCTTTGATATTTCTTCTATATGCAAATCTAAAAATCTGTTCGAATTGCAATAACAAGACGCTATGCTTGTGTTTTTTTAGATTATCACATTGTCTCAGACTATCTTTTTTGCCCAAGTGTTTTCTTGTTGTTCGCTCAGAAACAGGTTTATTATTTAGCTTTCCAATCTTCAGATTTTGAGAGTACCTGATGAAGGTTGTTCAAAAATCGGCCGTACGCACTAAATTTAATATCTACGTTTTTGATTATTTTCCACCTCGATGCCAACTATTTCCATCCGCTTCTATATTGTAGCGTTTTGGTAAATAGTTCGTGTCTGGGGGGATAAACTTGTTATTTTCCTCATAACTAGTAAATTTGTGTATATTGTTGATCATTGCTTGTCATGTTTCTTTTGGTCATTGCATCGTCTGTTCTTTTTCGATTTACGGCCTCCGGTTACCTCTTTGGTATCCTATCTCTTCAAGGGTAATGGTGTTTAACGCCATTTTCAACAATAGTTAAGTTATATCGTGGTAGTCAGTTTTATTGATGGAGGGAACCAGAGTACCCGAAAAAAAAGAAAAATACAACCGACCTGCCAAAAGTAACTGACAAAATTCATCACATAATGTTGTATCGAGTACACTGAACGGGATTCAAACTCATAACGTTAGTGGTGATAGGAACTGATTGCATAGGTTATTACAAATCCAACTACCATACCATCACGACGGCCCCTTTTGTATCTTCAACAAATGTTTCTTGATTAATGAAAAAAAAATACTGTCCTAGTGAGTGTGTTGTTGGGCTGCAATCAGAATCTAATAAAGTTCGCTATGATGTTTCTATTGTTGAAAATTCATTAAATTTCAAATAGTATAGTCCCAACAAATGTGTTGTACCCTCCATCATTCAATAATCGAGATGATGCTGTATCCGAGTGGCGTACCCAAACCATGTCACCCTTCTCGAGCAAGACAATAACCACTTGGGTTGCCATGCTGTAATCATCATCATCTGCGTATAAATGAGCCACTCTTATACCATTTTTGACTATTTCAAGGTAAGCGTCGTTAATTGCTTCAATATTCATCATACTACACGAAAATAAGTACACCGCCTTGATTGGTGCTGGAGGGTCGTTTTACTAAGCTTAAGCAAAATCTGATTATTGTTTCGCGGCGAAAAATCTGGCTCGGGGGAGAAACAAGACAAAACCCTTTACCCCCTTAAAGGTTTTAGATCTTTGTCCCTAAAACGTACTGTCTTACTAAGACGCGTTTGATTTAATATATTCGTCATACTGTGAGTGTGACCTAATCAGATTGGACTTGTCTTATTTATGTTATTTATGCTTGTTGCGTATAATGGTGTCCAAAACGAATTGATTATATGAGTAACATGGCGGATGTTTTATAAGAGGCAGAAACTGCTTACCCTTCGTGCGCACCTGAGTTCACCCCCGGTTTTTTAGTGGGATCCGTGTTGCTAATCTTTTTAGTTTTTTGTGTTGTCCACTTTTGTATATTTCCGTTCTGAGGTCCGTGTTGTGATGACCGTTCCGATTTCCGCATATAAACGATGTTCGATTCGTCTTTACCTCCAGTTGTATGTAGGAGAACTCATGTCTTATTTACATTATTTGTGTTTGCTTGCTTATAATGGTGTCCAACACATGTTGTGTTGTGTTTTTGTTTTGTTTTTCTTCGTGTAAGCTTTCTTGTGTAACCTATGTTGCCAGTTTCTCTGGATTGTCCATTTTTCATTGCCCCTTCGGTATTCTCTAACGTTTATTTCAAGAATTGGAAAGTGGCAAATTGATTGGACGAGTAAATATCGTCTGAAAGTGATCCGTTATGGATTGCGTTAAACCTTTCATAAATGCGAGACATATCATAAGAATGGGGCGGGGAGAGAGCAATAAATGTCAAATTTGACTTCAAATCCTGAATTTTGTGTCGATAGGAAATAAACACGTCCGTTATCATCAAAAACTGCAAAATATGACGATGAACACGTTAGGTTTTCAATTGATTCACGTTGATATTTTGGAGGCCGTCGTGGTAGTGATCATATGGTAGTTGGATTTTAACTACCTATGCAATCAGTGCCTATCACCACTGAAGTTGTGAGTTCGAATCCCGCTCATGGCGAGGTGTACTCGATATAACATTATAGGATAACGTTTGTCAGTGACTTATGACAGGTCAATGATTTTCTTCAGGTACTCTGGTTTTCTCCACCAATAAAACTGACCACCACGATATGACTGAAATATTGTTAAAAGTGACGTTAAACACCATAGCCATAACCTTAGCCCAGTATGATATTTCATTTGGTGTTTAAATGTTTTATTTATTAATTTTTTTGCAATTTCTCAAATTCCTTTTATCGAAATGGTGCAGAAATGTTTATTAATAAAATCTTTATTCAATATTCAATATTCGGAAATCAAATATTCGTAATTTATATTACCTGATCCTAGCAGCAAGCGCTTCTTCTTTTGGTATTCCACTTGCCCTGGTTGTAGATCCTCATTTGACCTCGTGGTGGCGGGAATCTGCTGGAATTCTTGATGTACCCGGTAGTTTTCCTCTTTTGCGTCTAGATGTGGATTTGACTTATTGAAATCGGGAATCTGCTGGAAGTCAACTTCTTCCAAATGCCTCCTGGTTCATTGTGTTCATAATGATTAAGATGTATATTGTCTCTGCTATCTGTATAAGCATTGACAAACTCGTCGTTCCTGTTTATTTGTGTATTTTGCGTCAACATACTTCGTATTTGTTCTTTGATGTCTATATTCTCATTGGTTAAGACATCAACACGGTTTCTTAATAAAATGTTTTCTGTTGTCAAATCTTCAATTTTCCGGTCTATCTGTCCATACTTCTCTGAAATGTTAAAAGTTCCAGAAATTTTTAATGGTAAAAGCACACACCACTTGTACCTCGCTATATGTTCGTCTGTTCCAATATAAGACATACTTGATTTTGGTTGTGTATGTGTGTTTTGTTTGTTATTTTTGCTTTTATTTCTTGTTTTTTGCTTTGCTTTTTTGTTTTCTGTTGTACTTTTTGTTTTTGTTTGTTTTGTTTTTGCTTGTTTGTTTGCTTTATTGTTGACAGCAATTATTGAATTAATAGTTATTTTCAGAAGTAACAGAAAGATAATTCCAATATATATTTTGTTCATTCTAGTAATTTTATTATCGGGGATCTTCCACAATAAACCATGCTTGCCTTGAATGCGGATATCGTGATTTTAAACCGGATCCGACCCAACCAAAGACTATACTTTGTTGTTGCGGCTCCGTTAAGCACGCAGCTTTATAGATTAAGACCAAAGACGAGTTGACTCGTAATCAGGATAGTGTGTCTGAGTGGAATGAAATGCCTACTCGTGGACTGTTGTTTCTGTGAGCTGTCACTATCAAAATCCAAAATGAGCGTGTTTTCGAATGCTTCCTGTTCTCGTCAACTCAAAGCTAAGCTATTCATGCAAAAGTTTAAATCATCACTTAGCAAGCTTTGTGGTCGCCATCATGACTTGGTAAACCGTTACGGAATATCTGTGTCACACATTACCTCAGATATGTTCCCTTTGTCGTAATCACAATCAGGTCCTTTCCCCATTCACGACTTATCACCGGGTTTATCACAAGAGTAACACGACGGGTGCCAAATATGGAGCAGGAACTGCTACCCTTCTGGAACACCTGAGGTTGTCCCCGCTTGTTTATTTGTCTAAGTGTGGTCCATATTGTTAATGTTCATCCCCGATTTGTAATGGAGGGTTGTGTTGTTCGATACTTAGTTTTTCTTAGTAATGTTTTGTCGTTGTTTTTCCTTTTGTCCCTTTTTCCTTGGCCATTGCATAGTCTGTTCTTCTGAATCAGTATCGCTTTGGTATCTTCAACCTTTTCTTTGGAAAGATTTTAGTAGCGTCGAATGATATAAATGTGATATCATATGAGAGAGGATGTACTTTACCAGGGTTAGTAACGTTTTAACCAATCAAAGTGAAATTTTTAGTATATCCAAGTTTGGTTCTATCAATTAGCCTAGTATATTCACAGAAGATGATTGAAAAGTGATATATGTATGAGTGAGTGAAAGAGTGATTGTTGCTTAACGCCAATTCAGCAATTGTTCAGCTATGTCATGGCAAGAACAAGTTAATTGTACTAGTCCAACACGCTGAGTTGGATTTTTTTATAGTGCTAGCTCACTGAAACAACTGTTGCGTTCTTAGCGGAGAAGTAACAAGTACTAATGTTATAGTCTTTGGTTTGACGCTAACCATTACGCCACCGATGCGGTTTAAAAACGGCGATAGCGAATTGAAATGGCCTCTAAGTGAATGTCATTGATTGTTTATTGGTAGATAAATACCATATTACATTGAATATAATTCCACCAAGTTACATGTTCTCTTTGTAAAAAAGCCGTATCGATTGTGCAATGGTTGTCGTGCTCGCCTCGAGTGCTGTAGATTGAGGGTTCCATCCCCGGTCGGAATGAAATAAAGACTATATAATTGGAAATTCTGGCATCTGCGCTAAGCCCACAAACTAAATGGAAAAAGAGCAAGGATTGGTTGGCTCAGAATCTCTCGCTCATTCTACAGAAAGGTATATTTACGCATATTGCTTCTTACCAATTAGATAGGTTAGATGGTCACTAACTGTCCCTTCTACAATGGCTAAGGAACCTTTGAGTTGAAGAATAAATCCAAATGCTAAAATCAAAACATATGGCATTATTATGACAAACAATCGTTTCTGTACTGAGTGTAACAATGTTATCTCAAGTTTGAAACAATTACAAATGACACATATGTGGTGATCGACAAAGGCTATCTTGATTTTGTTCTATTCGTAATCGTATTTCTTACATTAGGATAAGAAAGAATACTTTTATATGAAATATTTCGTACCATCGCATAGAACGAATTTGTAGATTGCCACAAGGAATAAAATGGAACACAAATTTACCCACACCGTCAGAACAGTAACAAATTCAACAGAGAAAACAGAGTCCAACTCAATACATCTAACACATATAAATGACCGTTCACCTTCTTAGCTTGAATAGGTACTACAGTTAAAAGTGGCAGATTTAAACTAGTTTTACGGGCGCAAAAAACCTCGATTAATTAGTGAAATGTTGTAATTGTGCAAGTGCACCAAAGAAAAAGGGGAGGGGGTAATTCCGTGCCACGAACGCTCGAGTTCTCAATACGATAAGAACTAACGATTTCAGTTGATATTTATAGTGAATGGATATCTATTTATAATATGCATGGTGTAAATCTGAAATACGCGTAGAAATTCTGCTTTTCCTTTGCTTTGTCTTGTGACATTGTGTTCAATTGTTTCTTTCAGAAGAAAGATGGATTACCTAACAACTCATACAAACCCATGGTCGGTGGTTCTCTCCGGGTACTCCGGCTTCTTTTACCACTAAAACAGGTCGCCATGATATAGCTGAAATATTGCTGAAACACAATCAATCAAATCAATCAATCAAATCAAAGTTTTGATGATATTAAAGTGGTAATCAGAATTCGTACTTCTGAAAGTGGTCTACAATACAATGACCAAAAGAAATAATGACATAAAGACAAACAATAGTCGACACAGAAAACTAAAGATTGAGCCACACAAACCCTTCCGGAGTACCCGAGTTCACCACGGGTTTTTAGTGGGGTTCGTGTTACTCAATCTTTAGTTTTATGTGTATGTTTTGTAGATCGTTGTATGCCCTTTTGTACTTTTTTTTTGGCCATTGTGTTGTCTGTTCTTCGATATACGGATTATGATTACCCCTTTGGTATCTTCTTTGGTAGACAAAATACTACAAAGAAAACTAAAGATTGTGCAACACGAACTTCACTAAAACCGAAAGTGAACTCAAATGCTCCGGTAGGGTAAGTAGTTCGAATCTGATCCACTAGTGGCACCCGTCGTGTATGTTACTGTTAAACGACACTAACATCTTCTGAAACTAAGCACAACACTAAAACCATACAAACATGTACAGTGAAACCGGCTTAATTAATTACGGGTAATAACAAAATTACCGAACTCCGAACAATCTTACAAAGGGAAAGTCAAAACTCATAAGTATACAAACAGACAAAATCAGTCAACAACCGAACAACTGTGAAAACCGTAATGACCCTGACATACTTTACAGTCCTATCTACTAAATGTCTGTCTAATTTGAACCGGAGTAAACTAAACACCTGACTAAATTGAACAAATTCGTCAGTCCCAAAGGGGTTCGGTTTAGGCAGGATTTACTGTAATTGGATAAAACGAACATAACGCAGCACACTAAGAACATGTGGCGAACGCAAGTGATGCGAACGTGTAAGCAGTTCCTGCAGAAACGATTTCCAAATGAGGCGAATTCATATCATTGTAAATTGTGTTCTTAGAGGTGATAAAACATGACGACATCATTTCTGTACACAGGGAACTATTAACAATATTAACAGTAATCTAGAAGTAGGGAATTGGTAAATAACTGAATTATCTTTCAATACTTATATAGATTGGTATTATATTATGTTGCTAGAATAGTGTAGATAGTATTTCTCTGTACTGGTTTAGCCGTAGTATTATCTTGACGCATTATTGATACCTTTTTGAATAGTGATTATACCTTTCGTCCGATTTTTAGCAAGAGTAACGCGACGGGTGCCAGTAGTGAAGCAAACACTGCTTGACCGTTCGGAGTTCATCTGATTTCACTTAGTAGGGTACCTGTTGCTCAGTTTTTAGTTTTCTTCATAGTGATTTATTGCCTTATCTTTTTGTCTTTTTCTTTGTATCGTCTGTCTTAGGATGCACGGCTTCTGATTACCCCTTTGGTATCTTAAAACGTTTCCTTATATAATCTTGCACAACGCATAGCTTCATTTTATTGACCTCTTACACGACGGGTGTCACTAGTGGAGCAGGAACTGCTTACCCTTCCGGAACACCCGATTTGCAATGGGGTTCGTGTTACTCGATCTTTAGTTTAGTGTATGTTTAGTAGATCGTTGCTTGTCCTTTTGTACTTTTTCTTTTGGCCATTGTGTTGTCTGTTCTTCTTCGATATACGGATTATTATTACCCCTTTGGTATCTTCGAACACTTCTTAGTAAGGGCGTTTTTAACGTTGTTTTGTTTTTTTCAACTCTGTTGACTGATCGTTTATTATTATAGGTTGCTTAAATTAAATGTGTTGTTTTATTTTGTCAAGATATTCTTGTCTTTTTTAATAATGATTGAATATTTTTTTGTTTTTAATGGTGTAGCATGATCTATCTGATAAGTGGTTAATCTGCATCCACATACAGTGAGAAACTGAAGCTTTTCATAAAGGATACGTACGTAGCTGCAATTGTATATCAAAATAAAACCATGGGGCCGTCGTTGTCGTGATCGTATGGTGGTTGGATTTACAACTACATGTACAACCAGTGCCTATCATCACTAAAGTTGAGAGTTCGAATTCCAGCTCAGACGAGGTGTACTCGATAAAACATTATGTGATAAAGTTTGTCAGTGACTGTGGAAAGATGGTGGTTTTTTCCACGAATAAAACTGACCTGCCCGATATAAGTGAAATATTGTTGATTGATTGATTGATTGATTTTTGTTGTTTAACGCCACTTTCAGCAATATTTCAGCTATATCATGGTGACCAGTTTTATTGGTGGAAGAAGCCGGAGTACCCGGAGAGAACCACCGACCATGGGCAAGCAACTGGTAAACTTTATCACTTGCGGCTGCGAGTCGAGTGCACCCTTCTTTGTAATTTACAAAGCCGGGCGTGTACCAACGCCGTATTGGTGATAGATTTGTATGAGTTGTTAGGTAATCCAACTACCTGGCTCATTGAGCCGCCCGTGCCTTTGAAATATTGTTGAAAGTGGCACTAAGCACCATAAGCTAATCAAAATAAAACCCATAACAAGATGAAGACGATTCTTGTGTTTATCTCCAACATTCAAGGTCTGTGTTCACAAAGTAAATTTGTAGGAGCATTTTTTTTTAATTAAAAAAGTGCAAGATTTTGACAAAGAAGACATAAAGTATTCATACAAAATGGACAATTATATTACCGACGTGTGATACCAAGATCTTGTCGAAATATATTCCGTCTCTGCAGAGACGATAATAAACGATGCATTTTCATATAGTGATAATGTATAAAGATAAGGAAGTCAACAAAAATGTCAACAATATTTTTTTATCAATGTGTGACGTAAAAGTGTCTTTGACATTTACTTCATTGAATTTGGTACTGCTTTGACAACTATTTTACCTATTTTGTTCCTGTATTGTTATAAATACTGTTATAGTGACAGCCGGAACCTTTGCACCGTAATGAAAGCGAGAGGTTTGGCGCTTTAAGATCTGATTCAACCCACCATTTCTTTAGAAATGCCTGTACCAAGTCAGGGTCATTACAGTTTTCACAGTTTTCAGGTTGTTGACTGATTTTGTCTGTTTATATAATTATGAGTTTTGACATTCCCTTTGTAAGATTGTTCGGAGTTCGGTAATTTTGTTATTACACTTATTGATAAATGCTAGAGAAATCCGAAAGGGTAATCAGGAATGGACAATCCAGAGACATCAACAACATTGGCCACACAAGAAAAAGTACGAAGACAAAATAAAACAACAACAAAAAATCTAAAAAGATGACACCCGTCATGTTACTCATAAACTCAAGTTGTGTTGAACTATATGTACACATGTATATGATATTTAACAAAGTGACATAGAACAACAAAAGCATCTTTATTGCATTGTAAACAACAGAGTCCCAGCAAAGGTATTATATTCATGACTTTGTAGGACTTCTGTAGAAGATGGTGCATGTCGTACCCAAACCATATCACCCTTTTCTAGCATGACAATAGCAACCTGAGTTCCCATATTGAAATCGGTAGAACTTCCATAGACATACGCTACCCTAACTCCATTTCGTATCATTTCAATGTCCATTTCTGATCCTTTCTTGTTCATTACGGTAAAAGACATCAAATAGACCCCCTTCACTGGTGATATAAAATGACCATGTCGAGAATCGTAAGCATTTCCGACATTCGTGATAACCTTATCATATTCTACTATTTGATGCTGGCCCAATGACAGATCATGCGTCAGAACAGCGTAAAATGCCACTTTTGCGTCTGTTGGTGGTGGTGTAGTCACTATACAAAATAAACAAAAGGTATACTAATGAATTAAATATTATAGTATATTTCATCAATTTACAAATCATTAAAGTTAAACAAAGGTATTGTAAATAGATTATTAATCTTCCTTATGAATACATTGCTTTACTATAGAGTGAATTCAGATTTATCTCCCTTATACAACGATTGTATAGATATATATTTATTTCCCTTTGCCATAGATCACTTTACCTGTGTGTGGCTTCAGATTGCTTCCATTATGCAAATATCAGCTGATGTTAGATGTAAATTTACCTTCCATATGCAAATATCACCCTTTAGGAAGTTTTCATGCAGATGTATCTCCTTCGGAAAGTGTCACCTTACCTGGATTTGCTACACATGCATATGTATATGTATTTGATCTACCTTAGACAGAGAATTACTTCTCTTATGCAAATATCACCTTATCTGAGTTTATGCAGAGTTTAATCCCCTACGTGAATATCACTTTATTGGGATTTTGGCATGAAACGCAAGCTACTACATGTAACCCCGTTGCTTTAAATAGAGTGCTTGTGAATTCAGGGAACCGTAAGTACAACCTCAATGTTATCGTCCTACTGGTAGTTCTAAGTATCAATGATATCAAACTAGCATTACAGTTTTACCTGCCCAGGTTAAATACAAATGATTTGCTAATTAATGTTATTAATATTAATAACATTGTATTGCTCTAACGAGTGTAACTTTTAGTCTGCGAAGTAATTATTTCACAATTCTATGGAGTAGATTATTGTGAACAATATACATCTATCAGGTTAAATATGAAATGATCTGTCACAGAGGAGCAAGCCTAATAATGTTGCATGTACCTCCGTGTGTCGTGAATAATGTGCTTTCATCGGGTTTAAGGAAGTAAATATTGCATGGCAATGTGTCATATCACACCTCATATCAACCTGAAACACCTATGTTATTGTGCACTTTCTTTTAACCTCTGTATCGTGCATTGTGCATCAGAGAGCGAGTCGCGCACACTTAATTATATATCTACGTTTGTATTACTATCACTTATTCTGCACCTCTCCTGATGGACTATTGGTCCACGAGATTATCACCCGCCCAGTAGTCAGTGTCTCGGCATTAATATGGCTTATTAGTTTTTGAAATTTCCAGTCCTTAAATAGTGTATTCATTATTTAATTACGATTCTCCTCCCTCAGGCATTTGAACTTATTTGGGCTATTCTGTTTAGACCCTTTACCCTACTTGCTCCCAACAAACTATTAAAATATTTGGCTTTCCAATCTTTCGACGTGGAGCGCATATGATGATGGTACAGTAACCCGTCGTGTGCACTAAATTATATATCTACGGTTGTATAATGACCCGATTGGAGATTTCTTGTCATATTCCTGACAAATATTAGGATGTTTCCATAATTTAATAATCTAATAGATTGCATTTCAACAAAAGATAAATAATATTGTTACCCGAACCAATAAGTAGGCGCTTCTCTTTGTATATGCCATCTTTAGGATTTTCCTTCACTTTTTTGGACGTAGCTTTATTGAGATCAGAATTAGTCTTCACGACATCGGCCATTGTTGTCAAGTCTGGATGGGACTCGTAATATTCCTCCTTCTCATGTTCATTTTCTTCCACTGTGTAAGAATGATCGTTTTCAACAGTATTTGTGTTTGTCTCATTATCTGTATAATCGTCTCTATGTAGGTAACTGTTTATCGGTTTACTTTCACTTTGTAGTTGGTCTTTTATATCTTTATTTTCCTCTACAGCTTCAATGCGAGTTCTTAAGTGCAGATTTTCTCTTGATAAATCTTCAAATTTCTGCTCTAATTGTAAATATTTTTCTAAAATAAATGAAATATATCAGACCGTAATGAGTAGAACTGAATTTGATAAGCTAATGAATTACTATAGCAATAACATTATATTGTTGTTTTATTCTTAGGGTGAGTGAGTGATTCATTAGGTGAGTGAGTGAATGAGTGAGTGAGTGGTTGGTGATTGGTGTATAGCTCCACATGAACAAGGCTTCAGCTATTTCACACCGAGGCTTAAAGGAATATAGTTCTTAGAGTGAGTGAGTGAGTGAGTGAGTGAGTGAGTGAGTGAGTGAGTGAGTGAGTCAGTCAGTCAGTCAGTCAGTCAGTCAGTCAGTCAGTCAGTCAGTCAGTGCGTGCGTGCGTGCGTGGGTGCGTGCGTGCGTGCGCGCGCGCGCGAGCGAGGTAGGGAGGGACGGAGGGAGGGTTGCATAACTCAACATGAACAAATTGTCAGTAATATCACGACAAGAACAAGTTACAGTCGATGATATGATAATGATGTCCCTTTTTTTCTAGACCAGCACGCTTAGTTGGAATTCGATAGTGCTAGCTCACTGAAGCAACATTGTGCGGGTAGTAATGTCAACCTAATCGCGGTCACGTTATCCTGATTACGAACAAACCAGTCTTTGCTCCTTTTCCTTAATGCTCCGTGGTTGGCAGAGAAGCAGAAAATACAAATTGATGGTTTTTGATTTGACATGGTCCGGATTCGACCTCACGATAAGAGCATGCTAGCAGGAAGGAAAATAAATAATTTAAGGCAAAATGAGCGTTATATTGCGTGTGTAGAAATGCACTGATGTAAGCGTAATACCAGACAGACCTAACAAACGTTGGAATGTACTCTACAGCACGGATGAACATAATTTATAATGACTAATAATTATAAAGAAATGTTCATAATGAGAACATTTCGACAGAGCTGAATGATACTCTGTGGTTTACATGGATGACTCTAACCTCCTTTCTGACTACAATTGGTCGTGGTGACATAACTGCATGCATAATTAACTGAACATTCAATCGGTGTTTGAATATTAAAGATAACTGATTTGTGATCTACATACACGAATAAAAACATTTTAGCAATAATTGGTGACGTATAACGCAAGTTGCAAATAAACAAAAAGATAAATTCATGCACTATGAATAGAAGAATAAACAGTTGAGAAAACAGACGTAGCAATTAAGAATCAAACAATACAACGTAACACAGAAAACTTAAAAGATGGCCAACTCGGACCACACCAAATCCTAGAAAATACTATTTATCCTATCCTGTCTGTTAACAAATAAATCAATCTTAGAAATATTATATCGTATTGTCTATTACATACCTGTAAGAAAAGCAAGTTGAACAGCCATTGTTTCATCCGCCATGGCTGAGCAATATTGTAACTGCTGGTGAATAATTCCAAAAATAAGACAAAATACACTTAGGACAAACATTATGGCTGTCCTGTACGTACTAGAGAACTTATTAAATGACGTAACCTTATCTAACCTGAATTCGTTATCAGGTGACATTGGACTCTAGACAGTAATTCTTAAAACATTTTTATTTCTGTGGGTACTCCAACATATGCACAACACATAGCTTCATTTTATTGAATTTTAATATTCTCAATGCATTTGTTGTTTGTTTGATTGATGTTGTTTAACGCCACTTTCAACAACATTTCAGCTATATTGTGGCGACCAGTTTTATTGGTGGAGGAAGCCGGCGGACTCTAAGAAAACTACAGACATGCCGCAAGTCACTGACAAACTTTATCCCATAATGTTGTATCGAGTACACCTCTCCCTGGTCGAGATTCAAACTCACAACATCAATGGTATTAGGCACTGATTGCATAGATAGTTGTAAATCTAACTACCATACGATCACGGCCACGATGGCCCCTGTATTTGTTGTAATTTACCAAAATATCAATGGTGTAGCTTAAGAACTGTTACAGCAAATTCACAATGTCCCGACACATAGACGGTTCGTCTTGACATCCAGTTATTTGTAAGAGGACGGACGCATGTCTTATTTACGTTATTTGTCTTTGGCTGTGAATAGTGGTGTCCAACATATATTGTGTTGTGTTTTTGTTTTGTTTTCCTTCGTCTTGTGTTGCCAGTTTCTCTAGATTGTCCCTTTGTACTGCACCTTCGGTATTCCCTAACGTTTATTTTCAAAACATTAAATAGAAATTAAAAAAAAAGTACCATATCGTTAAAACAGTTCAAAAAGCGCAAAACAGAGACAAAGTCGATATTCCTTTGCATTTTAGGAGATATTTATAGATTATTTTATGGCATTTTTCATATCACATGTCATATCAACCCGAGACACCCATATTAATAACGAATACTGATCGGACCAGAAAATGTGAATTCCGGGAAAATATTTTGTTTTCTTAGAAAAGACATTATAATTATGAAAAACTAAATACTTGATCTCATGCAAAATTTCCGGCCGTCATTGTGAAGAATCGATATTACACATTACACCCCATGTAATACGACACACATTATTACACACCCCATGTAATACGGATCAGGTTATTACACTCCCTGGAGATATGGCTTGTTGCATTTTGAATTTATGTTAGTATATGATAGTATATGTTATTCATGTTGTAGACCGTATATATAGTGCAACATTCCCTGCTCAAGACTTGTGTTGCCTGTGCCGCAGTATCACCTTAGATGGGGTTTGGCTAGAAACATATCCAATCGATCTTGTGTTCTGATTTGACAATATCTGCTATAGACCAGGCATACATGGTATTTGTTAATATTGTACGGCCAATCAGAAAATATATCCATCTTAGGCTCTATTCTGATGGGACAATACCTGCTATAGATCAGCTGTAAGTGGAACCGTCCATGGCATACGACCAGTTAGAACCTATGTTCAGTATATACCATGTCTGTATTTGTAGGTGTATTTGCTATTGTCACACGGTCAATCAGAACATATATCTAGTCAATAATAAGTTCTGATTTGACGATATATCTGTTATAGAGCAGGTGTAAATGGAGTCGGAATTACGCACTTTTCCAGATTAAGTTAATGACATATTTATTCCGAATGAAGCCTTGCAATACTCACTCGTTTATACAAAAACAAACAATAACTTGATGTGAAAACATGATTACATGTCCTTTCCGTGTGTTTTTTTTAGTACTATTGTTTTTACCAATGCGTTCGTACTAGTGTTGTTTGACTTTCATGTTTTATCATTTGTTTCTGTGTCTGTATTGTTTGTTTTCACATTACTGCTCATGGCATGGTAGTTTAGCTTGCATATTTGTGCCTTTTTATGCTTTGATATTTTTTAATTATAATTTTATGTCAGCAATGTCCAATTATATGATCTATCTATGTTTGCAAATAGATTAATTTGGGATAAGAACTACCTACAATAAATCTTCCCTGAGAACATTTCAAGTTTTTCTCCACCATTGAAAAATTAACTTTAGTAGGTATTAATTGAATGAAGTTAGATTATATCACAGGAATTACTGCCAATGTGTTTTTTGTATCAGTAGGTATTGTTTCTTTTGATGCCAACTTGTAAAAATTGAAAAATTAACTTTAGTAGGTATTAATTGAATGAAGTTAGATTATATCACAGGAATTACTGCCAATGTGTTTTTTGTATCAGTAGGTATTGTTTCTTTTGATGCCAACTTGTAAAAATTGAAAAATTAACTTTAGTAGGTATTAATTGAATGAAGTTAGATTATATCACAGGAATTACTGCCAATGTGTTTTTTGTATCAGTAGGTATTGTTTCTTTTGATACCAACTTGTAAAAATAAGGTAAACCCGACGTTCTTTGTAGTGGTCTAACCTTGCTATTATCTTAAAGCGCTATTCACATCGTTTTGAATACTGATTAGACTTTTTCGCCCGATTTTGAAGATGATTAAGACGACGGGTGCAACTAGTGGAGCAGGATCTACTTGCTCATCAGGATGACCCGAGTTCCACAATGGTGTTTTGTGAGGTTCGTATTATTTTTGTCTTTTTTTTTCTGCATTGTGTTTTGTCGACCATTGTTTGTCTTTTTGCCGTTTTTTGTGTATTGTCTGTTCATCTTTTGATTACTACTGGTATCGCCAAACTTTCCCTGATATAATATTATGTAGTACATACTTTATTTAGATTATTTCTTTTGATTGACGGCGTGTTAATCACCAATCAATCAATCAATCTTTTCATTGACGTGTCGGACTTGGGCGATTCTTAACGGTCTTAAATAGGCTGCGTATCAAGGTATTCTTATCTTTTAGAATATTGATTGAAGCTAATTTGTTTCAACGATGTAGCCTTGACTATCTACATAATGGTTTAATCTTTTGATGGTGTAACATTTGTCTCCCAGCTATTGACAAACCTTAGCTTTCTACAACTGACAGATATGTACAAAATCTATCTATATAAAAACAAAAACACAACATTCACGGTTTGTGTTTGCTAAGAAAATTGTTGGCATTTATTTGTTTCTGCAATATTTGACTTAACAAAGCCGACAGATATTCGCATAATATGGAAATTTGTTTAAAAAACAGCTAAATTACCGATGTGTGATTTTCTTGATAAATGATAGAGAAAACTGAAAGGGTAGTCAGGAATGGACAATCCAGAGACTTCGACGACATTGGTCACATAGGACACAGGACGAAAACAACATACAAACAAAAAACTCACAACACAGAAAACTAATATAAATATGAGCAACACGGACTCCACCAAAAAACAGACGGTGACCAAAGTGCTTGCGAAGGGTAAGCAGTTCCTGCTTCTAATAAAACTCCCGTCATGTTACTCGTGCAGTCAAGTCGTGTTAGACACCACTGTTTAACGTCACTATCGTGGCGGTCAGTTTTCTTGGTGGAGGAAACCGGAGTACCCTCTATACGTGAATGATATATAACAACATGATATAGAACACCATACGTCTCTTTATTACATTGTAAACAACAGAGTTCCAGCAAAAGTATTATATCCATAACCATTAAGGTTCTGTGTAGCAGATGCAGCATGTCGTACCCAAACCATATCACCCTTTTCTAGCATTACAATAGTAACTTGAGTTCCCATATTGTAACTTCCTATATCCCCATATCCAAGCGCTATTCTTACTCCGTTTTTTATCATTTCAATGTAACCATTTTCGTTCATTAGTGTAAAGGACATCAAATAGACCCCCTTCACTGGCGATATGAAAAGACCATGTCGAGAATCGTAAGCATTTCCGACATTGGTGATAACCTTATCATATTCTACTGTTTGCTGCTGTCCCAATGAAACATCATGCGTGAGAACAGCGTAAAACGCTATTCTTACAACTTGTGGTGGTGGTGTAGTCACTGTGCAAAATAAGCAAGAGGCATACTTGTGAAATTATATATTATTGTATATTTCATAAATTTATAGTCATTATTTGTAAATATGTGGGTTATCTCCCTTGGTCAAATATTGTTTCACATGAGTTTGACTTCACATTTATTTGCTTTATACAAACATCGCCTTACATTTGTATTGCTTACAAATAATCATTCTCACGCAAATGTGACATACGTTAGGGCCCGGGTGGCTCAATAAGTTAGGTAGTTGGATTACCTCACAACTCATACAAGCCTAACACCATTACGGCGTGGGTTCGCGCTCGGCTTTGTAAATCACAAAAAGGGTGCAATCGACTCGCAACCACAAGTGATAAAGTTTAATAGTTGCTTGCCCATGGTCGGTGGTTCTCTCCGGGTACTCCGGTTTCTTACATCACTAAAACTGTTCGCCATGATATAGCTGAAATATTGCTGAAAGTGGAGTTAAACACACAATACATCAAATCGAATCAAATCAATCAAGTCACATGAGTTTGGATGTAGCAACTTTTAAAATATTTGGCTTTCCTAATCTTTCGACTTTGAACGTATCTGATGATGGTTAGTCCAGTAACGCGTCGTGTGCACTAAATTAGATATCTATTGTTTTAGTATGATCCGATTAGAAAACGCTCCTAGCATTCATATCAAACGTCAGGACGTTTCGATAATCTAATGATTTAAGAGATTGCCTTTTAACAAAAGATAAATAACATTTTTACCCGAATCAATAAGTAGGCTCTTCTCTTTGTATATGCCATCTTTAGGATTTTCGTTCACTTTATTGGTTGTAGTTTCCTTCAAATCAGAATTAGACTTCACGGCATCGGCCATTGTTTCAAATCTGGATGGGATTCGTAATATTCTTCTTTCTCACGTTCATTTTCTTCCGTCTGTTTACTTTCACTTTGCAGCTGACTGTTTATCTGTTTACTTTCACTTTGCAGCTGACTATTTATCTGTTTACTTTCACTTTGCAGCTGACTATTTATCTGTTTACTTTCACTTTGCAGCTGACTGTTTATCTGTATATCTCTATTTTCCTTATCTAGAGCTTCAATGCGGGTTTTTAAATTCAGATTTTCTTTTGACAAGTCTTCACATTTCTTATCTAATTGTGTAAACTTATGATCTAATTGTAAGTATTTTTCTAAATAAATGGAAAAGATAGAAAAAACTAAATATAATATCATATTTCAAATCATAATGAGTAGAAAATAATATGGAAATTTGATAGATCACTATAGCAATAACATTGTAGGGTCGTTTTATATTTAGAATGAGTTGGTGAGTGAGTGATTGTTGTATGAATACATATGAGCAAAGTGTCAGCTATTTCACGGCTAGAGTTAGTTACAGTGTTGATTAGATGATAATGATGTCCGTTTTTTACTAGAACAGCAAACTTAGTTGGAATTTAATAGTGCTAGCTCACTGAAGCAATATTCTGCGAGTAGTAATGTTGACCCACTCGGACACATTATCCTGATTCCGAAAAAAACAATCATTGCTCGTTATCTTCACTGCTGTGTGGTTGGCGGAAAAGCAGTTAATACCAATTTGATATTCATTGATTCAATATGATCCTAAATATTACATCATCGCTGCGGTTGTATTTTTAGAGAACATCAACGGAATGTCGCATAAAATTGATACATATTAAAAATACCTAAATCCGTAAAATGCACAACCAGCAGGAAGAGAGATATAAATATTAATCGATGGGGGGTTTCTGATTGCATGTGTAGAATGTGCACTGGTGAAAATTTAATACCAAGAGATTACAGCCCACACATAGACCCAGATAAACGTTAAAATCTACTCTACAGCACGGTTGAACATAATGACTAAGACACAGAACGAATTAAGACAAAGCACAAAAACACAAAACAGAAAACTAAAGAGATGACTAACACGGAACCCATTCGATCTTGAGTGTGTGTTTGCTTGCTTGATGGTGCTTAACGCAACTTCCAACAATATTTCAGTTACATCGTGGCGGTCAGATTTTTTTGTGAGGAAATCGGAGGACCCGGAGAAAACCACCGACTTGTCGCAAGTCACTGACAAACTTTATCACATAATGTTGTACTCCTCGCCCTGATCGAAATTTGACCTCACAGAAGGCTTGTCCTGTCTGTTAACCAATAAATCAATCTTGGAAAATAGTATATGCTGATATTGTATTGTCTACTACCTACCTGTAAGAAATGCAAGTTGAACAGCCACGGTTTCATCTGACATGGCCGAGCAATAATGTAACTGCTGGTGAATAATTCCAACAATAATACAGAAAACACTTAGGACAAACATAATGGCTGTCCTGTATGTATTGGTAAACTTGTTAAATGACGTAACCTTATCTAAACTGAATTCGTTATCAGGTGACGTTGGACTCTGGACTGTAATTTTCAAAACATATTTGTTACGGGCGTTCCTCCAACATATAATTTCTGCTAACTGAAAAATTAGACAGTTTTTGGTTTAGATCAAACTCAATACTCTTTATTTACCAAAATATCGTAGGTGTAGAATAAGAACTGTTATAGCAAACAGGGAGGGGCTCCAATGGCCAAATATGGTATCACCTCGGATTTTAATGATACATACCGTAGATTATCTTCATAATACCCCTTTCCAAAAACACAAAAAAAAATCAGAAGATTATCCAATAATCAAACATATGACATCATCATAAGTAACGTGTGTTTATACAAAATATCAAAAACAGTTACTTTTATTCAACATTTGCTTAAAATGCAATAAACTCTTTCTAGATTTGTGTAAGATAAAATATGGGGTAAATTTTGCGACTTAAAGCCTCTCCCTCTTAGCAATTTTTCGACACATAGATGAATTGTAGCACAGACCTGACATAGATATGACAAATATGTAAGGTCATGTGACTTTATCAGTATGCACGTGATACAATAAAATGGGAAAAAAAAGAAAAAAAGTACTAGATCGCTAAAACAGTTCAAACAAGCGCAAATCAGAGACAAAGTCGATATCTCTTTGACTTTTAGGAGATATTATATGTTATTCCTGTGGTAGATGGTATATATAGTGCGACATTTCCTGTTCAGGACTTGTGTTGTCTGTGCCGCAGTGTCGCCTTATCTGGGAGTTGGCTGAAAACATATCCATTCGATAGTGTGTTCTAATTGGACAATATCTGTTATAGACCAGGCATAAAGGGTATGTGGTAATGTTGCACGGCCAATCAGAAAATAGATCCAGTTTGTGCACTGTTCTGATTGGACAATATCTGCTATAGATCAGCTATAAGAGCAACGGCCCATGGCACATGACCAATTAGAACATATATTCAGTATGTACCATCTTTGTTGTGGTAGATATATTTGTTATAGTCACATGGCCAATCAGAACACATATCTAGTTAATACTCTGTTCTAATTGGACGTTATATCTTCTATAGAGCAGGCGTAAAAGGAGTCGGAAATGGCGCAATTTTCCAGTATCAGTTAATGACATATTTATCCCCATTGAAGACTCACTCGTTTATATATAAAAAAGAGACAATAACAAGCGCTTTATTTGAGGTGAAAACGCGATTACATGTCCTTCCTGCGTGTTTTCTTTTAGCACTATTGTTGTTTTTACCAATGCGTTCATACTAGTGTTGTTTAGGGTTCGTGTTTTCAGCTTTTTTTCTGTGTCTGTTGTTTATACATCACTGTTCATGACACTGTATTTTATGAATGTTCGCGCTTTTTATGCTTTGTTTTTTTGTTTTTTTTTGTTCTTTTTTTATGTCGGCATTGTCAGTATCTTGATTTTAAATGTCTATCTTTATCCATATATTAATTTGGGATACGAACTACCTTCAATAAGAAGAGCTTGAAGATAGCAAATGGATAATCAGAATCCGTTTATCGAAGAAGGACAGACAAAACAAAAACAATGGCCAAAATAAAAAACACAAAAGGACAAGCAACGATCTACAAAATATACACATAAAACTAAAAATCGAGTAACACGAACCCTACTAAAACTGGGGGTAAACTCAAGTGCTCCGGATGGGTAAGCAGTTCATGCTCCACTAGTGGCACCCGTCGCGAGAACATTTCAAGTTCTTCTCTACCACTGACATATTACCTTTAGTATGTATCTATTGAATGTGGCCATCACATTTCATCACATGAATTAAAGCCAATGTGCTTTTTGTATCAGTAGATATTGCTTCTTTTGATTCCAACTTGTAAGGCAAAACCAGACGTTCTTTGTAATGGTCTAAGCTTGCTATATTCTTCACGCGCTCTGCACATCGTTTTGAATAGTGATTATACTTTTTCGCCCGATTCTTACCAAGAGCAACGCGACGGGCTTAACTAATGCTAAAGGAACTACGTGCTCGTGCAATGGTGTTTGGTGGGGTTCGTATTACTTTAGTTTTTTTTCTGCATTGCGCTTTGTCGACCATTGTTTGTCTTTTTGCCGCTTTTGTTTTGTATTCTCTGTTCATCTTTTGATTACTACTGGAATCGCCAAACTTTCCCTTATATAATATTATGTAGTACATACTTTATTTAGATTATTTCATAGGATTGATGGCGTTGAATATCAATCAATCAACCTTATATTATGTGGCTTCCATATCTTTTCTTCATGTAATATATCACTGTCGTCAAAGAGCTCCGATAGAAAATGTTTGGTCAACATCCGGGATATTTTAAAGCGGTATTTTTAAAGCAGACACGAATAATTATCGTAAGTATTTATAAATATGCTGTGTATATAATGTTTTGAATTATGATGCTTTATGATTGTTATTATTATTAATTTCATTTTTTGTCCAAATATCATTTATTTTTGCAGTGTAAGATTAGATTTTTCTATAAGTTATAAGGAATCCGGCTTCAAAATCATTACAATCAACTGAAATATCGCTATATCTTGCATTTACGAATGAATTAAATGTTGCCCAGAAAGAAAAAAATATTGATGAATGATTGATTTTACTTAAAAATACTATTTTGTTGATGAAAAGTCAATTAGTAACTAGTTATGCCCTAAAAAATGATGTCACCAGATGTTTTTGAAATCCGGCTTGGTCAAAATGTAAACATGTATACAAACTGGTTGGGTCATTTATAAATAACCGGGTTTGTCAGTATGTAAATACCACTGATCTTATTGTTATTGAGCATTATATTACAATTTAACAATACATGTAGTTATGATTAGGAAATATCTCAAAGGCGATAAATACTGATCCATTGTATGAATATTCGCCATGGCTGCTAATTTCAGCTATTTTGAACAATAACAAAATCGTTATTTCTAGGTTAAATTGCTACTGTCGCGAACACTTGATTTTTTTAATGCTTTTTGTGGCACTAACATCACGATTGGTGCTCAATACGCTACACTCACTTTAAATAGTTGATTAGGCGCATCAATTGAGTAGTGGGAGATTCTTTTTATAACGCAATATTTTAATTTTATACTCGTTGATAACGAAGTAAGTCACTCTGTGGAAATAACTTCATGAATACGATATTTAAGTTTCTTCACAGTATAATGGTTACATTAACATTACAGATAAGCAAATTAACAAAGGCTGTAGTATTGAATTCCTTTCCGCACGGACGATTTTGGCAGTTTGTATACAAAGAAAATGTTAGGTGTACTCGATTAATGCAACGTTCGTTACAAGTTGTAATACGACAAATGTTCGTGCTTTTCTCACTGAAAATAGAGGCTCAGTGGTCTAAGCCTATGTCGTTCACCTTTCATTCTGCTTTGAGGAAATTTAATACAGACAGAACCTTCTATAGGTGCTTCCCACCAACGTTCGGCTCATTTGGCTAAGCAGTTTCACAGAAGAAGATTGTTTGAAATCGGCCAATCAGAAAGAAGAATTGTCTGTAGTGACCTTGTTTGTCAACGGATCGGGATGAAATGTGCAATCTTTATAGAAGACCTTCCATAGTTGCTTCCTACCACGTTTCGGTTCATTTGGCTAAGCAGCTTGAGAAGAGAAGATTTTTATATAATCGGCCAATTAGAAACAAGAATGGTATGTGGAGACCATGTTTGTTAACGGATCGGGATGAAATGAGCAATCTTTATAGAAGACCTTCCATAGTTGCTTCATACCAAGTTTCGGTTCATTTGGCTAAGAACTTTTAGAGGAGAAGATTTTTTCTTTAAATCTGCCAATCAGAAACAAGAATAGCCAATCGTAACTACTCGGCCATTCTCGCTACCCTACAAATAACCTCGTATGCATTAGGCGTATAAATTGCACTACTTTTCACATGTCAGTTACTTGAAAGTTTGATAAAGTTATATTCTAAGCAATTTTCTATATTTCAATTATTTTCATGGATAAAAGTTAAAGTTTTAATTAGTTTTGCATGATTAGATTTTACTTAGTTTGTCTTCCATATTGGATTTTCGTGGACTATATTTTTGTGCGGCTTAACTTAACTTATCTTCCGGCAAACCATTTAAGAAGAATTTCTACTATCTACGTACGAGGTTATTTGTAGGGTAGCGAGAATGGCCGAGTAGATACGATTGCAAGAATCGCTTGTAGCGACCATGTTTGTTAAGGGCAGTTTAAAAAAAAAATGGCTCCTACTGCTATAGCAGTTTAATTTACTCATTTTTATGATTTTATTGGATCTAAATATTTGAAAAGATATGTAATGGTTTGATGTTTGTTACTGCAAACAAATCTTTAAGATATCTAGAATAACAAAAAAAAAATATGTCCAAAAAACATGTCACAATTGTCAGGAGTGCAACCCTTTTTGTGACACTTTAAAAAATCCTTAAATTTCAACAACCTACCACAGTGCTAAATCAAACAATATGTTATCAAAATCTATTTCATCACAAACTTTGATATGTTGACATACTTTAAGATAGCAATAGATCATGCTTCACATTTATTATTGCATAAAAATATGGTTTTGTAAAAAAGATGTACCTAGTCAGGAGTGCAACAAACATTTATGCAAGTTTTCCTAAATTACATTGTAGAAATGTTGTCTTTTAGTTTTCAAAGATATGGGGTATAAAAAAAATTGCTGCTTCAAAACCATAGTTAAAGGATACACTAAAATCAGTAGTAAGGCCAAGAATGTCACATTTAAAGGCAGCACCTTCAAATGTCAGGAGTGCAACATTTGATATTTTTTTAGACATATTTTCTTTTAAATGTAACTAAAATCACATTTGTCTTTCTATTTCAACAGAGACTGACCAAGAGAACAGATAAAACCCATTTACCTGTTTGATATACATAAAATATCTCTCACAGAAGCATTTGATTCATGTCAGGAGTGCTACTAGTTTTAAGTGACCTTCTACACAGTCTAAATTATAGCTTTTTATATGGATGATTTAAATAAAATGAGATTCTGTCAAGCTTAGAATAATGTTTGAAAAAATTAAAAGTGCCAATAGCATTTTATGTGCTTTTAATTTTATGTAATAAAGCATTTTTGTTCATTTTAAATGGTCTCATGCTTTAATATATATTAGGTATTAATACTAGAGACATTCTCTGACAAGGGAATATGTTTTCTAGGTTAATTAGCTATTGGAGATTAATTGACTTGATAAAGTTTATGATAGATGCATTTATCTATTTTCTTATAGATAATTTATGGTTAACCATGTAAATGTTGCACTCCTGACATAAATATTTTAAAATCATTGAAATTTGATATAATTAAGTATCCAAAAAATACTTGTAATTGTACATTAAACATCTATTTTCAATATTAATTTAGATTAATACATGTTTTAAATGTTTTTGTATAGTATATTTCAAAAATAAGCTGGAATTTTCGAGAAGTATGGCTGTAAACAAGTTACAAATAACTAAATAAATATTACTTTAAGAAGAAACAATTATCATTAAAACTTGGTAAAACTAATGCATGAAAGAACACCAACTGATTTTGTTCCCCTGTGAATTGTTTTTAAGTTAATAACTCTTCTTCTTCATGATGGCAATATAATGTCAGGAGTGCAGCATATCCTGTTAAAATAGTACCATTGATAAAATAATGATAATTTATAATAAATTGCCTTTTCTAGCCTATATAAATATTCTGATTATTTATTTATGATTTATCTAATATATTAGAGTGGTATAATACAAATTTTCAAATGTACATAATGAAAAATATTGCTGCTAAAATTGAATAATTAAAGAAGTAGTATGGCAAAAAATTGTTACAAATTTCCAAATATTGTCATTTCTGTTGAGTTAACAGTAACATCACTGTTCAATGTTGGCATTTTAAAATGTGATATTTTCTTCTTTTTTTTTCTTTATTATAAATATATAAAATGTCAGGAGTGCAACAAAAATAGACAAAATGTTTTTTCTACAACCAATTATTTTGCGATCGTTCAAAGAATAAATGTTATTTTTTTTCACAAATGGCTATTTATCTTTAAAGTTTGGAAATTTTGCTGTCTTAAGTAAAAATATTCATTATTATTTGATAATAAAAGCTTTATCAGGTAGATTGGAAAAAAATATTGAGAATTTTTCATAAAAAAATAGCTCTTAGGAAAAACTACAACTACCAATAACCCAATATTTTGCACAACAAAGTCATTTATATCAGTTGCATTGTTTGAGAAACCATTATACAAAATAATTGAGGCTAAAGATTGCTTAACTGATATAGAATAAGTATGTGTTTTTCATGGTTTTTATGCCAATTTGTGTTCAATAAAAGGTTCTTAAAAATTTATTGCTTATCTGTTCATAGTTTCTTTCTTGTTTCATTTACTTTAATGTATACAACAATTAAAATTATCAGCAGAACGATTTTAGGAGTGAGTTTAATTTGGATATTTTTTTCACATGTTGGAGCCATTTTTCATGAAACAGCCCTTAACGGATCGGGACGAAATGAGTAATCGTTGCAGAGGACCTTCCATAGATGCTTCCTACTAAGTTTCACTTCATTTGGTTGAGGCGATTCAGAGGATAAGATTAAAATGTGAATAGCTTATGGACGACAGACGACGAACGAAAGACGACGGAGTGATGATAAAAGCTCGCATTGCCTTTGGCAAGGTGAGCTAACAACAGTCATTGCGTAGATATGTCGCTCCACTCGGACACATTATTCTGATTCCGAGCCAGCCAGTCTTTGCTCTTTCTCCTTAATGCTGCGTTCTTAGCGGAGAAGCAACAAATACCAATTATATATTCTTTTGCTTGACAAGACCGCAGTTCGTACCCACAATCTATTGCACTCGAGGCGAGCACGCTAACCATTACGCTACCGATGTAGTTCCCTATTTTTATTTTATTTTTATTATTTTTTTAATCAAAATATCTTATTGTCCTTCAATATATTATTTGAAAGCAAAAATTAATCCAAAACAATAAGAGTTACTTGATATCTATATAAACATTGAGAGTTCCTACTTTTGTTCAAACATTCTTTCAATATTGCAATAATCCAACTGCATAGCAAATAAAAAAACGAATTATAAGTTCTATACAAAATCATGACCATTCTGTCGAAGCTGACTTGGCGAATGCCAATTCTGCACAAACCGTTTTGTATTTCTTTCTTTTAATGTTATACAAAACATCCAGATGTAAAATATTTTGATTATGTGCTGTTGGTTTTTTTTTCACAACTTTTATTCATTGAAGACTTTTTTTTGTTTTTTCTTTTTATCAATTTGCAAGTCGAACATATCCTTGACAAGTGTTATAATGAAACTTAAATAAATTTCAAAAAGGAAACATATTTGTGATATTGAGCTGTTTCCGCTATTCTTTAATTTTTTTACATAGACAAAACCGGTTCTACTGAAAAACAATTTTTGGGACCCAACCGGAAAGTAGTGGCTCACAGAGCCGAAACGAATGTACATAAATAAGCATTGTGTTTTTTACTGTAGCAAGTCTAAAACTATTCATGGTGGCACGCCAGTGCAAACTATCATGTATATAAGCATTACAAAGGGTTTGTGTACTTTAATTACACATATAGACTATTTTTTATAGCTTTATTTGATGATTTCAATCTCATTATTAGCATTTTTCATTGTTTGTGTCCATCATTTTATCTATTTCTGAGTAATCTATTAAGTTAACCAGAGAAACATATAGGTAAAAACAAGCAAAATAATCGACCGATAACGACATCTTCTGGATTCAAGATATAATAAAACTATATGATCATAATACTTACATTTTGTCGTCGCCTGTATGTCAAACATGCCTAATTGACTTGTACCGGAAGATGACAGAACAATTCCGACCGGAGCTCTTTGACGACAGTGTAGATGTTGATAAGTGATAAAGAACACCGAAAGGGTAATCAGGAATGGACAATCCAGAGACATAAGCGACATTGGCCGAACAAGACACAGGACGAGAACAGACAACAAACCAGGAAAAAACACCCAGAAAACTAATAAAAATATGAGCAATACGGACCCCACCAAAAAACCAGCGGTGTACCAAAGTGCACGCGAAGGGTAAGCAATTCCTGCTTCTACTAAGACTCCCGTCATGTTACTCATACAGTCAAGTCATGTTGGACACCACCATACGTTTGTTTGTTAGTTTGCCTTACTGTGTTTAAGCCACTTTCAACAATATTCTAGTGATATCGTGGTGGTCAGTTTTATTGGTGGAGGAAACCGGAGTACCCACTATACGTAAATGATATACAACACAATGATATAAAACTGCATATGTCTCTTTATTGCATTGTAAACAACAGAGTCCCGGCAAATGTATTTTATTCACCACCATGTAAGGCCTCGGTGGAAGATGGTGCATGTCGTACCCAAACTATATCACCCTTTTCCAGCATGACAATAGCAACCTGAGTTCCCATATTGTAACCACTAGAACTTCCATAGCCATGCGCTACCGTATCCATTTTGTACCATTTCAATGTCCATAACTCCATCATTTTCGTTCATTAGTGCAAAGGACATCCCATAGACACCCTTCACTGGCGATATGAAATATCCATGTCGAGAATCGTAACCGTTGCTGACATTTGTGAAAACTTTATCACAGGTTCATACGAGTGTGACATTTGAACCTACATCTTGATCTATTATTTGTAATTTGCCTTTCATGAACAGATATGAAACACTTCCCGACATTTGAATACTAAAAAAACACATATGTTATTACGTACCCGTAAGGAAAGCAAGTTGAGCGGCCACTGTTTCATCCGACATGGCCGAGCAATATTGTACCTGCTGGTGAATAATTCCAAAAATGATACAGAAAGATTCTGTCTGCAGTAAAAGAGGGACAACAGAAATATTCTGAAACTGTTTACTCACGTAGTGGCATAAATCACATGTGGATTTTGGAAAGCTCTAAAGATCTTTGGATAACCTTCAATCAAGATCTTTCTCTCAAGTATCCTCCATCAAAACTTTTGATTTTTCAACTCAGTATACCACGCTTCCGCATGACAAATTAAAAACCCTCTTAAAAGAAAACATTCTCAAAGCTTTTAGTCATACAAACGATGGCTCAAAATGTGTTGTATTAGGCTACAATTCCACATATTTTTCAAACAAATTTCAAAAAGGTAAAACATGCTACTCCGAGGAACAAGTGATCAGTATGCTGGAGTTCCTCATCGATAGTATATTTGTCTCCTTTGGAGGGGCACTGTTTCGGCAATGGGTACGAATTGTGCCCCTCTTCTAGCCGATTTATTTTTATACTCATATGAGTCGAAGTTTCTTCAAAATCTTGTAAAAGATAAGAAGATTCATGAAGCTAGAGCCTTTAATTTCACATACAAGTATATTGATGACGTTTTATCTATCAATAATCCTAGATTTGCAGAATTTCTTCCATTGATATATCCTCCAGAGCTGGAAATTAAAGAGACTACAGATACAGCTTCGTCCGCAACATTTTTGGACATATACCTCGAATTTAACTATAGTGGTCCACTCTGTATTAAAATTTATGATAAACGGGATGACTTCATTTCTAAGATCAAAAATTTTCCAAATATGTGCAGTAATATACCAGCTTCTCTTACATATGGTGTTTACATCTCGCAATTGATTCTTTATTCAAGGGCCAGTAGCAAGTATTCTGATTTCTTGAAACGTCATCTTTATCTGAGAAACAGGCTACAGGACCAGGGCTATCAAAAGATTCGCCTTATTCGATCTCTTAAAAAGTCTATATTCCGATACCAACATCTTGTCGAAAAATATTCTGTCTCTGCAGAGACGATTATAAGCGATGGATTTTCATAAGGTAAATATGGAAAATGTATAAAGATAAGGATTAGGTAATCGTGGTTTAGACATCACGTCATTCAACATCTCATTTGAAATCAAATTGTGTAAAAAGATGACCGTTTAGTTAAACCGTTCTGCAGAGACGATAATAAACGTTGGATTTTCATAAAGTACTGCGTTGACTACTAATATACCTAATTTGTCCAAGTATTGTTAAAAATGCTGTAATAGTGACAACCGGAACCTTTTAACCGCAATGGAAGCGGGAGGTTTGGCGCCGTAAAATCTGATTCAACCCACCATTTCTTTGGGAATGCCTGTACCAAGTAAGGGCCATTGCGGTTTTTCCAGTTTTCCTGTTGTTAACTGATTTTGTCTGTTTGTTGACTTATGAGTTTTACTTTTCCCTTTGGAAAATTGCTCGGTGTGCGGTAATTTTGTTATTACCCTTATTTAGGACAAACAAAATTACTGTCCTGTATATACTAGAGAACCTGTTAAATGACGTAACCTTATCTAAACTAAATTCGTTATCAGGCGATATTACACTGTAGACTGTAATTTTCAAAATATTTTTGCTTCGGTCGTTCTTCCAACATATAATTTCGGCTAACTGAAAACTTAGACAGCTTCTGGTTTAAATATGATTTAATATTTTTAATGAATTTGTTGTAATTTACCAAAATATCAATTGTAAAGCTGAACACCTATCGTAGTAAATTTACAATGTACAGAGACATAGATGAGTTTTACAGATCTTACATAGACAAATATATAAGGTTATGTGACTTTTTCAGTATGCATGTGATACAATAAAATAAAAAAAAGGAAATGCAGCATTTCGCTAAAACAGTGCAAAAAGCGCAAAAAGAGAGACAAAGTCTATATTCCTTTGAATTTTAGACGATATTCTGTGTTATTTCTGTGGTAGACGGTATATGTAGTGTGACATTCCCTACTTAAGACTTGAGTTCCCTGTGCCAGCAGTATCACTTTAGCAGGGAATTGGCTAAAACTTATCCAGTCGATCTTGTATTCTGATTGGACAATATCTGCTATAGAAAAGGCACAAAAGGAATTGTTAATGTTGCACGGCCAATCAGAAAATATATCCTGTTTTTGCACAGTTCTGATTGGACAATATCTACTATAGATCAGCTATAAGTGGAAACGTCCATAGCACATAACCAGTTAGAACATATATTCAGTATATACCATGTTTATATTGGTAGATGAGCTTGTGATAGTCACACGGCCAATCAGAACATATATTTAGTTAATAATAGGTTCTGATTGGACGATTTATCTGCAACAGAGCAGGCGCAGATGAAGTCTGCAATGACACACTTTTTCAGAATCAGTTGATGACATATTTATTCCCATTGAAACCTTGCAAGATTCGCTCGTTTATTGGAAGAAGATGAAACAATGGAATGCGCGTTATTTGATGTGAAAGCATGATTATATGTCCTTTCCGTGTGTTTTCCTTTAGTACTATTGTTGTTTTTACCAACGCGTTCGTACTAGTGTTGTTTGGCTTTCGTGTTTTATCATTTGTTTTTGTGTTAATCTTGTTTTTACAGTAGCTTAACCTGTATATTTGTGCCTTTTCATGCAGTATTTTTGTTCTTTGCTTTGCTTAATGTCTGCTTCAGCATCTGTATTTTAAATGTCTACCTTTATCAATATATTAATTCGGGATACGAACTACCTGCAATAAATCTTCCCTGAGAACATTTCAAGTTCGTCTCTACCACTGACAAATTACCTTTAGTATGTATTAATTGAGTGAGTGAGTGAGTGAGTGAGTGAGTGAGTGAGTGAGTGAGTGAGTGAGTGAGTGAGTGAGTGAGTGAGTGAGTGAGTGAGTGAGTGTTGTTTGCAGCTATATCATGGCGAGAACAAGTTAATTTTCAATGAGATGATGATAAGATCCGCTTTATACTAGACCAACAGGCTGAGTTGGATTATTATAGTGCTAGCTCACTGAAACAACAATCTGCGGATAGACATGTCGCTCTCCGTCGAACACATTATTCTGATCCCGAGTCAACCAATCTCTGCTCTTCCTTCTTAATGCTACGTGCTTAGCGGAGAAGCAACAAATACCAATTCTATAGTTTTGGTTTGACCCGACCGAGGCTCGAACCCACGGTCTACCGCACTCGAGGCGAGCACGTTAACCATGACGCCACCGATGCGGTCTTGCATTTATTGAATGTAGCTAGATTACATCATAGGAATTAATGATATTCTGAGTTTCTCAATGTCGTTTGGTGGATATTGTGTTACTTTATTGTGTAGTTTTCTGATAATGTTTTGCTGACCATTGTTTGTCTTTTTGCTTTTTTAATTAGTATTGTCTGTTCCTCTTCTGATATCGACAAACTTTCCTTTATTAAATATTGCGCAACACATAGTTTATTTAGATTACTTCTTCTTTGGATTGAAGGCGTTAAACACCAATCAATGAATCAATCTTAGGATTGACCCGTTAGCGTGGGTGATTTTTATCGGGCTTAACTAGACTGCTTATAGTTGGGGTTTTTACAGGGTCATCTTGTCTTTTAGAATATTGCTTGAAGCTAGTTTTGCTTTAACGGTGTAGACTTGACTATATACATAGAAGTTTAAACTTTTGAAGATGCAACATTTGACTCCGATATAGTGACAAACATTAACTTTCTAAAATTGACAGATACATACAAAGCTATCTATATGAAATATAAAATCTCCACACGACTGTCATAATTTATTTATTTTTGATCTCCTGATATTCAAGGTTTGGTGTTTGCAAAGGACATTTGTCTGACATTTATTTTTTCTTAAAAAAACTGCAATAATTTTAGTTGATAAAGAAGACAAAAATTATTTGCATGCAATGGACATATTTGTAAAAGAACAATTAAATTACTGACGTATGGTTATTTCTTTATATATATATCTTTTTTTATTTAATATATGTTGATAAATGTCAGAAAACAGCGGAAGGGTAATCAGAAATGGACAATCCAGATACAGTAGCGATATTTGTCACATGACGAAGAGAAACATAGAAAAAACCAACACAAAACAAATGAAAATATGAGCAACACGGTCCCCACCAAAAACTGGTGGTGAACCAAAGTGCTCGCGAAGGGTTAGCAGGTCCTGCTTCTGATAATACATCCACCATGTTACTCATATAGTCAAGAAGTGTTGGACACCGCCATGCGTGATTTATATTTAAAAAAGAGATCTAGAACACCATATGTATCTTTATTACATTGTAAACAACAGAGTCCCAGCAAAAGTATTGTATTCATAACCATTAAGGGTCTGTGCAGTAGATGCATAATGCCGTATCCAAACCATATCACCCTTTTCAAGCATTACAATAGTAACTTGAGTTCCCATATTGTACCCTCCTGCATCCCCATATCCAAGCGCTATTCTTACACCATTTTTTATCATTTCAATATCCGCTATTCCACCATTTTCGTTCATTAGTGTAAAGGACATCAAATAGACACCCTTCACTGGCGATATGAAATGACCATGACGAGAATCGTAAGCATTTCCGACATTGGTGATAACCTTATCATATTCTACTGTTTGATGCTGGCCCAATGACAGATCATGCGTGAGAACAGCGTAAAACGCTATTCTTGCAACTTCTGGTGGTGATGTCGTCACTGTATACAATAAACAAGAAGTATACTTGAGAAATTAGATATTATCGTATATTTCTTAAATTTATAGTCATTATTTGTAAATATATGGGTTAACTCCCTTTGTCAATTATATGTTTCACATGAGTTTGACTTCACACATATATTTACTTTATACAAACATCGTCTTACATTTGCTTAGCTTAAAAATTATCATCTTCACGCAAATGTCACATGAGTTAGGGCCAGCATGGCTCAATGAGCTAGGTAGTTGGATTACATCACTGCACTGCTCATATAAGTCTATCACCAATACGGCGTGAGTTCTCGCCCTGCTTTGTAAATTAGGAAAAAGGTTAAACTTGACTCGCAACAGCAAGTCATAGAGTTTACCAGTTGTTTGTCCATGGTCGGTGGTTCTTCTTCCACCACTAAAGCTGGTCGCCAATGATATAGCTGAAATATTGCTGAAAGTGGCGTTAAGCACAATATATCAAATCTAATCTAATCAATCAAGTCACATGAGTTTGGATGTAGCAACTTTTAAGATATTTGACTTTCCTAATCTTTCGACATTGAGCGTATCTGATGATGGTTATTCTAGTAACGCGTCGTGTGCACTGAGTTAGATATCTATGGTTTCACTATGATCCGAGTGCAAAACACTCCTCATATTTCTATCAAACGCTAGGATGTTTCGATGGTCTAATAATCTAAAAATAGATTGCATATCAAAAAAAGATAAATAATACTGTTACCCGAATCAATATGTAGGCGCTTCTCTTTGTATATGCCATCTTTAGAATTTTCGTTCATTTTATTGGTCGTAGCTTCCTTGAAATCAGAATTAGTCTTCACGACATCGGCCATTGTTTCTAAGTCTGGATGGGATTCGTAATATTCTTCCTTCTCACGTTCATTTTCTTCCGTCTGTTTACTTTCACTTTGCAGCTGACTGCTTAATTGTTTATTGCCGCTTTGCAACGGACTGTTTATCTGTTTACTTTCACTTTGCAGCTGACTGTTTAATTGTTTATTGTCACTTTGAAACTGACTGTTTATTTGTTTACTTTCACTTTGTAGCTTACTGTTTTTCTGTGTACTTTCACTTTGTAGTTGGTCTTTTATATCTTTATTTTCCTTATCTAGAGCTTCAATGCGAGATCTTAAGTTCATATTTTCTCTTGACAAATCTTCAAATTTCTTATCTAATTGTGTAAACTGATGGTCTAGTTGTAAGTATTTTTCTAAAATAAATGAAAAAGATGGAAGAACCTAAATCTAATGTCATTTATCAAATTATAATGAGTAGATTTATTTTTAGAGTGAGTGAGTGATATAACTCCACATGAGCATATTCTCAGTTATATCACGGCGAGAGCAACTTCCAGTCGATGATATGATAATGATGTCCATTTTTTACTTGACCTTCTCTCTAAGTTGGAATTTAATAATGCTAGTTTACTGAAGCAACATTCTGCGGGTAGTAATGTCGACCCACTTGGACAAATTATCCTGATTCCGAACAAACTAAGCATTGCTCTTTCTCCTTACTGCTGCGTTGCTGTCGGAAAAGCAATAAATACCACTTTGATATTCTTTGATTTAACATTGTCATAATCATTACATCATCGATGCGGTTTTATTTTTAGAGGAAATCAACGGAATGTCGCATAAAATTGATACACATCAAAAATGCCTAAATCAGTACAATTTATAACTAGCAGGGAGGGAAATAAAACTGTTAGGTGATGGCGGGGGTCTCTGATTACATGTATAGAATGTGCACTGTTGCATAATTAATACCAAGAGATTAAAGCACACACGTAGACCCAAATAATCGTTAAAGTCTACTATACAGCACGGTTGAACATACTTTATAATGACTAAGACACCGAACGAATTAAGACAACAAGACACAAAAAAACACAACGCAGAAAACTAAAAAGATGACTAACACGGAACCCAATCAATCATGATTGTGTGTTTGTTTGCTTGATGGTGTTAAACGCAACTTCCAACAGTATTTCAGTTATATCGTGGCGGTCAGATTATTTGGTGGAGGAAAGCGGAGGACCCGGAGAAAACCACCGACTTGTCGCAAGTCAATGACAAACTTTATCACATAATGTTGTACACCTCATCCTGTTCGATATTAGAACTCACAACATGCTTGTTCTGTCTGTTAACCAATAAATCAATCTTAGAAAATAGTATATGCTGTTATTGTATTGTCTATTACCTACCTGTAAGAAAAACAAGTTGAACAGCCACTGTTTCATCCGACATGGCTGAGCAGTGTTGTAATTGCTGGTGAATAATTCCAAAAATAAAACAAAAAACACTTAGGACAAACATAATGGCTGTCCTGTATGTACTGGTGAACTTGTTAAATGACGTTACCTTATCTGAACTGAATTCGTTATCGGGTGACCTTAAACTATGGTCTGTAATTTTCAAAACATTTTATTTCATTACACTATGGACTGTAATTTTCAAAACATTTTTGTTACGGACGTTCCTTCAACATATAATTTCGGCTAACCGGAAAATTAAACTATTTTTGTTTTTAATCTAATTTAATATTTTGAATGTATTTATTGTTATTTGTCAAAATCTCAAAATGTCCCAATTAGTCAATCTAAGTTTTGATCTTTTATTGTCGGAGTTCTGGATGCACGGAAACTGTCGAGTATACAGATAGATCACAGCAATATAGTGATTGAGCAATTATTACTTAAGATCAAATGAGCAATTGTTCAGCTATATCATAGCACTAACAAGTCACATTCAATGATGTCCTCTTTGTACTAGACCAACGCTTTATCCTGGTTACCAGCAAGATACGAATGTATTCAACTTAGTGAGCACGATACGTTTCTGGAATAGCATTAATCAGGTACGTACGCTCATGAATATACAAAATTAGAAAGCCAAATATTTAAAGTCTTAAGGACCAAGTTAGTCACTATATCTTGCATATATTAATTTGATATCCTGAATTTTATTTTAATAGATTGGTGAGCTTTGTCAGTCATCACCGAAATATACACACTATACCTCCGACCTGCTACCTAACCTCGTGTCAACATTCACCTCAGAAAAGCAAATAATTGTCAGTCTGTTAGTATCGCTTTCTGTTCGTGACCAGATTGTTGTAACAAAACTGTCATGTCGCAATGTTATGTTCAACTCGACTCAATTTATCGAAATTACCATAAACCTAAAATTACTCAAACAAATGAAAAGAAGTGGCTTTTTGTCGTAAAAAAAGAAATTGTAGAACTTTAAGTGGAAGACGTATATATCTCTTCCATCGTCTAATAATTCCATTTATATTTCTACAGAGAAGAAACTAAAAATTCACAACAGGCCGTCCATTTTAATTTGGAAGTGTAACAATCAAGAAGGACATCATTCCAAATATAAACAGGAAATGACGTCATACAATGTCAAGATGACTGATATGGTTAAGTATGAAGTATGCTTAGACGTAATTGTAAACGGATTGGTTGTCAATCATACCTTGTTCTTACAAACTGTAACATGCATGGGGTTTCTTGGACATGGTAGGTTTGTCCCTGTGAACGATATTGTACAACTGATAATTACGCATACCGGATGTTCTATATCCGCCATTACATTACTGATATCTATCATAATATCTAGGAAACTCGTTTTAACAAACTTAATTTCTGGAAATAACCGTGAAAATATGTGTGTACTGTAGTGTTAGGTTTATCAAACGTGTTGTTCATGATGTTCATTGTGTTATATTCTGGGAATTCTTCTACACTATCTTTGGTTGGTCGCTTTTGTTTTATGTCAATATTCGTTGTCTATTTGTGTAAAACATTGACACAACTTATAGCACATAATGGTGACGGTATTGTGTCTAAAACTAAATACATTTTTAATATTTTAGGTCTCTTCCTGCAGTTAATGTTCTTACTTCCCTCGGTTGTATTAGATTTCTTTAGAGTTCCATATTTTTCAGCCAATTATTCTGGGTCTGTGTGTTTTCCAACGGGTTTTCAGTCCAATCCCGTATTTGTATCTGGCTCCATTAACCTGTCGATTATTCTTAATACAATAGCTCTGATCCGAATTATAATTTATGTAACACGTAATTGCATTACCATGAGCCAAGTCCGGAAGACAAACTCGTTCCAGGAAGGACAGGTGTATTTTCGAATTCGTGTCATTTCCGGTATATTTTGGGAGCCATTTTCGAATATATTGTTATTGATTAAGTATTTATTGTTTGATGTAGCCTACAGAGATTGTGTGTTGCTGTCGCTCAACTGACAACTCGGTGGAGTAGAACAGAAAATCGTGAATATCGTAGACCAAAGTCGTCACACCTCTCAACACAAAAGAACCCTTTATACGTCTATTCACATGGGAGAAAAATGAACCTCTCAATTGAAAAACAAACCTTTTCGCTGCAGGTATGGCTGATATGGATTTTTCTAGAAGTGCGTGGTGGATGTCAACATTTTTATTTTTAAATGGATGTAGTTGTTGGTTTTAATTGTTCTATTTCTATTGGTAAGCAATAAATATTTCATCAACGGGTGTTGGTTTACTAACATTGGAACATGGTGGTGTGTTGTTCTTTTGTTGTCATTTGCATTGTTTTGCTATAAGCTGTATCTAATGGTATCAGATTTAGTACATATGTACCAGAAAATAATGAATGAATATGAAAGATTGTCAATTGATTTCGACGGGTGGTGGTTTATCAAGATTGGGTCATGGTGGTGTGTTGTTCTTTTGTTGTCATTTTCATTGTGCATGTTATAAGCTGAATCTAATGGTGTCAGATTTAGAATATATGTACCATAAAATAATGATTGATTGGTTGATTGATTAATGCTTAACACCAACTTTAGCAATATTTCAGCTATATCGTGTCATAAAATAATGAATGAGTATGAAAGTTTGTCAATTGATTTATTCAATAATCAATTATAAAATACATCTTGTCATGAATAAAATTACGTCAATTTAACGCCTGCGTCTAACGTTTTTCTTCAAAGCCCTTCTGATTTGCTTCTCAAAATTGTCAGCTGGAGAAATTCATGAACCTTTTCTGACACGCCTTGGCGGTCTTCCTTCCGTTTTAAGTTTCTGTTGTTCCGCTAGTTCTCTCTGTTGCCAAATTGACCATGGAGTCCAAGGAGTCCACGGTGTCCACGGAGTCCATGGTGTCCAAGGTGTCCATGGAGTACAAGGTGTCCACGGTGTTCATGGAAACCAAAGCGACCAACGTGACAACATTTCATTTTTATCTTCACTCTCCTTCAGTCCTATCTTTTCTATGAAAACATCATGAAAATAAAAAGTACTATTTAAAACTGTTTGCTTTAAAGACCAGGTACAGGTTATACACCTGGTTTTACGAAATTATGAAATATCACGTTAAGGGTTGACATAATATTTTCGAATAATCGAAGGACGAATTTTGAAACCCTGAACTCGTATCTTTGGTAAAACATTGAGTCCACAGGTGTCGTAATATTTGAACCACCCAATTTCGTTAAATATTGAGCCCGCATGTCTCATTATACCAAGAGAACGCAAATTCCGTAAAATCCCTGATCCATCCGTATTCGATGAAGTTGATTTGATGTTCTTGTAGTCAGTATAGACAACTGCAATGCATCTTAATCACTCCGCCACTCAAACAGCAACTACGCATGACAATTTACACTTATAGATCTTTCCGCACTAACATAGATGACTCTATATTTCATATCAAACCATAATTTAATACAATATTGCCAAGTCGTTTGTAAGTTGATTTTCATGAAATTTTCATCATCAAAAGCAGATTGAATTATATACATATGGTCTTTTTCTGATTATTGTCATATAGTGTTGTTTCTACTGTTTTTGATCATATCATAGGAGTAATCAGCAACCGTATATCGAAGAACAGACAATGCAATGACCAAAGGAAAAAGGACATAATATGATTTCAATACAAATTTTAAATGTATTTTACATCAAATATTACTATTTAATTATAGAATTGTGACGTCGATAATTTTTGAATAATTAATCCTTGTAAATAAAAGATCGAAAAGGCTATATGAAAATATTTCAAAAACACTTATTAATTATGCGCTTAAGTATGAAAATTTCCAGAGAGTCGGGTGATGACTTCAGGCTTGTGTGTGTGTGTTTCCCTTTTCTAAAAGAAAGTTGTTTTATATTCATTCATGAAATACATAAGGAAATATCTTAGTGCGGAAAGACTTTTCACCCATGAAGGTAAACAGTATGTCGAATCCAATTGTTAGAAGTAACTTATATAGGTAGATGCAAATTTAAAGGAATTTACCTCTATCGACAACATCTCTAACGGACATCAAAGAAACACTCAGTGCGATCACCATGACAGCAAGCACCATCCTGATATTGAACATCATCTTCTTTCCACAACATTATAACAATATGTCATAACAAAATCGAGTTGTTGACGCAACAATACGATTCGGTCTTTAATGCAAATTATTGGCTAAACTTTTTAAAAAATAGATGTCTTTAGACCAGTAATTTTAATTTACTTTTCATTTTATTTTCTTCTTTTTTTCAATTTTTTTCAAAAATAAATTTAATTTAAATTTCCATCACACGTACAGAAATGATGTCAATATAAAGTATCTATTTTGGTATACATTTTGGCTAAACCAATTTTTGCATACTCTTTTCGTTTGGTGCTCTCATTCGCCACCGAATATCTGGCTCGCGGGCTGGTATGTTGTATCTATAGAGATTAATACAAGCCAGCTTGAGCATTATGCATAATCAGGGGCGGATCCAGGATTTCAAGTTAGGAGGGGCGCACTTAAAAAATTGCGCCGAGCGGAGGGAGGCGCGAAAATTGTTGGGGTATTTCGTGTGAAAAATCATGATTTTACGCCAAAAAATCATATTTTTTTCAATTGCGGAGGGAGGCGCGAAAAGTTTTGGGGTATTTCGTGTGAAAAATCACGATTTTACGGCAAAAAATCTTATTTTTACCAATTTTAGGGGGGGCGCGCCGGGTGCGCCCCCCCCCCCCCCCTTGGATCCGCCCCTGATAATATATCTATTCTTCGTGACACATGAGTTGTAACATATATAACGTTAGTTCTATTAATGAGAGCCGATGATCGCTAAATATAAGACATTAAGCAAAATTTAATTGAGAAACCTCTTAGCACTTTAAACAATGATTCGCATGCACATTGATAATTTAGAAAATGTGACTTACCTCTCTTTGCTAGTCTACAGTCTTCTGACCGACAGTACCAGTCTGATTCTTGTTTTCTTTCCGAATGTGCTTTTATAGCTTTTTATATTAAAAATAATGCGCATTATAATTTCTCTAATATTACTATAAGTCAGCATTTAAACTGGCATGTGTGTATGAATATCAGAACGTCAACATATATATTTAACAAATAGTGCATAGCACTGAGGGTCATATGGCAGTTTATGGACCGGTCTGTCACCCCTAAAATGTTATATGGACCGAAGCGAATTAATTAAAAAACCCCAAAAAACAATACAATGTAATTATACAATAAATACAAGCGTAATTATAATAAAAAAAACACCAAAAAAAAACCAAAAAAAAAAAACCAATACAATATAATTATACAATAAATACAAACGTAATTATACAAAAGATATTTTTGTTTTGATTTTTAGAAGATATTGCGACTCGTTCCCAAATCCTATTAATTACACTGTACCAGTACTAAATAAGAAAGCACTTTCGGAAAGAAAACAAGAATCAGACTGGTCAGAAGACTGTAGACTAGGAAAGAGAGGTAAGTCACATTTTCTAACTTATCAATGTGCATACGAATCATTGTAGTTCAAGGATGCAATTTTATGTTGAATTAATTAATAGAATATATTTAAATTAATACGTTTCTTTATATTTGATAATATATATAATTTTAAATTTATTAACTAAAATTTCATTATAAGTAAACTACGCTATTTTAGATTTAAAACAGTACTGATATGTATTCATTCTAATCTGACCACGATTAGCTACACATGTACCATATGTTTTTCCATGGTAACCACCCCAATAAATTGTGTATACTTTCTGACCATATAGTACTGCATGCAGCAAGCTCCGTTCGTTTTTCCCTCTGCTTATCATATAAAATAAATACAAAACACTTTATCTGGAAGACTTTATACCACCATTTGTGGCGATTTTTTTATTGTCTAACTTTATATTTATAAACCTACCAGATATAAAAAGCGAAGGTGGGGATATACATTGGCCACTGAATTGTGTTTACACAATTCCCCCCACCCTTCGATGTTGAACAGTTGCTCATAATAAAACAAAACTCAGTGGTTCTCTTTGGGCTCTCCGGTTTCCTCCACCAATAAAACTGACCACCACGATAAAGCTGAAATATTGTTGAAAATGGCGCTAAGCACCATAACCCCATATAATTCGAATAATCTTTTATTTGGACAGGTGTTCGGCGTTGAGTGCTCTACTTCTGTGCCAAAAACCATATTCAGAAACTACATAATTAATAGAACTAGAAAAGCATTAAAAGTTGCATAGGTGATACGCATAGTTGAAAGGACTGACGCACATATTTAAGAGCGCATAGTTGAAAGGACTGCCATACATATTTAAGAACTCTTAGCTGAAAGGACTGGCACACTTATTAAAGAGCGCATAGTTGAAAGGACTGGCACACATATTTAAGAACTCTTAGCTGAAAGGACTGGCACACTTATTAAAGAGCGCATAGTTGAAAGGACTACCACACATGTTTAAGAGAGCATAGCTGAAGGGGTGTGCTCGTATATTTAAGAGCGCATAGTTGAAAGGACTGGCACATATGTTTAAAACCACATATTTGAAAGAACAGAGCGCATAGTTAAAAGGATTGGCTCACTTATTTAAAACCGCATAGTTGACAGGACTGGAATTCATATTTAAAACCGCATAGTTGAAAGGACTGGCACACATATAAAACGGATAGTTGAAAGGATTGACATTCATATTTAAAACCGCATAGTTGAAAGGACTAGAATTCATATTTAAAACCGCACAGTTGAAAGGACTGGCACGCATATATAAAACCGCATAGTTGAAAGTAATAGCATACATAGTTAAAACCGCATAGTTAAAAGAACTTGTATACATATTTAAAACCGCATAGTTGATGGAAATTTATTGCTACATATTGAAAACCAAACAGTTGAAAGTACCAGTATACATATATAGCCTATATTATAGGGTCCACATGGTTGACATAACTTTTTATACATAGTTAGAAAGTAAATAATTTTAGGCTGGCATGTATATGTAAATGAACTGAAATATTTGACTGACTTGAAAGAAATGTTTGAAGATATCTAAGGGGTAATCAGAAGAACAGACCACACAATGGCCAACAGAAAAAAGAGACAAACATCGATTTACAAAATATTACTCAGAAAACTAATAATCGAGCAACATGAACCCCACTAAAAACTGGGGGTCAACTCAGATATGTATTTTGTTACAAACCCGATGAGAAATCTTGAATGAGATCACCCGTGACACAGACATGGTGCAACCGCCAACCAAGCCTCGACGGTGACCGCAAAAACCTTAGAATTTTTCTATGTATCAGAAAATGACTTGCAAACATTTAAAATCAATAATATAGTTCTTCCTCGTCTAACAATATGTATACATACTAGAGTAAGACATAACAGTATCTTTTAGTATACAGAAAAATCATTTCTCATCCAGTACAATATCTTTTAAATTTTGAAAAATATCATGATTAATTGATATTAAATCTGTTGGAAGTATCAGGTATGTTTTTTGTCCAAAGAGATTAGTTTATTAATATTGTATTGAACATAAACAATAGGATTGGACAGCAAGTTTTACCAATTTATATGTGGCCCTCTTCTTACAAAATATACACATGAATTAATGACAGCAAAACAAGACACTAACAATAGACATTTTAAATGTTTAACACTGATAAGCAGAAAGTAAGAAGTACAGGTGAACAATTGCTGACTTAGCCTTAAAATCGCTTAGATTGATTTATAAGAGTTTGAACTTTTCCAAATAACTATTGTCATCGTTCCCAAAAAGTAAAGTTTTTTTAACCAACATATTCTACCTTCCTAGCTAGTAGTCAGTTAACTACAAGGAATCATTGACCTTGCTATTGTAATGTCCATGTTTATGTTTTCGTTAGAGTAATGGTCTTCAGCCAACATATTCTACCTTCCTAGCTAGTAGTCAGTTAACTACAAGGAATCATTGACCTGCTATTGTACTGTCCATGATTATGTTGTCATTAGAGTAATGGTCTTTAGCCAACATATTCTACCTTCCTAGCTAATAGTCAGTTAACTACAAGGAATCATTGACCTGCTATTGTAATGTCCATGATTATGTTGTCATTAGAGTAATGGTCTTTAGCCAACATATTCTACCTTCCTAGCTAATAGTCAGTTAACTACAAGGAATCATTGACCTGCTATTGTACTGTCCATGATTATGTTGTCATTAGAGTAATGGTCTTTAGCCAACATATTCTATCTTCCCAGCAAGTAGTCAGTTAGCTATAAAATTCATTGACCTGCTATTGTACTGTCCATGATTATGTTGTCATTAGAATAATGGTCTTTAACCAACATATTCTACTTTCCCAGCTAGTAGTCAGTTAACTACAAGAAGTCATTGACCTGCTATTGTACTGTCCATGTTTATGTTGTCTTTAGAATAATGGTCTTTAACTAACATATTCTACCTTCCTAGCTAGTAGTCAGTTAACTACAAGGAATCATTGACCTGCTATTGTACTGTCCATGATTATGTTGTCATTAGAATAATGGTCTTTAACTAACATATTCTACCTTCCTAGCTAGTAGTCAGTTAACTAAAAAAATTCATTGACCTGCTATTGTACTGTCCATGTTTATGTTGTCTTTAGAATAATGGTCTTTAACTAACATATTCTACCTTCCTAGCTAGTAGTCAGTTAACTACAAGGAATCATTGACCTTGCTATTGTACTGTCCATGTTTATGTTGTCTTTAGAATAATGGTTTTCAGCCAACATATTCTACCTTCCTAGCTAGTAGTCGGTTAACTACAAGGAATCATTAACCCTGCTATTGTAATGTTCATGTTTATGTTGTCATTAGAGTAATGGTCTTTAGTCAACATATGTTACTTTCCTAGCTTGTAGTCAGTTAACTACAAGGAATCATTGACCTGTTATTGTAATGTCCATGTGTATGCTGCCTTTAGAGTACTGGTCTTTAACCAACATATTCTACTTTCCTAGCTAGTAGTGAATTAACTACAAGGAGTCATTGACCCTGCTATTGTACTGTCCATGTTTTTGTTGTCATTAGAGTAATGTTCTTTTGTCAACATATTCTACCTTCCTAGTTAGTAGTCAGTTAACTACAAGAAGTCATTGACCCTGCTATTGTACTGTCCATGTTTATGTTGTCTTTAGAGTAATGGTCTTTAGTCAACATATGTTACTTTCCTAGCTTGTAGTCAGTTAACTACAAGGAATCATTGACCTGTTATTGTACTGTCCATGTTTATGTTGTCTTTAAAATAATGGTCTTCAGCCAACATATTCTACCTTCCTAGCTAGTAGTCAGTTAACTACGACCAGTCATTGACCTGCTATTGTACTGTCCATGTTTATGTTGTCATTAGAGTAATGGTCTGTATTCAACATATTCTACCTTCCCAGCTAGTAGTCGGTTAACTACAAGGAATCATTGACCTTGCTATTGTACTGTCCTTGTTTATGTTGTCTTTAGAATAATGGTCTTCAGCCAACATATTCTACTTTCCTAGCTAGTAGTCAGTTAACTACAAGGAATCATTGACCTTGCTATTGTACTGTCCATGTTTATGTTGTCTTTAGAGTAATGGTTTTTAACCAACATATTCTATCTTCCTAGCTAGTAGTGAGTTAACTACAAGGAATCATTGACCTTGCTATTGTAATGTCCATGTTTATGTTTTCGTTAGAGTAATGGTCTTCAGCCAACATATTCTACCTTCCTAGCTAATAGTCAGTTAACTACAAGGAATCATTGACTTGCTATTGTACTGTCCATGATTATGTTGTCATTAGAGTAATGGTCTTTAGCCAACATATTCTACCTTCCCAGCAAGTAGTCAGTTAGCTACAAAAATTCATTGACCTGCTATTGTACTGTCCATGATTATGTTGTCATTAGAATAATGGTCTTTAGCTAACATATTCTACCTTCCTAGCTAGTAGTCAATTAACTACCAGGAATCATTGACCTTGCTATTGTACTGTCCATGTTTATGTTGTCATTAGAATAATGGTCTTTCAGTTGAAGAGCAGACTCGCAAAAATTCTAATTTTCCGGTCCGTGGAATATTTAAAAATCCAAGGGAGATAATCGTAAATATTTTCCGCTAGATGGCGCTTCACAAACCCAAACAATTATACGTACTTGGAAAACTACGTTTTTCTTCTATTAAACCAATGAAAATGATTGAAATATGATTAAAAATCACATTTATATTTATTAATGGTCATGATTTTCAGTCTGGTATAAAATCGGTCTACGATGAATGTAAAAATAACGGTTTTTTTCTTTACCTCGGAAAATCGTAGGTTTTTTTTGTCGCGTATGTTTACACTTTTTGCATCTGACAGAATAAAGTTCCCGTGGAGGGAAAAATTAAAAAACTGGTTCCTTGGACAGAATAATATCTACACTTCATCGGGTAAAAGGGAATTTACATCACTCTTAACAGTTTAAGAAAAATTGTCAATTTGGCAGCATCATCCAAAACAGGCAAGATTGAACAATTTTCTCCTACCATTTTGCTCGTATAATCAATATTTACACCAAATTTTCTCGAAATTCGATGCATTTATCCCGTTCTGTCAATCGTGTAGGTTCATAACTACAACCCGAACAATGAAAGAATTTTTGACATGTGATAATAAGAATTTTTTAAAGCATAATGTATTGATGAAGTAGATGATGAAATTCATTTTTTCATTGTACTTCTACTTCTACTTGATTACTGCCTAGGGCTATCGCATCACACTCATTTTTTAGAAGCAAGAAAAACATTATTTGAACTGATCAAAAAGTCTAATGTTAATTTTCAATCCTTGTCCTCTTTTCAAAAAAATTTCTGGACTTTTAATTGTGAAAATATAGATATTTTGAATAATCTTTTTTTTTTTTTTTTTTTTTCTCTTAAGAAACTTAAAAAAAAACCAACCTTAAAATAACATGATGGTTTTGATTGTTTTGTTTTTTTTTATCATTGAATTGTTCATTTTTATTACTGTATATGTCATTGGATCATTTATTGTACTGTCTTTGTCCATTGAGGGCCCCTGATTGGTATATGCACCCCCCTTTTCTGAAATATGCCACCAACGTCAAACTGTCAACGGGTGCATGAAGGCAGACCACCAGGCCCTTGCATAAACTGTAAACGAGAAGAGGTGAATAAGGGCTACTGGCACCTCTCACAGAGGCGAGATCAACCACTGTTTTATACTTTTGTCAAAAATGCATATGCATTCAAAGATGATGACTGTATTTGTAGAATGTGTGAGGCACGATTTAGAAAATCACTCGAAATGTCCCACGATGCAGAAGAAACATCAAGCAAAAGAAAATTTAGAAAATATGATACAGCCATAGATACAAGCTGTGCATTTGAAACAAATGATTTAAATTTTACAACAGCAAACTTTGACAGCTATGGTAATTTGTCATTTGACCCATGTGAATTTACACTCCATACTGCAGTTAATGCAGAAAATAGTGACTGTAGTAAAAAACATGTATGCTTTTTGCAACACATGAACATGTGTGAAAAAAATGGTGACCATTCGACATCAGTTAATGTTGACTTATTCCAGTCATGCTTTCAGTTTAAGCTAGATCAGAATAACAATGAAGCATGTACATCTAATCAATTTTTTCTCTATTGATCACTACAAGAAATATAGAAATTTCAAACCCCAACTAGAATGTTGCTTTTGTGACAAAAGTATATACAGTCAAAGAAAGACCATTTAATTTAAGGGAAAGGATCTTCTAGAAAGAATAAAGTTAGTTTTAAATTCTGATACATTTGTGTATGCAAATTTTCTATGGTAATGGCATCAGCATATTCAGTTAGAATTTTAAATTAGAGCCCCATCCGGTTTTCTCCTATTATTCACATGTTTTATTATTTTTAATAAATAAATTTAGTTGAAGTTTTTGTGAATTTTATTTTGTAAAAAGTTATCAAATAATGGATCTTAGTACAGTATGATCTGCTTTTGTTTAAAAACAAAAGGTTAAAAACATTACACCCCTCGCCCCTTTTTATAAAGAAACATCTATAAAATATAACACGAGTTCTGCTCAAGAGTCATTACGAGGATGTACCGGTACTATGCATGTGATAAAATTTTATATTTTTTTCATTATCATCATTTTCTTTCATTTGTCTTTTATAAGGTCATTTACATTGAAAAAAGTATCACTTGTATCAAGTACATTGACATCAACATGCTCATGGTGGGTTGCTAGGGGGCGCTATACATAATTTGTATGGTGAATCCACCAATAAAACCGGTGGACGTGTTTGAATAGCCTTATATGTTAAAAAACAGTTGAAAATAATTTTTAATATTCCAAGATTTACCATTGCATATGAAAATATGACTGTTTTTTTTTTCTCAAGTTCATTCGATAAATTTAGTAGACCATTACAGTTGATTCTTGTTTTGTTATACCTTCATGGAACAACTTTACATGTATTTCGACCGAAAAGTCAGCTTACCAGGATTACTTTTACAGTAATATAATTGCTCCTTACTTAATACTGTTGTGGTTCCATAAAATCTCAAATTTGGACTCATCTGTTAAATTATTTTGATCAATTTAATAGCTGTAGATATAATAAACAATTATTCTGACTAATTTCAACATTTTTAATACAAAATAATATTTGTTTTATTGAGAAAACGCATTTACTTACACTCGTTCTATAAATAGAATGATAAAAATTACGGAGTATGTGATGATTCTAGTTATCTCCCTTGAATCCAACCAAAATGTGACACGATCCATCTGACAGAAAAAAGTTCTATTGTATGTTTAATTACAGAAAATGTTTCTTTGTAATACTAATATAGAAATCTATGGAACTAGATATATGATTTTCCATCACCCTTTCGGCAAATATTTTAATTTTTAATTTTTCGTGTTTTTTGAAACAACTTCCGCCATTTCCGTGTCGTTTTAATTTCTGCATTACTCCTTTGTTACAAGAAGTTCAAGCACGGGGCCTCAAATTTATATGAAAGAAACAATGTGCTATGTTTTTCTCGCTTCTTCTGTTATATTTGACGCTCGCAACGATTAAAACGAGTGAATTTTCAACACTTGGTCGATGTATTCTAAAACGTGTCCGATTCCGGTAAAAAATGTACGTGACAAATTAATTGAAATGACGCCATTATCGAGTCTGCTCTCCGACTGTTTAGCCAACATATTCTACCTTCCTAGCTAGTAGTCAGTTAACTACAAGAAGTCATTGACCTGCTATTGTAATGTCCATGTTTATGTTGTCATTAGAGTAATGGTTTTAACCAACATATTCTACCTTCCTAGCTAGTTGTCAGTTAACTACAAGAAGTCATTGACCTGCTATTGTAATGTTCATGTTTATGTTGTCATTAGAGTAATGGTTTTAACCAACATATTCTACCTTCCTAGCTAGTTGTCAGTTAACTACAAGGAATCATTGACCTTGCTATTGTAATGTCCATTTTTATGTTGTCATTAGAATAATGGTCTTTAACCAACATATTCTACCTTCCTAGCTAGTAGTCAGTTAGCTACAAGAAGTCATTGACCCTGCTATTGTACTGTCCATGTTTATGTTGTCATTAGAATAATGGTCTTTAGCCAACATATTCTACCTTCCTAGCTAGTAGTCAGTTAACTACAAGAAGTCATTGACCTTCTATTGTAATGTCCATGTTTATGTTGTCATTAGAGTAATGGTTTTAACCAACATATTCTACCTTCCTAGCTAGTTGTCAGTTAACTACAAGGAATCATTGACCTGCTATTGTAATATCCATGTTTATGTTGTCTTTAGAGTAATGGTCTTCAGCCAACATTTTCTACCTTCCTAGCTAGTAGGCGGTTAACTACAAGGAATAATTAACCCTGCTATTGTAATGTTCATGTTTATGTTGTCATTAGAGTAATGGTCTTTAGTCAACATATGTTACTTTCCTAGCTTGTAGTCAGTTAACTACAAGGAATCATTGACCTGCTATTGTAATGTCCATGTGTATGCTGCCTTTAGAGTACTGGTCATTAACCAACATATTCTACTTTCCTAGCTAGTAGTGAATTAACTACAAGGAATAATTGACCCTGCTATTGTACTGTCCATGTTTATGGTGTCATTAGAGTAATGGTCTTTAACAAGCATATTCTACTTTCCTAGGTAGTAGTCAGTTAACTACAAGAAGTCATTGACCTGCTATTGTACTCTCCATGTTTTTGTAGTCATTAGAGTAATGTTCTTTTGTCAACATATTCTACCTTCCTAGTTAGTAGTCAGTTAACTACAAGAAGTCATTGACCCTGCTATTGTACTGTCCATGTTTATGTTGTCTTTAGAGTAATGGTCTTTAGCCAACATATACTATCTTCTCAGCTAGTAGTCAGTTAGCTACAAAAATTCATTGACCTGCTATTGTACTGTCCATGTTTATGTTGTCATTAGAATAATGGTCTTTAACCAACATATTCTACTTTCCTAGCTAGTAGTCAGTTAACTACAAGGAATCATTGACCTGCTATTGTACTGTCCATGTTGATGTTGTCTTTAGAATAATGGTCTTCAGTCAACATATTCTACCTTCCTAGCTAGTAGTCAGTTAACTATGAGCAGTCATTGACCTGCTGTTGTACTGTCCATGTTTATGTTGTCATTAGAGTAATGGTCTGTATTCAACATATTCTACCTTCCCAGCTAGTAGTCGGTTAACTACAAGGAATCATTGACCTTGCTATTGTACTGTCCATGTTTATGTTGTCATTAGAGTAATGGTTTTTAACCAACATATTCTATCTTCCTAGCTAGTAGTCAGTTAACTACAAGGAATCATTGACCTTGCTATTGTAATGTCCATGTTTATGTTTTCGTTAGAGTAATGGTCTTCAGCCAACATAATCTACCTTCCTAGCTAGTAGTCAATTAACTACAAGGAATCATTGACCTTGCTATTGTACTGTCCATTTTTATGTTGTCTTTAGAGTAATGGTGTTTAACCAACATATTCTACCTTCCTAGCTAGTAGTCAGTTAACTACAATAAGTCATTGACCTGCTATTGTAATGTCCATGTTTATGTTGTCATTAGAGTAATGGTTTTAACCAACATATTCTACCTTCCTAGCTAGTTGTCAGTTAACTACAAGAAGTCATTGACCTGCTATTGTAATATCCATGTTTATGTTGTCTTTAGAGTAATGGTCTTCAGCCAACATATGCTACCTTCCTAGCTAGTAGCCGGTTAACTACAAGGAATCATTAACCCTGCTATTGTAATATTCATGTTTATGTTGTCATTAGAGTAATGGTCTTTAGTCAACATATGTTACTTTCCTAGCTTGTAGTCAGTTAACTACAAGGAATCATTGACCTGCTATTGTAATGTCCATGTGTATGCTGCCTTTAGAGTAATGGTCTTTAACCAACATATTCTACTTTCCTAACTAGTAGTCGGTTAACTACAAGGAATCACTGACCTGCTATGGTACTGTCCATGTTTATGTTGTCATTAGAGTAATGGTCTTTAGTCAACATATGTTACTTTCCTAGCTTGTAGTCAGTTAACTACAAGGAATCATTGACCTGCTATTGTAATGTCCATGTGTATGCTGCCTTTAGAGTACTGGTCTTTAACCAACATATTCTACTTTCCTAGCTAGTAGTGAATTAACTACAAGGAATCATTGACCCTGCTATTGTACTGTCCATGTTTATGGTGTCATTAGAGTAATGGTCTTTAACCAGCATATTCTACTTTCCTACGTAGTAGTCAGTTAACTACAAAAAGTCATTGACCCACTATTGTACTGTCCATGTTTTTGTTGTCATTAGAGTAATGTTCTTTTGTCAACATATTCTACCTTCCTAGTTAGTAGTCAGTTAACTACAAGAAGTCATTGACCCTGCTATTGTACTGTCCATGTTTATGTTGTCTTTAGAGTAATGGTCTTTAACCAACATATTCTACTTTCCTAACTAGTAGTCGGTTAACTACAAGGAATCACTGACCTGCTATTGTACTGTCCATGTTTATGTTGTCATTAGAGTAATGGTCTTTAGTCAACATATGTTACTTTCCTAGCTTGTAGTCAGTTAACTACAAGGAATCATTGACCTGCTATTGTAATGTCCATGTGTATGCTGCCTTTAGAGTAATGGTCTTTAACCAACATATTCTACTTTCCTAGCTAGTAGTGAATTAACTACAAGGAATCATTGACCCTGCTATTGTACTGTCCATGTTTATGGTGTCATTAGAGTAATGGTCTTTAACCAGCATATTCTACTTTCCTAGGTAGTAGTCAGTTAACTACAAAAAGTCATTGACCCACTATTGTACTGTCCATGTTTTTGTTCTCATTAGAGTAATGTTCTTTTGTCAACATATTCTACCTTCCTAGTTAGTAGTCAGTTAACTACAAGAAGTCATTGACCCTGCTATTGTACTGTCCATGTTTATGTTGTCTTTAGAGTAATGGTCTTTAACCAACATATTCTACTTTCCTAACTAGTAGTCAGTTAACTACAAGAAGTCATTGACCTGCTATTGTACTGTCCATGTTTATGTTGTCTTTAGAGTAATGGTCTTTAACCAACATATTCTACTTTCCTAGCTAGTAGTCAGTTAACTACAAGAAGTCATTGACCTTGCTATTGTACTGTCCATATTTATGTTGTCTTTAGAGTAATGGTCTTTAACCAATATATTCTACTTTCCTAGCTTGTAGTCAGTTAACTACAAGAAGTCATTGACCTGCTATTGTACTGTCCATGTTTATGTTGTCTTTAGAGTAATGGTCTTTAACCAACATATTCTACCTTCCTAGCTAGTAGTCAGTTAACTACAAGAAGTTATTGACCCTGCTATTGTACTGTCCATATTTATGTTGTCTTTAGAATAATGGTCTTTAACTAACATATTCTACCTTCCTAGCTAGTAGTCAGTTAATTACAAAAATTCATTGACCTGCTATTGTACTGACCATGTTTTTGTTGTCATTAGAGTAATGGTCTTTAGTCAACATATTCTACCTTCCTAGCTAGTAGTCAGTTAACTACAAAGAATCATTGACTCTGCTATTTTAATGTCCATGTTTATGTTGTCATTAGAGTAAAGGTCTTTAACGACATATTCTACCTTCCTAGCTAGTAGTCGGTTAACTACAAGAAGTCATTAACCTGCTATTGTACTGTCCATGTTTATGTTTTCATTAGAGTAATGATCTTTAACCAACAAATTCTACTTTCCTAACTAGTAGTCGGTTAACTACAAGGAATCACTGACCTGCTATTGTACTGTCCATGATTATGTTGTCATTAGAGTAATGGTCTTTAGCCAACATATTCTACCTTCCTAGCTAGTAGTCAGTTAACTACAAGAAGTCATTGACCTGTTATTGTACTGTTCATGTATATGTTGTCTTTAGAGTAATGGTCTTTAACCAATATATTCTACCTTCCTAGCTAGTAGTCAGTTAACTACAAGAATCATTGACCCTGCTATTGTACTGTCCATGTTTATGTTGTCATTAGAGTAATGGTCTTTAACCAACATATTCTACCTTCCTAGCTAGTAGTCAGTTAACTACAAGGAATCATTGACATGCTATTGTAATGTCCATGTTTATGTTGTTATTAGAGTAATGATCTTTAGTCAACATATTCTACTTTCCTAGCTAGTAGTCAGTTAACTACAATGAATCATTGACCTGCTATTGTAATGTCCATGTTTATGTTGTCTTTAGAGTAATGGTATTTAACCAACATATTCTACCTTCGTAGACAGTAGTCAGTTAACTACAAGGAATCATTGACCTTGGTATTGTACTGACCATGTTTTTGTTGTCATTAGAGTAATGATCTTTAGTCAACATATTCTACTTTCCTAGCTAGTAGTCGGTTAACTACAAGGAATCATTGACCTTGGTATTGTACTGACCATGTTTATGTTGTCATTAGAGTAATGGTCGTTAGCCGACATTTTCTACCTTCCTAGCTAGTAGTCGGTTAACTACAAGAAGTCATTGACCCTGCTATTGTACTGACCATGTTTATGTTGTCATTAGAGTAATGGTCGTTAGCCGACATTTTCTATCTTCCTAGCTAGTAGTCGGTTAACTACAAGAAGTCATTGACCCTGCTATTGTACTGTCCATGTTTATGTTGTCATTAGAGTAATGGTCTTTAACCAACATATTCTACCTTCCTCGCTAGTAGTCAGTTAGCTACAAGGAATCATTGACCCTGCTATTGTAATGTCAATGTTTATGTTGTCATTAGAGTAATGGTCTTTAACCAACATATTCTACCTTCCTAGCTAGTAGTCGGTTAGCTACAAGGAATCATTGACTCTGCTATTGTACTGTCCATATTTATGTTGTCTTTCGAGTAATGGTCTTTAGTCAACACATTCTACCTTCCTAGCTAGTAGTCAGTTAGCTACAAGGAATCATTGACCCTGCTATTGTAATGTTCATGTTTATGCTGTCATTAGAGTAATGGTCTTTAGTCAACATTTTCTACCTTCCTAGCTAGTAGTCGATTAATTACGAGCAGTCGTTGGCCGTGCTATTGTCCTGTCCATGTTTATGTTGTCATTCGTTATTTTTGTGATGGCATTTGAATTGTTTTTAGTGGAAGCGAATCAGTGCAGATTTTTTTTATTGTTTATTTATATATGCATTGTCGTTGGAGATCCAGATTGGAGAATTGAGATCCCATTTACTAGGTTAAACCCGCCACATTTGCCTACCTGTCCCATTCCAGGACATGAATAAGCTAGGTCATATATCGTGGTCTCTTTGTGTTCAGTGAGTTAAGGTGAGAGGGGATTGTTTGTTTTATTGATATTAGTGAAATTGTTAACCATCACTGTTTAAACTTTATTTTCATAACAGTACTATTCAAAATTTTGTAAATTGAATAATATTATTTGTTTTTGCCTATTAATATGTCAATACAATTTGCAGAGTTGAATTATAACAGATTTAAACATGTTACCACAGGCCATTCCTTTTAAACTGAAGTATTTTATTTATGTTTTTAATTATTTTTATTTTTTTTGCTTTTCAATTTGTTATGCTACAAAAGGACCTGCACAAATTTGAGATCAATAAGATATATCTTTCTGACATTATATATATATAAAAAAATATATATACATTCTTCTGTAATAGAGCGGAACCATATTCTCTATATCAAACCAGGTACCATAAAGCTATATATCCAGAACCACATCCTGGAGATTTATTGATATTTTAGAATTATACAATAATAATTGGAAATTCATTTCGGTTTGTGGTTTATGGTGCTTAACGCCACATTCAACATTATTACAATTACATCGTGGTGGTCAGTTTTATTGGTGGAGGAAACCGGAGTACCCGGAGAAAACCACCGACATGGCGCAAGTCCCTTACCAATTTTATCACAAAATGTTGCATCGAGTACACCTCGCCATGAACGAAGTTTGATCTCACAACTTTAGTGGTGATAGGCACTGATTACACATATAGTTGTAAATCCAACTACCAATTGATCACGACCACGACGGCCCCGAAATTAATTTTGAATTTCTTTTCGTCCAATCAGATTGATGTGAGTGATTATTGTTTAACGCCAAATGAGCAATGCTTTAGCTAAATTACGGCGGAAATATCTTATATTCGATGAGATAATAATAACTTCCGCTTTGTAATAGACGAACACGCTTAGTTGGAATTTTATCAACTATCTCTGTGAAACAGCAGTCAATTGATAGACATGTCTCTAACAACGGACATATTATCATTCCGGGACAACCAGTTTTTGTTCTTTTTCCTTAATGCTGCTTGATTAGCAGAGTCTTTGGCTTGTCTCGACCAGGGATTAAACCCACGATCTACCGCACTAGCGGCGACTACACCACTGCTGCGATCCATTGAATTTGAGAATTATTTTTGCGTGCCTATATATTTCAGAACATCCTGGTACAAAACATCCGTCTCATATTACGTTGTTTGCCACATATTTTTTTTATTATGGTCATTGTGATTTCTGTCCTTCGATTTATAGATTCTGATTACTCCCTTGATATCTTCAAAACCTTCAGTAGTTGGAAGTTTTAAGCTTGCTACATTCATCTGAAATTTAAATAAACATAGCAATTTTGTGAAAACATTATCCACATTTATTTCTTTGTGTGAGTGTGTGTGTGTTTGTTTTGTTTTGATTTGTTTTGTTTTTTTGTTTTTTTGTTTTTCTTTGGCTTTTTCTTTTGCTGATGGCGTGTGAGGTTTTGGTTGGCTATATTGTCGATAATAACTATTACTGATATCACAAATAAGTAGTTCTTGTACAACAAGCAAACAAATTAGCATCAACTTTCACAATACAATTTAGCAATGGTGTTACCTTATCTTATGCTTTGAGTTGTCTGAATTATTTCTAAATTCCCGGTAAACTTATGTTACTATTTTTTTTGTGTAGGATTTTTATTAAATATCGTTGAAAAATTTGAGTTCTAGAAAATGATATCAACATTTTATATTAGAACTTCAAACAAAAGGGAGCCGCATCAGCTGTGTAATGGCTACCGTGCTCCCCTCGAGTGCTATAGATCTGGGTTCAATCCCTGGTCGGGTCAAAACAAAAGACTATAAAATTAGTATTTGCTGCTTCTCCACTAAGCACTCAGCACTAAGGAGTAAGAGCAAAGACTGGTTTTGGCTCGGAATCAGAATAATGTGTCCGAACGAAGCGACATTTCTACCAGCGGACTGTTGTTTCAGTGATCTAGCACTATTAAAATCCAGCCCAGCGTGTTGGTCTAAAACAATGTGGACATCCTCATCATTATCATTTCATTAAAATGTAACTTGTTCTTGCCATGATACAGCTGCAAAATTATTCAGTTGGCTTGAAGACTAATCACTCACTCGCTCACTCTCTCCCAAAAAAATGTTTTAATGAAACGTATATGCATGTATGTGAATTAAACATTGTAACATGAATGCATTATTTTCCTTTTATGTTTTCTATAGTTTAAATACCAGAATATAAGCAACAGCTAAAAACTGAAATAATACACGCAGATAGTATCATACGAGATACTGCACACTTTTAATCTGGGCTGTAGTTTTATTACTCTCAGAAAGCCGTGCAATAATCACCAACCTAGATGTGATACTGCGTGGCTTCATGCTACAAATCATTTATACCACGTTTTCTGAGATAAACAGTTAAACAATCTCGCGGAACATCATGGTATACATATTACAAAGAAATGTTGATATTGCATATGTTAGTGAATTTATCATATATGTATCTATTACGCTAAAGTAGAATCGATTGATATCAGGTTTAGGATATTTATTCAACACGCATGTTTTGTTCAAAAGAGACTATTTGCACGATCATAGCTAGTTAATTATGCAGTTTTTAATTATAATTAATACATTGATTCAATCCTGGGGGATTAAAAGTTCTCGGTTAGCTCGTTTTAATAGAATTTGCAATAATACTTCGAGCAGGTACCATACTGCATCAGGATGAATGCTGTTTAAAATTGCATGTATACTCTACATAATTATGGGTAAATACTATGATCATTCCACCAGTATGCTAGGATCAAATCACCCAAAACCATTACAAGACATCAATGTGAATACAAGCCATCACGTATGTACTAATATTCTTACAGTTACGACCTCAAGTGCTGGTATTTCACATATAGCCACTTCAGTAGAGCTACTAGAAGTCAAAAATATATTTTTTATATCTGAAAGCATACGACATCGAAAAGCTTTTGCACCATCACATAGAAATCATAAATTAATACTACTATACTTATGTGTACTTTTGCTGAGTCTGTCACTAGATATAAATCCAAATCCAGGCCGAACATTAAATGAAACCAAATATGATTGTGGCTTTTGTCATACACAAGTAAGCTGGTCAGACAAAGGGATCATGTGTGATAGCTGTGATCAATGGTATCACACGTCATGCCAAGGAGTTGGAAATGAAACTTACAATATGTTATCAGATAGAAAACACATATGGTATTGTCTTCGTTGTGCATTACCCAATTATTCAAATGGTCTATTTGAGTCACTTGATACACTATCAAATATAAATATGTTTGATTCTCTCCATCTAGATATATCAACATACTCAGACATAGTAGACCAAGCAACATCATCACCAAAATCTACTATAAATGTAAATAAAAAACAGAAAGTAGCAAAGAAAAAGGCCAGTCAACGCCTTACAATATTAAATATAAATTGACAATCAGTGAAGTCTAAGGTATCTGATCTACACCAAGTTATCCAACAAGATAAACCAGATATCATAGTAGGCACTGAATCATGGCTTACGAGTGACATTACAAACTCAGAAATCTTTCCCAAAGACCTTTATACTATTTATCGTAAAGACAGAACAGGTCGAAAAGGGGGGGGGGTATTCTTGGCAATCTCAACTGACATCTTATCATCAGAACAACCTGAGTTGGACACTGATTGCGAAATCATCTGGGCAAAAGTAGATATAATAGGTGTAAAATCCATCTACATCGGGGCATACTATAAACCCCAAGAAAATGACATTGAAAGTATAAATGAATTGAGTAGATCTCTACAGAGAATACCTATAAACAGTCATACTTGGTTACTTGGTGATTTCAATCTCCCAAAATACGATTGGGTAAAGCAAGAATTTAAACCAAACTGTAAATTCATAAACACCTACTACAACTTTGTTGACATCATGAATGATCATAATCTTGAACAGGTTGTGCACATACCGACAAGACAGGAAAATACACTAGACCTGTTTTATATAAATCAACCATCATTAGTACAGAACACAAAAACACTTCCTGCATTGGGAACATCAGACCATGATATCGTCTTTCATGAAATGAATATAACAATTGGCAGAAAGCATAAAACACCAAGAACAATAAATCAGTATAAAAAAGCAGACTGGGACAAAATACGTACAGAATTAAAAACATTTCAAGAACATTATTTCTGTAGACAAACTATACACACTACCACAGAAGAAAAAATGGCTACTTATCAAAACCAAAATCCAAGAAATAATTGATAAACATGTGCCATCAAAGACACTAATACAAAAACAAGATATCCCATGGCTAACACCAGAAATTAAGAGACTCATCAGAAAAAGGGACAGAATATACAAGAAACTAAAGTCCACAAGAGTAGAAGAAAGACCAAATATTATCAAAAAACACAGATCTGCAAAACATTTAGTACAACAAAAGCTCAGAGAATATTACTGGAATTATATAGAAAACATAATAATAGAAGACAGTAAATTAGCAGAAAGCAAACCCAGCAAAAAACTTTAGTCATTCATAAAAAACCAAAAAAGTGAAAACGTAGGTGTCTCGCCATTGAAGGTAAACGGAATAACAAAAACACACCCTATAGACCAAGCTGAAGCACTAAGCAATCAGTTTCATTCAGCATTTACAACACCCAAACCATTAAAACCTATCACACATTTGTGAGCTAAACAAGCTAAAATCACAAGATCACAAATTTCAAATGCATGACATCATTATTACTCCAGAAGGAACATCAAAATTATTAAAGAATCTAAATCCAACCAAAGCAATCGGTCCAGACAAGATTTCACCCCATTTTCTAAAAGAAGTACATGAAGAAATTTCCCCTATGATATCGGACTTGTTTCAGTCGTCAGTCAACACAGGCACTGTACCCACTGATTGGAGAGAGGCAATAGTTACACCTGTATTTAAAAAGGGAGCAAAATCAAAACCAGAAAATAACAGACCAATCTCCCTCACATGCATTCTCTGTAAAGTTCTAGAACTTATAATTGTTTCCTCCATAATGAACCACCTAGACAATCATAATTTATTATATCCACTTCAGCACTGTTTCAGATCAAAACTCAGTTGTGAAACACAATTACTAACATTCACCCAAGAAATGTTTGATAGCATGGCTAGTGGTAAACAAACAGATGTAGCCGTTATCGATTTTTCCAAAGCCTTCGATAAGGTGTACCATCAAAGACTAATCCTCAAATTAAAACGTATGGGTATAAACAACAAAACATCAAACTGGATAGGGGCATGGTTATCACACAGATTTCAAAGGGTGGTGGAAGATGGCCACACATCAAATAGTTGTCCTGTATTGTCAGGCATCCCCCAAGGCATTGTCCTTGGTCCATGTCTTTTCCTTATATACATAAATGACATGTCAGACACCCTTAAAAGTAATGTTCGCCTCTTAGCAGATGACATAATAGTTTATCTTACAATATCAGCATTAACAGATTGTCACACACTCCAATCAGACCTACACAAACTCGAAAAGTGGGAGGAAGAATGGCTTATATCATTTAACCCAGACAAATGTGAAATCATCCACATATCCAGAAAACAAAAACCGATCATCTTCCAATATACACTACACAACCAGGTACTCAAGTCAACAAACAAAGCAAAATACCTAGGTGTCACTATTATTAATGACCTAACTTGGAATCACCATATAAATAATATCACAAATAAAGCAAATGCATCTTTGAGATTTATAGAAAGAAATGTAAAAACAAACAGCATAAAAACTAAAGAACTAGTTTATAAAACATATGTCAGACCAAACGTAGAATATTGTAGTGTAGTCTGGGACCCCTGGCAGAAACAACAAATTAATAAAATTGAAATGATACAAAGAAGAGCAGCCATGTACACATTAAATCAGTACAGTTATCATAGTAGTGCAAGTGCCATGCTACAACACCTTTGCTGGCCTACTCTCCAACAAAGAAGAAATCTAGCATCAGTAATTAGCTTCCATCTCAAATTCACACTACCTAGTTCCATCAAGAGATCACAAATTCATACAGCCATTCTCTCCCACAAATTATCATTTATACTATTTTTCCCTAGAACAATCAGGTTGTGGAATTCACTACCAAACCAGGTAGCTAATAGTCCAGACTTGGATACTTTCAAGTCTGGTGCCCAATCATTCCTCTATTGTTAATATATTATGTTGTTTTTATCCTATAAAAAAAATGAAAGAAAAAAAAATGTTTATTCATAAATGTATATATGTTATTCAAATTTTAGTTTCCCTAGCATGCCTTCTAAAAAGTCTTCAACACATTGAAGTTTAGAAGTATCCTGTAGATGTATCAATTACTAGTATCTTAATTAAGTAATTGAGTGAAAGCGTACATCAATGCATTTTTCATAAATTTTTTAAAGCAATTACTATTCCCACTAGGGCTGGTGTTGTATTGTTATTTAAATATGCCGACTATAAATAAAACTTATCTTATCTTATCTTATCTAATCTTACTGTTAAATGCAGATCTTTTATACAAATTGAAAAAAATTCAGATAAAATATAAATTATTACTTCATAACGTTGAACCAGCAACAATAAAGAAGTTAATAAAAAAAAGTTATTAAAATGTTTCTGCAAGGTCACAGTGTTGTTTGTTAAACCACATTGATGGTGTAATGGTTAGGGTGCTCGCTTCGACTATGATAGATCAGAGGTTCGAGTCCCGGTCGGGTCAAACAAATGACTATACAATTGTTACTTGCTGCTTCTCCGCTTGGCATGCAGCTTTAGGGAGAAGGGACAAAGACTGGACGACTCGGAATACGAATAATGTGTCCGAATGAATCGACTTGCAAATCAGTGGCCTGTTGTTTCAGTGAGTTTGAACTATGACAATTCACCTGAGAGTGTTGGTTTATTGCAAAACCGATATGTCGTCGAAATGTAACTTGCTCTCTCCATGAAATAGCTGAAAATGTGCTAACTTGGCGTTAACAAACAATTCTTCACTCACCCATTATATCAATACAAATTGTAGTATTAGAATTAAAAACAAAGAAGGTCCATACCGTTAGTTCAAACAATCGAAATGTAGCATACACATAGTCAAATTCGAAACCAACAAAACACATATATATGATTGCTCACTCTTCTGACTTCAATTAAAAAATGTCGGGATAACCTACTTTTATGGGTCAAAACCCCGTTGAACCAGTGGTGGAAAAATCTGTAATCCTCTAGAGGATTAAAATGTCTCGTGCCTTTCCCCGCATGTTGTCAAATCGGTAATTGGTAGGGTTTTGAAATAAAGTTCGTGTTAAATAATGGGAGAAACAAATTCTCCTTCAATTGCCCATGTGGGTGACGATATTTCTCCACTTTAGAGAGTTTAATTTAAAATTTTAACCACTCGCCTTACGGCTTGTGGTTAAAATTTGTAATTTAATTCTCTTGAGTGGAGAAATATCGTAACCCACGGGCAACTGAAGGAGAATCTATATTTATCCTTTCGACCTTTATTACGGTTTCTGATTACACCGTTGGTATCTTCAAGCTTCTCCTGCTTAGGTCTGATGAAGGATGACAGTAATTTTACTAAATTACGTGATTTTAGAAATTGTTAATTGAGATACAAGAACAGGACCGAATTGCCCATATACGAATGCTACGGACCCCGTCCTTTTGGTGATCCCGTGCTAAATGCCTGCAAGTTGTCTGATGAAAGCGACATTTCACTATCTAGCAACGTTATTAGTAGAATTGCACTGATATTATCACAACATATGGTTTTAGGGTTAGGGGTATGGTGTTTAACGCCACTTTCAACAATATTTCAGCTATATAGTGGCGGTCAGTTTTATTAGTGGAGGTAACCGAAGAAAACTACCGACCTGCCGCGTCACTCCTAAACTTTATCACATAATGTTGTATATATGTAAATGATTTGAATGCAATTGTCATATACGATCCAATTTTATATTCAATTAAGCACATACTGACTGGTTTTAATTTAGTGTGTCTGTTTTAATTTGGGCCATGATGTAGCATCTATTTACATTGAACACTTAATTATCAATCTTTGTACAGGACGGGCCTTAAATGTAATACTCATCGCCCCAGAACTAATTATATGTTAATTTTAATATAGTTGTTTATTTAAGATTATTAGACGCAAACATTGGTACCCGGCTGATGTTTGCCCCCGTTGTAAAGGGGTAGTTTCTGAATAACATATATATATATATATATATATAATATATATTATACAATTATAGTCTTTTGTTGAGGTCAATGCGAGTTTTTATGGACCTTAAAAACGATAGTCACCGAAGCCTTTAGGCTGACGTGAATATTGATTTCTAAGGTCCATAAAAACTCGTATTGACCGATACAAAAGACTGTAATTGTTTTATTACATTAAAATGAAAAGTGAAAGTGAAACCAAGTCTCCGAGATTTCTGCAAATCTCCGTTTGACTTCTGCAAGTCCATCGCCTGCGTCGGACATGATTATTACTTGTTCATTCTAAAGTAACGCTAATACGACGATTCTGATTGGAGGAAATTTCACATTACCTTTATGTCCATTGGTCGAATAGAAATAGAATTCACGTGATTCTTTTTATAGATTTCGTTAGAAAACGAAAGTGAAACCAAGTCAATACGAGTTTTAATCAAACAATATCAAATTTTACGGAATGTCAGGTGACAGCATGATAGCCAATAAAATTGTTTAAATAAAATCATTATGTAATAAATAAAATTATGGTGCATTCAGACTATTATGGCGATGACGTACAGTATATATAAACGTAATTACCAGATTTGGTATAGGACGGACTTTAAATGTTATAAATTATGGATCTGTAGCTAAGATTATGATGCGTTCAGACTATTATAGTGGTAATGTACAGTCTATTCAAACGTAATTACCAGACTTTGTACAGGGCGGACCTTAAATGTTATAAACATTATGGGTCCTTGGCGGCGAAACATTGTATTGCGTTAGTAGTAGTTAGCTGACGACAGAATTGTCAGACAATATACAGGGCGGACTTCAAATGTTACAATTATGGGTCGAGGAGGGGGCGAAGGATTGTGATACTTTCAGTATATTGTAGGTGTGTAGTTATCATGTAGTTTATTTAACTGACGACATAATTACCAGACAATCTACAGCGCGGACCTCAAAATGTTGTAATTCTGGATCCAGGGCGAAGGAGTGTGATGTTTTCAGAATATCACTGTAGTGTATCACAGTCTGTTTAAACCAGAAACATCCAATCAGCCTGATCGGGAGACATGCGCATTAAAATGTCATTATTTATAATAAAGTGGGCTGGGAGTTACTGATAAACAACAGTTGATAATGGTAAACATAAGCACAATGACATGGATGAGGACTCTTACGTGAATATATAAACACAACATCAAACACATAAAATTAGATTTCTAAATTTTCATACTTAAAATGTTACGTCTTTAACGTACGACAGAATTACCAGACTTTGACATATATAATTTCTATATTTCATCTATTTGTGGTGTCCTTTTTCTCTGAATTGATTATGTTGAGATTTTTCGGTATGTCGAAGGATTTCCACTATCCTTTGAGATTTCTGCAATAAACGCAGAAAATTGGTTAAAAGGTATCAAATAAAAAAAAAAATTCGCAAAGTAAATAATTTATCATTAAATATTTATATGTGTTATTTTTAATTTAGGATTCCTTTACATCAATTGCTACATGTACCCGTATCATTACCTTAATCTAGACCTGTACTAGACGACTACACATTCATATACAGTCAAACCTGTATATAAAACATAAAATTACACCTTATATAAGAATGCTGGATTCTGATTGGTTAATACCCGTGATATTGTTTACAAATTCAGGCCTTGCATTGTGAATTTGCAGAATATTTACTTCATGTAGGTGTATTTGCATAAGATTTAACTTTTTTTCATGGTATTTGCAAAATCGTATTTGCCGTTTTTACCCTTCACCGAAACGCTTGTAACAAAATTTGTAAAACGTTATCAGTTGTGCGTTTTATGTAACATCATTCGGTAGAATTAAACAGATACAGGTCCTGAAAACGACAAACAAAAGGTATTATTTATTTAGTCAGTGTTCTAAATAATATTCGGTGTAATTAAACAGATATATCATGTTTGGGAGGGGTATTTGCGAAAAATACCAGTCTTGAGACTAAATTTCGCTCGCCATTCGGCTAGGGAAATTGTTCGTCTCTCGACTGGTATTTTTCACAAATACCCCTCCCAAACATGATATATCTGTATAAAAGCCAGATAATGAAACCTGAAAATGCGGTTTTTATGAGTAGTTGCCCTTTATATACTAGTTAAAATCACATGCAATGTTCATTAATGTGAAAGATGAGACTGTTCTCTATTGAAAGTAATTTGTTATATGCGCTTTTTAAGGCAGGCTTGACTGTATTTAATTAATTTATATTAGTTTGAACTGGTTGAATTTAGAATATAACCAATGTTATATTTTGAAGCATTTATTTCTAAAGATGTTTTCATATCATTTACAAGAGAGAAAAAAACATCTAGATTAGCCACAAATTCAAAAGTTATCTTTTATTGACAAAACAAACGTAGAAAGGTTGTCCGGTCCAATGCACTAAGTTTATATAATACGAAAACAAATCCCAATTCAAATTCTATTCTTTACCTGTACTAAAACCGGAAGTTAAAGTAATATAATATGTTCGTGACAACATTGACTTGGGGTCAATCCTCATTTATGGTAATTTCTAAAAGACTTCCTTGTTGTGTGGTTTGTTTTTTCCGTCGTAACTAAGATGCCATTCATGCTTAACGATCGAAGCTTAATTGAAATTGTGTGTTTCCTTTCAAAACACAAACACCAAAGCTATTTCATATGTATAATGTTATTGTGATTTTTCTTAGTTTCAAATTATTAAAATGGAAATTAATTGACATTACAGTGAAGTGTAGATAAAAAAACAGAATACAATAAATATAAACAAACAACAATTACCTTACAGTGAAGAGTAGATAAAAACATAGAAAACAATAACATATATAAACAACAATAATTAACACACAACATCAATTCACGAAAGTTGTTAAAATTATAAATCTTAATAAAATGTAAGCACACGTGTTATGGGGACTTGTTTGTTATTCGGATCGATCCGTACTCAAGTAAACAGGCTACGGATAAACAAGTAGCATATATAATCCATGGTAAGTGCTTCGGAACTGACGTGGTTTATTAAATATATTTATTACTGAAATTTACAGTGCCTAAATAATGTAATTATTAATAAAACTAACGTTCTCCTCCCTCAGGCATAAGTAACCTTACCCGATTTTGGCCATCCTGTTTAGGCTCTTTGCTTGTATTGCTCCCAAAACTTTTAATTATTTCGTAAGTATAATGTACACACAGAATCAACGTAGGTATGTAATTAAGTGCACACACGACTCGTTTCTGGGATGACATTCATCAGGTATGCCCTTGGTCAAACAAATGACAATCTGATTAACATCATTTGTTACGATATGCAAATTATTTCGAAGTCTTTGTTTGTATAAAATCCACAGAAGAACCCAAACAGCATAGTCAAAATCAGCTAAGGTTTCCCAGCTGTACCTGATGGAGAGGATTTTTCCGAATCTTTAAATCGACAGAAAACACAATGGCTCTGGAAGGGAAAACAGTTCCTACTCCACTAGTGACACCCGTCGTGTTACTTTAGTAACAAACCCGGTGATAAGTCATTAATGACGAAAGGACCGAAAAGTGGTTACGACAATTGGAACATATTCGTGGCCATTAGTGACACAGATTGACCTTAGTAAATTAAAACGATTTATATATCATGCAATGTACTTCATTAGTATGTGTAAATATCGAGCGATTTGGAAGCTACAAAAGACCCACAATACAGTTAACTATGCACAACCATGTTTAATACAAGGCAACATACAACTACAGTATTATATTATGTAAATTATTTAACACAATACAGTTAACAATGCACAAGCATATCTAATATAAGTCTACATACAAATACAGTATTATATTCTCTGAGTAAACATTAAATCTGTTATGTATATATGCAAGCCATTTCACAAAATTTCTAAAAACCACATTTTTAATTGTACATTGAATATAACGATCTTGAGATGACCACTGCTGAAAGTCTGGAATGGTAAAATAATATATGCTTAAATATATGCACAATATAAGCACGTTGTGATTACTATTTGATTACTAATCTTATACTTTACGCCAAAGATGTGATTGCAATTTTCCCATTGTGAACTTTCCATTTATATGTAGCAACATTCCAGCAACACATGCATATGGAGTATATATTCCAGAGCTTGTGGTTTCTATTTGGATTTTCTTTGTAGAGGGTTGCTGCTTACAAGGAAGTTAGTGAGCCTATGGTTTCTATTGGTTATGCTTAAGTCATCACTTCGAAAGTTTTACGGTCGATACCATGACTTGGTTAACCGCTTCGGAATATATGTGTCACAAATGACCACGGATAGGTTCCGCTCGTCGAAACACTTCCCGGTCATTTCCTCATTCATGGCTTATCACCAAGAGAAACACGACGGGTGCTACTAGTGGAGCAGGAACTACTTATCATCTAGGAGCACCTGAGTTTATCCCCGGTTTTTAGTGCGGGTCGTGTTGCTCAATCAGGTGTAGTGTTTTGTAGATCATTGTTTGTACTTTTGACCTTTTTCTTTTGACCCTTATATTGTCTGTCCTTCGATTTACGGATTCTGATTTACCATTTGGTATCTTGAAAATCTTCTTATATTAGAATAAACGGAGAAAAAAATACCTCGTTGACTGATAACGGGGGGTTATCTCTACATTTAATGGAATTTATAGCAGTATGGGTTAGTGTTAGGGTTGTGGCGTTTATTTATTATGGCGGTCAGTTTTATTAGTTCATGAAACTGGAGAATATCTGTCATAAGTTACTGACAAACCATAATGCATACCTAAACGCTAGAGAAACCCGAAGGCGCACTCAAGTATGGAGAATCAAGGGACATATGCAACAGTGGGTACAAGACACAGAGAGAATACAAACATAACAAAAACACAACATAGAACCTAAAAATAACACGGACCACACTAAAATACCGGTAGTGAATCCAAGGGCTCGTGAAATGTAAGCAATTTCTGTTTCTAAAAAGGTTCCCGTCGTGTTACTCATACACAAATTCAGTAAAAAAAATAATGAGAACTAATTTAGTGAAATATGAACTGATTTCGTAAGTAGAAATACATCTACTTACTAGCTACCTCATTATATGTAAACCTATTAACTGGTTTCCTAAATAGATGTAAATATATGCATTGGTTTTCTACCTAGATGTCAATTTATAAACTGGTTTCCTACGCAAATATAAATCTATGAACTACTTTACTAAGAAGATGTAAATATATGCACTAAATTCCCTACTAGATGTAAATAATCTATGCATTGTTAACCTTAGTAGATGTAAATAATCTCTGCATTGTTAACCTTAGTAGATGTAAATAATCTATGCATTGTTAACCTTAGTAAATGTAAATAATCTATGCATTGTTAACCTTAGTAGATGTAAATAATCTATGCATTGTTAACCTTAGTAAATGTAAATAATCTATGCATTGTTAACCTTAGTAAGTGTAAATAATCTATGCATTGTTAACCTTAGTAGATGTAAATAATCTATGTATTGTTAACCTTAGTAAATGTAAATAATCTATGCATTGTTAACCTTAGTAGACTAGATGTAAATAATCTATGCATTGTTAACCTTAGTAGATGTAAATAATCTATGCATTGTTAACCTTAGTAAATGTAAATAATCTATGCATTGTTAACCTTAGTAAGTGTAAATAATCTATGCATTGTTAACCTTAGTAGATGTAAATAATCTATGTATTGTTAACCTTAGTAGATGTAAATAATCTATGCATTGTTAACCTTAGTAAGTGTAAATAATCTATGCATTGTTAACCTTAGTAGATGTAAATAATCTATGTATTGTTAACCTTAGTAGATGTAAATAATTTATGCATTGCTAACCTTAGTAGATGTAAATAATCTATGCATTGTTAACCTTAGTATATGTAAATAATCTATGCATTGCTAACCTTAGTAGACTAGATGTAAATAATCTATGCATTGCTAACCTTTGTAGATGTAAATAATCTATGCATTGTTAACCTTAGTAAATGTAAATAATCTATGCATTGTTAACCTTAGTAGATGTAAATAATTTATGCATTGCTAACCTTAGTAGATGTAAATAATTTATGCATTGCTAACCTTAGTAGATATAAATAATCTATGCATTGTTAACCTTAGTAGACTAGATGTAAATAATCTATGCATTGCTAACCTTAGTAAATGTAAATAATCTATGCATTGTTAACCTTAGTAGATGTAAATAATCTATGCATTGTTAACCTTAGTAGATGTAAATAATCTATGCATTGCTAACCTTTGTAGATGTAAATAATCTATGCATTGCTAACTTTAGTAAATGTAAATAATCTATGCATTGTTAACCTTAGTAGATGTAAATAATTTATGCATTGCTAACCTTAGTAGATGTAAATAATCTATGCATTGTTAACCTTAGTAAATATAAATAATCTATGCATTGCTAACCTTTGTAGATGTAAATAATTTATGCATTGCTAACCTTAGTAGATGTAAATAATCTATGCATTGTTAACCTTAGTAGATGTAAATAATCTATGCATTGCTAACCTTAGTATACTAGATGTAAATAATCTATGCATTGCTAACCTTTGTAGATGTAAATAATCTATGCATTGCTAACCTTAGTAAATGTAAATAATCTATGCATTGCTAACCTTAGTAGATGTAAATAATTTATGCATTGTTAACCTTAGTAAATGTAAATAATCTATGCATTGTTAACCTTAGTAGATGTAAATAATCTATGCATTGTTAACCTTAGTAGATGTAAATTTATGAACTTGTTTCTTTAGTAGAATCTATCAACTGATTTCCTAAGTAGAGTTGACCATTGTATTGTCTGTCCTTCTTAGATTTACAACTTCTGATTACTCCTTTGGTATCTTAAGAGTTATAGCTTCTGATTACTCCTTTGGTATCTTAGATTTACAACTTCTGATTACCCCTTTGGTATCTTAGAGTTACAGCTTCTGATTACCCCTTTGGTATCTTAGATTTACAACTTCTGATTACTCCTTTGGTATCTTAGATTTACAGCTTCTGATTACCCCTTTGGTATCTTAGATTTACAACTTCTGATTACCTCTTTGGTATCTTAGATTTACAGCTTCTGAATACCCCTTTGGTATCTTAGATTTACGACATCTGATTATCCCCTTGGTATCTTAGATTTACAGCTTCTGATTACTCCTTTGGTATCTTAGATTTACAGCTTCTGATTACTCCTTTGGTATCTTAGATTTACAGCTTCTGATTACTCCATTGGTATCTTAGATTTACAACTTTTGATTACTCCTTTGGTATCTTAGATTTACAGCTTCTGATTACCCCTTTGGTATCTTAGATTTACGGCTTCTGACTACCCCTTTGGTATTTTCAAGCTTTTCCATCCATTAGCGAATATTGAAGTAATATGACAATGATTGTCATGATTCTTTATGACGATGTAATATCTTATTAAGCAGCAATATTACTATATCCGGTGTAGTTTGATTTGAATATGATTGTACAGTGACTTGTGTCACGTACGCTATGATTTACTATACATATGGTACTTTTTTATGTTTAAATTTAATGGTTTATTGACAACGGCACTTCCGGTTTTAAATTTCTGAATTATAAATGTATTGATGTTTCTTCATTACTAACACAAATATGTTTTGTTTGCAAAAGCTCACAATGTGCTTATTCTGCTTTTAATATGTATAATTCCAATATTATCTTTATTATTATTATTATATGTTACTCATGACAAACTTGATCAGATAAAATTGTATCGAGTACACCTCGCCATTGGCGGGATTCCAAATCACAACTTTAGTGGTGATAGGCACTGATTACCCAGGTAGTTGTAAATCCAACTACCATGCGATCACGACCACGACGGTCACTTATTGGTGAACTCATCATGTGTTATATTCTAATGATTTATATAATAATTTCTGTGGCTGTTGTCATATTGCTACTGATAAATGAGACTATTAGAAAAGTGCATCACGGTTGTCGTATATTTTGTTTTTAATTTTCTTTCGTTGTCGACTTCAGTGTGAAACACAAGGTAAGAAGCAGACATATGAGTGTCAGTAGTTTCCTTTACTTCAAGCTCATTTGGAAAGATGAGATACAGATAATTGAGAATTTATTCTAGAAAGTCTGCCTCATAAGAATGTAGAAACAACTCTCCCAGTAGTGGGGCACAATTAAAACCCATTGGTTATGTTTTATGGAGTTTAACGCCACTTTCAACAATTTTTCAGTTATATCGTGGAGGTTAGTTTTATTGGTGGAGCAAACTTGAGTACCAGGAGAAAACCACCGGCCTGTCGCAAGTTACAGACAAACTTTATCACAGTGTTGTATCGAGTACACCTCTCCATGAACGGGATTCGAACTCACAACGTTACTGGTGATAGGCACTCATTGCATAGGTAGTTCAAAATCCAACTACCATACGATCATGACCACGATGGCTTCTAGAACCCAGTGGAATACTGATGGTCTGTTTAAAAAGTAATATCTATCAAACTGGATAAATTTGTTGTCGGTAAAAACAATCTAAGATTTGAATGATCCCGTCCTGTTTATGCTTATCATTAAATTTTGTGCATGTTTTTTTTCTCTTGACAAAGTAGGACTTACCTATATCAATAACATGAAACAGATACCTGTGTTCTTCCTTCGGCTTTAAAGGGCGTGGCAGGATCTTTCTCTCTATATGTTAGCTTACCATATGGAATGGTGGTACATACGGTAGAAAAAATCAACTGTTTTAATGCTGTTGCATAAGATATGAGATCTAGATGTTAAAGTCACTAAAACGTCTTTTGATTTTCTTAGATATCCACATTTGATTAACATCACTTCAAGAAATGCTGGTGTCATGATACTAACGTAATATGATGAAGATTGTTAGGACGGGTGTCACTAATAGAGCAGGGACTGCTTACCATTCCGGAGCACCTGAGTTCACCCCTGGTTTTTGGCGGGGTTCGTGTTACTCGATCTTTAGTTTGATATATATGTTTTGTTGATCGTTGTTTGTCCTTTTGTGCTTTTTCTTTTGACCATTGTGGTTTCTGTTCTTCTTCGATATACGGATTCTGATTGCCCCTTTGGTATCTTTAAACTCTTCTTATGATGTATACAGATTACTCCTCTAGAGAACTTCAGTTCATCCTTGTTTTTGTGGGGTTCGTGTTGCACAATGTTTTTCCTGTGTAGTGTTTTACAGATCATTATCGTTTTGTTCCTTTTCTGTTTGTCTTTGTGCTGTCTGTCCTTCTACAAAATACTGCTTTGGTATCTTCATACTGTTCTGTATAACTGAAGATCGACGTGGACTATTGCTTCACTATTATGTCTGACGTTGTCATGGAAGCTATCATACATATGACAACTTCTGCGTCACGAAGACTAAATATATTATGTATAATGTTCAAGATTATAGCGTTCTTTATAATAACGCTGTTCTATAACGACCCCTTATACGCTAGGATTGGCATTTTACTGACATCTGGAAAGTATTTGCATGACCGCATCACTAAGAGGAGAGGTTCGAGGTAATATAACTAGTTTAATTCCGTCACTCTTCATTCATTGCTTGCATCAAGCCAAGAAAATTAGCGGTCATGTATTTGTATGTTAGGATTATCGATTATCGATTTTGCCTCTTTCTACAATTGTTCTATTGTCCCGACAGTGTGTTATTTTGTTTTTTGTTTTTCACTTTATTGCAAACCTATCAATTAATTTGAACGAAAACAACTTTATCATGATTGATTTCCTATTTAGTTTTATCTTCAAACCTTAAATCAAATTTAATTTCATTTTAATTCCTAAATAAAATATCTAGAACAGATGGTTTGTAAACGAAAAACAACATTGGAACCTCATAACATTACAATAACTCTATCACAGTCTTTTTTGTTATATTTACATTATATTATGGTATAAAATTTGTTCCATTGACTAAGAGGAAGCAACAACTTTCCAATGGATTAATTGGTTTATTGAATAAACAAAACAAACCTTTACTATCAGCCATAAACAAACATGGTCGCTAACCGTCTCTATTATCTTCATAAAATCTGTTCATTCGCTGTTTCGTTATAATAGTTAATACATTATAGTACACGTTATATGTAAATATATTGCCAATTAAGAGAAATATTTTATAATAAAGGTATGTACAGTTGAGTCAATGGTTTTCATTAACCGGTACTCGAAAGGAAAATTGGAAATCTTGATTGCTATTATTATAGCACCTCATTAGTGGAGCAGGAACTACTTTCCCTTCCGGAGCACATGAAGTTATGGTCTACACAGTACATATGAGTCAATGATATTCATTAACGGGTATCCGAAAGGAAAATTGGAAATCATAGGTTTGCTATTACAATAGCATTTCATTAGTGGAGAAGTTCACCCCAATTTGTTTTTTTTATTTAAATTTTTGTAGGTTCGTGTCGCTCAATTACGGGTTTCCGGATAGTGTTCAGTAGATCGTTGTTTGTCCTTTTGTTCTTTTCTCGTTTTGGCCATTGCATTGTTCGTCTTTTTTTCGATTTACGGATTCTGATTACCCGCTTGACTTATTTTTTATTCTGGATATTGCATTGTCTGTCTTCCATTTACGGATTTTGCCTACCCCTTGGTATCTTCAAATATTTTCTGAACTATCAGCGTAATCACAGCACAAAAACAATATCTGCTGTATGATGCATTGCATTTACTGTTGATATTTTAGCATCCATAACGTAGAGTTCGTCATGATCGTATGTTAATTGGATTTACAGCTACCTATGCAATCAGTGCCTATCACCACGAACGTTGTGAGTTCGAATCCCGCTCATAGTGATGTGTACTCGATACAATAGTATGTGATAAAGTTCGTCAGTGACATACGACAGGTCGGTGGTTTTCTCCACGTACTCCGGTTTCCTCCATCAATAAATTTGACCGCCATGATATAACTGAAATAGTGTTGCTAACACCGTAACCCTAACCCATACCTAATGTTGTTTTAAAATAATATTGACTGTAAAATCACATAAAGAAACGCTTTCAGATACCAAAGAGATAACCGGAAGAAGCAAATCTATGAACAGCCAATGCATTGACAAAACAGTAATAAAGGCGAAAAAACGAAAATATTATCCACAAAAATAAAAAACAAAAAAATAGCAATGCGAGCTAAAAGCTAGCTTTATATCATTTGACTTTGAGTATACCTGATGAATGTTTGTTAGTTTTTGTTTTGTTTGTTTGTTTTATTTTTGATTTTTTTCCAAGAAAAACACCGTGTACTAAATTAGATATCAACATATTTATATTACAATTCACTGGTTCCTCTTCATACAAGAAGTTGAACTTGTTCTAATCATAAAAATAACTGCCATACTACTCGCTGGATGTTAAGTATTACTAACAGGGGCGGATCCAGGGGGGGGGGGCGCGCACCCGGCGCGCGCCCCCCTAAAATTGGAAAAAATATGATTTTTTGGCATAAAATCGTGATTTTTCACACGAAATACCCAAAACATTTTCGCGCCTCCCTCCGCTCGGCACAATTTTTGTAAGTGCGCACCCCCTAGCTTGAAATCCTGGATCCACCCCTGACTAAGACCATACCAATGCATTACGAGTACAATCGGCTAATGTTATTATGCCTGATGATGATTGACATTTGATTTTATAAGTTACATTATCTAGGAAATGTAAATTTCAAGCATAATTATATGGCATAAACCTTGTCAGTACCGACAAATTACTGATTTATCCTGTAATTGGGTTATTGTTTTTATCATGATAAATGGGTTGAAATAAATTGTTGTTTTATTATGACAGTGTCATAATAAATCTTTTCACATTAGCCTAATGAAGGTATTAATCCACACCCCTGTCATAATAACACTTTTCACATTAGTCTAATAAAGCTATTAAGCCACACCCCTGTCATAATAACACTTTCCACATTAGCCTAATAAAGCTATTAAGCCACACCCCTGTCATAACACTTTTCATATTAGCCTAATAACGCTATTAAGCCACGTCCCTTACCGGAACTACGATTGAGGTAGCAATGGACTTTCCGTTATCTTTTTATTATTATTAAATTAAATAACTTTTCTTGTTGTAAATTTTATTGCAGGATAAATACAATATTATAAGTTATTGACGTTCCTATCCGTAGATATGGAGATTTTAGCACCCTGTAGTAGCTAAGTACACCCCCTGAGGCGCAGCCGAAGGGTGTACAGGCTACTGAAGGCTGTTAAAATCTCCATATCTTCTGATAGGAACGTAGATAACGAAGTTATCCTCGATTATAGTAAAAAAAAAATAAGACATTTTCGACCCCGGCGTCCCACGTAAAAGTGACGTTTTCTTTGTTTTTGGAAAGAATAAGTAAAAAATATGAAAGTTTCGAGTGCTTTTTACCCGGTGTAGGGTATTACCTTTGGTAGAACCATACAGTTGATCAAAGTAACAGCTTGATATTCAATATATAGCCAAAATTAACTAAATTTGATCTTGGAGCGCAACGTCGCGAGCTTCAACGTCATATTATCCCCGTTTTGAAAACTATAACAACATTTGATTGGTTAAATGGCTAGTTACACCCGTTAATATAACCTAGCAACACCCGGGAATATGGGTTTTTATTTCCGGGATTTTAACCAATCAAAAGTTGTTTTCAAACCTGGGATAATGGTGTATATTTAGGTCCCATGTGTCTCTATTTTGTTTTTGATAGTTCTAAAGTTATGTAATTATTCTTAAATCTAATGTCAGTCTTCCTTGAGCAAAGTTAGCTTTAGCTGCCTTTTGGCTATTATGCTTACACCCTTTGGATGCTATGCCCCCACAGACTTCATAGCTTATTTAGCTGTCCAATTGTTTGACTGAGCGTACACAATGAAGGCTATTCCAGCAGCGTACCGCGTTCACTAGATTAGATATCTACGTGTTTGTTGTTGTTGTTGTTTATTTTTTTATCATATTTCATGCATTTTATACAAGATATTGTCCCCGTTAAAGCACTTTCCGTTGCTCCAGGGGTCCATGTTGTTCAATCATTTGATATTTCATATAATTTTAATTTTACATTTCATTTGCGTTGTTTTATCTATTTTCGGAATACCTCTCGACGTTACGCTCCCAACATTTAGAATGTTATCTTGATCTAGCATTGTCCTTTTATTAAACTTTGATTGCTATTAAAATGACCGGTGCATTACATTAGCGCGAGTTGACCTTACATAAACGCGAAAAAAATCTTTACATAAGTGCGAATTAAATACCAAGATTAATACAGGTAAATTACAGGATTACCTCTTCCGTTCGCCAGAAATTAATTAATTTATAAGTAATTTATGTTACCCCTGCACACCACGGGGAGGTGGAAGTAGGATTTTTTCCACTTTCTACGTTGGTATAATGGTTAATATGCTCATAACGAGTGTGGTAACTCATGGGTTCGAAACGCAGTCGAGTCAAACCAAAATCTATGCAATTGGTAATTGTTGCTCTTCCTCTAAATCACTTGTCTCTCCGATACCAAGATCTTGTCGAAATATATTCCGTCTCTGTAGAAAAGATTATAAACGATGGATTTTCATATAGTGAAAATGTATAAAGATAAGTGATCAAAAACAAAAATGTCAAAGATATTCTTTTTATCAATGAGTGACGTAAAAATGTTTTTGACATTCACTTCACTGAGTTTGGTGCTGTTATGACAACTGTTTTACCTGTTTTGTTCAAGTATTGTTATAAATACTGTTATAGTGACAGCCGGAAACTTTGAGCCGTAATGAAAGGGGGAGGTTTGGCACTTTAAAATCTGATTCAACCCACCATTTCTTTAGAAATGCCTGTACAAAGTCAGGGTCATTACGGTTTTCACAGTTTTCCGGTTGTTGACTGATTTTGTCTGTTTATATACTTATGAGGTTTGACTTCCCCTTTGTAAGATTGCTCGGAGTTCGGTAATTTTGTTATTACCTTTTTTTACGGTGCGCTTCTGAAGCTTGCAATCGCATCGATGGTGTAATAGTTAGCGTGCTCACCTCTAGTGCGGTAGAGCATGGGTTCGAGTCCCGATCAGGTCAAACCAAAGACTATGAAATTGGTATGTGTTGCTCTTCCTCTAAAACGTAGCATTAAAGACTTGATTGGCTTTAAATCAAGATATTGTGTCAGAGTGAAGCGACACATGTACCTGCGAATTGCTGTTTCAGTGAGATAGCTCTATAAAAATCCAACTAAATGTGTTCGTCTAATAGCAGACGGACATCATTATCATCTCATCGAATGTAAATTGTTTTCGCCATGATAGAGCTAAAATATCGCTCGTTTTGGCGTTCAACAACAATCACTCACTTTCTACGAAACCAATAATTACAAGTAAAATTTACTGATAATATTATTGTTTGTGGGAGCGCTCGTGGCTTGTACCTTATTTACGCTATTTGTGTTTGCTTGCAAATAGTGGTGTCCAACACTTATTGTGTTGTGTTTTTGCTTAGTTTTTCTTTGTCTTGTGTACCTTTTGTTGCCAATTTCTCTGGATTGTCCATCTTTGATTGCCCCTTCGGTATTCTCTAACATTTCTTTGTCTTGTGTACCTTTTGTTGCCAATTTCTCTGGATTGTCCATCTTTGATTGCCCCTTCGGTATTCTCTAACATTTCTTTGTCTTGTGTACCTTTTGTTGCCAATTTCTCTGGATTGTCCATTTTTGATTGCCCCTTTGGTATTCTCTAACGTTAATTCAGTAGTGCAATTAAATTTTTTCTTCTGAAAATTTAAATTGTTAAATAGTTATTGTTTCATTGATCAATATTGCTCATATAGAATGAGCAAATACAAGCACTCCTTTATATTTTATTGATCAATATTTTTTTTTCAAAGCATGAGAAACTATAATCATTCCTTTATCAACCTCTTTTATTGAAAAGTCATGAATGGATCTAAAATATCAATCAGATTTACAAAAACCCTTTGAGTTTAAAAGATTTTAAAGTAAGTATGTGAGTTCGTACCGGTTTCCAATATTTTTTCCATCAATCTGTCAGAAACGTATTTCGCAACAATACAATTGATATCTTTATATCCAATAAGGAGTCAATAGCAAGGCTTTAATTGCATTGAAGGATTTAAACTGGAAACATTGACATAAAACTAATTATTATTTTTTTACTTCTAGGATAAGTTGCGATGATTCAAAATATTGTTACAAATTGTGCATTATATTGATTGTAACTAAGTGATACTTTTATTTATTTAAAATAATGCTTCCAATTAACAAGTGCTATGCGGGATCATACATTGCATTAAAGTATTTAGACAAGAAATATTGACATAAAACAAAATCATTTTTTGCTATTTCTAGGATCAGTTACGATTATTTTTAACATTGTTTCAAATTGTGCATTATGTTGATTGTTTTACGCTTTTAACTAAGCTATACTTTTATTTTTTTATTTTTTTTTTTCCAAATTAGCAATTGCTAAGTATCTAGAATCACACAATATTCTGAAAATGCATTCAGCGGACAGTGTTTTTTCACAAGTAATACCAGTGTAGTGAACAGGGAACCAGTATTTATTGAAATATAATTGGATGTTTAATTTAGCTGTTGTGCAATGTAACATAATATACAAATGGAATCATATGTGTGTTATTGCACTGATAATTACACTTTTTTGTAAATTGTAACTAAATTAAAAGATTCCACGATTGACATTTTGATGATGACAAAAGTCTGTTGAAGTTTGAAAATTTCGTTGATACATGTATGAATTAGTATGACTTGCTCTATATATCATATGATTCACTATATACCTTTCAGAAGCAAATTAAGTGGACACTTAAGAATGAACGAAGAAACTTAATTACATTTTGGACTTAAAATAGATTGTGATAAAGGATATATTTTAATGTAGACGCTATCTTAGTGGACACTTTAAGAATGAACGAAGAAACATAATTACATTTTGGACTTAAAATAGATTGTGATAAAGGATATATTTTAATGTAGACGCTATCTTAGTGGACACTTTAGGAATGAACGAAGAAACTTGATTACATTTTAGACTTAAAATAGATTGTGATAAAGGATATATTTTAATGTAGACGCTATCTTAGTGGACACTTTAGGAATGAACGAAGAAACTTAATTACATTTTAGACTTAAAATAGATTGTGATAAAGGATATATTTTAATGTAGACGCTATCTTAGTGGACACTTTAGGAATGAACGAAGAAACTTAATTACATTTTAGACTTAAAATAGATTGTGATAAAGGATATATTTTAATGTAGACGCTATCTTAGTGGACACTTTAGGAATGAACGAAGAAACTTAATTACATTTTAGACTTAAAATAGATTGTGATAAAGGATATATTTTAATGTAGACGCTATCTTAGTGGACACTTTAGGAATGAACGAAGAAACTTAATTACATTTTAGACTTAAAATAGATTGTGATAAAGGATATATTTTAATGTAGACGCTATCTTAGTGGACACTTTAGGAATGAACGAAGAAACTTAATTACATTTTAGACTTAAAATAGATTGTGATAAAGGATATATTTTAATGTAGACGCTATCTTAGTGGACACTTTAAGAATGAACGAAGAAACATAATTACATTTTGGACTTAAAATAGATTGTGATAAAGGATATATTTTAATGTAGACGCTATCTTAGTGGACACTTTAAGAATGAACGAAGAAACATAATTACATTTTGGACTTAAAATAGATTGTGATAAAGGATATATTTTAATGTAGACGCTATCTTAGTGGACACTTTAGGAATGACCGAAGAAACTTAATTACATTTTAGACTTAAAATAGATTGTGATAAAGGATATATTTTAATGTAGACGCTATCTTAGTGGACACTTTAGGAATGAACGAAGAAACTTGATTACATTTTAGACTTAAAATAGATTGTGATAAAGGATATATTTTAATGTAGACGCTATCTTAGTGGACACTTTAGGAATGAACGAAGAAACTTAATTACATTTTAGACTTAAAATAGATTGTGATAAAGGATATATTTTAATGTAGACGCTATCTTAGTGGACACTTTAGGAATGAACGCAGAAACTTAATTACATTTTAGACTTAAAATAGATTGTGATAAAGGATATATTTTAATGTAGACGCTATCTTAGTGGACACTTTAGGAATGAACGAAGAAACTTAATTACATTTTAGACTTAAAATAGATTGTGATAAAGGATATATTTTAATGTAGACGCTATCTTAGTGGACACTTTAGGAATGAACGAAGAAACTTAATTACATTTTAGACTTAAAATAGATTGTGATAAAGGATATATTTTAATGTAGACGCTATCTTAGTGGACGCTTTAGGAATGAACGAAGAAACTTAATTACATTTTAGACTTAAAATAGATTGTGATAAAGGATATATTTTAATGTAGACGCTATCTTAGTGGACACTTTAGGAATGAACGCAGAAACTTAATTACATTTTAGACTTAAAATAGATTGTGATAAAGGATATATTTTAATGTAGACACTATCTTAGTGGACACTTTAGGAATGAACGAAGAAACTTAATTACATTTTAGACTTAAAATAGATTGTGATAAAGGATATATTTTAATGTAGACGCTATCTTAGTGGACACTTTAGGAATGAACGAAGAAACTTAATTACATTTTAGACTTAAAATAGATTGTGATAAAGGATATATTTTAATGTAGACGCTATCTTAGTGGACACTTTAGGAATGAACGAAGAAACTTAATTACATTTTAGACTGAACAATTTGTGATAATAAGGAATATGGCTTAATGAAGCCCCTGATGTCGATAAAAACAACACGTCGTTGTATATTTCTATTTTGTGGAATTGATAATATGCTTACGATCCACTTGAATCTTAATTCAAACTTTGAAGATGCCAAGTGAAGGGATAGTGTACAGACCAGGGAAGAGGAAGCTAAACAAAAAGAAGAGTCGGATATCCTTAGCACAACAAATTGCAGAAAATAGAGCACAAGGATATTCGGTAGGTACTTTAAAGTAGTCGGACCCTGTTAACTTGAACACTGATAAGTCGTATATTCGTATAGCTCGAAATAATTATTTGATTCATTTGTAGTAGTTTTAACAGTAAGCTAAATTGTCCTTGGTGTTTGCAATTTCAGTGAAGTGCTGCAAAATGTTTTCTAGATAAATTACATGTCTGTGTCTGTGTCTGTGTGAAGTTGTATATGCATGTCATATGTGTTTTTGTGTTTGTATCTGCTTCTGCTTTTCTTGAAATATAAACAAATTACAAAACAAAGTACACTCGAAATCGATAGATTGGAAAGCAAATTATCTCATTATTAACGGCGTGTTAACCCCGCTGAACCAGTGGTTGAAAAATCTGTAATCCTCTAAGAGGATTAAAATGTCTCCCGCCTTTCCCCGCATGTTGTCAAATCGGTAATTTTGAAGGATTTTGAAATAAAGTTCGTGTTAAATAATGGGAGAAACAAATTCTCCTTCAGTTGCCCATGTGGGTTACGATATTTCTCCACTCTCGAGAGTTAAATTTTAAATTTTAAATTTAACTCTCTTGAGTGGAGAAATATCGTAACCCACGGGCAACTGAAGGAGAATCTATATATAATTTATATGTCTTTAGGAGTCACAACACCAGTGGCCTAAACAGGATAACCTATGCCTGAAGTAGGAGAACATTAGTTTTAAATGAAGCATACACCATTTTAAGTTGCTTCTTATTTTTTAACATTGTAAATTTTGCAATCTTCTCTTATATCAGACTTAGTTCCTCATTCATGACTTTTCACTGTGTTTGAAACTTGATTAACACGACAGGTGCAACTAGTGGAGCAGGAACTGCTTAACCTTCCGGAGCACGTGAGTTTACTCCCGGTTTTTAGTGTGGTTCTTGTTACTTGATCTTTAGTTTTATGTGCATGTCTTATAGATCGTTGTTTGTCCTTTTTCTGTTGGCCATTGTGGTGACTGTCCTTCGAATTACGGATTTTGATTACACCTTTGGTATCTTCAAACTCTTCTTAGATATTGTATAGTCTATCATTATTACAATTATGTTTTCAATTACATGTACTTGAAATAGAGGAAGTAGAATAAGAATTAAAAATGTTAACATACATCATTTCACTAAGAGGATGCTTCGGTCCATAAAACTAGGTTAACCCTAAATCTCTTATTGACGCCTGTGCCAATCCAGAAAAGTGGATGATATGATCATCTTACTAAGAGGGGATGACTCGGTCCATAAAACTAGGTTAACCCTAAATCTCTAATTGACGTGCCTGTACCAAGCCAGAAAAGTGGATGATCATGTATTTGTATGTTATGTAATATAAAGAAATACAATGATGGTTTAGGTGTTTGGTGTTTAACGCCACTTTCAACAATATTTCAGTTATATCGTGGCAGTCAGCTTTATTGGTGGAGGAAACTGGAATACCCGGAGAAAACCACCGACCTGTCGCAAGTCACTGACAAACTTTATCACATAATGTTATATCGAATACACCTCGCCTGAGTGGGATTCGAACTCACAAGTTTAGTGGTGATAGGCACTGATTACAGATGTAGTTGTAGATCCAACTATTATACCATCACGACCACGACGGCTCCCTGAACATGATTTTGCAACCATTAAGATAGCATATCATTTTAATTACTGTTTTGTCATGAACATGGAACAAATTATTGAATCTACAAAACACTACATAGCCACATTACGCAGAGCGAACGCCGCTAAAACCCGGGGGTGAAATCAGGTGCTCCGGTGTGATAAGTAGTTCCTGCTCCACTAGTGCGCTTGTCGTGTTACTCTGTTGCTAACTCTGTGATTAGTGATGATTAAGAAAAGGACTGTTTGAATTCGTGCTTAATTCGAAACGCAAAAAACAATGTGGATTTGTTTACTAACATCTGTGTTATATTCCCAAACCTCTCTAAATATGACCACTCCGTCATTGTGAAAATATTTGCATAAAGTGATGGAAATCCATGGATACAAGAATAATTCCTGTGGTAGAGGATTCATGGGGTAGAGGATTCAAGAATTGCATTCTATAGAGCGATTTGATGTGGTATCTTGAATGTGTGATGACACAAATACGAGTGTCTTTACGAGTTTTAAATATTCCAAACTGGTTTTGTCTCTATAGCTCCCATCAAGCTTAATTTCAAATAGTTGTCATCGACATGTTGTTTCGTGTTCGTGCATACGTTATGATTAATTGGCATCTTCAAACAACTGTTCTCAGAGCAAAATATATTAAAACTACTTCAAAAATGCATACACGGCTTAAATATTGACAAACAGATAAATGTGTCATCTTGATTGTCACCTAAATGCAATGTTCACACTTTTATTATGTCATATTTAATCTGGAATGATTTGTATGCATTGTGTACCAGCATTTAATCAGTTGAAGAGCAGACTCGCAAAAATTCTAATTTTCCGGTCCGTGGAATATTTAAAAATCCAAGGGAGATAATCGTAAATATTTTCCGCTAGATGGCGCTTCACAAACCCAAGCAATTATACGTACTTGGAAAACTACGTTTTTCTTCTATTAAACCAATGAAAATGATTGAAATATGATTAAAAATCACATTTATATTTATTAATGGTCATGATTTTCAGTCTGGTATAAAATCGGTCTACGATGAATGTAAAAATAACGGTTTTTTTCTTTACCTCGGAAAATCGTAGGTTTTTTTTGTCGCGTATGTTTACACTTTTTGCATCTGACAGAATAAAGTTCCCGTGGAGGGAAAAATTAAAAAACTGGTTCCTTGGACAGAATAATATCTACACTTCATCGGGTAAAAGGGAATTTACATCACTCTTAACAGTTTGAGAAAAATTGTCAATTTGGCAGCATCATCCAAAACAGGCAAGATTGAACAATTTTCTCCTACCATTTTGCTCGTATAATCAATATTTACACCAAATTTTCTCGAAATTCGATGCATTTATCCCGTTCTGTCAATCGTGTAGGTTCATAACTACAACCCGAACAATGAAAGAATTTTTGACATGTGATATTAAGAATTTTTTAAAGCATAATGTATTGATGAAGTAGATGATGAAATTCATTTTTTCATTGTACTTCTACTTCTACTTGATTACTGCCTAGGGTTATCGCATCACACTCATTTTTTAGAAGCAATAAAAACATTATTTGAACTGATCAAAAAGTCTAATGTTAATTTTCAATCCTTGTCCTCTTTTCAAAAAAATTTCTGGACTTTTAATTGTGAAAATATAGATATTTTGAATAATCTTTTTTTTTTCTTTTTTTTTCTCTTAAGAAACTTAAAAAAAAAACAACCTTAAAATAACATGATGGTTTTGATTGTTTTGTTTTTTTTTATCATTGAATTGTTCATTTTTATTACTGTATATGTCATCGGATCATTTATTGTACTGTCTTTGTCCATTGAGGGCCCCTGATTGGTATATGCACCCCCCTTTTCTGAAATATGCCACCAACGTCAAACTGTCAACGGGTGCATGAAGGCAGACCACCAGGCCCTTGCATAAACTGTAAATGAGAAGAGGTGAATAAGGGCTACTGGCACCTCTCACAGAGGCGAGATCAACCACTGTTTTATACTTTTGTCAAAAATGCATATGCATTCAAAGATGATGACTGTATTTGTAGAATGTGTGAGGCACGATTTAGAAAATCACTCGAAATGTCCCACGATGCAGAAGAAACATCAAGCAAAAGAAAATTTAGAAAATATGATACAGCCATAGATACAAGCTGTGCATTTGAAACAAATGATTTAAATTTTACAACAGCAAACTTTGACAGCTATGGTAATTTGTCATTTGACCCATGTGAATTTACACTCCATACTGCAGTTAATGCAGAAAATAGTGACTGTAGTAAAAAACATGTATGCTTTTTGCAACACATGAACATGTGTGAAAAAAATGGTGACCATTCGACATCAGTTAATGTTGACTTATTCCAGTCATGCTTTCAGTTTAAGCTAGATCAGAATAACAATGAAGCATGTACATCTAATCAATTTTTTCTCTATTGATCACTACAAGAAATATAGAAATTTCAAACCCCAACTAGAATGTTGCTTTTGTGACAAAAGTATATACAGTCAAAGAAAGACCATTTAATTTAAGGGAAAGGTTCTTCTAGAAAGAATAAAGTTAGTTTTAAATTCTGATACATTTGTGTATGCAAATTTTCTATGGTAATGGCATCAGCATATTCAGTTAGAATTTTAAATTAGAGCCCCATCCGGTTTTCTCCTATTATTCACATGTTTTATTATTTTTAATAAATAAATTTAGTTGAAGTTTTTGTGAATTTTATTTTGTAAAAAGTTATCAAATAATGGATCTTAGTACAGTATGATCTGCTTTTGTTTAAAAACAAAAGGTTAAAAACATTACACCCCTCGCCCCTTTTTATAAAGAAACATCTATAAAATATAACACGAGTTCTGCTCAAGAGTCATTACGAGGATGTACCGGTACTATGCATGTGATAAAATTTTATATTTTTTTCATTATCATCATTTTCTTTCATTTGTCTTTTATAAGGTCATTTACATTGAAAAAAGTATCACTTGTATCAAGTACATTGACATCAACATGCTCATGGTGGGTTGCTAGGGGGCGCTATACATAATTTGTATGGTGAATCCACCAATAAAACCGGTGGACGTGTTTGAATAGCCTTATATGTTAAAAAACAGTTGAAAATAATTTTTAATATTCCAAGATTTACCATTGCATATGAAAATATGACTGTTTTTTTTTTCTCAAGTTCATTCGATAAATTTAGTAGACCATTACAGTTGATTCTTGTTTTGTTATACCTTCATGGAACAACTTTACATGTATTTCGACCGAAAAGTCAGCTTACCAGGATTACTTTTACAGTAATATAATTGCTCCTTACTTAATACTGTTGTGGTTCCATAAAATCTCAAATTTGGACTCATCTTTTAAATTATTTTGATCAATTTAATAGCTGTAGATATAATAAACAATTATTCTGACTAATTTCAACATTTTTAATACAAAATAATATTTGTTTTATTGAGAAAACGCATTTACTTACACTCGTTCTATAAATAGAATGATAAAAATTACGGAGTATGTGATGATTCTAGTTATCTCCCTTGAATCCAACCAAAATGTGACACGATCCATCTGACAGAAAAAAGTTCTATTGTATGTTTAATTACAGAAAATATTTCTTTGAAATACTAATATAGAAATCTATGGAACTATATATATGATTTTCCATCACCCTTTCGGCAAATATTTTAATTTTTAATTTTTCGTGTTTTTTGAAACAACTTCCGCCATTTCCGTGTCGTTTTAATTTCTGCATTACTCCTTTGTTACAAGAAGTTCAAGCACGGGGCCTCAAATTTATATGAAAGAAACAATGTGCTATGTTTTTCTCGCTTCTTCTGTTATATTTGACGCTCGCAACGATTAAAACGAGTGAATTTTCAACACTTGGTCGATGTATTCTAAAACGTGTCCGATTCCGGTAAAAAATGTACGTGACAAATTAATTGAAATGACGCCATTATCGAGTCTGCTCTCCGACTGTAATGTGTATTTGCTTCATGCAATATGAGTTTCGTATCCATTAAAAAAAATCTGGTGCAAATAGTTAGTTTCGTAATAATCAAATCAGGTGCAAATAGTTGGTTTCATATTCATTAAATCAGGTGCAAATAGTTGGTTTCGTATTCATTAAATCATGTGCAAATAGTTGGTTTCGTATTCATTAAATCAGGTGCAAATAGTTGGTTTCGTATTCATTAAATCAGGTGCAAATAGTTGGTTTCGTATTCATTAAATCAGGTGCAAATAGTTGAGTAATTTTCGTATTCATTAAATTAGGTGCAAATAGTTGAGTAAGTCTTTTATTATTTCATTTCTTTTAGCTTCATTTTTTCCATGTATGACGTTGTTGTGTCATCCCAGATTGTAATTCTGTTCGTATCATTTTAGTGGTAACCTAGGGAAACAAAAGTACATACACACCCACGAACCTTGTTCTTGACTTTGAAGTCAAATAATATTTGCTTCTACTCAATAATTCTAGAGTAGGTGCACTGCAGGAGCTACAAAAGACTAACTTTTCGGTCCCTTTACTTTTACAGTGGTGGTCAACAGTCGGTGCCCAGGGGCTCCTATCAATTCTTAATTTCTGCACAGCATTTTTACATATTGTTTTCGTCCTGAAACATATACCGCTGCACATTAAGCAATGATCAAACAATCAATTTATAATCAAAATGGGGGAGGGGTATTCTTTGTAGAAAATGTAATCAAGGAATGACTTAAAGAAGCAGGAACTGCTTGCCTTCGCGAGCACTAGGGTTAGCCCCTAGCTTTTTGGTGTGGACCATGTTGTTTTTATTTTATATATATCTTTATTCTCATAAAGCCAATGTATAGCAATGGTACAGAGATATAACAATAAAATCAAAATAACAACAACTATTTACAACATATATATAAATTAGGAGAGAGGTTACAAAGGATTAAGAGCCTGGAGGACAAACACCGATATCGATAGCACTTATAAAATGACAGAGTTTCTTCAGTATTGGCTTTCTTTTACTTGACATAAGTTCAGAAAATTTGATAATATTATGTCTATATATGAAATAATTTAACAGTGACTGCTTACGTTTTTGGTTAAAATAAATACATTCAAAAATATAATGGTATTCATCTCCAATTTGGGATCTATTACATAATATACATTTACGATTTTCTCTTTGAATGTTCTGCCATCGCCCTGTTTCGATGGGGAGTTTATTATTTGTTGTTCTAAATCTGCAAAGCAAAATTACATCTTTTATTTCTAAAACATTTAAATATTCTTCATGTTTAAACTCTGTTTTATATGTTTTATAATTGATGGCTTTAGGTGAATTTTGTACTAAAGAATTCCAATTTTGAAGAAACTGATCCTCTAATCGCTGTTTAATTACACATTTCAAATAATCTACATTGTCAAAAAGTTCTGTTTCCCATATATTTGAGAAGACACACTCATTAAATATTTGTTTTACAAACAATATCCAACTAAACTGCATATTATGATTTTCATTCAATTGACGACATAGTCTATACAATATATTAGAATACTTTGTTTGCTTACCAACTATAAGTCTTGCCCAGTAACATACGGTTCTGATTTTAATATCAATATATATAGGGTATCGCCCTAGTTCACCATACACCATATAGCTAGGCGTTGATGTTTTTAAATTTAAAAGAATCTTACAAAATTGTAGATGTATTTTTTCCAGAATATCATTGTTACTAAAGCCCCACACTTCACAGCCATATAACAGGATGGGTTTAATCATTTTGTTTAAATAGATCAAGTAGACATTTTATTGATAGTTTATACATTCTTCCCATTTTCAAAACTTCATACATAGCTTGTAGTGCTTTATCAGCTAGATGTTCTTTTGTTAAACTAAAATTTCATGTTCTAGTAAAAATAATCCCAAGATAGTTGAAATTTTTAACTATCTCAAGATTCAGATTATCATAGCTGAAGCTCAAATTGTGTGGTAATCTCCAATTTCCAAACACCATTACTTTGGTTTTATCTGCATTTACCTTTAATTTCCACACATTACAATATTCATAAAAAGCATCCAGTTGAGTTTGGAGATCATTTGCTGTCTCAGCTAACAATGCCGTGTCATCAGTATATAACAGAATAAAAAGTTTAAGGTAAATGTCTAAATTGTTTTCTATTTCATCTGAGATAGTTTGTAGTCCTGTAATATTTTTATTTTCTAAAAAAGTGTCAATGTCATTTAAAAACAATAAAAAAAGAAAAGGGGACAGATTTTCCCCCTTGTCTAACTCCATTTGCACAATCAAAGTATTCTGATATACAATTATTATATGAGATACAAGATTTTATACTATCATACATATTAATAATAACATTATACATTTTGCCATTGATATTATTTAACATCATTCTGTAGAAAAGCCCTTCCCTTCATACCTTATCAAAGGCCTTTTTCGAAATCTATAAAGGCACAAATTAATTTCATTTTTTAAGTTTTATTATTTGGAAAAACGAAAAGAGAGTGAAAATGTTATCTATAGTTGAATAATTTTGGCGAAATCCGAATTGGTTTTCTTTTATAAATCTGTATTCCTCAGAAAAGTTATTGAGTCTTGTATTCAGAATTGATGTAAATAATTTTCCCAAGCAACTTACAATTGTGATAGGCCTATAGTTCTTGGGTTCATAAATATCGCCTTTATTCTTATAAATAGGCTTGATTGTACCAATCAACCAAATATGAGGAACAAAACCCTTATCAAAGATAATGTTAAATAACTTCTCATAAATATTTATAAATTGATTTAATGTCGACTTGATGTATTCGTTTATAATTTCATCCTCACCACAAGCTTTTTCGTTCTTTAATTATTTTTGTATACATTTTAAAATTTCTTCCTTTGAGATATAGGCGTTTATGTGTTCATTGATTGGTTCATTCTGTAGAATGTTAACCTCTGGTAAGCCGTTGTTACCATCACAAATGTCTCTTGTATTCAAATTTTGAAAAAAATCATAAAGTTTATCAATTTCAATATTCGGTTACTTCTTTCTTTTACCTTTGTTCAAAAGTTTCCAAAATTCTTTAGGATTGTATTTACTCATATTTTGTATATCTTCTGAAAATTTCTTTCGATAATTTTTAAATTTTTCTGTCCAATGTATGTTTGTAATGTTTTTCAGCGTCAATCATAGTTAAGCGATTTTGTGGAGAATTTGAACGTTTAAAACGTTTCTTAAGTTTTCTGTAGTTTTGACGTGCAAATCTACAACCTAAATCAAACCAGGGTTTATTTTCTTTTTTGAAAGTATTATTCTTGTTTTTTTCCTTAACATTATAAGTTCCAAAAGTTTTTTGGCCAGATGTGACAAATATATTACATAAATTTTCTATCAATATGTCAACAGTATCATGAGTAATCATATCTTTTTCTGTACTACATAGAGTAAGCATATGTTCTAATTCTAACATTTTTTCAATATTAATATTGTTCTGAAAATGAATTTGTTTTTGGGGGTCCCATCTTTTAGTTTTTATTATATTTTCAACAGTATGGTTCCGAGAATCCACACATTCATCTTGGCTGCTTTGTGAAAAATTATCAGAAGAAAAACATATCGTAATAGGCGAGTGAACATCTGAATATAGCTTACTAGAATCAAGGATGTCAAAATCTTTAAATGATTTCAGCAAATATGGACTACTAATACAGTAATCTACTACACTGGCGTTTCTACAAGTAAATCTTCCAATATTTTTATCCTTACCTACTCTACCATTCACTATAAATAGACTATTACCTTTACAAAATTCTAACAACATATTTCCATACCTATTTCTTATCATATCCATACTACTTCGTTCAACAGGGAGAGACAATGATTCTAATACTTCAGTATAGTTATCGACATAATTTGAAATATTATTATTATTATGATCGTTGTCATCTAGAATAATAAAATCATCACAATTACTTGTCCTTGCATTAAAATCCCCGACAAGGCAAATATATTTCGAAATATTTAAAAGTGATAAGTATTCTTGTTGAATTTCATTAAATGCTTCGTCTGATGAGTACTTTGTGTATTCAGGAGGTATATAAACTACACCAAAAATTACCGGTTGGTCTAGTTTGAATACCCCCACCCCTTTGCACTTAAACCACAGAACATATTTACAACTAGTTCCTTTTATTTCAATCATGTTCACTAAAGTGTCTCTATATCCGACCATAATCCCACCTGACCGACGATAAGCTATATTCTTTCGGTTCTTCAGTATGAACTTAAAACCAGGAAAATCAATAACATCCAAGTCGTCAGTTTTTGTCTCGACAAAACATAAGATATCATGATTTCTAATCATGTTTTGAAATTCCGGATACTGCAACCTTGACTTGATCCCACAACAATTCAAGCTTAACAAATTAATACAATTATTATTAGAATCATTGACTGACCTATTGATAGTTATATCAGAAGTATGACTAGTATTTACAGTTATACATGTATCATTATAATCACTGATTGACCTATTGACAGTTATATCATTAGAATCACTGACTGACATATTGACAGTTATATCATTAGAATCACTGACTGACATATTGACAGTTATATCACTAGAATCACTGACTGACATATTGACAGTTATATCATTATAATCACTGACTGACATAGTGACAGTTATATCACTAGAATCACTGACTAACATATTGACAGTTATATCATTAGAATCACTGACTGACCTATTGATAGTTATATCATTAGAATCACTGACTCACCTATTGACAGTTATATCACTAGAATCACTGACTCACCTATTGACAGTTATATCAGAAGTATGACTAGTATTTACAGTTATACATGTATCATTATAATCACTGACTGACATTTTGACAGTTATATCACTAGAATCACTGACTGACCTATTGACAGTTATATCATTAGAATCACTGACTCACCTATTGACAGTTATATCACTAGAATCACTGACTCACCTATTGACAGTTATATCAGAAGTATGACTAGTATTTACAGTTATACATGTATCATTAGAATCACTGACTGACCAATTGACAGTTATATCACTAGAATCACTGACTGACATATTGACAGTTATATCATTATAATCATTGACTGACAGTTATATCACTAGAATTTACAGTTATACATGTATGACGAGACTCATCACTACAATCAACAATAGAATTATTACAATTACTTACATTTTGTTTATAATCAATAACAACAGATATATCATTAATTTTATAAAAAATATATATATTGTTAGAATATTCTTCTTCTACTTCAACTGTAAGTTCATAATCATTACCGTCTATTAAATTATGTAATATTTCTTTAGATTCATATTGAGTAACAACATAGTTAATATTATTTATATTGTCAGTGTTATTTTCACTGTAAACTGTACATATATTATTATAAATAACTTTGTTATCACGGCATTTAACACAATTACAATCTTTTCGTAAATTACATAACAGTTCATTGGTTAATTGTTCTCCATGGCTGTGCTAATAATGATTACTATCATTCAATAACGGGGAGTATCTGATGGGCGAGGACGCTTGTATGGTATGTTGGCCTCCTTCGGTGTTGTCAAGAGCGAGTCACGGTATCCGTCCTTCTTTGCTGATGTAGCATTTGTATTTTCGTTGTCATTTTCGTCTTGACAGTATAGCATTCCGTCGATAAATAGTTTGTTCCTTACTAGCACGACATGTTTTCCCTGTTTCCTAGCCTCTTTTTGAATTGGATACAGCTTCTTTCGTCTTTCCGCTATTGCATTTGGAAACTGCTCGTGAATACCGAAAGGGGTGTTTTTAAGCCATTTTGCTCGGTCGAGAACTAGTCTCAGATCTTTGTGGTACAAGAATCTCGCCACGATTGGTCTCGGTCTGTCATTTGAGCTTTTCCGAATCGGTGCACGTTACCAAATTCAATATGATGTTCTATCCCGAGTTTCTCGTAAATAAAAGCTCTTAGTTTTTCCTCAACGTTCTGAGTTCTCTGCTCGAATAGATTTGTGAAAATAAGGTTATTTTTCATCGAGCGACATTGCAAGTCAAGAACAGTGTTTTGTAGTTTACGTACTTCATCTTCATCACTATGCTGTGATTTCGTATCCGCTATTTGTTTTTTCAATTCATCAAAGTTTGTTGACATTTTTTTTATTTGGTCAGATTGCTTACTGGTGTCTTGTGAATGCTTTACAAACTGTTCAGTATGTTTATTTATGAGATCATCTCGTTTGTCACTTTTATTTTTAACATCATCGAACATATCACTAAGAACCTGGCAACTGGTTTCTACGTGTTTTTGTGATTTTACTGTTTCTGAAACTTTAAATTCAAGTTCTCTCATCTTAGCTGACATAAGAAGTAATTCCCTTTTTATGTCTTTAATAGAATCGACTGCCGTTTCTATAGATTTTAATCTTCCGTCAATAGATGATACTAGCTGCAATAACATATTCAAAATTACAGGTGTATTGGTATTGAGGTCTTCACTAGAGTCAAAGATCTTCTGACTTTCCAATAACAATTTAGATGTTTCTCCAAGTAACATTTCTATTTGGTATTGTTTGGCAATCAGTGTCAAATAAGATCAATAAGTGGTCACTCAACAAATGGTACGATGTTTTCACTGTTACACCTTTATAATACTAAGAACAGTTCACGTCTAAGCTGAAATTGTACACGTACTGTTTACTTGTAAACTGCTTGAAGATATTTAGATTTCCGGGGTCAAAGGTCAATTTCAGAATTCTTCGCGATGAATCCTCTATAACATTCAATCTGTACTGATATTGGACATAAGGTTTGGAGCTACCCGGGGCTAAGGCTCCATATATAATACATAACCATTTTCAAAACTAGTTAACCGATAAAAGATGGTTAATTTGAAAGTTTTTACTACAATAAAGTTTCACAAAGCTCCATCTTGACTATCCACGTGACCCATCTTTTTGGTTTTCCATGTTGTTGTTTTTGTCTGTCATCCTACTGTGGTTTGAGCCCAGCATTGCCTGTTTCTCTGAATTGTTCTATCTTGATTGCCCCATCGGTTTTCTCTAGTTTATTTACACAATATATTATGATAGAAAACATAGTAACAAATAAATGCAAATGTAAACCACCAATCAATGAATCATTATTTATTTATAATTTTTTTCCGTATTTCTAGGAGATATAGTGCAGTAATAATATTACATATCAATTATCAATTGTATGTATTACCTCCCATGTGAAATAAATCATATTGCTTTGTTTTGAAATACACAATTTATTGATAATACAAACATAACACTGGAAAATTACTGTCGACATTATGCATAGAAACTGATAGTCGGCTTATTAAACAACATTATTAAGAAAAAACTGGTAGAACGTGCTAAAGTGGGTCACAGATCACTGTAATCGGGCGGCTGTATCGAGAAACAGATACGGTGTTGAAAAAACTGTTGATACTCATAAAATATTGATAAATGCAATAAAATTGTATGCTTGTCTTCAACAATTATGATAGACAAAACCATGTGTGAAGTTTTAAGACGAAATATCTCTGATTTCTATATAAATTTACGAGTTGAAGTGGGGAAACACCCACAGTTAATTTTAGCGATGTATTTTTATCTTGAACAAGAACAATGAGCGTCCAGACTCCGCATGGTAAAAAGATGCATGTAAAAGAAATCTATGTTATATTTATTCATTTGTTTGATTCTGGAATATTGTTGATCATTGATTTAAACAAGAAAAAAGGGACAAAGGGGGGGGGGTGGGGGGTTGGGGGGGGGGGGGGGGGGTTATTTGTGAATTTTACAGTAAAATCAATGGTATGTTTTGACTGTTTAAAGAGAAAAATAAAAATTTGTTGCGACTAAAGCTTAAATCGGTGTTAAAAATTGAACAAATATCAGTGGTTTTGTAAATGAGATTTATTTTAGATAGAAAATCTGAATTTATTATTTATTAATTTATTATTAATGATACAATTTTATATCCCTTGGGAGGGAGAGGGGGCTATGATGAATATTTGAAATAAAAACAAAGGACCGGACATTAAGCAAAAATAATAATTCAGGATTAGGTTTTTATCCAAAAAAATCCAGTACCCCTGTGTCCATGAATAATTTTTTTTAAAGTTAATAATATGAAATATTGACATCCACACTTGCCTTTTGGACAGCACATTTCTGTGTCCACACTTGTTATATATAAATAAAATGTAAGAGAGAGCGAATTATTGTTGCTTAACGCCATCATTCAGCATCATGGCTTTCAATGAGATAATAGACCAATACGCTGAGCTGAAATTTTATAGTGCTAGCTCATTGAAACAACAGTCTGTGGATAGACGTTCTGGTTCCGAGCCAATCAATCTTTGCTCTTCCTTTTTAATGCCGCGTGCTAAGCGGAAAAACAACAAATACCAATTTTTATGTTCTTTGCTTTGTCCCGACCAGGACAGGAACCCGCGATCTACCACACTCATGGCGAGCACGCTATCCACTGTGCAACCGATGTGTTTTGACCAAGGGAACTCAAGAATATAAAAAGATGATCTGATTCTCCATTACGAAATATTTCCCTTGCAAAAGTTGTTCCTTTAGTTGTGCCGAACGATTCGAAAACACAATCCACCTATACGCTACAGCTCCTACGGAACAACTGGGTAAGGCGTGATCAGTGCTTGATCATGGGAAGGCATTTCTTTTTAACTCTGGTTTTCCCGTGGCAGTAATACCTTCCACACTGTTGGAACAATTCCAAACCATAGCAATGGCGTTGAAAAAAACAATTTGATACCCCTAACGCACAAATACATGAACACTCATTCTTCTGGTTTGGTACAGGCATTTTATAATAAGTGGAGGAGTTAAGCTAGTTTTATGGGAAAAAATGGGAGGAATTGTGCATGCGTATTGCTATATTCTTTTAGTTAACCAGACCTCACAATACCATTATCAGCTGTTTTATCATTGTTTGTCACAAGTGGCTGTCGTGATCGAATGACAGTTGGATTTACAACTACTTGTGCAATCAGAATCTATCACCTTAAACTTGTGAGTTCGAATCCCGCTCATAGCGAGGGGTACTCGATACAACATTATGTGATAAAGTTTGTCAGTTACTTCCGCAGCTACGATATAGCTTAAATATTGTTGAAAGTGGTGCTAAGCACCATAACGCCTCGCCCCTATATTAACAGCTGATGTGTGCATCAAACTAAAGACCTTACAATTGACATGTGCTGTTTCTCTGCTAAAAATGAGGCAAGCATTAAGAAGTAAGAGGAAATACTGGTGGGTGCGGAGTCATATCTTGTGTTGGAGTTGAGCGATATATATAACTGATGTATATTAGTACAGTGTGTTAGCTCTATGTAATATCCAACGTCAAGTGTGGGTCTAGTGCTTCATTGTTTTTTGAGTTGGGGGGAGGGGGATAAGAGGAGTGGTTCGTTTTGTTTTGGTTGGGTATGTTTCGTAGGAAAAAAGTTAAAGAGGAAAATGGTTCGCGTTATTGCGGCTTGGATATGTTTTTTGCTGTCAGTTTTCAGCAGTGGTTCGTGTTGAAGTGTTTGGTCTTATTTTGAGTTGGTGGATGTAAGAGGAGGGGTTCGTGTTGAAGTGATTGGTCTTATTTTGAGTTGGTGGATGTAAGAGGAGAGGTTCGTATTGAAGTGATTGGTCTTATTTTGAGTTGGTGGATGTAAGAGTAGAGGTTCGTATTGAAGTGTTTGGTCTTATTTTGAGTTGGTGGATGTAAGAGGAGAGGTTCGTGTTGAAGAGTTTGGTCTTATTTTGAGTTGGTGGATGTAAGAGGAGAGGTTCGCATTGAAGTGTTTGGTCTTATTTTGAGTTGGTGAATGTAAGAGGAGAGGTTCGTGTTGAAGTGTTTGGTCTTATTTTGAGTTGGTGTATGTAAGAGGAGAGGTTCGTGTTGAAGAGTTTGGTCTTATTTTGAGTTGGTGGATGTAAGAGGAGAGGTTCGCATTGAAGTGTTTGGTCTTATTTTGAGTTGGTGAATGTAAGAGGAGAGGTTCGCATTGAAGTGTTTGGTCTTATTTTGAGTTGGTGGATGTAAGAGGAGAGGTTCGTGTTGAAGAGTTTGGTCTTATTTTGAGTTGGTGGATGTAAGAGGAGAGGTTCGTGTTGTGATTGGTTAAGTTGTTTGCTCTCCGCTGGATGGAGTTTAAAGGGCTAATTTGCGTTCTTGTACTTGACTATGTTGTTTTGAGCTATGAGGGATTTACAATAAGTGGTTCGTGTTGTTTTAGCGGTGATCATATATTGTTTTGTTTAATTCTTTTTTTTTATGGAATTTTAGAGGAGTGTTTCTTACTGTTGTGATTGGCTGTTGCATATAGTCAATATATTTCTATTTGATTTCTTATTTTCAATTTATCGTATCGTAGTGATTTTAAATTTTCTGTAAATATTTAACAAACATTGAAAGCTTAGAGCCATTGATTGCCATCTTACAATTTCATTCAACGTCATGAATAACATATCCTCCTTTCTTGTTTGTCCTCAAATGTGTATTTTTCACACCAAATACTAATTATTCCAATTAATATTAACCTTCATAAAACGCACCTGATATTATTGAATAAATATTGCTGTGAAACGTTATCCATGTTTGGACCATTCCTGGTAACATTTATACAATATCGACAATCGATATGACACAAAGTGATACGGCTTGTCAGTCCCTTGCACACGACAAATAGGGCCCACAATTGCTTTTGCTTGATTTATTGTGCAAGCATCAGAAATAACGGAATACGTGTGAAAGGTTATGCATGTTTGTACCATCCCTCGTATTATGTATACAATGTACACAATCAATATGGCGCAAAGTGATATGGCTTGTCAATGTTTGCACACGACAAATATGACCCACAATTCCTCTTTTTTGATATATTGCGCAATCATCAGAAATAACGGGAAACGTTTTAATTGCCTCGAAGTTATGCATTGTCTCCATTAAACAACATTTACATTGTGCATATTTGATGATGTATTTGATTTCAGTGATCAACAGAATACATATAATACCAACATAAGCATGACCATTTTTTTCTCGGGCTTGGTACTGCAGTCCTATAAACTGATTTTATTGACCCAAACATCTTCTCTTAGAGAAATAATGTGGTCATGCAATTCAGTGTTTTCCATATCACTGAGTAAGAAGCGTTTTCGTAAAATATTGCCACATTTGGAGCAGGCAATGCTTACCCTTCCGGATTACCCTAATTCTCATCCATTTTTTTCCTTTTCTTAGTGGCGTTCGTGTTGTTCATGTCCGGTTTCGTCTCGACTACCATTTGTTTTGTAGGGGGTTCATGTTTTATTTATGTTATTTGTATTTATTTACATAAAACGGTGTCCAGTACGATTTCAATATCAGATGACGAATGTGTGGTTCAACAATAACACGACAGGTGCCACTAGTCGTACAGGAACTGCTACCCTTTCCGGAGCACCTGGGTTCATCCCAGATTGTTTTGTAGATCGTTGTTTGTCCTTTTGGACTGTTTTCTTTGGTTATTGTATTGCCTCTCCTTCTTCAATTTACGGCTTCTGATTACCCCTTTGGTATCTTCAAACTTGTTACTGTGATATTAGATATCTCGATCAAAGCATTGGTAGTTCACGAAATGTCATTTATGTTGGGAACTCTTCTTGTTTACATCTAGATCACTTCTCGTTAAATCCATTTAGCTACACAAACAAACTTAACTGTAAAGATAAATACATGAAAAGACTAAAATGAAAAACAAAAATACCACAATTCCTGGTTTAATACAGACAATTGAAGAAAAGTGGCGGAGTTATACCAGCTTTATGAGCCAAAACACCACTCTTAGGGAAGATGATGTGGCCATACAAGTATTTTCTATGTATGAATAAAACAATGTCATCCATAGTCGTTAATCAATCTGGATATTAAAACTGACGTTAGTGTTAAGCGTGCAGGAAGAAGTTGAATAGACCACAGAGCTAATCATAATCCGTGAGTGGAAGAAGGATAGACCACAGAGCTAATCATAATCCGTGAGTGGAAGAAGAATAGACCACAGAGCTAATCAAAATCCGTGAGTGGAAGAAGAATAGACCACAGAGCTAATCATAATCCGTGAGTGGAAGAAGAATAGACCACAGAGCTAATCATAATCCGTGAGTGGAAGAAGAATAGACCACAGAGCTAATCATAATCCGTGAGTGGAAGAAGGATAGACCACAGAGCTAATCATAATCCGTGAGTGGAAGAAGAATAGACCACAGAGCTAATCAAAATCCGTGAGTGGAAGAAGAATAGACCACAGAGCTAATCATAATCCGTGAGTGGAAGAAGAATAGACCACAGAGCTAATCATAATCCGTGAGTGGAAGAAGAATAGACCACAGAGCTAATCATAATCCGTGAGTGGAAGAAGAATAGACCACAGAACTAATCAAAATCCGTGAGTGGAAGAAGAATAGACCACAGAGCTAATCATAATCCGTGAGTGGAAGAAGAATAGACCACAGAGCTAATCATAATCCGTGAGTGGAAGAAGAATAGACCACAGAGCTAATCATAATCCGTGAGTGGAAGAAGAATAGACCACAGAGCTAATCATAATCCGTGAGTGGAAGAAGGATAGACCACAGAGCTAATCATAATCCGTGAGTGGAAGAAGAATAGACCACAGAGCTAATCATAATCCGTGAGTGGAAGAAGAATAGACCACAGAGCTAATCATAATCCGTGAGTGGAAGAAGAATAGACCACAGAGCTAATCATAATCCGTGAGTGGAAGAAGAATAGACCACAGAGCTTATCATATTCCGTGAGTGGAAGAAGAATAGACCACAGAGCTAATCATAATCCGTGAGTGGAAGAAGAATAGACCACAGAGCTAATCATAATCCGTGAGTGGAAGAAGAATAGACCACAGAGCTAATCATAATCCGTGAGTGGAAGAAGAATAGACCACAGAGCTAATCATATTCCGTGAGTGGAAGAAGAATAGACCACAGAGCTAATCATAATCCGTGAGTGGAAGAAGAATAGACCACAGAGCTAATCATAATCCGTGAGTGGAAGAAGGATAGACCACAGAGCTAATCATAATCCGTGAGTGGAAGAAGAATAGACCACAGAGCTAATCATAATCCGTGAGTGGAAGAAGAATAGACCACAGAGCTAATCATAATCCGTGAGTGGAAGAAGAATAGACCACAGAGCTAATCATAATCCGTGAGTGGAAGAAGAATAAACCACAGAGCTAATCATAATCCGTGAGTGGAAGAAGAATAGACCACAGAGCTAATCATAATCCGTGAGTGGAAGAAGAATAGACCACAGAGCTAATCAAAATCCGTGAGTGGAAGAAGGATAGACCACAGAGCTAATCATAATCCGTGAGTGGAAGAAGGATAGACCACAGAGCTAATCATAATCCGTGAGTGGAAGAAGGATAGACCACAGAGCTAATCATAATCCGTGAGTGGAAGAAGAATAGACCACAGAGCTAATCATAATCCGTGAGTAGAAGAAGAATAGACCACAGAGCTAATCATAATCCGTGAGTGGAAGAAGAATAGACCACAGAGCTAATCATAATCCGTGAGTGGAAGAAGGATAGACCACAGAGCTAATCATAATCCGTGAGTGGAAGAAGAATAGACCACAGAGCTAATCATAATCCGTGAGTGGAAGAAGAATAGACCACAGAGCTAATCATAATCCGTGAGTGGAAGAAGAATAGACCACAGAGCTAATCATAATCCGTGAGTGGAAGAAGAATAAACCACAGAGCTAATCATAATCCGTGAGTGGAAGAAGAATAGACCACAGAGCTAATCAAAATCCGTGAGTGGAAGAAGGATAGACCACAGAACTAATCATAATCCGTGAGTGGAAGAAGGATAGACCACAGAGCTAATCATAATCCGTGAGTGGAAGAAGAATAGACCACAGAGCTAATCAAAATCCGTGAGTGGAAGAAGGATAGACCACAGAGCTAATCATAATCCGTGAGTGGAAGAAGAATAGACCACAGAGCTAATCATAATCCGTGAGTGGAAGAAGAATAGACCACAGAGCTAATCATAATCCGTGAGTGGAAGAAGAATAGACCACAGAGCTAATCATAATCCGTGAGTGGAAGAAGAATAGACCACAGAGCTAATCATAATCCGTGAGTGGAAGAAGAATAAACCACAGAGCTAATCATAATCCGTGAGTGGAAGAAGAATAGACCACAGAGCTAATCATAATCCGTGAGTGGAAGAAGAATAGACCACAGAGCTAATCAAAATCCGTGAGTGGAAGAAGGATAGACCACAGAACTAATCATAATCCGTGAGTGGAAGAAGGATAGACCACAGAGCTAATCATAATCCGTGAGTGGAAGAAGGATAGACCACAGAGCTAATCATAATCCGTGAGTGGAAGAAGAATAGACCACAGAGCTAATCATAATCCGTGAGTGGAAGAAGAATAGACCACAGAGCTAATCATAATCCGTGAGTGGAAGAAGAATAGACCACAGAGCTAATCATAATCCGTGAGTGGAAGAAGAATAGACCACAGAACTAATCATAATCCGTGAGTGGAAGAAGAATAGACCACAGAACTAATCATAATCCGTGAGTGGAAGAAGAATAGACCACAGAGCTAATCATAATCCGTGAGTGGAAGAAGAATAGACCACAGAGCTAATCATAATCCGTGAGTGGAAGAAGAATAGACCACAGAGCTAATCAAAATCCGTGAGTGGAAGAAGAATAGACCACAGAGCTAATCAAAATCCGTGAGTGGAAGAAGGATAGACAAGACTATGGCAAATAGACAAAAGACTAAACGATAAAGAACGATCTACAAATACACTACACAGAAACCTGCAAATCGGAAATTACGAACCCCACTTAAAATGGGTACAAATACAATCACAGCCAAAAAAATAAGGGTAATAACAAAATTACCGAACTCCGAACAATCTTTCAAAGGGAAAGTAAAAACTCATAAGTATATAAACAGGAAAAATCAGTCAACAACCGGAACACTGTGAAAACCGTAATGTATCCTGACTTGTACAGGCATTTCTAAAGAAATGGTGGGTTGAATCAGATTTTAAAGCACCAAACCTCCCCCTTTCATTACGGCTCAAAGGTTCCGGCTGTCACTATAACAGTATCTATAACAATACTGGAACACAATAGGTAAAATAGTTGTCAAAGCAGTACCAAATTCAGTGAAGTAAAGACATGGAAGAATTACGCTTATGTGACCGATAGACAAGCGATACGAAACTATCACCACTAACGTTGTGAGCTCGAATCCTACTCATGACGAGGTGTACTCGATACGACTTTATGTGATAAAGTTTGTCAGTGACTTGCAGCAGGTCGGTAGTTTTCTCCGAGTACTCCGATTTACTCCACCAATAAAACTGACCGCCACGGTATTACTGAAATATTGCTAAAAGTATCGTTAAACACCATGACTCTAACCCTAACCCTCGTTACGAAACGGGAAATGCAGGACTTTATGTTTATGTGAATGAAAAGGGGGATATGGGCGAATTGTGTTTATGTGATAAAAGAGGTAAATCGTCATATGGAAATTGCATTACCTTTTGATTAAGTAAATGTTAAACACCCAAGGCGCAATCAAAAAATGGACAATCCAGAGAAACTGGAAATGTTGGGTAGACAAGACACATGACAAAGACAAACAAAACAAGAAACACACCACAACGTAAGCAAACATAAATAACGTAAATAAGACATGAGCCTTCCAACAAACAACTGGAGGTAAAGACGAACTGAACATTGTTTTTTATACGTTTTAAAAGAAGACATAATAATGTATCACTAACACATCTACATTTATGTGAAAGACGTTTGAATTTCCAGTGAATAACTTATTAGTCTCAAATTAATTCATGTTCTAGACATCGAATGCAAATGTACATGCAAATATGTAAATCAATCCCAATCTGCATTATTGATATAATGTGCATTCAAATTTTCTTCTTTAACTTGCAAACGACCGGAAACGCATTATTGATATTTCTCAGCGTGTTTGTATTGACTTACTCGCCTTACTGCGGTGAGCGTGTTATGGGTATCGACAGTGTATCATTATATATAGGGAAACAACTAACAAGTCAAGTTTTTAATCACACTAGTGAATAATTCAGTACAAATGTTGGCTTGACTCATTTATTAGTAATATCACTAAGTAGAAAGAAAAACAAACAATAAATGTCGTCATCCAAAAAATATTAAAAACAAAAAGCTTTTAATTGGTAGCTTAATATATTACATAGATGAGGGTTGTAACCTTGAATAAAATTTAAAAAATATTACACAGTTGGAACAATTCCAAAAGTCAATAGGAAAATCATAGAAAGAGGTAAAATTGATACCCGTTACACACAAATTCATAACCGCTCACTATCATTGCTTAGTACAAGCACTTCAATGAGAGGTTGCGGGGATAAACTAATTTTAATGGCAGAAACCTCCATCTTCTTCAAATGATGCGGTAATGAAAGTGTTTTCGCATGTGAGTGAAATGCCAACCTTCACATATAACCGGCCGTACAGCGTTAGTACCATATAATCTCATATTCCATGCATGCACAGACATTCGTACTCCAATACTTTTTACTAATAAAACAAAGAAATCAATTTGTTTAGCAGACTATCCCACCGAGTCTGAGGGTGTCAGTAAACATGATAATGATCTGATAAAAACGTAGATATCAAATTTAGTTTGGACGAAGCGTTTCTGGAATAACCTGCATGAGGTACGCTGAAAGTCGAAAGATTGAAAAGCCAAACAATTTAAAGTTGTTTGAGAGCATTAAGCCAAAAGGGCTTAAATAGGATAGCCAAAAGTTCACAATTTAAAACAATTTCATTGGTTTAAAAAAAACATCAAATTAATATCAATACAAGAGTTCAACATTTTTACGCTATAATTCCGAAACACTAGAAGACAAAGATTGCTATATGCATAATACATATAGTCTTCCTAGCATGAAAATTGTCATCTGAAAATACTATCAGATCTATTAAATAGAACCGATGGCCCCAATCATCATTTAAATATTAAATAGTACACATTGCCATCCATTGGGAGACATAATAGTGAAACAAAAGCAAAATATTTAATTGCCACCACATTCAATGAGAGATGTCAACATTACAGATGTACTCAGTTATTCAACGGTGGATCACCTTCATCCATTTTTAAAATGTCAATTATGGTAATGATAAATTTAGATTAAAATTATAATATTTTATAAAAAAAAAAAACATGCATACGCAAATATACAATTTAATTATCATAGTTTCTTAAGATTCATGATTAATGTGTTCATCTAATAAGGATTGATCGCATAGTGTTAGTGTGTCAGTTTCAACGAAACCAATTAAGGTGCATCATAATACTTGTCATGGGGTGTGTTTGACTTGCAATTTAATAATGACGAAAAAGCGCAAATTTTTTCTTAAATGAATACAAAATTGTATAAATGCAACAGTACATAGTCAAGGTATATTATATTGGGATATTTTGTATAACATTAAAAGAAAGAAACATAAAAGGTTGTGTGTAGAATTGCCATTCGTCAAAGTCAGCATAGACAGAATGTTCATGATTTTTATGGAATTTGCAACATTTGCTTTATTTGCTATGCAGTTGGATTAGTGCAACCTTCAAAGATTGTATGATCAAAGATATGAGCTCTCACTGTTTAAATATTAACAAATTATATTTCAATGCCTCAAAATTGTATAAAAAGTGGGAGTCACCAAATATTCGACATATAAATATATATTCAAGTTCAGAGGTACATTTTCTACTTTTTTCACCCGATTTTTCACAAGAGTAGCACGATTGGTGTTCCTAGTGGGACAGCTACCCCCGTCCCCCTTCCGGATCACGTGAGTTCAACACGGGTGTTTAGTGGGGTTCGTGTTGCTCAATATTCTGTTTTTATGTAGTATTTTGTAGGTCATTCTTTGTCATTTTGTTCTTTTCCTTTTGGTCTTTCTTTTTTCGATTAACGGCTACTGATTTCAACTTTGCTACCATTAAACCTTTCATGTTACTGTGGTGATTGAAATTTATCTGATTGTTTTTGGTGCTGGTTCAACAGCTGTAATTTGTGTGATTTCAATGATTGACACATTTTCTTTACTTTCAATTTTAATAGTGCCATTTAAGAATGCATTGTTATATAAAGATGTTTTAAATGGATACGTGATCATGGGTGTTAAACGGTATTATTAGCAATATAGCAGTGACTTGCACAAGTTCATCGATTTCTCCAGCAGGGGCGGATCCAGGGGGCGCACCCGGCGCCCCCCTCCCCCCTAAAATTGGAAATAATATGATTTTTTGGCGTAAAATCGTGTTTTTTCACACGAAATACCCCAAAAATTTTCCCGCCTCCCTTAGCTTGGCGCAATTTTTTTAAGTACGCCCCCCTATCTTGAAATCCTGGATCCGCCCCTGTCCAGGTACAGATTCCTTCCACCTATTAAATTGACTTCCACGATATAACTCAAATATTGTTGAAAGTGGCTTTAAACACCATAACTCTAACCTCCTATATCATATAATTGTAAATCAAATTGTTTTTAACAAATCAACATTTTACTGTTGAGGTTGTTAAGTAATGTAATACACATCTATATGAAGGAAGTTTTGGCCCATAAACTAGGTTAGCAAATATTGTTGAAAGTGACGTTAAACACCATGCATTATCCCTAAAATCAATACAAAATTCTCAAATTTAAAAAAGTACACCACTTAGCAAATAAATGTAAAATAATATTTAACGACATCACAAGAATATGCAAATTGATATAAAATCGGTTTTAAATTTGCATTGAAATAAAAGTTTCTATAGATTTCATTGATTTTTCAAAAATTTAGTGACACGTATTTCAATATTGTAGAGTACCAACTATTCAGCGAGATCCGGAAAATCAAATAAAACAACGAGTGATTTAGACAGCGTTGATATTTCTCATATAACGAAGCATGACGATGCTAGAAGGACACCTACACCGTCTCCAACCGTGAATCCTAGAAACACACAACAACAAGGTTCTCTTCCCAGAAAACAAACAACAAACAACCAGCCTCAAGATCAAAGACGTGTAGCACAGCAACAAGACAGGGAAGACAACAGAAAGAACCAGAATCAGGTATGTAATACATACGATTATTAACTCTCATTATCGACCAATACTGTTTTAGTTTATTTACTTTATTTTTTTATTTGATTTTTTTTTTAATTTATGTATCTATTTTTTTTTAAAAAAAATTATTGTCATAGTTAAATTTCTTAAATTTTAGATTAATATATAAAATAATAAATTAATGTTTAAATGCGAGTGAAAATCATTGGCTCTCTTTAATAGAGTTAATATTATATATATGACTACTTCCTGGTACAGAGGATTGGATGCGCTATGTGTGTATTAAGTTCAAGAATAAGATTCTGTTGTATGTGGGTCTTGGCATTTTCTCACATTTTATTTCTGCGATTCTAATATTAGATTTTGGTGTTCCAACTGTTTGGTATTTTCTTTTTGGTGTTTTGTTTTGTTTTGCTTTGTTTTGTTTTGTGTTTTTCTTTTTGATTTTGTTTGCTTTGTTTGTTTTTTATTATTTATTATATCATCAAACATATATATAAGTAGCTAAGGAAACAATAACTCAAAGTATGTTAAGCTTGTAATAGAAATTTCTTCAAGTTAAAATTTTACATGAGAGCTGGTGCTTTTAATTCTTTATTTATTTAACGAGCATAGCCAACAGTCGATGGCTGGCAGCTGTTTTCCTCAAATAGTGATAACGTTTTTGTATTGTGCCATTTTTGGAGTGATCCTTGAATTAGAGTTATTACATGTATCATTCTATTGTTCTAAAGAACTGCTAACACACAGGATCATTTGACTAAAACGGAATTTCACGATCACGACAATGACGGCCCTCGAAGATTATATTCCCAAGAGATCTCCCAATTTATTTTAAAAAAAAAGCTGTCTAACAAATCATCTGTGTATCTCCTATTGAACTCCTTATACTGTAATTATCTTAAAACGTTGTATGCATAATAAGAATAAGAAATCTCTGCATGTCTGCACTTACAACACATTAAACTTGTAATAAAGGAAATTACTTATCGATCACATGACAATCTCTCGTGTTCTTTATGGCGGGATACAATCATGTAACAACTCCCGCCATATAATTTTCTTCCGATTAATTGTATTTAGCAAATAAATTTGAATATTTAAAATCGAATTTTCAATGACTGCAACAAATGACACAGTTTGTCAAATAAAAACAATGATGTCTTCCTTTATTCTGATATTTTGATTGGTCTTTATAAATTCTAATTCGAAAGAACAGTATTTCAATTCCCGACGTCCGTGCGGGTGTATCGAATTATTCCATATACCTTATAATTAAGATGTAGGTCATTGGGTAAAAATGTTAGAGAGAATCGAAGGGGCAATCAAGAATGGACAATTCAGAAACACTGACAAAACCGGACACACAAGACACAGGAAGAAGACAGTGATCTACAAAACACTTCGTAGAAACTAAAAATTAATGAACAACACGAACCATTAACACATCTATTTAGAAGTCCTCAATCTGATATCCATATGATTAACTTTCTTATTAATGATATCATCTCTGACGTCTTTAAATACGTCAGCCATTACGTCTAGAGTTCTAATGATGGTGTTATTCTTACCACAGACATGACAAATCTTTGTTTTTAATTTGTTTTACCCACATAATTACTCAGAATATATACAAGAAGAGAATATATTCTTCATTCACGTTGCTTATAACAATAGCATGAATGATATTGAAAAAAATATATATTTATTAATATTGATAATTATTATATTTGTATTGTTATGATTATGTAGAACAAGTATTTCTCAAACACTACCGTATTTCTCATTTTGCACAACTTTCCACAATAAAACATCAATAATATTGCACTCCTGCATCTATTTTTAGGAATAGGTGAAATCCCATGTGCAAAAATATTCTGAAATTGTTATTTGGAAATTATACAATGACATTGTATTACAATATATCTTGCAAGGGTAACTGGGTGTAGATCTATTATTGAGAACAGTACATAGATTAAAATTTGTAAAGTGAAATGTAATAAAACAATTACAGCACTTCATTGAGTGTGATATGATGTTTTATGGAACACGTAGAAACGATATTGAAGTTGACCTTGGTCAATATTGCTTTTAAGTGTTCCATAAAACATCATATCACACTCATAGAAGTGATATATAGTAAAACCTGTCTTATGTGACATTCCAATGGAGCATTGAAATAGGGTCACATAAGAGAGGTGGTCACTTAAAACAGGTTTAATTAATATGAAGTGCACTATGAAAGGAAGTTAAAATAAAGGTCACTTAATACAAGGTACTGCTTAATAGAGATGGCCATTAAAATAGGCTTTATTGTATTTGTATAATATTAATAATAATATCATTGTTTTTCCTATTAGGTCATGCCTCATCGAGAAAAGGATCATAAATACGTACTTCCGCCCGTTAGTCGTCATAATGGCGGCTCTAATAATAGACAGCCCAGTAAATCGAATCATGGTGTTTCACTTCCGCCTATCCAAGACAATAATAAGATAACGAACGGTAATAACATAAGCCAAGATGATCGTACATGGCAAACTAATTCAAATGTAGGAGAACAACGATCCAATACTCGCCAAACCGGATATGACGATGAACGTAAACATAACGACTATAACCGGAAGCGGAGAAGCAGATCCAGATCTAAATCCGCGGAGAAAAATCGAGATAGAAAATCAGAAAATAGACCTCGTTCTAAATCTCCTTCAAGAAACAGGAATAGATCGGCAGAACGATCAAAGAAAAATGACAGACGATCAAGGTCTCGTGATCAAAAGAAAAGAGATCCATCACATAGCCGAAGGCAAAGTAGAAGTAAATCTCGCGGTAGGAGTCGACGGAGGAGTCGTTCGAGAGAGAGTAGTCGACGGAGAAAGACACATGAAAGTCGAAGACGAAGTAAATCTCGGCATAACGTCCGACACAGAAATCGATCACGTGATCGACGAAGTAGACAACGAAGCAAAGACAGGTCTTCTTCACGTGACAAGCATATAACACGAGAACAAAGTAAGACGCGATCAAAAAACTACAGGCATAATAAGTCTAGATCAAGGTCACGTGACCGAGACGAGCAAGGTCATAAGTCACACAGCAAGAGAGATAAATATCATCATTCGTTTAGGTCGTCGTCACGTGATGGAGATAGAGAATACCGTCACAAGACGAGATCACAAACAACAGACAGGGATCATAAACATGGATCGCAATCGGATGCAAATAAATCGAAATTTAGATCATCTTCATCGGAATATCGTGATGATAAAAGAAGGCAGCGTAAATCAAAATATAAACGAAGGTCTAAAGAATATGAGTTAGATTCTGGTGATGATTCAAGCGATTCGGAAGCGTCTACCCCAACCGTTATATACTCTAGACGTGAACGGCATTCGGATAAAGACTTTCATAAATCAAAGAGAGAAACAACCATAAAATCAAAATCGCGGTCTAAGAAACATAAGTCCAAACGAGCTTCCCTATCTGATTCGGAGAAAAAATACAATGTGATTGTTTTAGAAAATGGACAAGGTTATATTAGTTCGAGTGACGAAGACATTTCGAACAGAAAAACTATTTATGTTCGATCGAAATCTCAACATGCTGTTAGACTCAATGGAAAACTTCAAAGATCAAAAGATTATTATTCAGATGCTGATACGTATAAGACGCTTAATGATAGAAATATTATTTACGTCAACGAAGAACCAAAAGAAATAATTGTTGCCCCTAGAAACAGGTTAAAGGTTCAAAGGGCACCAACTCATGTTAATTCAATAAACGCTAATGCAAACGTGCAGTCTGAAAATGAAGAACTGTTTTATTTAGTTCCAGCGTCATACCATACGATGAATAACCCACCACCAAGTCAGGACAATCCTATCTTTGTTAATCAGCCAACAGCAACTAGAGTTGTTCGAATGTCCAACCCAGCTCCGCAGAATAATGCAACACAACAGGCGTACTATGGCAATAAAAGTAACGCTGTGTATGGACAGGAACCTCTGTACGATGAATATAGACAGCCTGCACAACAAAAATTCTACAACCAACACACAAATCATTATCGGCATGACAACCGGATGTCCGAGAACATTAATGTTAATATCGTCACTTCGGAAGACAATCACATTCGGAATCTACAGAATAATAAAGACTATTATCAAAATAATGAACACGATCATTCAACCGTAACTGGTAATTCAAATTTGACCAATCAAATTCCGAATGCATGCGATACCGGGAGAACACCGGATGGTGAAAGTAATTCCTCTCTAGGACATTCACATACAAACAGTGACGTATCACAGGTGTCGACAAAACCTGAAAGTCGTGTAAACACGGCAGAGAGGAAAAGGGCATTAAAACATTTGAATGAACTTTCAAATTATAATATTGATGTTGCTATGGGAAAAGCTACTTTAAACCCACCACCCATGACTGACGAAAATTTGATAAAGAAAATATTTAATGCCGAATTTCAGTCACAAATGGATGACTATTTACGTACATGATATTGTTACACTATCTTTACTAATTTTCAATTTTCGATTATTTTTTCGTGAAAGTTAGTTACCATGTATCTTCCGAACTATATAGAAAAATGCAATTTTGTTTTAATGTGCAATGCAATATTTTTTTTCTACACAAATAATTAATTAAAACTGTTAAATAAACCTTATATGTGATAGTCACTATATCATAGCTTGTTTTCTTACCTCTTTATTTGTGGTTTGAGTCGGTGGTGTTATGGTTAGCGTACTCGCCTCTAGTGCGTAAGGTCTTGGGTTCGAGCCCCGGTCGGGTCAAACCAAGAACTATGAATTGGTATTTGCTGCTTATATGCTTAGCATGCAACATTAAGAAGTAAGACCAGACCCGGTTGGCTGAGAATCAGGTTAATGTGTCAGAAGATACCGACATGTCTACCCACGGAGTGTTGTTGCAGGGGGTTTGCACTATGAATAATACAGGTAAGTGGATAGCATCATGAACTCACTGAAATCTAATATGTTCTCGCCATGATATGGCTGCTTATTTGGCATTAAACAACAATCCCTCATTCATTCACTCTTCATGTGTAGCTTGGTATACTGACAGGATTATTAATAGATTATGAGTGTTTTCTTATATAACAACAATATTTCAGTTATACAAAAGGTGGTCTGATTTAACGACAGAGACGTAAACGAAGGAACATTCATGTCTGGACAATCCAGAGACACAGGAAACATTGGACAAATGACACAGCAAAACAAGAAAAACAATCTATAAGCGGTAAAACATGGGCTTCAGAGTTACTGTGACACTAGCCGAGCTACTAAAGGAGTTGTGTGAATCAGCTGTGGATTCTGAAAAAAAATAATAAAGATCTGTTAGAGTACATACAATCTAAGTCCCCCTCCTCACACAATAGCATTAAAACATTTGACTTTTCTACCCTCTACATATCTATTCCTCACTCAAACTAAATGACAGATAAAAAGAAATAGTCCAACCTAGATACACATGTCTTGTCTTATGAAGGGACGAATCTTATTTTGTAAAAACCTTCTCCGATTCAACCAAAAAGTTCTCTGACACTAATATCGTCAAAATGCACACATTCTTAATTGATAGCATATTTGCTATGTTCTGTGGACGTGATTTTCAAGACAGTCGGTGTTCCTAAGGGTACAATTTGTTCTCCTCCTCTCGCCGACATGTTCCTTTATTTGTGCGTGACAGACTTCATACAGGCGTTTCTCAAGACAATCGAAAAGAAGCTAGCTAGTTCCTTTAATTGTACGTTCCGCTATGTCATGATGATATCATGTCACTAAATACCTTTGATTTTATTCACCACAACTATCCAAATGAGCTTGAAATAATGGCACCATAGATGCGGCTAGATCTGCTTCATGCCATGACTTACTACTCGAAATTGACATTGGTGAACGGTTAAGAACGACACTTTGCGACAAATGAGATATTTAAAATGTTTGCCATTGTGAACTTTCCATTTATATGTAGTAACATTCCAGCAGCATCCTCATATTGAGTATATATCTTCCAGTTGATACAATATTCCAGAGACCGTGGTTTCTATCATGATATTTATGGTTACTGCTAACAAGGAAACCACTGAACCACGGGTTCCTAATGATTAACTTGAAGTCATCACCTCGAAAGCTTTACAGTCGACACCATACGGAATATCTGTGTCACAAATGACTACAGATATGTTCCGTTTGTCGGAATCAAAATCCAGTCTTTTCTCATTCATCACCGGCTTTGTAACACAAGGAACGGGACGGGTTCCACTAGAAGAGGAGGAAATACTTATCCGTCCGGAGCATATGGGTTCATCTCGGTTTTAGTGGAGTTCGTGTTGCTCTTTTGCTTTCTGTGTAATGATTTGTATATCATTGTTTGTCTTTTCACACTTTTTGTCCTTTACTTTTTGGTCTTTTGTATTGTCTGTTCTTCTTCGATGTACGGTTTGTGATTACCCACTTGGAATCTCCAAACGTTCAAACCGCATCGATGGTGTAATGATTAGCGTGCTCGCCTCGAGTGCAGTAGATCGTGGGTTCGAGCCCCGGTCGGGTCAAACCAAAGACTATAAAATTTGTACTTGTTGCTTCTCCGCTAAGCACGCATCACTAGGGAGTAAGAGCAAAGACTGGTTGGCTCGGAATCAGAATAATGTGTCCGAGTGGAGCGACATGTCTATGCGCGGACTGTGGTTTCAGTGAGCTAGCACTATAAAAAAAAATCCAACACAGCCTGTTGATCTAGACGAAAGCAGATAATCACTCACTCACTAACTCTTCAAACGTTCATTATTGTAAGTTGTTCATAGTAAGCAAAAGCACTGATTTCTTCCATTTCATTTTCTCATTAAAAACGAAAGTAACGATTGTATAAGAAACCCACCATCACACCTACATTGTAATACTAGCATTGTCGCATCAGAACGATTTTCGGGTAGTCTTTACCCCAAGTTGTTTGTACAACGGCTGGCGTCTTATTTATGGTATTGGTGGGTTTTTTGCGCATAGTGATATCCAACACGTCTTAGCGGTATGAGTTGCATGGTGGGTGTCTTTTAAGAGGCAGGAACTGCTTACTCTGGGTTCGCCCGGGATTTTGTTGGGGTTCATTTTGCTCATCTTTTGAGTTTTTTGTGCTAAGGTTAGGATTAGAGTTAGGGTTAGCTAATTAGATAAGAATATTTTACCTCATAACGACTATTATTGATTGGTGGATATAGGTAGTTATCCTGCACTTGTTCTATTTGAGGAGGTAAATTACATTGACTGGATATTTTTTTGCTATATACTGTCACTGACCGAAATAAGCCTTTTCTGGTACCCCTGTCACATGTTACATGCTGAGCTTTGGAAAACTAGTTGTAAATCCAGTTCACTTTCTGTTCACAGAAAATACCAAAAGGGACAGTCATAAATAACTATATAATTTTATTATTTAATTCAAAATGTAAACGCCGATATATTAATTTCAGCAGTATAAACACAATCTTAAAATGTAAAGTGTATATGTATTCGGCATAACACTGTGGAAAGACTCGGTGAACCCCAGTTTTTTCTGGCTCGTACACATGAATTTTATATTTTAAGACGATGCGCTAATATTCTCTATGTATTCACTAGGATTTGAATAGTAATGAATCGTGCATGTTGATGGCTAGATTCATTGTTCAATACATCTCACTGTTGTTACCAAGGTAATAAAAGTCGTCAGTATTTGTAATCATGAATACACCATTAGCACCTTTCCGACTTTGATTCTAAGATTATAGGTTTTATATGAGTTATATTCCTTTCAGGAAGACAAAAGCGCCCTATTTCGTGCAAAGTGTAATGAAAATAAAAGATATTTTTTTTTTCCCATAATCTATTTTACTGTTGTAACGATTTGTAAATTTATGTGATATGAAATTATCCTCTGATTTTTTACAAGATTCAAATATCTACAAATTAGGATAAAATTGTGCTTAATAAACATTAGAGAATACCGAAGGCCATCAAAAATGGACAAACCAGAGAAACTTGCAACATAGGGTACACAAGACGAAAAAAAACAACGCAAAAACACAACACAATATGCGTTGGCCACCACTATGCTCAAATTCGTTGTCATATCCATTGCTCTAGATCGGCTACCATTTTCAAGTCGTAGTACATAGGATATATAGGCTTATAATTTTAAAATCAAATGTGAAAAAGGTCGATTCATATATCCCCCCATTTCAACAATTTTATGATTTGCGTTTAATTCGATGGTATTTAAATTTCCAAGAATTTTTAATTCAAGGAAATATTGGTAAAAATATTTCACATATCGATGTAAACATTTGTCAACACTTTCATCGTGTTTACTTAGTTAAGTGCAGCCTTAATGCATTGAATTGATTACAAAAAATTGTATATAAAGGTGAAGATACATATCTTTTATCTAGAGCAGAAAACGGTGAAATGACCTACTCGCACTTAACATTTCTTTGTATTCATAAGTGGGGGTTTAGATATACAAATAATTACTGATCTCATGGTGGTAAGCATAAGTCTAATATTTACATTAGCCTATGATATCAAGCTTTCATATGAAATACGAACAGAGGCAGAATTAAGATTGGATAGTTAGAGTAGGCTATATACATATCCTAATCTGTGTATTGACACATATCATTTTGTGTGTGTGTGTGGGGGGGGTTGTGATCAAGATCGTATGGTAGTTAAATGTATAACTACCTATGTACCAGTGCATATCACCACTAGCGCTGTTACTTCGAATCCCACTCAGGCGAGGTGTACTCGATACAACATCATGTGATAAAGTTTGTCAGTGACTTGCGACAGGTCGGTGGTCTTTTCCGGGTACTCCGGTTTCCTCTACCAATTAAACTTACCGCCACGATATAACTGAAATACTGTTGAAAGTGGCATTAAACACCATAAACCATATCATCTTTGCAACACCTATGATATCAAGTTTTCATATGAAATACGAGCAACAAATACCAATTGTATAGTCTTTGGTTTGACCCGATCGGGGCTCGATCCCATAATCTACCACACTCGAGGTGAGCACGCTAACCATTACACCACTGATGGGGTTGTCATTTTGGAAGAATTTGATTGAGTATAAACAGCAGAAACAAAGTATCTTGTTAAGTCCTCTTGTAAGTCTATCTTCTTACTTAAGATATATAATAATCTGATCCAACCGAATTATGGTTTGAACGTTGCTAATTTTATTGTTCAAATAAACAACACAGCACAACACGAATTAACCACATAAAACAGATCAAACAAGATGATTCATCAGAAAAACCGGAAGTGCTTCTAAAAATAGAAATTGCGGCAAAGTCTTTCTAATAACCACAATATGGACAGTCCACCAGAGTACCACCTAGCACTGACAAACTTTATCTTTAGTTTTCTGTGTAGTGATTTGTAGATAAGTGTAATATGGCCAGTCCACCAGAGTACCACCTAGCACTGACAAACTTTATCTTTAGTTTTCTGTGTAGTGATTTGTAGATAAGTGTAATATGGCCAGTCCACCAGAGTACCACCTAGCACTGACAAACTTTATCTTTAGTTTTCTGTGTAGTGATTTGTAGATAAGTGTAATATGGCCAGTCCACCAGAGTACCACCTAGCACTGACAAACTTTATCTTTAGTTTTCTGTGTAGTGATTTGTAGATAAGTGTAATATGGCCAGTCCACCAGAGTACCACCTAGCACTGACAAACTTTATCTTTAGTTTTCTGTGTAGTGATTTGTAGATAAGTGTAATATGGCCAGTCCACCAGAGTACCACCTAGCACTGACAAACTTTATCTTTAGTTTTCTGTGTAGTGATTTGTAGATAAGTGTAATATGGACAGTCCACCAGAGTACCACCTAGCACTGACAAACTTTATCTTTAGTTTTCTGTGTAGTGATTTGTAGATAAGTGTAATATGGCCAGTCCACCAGAGTACCACCTAGCACTGACAAACTTTATCTTTAGTTTTCTGTGTAGTGATTTGTAGATAAGTGTAATATGGCCAGTCCACCAGAGTACCACCTAGCACTGACAAACTTTATCTTTAGTTTTCTGTGTAGTGATTTGTAGATAAGTGTAATATGGCCAGTCCACCAGAGTACCACCTAGCACTGACAAACTTTATCTTTAGTTTTCTGTGTAGTGATTTGTAGATAAGTGTAATATGGCCAGTCCACCAGAGTACCACCTAGCACTGACAAACTTTATCTTTAGTTTTCTGTGTAGTGATTTGTAGATAAGTGTAATATGGCCAGTCCACCAGAGTACCACCTAGCACTGACAAACTTTATCTTTAGTTTTCTGTGTAGTGATTTGTAGATAAGTGTAATATGGCCAGTCCACCAGAGTACCACCTAGCACTGACAAACTTTATCTTTAGTTTTCTGTGTAGTGATTTGTAGATAAGTGTAATATGGCCAGTCCACCAGAGTACCACCTAGCACTGACAAACTTTATCTTTAGTTTTCTGTGTAGTGATTTGTAGATAAGTGTAATATGGCCAGTCCACCAGAGTACCACCTAGCACTGACAAACTTTATCTTTAGTTTTCTGTGTAGTGATTTGTAGATAAGTGTAATATGGACAGTCCACCAGAGTACCACCTAGCACTGACAAACTTTATCTTTAGTTTTCTGTGTAGTGATTTGTAGATAAGTGTAATATGGCCAGTCCACCAGAGTACCACCTAGCACTGACAAACTTTATCTTTAGTTTTCTGTGTAGTGATTTGTAGATAAGTGTAATATGGCCAGTCCACCAGAGTACCACCTAGCACTGACAAACTTTATCTTTAGTTTTCTGTGTAGTGATTTGTAGATAAGTGTAATATGGCCAGTCCACCAGAGTACCACCTAGCACTGACAAACTTTATCTTTAGTTTTCTGTGTAGTGATTTGTAGATAAGTGTAATATGGCCAGTCCACCAGAGTACCACCTAGCACTGACAAACTTTATCTTTAGTTTTCTGTGTAGTGATTTGTAGATAAGTGTAATATGGACAGTCCACCAGAGTACCACCTAGCACTGACAAACTTTATCTTTAGTTTTCTGTGTAGTGATTTGTAGATAAGTGTAATATGGCCAGTCCACCAGAGTACCACCTAGCACTGACAAACTTTATCTTTAGTTTTCTGTGTAGTGATTTGTAGATAAGTGTAATATGGCCAGTCCACCAGAGTACCACCTAGCACTGACAAACTTTATCTTTAGTTTTCTGTGTAGTGATTTGTAGATAAGTGTAATATGGCCAGTCCACCAGAGTACCACCTAGCACTGACAAACTTTATCTTTAGTTTTCTGTGTAGTGATTTGTAGATAAGTGTAATATGGCCAGTCCACCAGAGTACCACCTAGCACTGACAAACTTTATCTTTAGTTTTCTGTGTAGTGATTTGTAGATAAGTGTAATATGGCCAGTCCACCAGAGTACCACCTAGCACTGACAAACTTTATCTTTAGTTTTCTGTGTAGTGATTTGTAGATAAGTGTAATATGGCCAGTCCACCAGAGTACCACCTAGCACTGACAAACTTTATCTTTAGTTTTCTGTGTAGTGATTTGTAGATAAGTGTAATATGGCCAGTCCACCAGAGTACCACCTAGCACTGACAAACTTTATCTTTAGTTTTCTGTGTAGTGATTTGTAGATAAGTGTAATATGGCCAGTCCACCAGAGTACCACCTAGCACTGACAAACTTTATCTTTAGTTTTCTGTGTAGTGATTTGTAGATAAGTGTAATATGGCCAGTCCACCAGAGTACCACCTAGCAATGACAAACTTTATCTTTAGTTTTCTGTGTAGTGATTTGTAGATAAGTGTAATATGGACAGTCCACCAGAGTACCACCTAGCACTGACAAACTTTATCTTTAGTTTTCTGTGTAGTGATTTGTAGATAAGTGTAATATGGTCAGTCCACCAGAGTACCACCTAGCACTGACAAACTTTATCTTTAGTTTTCTGTGTAGTGATTTGTAGATAAGTGTAATATGGACAGTCCACCAGAGTACCACCTAGCACTGACAAACTTTATCTTTAGTTTTCTGTGTAGTGATTTGTAGATAAGTGTAATATGGACAGTCCACCAGAGTACCACCTAGCACTGACAAACTTTATCTTTAGTTTTCTGTGTAGTGATTTGTAGATAAGTGTAATATGGCCAGTCCACCAGAGTACCACCTAGCACTGACAAACTTTATCTTTAGCTTTCTGTGTAGTGATTTGTAGATAAGTGTAATATGGCCAGTCCACCAGAGTACCACCTAGCACTGACAAACTTTATCTTTAGTTTTCTGTGTAGTGATTTGTAGATAAGTGTAATATGGCCAGTCTACCAGAGTACCACCTAGCACTGACAAACTTTATCTTTAGTTTTCTGTGTAGTGATTTGTAGATAAGTGTAATATGGCCAGTCCACCAGAGTACCACCTAGCACTGACAAACTTTATCTTTAGCTTTCTGTGTAGTGATTTGTAGATAAGTGTAATATGGCCAGTCCACCAGAGTACCATCTAGCACTGACAAACTTTATCTTTAGTTTTCTGTGTAGTGATTTGTAGATAAGTGTAATATGGCCAGTCCACCAGAGTACCACCTAGCACTGACAAACTTTATCTTTAGTTTTCTGTGTAGTGATTTGTAGATAAGTGTAATATGGTCAGTCCACCAGAGTACCACCTAGCACTGACAAACTTTATCTTTAGTTTTCTGTGTAGTGATTTGTAGATAAGTGTAATATGGCCAGTCCACCAGAGTACCACCTAGCACTGACAAACTTTATCTTTAGTTTTCTGTGTAGTGATTTGTAGATAAGTGTAATATGGCCAGTCCACCAGAGTACCACCTAGCACTGACAAACTTTATCTTTAGTTTTCTGTGTAGTGATTTGTAGATAAGTGTAATATGGACAGTCCACCAGAGTACCACCTAGCACTGACAAACTTTATCTTTAGTTTTCTGTGTAGTGATTTGTAGATAAGTGTAATATGGCCAGTCCACCAGAGTACCACCTAGCACTGACAAACTTTATCTTTAGTTTTCTGTGTAGTGATTTGTAGATAAGTGTAATATGGACAGTCCACCAGAGTACCACCTAGCACTGACAAACTTTATCTTTAGTTTTCTGTGTAGTGATTTGTAGATAAGTGTAATATGGCCAGTCCACCAGAGTACCACCTAGCAATGACAAACTTTATCTTTAGTTTTCTGTGTAGTGATTTGTAGATAAGTGTAATATGGACAGTCCACCAGAGTACCACCTAGCACTGACAAACTTTATCTTTAGTTTTCTGTGTAGTGATTTGTAGATAAGTGTAATATGGTCAGTCCACCAGAGTACCACCTAGCACTGACAAACTTTATCTTTAGTTTTCTGTGTAGTGATTTGTAGATAAGTGTAATATGGACAGTCCACCAGAGTACCACCTAGCACTGACAAACTTTATCTTTAGTTTTCTGTGTAGTGATTTGTAGATAAGTGTAATATGGACAGTCCACCAGAGTACCACCTAGCACTGACAAACTTTATCTTTAGTTTTCTGTGTAGTGATTTGTAGATAAGTGTAATATGGCCAGTCCACCAGAGTACCACCTAGCACTGACAAACTTTATCTTTAGTTTTCTGTGTAGTGATTTGTAGATAAGTGTAATATGGACAGTCCACCAGAGTACCACCTAGCACTGACAAACTTTATCTTTAGTTTTCTGTGTAGTGATTTGTAGATAAGTGTAATATGGACAGTCCACCAGAGTACCACCTAGCACTGACAAACTTTATCTTTAGTTTTCTGTGTAGTGATTTGTAGATAAGTGTAATATGGCCAGTCCACTAGAGTACCACCTAGCACTGACAAACTTTATCTTTAGTTTTCTGTGTAGTGATTTGTAGATAAGTGTAATATGGACAGTCCACCAGAGTACCACCTAGCACTGACAAACTTTATCTTTAGTTTTCTGTGTAGTGATTTGTAGATAAGTGTAATATGGCCAGTCCACCAGAGTACCACCTAGCACTGACAAACTTTATCTTTAGTTTTCTGTGTAGTGATTTGTAGATAAGTGTAATATGGCCAGTCCACCAGAGTACCACCTAGCACTGACAAACTTTATCTTTAGTTTTCTGTGTAGTGATTTGTAGATAAGTGTAATATGGCCAGTCCACCAGAGTACCACCTAGCACTGACAAACTTTATCTTTAGTTTTCTGTGTAGTGATTTGTAGATAAGTGTAATATGGCCAGTCCACCAGAGTACCACCTAGCACTGACAAACTTTATCTTTAGTTTTCTGTGTAGTGATTTGTAGATAAGTGTAATATGGCCAGTCCACCAGAGTACCACCTAGCACTGACAAACTTTATCTTTAGCTTTCTGTGTAGTGATTTGTAGATAAGTGTAATATGGCCAGTCCACCAGAGTACCATCTAGCACTGACAAACTTTATCTTTAGTTTTCTGTGTAGTGATTTGTAGATAAGTGTAATATGGCCAGTCCACCAGAGTACCACCTAGCACTGACAAACTTTATCTTTAGTTTTCTGTGTAGTGATTTGTAGATAAGTGTAATATGGTCAGTCCACCAGAGTACCACCTAGCACTGACAAACTTTATCTTTAGTTTTCTGTGTAGTGATTTGTAGATAAGTGTAATATGGCCAGTCCACCAGAGTACCACCTAGCACTGACAAACTTTATCTTTAGTTTTCTGTGTAGTGATTTGTAGATAAGTGTAATATGGCCAGTCCACCAGAGTACCACCTAGCACTGACAAACTTTATCTTTAGTTTTCTGTGTAGTGATTTGTAGATAAGTGTAATATGGCCAGTCCACCAGAGTACCACCTAGCACTGACAAACTTTATCTTTAGTTTTCTGTGTAGTGATTTGTAGATAAGTGTAATATGGCCAGTCCACCAGAGTACCACCTAGCACTGACAAACTTTATCTTTAGTTTTCTGTGTAGTGATTTGTAGATAAGTGTAATATGGACAGTCCACCAGAGTACCACCTAGCACTGACAAACTTTATCTTTAGTTTTCTGTGTAGTGATTTGTAGATAAGTGTAATATGGCCAGTCCACCAGAGTACCACCTAGCACTGACAAACTTTATCTTTAGTTTTCTGTGTAGTGATTTGTAGATAAGTGTAATATGGACAGTCCACCAGAGTACCACCTAGCACTGACAAACTTTATCTTTAGTTTTCTGTGTAGTGATTTGTAGATAAGTGTAATATGGCCAGTCCACCAGAGTACCACCTAGCACTGACAAACTTTATCTTTAGTTTTCTGTGTAGTGATTTGTAGATAAGTGTAATATGGACAGTCCACCAGAGTACCACCTAGAACTGACAAACTTTATCTTTAGTTTTCTGTGTAGTGATTTGTAGATAAGTGTAATATGGCCAGTCCACCAGAGTACCACCTAGCACTGACAAACTTTATCTTTTGTTTTCTGTGTAGTGATTTGTAGATAAATGTAATATGGACAGTCCACCAGAGTACCACCTAGCACTGACAAACTTTATCTTTAGTTTTCTGTGTAGTGATTTGTAGATAAGTGTAATATGGCCAGTCCACCAGAGTACCACCTAGCACTGACAAACTTTATCTTTAGTTTTCTGTGTAGTGATTTGTAGATAAGTGTAATATGGCCAGTCCACCAGAGTACCACCTAGCACTGACAAACTTTATCTTTAGTTTTCTGTGTAGTGATTTGTAGATAAGTGTAATATGGCCAGTCCACCAGAGTACCACCTAGCACTGACAAACTTTATCTTTAGTTTTCTGTGTAGTGATTTGTAGATAAGTGTAATATGGCCAGTCCACCAGAGTACCACCTAGCACTGACAAACTTTATCTTTAGCTTTCTGTGTAGTGATTTGTAGATAAGTGTAATATGGCCAGTCCACCAGAGTACCATCTAGCACTGACAAACTTTATCTTTAGTTTTCTGTGTAGTGATTTGTAGATAAGTGTAATATGGCCAGTCCACCAGAGTACCACCTAGCACTGACAAACTTTATCTTTAGTTTTCTGTGTAGTGATTTGTAGATAAGTGTAATATGGTCAGTCCACCAGAGTACCACCTAGCACTGACAAACTTTATCTTTAGTTTTCTGTGTAGTGATTTGTAGATAAGTGTAATATGGCCAGTCCACCAGAGTACCACCTAGCACTGACAAACTTTATCTTTAGTTTTCTGTGTAGTGATTTGTAGATAAGTGTAATATGGCCAGTCCACCAGAGTACCACCTAGCACTGACAAACTTTATCTTTAGTTTTCTGTGTAGTGATTTGTAGATAAGTGTAATATGGCCAGTCCACCAGAGTACCACCTAGCACTGACAAACTTTATCTTTAGTTTTCTGTGTAGTGATTTGTAGATAAGTGTAATATGGCCAGTCCACCAGAGTACCACCTAGCACTGACAAACTTTATCTTTAGTTTTCTGTGTAGTGATTTGTAGATAAGTGTAATATGGACAGTCCACCAGAGTACCACCTAGCACTGACAAACTTTATCTTTAGTTTTCTGTGTAGTGATTTGTAGATAAGTGTAATATGGCCAGTCCACCAGAGTACCACCTAGCACTGACAAACTTTATCTTTAGTTTTCTGTGTAGTGATTTGTAGATAAGTGTAATATGGACAGTCCACCAGAGTACCACCTAGCACTGACAAACTTTATCTTTAGTTTTCTGTGTAGTGATTTGTAGATAAGTGTAATATGGCCAGTCCACCAGAGTACCACCTAGCACTGACAAACTTTATCTTTAGTTTTCTGTGTAGTGATTTGTAGATAAGTGTAATATGGACAGTCCACCAGAGTACCACCTAGAACTGACAAACTTTATCTTTAGTTTTCTGTGTAGTGATTTGTAGATAAGTGTAATATGGCCAGTCCACCAGAGTACCACCTAGCACTGACAAACTTTATCTTTTGTTTTCTGTGTAGTGATTTGTAGATAAATGTAATATGGACAGTCCACCAGAGTACCACCTAGCACTGACAAACTTTATCTTTAGTTTTCTGTGTAGTGATTTGTAGATAAGTGTAATATGGACAGTCCACCAGAGTACCACCTAGCACTGACAAGCTTTATCTTTAGTTTTCTGTGTAGTGATTTGTAGATAAGTGTAATATGGCCAGTCCACCAGAGTACCACCTAGCACTGACAAACTTTATCTTTAGTTTTCTGTGTAGTGATTTGTAGATAAGTGTAATATGGCCAGTCCACCAGAGTACCACCTAGCACTGACAAACTTTATCTTTAGTTTTCTGTGTAGTGATTTGTAGATAAGTGTAATATGGCCAGTCCACCAGAGTACCACCTAGCACTGACAAACTTTATCTTTAGTTTTCTGTGTAGTGATTTGTAGATAAGTGTAATATGGACAGTCCACCAGAGTACCACCTAGCACTGACAAACTTTATCTTTAGTTTTCTGTGTAGTGATTTGTAGATAAGTGTAATATGGCCAGTCCACCAGAGTATCACCTAGCACTGACAAACTTTATCTTTAGTTTTCTGTGTAGTGATTTGTAGATAAGTGTAATATGGCCAATCCACTAGAGTACCACCTAGCACTGACAAACTTTATCTTTAGTTTTCTGTGTAGTGATTTGTAGATAAGTGTAATATGGCCAGTCCACCAGAGTACCACCTAGCACTGACAAACTTTATCTTTAGTTTTCTGTGTAGTGATTTGTAGATAAGTGTAATATGGCCAGTTCACCAGAGTACCACCTAGCACTGACAAACTTTATCTTTAGTTTTCTGTGTAGTGATTTGTAGATAAATGTAATATGGTCAGTCCACCAGAGTACCACCTAGCACTGACAAACTTTATCTTTAGTTTTCTGTGTAGTGATTTGTAGATAAGTGTAATATGGCCAGTCCACCAGAGTATCACCTAGCACTGACAAACTTTATCTTTAGTTTTCTGTGTAGTGATTTGTAGATAAGTGTAATATGGCCAGTCCACCAGAGTACCACCTAGCACTGACAAACTTTATCTTTAGTTTTCTGTGTAGTGATTTGTAGATAAGTGTAATATGGCCAGTTCACCAGAGTACCACCTAGCACTGACAAACTTTATCTTTAGTTTTCTGTGTAGTGATTTGTAGATAAGTGTAATATGGCCAGTCCACCAGAGTACCACCTAGCACTGACAAACTTTATCTTTAGTTTTCTGTGTAGTGATTTGTAGATAAGTGTAATATGGCCAGTCCACCAGAGTACCACCTAGCACTGACAAACTTTATCTTTAGTTTTCTGTGTAGTGATTTGTAGATAAGTGTAATATGGTCAGTCCACCAGAGTACCACCTAGCACTGACAAACTTTATCTTTAGTTTTCTGTGTAGTGATTTGTAGATAAGTGTAATATGGCCAGTCCACCAGAGTACCACCTAGCACTGACAAACTTTATCTTTAGTTTTCTGTGTAGTGATTTGTAGATAAATATAATATGGTCAGTCCACCAGAGTACCACCTAGCACTGACAAACTTTATCTTTAGTTTTCTGTGTAGTGATTTGTAGATAAGTGTAATATGGCCAGTCCACCAGCGTACCACCTAGCACTGACAAACTTTATCTTTAGTTTTCTGTGTAGTGATTTGTAGATAAATGTAATATGGTCAGTCCACCAGAGTACCACCTAGCACTGACAAACTTTATCTTTAGTTTTCTGTGTAGTGATTTGTAGATAAGTGTAATATGGCCAGTCCACCAGAGTACCACCTAGCACTGACAAACTTTATCTTTAGTTTTCTGTGTAGTGATTTGTAGATAAATGTAATATGGTCAGTCCACCAGAGTACCACCTAGCACTGACAAACTTTATCTTTAGTTTTCTGTGTAGTGATTTGTAGATAAGTGTAATATGGTCAGTCCACCAGAGTACCACCTAGCACTGACAAACTTTATCTTTAGTTTTCTGTGTAGTGATTTGTAGATAAATGTAATATGGTCAGTCCACCAGAGTACCACCTAGCACTGACAAACTTTATCTTTAGTTTTCTGTGTAGTGATTTGTAGATAAGTGTAATATGGTCAGTCCACCAGAGTACCACCTAGCACTGACAAACTTTATCTTTAGTTTTCTGTGTAGTGATTTGTAGATAAGTGTAATATGGTCAGTCCACCAGAGTACCACCTAGCACTGACAAACTTTATCTTTAGTTTTCTGTGTAGTGATTTGTAGATAAGTGTTTGTTTTTAGGATTGTCTGTAATTTACGCCTTCTGATTACCCCTTTGATATCTTCAAAGATTTCTTAGACATACATTTATATCGAGTACAGGGTTGCGTTCAATATCGTAGCAGCTAACCTAGCTGCTAGGTAAACTAGCCATGACTTATTGAACGATTAGCTACGTAGCAGTGCTAACAAATATGGAGCCAACCATATAGAATAATTTCTTGGAACATTTTAGCTAATCGTATTTGTCTAGTTACCTTAATAAATTATCATCCGTATTAAAAGCGTTGTCACTTCCTGCATTGCCACTATTTTTACCTTACGAAATTAAACTTAGTTTTAGCCGCCATCTTGGATTCAAAAGCTAGCAGACATTTGTTATGCTAGCTAGAGCTATGTAGCGGCTAGGCTAACTTTCCGTTCAATAGGATTTTTCTACGTAGCTCAACCTAGAAGCTACGATGTTGAACGCACCCCTGCTCTCAATTAGGCGGTAATTAAACTCTCGAATTTAGTTATGATTGTCTTCAATCGGAACTGTAGATTTCAATCAAACTGCCATACAATCGCGACCACGAAGTCCCTTAGATCATTTGTTATGATCACGCCATGAATATCATTTATACTACCACCTTAAAGTACATTCTAGTTTGAATTGTACTCGCTACTCATTAAGCAACAAAAAAGTGTGCAAGAATAAGGAATATTACGATAAATAAAATGGTAATTACCAGTATGTCATTGAGAAAGAGATATTTAATGTTTTTAAATTTTATTGCAAACTACTAGATTGTAAAGTACATTTCTGCAATTAATTATCAAAGTTATTAGTAAAACATCAAGTGCAAATTAAAAATCATGAGAGTCATTAAACAGATAATACAAACGTTTCAAACGGTTTGTTCACATTTTCCCCATATTTGATTTTTTAGAATCCATCTACAAAAATACACGTTTGCTAAAAGAATTTGCTAATTATCTCATCTCTTTACTTAGTTCTTTTTTGTACCGTTAACCGTTCCGGTTCATGTACCATAAGAACACCATATCACATCACGCGCAGCATTTGAATTAAGGGTTCCATTAATCGTTATTGACTGCCGTGTAATATTATTGAAGGTAAACAATAGCATTTTACTTCCTGGTTCTTTGAACATATATTATCAATGAACGGCTATCACGTGATTTTTCTTTTGCCATAAGCATATCAAAAGGGACAACGACTTATTCACAAACAACATGATCAAAATGACGTGACGATATGCAAATATAAATATGATAATAAGCAAGGATGCAAAGTTTTCATGATTTCCCATTAAATATGTATGAGGAGGTACATGCGGCAATGCTTTATTCATTTTCTAAGTCGAGAAATACAATATATAATTCTGTCCGAAATGATCCAATCAAAATGACACAAAAATATGCAAATCTCCATATGGCAATGAACAAACATTCAACGTGTTGACAAAGACGTATTCAGACTCCGTAAATTGAAGGACAAACTTTTACTATTGAGGCTAGTAATCCACGTCAGTGAAAGGCTTGTGGTAAAAGGTCAACAACCAGGTACTCAAAAACGTATTGAATACTCCGGTCATTTTAAATAAAATGTGTGACGTTTATATATCAGGAGATGAAATCCTCATTTCAGTGTTGAGGCTCCGATATTCAGACTGCCAAAGTAAGACACATTGCCTCTTTCGGATATTGATCATAGAAAGCTATAGCATCTTACTATGACTGAAACACTAAAAACAAATATTAATCAAAAACAAAACATACCACACTGTCGAAACGATTCGACAATCCAATCGAAAAATCTTAGAAAGACGAAAAATCGATACGATAACCCCTAACACACATATACATGACTACTTACTTTCCTGACTTGGTACAGACACTTCAATAAAACGTTGCGGGCTTAAACTAGGTCTATGAGCCAAATCCACCCCTTTGAGTGAAATGTTATAGTCATGTAGTGCTTACCACATGTGAGTGAAACGCCAATCCTCACAATCCTCACACATAACACGGGCAAACAGCATTGTTATAAAGATTTTTATATTTTACCACAATACATAATGTATACAATATATACAAAAAACATCTAAAAAAAACAATAAAAGATACAACTTTAAAATCAGTTTTAACGATATTACTCATTCAGCTTTGGTCTTGGTATTGTATAATTACAATCAAGACTTTGTTTATTCTTTAATATCTGTATTCTTCTCTTCTTTCTGTACGTTGTTATTGCCAAAACTGTTGATATGACAACAAGCACAAATATCATGGTTGCCATGACGACGATAACAATGATAATATTCTGGGATATGACACACCTTGCTCTGTTGTATTGCTGTTCTGATTTGCTGTTTGCATCTGTAGGATTCATAAAGAGCAGTAAACATTATATATCTTATATTTAAGCTAAATAAACGGTAAAGAAAACAGAAGAGGCAATCAAGAATGGACAATCCAGAGATATTAGTAACATTGGACACACAAGACATAGGACGAAAACAAACAAAACGCAAAAATGAAAAAACAACACAGAAAACTAAAAAGATCAGCAACATGGACCCCACCACAAGCCGCGAGTGAACACCGTAGCTTGTGAAGGATAAGTAGTTCCTGATTCTTATAACACACCCACCGTGTTACTCCTATGCATAACAAAATAACAGGTAAGTAAACAATCTAAATGTTATTTTATACTAAGTGTTGTGACAGCTAGATACAATGCACCGAACGCATCGATGGTGTAATGGTTAGCGATAGACCGTAGGTTCGAGACCCTGTTCATTCAAATCAAAGACTATAGAATTGGTATTTCCTTAATTGGAAATAAAAATATTTGTATTTGTATTTGTATTTGTTGCTTATAAACTAAACACAGAATTAAGGCATTATTGGGCTTTGTGGGGATCTTTAATTTTCTGTGTAGTGGGTTTTTTTTATCCTTGTTTTACTTTTTTCATTTTTGTCATTGTATTGTCTACCCTTCTTTGATTTACGTTTTTTTTTATTCATTAAGCATGTTTAGGCTTTTCTATTATAAAATTACTTTAATTATAATGTGTGTCATCTCCATTTTTCATTTGGCTTGACAACGACTCGGATCAGTAATAAAATTGCATGACATGTATTCAATAAAGTGCGAAATCGATATTATCATATTTTAAAAAATTCAAAAAATGTTTAATTAAAATCCGTAAAATATTAGTTTGCTATTGTCTGTCTCTGTTATGGAGCTGTTTAAGTTAAATAAGCTACAATTATCAAGTGGGGAGGGTTGGAATCCGGCTAAAAAAGGGTTTAACATCGACCTCTTTTTGTGTATGTTCCAAGCTAAGACCTGGATTCCCAACGTCACATGTCGTGCTCTTTTTATGTTTAATGAGTTGAGGTGAGATGTGTTTGTTCGTTTTGTTTAATGAGTTGAGGTGAGATGTGTTTGCTCGTTTTGTTTAATGAGTTGAGGTGAGATGTGATTGATCGTTTTGTTTAATGAGTTGAGGTGAGATGTGATTGATCGTTTTGTTTAATGAGTTGAGGTGAGATGTGATTGATCGTTTTGTTTAATGAGTTGAGGTGAGATGTGATTGATCGTTTTGTTTAATGAGTTGAGGTGAGATGTGATTGATCGTTTTGTTTAATGAGTTGAGGTGAGATGTGATTGATCGTTTTGTTAATACATTTTTGTATTGTTGGAATTGTTGAAACTTTCTATTCATATGTGATATCCCATATACGCCCTTCACGACAATCTCGTAGTAAAAGTTATAATGTTTTACATACAATATTCACCTTATTCAAATAATCAGACCTTGGTTTAAATACCCTGTTCATATATTATACAATATCGGACAACGCGTGTCATGACTGCCTGCTGGTGTGAGGGTTTTATTTTTTTTTATTTTTTTTTTTGGAACAACCTTCTGGCCGTCTATTCGACGCTTCTTTTACCTTGTCATTGAAAGATATCATTTTCAACGCCTTATTGCAATTTGGATTTGAATGTGTACCTAAATATTACTGGAATGCATTTAAACTAAAAAAATGATTGTCATCATAATTCATTTTTAAATACACACTCATCAATAACTACATTGTAATAACTATCCAATTTCATTTGTTATCAATATTTAAAATTTCGGTTGAACAAATTAAATACAAGATAGTTTATCAAATAAAATTGATCTTGGTATCTTCATTTTCAGTAAATGTACCATGCAGAACCATCAAATGACATTTCTCTATGACGATTATTTTTTAATTTCCCAATTTTTTAAATGTCAGTCAATAATAAAATAGTTATTTTGGGTTTTTAATGATACTGTTAAAGCAGGGTACATTTAGTGCAGTAACGAATCGAGAAAAGACGCTTATTTTTCGAGTTTAATGTACCGGAATACCACACGGCTGAAATTTTCCCAGATGAAAGAGTATACATCAAAGTACCATTTTAGCCCTGTCGTCGCGTTTTCTCATGGTGCAATTTTTTAGGAGAGCGTGACATTTGGTGGTAATCGCATTTTCACATTTCTAAGTATGTCTACTTTGCGATACTGTTTTTTTAACATTTGACAAAAATATAAACTCTTTTCTGATTAAATTGAGACTACTATATCTTATCTTTCATTTGAAATAACAAGGTAAATAAAGAACAGAAAATTAGCAGTTAGAATTAAGATTATTCTCTGAGGGTCAATTTTCGTGACCTTCCACCACCTTTCAATTCCATTTAAAATTGTTCCACGCTATTCACGAGGAAAATATAATTCGCTATGAATTGAAACTTTATTTTTAATATTATGTGTGTTAAATTTGTCAATCAAATCTTGAAATTAAACGTTTATCATTTTTTTCTAAACTTTACTAGCATTCTGTAAATTTGATACGTACTGAGCATGGTGCCGCTCCCCTGTCTAACACTCCACTGATTACATTGAGTGCAATGCGTGTCGTTTAAAAAGAAATTACTATGAAATTAACTTGTCTCTCAATGAAATAATTTATGTGCTTATTACAAGAATTCAGTTTAATATCTCATTTTATTGTGATGGTTTTAGTGGAGTTATTTAAATCAGAATATCAGTTGTTGAAAATAAGCTCCTATAAGACACATATAATACACTGACCAAGTCGGAATACTTGTTTAATCCGGAAAATGTGCAGTCCCGTTAAATTTGCCCACTCTATGCGGAAAAAATGTCGAAACACAAGCAATTGGGAATTATGTGTCATTTGTCAAATAAACACACCCGACAGTTTGTCCTGCGCTACAGAGAAGGGAAGAGATACTCTGTTTGATGCGATCAACAAGCGACAAGATGATGTTTATCTTCACCTGTATGACAAATTTAATTCTTTGAGCTTGGTTCCTTTAAATGAAATAAAGTATCATAGGTCTTGCTATAAAGCCTATACAAGTAAAAGAAATTTACAACGGTTTGTCAGCGATGTTCCAGAATGTAGCAACCCTAGTAATGACGCTTCAGTGTTTACTATGAAGAGGCGTTCTAAAACCTTGCCACAAATAAACTGGGACTATTGTATTTTTTGTAGACAAAAGGCTATCAAGAAAGATAGCAGCTAACTCATTTATCCATGGTTGCTTTAAAGAAAATGAAACTAGGGATTTTTATTCACCCATTTCCAGGTCCCAATTGAAGACGTTTGAAGACCTGACAAAGCGTTGTAACCTTAAATGTCGGTCTGGGGAAGTTATTAAAGCCCATATAAACCCAGAGACTGTCTTCAAAAGAGCCTTGGCCCTTGCAAATGTACGAGGGGAAGTTACTGTAGAAAAGGTTTTGGCTTGCCCAATCGGACAGATACCAACCGCTTTATTCCATGATAATGGATTAATGAGAAAGTCGTGTAAATCTGATTTGATCAACTTATTGGAAAAAGAGGTCTGCTCGGCGTCCACACTTCCTGAATATGATAGAAGCAGGTTTGTATTCATATCAGAGATTCAATGGCAATTATACATAGCATGAATGTAAAACGGTTCAAAAGTTTCGGTGATCTGGCAAAAGGTTACTTTAAAATTCTGTTGGCTTGCTTTCACAGCTTCGATTGTGTTGTCGACGTGTTTGATCGATATGACGTGGAACAATCTGTTAAATCAACAGAAAGAAAGAGGAGGTATGCCGGTCATATTGGTAGAGTCTTTCAAATCATAGACAGTAGACCCATACCACCCATACCAGACTGGAAACATGTCTTTCTGTTCCCGAAAACAAAACCGGTCTTATTAGGTTTCTTGGTGACTACGCCTTGAAACAATACACAGGTTTCACCTTGGGAGACAATGACCAAATACAGCTTGCCGGGTGTTTCCAAAATCCTGAAACTGTGATAACCATCAGCTCTGGTCCTATAGACGATGTTCCCGAATTATTTAGTACACAAGAGGAGGCTGATACCAGAATTATCCTACATGCATTGTTTACAAACAAGAAAATATCATACAAAAACTCCCAAGGACGCATTGTAATCAAATCCTCGGACACAGACGTATTTCTACTTTGCTTGCACTACTTTCCACAGATGTCGGACATTGAGGAGTTGTGGTTTCAAACGGGTAGTGTAAACTCAATGAAGACCTCGGCGATTCGTTCCTGTGCATGGCATTACCATTGCAATTGGTCCTCTGGTGTGTAACATTCTACCAGCCGCTCATGCTCTTACAGGATGTGACACTACGTCTTCATTTTTTGGCATAGCCAAAAAGACAGTGTATAAAACCTCGATGCAAAATCCGCAGAATTCCAAAATTTGTTGAGTCTTACATGGCGTGTTATGTGGTTGAATGTTGACAATATCAATTTAAAGTTTGCATGAACATTTTTCTCGAATACCTAGCAATTACGATTAAGTATATATTCTGAGTAACCATGCAGAATAGTTTCACCACAACTGGTCCACACATTCATCCACTGTGTGTACAGGTCAGTCAGCTATTTAAGACCCTTGACCTCAATTCCATGGTGATGGTGCAAATTTCATCAGATCCTTTCTCGTTAACCTTACACTACGGGTAAACTATAAAATTATCTGGTGGTATTTCATACTAACAAGAGACCATTTTATTCTATCAATTGTTTCAACAGTGAGATTCTGTCTGCTATTGCAACTATTCTTTCCTTGAAGTTGCTTGAGATACTTATTCTGCATTGCACTTTATTTTTCGCTACGTAAATGGTTGTTTCACTTCTAAACCCACAATCTATTTCAACTGTCCAATGCATTGTCTGCAAAAAAGGGGGGTTGCGTGTTGTAAGATTTCACGTTATTTTTTCTCATTAATTCCTATACATTTTAATCACATTTATTTTGCAAATCTTTAATATACATGATATGTAGTAACAAACTAGTTATTTTCATTTCTTTGTCTTTTCAATACTTAAAATTGAGATATGGACTTTGTCATTTTTTTGGTGTGAAATCTTCTTGGATGTTTGTTCTTGTTGTCGTAATTTTTTCCTTGTTTCTCTATGAATTTGGTTCAAACTTTCCAGAAAAGATATACAGATATTGAATTATTCTTATGTATAATTCTAAGAAATTTCAATGACTTGCGGTGAAAATATACGTGCGTTAATATCGATTTGTGAATTGTGTCCCCCTTTTTTAATTAGGCGCATATTTCAGTTATGTTTTTAAAGTCAGACTTTTGTAACCGCAACAATCTCACTTTCAATGTCTGTCTCAACCATATGTATGAAGTACGTTAAGCAGTGGCGAATGCTAGTTAAGATATTTTGGATAATGTACGAAAAAATGAAAATGTCTTCGTTCTTAGATTTGACCTTTGACTACGGATATAGAAAATCTGCACCATACTAGGATGCGACGACATGCCTAAATCGATGCAAAATGTCTTTTTCTTCAAGATAATATCCAATGCAGCCGTGTTGTATTTCGGTCCATTAAATTTTCCAATTTACCTTGATTGTCACTGCACTAATTGTCTGCGTATTATCAGAAAATGAAACTAACCGATATTAGCTTTGAGTTTGTTTTTGTCTGTTTGTCTGTTTGTTTGTTTGTTTGTTTGTTTGTTTGTTTTTGTTTTTGTTTTTGCTTTTTCTTTTTTTCTTTTACTTTTTGCTTTTTTACCATTTTTTGTTTTCTTTTTGTTTATTATTTTGTTTTTTGTTGTTATTTGTTGTTTTTTGATTTTTTTTAGATAGTATTATTCCTAAGTAATTTGGACAAATAAGATTTAATAATGTTAGTAACAGATGTTCTCCATTCTGAGTGAGTGAGTGAGTGAGTGAGTGAGTGAATGAGTGATTGTTGATTAGCGCCAATTCAGCAATTTTTCAGCTAGATTATGGCGAGAACAAGTTAATTTTCAATGAGATAATGATGAGGTACCTTTGTTCTAGACCAACACGCTGAATTGGATTTTTATAGTGCTAGCTCACTGAAACAATAGTCCTCGGGTAGACATTTCGCTCCACTCGGACACATTATTCTGATTCCGAGCCGATTCTTTCTCCTTAATGCTGCGTGCATAGCGGAAAAGCAACAAATACAAATAGTTTTTGGTTTGACCCGACCGGGGCTCGAACCCACGTTCTACCGCACTTGAGGCGAGCACGCTAACCATTACGCCACCGATGCTGTTTTCTCCATTCTGTGGCTGAACAAATTATCGTAAAACAATAACATAAACATAGCATGGGACCATCGTATATTGAGTCACAATATAGAGATAAACAGTTTTTAGCATTAATTATGCTGAAAGTAATATAGGGTTATGGTGTTTAACGCTACTTTTAACAATAATTCAGCTATATCGTTGCGGTCAATTTTATTGGTGGAGCACCCGGAGAAAACCGCCGACCTACCGCAAGTCTCTGACAAACGAAAGTTATATTGAACAAGGGATATCAAAGAAATATGACATTACTGACAATGCAAATTATGTCTGCCAATGGATGAATATGATAAGAACGAAACTCTTACGATAAAACAATGCTTTCAGTTTTCTAATCTATTATAATGTTAGTCCTATGAACACCAACTTGTGTGTATGTTATAGCAGCACGTGAGGATACTATTGTTTTGTCTTAGTATATCACATTTGGCTACATATGATATTTATACCCAACACCAATGATTATATACAACTGTATGAGTGATCATGTATGACATTGGCTCGCTAATATAGGGAAAATAATATACATATGTGTATGTGTAACTGATATAACGTATATAGCATGCATAACGGCAATATGTATAAGATACATTACTATTGAAATAAAAGAAGCGGCCCGTATTTGACATAACGGGTTTCTTTATCCTATGTGTACTCGGGATTCAATAGTAATGTATCTAACTTGTACAACAATGATGTTATAATTTATAAAATTTTAAGAAAAGTCGTGAGAACTGTTTTGTTTGTGAACGAGTTTACCTAATTTTCCTATTACAGCATTGGTCAAATTCTTAATCTCGTTAATAAAAAGAACTGCAAAAACATCGACCTGTAACATTGGCCTGTATCAACGGCCTCTAACAGAGGCCTGTAACTGATATTAGCGGCCGTATTTACAATAGCATTGTTGGGATTATTATTGTGCAAATGTTGCTTATATACTCGTATACAATTTATCACTTAATTAGTAAAAAGAATATGAATGTAAATGAACATGACAGACTATCCAACATTACATCTAGACACTAATTGAAGTAAATGAATTGATCTTTTATCACTGTTCTACATTTCACAGACGCAAAGCATAACGCATGCCCTGAAATGAGCACTAAACCTTTATTGCTGAATACGCATACATAATAAACATATGCAAATAGATACATTCGCGTATATATTGATGACAATTAGGCTTATGACATGAATGACCAATCACACACTTATATACCTCTCTATTTGTGGAATCGAACACCCAACTAAGTGGTGATAGACACCGATTGGTAGAAACAATAAAATGTAAAACAACTCCATCCAAAAATACTTATAATTATACAGTCGTATCCAGTACACCTTGCTATCAATGAGAATCAAAGACACAATTTATTGTTGATTGGGGTTGGGTTTATGGTTTTCAACGCCACTTTCAACAATATTTCAGTTATATCGTGGAGGTCAGTTTTATTGGTGGAGGAAACCGGAGTACCCGGTGAAAACCACCGACATGCCGCAAGTCACTAACAAACATTATCACATAGCGTTGTATCGAGTACACCTCGCCTGAGCGGGGTTCGAACTCACAATGTTAGTGGTGATAGTCACTGATTGCACAGGCAGATGTAAGTCCAAAGACCATATAATCACGACCACGACAGCCGCTTATTGTTGATTGACCCTGATTGTCAGGAACAATGCATTGTATAAAAGCACTTCATCTAAGTATAAACAACATAATATATACCGTTTCTCAAATTATTCCTGTCGATATTTGGTAGAATTAGCAGTCCGTCTATATTTGGTTCTTGTACAGTGACCACTGCAGACACAAACTGCCTGTCGCCATAATTAGAGGCACGCTTTCTCCTGATTTTTACATCAGTTGTATTGGTAGAGTTACCAGATATGCCATCTGTAATACTAACGGCGTTACCAGATATGCCATCTGTACTACTAACGGTGTTACCAGATATGCCATCTGTACTACTAACGGTGCTACCAGATATGCCATCTGTACTACTAACGGTGCTACCAGATATGCCATCTGTACTACTAACGGCGGAAGTCGAGTTCGTAACATCTTCCGTATCCGTTTCCAGAGCCATCGCTGGAGTAGAGCAATCAGTCTTAAAATAGAAAATGTTTTATTTTATTATTAATGTTAAGAGATTATTACATGACATTTTCCATATCGGCCCTGGTATCAGCCCGAGACTCCCATATCACGGGTCGAGGGCTGATGCCAGGGACGATATGGAAAATGTCATGTCATAATCTATTTATTGCATATTTTACATTGATTTTTATATTGCACAAAAGATCTTTGAACTGACAAATTGCGGAAAGTTGCCTTTATTCAACTTGCAAATATTTTTTGTTTCAAAAAGATATCAAACAATGTCGATCTGTACAATGACGTTAGAAAGTGTTTATAAAATCTACCTAAGACGTTGACATTTGAATGGAAATTCCTATTCAACAAGACGTATACATTTGAGCTAATTATTCCGTTTCAAGTTATTCAAACTTTATTCCAATATATTGAAATGTATTAATTTGATTGAAATACGTTTATATGCATATCTTTGTGCACCATCTTTCCTTGTACTTTAATATAATTATAATCTTTGAGACCACTGCGCAGATACCAGAAGTTGAATTCGGGGGCAAATACAGATATTGGAGGACAACACGGATTTTTATCATGAAGGCAAATAGCCTACACTGATTTCTAGCTATTATTGGACATGCAAAAACGAACATATTGCAACAAAATATGTGATAATTTATTTTATTATGTTTTTTTTAATTGATTGGTGCTCTATGTTTATATTTTTGTGTTATTCGGTCTATTTTGTGGGAATTCGTATTGTCCTATTTTCGTGTTGTCATATCTTCGCATTGTCCTATATCCGTATTGTCCTATTTTCGTGTTGTCATATCTTCGCATTGTCCTATATTCGTATTGTCCTATTTTCGTGTTGTCATATCTTCGCATTGTCCTATATCCGTATTGTCCTATTTTCGTGTTGTCATATCTTCGCATTGTCCTATATCCGTATTGTCCTATTTTCGTGTTGTCATATCTTCGCATTGTCCTATATCCGTATTGTCCTATTTTCGTGTTGTCATATCTTCGCATTGTCCTATATCCGTATTGTCCTATTTTCGTGTTGTCATATCTTCGCATTGTCCTATATCCGTATTGTCCTATTTTCGTGTTGTCATATCTTCGCATTGTCCTATATCCGTATTGTCCTATTTTCGTGTTGTCATATCTTCGCATTGTCCTATATCCGTATTGTCCTATTTTCGTGTTGTCATATCTTCGCATTGTCCTATATCCGTATTGTCCTATTTTCGTGTTGTCATATCTTCGCATTGTCCTATATCCGTATTGTCCTATTTTCGTGTTGTCATATCTTCGCATTGTCCTATATCCGTATTGTCCTATTTTCGTGTTGTCATATCTTTGCATTGTCCTATATCCGTATTGTCCTATTTTCGTGTTGTCATATCTTCGCATTGTCCTATATCCGTATTGTCCTATTTTCGTGTTGTCATATCTTCGCATTGTCCTATATCCGTATTGTCCTATTTTCGTGTTGTCATATCTTCGCATTGTCCTATATCCGTATTGTCCTATTTTCGTGTTGTCATATCTTCGCATTGTCCTATATCCGTATTGTCCTATTTTCGTGTTGTCATATCTTTGCATTGTCCTATATCCGTATCGTCCTATTTTCGCATTGTCATATTTTCGCATTGACCTATCTTCGGTTGGCGTATTTTATGTTTTGCGAGTTTTATTTTCTCTTTCAGGATTGTTCTTGTTTTATTCGACTTTTATTGATAATTAAGCTTTATCTTATGGTAATCGAGTATCACAAAAGTACATGTATATCGGGATCCTATGATACCATGGTAGTTACATTTAAAAATAGGAGGCGACAATTGGTTGAAATGGCTCATGGACACACTGTATCATAGAACCCGTGGTACCATATGGTCGGACTATAAATCTAAATGTTGAAATAACAGCTACATCAGTTTCGTGTTGTGATGTCCGTTGCGATTTCTACATAAAAACGATGTTTGGTTCGTCTTTACCTCCAATTGTTTGTAGGCGGGCTCATGTCTTATTTACGTTATTTGTGTTTGCGCATAGTTGTGTTCAACACATATTGTGTTGCGTTTTTTGTTGTTTTTTTTTTTGTCTTCGTCATGTGTTTTGTGTATGATGGTGTCCAACACATATTATGTTGTGTTTTTAGTTTTGTCCTCGTCATGTGTCTTGCGTATGGTGGTGTCAAACACACATTGTGTTGTGCTTTTTTCTTTTTTTTCTTGTCTTCGTCTTGTGTCTTGTGTATGGTGGTCGAAACACCTTGTGTTGTGTTCTTTGTTTTGTTTGCTTTCGTCTTGTGTCTTGTGTACGATGGTGTCCAACACATATTGTGTTGTATGTTTCTTGTGGGTTTTTTTTTTGTCTTCGTCTTGTGTCTTGTGTATGGTGGTATCTAACACATATTGTGTTGTGTTCTTTGTTTTGTTTGCCTTCGTCTTGTGTCTTGTGTACGATGGTGTCCAACACATATTGTGTTGTATGTTTCTTGTGGGGTTTTTTTTTGTCTTCGTCTTTTGTATGGTGGTCTCCAATGCATATTGTGTTGTTTTTTGTTTTTTTGTTTGTCATTGTGGTTTGTGTACCCTGTGTTTCCAGTTTCTCTTGATTGTCCATTTTTGAATGCCCCTTCGGTTTCTCTAACGTTTATTTGACTAATAATGATTACAGATTATTCCTTAAGAATATGAAACGAATATGTGGATGTTAACGAAAATGTGTATGCTACTGAACAAGTGGATATTAACGAACATGTGGATGTTAACGAAAATGTGGATGCTAACGAAAATGTGGATGCTAACGAAATTGTGGCTATTAGCAAACATGTGGGTGTTAACGAAATTGTGGTTGTTAACGAAGTTGTAGCTGTTAACGAACTTATGGGTGTTAATGAAAATGTGAGTGTTAACGAAATTGTGGCTGTTAACGAAAATATGGATGTTAACGAAATTGTGGCTGTTAACAAACATATCGATGTTAACGAAATTGTACCTGTTAACGAAATTTCGATAACAAGTTAATCATTAATTAATGGTTGACAAATAACAAGACAACCAAATATATTCATGTTGGATTATAACAGGCGCGCACATGTTTCCTGCTGAATTCAAACATTCATACGGTTGGTCACTATCATCTCATGTTTTAATACTAAATATTTTCAAAGATAAAACACGGCTCAATGATTAATATGATAATGAATAAAATTATGCTTACAGCTTTGCAGAAATTTTCATCTCCTTTCTTACAGATTCGGACAGCACAGTTAAACCCAACATTGGTCGTTCCTTTGAACTTGAATGCATACATCAAAAGTTCGGACGCTGGTAGCTGTAATGTTGTTCCAGGTCGTGTGTACTGTGACAATATCGGACCCTCAAGATTCACCATTATGTTTTTACCATCATCTGTCGGACATCTGCAGAAGGAATACCGTTTGGTTTGGTTAATGGTGTTTGACGCCACTTTCAACAATATTTCAGTTATATCGTGACGGGAGAAGGAATACATAATTGACATTAATAAAGAACTAATGTTTAATGATTTTATTATACCTCGGGTATTTTTTTACGTCAATATCTAGTATTTTACCACGTAAATATCAAGTATTTTGTGAAGTCATTATTAAGTATTTTATCACCTAAAAATAAGACATTTCATCGGGTAAATATCAAGTAAGTTATCCGTAATATTCATGCATTTCACCTTGTATATATTGGATATTTTATTACGTAAATAACAGGTATTTATTCATTTCAATATCAGATATCTTCTCGAGCACCTGGGTTCACCCCCAGTTTGTTGGTGGGGTTTGCGTTGCTCATTTTCTAAGTTTTTTGTGAAAACGATGTTTGGTTCGTCTTTGCCTCCAGTTGTTTGTAGGGGGACTCATGTCTTATTTACATTATCTGTTATGGTTTGTGTATAGTGGTGTACAACACATATTGTGTTTTGTTTTTGTTTTGTTTTTAATTGTCTTGTGTACCCTATGTTACCAGTTTCTCTGTATTGTCCATTTTTGATTTCCCCTTTCTGTGTTCTCTAACGTTTATTTCACCTTATATATATTGGGCATTTTATTACGTTTAATCATGTATTTCTTCATGTCAATATCAGATATTTTATAACGTATATCAGGTATTTTACTACGGCAATATCATGGTTTTATTTCGTAAAAACGATTGTAAATTGTAAATATTAACTATTGTCTCATTTTAAATTTTCAATAGTGTTTTCGGAAGATGTCAACACTTTGCTATAATGGATTATGTCCCTTGTGTACAGAGGAAGAGAGATAGTATTGACAATTATATCTTAGTTCAAAGGAGACCATTGTTTCCTTATTGTGTCTTCTTATGACCTTGTGAACTCTTTGATATGCCAATGATGGCGAAGATCGCCGGATCTTTGTAACAGGCGGCCGTCGTGGTCGTGATCGTATTGTAATTGGATATACAACTATTTGTGCAATCAGTACCTGTAACCCTAACCCTCTTTGTAACAGAACTAATATTATACATATGATAACTTCTGTGTCACGAGGATTAAATATATATATTATGTATAATGTTCAATGTTCTTTATAGCAACGCTGTTTCCCAATCATGTGTGGGTGTTGGCACATGAGAATGAAACTTATGTGACCGCATGTTTAATCTGGTAAGTTTGGAACCACAAAACTAGTTTATTGCGCCACTGTTTATTGAAAGTATCAGTACCAAGATAATAAAATGAATGGTGTATAGGCTGTCGATTTTGTCTTTGTTTCTACGAGTTTGCGATTAGTTTTTGGAACTGTTCCAACAGATAAGTATGTTTTTTTGGTTTTCATTTTTATTTAATCATGTAACTATAAAGGTGGATTTATACTCCGGGTGCGACAGCGATGCGACGAGCAATAAAGTTGTTGCGATGGAGAAGCGATACTATTACAAAATCATTGCTTTTTTGTCGCGTCGCTACTATCGCTTTTAGTTCGTGTTGCCTAGTGATTTTGATAATATTTTTGTTATGATTGCAGATGGCAATTACACAGTGACGGTAGTGATATCGCTAGAAGGATAAAATAATTTCAACTCTGATGCGACAGCTAGCGAAAATCCTTGCGACGAACATTTTCGCTAACGATGGTCAGCGATGACGTGCGTTGTCGCTGCGATGGGGTAACGATGTTGAAAACGACATCGCAAATCCGTCGCATCGCTGTCGCACCCGGAGTATAAACCCACCTTAAGGTATATCGTTTCGGAGTTTTATCTGTGATTAAGGGATTGTCGTGGTCGTGATCGCATGGTAGTTGGCTTTACAACTACCTATGCAATCAGTACCTATCACCACTAACGTTGTGAGCTCAAATCCTGCTCAGTGACTTGCGGAAGATCGGTAGGTACTCCGGTTAACTCCACGAATAAAACTGACCTCAACGATATAACTGAAATATTGTTGAAAGTGGCGTTGAACACCATAACCATAACCCTATCGGATATTAATGTTAAATATTTATGGCAAACAACACTTTTGTACAAAGAATGACGATACCTTATATAGTTGATATTTCTATGTGTGTTTTTATGTAATAAATCACCATAACTAGACCTAGATCAGCTGGGTTCATGCTATAAAAACGTAGATATCAAGTTTAGTGCGCACGACACGTTTCTGGAATCACCTTCATCATGCACGCTCAAAGTCGAAAGATTGGAAAACAAAACAATGTAAATATCCTTGAATGCAAAACACAAAGGTCATAAACAGGATAGCCAAAATCAGTCAAGGTCACCTATCCATGAGGAGGGAGAGGATCCTTAGTTTAAGTAAAATATTACATAATTGCTAATAATATTACATACATACCCGTCTTTAACAAACTCGAATTTGATTGGTTTCTGTGACATGGTATTATTTGCTATACAATAATCTATGCTGAGTGTCTCATATACTGTAATATAAAGACAGAGTGGTTAACCAATTACCAAATAGAACAGTACAATTAAACGTCGCTGTGTCTGTCTGTAAGTGACAGACGCGATTCTCCTTCACATTAGCCATATATGTTAACTATCCTACTGAATTAAGCTTATAATGAAATCTTTTATAAGGTTGGATGTCAGCGGTGGTATTTTAAATACTTTAAGTACTTTTTTTTTAATTTAATTTAATTTTTTTATTTTATTTTTATTTTTTTGCATTCCAGTTATCGTGACACCTTAAGTATTACAATGACATGTGTTCCGAGTCATAACAATACTGATGTTGGATGGCACGGCAGACGACAGCTCATTTAGCAACGTAACATGGCGCTAGTCCAAAGATATATTCCGTGTAATTAAACGAGATAAATGTGGTATTTTAAATTGTTTTTATTTTTTATTTTTTTCATTCATTGTCAATTGCTTTAATGGTTATCATGCTTGAGGTATTTGCATCAAATTTATCTCTTTGTCATGATATTTGCCAAAATGTGTATACCTTGTTTATGCTTCACAGATGCGCCTTGCAGTTCTTGAACAATACAAGGGTTTAACTGAAGACAATTAGCGGGTGTGGGATCCAGTTATCGTGACCCCTTAAGTATTACAATGACATGAGTCCCGAGTAGTCACAATGCTAATGTCGGATGGCACGGCAGACGACAGTTCGCTTAGCAACGCCACATGGCTCTAGTCCAAAGAGATATTGCGTGTAATTGAATATAAACAGCATGTTTTAGCAGGGTATTTTGCATTTAGATGAAATTTCTCTCGACTGACAGCTCTGGACATTTGACCATATCTTGACTAGTATTTAATAAAATATCATAATTTAATTTGATTTGAATACTGCAATCTGATTGGCTGATCCACTTATCCGCTTGGAGAAAATTGTTGTTATACTTGATAAACTGGTTTGGCATTATGACGTCACCAACATATTCATTCACACGAAATAATCGTAATTAAAATCGAGGAATCGCTAAATTTTGTTGTAAAAATTAAATTATAAGGAATAGTTGAAATTTTTGAACGTATAATCTGGTTTGGTACAGTTTACGCTTTTCATAAACCGCTTTATTAAGCATGTAATATCGTATGACCTGTTCACAAATTTCAAACATTCCTTAAATATTTTTGCTTATGTTGATAACTATTATCAACTACCTGTGCAATTAGTGCCTATCACCACTAAAGTTGTGAGTTCGAACCCTCATTCATAGCGAGGTGTACTCGATACAATATTATATGATAAAGTTTGTCCGACTTGCCACTTTTCTCCGTGTACTCCGGTTTTCTCCACCAATAAAGCTTACAGCCACGATATAACTGAAATAGTGTTGAAAGTGGTGTTAAACACCATAATGATAATTTAAGCTGATCAACGGACAACATGTAACTTCCTGTTTTAAGGACACAAGTTATCGAGATCAAGATATCGAGTTTTGTCTGTACTTAATCTGCAACAACTTCGTTCGATCTCTGTCACAAATGACAACCAATATGTTCCGTCTGTCGTAATCGCAATCCGGTTTTCTCCTCATTCATGGTTTATCACCGGGTGTGTAACAAGTGTAACAAGTGTAACATGACGGGTGCCACTAATGGAGCAGGAACTGCTTATCCATCCCCTATTTTAGTGGTGTTCTTGTTGCTCAATCTGTACTTTCTGCGTCTGTTTTCCATTGGTCATTGCATTGCCTGTCGTTCTTTGACACACAGATTCTGGTTACCCCTCTTGGGCATTTGCAAACTTTTCTAACAGAGATGATAACAAGCTAAATGTCATATAGTCTTTTGCATTTCCAGACGCATCATTTTTTGGACTATGTAAGTAATTGTTGTTTAACGCCAAATTACCTTTTTTTTTAGCTATATCGTGGCGAGATCAAGTTACATTCGGTGAGATGATGGTGATGTCCGCTTTGTTCCGGACTAACACACTTAGTGTAATTTTTATAGTACTAGTTCATTGAACCTACATTCCATGGGTAAACATGTCAGTCTACTCGGACACATTATTTTAATTCGGAGCCAACTTGTCTTGTTCTTACTCATTAATAAGGTAAAGCATTTACATCAACCGAAAAATCCAACTACAAATACAAATACATGCGAGTAAACCATTTGTCCCTTTGTATGTGTTATGTACATCATATCCAGAAGTTTATGGTACTTTTCCTCATAAATATTCATCATATTTAAATTAGATTTTGATCACAAGACTGCAGTTTCAAGCTTGGTGGATTGTTTGTTAGGTTTGTCATTCCCAATTAGATTACAAAATTATACGTTTTAATACGAGTTATGTGGGTTACACTAATGTCCTGAAAATTGACCTGAAAAGTACATAAAGGTTTATATCTTTTTTATTATCCAATGGATTGAGTTCAAATTTGAAAATGTTAAATACATAAAAAAAATTAAAAAAAATATTTTTAGGTGGAAATAATTTGACCTGAAAATTGTCATGAAATGTCCTGAAAAGTACATAAAGGCCTATATCTTTTTTATTATCCAATGGACTAAGTTCAAATTTGTAAATGTTAAATACATTAGCATATATTTAACGAATATTTAAAAAAAATATAAAAAAAAAATTCTTTGGTGGAAATAATTTGACCTGAAAATTGTCATGAAATTTTCAGCTCAAATTATTTCCACCTAAACAATTTTTTTTATATATATTTTCAAATATTCTTTAAATATATGCTAATGCATTTAACATTTTCAAATTTGAACTGAATCCATTGGTTAATAAGAAAAATAAAAGATATAGGCCTTAATGTACTTTGCAGGACATTTTCAGGACATTTCATGACAATTTTCAGGTCAAATTATTTCCACCTAAAAATATTATTTTAAATTTTTTTTAATAATATTCGTTAAACATATGCTAATGTATTTAACATTTTCAAATTTGAATTCAATCCATTGGATAATAAAAAAGATATAGGCCTTTATGTACTTTTCAGAATATTTTCAGGACATGTCATGACAATTTTCAGGTCAAATAATTTCCACCTAAAAATATTTTTTTTAATTTTCTTTAAAGATATTCGTTAAATATATGCTAATGTATTTAACATTTTCAAATTTGAACTCAATCCATTGAATAATAAAAAAAGATATAGGCCTTTATGTACTTTTCAGGACATTTTCAGGACATTTCAGGTCAATTTTCAGGACATTAGTGTAACCCGAGTTATGTCCCTTACGACAGGCAAACTGGTATCCTGTCTATAAAGAGCTAAGCAACGGAAAGGACAGCGAGTCACAGCGTATTTGAGTATAATTCTCTCAAAATTGGTAGATATTTCAACCTTGTAAAAAATCAAAGCATAATTTTATAGCAAATAGAAATTTCACAAGTTGCTACAACATCAACAAATTTTAACAGACTATGGGGAAAAAAATATATGCTATTTTCATTAAACTTTACATGAAAGGAGACCATTTTGCCTGCCTTAAGGGGAAATAACTCATGTAAAACGGATAATTTGGGAATCAAAGACGGAAATGTGTAAATGGTCTATTCCGTTCTTTTCTTCGTATTGGGCATCTAATTTAAACTTACCGTTGGTATCAGCCAGGAAGAACAGAAGTTTAAAAATGTCACCAACAAACAATGGTTTCTCCAATGGTTGGCTATCTTTGTCCAGGACAACAAATCGCACTGGTGAATATGTGCCTTTATGGATGTCTTTCTTCAGATTTATTCTAAAAAAAAATCCAAAGCGGTTTATGAAAAGCGTAAACTGACCCAAACCAGGTTATGCAAGTATAACCTGTTCAACAATTTCAAATATTCCTTATAGCTTAATTTTTTCAACAAAATGTAATGATTCCTCGAATTTAATTACGATTATTTCATGTGACTATTTGAATTTGTCGTTGGCGGACGAACAGGTTGGTGACGTCACAATACCAACCCAGGTTATCGAGTATAACCAACATTTTCTCCAGGCGGATTAGCCAATCAGATTGAAATATTCAAATCAAATTAAATTATCTAAATATAGATTCATTTCAGGTTTATTTATTATGTATACACCATTACATAAGTAGTATTGGTATCACCGGAATCCAAATGTGCGGAAAGGGGGGGGGGGGGGGGTGTTCGTGATCGTGATCGCATGGTAGTTGGATCTACAGCTACCTAATAATGCAACCAGTTCGAGTCCCGAGGTGTACCCGATACAACATTATGTGATAAAGTTTGTCAGTGACTTGCGACGAGCAGACAGTTTTCTCCGGGCACACCGGTTTCCTCCACCAATCAAACTGACCGCCACGATATAAATGAAATATTGTTGAAAGTGACGTCAAACACCATAACCCTAACCCTCTTTGTTTGTGCACATGATTTTCGTTCGTTTACCGATGTAATTATTGACAATCACTGTTAAGACATTCTTTTCATGATTTACAACAACGCTCCTCGCCCAGTTATACATGTGTGTGATGGTTAGCGTTTTTAGTATATGTGGAAAGCCCTTACATGGCCACAACATTTCACTAAGAGAGGTTTAGGTCTATAAAGCTAATTTAGCCACATCACTATTGGCAATGCTTGTACGAGGCTAGGATGTATATAAACGTTAGAGAAAACCGAAAGGGCAAATCAAAAATGGACACTCCAGAGAAATTGGCAACATCGGGCACACAAAACGAAGACAAACAAAACAAAAAAACACTACACAATATGTGTTGGACACCATTATACGTAGACAAACACAAATAACGTAAATAAGACATGAGCCCTCCTACAAACAACTGGTGTTAAAGACAAGCCGAACATCTTTTTATCTAGCAATCGTAGCAGACCTCACAACACGGAACTAAGTACGTAAGAACATACAATAGGACAACACACAAAAACCAAGCAAATACATCTTCTTAGATGTATTGATATTTGCCTGTTAATACGATTTTACATTTCCTGTATGTTACTCGTTAATTCTGAAATGCATTGATTTTTAAATGTCAATCGATATTTATGACAAAGGAAAATAACTGGATTATCATCAAACCGAAAATTAATTTCTTAGATGAACGAAATACAATTTAAATCACAATTAGACGTTAAAAGGTGGAGACGAGAAGAGGCATAACTAATGTCAATGCATTTCATAACTCCAACTCACTGAACGTGCAACCATACCAATATATTTTTTATAAAACACCAATTTTCACAAGCATCCATTCATGCATTGATGTAGTTGTTATGGTTGTGATCGTAGTGTAGTTGGATTTACAACTAACTGTGCAATCAGTGCCTATCACCACTAACGTTGTGAGTCCGAATCCCGCTTATGGCGAGGTGTACTAGATACAACATTATGTGATCAAATTTTCAGTGACTTGCAACAGGTCAGTTGTTTTCTCCGTGTACTCCGGTTTCCTCCACCAATAAAATTGACCGCCAGGATATAACTCAAATATTATTGATAGTGGCGTTAAACTCCAGAACCTTGTACCTCGTATTATTCTTCCATTTTGTGTTATTTTAAGAGACACCAAACCTTCATTCAAGAGACTCACCATACCAAAACCCCTAATACATTATACGAACCTGAAAGAAGTGATAACTAATGGTATCCCTTCACACTCCCTCATGAGCCTCAATATCCTAATTATGTAGGTATCAAGAGTTATTTCCCTTGTTTATGTACTTTTTGTAACAATTTCGCATGAATTAATGAACACTTTAATAATTGGAATTGCTTTGATGATTTCGAGATTGAAAGGGTTCCTATATCGCCCCTCCTATTTGAAGCATTTAATTATATTTCTTAAATGTTTTTGGTTCTGGTATATTTTTTTAGAATACTATTTCCATGGATACACATGTCACCCATCTCGGACACATTAGCCTTAATGTTGCATACTTAGCGGAGAAGCAACAAATACCAATTTCATAGTCTTTGGTTGGAGCCGATCGGGACTCGAACTCACGATCTACCGAACTCGATGCGAGCATGATAACTATTGCACCACCGATACGGTTTCAGCAAAAGATATGTGCTATGCGATTAACATAACTGATATTAGTGAACATGTAACCTTGATTAGCTAAAACGAGACGAGATGTTCATTCCTTGCATTGTGGTAGTAATGTATTTCTTTGTGCTTATACCTTGTAAGTTTAAACTGATGGGGCCGTAGTGGTTGTGATTGTGATCCCGATAAGGCGAAGTGTACTCGATACACCAGTGTGTGACAGAATTTGGCCGTGACTTGCAGCAGGTCATTATTTTTATCCGGGTACTCCGCTTTCCATCACTAATACAACTGACCGCCACGATATAACTGAAATATTGTTCAAAGTGGCGTTAAACACCATGACTCTAACCTCTTCAACTGAATATATAAAAACAGTTCTTGTTGTTTGGAGAACAATATTCTTTTGTGCTTTTCTTATTGACGAATTAAATACGACCTATGTTTTATTGCTATTGTACAGTAATGTTTTAGGAATCAAATCGTAAGTTTAAAAAACACTCGAGGTGTAGTCGATACAACTTTGTGTGAAAATAAATGTGTCGTTTACTTTCCTCGAGTGAGTAGTTTTCCAACACACTGTAAATACTATCAATACTATCAATCTCCGGAATTGAGGCTATATTACTTTCCCTAGTGTATAGAATATCACCTCTGCCAGACCGGAAGGATATGCTTCCTTCATGTGCGTACGATTTTAAAGAAATAGACCATGGAGTTAAGTAAATCGGATTGATGGATAATAAGATGGCGGTCAATGTTTCAATTCTGTAGAAGAAGAAGGAATAATGTATCTTCTGTTTTGGAAAATGATTGATTGATTGGATGGATGGATGGATGGATGGATGGATGGATGGATGGATGGATGGATGGATGGATGGATGGATGGATGGATGGATGGATGGATGGATGGATGGATGGATGGATGGATGGATGGATGGATGGATGGATGGATGGATGGATGGATGGATGGATGGATGGATGGATGGATGGATGGATGGATGGATGGATGGATGGATGGATTGATTGATTGATTGATTGATTGATTGATTGATTGATTGATTGATTGATTGATTGATTGATTGATTGATTGATTGATTGATTGATTGATTGATTGATTGATTGATTGATTGATGTTTAACGCCAACTTTAGCAGTTCAACAATATAATATTGTAGATTGAATTATTATATAGTTGAAGGTAGTATTAAGACAGTATTTGGTACAAAATATTTGTTTGTATAATTATACCACTGTGCTGTGAAATATAAATCTCTATGACAAACCTTTCATCAAGACCAACGTCGTCAAGCTCAGCAAACATGGTAAAGTTAGAACCTTTGTGTACACAGCTGTATATTATAATTTTATCAGTACTGGAAACAAACATTGGATTGAAACTGACAATAACGTCCACATATCTACTGACGTCACCTTCCTGTAATAAACCAGATGTGTAGGATTATTTCCAATTTTTGAACAGGTTATATTGTATACGATATACAGATTATATACGATATAACCTGGTTTTGGCGCAGTTTACGCTTAATAAACCGCGAAGCGATATATGAAAAACGTAAACTTTTCCAAACCTTATAATTTAATGTTTACAACAAAATGCAATGATTCCTCGATTTTAAATTACGATTTTTTTCATGCGACTATTTGAACTTGTCGTTGGCGAATGAATATGCTGGCGACGTCACAATCTCAACCCAGGTTATCAAGTATAATCAATGTTGCTTTAGGTGGATCAGCTAATCAGATTGCAGCATTCAAATCAAATTAAATTATGTAGGAATATACTGAATAACGGCAGTTTTGAAGGTCGGGACAAACATTATCACTAGTATCGCAGCGACTTGGAGAGGCTGTGATACTAGTGGTAATGCATGTCGAGACATTCAAAACGGACGTTATTACTGATTGTCATATAAATTTGTGCTAGAAACGAGCGCATCGGCAAATTCTGAATCGAACTTGAAGGGAAAATTCGACCATGTAAACACATCTTGAGTATGAAAAAATAATAGATTGATATTTCCGTCAACATTCGTTAGGGAATGTTTGCTGGGGGTATGAACATGTTATTAACATAGATCAAATTTGCAGCATTTATCTGATTAATATTTTAGTATATTTATGAAGCATACATTCTGGGCGAGACTCTAGTTACATATCAAATGCATAGACAAAAAAAAACAAATTGGAAGATACCATGGTGCAACCAAAAGTCATCAATCGAAGAAGGACAATCAACACATTTGACGAAAGTCCAGAGATATGTCATCTTCGATGGATTTTATAGATATTTCTAATAACGTAGATATCAAACTTACTGCGCACGACGCCTTTCTGGAATAACCTTCATCAGGTACGCTCAATATGGAAATGGTGGAAAGAAAAATAAATTAAAAGTGTTTGAAAGCAATAAACTGAAGGCCCTAAACAGGGTAACCAAAATCGGCCACGGTCACCTATGCCTGAGGGACGAGATCCATATTTTTGTATCTAATTACATTACAATGTATTTAGTAACTGTAAATTCTTACCGCTGGATCGTCCTCTGTTTTGTTGACAGTCTTAGAACAGGCATCTTCCGTATCAAATGGAATTGTCAATGTATATTTTTTAAATCCTTGAACCTCGGCCTCCAACTGATTAAATTGACAGTTACGTTCATCTTTACCGACATAAATTTCCCCCGTGAAGGATTGCGGTGCAACAAATGTCATCTTTACTTCTGTACCCAGACATTCGGAAGACACTGTGGATAAATAAGAGGACAACACATTTATAGTAATAAAACATAGAATGATGAGATTCGGGTTTGTAACTAAATTAACATGACGGGTATCACTAGTGGAGCAGGAACTGCTTACCCCTCGGGAGCATCTGAATTCACACCCAGTTTTAGTGGGGTTCGTGTTACTCGATCTTTAGTTTTATATGTGTGTTTTGTAATTCGTTGTTTGTCTTTGTGTCCTTTTTCTTTTGGCCATTTTCTTGTCTGTCCTTCTTCGATTTACGGATTCTGATTACCCCTTTTGTATCTACAAACTATTCTTCCTACATAATTCAAACTAAGAGAAATGATGATGAGATCAAAGCAAAGACACAACAAACTACACAAAGATTAACGTAATAAAGCAAATCAAGCGAAGACTAGACAATAAAATGAAATATCACACTGACGGAAAATTAGACTTAGTGGTATTTTTTGAAACCTCAACTGCATCCGGTATTCGTACCCAATATTACCGAAGTGTCTCCCCGACCTCCCCTTCCTATGGTTTACCCTGTACTCGTACCCATTATTACCAAAAGTGTCACACAGTACCGCCCCCTTTTTCCCGTGGGTTTAATGCATTGTCGGTATATCCTACGTGTTATCCTTATATGGTAAGCTATGCCGGACACTAACATATGCATATTCCATAACGAGGTTAGCGTATCTTCATTTGATATGTCGGTTAAGGTCAACCAAAATAGCAATACAACACCTACATATTATAAATCCCAAACAAATGTTTTATAAACGTTAAATTGTGGGTTACTCTAATTAAATATTTATTCTAATTTATACGTCTCTGTGGACTTTTTGCAGTTAACCAATTAAATATAATTACAATAATTATATCATGCATAGCATATGTATTAGCTATATCTTTTACGTCAAAACATATTTAATCACATATGGGGGTTTAATAATAAACATGCGTGTTCGCCTCGTGGGTCTCGAGTGTCGTAGATCGTGGGTCTCGAGTGTGGTAGATCGTGGACTTCGAGTGTGGTAGATCGTGGACTTCGAGTGTGGCTGATCGTGGACCTCTAGTGTGGTAGATCGTGGACTTCGAGTGTGGTAGATCGTGGACCTCTAGTGTGGTAGATCGTGGACTTCGAGTGTGGTAGATCGTGGACCTCTAGTGTGGTAGATCGTGGACCTCGAGAGTGGTAGATCGTGGACCTCGAGAGTGGTACATCGTGGAACTCTAGTGTGGTAGATCGTGGACCTCGAGAATGGTAGATCGTGGACCTCGAGAGTGGCAGATCGTGGACCTCTAGTGTGGTAGATCGTGGACCTCTAGTGTGGTAGATCGTGGACCTCTAGTGTGGGTGATCGTGGACCTTTAGTGTGGTAGATTGTAAACCTCTAATGTGGTAGATCGTGGACCTCTAGTGTGGTAGATCGTGGACTTCGAGTGTGGTAGATCGTGGACCTTTAGTGTGGTAGATCGTGGTCCTCGAGAGTGGTAGATCGTGAACTTCGAGTGTGGTAGATCGTGGACCTCGAGAGTGGTAGATCATGGACCTCTAGTGTGGTAGATCGTGGACCTCGAGAGTGGTAGATCGTGGACCTCTAGTGTGGTAGATCGTGGACCTCGAGAGTGGTAGATCGTGGACCTCGAGAGTGGTAGATCGTGGACCTCGAGAGTGGTAGATCGTGGACCTCGAGAGTGGTAGATCGTGGACCTCTAGTGTGGTAGATCGTGGACCTCTAGTGTGGAAGATCGTGGACCTCGAGAGTGGTAGATCGTGGACCTCTAGTGTGGTAGATCGTGGTCCTCGAGAGTGGTAGATCGTGGACTTCGAGTGTGGTAGATCGTGGATCTCGAGAGTGGTAGATCGTGGACCTCTAGTATGGTAGATCGTGGACCTCGAGAGTGGTAGATCGTGGATCTCTAGTGTGGTAGATCGTGGACCTCGAGGGTGGTAGATCGTGGAACTCTAGTGTGGTAGATCGTGGACCTCGAGAGTGGTAGATCGTGGACCTCGAGAGTGGTAGATCGTGGACCTCGAGAGTGGTAGATCGTGGACCTCGAGAGTGGTAGATCGTGGACCTCTAGTGTGGTAGATCGTGGACCTCTAGTGTGGAAGATCGTGGACCTCGAGAGTGGTAGATCGTGGACCTCTAGTGTGGTAGATCGTGGAACTCGAGAGTGGTAGATCGTGGACCTCGAGAGTGGTAGATCGTGGACTTCGAGTGTGGTAGATCGTGAACCTCTAGTGTGGTAGATCGTGGACCTCTAGTGTGGTAGATCGTGGACTTCGAGTGTGGGAGATCGTGGACCTCTAGTGTGGTAGATCGTGGACCTCGAGAGTGGTAGATCGTGGACCTTGAGAGTGGTAGATCGTGGACCTCGAGAGTGGTAGATCGTGGCCCTCTAGTGTGGTAGATCGTGGATCTCGAGAGTGGTAGATCGTGGACCTCGAGAGTGGTAGATCATGGACTTCGAGTGTGGTAGATCGTGGACCTCTAGTGTGGTAGATCGTGGACCTCGAGAGTGGTAGATCGTGGACCTCTAGTGTGGTAGATCGTGGACCTCTAGTGTGGTAGATCGTGGACTTCGAGTGTGGTAGATCGTGGACCTTTAGTGTGGTAGATCGTGGTCCTCGAGAGTGGTAGATCGTGGACTTCGAGTGTGGTAGATCGTGGACCTCGAGAGTGGTAGATCGTGGACCTCTAGTGTGGTAGATCGTGGACCTCTAGTGTGGTAGATCGTGGACCTCGAGAGTGGTAGATCGTGGACCTCGAGAGTGGTAGATCGTGGACCTCGAGAGTGGTAGATCGTGGACCTCTAGTGTGGTAGATCGTGGACCTCTAGTGTGGAAGATCGTGGACCTCGAGAGTGGTAGATCGTGGACCTCTAGTGTGGTAGATCGTGGTCCTCGAGAGTGGTAGATCGTGGACTTCGAGTGTGGTAGATCGTGGATCTCGAGAGTGGTAGATCGTGGACCTCTAGTGTGGTAGATCGTGGACCTCGAGAGTGGTAGATCGTGGACCTCTAGTGTGGTAGATCGTGGACCTCGAGAGTGGTAGATCATGGACCTCGAGTGTGGTAGATCGTGGACCTCTAGTGTGGTAGATCATGGACCTCGAGAGTGGTAGATCGTGGACCTCTAGTGTGGTAGATCGTGGACCTCTAGTGTGGTAGATCGTGGACTTCGAGTGTGGTAGATCGTGGACCTCTAGTGTGGTAGATCGTGGACTTAAAGTGTGGGAGATCGTGGACCTCTAGTGTGGTAGATCGTGGACCTCGAGAGTGGTAGATCGTGGACCTCGAGAGTGGTAGATCGTGGACCTCGAGAGTGGTAGATCGTGGACCTCTAGTGTGGTAGATCGTGGACCTCGAGAGTGGTAGATCGTGGACCTCGAGAGTGGTAGATCATGGACTTCGAGTGTGGTAGATCGTGGACCTCTAGTGTGGTAGATCGTGAACCTCGAGAGTGGTAGATCGTGGACTTCTAGTGTGGTAGATCGTGGACCTCTAGTGTGGTAGATCGTGAACTTCGAGTGTGGTAGATCGTGGACCTCTAATGTGGTAGATCGTGGACCTCGAGAATGGTAGATCGTGGACCTCGAGAGTGGTAGATCGTGGACTTCGAGTATGGTTGATCGTGGACCTCTAGTGTGGTAGATCGTGGACCTCGAGAGTGGTAGATCGTGGATCTCGAGAGTGGTAGATCGTGAACCTCGAGAGTGGTAGATCGCGGACCTCGAGAGTGATAGATCGTGGACCTCTAGTGTGGTAGATCGTGGTCCTCTTAGTGTGGTAGATCGTGAACCTCGAGAGTGGTAGATCGTGGACCTCTAGTGTGGTAGATCGTGGACCTCGAGAGTGGTAGATCGTGGACCTCGAGTGTGGTAGATCGTGGACCTGGAGAGTGGTAGATCGTGGACCTCGAGAGTGGTAGATCGTGGACCTCTAGTGTGATAGATCGTGAACCTCGAGAGTGGTAGATCGTGGACCTCGAGAGTGGTAGATCGTGGACCTCGAGATTGGTAGATCGTAAACCTCTAGTGTGGTAGATCGTGGACCTCTAGTGTGGTAGATCGTGGACCTCGAGAGTGGTAGATCATGGACCTCTAGTGTGGTAGATCGTGGACCTCGAGAGTGGTAGATCGTGGACCTCTAGTGTGGTAGATCGTGGACCTCGAGAGTGGTAGATCGTGGACCTCGAGAGTGGTAGATCGTGGACCTCGAGAGTGGTAGATCGTGGACCTCGAGAGTGGTAGATCGTGGACCTCTAGTGTGGTAGATCGTGGACCTCTAGTGTGGAAGATCGTGGACCTCGAGAGTGGTAGATCGTGGACCTCTAGTGTGGTAGATCGTGGTCCTCGAGAGTGGTAGATCGTGGACTTCGAGTGTGGTAGATCGTGGATCTCGAGAGTGGTAGATCGTGGACCTCTAGTATGGTAGATCGTGGACCTCGAGAGTGGTAGATCGTGGATCTCTAGTGTGGTAGATCGTGGACCTCGAGGGTGGTAGATCGTGGAACTCTAGTGTGGTAGATCGTGGACCTCGAGAGTGGTAGATCGTGGACCTCGAGAGTGGTAGATCGTGGACCTCGAGAGTGGTAGATCGTGGACCTCGAGAGTGGTAGATCGTGGACCTCTAGTGTGGTAGATCGTGGACCTCTAGTGTGGAAGATCGTGGACCTCGAGAGTGGTAGATCGTGGACCTCTAGTGTGGTAGATCGTGGAACTCGAGAGTGGTAGATCGTGGACCTCGAGAGTGGTAGATCGTGGACTTCGAGTGTGGTAGATCGTGAACCTCTAGTGTGGTAGATCGTGGACCTCTAGTGTGGTAGATCGTGGACTTCGAGTGTGGGAGATCGTGGACCTCTAGTGTGGTAGATCGTGGACCTCGAGAGTGGTAGATCGTGGACCTTGAGAGTGGTAGATCGTGGACCTCGAGAGTGGTAGATCGTGGCCCTCTAGTGTGGTAGATCGTGGATCTCGAGAGTGGTAGATCGTGGACCTCGAGAGTGGTAGATCATGGACTTCGAGTGTGGTAGATCGTGGACCTCTAGTGTGGTAGATCGTGGACCTCGAGAGTGGTAGATCGTGGACCTCTAGTGTGGTAGATCGTGGACCTCTAGTGTGGTAGATCGTGGACTTCGAGTGTGGTAGATCGTGGACCTTTAGTGTGGTAGATCGTGGTCCTCGAGAGTGGTAGATCGTGGACTTCGAGTGTGGTAGATCGTGGACCTCGAGAGTGGTAGATCGTGGACCTCTAGTGTGGTAGATCGTGGACCTCTAGTGTGGTAGATCGTGGACCTCGAGAGTGGTAGATCGTGGACCTCGAGAGTGGTAGATCGTGGACCTCGAGAGTGGTAGATCGTGGACCTCTAGTGTGGTAGATCGTGGACCTCTAGTGTGGAAGATCGTGGACCTCGAGAGTGGTAGATCGTGGACCTCTAGTGTGGTAGATCGTGGTCCTCGAGAGTGGTAGATCGTGGACTTCGAGTGTGGTAGATCGTGGATCTCGAGAGTGGTAGATCGTGGACCTCTAGTGTGGTAGATCGTGGACCTCGAGAGTGGTAGATCGTGGACCTCTAGTGTGGTAGATCGTGGACCTCGAGAGTGGTAGATCATGGACCTCGAGTGTGGTAGATCGTGGACCTCTAGTGTGGTAGATCATGGACCTCGAGAGTGGTAGATCGTGGACCTCTAGTGTGGTAGATCGTGGACCTCTAGTGTGGTAGATCGTGGACTTCGAGTGTGGTAGATCGTGGACCTCTAGTGTGGTAGATCGTGGACTTAAAGTGTGGGAGATCGTGGACCTCTAGTGTGGTAGATCGTGGACCTCGAGAGTGGTAGATCGTGGACCTCGAGAGTGGTAGATCGTGGACCTCGAGAGTGGTAGATCGTGGACCTCTAGTGTGGTAGATCGTGGACCTCGAGAGTGGTAGATCGTGGACCTCGAGAGTGGTAGATCATGGACTTCGAGTGTGGTAGATCGTGGACCTCTAGTGTGGTAGATCGTGAACCTCGAGAGTGGTAGATCGTGGACTTCTAGTGTGGTAGATCGTGGACCTCTAGTGTGGTAGATCGTGAACTTCGAGTGTGGTAGATCGTGGACCTCTAATGTGGTAGATCGTGGACCTCGAGAATGGTAGATCGTGGACCTCGAGAGTGGTAGATCGTGGACTTCGAGTATGGTTGATCGTGGACCTCTAGTGTGGTAGATCGTGGACCTCGAGAGTGGTAGATCGTGGATCTCGAGAGTGGTAGATCGTGAACCTCGAGAGTGGTAGATCGCGGACCTCGAGAGTGATAGATCGTGGACCTCTAGTGTGGTAGATCGTGGTCCTCTTAGTGTGGTAGATCGTGAACCTCGAGAGTGGTAGATCGTGGACCTCTAGTGTGGTAGATCGTGGACCTCGAGAGTGGTAGATCGTGGACCTCGAGTGTGGTAGATCGTGGACCTGGAGAGTGGTAGATCGTGGACCTCGAGAGTGGTAGATCGTGGACCTCTAGTGTGATAGATCGTGAACCTCGAGAGTGGTAGATCGTGGACCTCGAGAGTGGTAGATCGTGGACCTCGAGATTGGTAGATCGTAAACCTCTAGTGTGGTAGATCGTGGACCTCTAGTGTGGTAGATCGTGGACCTCTAGTGTGGTATATCGTGGACCTCGAGAGTGATAGATAGTGGACATCGAGAGTGATAGATCGTGGATTCGATCTATTATCTGACTAACCATAGAAAAATAAAATTGGTTTTTGCTGCTAATCGTGCAATATTAAGTAGTAAGAGCCAAGACTGTTTGGATTGATTCTGGTTAATATGCACGTGAGGAGTGACATGCCTATCTATGGGCAGCTGTCATTGAGCAGTCACTATAACTTTCCAAATGAACATGTTGACCTAGTGCGAAATAGACTTTGTTAGTAAGTTGTTCTCGTCATGAAATATTTTATAGATTACTCTCCAGGTGTTTAAACAACAATCACTAATTGGGAGTGTCATAAAGCTAGTTTATCCCGCCACTTTTTATTGAAGTGCCTGTACCAAGCCAGGAAAGTGAGCACTCGTGTATTAGTATTGACTTTGTCTCTTTACATGATTTGTTTTATTGGATTTGGGAACTGTTCCAGTGTCATAGAGTAAACCTTCCCCCATAGTAGATTAAAAGTAAATCTTCCTCCATGGGGGAATGTTTACTATATAGTATTTATTCCGCATAGTAAACCTTCCTAACTACTCAAATACTGCAAAATGGCTCCGTACATTTTTGTTTTACCAGGCCTGTTTAATGACCTGATTACCGCCATATTGGACGTTTTCCGAAAAAGTAATATTTACGGACCGAAGGGGGAAAAAATCAGAATTACCAAAATATGAGGTTTGCAAATATATATAGATGATATTACGTTATGTAGAAATGATTTATCTTTACATTTATATAAATTATATATACGATTATTGATCTGTTAAGCTGTTATCCAAGTGTTTTGTGCAATATTTACATGTAAAAATGCCATTTTATATTAACAGATTTGTTAATATCAAATAATATCAAAATAAGGCACAATTAATAATCTTATTTTATCCGAAATGTACATACGTTAATACTAGTTTTAAATACAATCGAATATGCGTAATTTGTTCAGAATATTGGTAATCAAAGGAATTAATTGGTGTGTGTTCATATGCTGCATCAATTTTGTTTATTTTAATTGTCAGCCATATTGTGTGTTTGTCGCTACTTTAGACACGCCTACCTTATGTTTATGTAAAGTTTATAGTAAGCACGAGTATATCATCATGTTATCGTTTTGGCTATTAAAAACATAATACAGATGATTATGTACTATTCACACAAAAACACATCACTTTGAATGACATTATTGTAATCTTTGTTGATAATTATGATTTTTCTCTTGCATTTGATTTATTGCAATAATAGCTTTGCACAAATAAAGTCTGTCTGATTTACAATTTCACCCAACACTTTTTAATAATAAAAATTCATGTATAGTTTTAGCATCCCTTCTTAGACAGTTTTATAGGTTTAAAATTATCTTTGTGTTGTGTCTAAATAGATGAATGGTACAGTTCTATATATACCTGTATTTTGTGTAGGGATATATGTTACTCAGACAATTATTTTATACTAACTTAAAACTTTTCTAAACCTCAGTTTTATGTTTTAATTTTTTTCAAATGTTGAAATTAACAAATATTAACTACCAAAACCCTGTTAGACAGACAGACCCACTATTGTCATCTGTTTCTATTAATATTATCTATTTATCCTGCAATGGTAGCTCCATTTAATAATTTTTGAAATAGGAAAACTACCTCATAGTATTATGGGATTTCATTTTAAAATTCAAATTTGGATTTTATATCAATAATCTTTTGTACTGGTGATTGTAAAACAAGAAACAAAACATGAAGACTGTGTACATTGTATGTTATTTGTGTTAAAAATGATTAAATAATATTTTGTACACAATACCAAAAAAAATATTTTTATTAATGATATCTTGGTCTGGTTGCATCTACCTAATTAATTAAAACATCACAAACATTTCTTAATAAACAATATTTTATTATTTTTTGGACAAGATAAAAATATCTTTAGATAAGTGACTTTTGAAAGACATTGTAGAACCCTTGAACTCTTATAAAGTCAAGATCATGCTCATTCAATTACTAGTAAATACTATTCTGCAAGAGACAACATTCATTAATATTTATGCAAATAACCCTTTTATTTTATAACAGAATTGTAGAATTGATGAAGATATTATACATTGTCAATATTTTTTTTTCAGACAAAATTGTAGAACTCTGTCCAAAATGATGAATGATCCAGGATGAAGACTTTAGCATTGATATGACAATGTTAGATGGATTTTAATTTCAAAACATTCCATTATGGAAAGCTGGGGCATACTGTACATGTACCATTCACTGGTTGTTGGGAAAATTAAAGAATTTATTTGTGATAATGCATTTATATGGTATTAGCTGGTACACTTTACAATATTATGAAAATTTTCATTTACCCTGAAATCATTCATGGGAATAATATATGTGTATTTCAAAGAGCTGTGAAAACAAACATTTTATTGAGTAAAATCTGACAAAAGATAAATTTAGCTTAAATGGTTTATGTTTTTATTACCATTCTCCCTGGAATTGCTACAAACAAGAAATATTATATCTAAATGTACTCTGTCAAGTGTACTCCATGTATACTTTTAATGGGATAGTGTCTGCAATTTGAGGCAGTTTTTTGGGATTATTTTTTTTACAGAAAAAATTTAATCTGTATCTGTTGAAAATTGTACGACATTGTAATAGTAATAATTAGGGTTAGTTTTATGGTGTTTAACACCACTTTCAACAATAGTTCAGTGATATCGAGGCAGTCAGTTTTATTGGTGGAGGAATCCGGAGAAACAACCTATCGGAATTCACTGACAAACTTGATCACATAATGCTGTATAAATTATTTATGTAAACAAGAACATTTCTGAACCATTTAGTTGTGACATCATTTAAATGACACCATTTGGAGGACTGTTTATAAACCATTAATTTATGACATCATTAAAATGGTCATGCCCATTAGCATATTTTGCCAAATAAATGGAAATTCAATGGAGTTTCAAGTAAAAGCCAATGGTTTTTAAATTTAGTTACAATGGTTTTACATATGTAATTTAAATTAAAGACAAAAGGTTTTTCAATGGATATTCATTTTTTTTTAATTGAGTTTTCTATGGAGTTTCAATTGAAAAAAAAAATCCTAGAAGGCAATCACCACAGGGAAAACTTCTTTTTTTTCTTTTCTTTTTTAAACATTTGACAGAAATCATAACTGGAATGTTCCTCTGATGGTCCTTTACAAAATGTGTGTGTTTTTGTGTCAATCAGAAATCCAAGATGGTAGACACCACAGGACATAACTTTAACATAGGACCATATTGGAATATTAAATAAATTATTATTTTCATATACTCGAAAGATTCAATCTAAATAGTGTTGATCTGAAATCGAAGTTGGCTTACTCCACATGATATTGCCTAACTATACTAGGAATATGAATGTAAAGGTTATTCTAAAAAACTGAAAACTTGCTTGAACACAAACAGTGCATGTATAACCAAGTAAAAGAGAAAGGTGTAAAGATGCTGGTCTTGTCAGAATATATCAAATAGCAAATAAAAAAAATTAGATATTACTGAAGTAGAGAGACTTAACCCACCATTGAGACAATAAATAAGTTAGCTATTACTTAAGTAGAAAAACTTCATCCACCCTTGAGACAATCAATAAGTTTGCTATTACTTAAATAGAAAGACTTAATCCACCATTTACAGTAAATATGATAATACCACAGACCCTCAATTTCAAGGTAAACAGTTAAAAAAAGTGCATTTGTCTGTAATTTGTAGTTGAACAATACATTTATTAGTTAGATTTTATGGTGAGTGATTGTTGTTTGCTTATATTGCAAATGAAAATTTGGTACAAATACATAGCTATATCCAACAAAAATTCGTTAGAAACTGATGATATCAACTAAATTATGATTTCTTTTATACTTTGAAAGATGATACAGCTTATTTTGTGCAGCTTGTTATTTAAAATAATGTGTGAAATCTTATACACAAAAAACATTTGATGTCATTGAAATGCTTGATTGTGTTGGGTAGTATTTTGTACTACATCATGGCATACGAATATTTCTTTGAATCAATTATAAAGAAAATAATAATTCTATTAAGACATGTTTAAAGTATTGTTACAGGTACATCAAAGATTAATTGCTATTTTTAATGTACGAGGGTTGTTAGCTTGGGTGTTTAATTGGAATTAAACTTTATAATGATTTCCTAAATAACCTCTTAAATTATTAATTAAACTTTAATACATTGCAAAATTAAGGATTCTATCTATCGAAATGAATATTATTTCTTTATTATTAATTTATGCCGATATATCCTTAATTTAAACAGCTAATAACAAAAATGTGATGTACTTTATTTCCGTTACAACTTTCATTTGATCTGTAAAAAAAAAGGGGATCATAATTTTTTTTTATTAACACAATGCAAAGATATCGTATATCTTTTATTATTTTATATTTTAATAAAATATAATTTTTTTTTACCAACAAATATTCCTAGGTTACAACTTTTATTAGTTTCCATCATGAAAAGTGCCAAAAACGTCATTAAAAACAATTTGTTTAACAATTTTTTTTTCTATCTTACAATATATTATATATTTCTACAAAATATATCCAAGTTTCAGGAAAAAAGCTTCATAAATAACTATTTAATCACGAATTATTGATTTTTGACCCAGTATTTTACTGTTCTTTCCACGTTTCAACTTTTATTCACCTTTGTCACGTAGCAAAACTCCAACATACCCGTGCATTATATTTTATTTTTGACTAACAAAAGTATTGACCTCTGACGGGTCACAAATCAGGTTAACATGCATACGAAATATTTGTTAACATATTAATCACATGATCAATATATTAATAACGACCAATCGCAATATACAGGAAGTACGGAAAGTTTCTTAGGTATGATCATTGTGACAACAGACAAGCATTGAAACATTCCGAAAAGAAAGACGCTATGTTATCACCATCTCTCTACTACACGTTAAACTCCCCTCTCTATGATCTCCCCTGGTTTTACCTTTTAATCATAACCGGATATAATTAATGGTATATAACATTTAAAATTAACACGATTAAGGTGCTAATTTCCGAATCAATAGTAATTATCCGGATTAAGGGGGAACATTTACTATATAGCAAAATATCCGGGGGATGATCGGCTATGGATGGGGGAATGTTTGCTAAATAGTAAATGTTCCCCCGTGGGAATATTTACTATATAGTAAAGTATCCGGGGGGAAGGTTTACTATATAGCAAATATTCCGAGGAGGAATGTTCACTATATAGTAAACCTTCCGGAGGAAGGTTTGCTATGCGGAAGGTTTACTATACGACACCGGCATTGTGGTATTTTTTGTTTTTTCTTTCAACACTCACTCGAAGCATAAGAGCAGTATCTCACATAAACGGGCATAACATTATCTTCATGTCTCAAAAACTGTTTCAGACTAGACATGTAAGAAAAGTTTCTACAATAAGTACACAATACTTACCTGTCTTATATTGACATTTGTCGCCATAGTAATCAGGAGAACATGAACATTTCCCGTCATCATAACAAATACCACCGTTTACACATTCCTCATCACAGCCAATTAAACCTTTAAATAAATGTAACAAAAAAAGAAATATAATTTCCAAGAATTAAGCTACAATATACATATATCTGAGAAAAGAATAGGTTTGACAGTGCAAAATATCGATGAGCGCCTCGTGGCCGTCATAGGTACAATATATTATCATGTGCCAATGGAACAGTCAAATAAACTGACATAGCAACATGCAAATATATGTTAACTGGGTTCCATTAAAATACCCTTAAAAAACTTGAAATAACAGAAACGGCTTCATCTGTCTCATTTCTTGACATCTATCTCAAATGTGAGACCAATGGTCAGCTTTCTACCAGACAAAAGAAACTACTTCAATTTTTCCATTTTAAATTTTCCCCACTTTGGTAGTAATATACCAGTCGCTCCCGTCATGGACCTTACACACAGCTTGTATTATTTGTATTCCGATTTTTTTCAACGTTAACGTCTTCTTAGTTCTAAACCATTAAATCATAAATTTTCAAAGAATTCTCTCTTCTTATCTTTCAAAGTATTTTTGCATTTACACCTTGTTGAAAAGTATTCTGTCACTTGCGTACAGATGCCGAAAGGTCAGTGGTATTGGCAATTCGATTGTGGTACAAAATTGACTATTGTTTCCCTATTATATCTAATATTTAAATGATGGTTGAGGCCATCGACTCTCTTTAATAGAACTACTATTTTACATATGACAACTTCTGTGTTAAAATTAAATATAGCATGTATAATGCTCAAGATTAGAGCGTTATATAGCACCGTTGTTCGTCCGATTATATGTGAGGGGTGACACTTTATTCACTAGTTTTACCCCGCCGCTTTTTATTGAAGCGCGTGTTTCAAACTAGGAAAATGAGCGGTCATGTATGTGTGCTAGGAGTATCGAATTTGCCTCTTGATACGATTTTTCTATTGGATTTTGGAACTTTTCAGACAGGGTGATATTTTTGTTTTGGATTTCGGAACTTTTCAGACAGGGTGATATTTTTGTTTTGGATTTCGGAACTTTTCAGACAGGGTGATAATTTTGTTTTTCATTTTATTATAACGTGATTTACCTGTGTCAATAGAACAATCAAATCCACTGTGAGATAGTGGACATGCGCATGATCCATCAGATTTACAAGCTCCGCCATTTTGACAGGAAAATCCTTTTCTTCTGCAATGGTAATCTCCAAGCACCACTTAAATATTAATAAACAGAGGATTAATTTGGGTTGTTTGTATCAGAAACTTCCGACATGGTCGGTGACAAGTACATTTAATATCACATTAGTCGATTTAGATTTAGCTTAAATGTGTCATCAGCTTTCAGAGAATTTAAATAAAACTGTGCATGCGAAATCTTTATAATTTATAACATATCTTTAATAGATAATTAATAATTACAGAAATTGCTTTTCATACAAGTAGAGGTACCTAAATATGGTGTACTTCAGTATTTAACATTTTATATTCATTATTTCGAGATTAAAAAAATTGAAATTCTGAGATTCATCATCTCGAAGTTTAAGTGAAAATTTTGAGATTTTTAAAGTAGGTTTTTTAAACAATCTCTCTATTATATTACGCTTCCGTAAACATTACATAATGAAATGTAATAGCATGTCTAGTGCATGTTAATTTTATGATTCAGATACTATCTATTTATAGACATGGTACATTATATATTTTTGTAACGCCTACAATAGAATTTCTGAATAATTAATCTTTAAATATAACAAACAGTTGATAAATTTAATTCAATGAACAGGTACCTGTGAAATGGTATAACTTTGTTTTTCTATTTGTTAAATTTTTCATTTCCACTAGTAATAAAGTTTGACAGTGACTTGCGACAGGTAAGATATTTTCTCCTGGTTCCTCCACCAATAAAACTGACCGCCACGATAAAACTTAAATATTGTTGAAAGTAGTGCTAAACACCATAAACCTAAACAGACAGTCATGATATGACAAAGAAAAGATCTTTAATTGGAAAATATTTAAACGTTCAAACAACATAACCCTAACACTGACCCGTTTCCACCTGATATTTTTAATGTAATTCTTAAACATTTGTTACATTTCGTATGACTGTGTGTAAAATAAAATAAAAGTTTATGTTATATTGTTCACCGTTATATATCTTAATCGTATCTGAAAATAAATGATTGCTCCCATCGTTTAATTATTCTACTGATTAACTTTAACAATTAACGATTAATTTATACCAAGAATAAAATATGAAAGTTAAATGTTTAAAATATAGGATTAATTTTTTTTCTTTTCAGGAGTTCATGAATACATGTGTACTTTATAATGATTTTATTGTCAATATATATATATACAATTGGATTGGGAACAAGTTTTTACAACTTACTAGTCCCTCTCCATACATATACATTAATAGCATAAACAAAACAAATCAAATGACAGCAAATGTACAGGCTATATCAATTATAATTAGTAAATTAAGCAAAATCATGTCAAACTAAGCATACATATTAAATATTGTTTTAATATTTAACAGAAAAAAAAAAGAGTGTGTGTGTGTGGGGGGAGGGTAAAACTAATAAATTGTGTTGAGATTAATTATTAAATCTACAAGTTTGTCGAATAAATTTTAGAACTGATTTGAACAATAAAGTATTCAATTCTTCACTAATGCATGTGTAAACGGTGCCGATGCACTCACAAATCTACTCTTATTACATTTAATGTATTTAGCATCACCCGATCGATAATTATTTCCATATCTTCGTTTAGTGAAGTGTCTTAAAATATTAAGTTTATATTTTATGACACTGCATTAAAGTTGTGTTTATCCTGTAGAAAAATCGCATAGATCCATTGACATTTATATTTTGAATTAAATAATAACATTATATAAGTATCCCTTGATTAATTGCTCCTTTTGATATTTTCTGTCAACAAGGAGTGAACTGGATTTATAACTATGGTCCGAAAGCTTAACATGTAGCACGTGACAGGGGTACCAGAAAGTGTATGTCACATCTATGTTTTAGTTTAAACATATTTTATTTGCCAATTATACAGACAAAATGGATTAGACACAAGTTAAACAAACTTATGAAGTCTTCTCCAAATTACAATATGTTACAATAAAGAAATACATAAAAGGCATGCATTACTATATGTAGCACTAATAACGAATCAATGATAAATAATCACAAACAGAAAGAAAAATAAAATTAAGATGGATTCATATGATGTGCATGTTCACCCAATTCAATTCCTGTTATACAATAAGGAATCTTTTTGAACATTTAATATAATCAAAAACATATTTAAATATAATACAATTTTGTTCATAAGTTAAATTATCATTGCCACATGTCAGAAATTCAATATCTAGAGTGTAGCAAGTTGTAACCCTGTTGATATTACCTATCAATATAGTTCTGGCTTGTACAATCCAAAAAGAAATGTTTTAAATTTTCAAGGGTTGCACCACATCGACAAGATCGGTCAGGTACGATTCCAACTCGAAATAAATCAAAATTCAAAAACGAAGCTGAATTTCTTAGCAGAGTTAAAATAATATTTAATTTTCGAGGACCACAGAAAAAATGTTTAGGGACAGAATGATTTTCAGTTTCGTCGATTTTCTTTAATTCAGATTTGAATTTTGATAAAGTATCAACGTTTCGAATATTGTTATTTAAACTATTCCACATTTATATTTCTATGACGACGTAATAAACAAAGTTTGTATAATCATTGAACATTTTTTATTCGGAAAGGCTATGAATAAACAACTATTATAATTCACTCTTTGAAGAAGATTTTCTTTAAATAGTCAATCTGCTGGTAGAACTAGTAGCTCTAAGTACAAATTAAATAAGTTCATTTATATTCCAATTCATTACTATTTAATATTGAATATTCGAATCCAACAAATTGATGCATGTCCTATTTATTAAGATCCATGAAGACCATTTATGACTAATTGATATCAAATATGTTAGAAGTATCAATTACGATTATAATCTCTAAGAGTAACTATGCTTAACCAAGGGGAGTCGTGGTGATCATCGTATGGTAGTTGGATTTGCAACTATCTGTGCCATCAGTGCCTATCACCACAAAACCTGCGAATTCGAACCCCGTTCATGGCAAGGTGTACTGAATGCAACAATATGTGATAAATTTTTCAGTAACTTGCGACAGGTCGATGATTTCCTCCGCCAATAAAACTTACCGCCACCATATTACTGACCCTACTATATTGCACTGTCTTTGTTTGTTGTTATTCATTTGTGTGATAGTGTGTGGTCGTATTGAGTGGCAACGAATCTGTGCAGTGGTTTTAGTTTAGGTTGTTTGATAATATCTGACACAAATAGATAAAAATATCAAGATGGCAATTTCTGGGATCTCATTAACCGGTTTAACCGGCCATATGTTTGTGTCTTTCGAAAGTCAGAATCTCGATTTCCATCGGCCTATGCCACAGTCCTGTTTTGTGTTCAATGATTTGAGAAGAGAGCTGTGTGTTCGTTTTGATGATATTAGTAGAATTGTTATCCATCACTGTTCATAATTAAGATCAGAATAAAATACTATTTTAAAAGTCAAAATCTTGGACCTGTAAATAAAATGACAATCAGGACATACATGCTATAAAACTGACATTTAGAATATGTTGTTCGACAGGGTTAGCATGTCCTGTGCATGCCCAATGTCGCACGCCGTGGAAAAATGTTAAACCGAAGGGACAATCAAAAAGTTGACATTCCAGGAAATAAGGGTAATAACAAAATTACCGAACTCCGAACAATCTTACAAAGGGAAAGTCAAAACTCATAAGTATATAAACAGACAAAATCAGTCAACAACCGGAAAACTGTGAAAACCGTAATGACCCTGACTTGGTACAGGCATTTCTAAAGACATGGTGGGTTGAATCAGATATTAAAGCGTCAAACCTCCCGCTTTCATTACGGCTCAAAGGTTCCGGCTGTCACTATAACAGTATTCATAACAATACTGGAACAAAATAGGGACAATCAAAAATTGACATTCCAGGAACACAGACTACATTAGGCACAAGACACACAACAGAAACTTACAAAACAATAAACACAATACAGAAAAGGATGAGAATCATGTACTCCATAAAAAAAACAACGTGATAAGCCAATGTTCTCGCGAAGGATAAGCAGTTTCTGCTTTATAAGACACCCGCCGTTTTACTCATTTTCAAGTCCAGTAAAAGTCCTATCGGTGATAAAGGAAAGAAGAAACCTGCGTAAAAGAGAAAAGACCCGTTACCATGGAAATTGATATATCGTAGCGGTCGACAAGTTCGTGTCGACTGCCGCATCGTGTTGATAGCCAGTTCGTGCAATCCTAAGTTACAATGTAGATGTGTAATACATTTGCATAAATTGGGTCAAGTGGTGAATGGTTGTGATAGTTAATAATGAACATTCCTGTACACAGGAGAGACACGGAAATCATGTTACAGTTGACCTATTAATGGTAGCGACCATAGTACATTCTGAGATATGAATTTATATTAGGCAATTTGTATGTCTGAAAACATTATGAGCATTCGAATACTTACGTTCAAGTACAACAAAAATTATCAAACACGTGTAACATCTCTTCTCAAATTTACTTTCCATGTGTCTTACAACTGAAAAAAATAATAATTTTTGTAAATAACTTTTAGCAAAGAATCTTAACAGGAAAATATAAGCCTGATTTTCTTTCTAAAGTAACATGCGATCTTTTTTTCATTATTATTATAGTCAGTTATTATAGGTGTGTTCAGACCTAAAGCTGAAAATAGTACTAAGAATTCTCTAATTTTCTAGATAAATGTATATCAACATTTACAGTTTCATTACCATTAAATTGACATTTAGAATAACAAAAATATCCGCAATACACCTGACAATTTTTTGTATCAAAAATCAGTATATTGGATTTTAGTTTATTATTATATATTATTTTTTATTCAATACGATTAAAAATTTGGATTTTTTAACTCCAGTACTGATGAATAGAGCTATCTCATTTTTACGACAAGCCACTTATTATAATGATTATATATATAATTTATATCATATTCAAGAGTGCAACATCAGGGTTGTGCTTTGAGTGGCGTGTTATTGGCAAATACAAAAGTGTACTGATACTTTCTATTAACCTGAAATTAGGAGTGCATACAACAAGACCCCCCGATACGTCGTCTGATATTAATAAATACACTACCTTATCAGGATTGTGCACAATATCTAATATTGATCTCAAGTTGATTAGTTTGTGCAGCAAAGTTGTCCGATCTGTGGTCTGCTATTATCAATTTGCGAATTGTGTGCCATGTCATTTGTGAAACATATCAACGAATAGGAATGTTAAAATTCACCAATACTTAGGGAACGACCATTTAACTTGCAGGGGGGGGGGGGGGGGGGTATGGTTTTTTGTTTCGTTCAGAAAATTTTCTTCGGAGATAGAATTTTTTTTTGTCGCACGAAGCGCGAATTTTTTTTCCAGAATTTAACATTAGGCTATATGACAAAAACTCTGAATCAGATTCCTCCCCCCCCCCCCCCCCCCCTCCCCCCCCCCCCCCCGGAAGTTAAATAATCCGTCCCTTATATAACGATACGATTAGATGACATCTGACTTTAATACACTTACCTTTATTCGAAGTACGATTTGAAATATTTTAAAAATAATCAACTCCTTGGCTTGTCAGAAACTTAATGAATATGTCTGAACACGTCATATAATTGTATTTCAATTTTTGTTTGATTGATCTCTCATATACGTATTAATTTGTATCTGTATTAAAGTTTTTGCCAACAGTCATAAGTATAGCGATGTAAAAACACTAGTTAACACATACAAGATATTATTAGTGTCACCATCTATAATAGGATAATTAACTGGTAAATAAACAAGACATTTTACATGAATCGCATAAACTTGTGGGAGAAATACAGGAAAAAAACATGCGTAGCAAAGACAAATATCATTAGTTGTTCCGCCCATAAGAACAATGCTCTGTGGTTAAAAGGTCGGAAAATTTATTTTTTAAAAACGTGTTCAAATGTGATTTAATTGTGTATGTATGTATAAGCACACTTCTATAAAGGCGCTGACAATTATGATATATTGTGCTTAAATGAAAAAAGTTGTATATACATGAATCTTTATGGGCGTCATTTGTTTACTAATAAATAATTAGCTACATGTATTAGTTTGTTGTTTTATGGGTGTATATTAGCCTTCATACATATTATTAGCACATTGTCTGACAATAAATTATCACAAATTAAAAAATAATCTGACAAATACATGTACAGTCAAACCTGTATCAAGAGGTCACCCTTAGGATAGACAAACAAAATTGTTCTTTTAATATAGATCACCTCTAAGGGACCGACCATTTAACTTGCAGGTGGGGTTATGGTTTTTTGTTTCGTTCAGAAATCTTTTTTCGGACAACACGAGAGTTAGAATATTTTTTTTCCAGAATTTAACAATAGGATATATGACAAAAACTCTGAATCAGAGTATTTTTATTTTTCCTCCACCGAATTCAGAATATTTTTTTCAGCAACATTGGGAATTAGAATATTTTTTTGGAAAAAAAACACCATAACAATGTATTTTGTCTTTAAGATTTCAATATTTTCACGGTGAATCACAATGTGGTTAATTGACTTTAAATACGATATTAAAAATGAAGGCGTTCCGGACAAGGAACCCAAAGATGTTAGAGGTTTTAGATTAAATGAAATTGACATAATAAATCATTTATGATTTGACATATTAATGAATAGATAATATAAATATTGATGTAATGTGCAATGAAATATGATAGTTAAACAGCGATAAATGACATAAATGTAAAAACTAACACATATCCAGACAATTATAATTGAAAACAGTTGAACAGTAATGATCGACAATCTTTAGTTTTCTGAATAGTGTCTTGGAGGTCATTGTTTGTTATTTTGTCCTTTTTCATCTGGCCATGTGTTGTCTATCCTTCTTCGCTTTACGGATTCTGATTATTTGTCCCTTTGGTAGCCTATATTCAAACTTTTCTTCACACCAAACACAGAAATACGAAACAATCGAGAGACGAACTACTTGAAGGACTAAGCTTATTGCTGACCAATCGAGTGACGAGCTACTTGAAGGACTAAACTTAAAGCTGACCAATCGAGTGACGAGCTACTTGAAGGACTAAACTTAAAGCTGACCAATCGAGTGACCAGCTACTGGAAGGACTAAATTTAAAGCTGACCAATCGAGTGACGAGCTACATGAAGGACTAAACTTAAAGCTGACCAATCGAGTGACGAGCTACTTGAAGAACTAAACTTAAAGCTGACCAATCGAGTGACGAGCTACATGAAGAACTAAACTTAAAGCTGACCAATCGTGTGACGAGCTACTTGAAGAACTAAACTTAAAGCTGACCAATCGAGTGACGAGCTACTTGAAGGACTGACCTTAAAGCTGACCAATCGAGTGACGAGCTACTTGAAGGACTAAACTTAAAGCTGACCAATAGAGTGACGAGCTACTTGAAGGACTAAACTTAAAGCTGACCAATTGAGTGACGAGCTACTTAAAGGACTAAACTTAAAGCTGACCAATCGAGTGACGAGCTACTTGAAGAACTAAACTTAAAGCTGACCAATCGAGTGACGAGCTACTTGAAGAACTAAACTTAAAGCTGACCAATCGAGTGACGAGCTACTTGAAGGACTGACCTTAAAGCTGACCAATCGAGTGACGAGCTACTTGAAGGACTAAACTTAACGCTGACCAATCGAGTGACGAGCTACTTGAAGAACTAAACTTAAAGCTGACCAATCGAGTGACGAGCTACTTGAAGAACTAAACTTAAAGCTGACCAATCGAGTGACGAGCTACTTGAAGGACTGACCTTAAAGCTGACCAATCGAGTGACGAGCTACTTGAAGGACTAAACTTAACGCTGACCAATCGAGTGACGAGCTACTTGAAGGACTAAGCTTAAACTTAAAGCTGACCAATCGAGCAACGAGCTACTTGAAGGACTAAACTTAAAGCTGACCAATCGAGTGACGAGCTACTTAAAGGACTAAACTTAAAGCTGACCAATCGAGTGACGAGCTACTTAAAGGACTAAACTTAAAGCTGACCAATCGAGTGACGAGCTACTTGAAGGACTAAACTTAAAGCTGACCAATCGAGTGATGAGCTACTTGAAGGACTAAGCTTAAAGCTGACCAATCGAGTGACGAGCTACTTGAAGGACTAAACTTAAAGCTGACCAATCGAGTGATGGGCTACTTGAAGAACTAAACTTAAAGCTGACCACTCGAGTGACGAGCTACTTGAAGGACTAAACTTAAAGTTGACCAATCGAGTGACGAGCTACTTGAAGGACTAAGCTTAAAGCTGACCAATCGAGTGACGAGCTACTTGAAGAACTAAACTTAAAGCTGACCAATCGAGTGACGAGCTACTTGAAGGACTAAACTTAAAGCTCACCAATCGAGTGACGAGCTACTTGAAGGACTAAACTTAAAGTTGACCAATCGAGTGACGAGCTACTTGAAGGACTAAGCTTAAAGCTGACCAATCGAGTGATGAGCTACTTGAAGGACTAAACTTAAAGCTGACCAATCGAGTGACGAGCTACTTGAAGAACTAAACTTAAAGCTGACCAATCGAGTGACGAGCTACTTGAAGGACTAAACTTAAAGGTGACCAATCGAGTGACGAGCTACTTGAAGGACTAAACTTAAAGCTCACCAATCGAGTGACGAGCTACTTGAAGGACTAAACTTAAAGCTGACCAATCGAGTGACGAGCTACTTGAAGGACTAAACTTAAAGCTGACCAATCGAGTGACGAGCTACTTGAAGAACCTTTATGATTCTTCTATTAATTTGAAGTGTCTGCTGACAGTTAAAAAAACTTTCTGTACTTCTTAACCATTCGTCATAGCTGTCGTTATCGGCTGCCACATATTTACTTGTTGAATTAATTGATTAAAGTGAATAAATTTTGCCTGTTGAGCAACAATCTGAATGGACGACTAAATGTCGCGATGTATCAGAAAGGGGGACAATCAAAAATGTAATTTCAATTGCCTCTGCCTCCTCTTGAAATCTAGAGCTCTGTCGTACAAACAATAATATATACATACAACTGAATACACTACACCGATCCGCTTCAAGTCATGGCGAGGTGTACTCGATACAACATTATGTGATAAAGTTTGTCAGTCACTTGCGACAGGTAGGTGGTTTTCTGTTGGGCACTCCGGTTTCCTCCACTAATAAAACTGACCGCCACTATATAAACCAACCACTTCAAGTCAAAAGAGCACAGGCATTCACAGAAATGATAACAAAATAAATGGGTGGTAATATATAGCTGATTAATAGCTTGGATTGCAGAATGTGTCCGTGTAGACCATTACTCTAAGCCAGGCTCAAGCTAGCGATTAATTTCTAGCGACCAATAAGCTAGCGACCAATAAGGCGATATGTCTCAAAACCAAAACAATAAATAAGAGCAAAATGTACTTTTAAAGATTTCTAGCGACCGATAATAAATATATTTCTGTAATTGCACATTCAACACATTGAATCGACATCCGGGCATACAGGAAATTTTTCTTTGCCGTCCTTGACATATTTTTTATGGGATATTTATAGAGACCCTCCCCTCCACAATTTGTTTTCAAATATCAAAGTTGGTATTTGACACCCTGCTGTGGACTTGAGGTGCATTATCTCACCTAGGTACTTAAGTCAGTTAAAGACCCGGGCAATACCTTTAACTTAGCCAAAAGTGGGCAAGAACTTTGCCGTCCTTAATATAATTTTTATGGGATATTTATAGAGACCCCCCTCCCCAATTTGTTTTCAAATATCAAAATTGATATTTGACACCCTGCTGTGGGCTTGAGGTGCATTATCCCACCTAGGCACTTAAGTCAGTTAAAGACCCAAGCAATACCTTTATCTTAGCTAAAGGTGAGCAAGAACTTTGCCGTCCTTGACATATTTTTATGGGATATTTATAGAGACTCCTCTCCACAATTTTTTTTCAAATATCAATATTGATATTTGACACCCTGCTGTGGGCTTGAGGTGCATTATCCCAACCTAGGCACTTAAGTCAGTTAAAGAGCCGGGAAATACCTTTAGCTTAGCCAAAGGTGGGCAAGAACTTTGCCGTCCTTGACATATTTTTTTGGAGATATTAATAGAGACCCCCCCTCCACAATTTGTTTTCAAATATCAGTTGGTATTTGACACCCTGCTGTGGGCTTGAGGTGCATTATTCCACCTAGGAACTTAAGTCATTAAAGACCCGGGCAATACATTTCAGTTAGCCAAAAGTGGGCAAGAACTTTGCCGTCCTTGACATATTTTTTATGGGTTATTTATAGGTTCCCCCCCTCCCAAATCCAAATATCAAAGTAGTATATCGAGATAGCTCAAGGCATAGTTCAGGGGGAGCAAAGGGGAGCGGGCCATTATGCATGCGTTACTGGAAGTGACGTCGCCGGAAACGTCCCTGACCGAAATGAAGTCACGTGACCGGAAGTGACGTCATTACCGGAAGTATGTTCTGCGGATGCCCGGAAGTGCATCCCCGCCTTTTTTTCTAACTATAGTAGTAGTACAAAATGTACCTTTGCTCATGACCGAAAGTAGCATGGCTACGGATGTGACGTGACCGGAAGTGACATCACAGGAAGTGACGTCATAATACCGAAAGTGGATGATTCCCTTGGGTGTGATCTTAATTGTTCGAGGTGTTGTATTGTACACCAAGGGTGTTTTCTATCATGTCCGCTTTCTCACTGTGGTATTTCTACTAAATAACCGAAGAGTCAAATGAATGAAATGGTACATTTGATCCCCTAAGTCACCCAATAGAAGGTCACTGCATTTATCCAGGCTTGTGACTGGCTCTATATAGAGGTTGCATTAACCTTCTTTTTTTCTTTTTTTCCTTTTTACTTTACTTTTCTTTTCTTTTTTTCATACCACATGTTTAACAAGTAACAACACAAATTTCTGTACAATGCCCGTCGCTTCCACGGGTTTTTCTAAGAGCCTGGTGACGTCTGTCATGCTATGTCCTGCACATCGATGAATGAGGTAAACAATGCAATGAAGTCCGCACACAATAGATCGTTCTTCTTGTACTCGAACGATATTGTAAGTCCAATGAAGGCAATGTTTTTTCATGAAATTGACATAAGCGGATTCGTGCGGTGGACGTCCGGTTGGATCGTAGTATTCCCCTCATGAGTTGGCGTCGATGTACAGTGTTGTCACATTCGATAGTCTGGAACCGTATTTCCCACAAGGGCCGAAGGTACGTTTAATAGTCTGGGTAATCTGTTTCTGGCATAGACCCCCTTAAGCACATATCTGGAGTGGGGATGTTTTTTCAATAGAGTGTCAATCTTTAGCGTATTCATTATGCACTGTAGTCAAACAAGATTTGTCTGTTTCTACCGATTTCGATCACGTTGTCAAATTCTGCATACAGGACGACGTTGATGGTCCCTGCCAGAGCTTCGGTGAAATGAATCTCCATACGTAAATTGCCCTGTTTTATCAGTTGAAACGTTCCCACTTCCGACATATCCGGAGTCAGATTGAATCCAAATAAGGTGTTTGCTTTAGCGTATTCCTCCCTGGAGATGGTATTTCCTTCGTCTTGATACATCTTTCCCGTACTGGTATAGAGTCCCATATAACTGCGAATATAACCTGCGTTTTCAAAGTCGGATTGTAACGTTTGGCGGGAATCTGTCGTCCGCCCACGTTCAGTGCCACAAAATTGATCTTGTAGTGTCTAAAATCGAAAGGGATTTTCGTAATAGTCCCATTGAAGGCATTACTGTCCACGCAACCAATCACCAGTCTTTTCGGCAACTGTCGCAAAAACATGTTGTCCTGGACATAATTCATGTTTCCACGCGGAACCGTATCTACTTCGACTTCTACACGTCGGATGGGGTATTTACAGCTGGTCTTTTCAAAAGCTTTGACGTGACCCATTCTTACGGCAGGACTTAACTGTACATTTCTCACAAATAAAGCGATATCCTTGATTTTGATTTCATAGTTGTCGGCATCGGCCATTAGGGCGAACACGTCTCGACTTCGTCGTCATTTGATTTTCAGATCGACGTGATTCAGTAAATATTTCTCTTGACAAAATAAATCCAAGTGTAGTTTTCCCGTCATCTGTACAGTCTTGCTTTGGGCCGTCAATGCTTTCCGGGACGTGAATTCTTTGTTATCGGTTGTTCTGTTATCTTGATGTCTCGGTGTATCCTTGTACCACATGACTCCCGTTAATTGAGATTCTTTGGCAGCTGGACCATAGCTGAGTAATATTTCTATGTAAGCTCTGTAAAGGTACAAGCTGGTCGGTGGTGAAACCAGATTTTCGTTCAGGCTAAGTTGACAGGTCCAACGTCCGCTCCGCCATCCAATCCAGTATCGTCGTCATCCATGATATGTGCTTCCACAAACAGGTAAGTATTAGCCAAGTCGATATAGTTGTCCCCCGCCCCACTGACGGCAAATTTCTAAGGTCCTTGATCCGTTAGAGCCGATGTCAATCCTTTCTGCTCCCAATACCCATAAGCCACACTGGTCTGTGTAGGTGGAACTTCAAATAAATCCAGTTTTGATTTCGTGCATTCGCATGAGTTGGGATGTACAAGTGCCATTCTTATCCGAAATGTCATTCGATGTGTTCCGCTGCTTGGTCTGCTGACGTCTGGTCTTTTTTCGCTTGGCAGGTCCTTTAATAACTCTTTGTCCTGGGGTCCTACCGTGTCCATAGCTTTCTGGAGTAAGTTTGTTCCTGTTGATTTCAATCGTGATTTTGTTGCCTGTTTGATATTTCTTCCTTGTACGACATCTCCGGCAATATTTAATCCCGTTTTTAAAGTCTCGCGTTCTAGGGTCTTTGCTCCCTTTTTCAACAAAGGCATGGCTGCTTTAAAGAGTCCTCCAAAGATACTGCCAAGTCCATGTCCTCTTTGATATCGTCTTCCCGCAAATACCAGATATCCTTTTCCTGCTTGATGTATGTAATAATCGTGGTAAGCTTTCGCATCGTAACGATGAGTTGGTTTCATTCTAGAGAGAATTCTTTTCGTTTTCTACAGTGAAGTGTCACCACCACTCGTCCTCTTTCGAATGGCACTATAGAACCCGTGTCGTCCTTTATATCTATGTCCACGGTCTGAAATTGTCGTTGTAGCAGGGGACAGTACTGTATCGGATCAAACACTTGGGTGATCATTTCTCCGTCTCTTCCTTCCACCGGTACGATTCTCAATAACGGTACTTGGGCATCTCCACCAAGGGACAATACACGTACATAGAATTTAATCCTTTTTTGAGGTCCGCTACCCAATCTGAAACATACTCCCCCCGGGAATATAGCTTGTCTGAATCCTAACATGGATTGTAATAAAAGATTGATGATGACTTGATAATCTTTTTTCACTTTCATATCGATTTTATGATTGATTTCATTGAAACCAATGTCGAATTTATTCTTGAGTTCCTTCATGTGCCTTTTCCCCTCGATGGGGAATCCTTTTGGACGAGGAATAGTACTCATCCGGTAACAAGACCAAATGCTGTGAGGATACTGTATCTCTTCCAATCCGATTTCCCATGTTCCGTCCAGATCCATTATTTTCGGAAATTTCGTCGTGTAATAAGTTAACGTATTGTTCGCACAGTAATTCATGGAACTGTTACTAGGCAAAGTCAGGTAAAACATGCTTCGTCTTGATCGTGGGATTAGGTAACAGGTATCCCAGACAACTGCTCAACAAGGCCGTCCACAAGGTACTGCTCTCCGATTCGACCGTCAAGTTGTAAATATTGACTACGATAACCGTGTACAGGATGAGTACCTGACACAAAAATACGACCTCCGAACTTGGAGTCTTCTTTCCACAAGTCATCTAAGACGATTCACTGTCCGTGTCACTCGGTGCCATTCGCAAGACACTTCAAACCGCGACGCCTCGCTTTTGTAGGTCCTGTTTAAAGATCCAGCTGTTAAAGGACTCTTGATATCCGAGCCACTTGACTAAATACTGAACTCTTCGGCTCTTTTTTCTCTTTTTCAAAATGGGTTCAATCTTGTATACGTCGTCTGTCTTAATGACTTTCTCTAATTCTTCGGCATAGAATGTTCCTTCCAGAATTTCACCATGGTCGTCTTTGACTAAGTATACCGGGGGTCTGGTTTCGATACATTTCACTACCATAAACAATTCTTCAGTCCAGTAAATATCCTTTCTGGAACGTACGTTTGGCTTTGCTGAGTCGCACTCTATCTTCTTTTTTCCATATAGCCTCTTGGACCCTGTTGTTTGGTTAGCCCACGTGACTTCTGCAGGTGGTATGCCTATGGTTCTGTGAACGGTGTGGTCATAAGATGCGACCATCTCGGATAGAACGTCTACGTAGGTTAGGGTTTCTCTGTGTGGGAAATACGTCCACATCTTGGTTTTCAATGTTCTGTTAAAACTTTCAACGATACTGGCTTTGGTCTTCTCGTTTTAAGTGGTAAAGAAGTGCATGTCGGGTTTTTGAAAAACGTTTGAAATACTCGGTTGATAAATTCAGTTCCTTTGTCTGTCTGTAAACGTATCGGACGCCGCCCCGATTTGAAAATGACATGAAACGCATCTTTTAAAGTCTTCCCCGTCTTGTCTGTCAATGGAACGACCCATTGATCTCGGGATAACACGTCTATACATGTCAACAAGTACTTGAATCCTTTGTTGAAAGAAGACAATTTTGCCAGATCCACTAAATCCGCCTGCCACTGGTGGTCAATTCCATAGATTACAACGCGTCTCCTGGGAAATCGTCGTCTAGTTGGTTTATGCAAAGTGTACGTGTCCTGAGACTGTAACCATTCTCTGACTTGTTTCTTCGTATAGCCTTTCGGCTTAAATTTACTGAATCCTCCATAACTGGTGGGAGCTAAAAGGTTGTAATAGGTCGACTCCATGTTTACAACTGCCCCTTCGTGGTCTCAACCTCTGTTTTAAAAGTCGACCTAGTTCTGGACTTCTTTCCTCCTGTTTCTTGGTGTTTTTGGGGAGTACGGTCTAATAGGGATGTACTCTGTTGTCGTTTGCAAGATCTCGGTGTTCTTTTGGTCTGAGTGATGTATCTCCAGCGGTCCTCGTGACCAATCAAATCTTGTGGAACATTTGCTTCTCTTAAGGCTTCTCCGAATGTTTCCCATCCGTGTGGGTTGAAATATTTCCTTTTGCTCAGCACGTCGTTGACTAACTCCACTACGTTGCTTCCTTGAACAGTTTCTTCCTTGTATTTCAGTTCCTCTTTCTCGTTCCAGCTAATGTTGGGACTGCTCTTCATTTTTTTCAACAAGAGTTGTACCTTGGCCTTCATTGTTTTTGGTACACTTTCCAAAATTTCGTTGTCGATCAGGTCCTGTTTCACGGGTTCAGGTGCGACTGCCACGGGTCTGGGTCTGTAATCGTCGTAGACGTTCAAATATCGAGTAAACGATTGGTCGTATAGCTTGAGACGTTCGTCTTCCGACAGGTCTTCTCTTTCTAGCATGGTTTGCATCTTCTTATCCAAGGTGTCCATGACTTTCACGCTTGTTCCACTGGAGGTTTCGGGCGCTCTTGGGTCTGGTGGTATCTATTTATTAAGGTTAGTTCTTTCATTGAAGCAATGCAGAGAGCAACGGTGCTACTACAGATGCAATCGGTGCTAGTAGTGATCCCAAAAATCCACCTTTCTGTAAGATCGCTTTCTTCTTTTTGAGAGAGACCGACTTTTTCGTCAGTGCTCGCAATCCGGCCTTATTTCTCTTGAGTTTTTCCATCTGCAGTTTAGACGTTGCCTCTTAAAAATTATCGGCACACTCACGTCGACGAGACTGCGATCGGCTTTGGTTATAAGGTGTTTACGAATACACGGCTTCGTCTTTTGTAAGTATACTATATCACTGCCGTGCTTTTACAAGCTCTGAGAGACCATGTTATTCCCTTCAGCGTCTGATGCAAGAGTGACAAGAAACGGGATGCAACATCCTTTTTATGACTCGACATACGCTTTCTGTTCCTCACCGGGAAAGATGAAGGTTCTTAATCTCAAGATATCCGGCGTGTTTTGTTTCATATCGATCACCATGTAGCCGTGAGGTCTGGTCGTAGCTCGGGCAAAGGCTTCCAGGAAAACTTGCGTTCTCCTGGGATACATTTGGTGTGCTAGCGCCATGATCTGTGATACGTCTGTCAGGTTTTTGAATAGAACCATGTAATGGGCATTGCGACTTATGGTTCTATGGTGTTTTCCTCGATGAAACAGATTCTGAACGATGTACATGACGCTGATGTTTTTGTGGTGACTCTTTTTCGTAAACAGTGAAGCCACCCTTTGATCCGTTTCGTCCATGAGATGGTCCACAATGATGAAATGCTTTTCTCTTGGATCTAAATTATCCAGATCCGATAAACCTTGTTGAAATTCTATCCCTTCTGCGGTTCCATACAACGTCTGATATTCACCATAACACCATAAGATCCGATCTGGCTTGAGAGTCATCATGTGTTTGAGGTTGGGAACGAACCGTCGGACAAACATCGATTTTCCACTGCCTGTAGGTCCTGCAATCATACTGGTAAACGGATGTACCCATGGCATGAAATGATCGGAATCGTATCCGTCTGGAACCCCAAAAAACAAAAGTATTGCTGCAGCTGCGGCGACGGCGGCATATATCCCTCTGTCAGCTGCGGCGGTGTATATCCCTCAGTCAACGGCGGCGGCGGCGTATACTCCTCGGTCAGCGGCTTTTAGGTTATTTAGTAGAAATACCACAGTGAGAACGCAGACGTGATAGAAAACACCCTTGGAGTACTATACAACACCTCGAACAATTAAGATCACGTCACATCCAGTAGCCATGCTACTTTCGGTCATGAGCAATGGTACATTTTGCATTACTACTATAGTAAGAAAAAAAGGCGGGGATGCACTTCCGGGCATGCGCAGAACATGCTTCCGGTAATGACGTCACTTCCGATCACGTGACTTCATTCCGGTCAGGGCCGCTTCTGGTGACGTCACTTCCAGCAACGCATGCGTAATGGCCCGCTCCCTTTTGCTCCCCCTGAACTATGCCTTGAGCTATCCCGATATACTACTTTGATATTTGGATTTTGGGGGGACACCCTATAAATAACCCATGAATAATATATCAAGGACGGCAAAGTTCTTGCCCACTTTGGGCTTAAATTAAAGGTATTGCCCGGGTCTTTAACTGACTTAAGTGCCAAGGTGGGATAATGCACTTCAAGCCCACAGTAGGGTGTCAAATATCAATTTTGATATTTGAAAACAAATTGTGGAGGGGGGTCTCTATTAATATCCCATAAAAAATATGTCAAGGACGGCAAAGTTCTTGCCACCTTCTGGCTAAGTTAAAGGTATTGTCCAGGTCTTTAACTGACTTAAGTGCCTAGGTGGGATATTGTACCTCAAGCCCACAGCAGGGTGTTAAATATCAATTTTGATATTTGAAAACAAATTGTGGAGGGGGGGTTTCTATAAATATCCCATAAAAATATGTCAAGGACGGCAAAGTTCTTGCCCACTTTTGGCTAAGTTAAAGGTATTGCCCGGGCCTTTAACTGACTTAAGTGCCTAGGTGGAATAATGCACCTCAAAGCCCACAGCTGGGTGTCAAATATTAACTTTGATATTTGAAAACAAATTGTTGAAAGGGGGTCTCTATAAATATCCCATGAAAAATATATCAAGGTCGGCAAAGCTCTTGCCCATTTTTGGCTATGTTAAAGGTATTGCCCGGGTCTTTAACTTGCTTAAGTGCCTAGGTGAGATATTGCACCTCATGCCCACAGCAGGGTGTCAAATATCAACTTTGATATTTGAAAACAAATTGTGGAGGGGGTCTCTATAAATATCCCATGAAAAATATATCAAGGACGGCAAAGTTCTTGCCCATTTTTTGGCTAAGTTAAAGGTATTGCCCGGGTCTTTAACTGACTTAAGTGCCTAGGTGAGATAATGCACCTCAAGCCCACAGTAGGGTGTCAAATATCAATTTTGATATTTGAAAACAAATTGTGGAGGGGGGATCTCTATAAATATCCAATAAAAAAATATATCAAGGACGGCAAAGTTCTTGCCCACTTTGGGCTTAAGTTAAAGGTATTGCCCGGGTCGTTAACTGACATAAGTGCCTATGTGGGATAATGCACCTCAAGCCCACAGCAGGGTGTTAAATTACAGCCTTGATATTTGGATTTGGGGGGACCCTATGCATATCCCATAAAAAATTACCGAAAGACGGCAAAGTTCTTTTCCACTTAGGGTGTAAGTCAAAGGTATTGTTCGGGCCTTTAACTGACTTAAGTGCCTAGGTGGGATAATGCACCTCAAGCCCACAGCAGGGTGTCAAATATCAACCTTCATATTTGGATTGGGGGGGGGGGGGGGGGGGGACCCTATACATATTCCATGAAAAATTAACGAAGGACGGCAAAGTTCTTTGCCACTCGGGATTTATTTCGAAGGTATTGCCCGGGCCTTTAACTGACTTAAGTGCCTAGGTGGGATAATGGGATAATGCACCTCAAGCCCACAGCAGGGTGTCAAATATCAACTTTGATATTTGGATATTTACTCACATGAGTGTCTGTGTGAGATTCTGCGCTTTATTTCCACAGTAGTGTGTCAAATGTCAACTTTGTATTGTGGAGGGGGGGTCCAGAAATATTTCCTGTATGCCCGGATGTCGATTCAATGTGTTGAATGTGCAATTACAGAAATATATTTATTATTGGTCGCTAGAAATCTTTAAAAGTACATTTTGCTCTTATTTATTGTTTTGGTTTTGAGACATATCGCCTTATTGGTCGCTAGAAATTGATCGCTAGCTTGAGCCTGGTTTACTCTAAGGACATATAATTACTATTAATATTTCTTCTTGATTAAATGTTAATAAGTCAAAAATATCCATTAAAATTGTTGGTCTTCATGAGAGACCTGTAGTATATATATTTTCTCAGAATGTAGGAAGGGGTCGTCGTTGTCGTGATAGTATGGTAGTTTGACTTAAAACTATATATGCAATCAGTGCCTATCACCACTAGTGTTGGGAGTTACAGCCCCGTCCATTGCGAGATGTACTCGATACAACAATATGTGATAAAGTTTGTCAGAGACTTGGGAGAGGTCGGTGGTTTTCTCCGAGAAACTCCGGTTTCCTCCATCAATAAGACTGACCGACACGATATAGCTGAAATATTGTTGAAACTGGCGTTAAACCCCATAAACCAAACAAATACTGGAATGTGGGAACTACATTTGAGCATATAACAACGGTAACAAGTATATATCTGCAATGATGAAAACATTAGTAGCAGCCATGACAGATTTACTAACACTCGCACTATCTATATGTATACCAAAGGAAACGTAACATACATATTTGCGTTGGTTGAATCAAGGCCGTTTGTGACCATGGACGTAGTTTGAATCATCTCTATGGTCGACCATCGTCGTTGAGCCAATGCTTATCACGATACGTAACTAGCTATGGTTAATTGAAACGATTAAGTTTCAAGTTTCGGAGTGGTTCTGTTACTGTTCGGTATTCAGAAGTTTCTATAGCAACATAACAATAATAAAATATTAAGATCGGTCGATAGAGCACAAAAATAAAAACTCGAGAAAAGCATGCTAACTATAACACTATCTTATGCATTGAAATACACGTATAGTGAAACGTCACACAAAAAAACAAACAAACAAACAAATATGTTATTGTCAATCAAGACGCCCACAATGAGCAGTATAATCAATAAAAAAATCACAGTATACAATTGGTTCACATAATAATTTTTTCATTGGATAGGACAATACAAATAAATTAAAAAAAACAAAAAAACGTCACATTTAGTAATAAATATAGTTGTACATTTAATAAGAAGAAATCAACAAGTTCAAACACTAAAAGGAAAGGGACAACTTATTGTTATTCTTTATCTGAAAGTCACTAGGAGTGAAATACAACGCTTTATTATTGCCCATTATGTGGTTTTATTTTTATTTATTTTTTGATGGTGTTGAACGTCACTTTCAACAATATTTCAGTTATATCGTGGCGGTCAGATTTATTGGGGGAGGAAACCGAAGGACCTGAAGAAAACCACCGATCTGTCGCAAGTCACTGACAAACTTTATCACATAATGTTGTACACCTCGCCCTGATCGAGATTCGAACTCACAACATCAGTGGTGATAGGCACTGATTCCATAGGTAGTTGTAAATCCAACTACCATACGATCACGGCCACGACGGCCCTTCTTGTAGTTTTAAAGAAGAAACACTTTTTATTAATTTCCCAATGTGTTAAAAACTAACCGTTTTGGATTTATCAATGGTTTCCGTCGTGTCCTTTCTTCAGAAACGTTTGAAGATACCAAAGGGGTAATCAGAAACCGTAATTCGAAGGATAAACAATACAACGGCCAAATGAATTTGAATTTGAATTTTGGTATTTAACACCACTTTCAGCAATATTTCAGCTATATCATGGTGATCAGTTTTAGTGGTGGAGGAAGCCGGAGTACCCGGAGAGAACCACCGACCCTGGGCAAGCAACTGGTAAACTTTATCACTTGAGGCAACGGCCAAATGAAAAAGAACAGCAGTACAATAAATATGGTTAACAAAACACTACACGGAATATTAGAGATTGAGCAATTCGAACCCCACTAAATATCTGAGGTGAACTCAAGTGCTCCGGACGGGTAGTCAGATTCTCGCCCACTTGTGGCACCCGTCGTGTTACTCTTTGCATGAATCCGTTTAAAGAGTAAAATGGGTGGATTTGTGTTTGCGGCATATGCAACATATCCATAGTCACATGTGAAGCAGATATTCCACAACGGTTAATCAAATCATGATAGAGAACGTAAAACTTTCAATGTGATGACTTCAACATAGCCAATCGCAGACTTTGGTTCAGTAGTTTCACCGTCAGAGTAGCAACTCTCTGTCAAGGAAATATTGGCAGGAACCTCAAGCTTTGACGCCAGTTTTTGGTCTCCCACTCCCTATCGTGGATGCGGAGTTCGGCTTGACATTCTGTGGCTTGTACATATCTGTCTTTTCCAAGCTCGATATTGCAACGTGTGTTCTCCATATCGATCGACTTATGAATGAACATAGGACGGGTTGTGATGACTTTTTATACCCATACCATACCATTTTCATTGGCTAACCTCCATCCATCCCCATAAAAGGATATAGCACACGTTCGGGGTGACTGGTCTTACGTTAGGGGACCAAATAAGGTAATGCTACCACGTATCCGATGCGAGTCATCCCTCTCTGGATGACCAAATAGGGATAATGTACGTTCGGTGGTGACGCATTCTAACGTCAAGGGGTTGGACGTTCACATCAAATCTGATTGTGCGATTCTAAGGTTACGGTAACGAAGGGTATGTCATAAACACAAGTCTTCAATTGACCCAAAATTAATTAAACCCGCGTTTCGACTGTTCAAGTCTTATCAGTGGCATTCGAAACCAAATAATGGGACGGACGAACAAAGTAGATATATGACGAACATTAGGAGATTTGTTGTGAAGTTGTAATAATGGTTACATCCTGTTTTTGAATGTACATTGTAACGTGTATCTGTCGGACAGGGATTATAACACTTTTCTTCAATGTATTTATTTAATTTATTTAATTTAAAGTTGTGATATCCAACAGAATAAGAGAGAGAAAAAACTGACCGGTTTATTTGGGTTATTTAATTATTTATACAATAAAATGCAAGAACGACCCGACACTATTAGTGGGCGGGTGATAGTCCTAAGTCTGTTTTAATTGGTAGTTGTACCCTTGAGTGACAGTGTAGATGTAATCCAAAATTATACAAAGAAGTTTTCACGAAAATTAAATGAAATTATTTAAATCATACATGTATATACGTACATGTATACATATAGTAGTATATTCCAATAATTGGGTTGTTGTAATGTCAAAATGACTATTCTGTTTTGTGATAATTCATCGTTTTTTGTGAGTATTTATATTTTTTTTCCACTAAATATTGTATTATATAATGGGGAGGGGGTAAAAAATGGTTCGTTATTATACTAAGCGGTTTATAAAATGTTCCGGCGGTGTGGATTCAAACATTAATTAACAAAAACAAATGTCAGCTGAAAAATCTCAAACGCTGGTTGTATATGTAAAATATGTAACAAAACCCGGTATCCTTTCGGATTTTGGGATCCGAGGATGGGGTGGGATGTGGGGGATATATATACATTGTATGATGGTCACTTGCTTGAGACGATTACATATATATATATGATATATATTTAAGGATTAATAGATTTGCGCTAAGTATTTTATTATTTGAGGGGGGGGGGGGGGGGGGGGGTGCGAAATGGTTCGTCTTTTACCTAGCGGTTTATACAAAATGCAAGAGTTTTTTGGATTCAAACATTTTTTTTTAGATGTCAGCTGAAAAAATTTAACTCTAACACTGATTGTATATTCAAAATATTTAACAAAACCTGATATCCTTTCGGGTTTGGGATCTGGGGGTGGGGTGGGATGTGGGCCCCTATATTCATTGCATACAATCCTATGCTAAAGACGAATATATACGATACATATTTCAGGGTTATTAAAAATTCTGGCTTGCGCTATTATCCAGTTTTCTGTAACGAATAGAAAATCGGATTTAGAGAAAAAAAAGTTTTTATTTATAATGACCTATATCTAATGTATGTATATTGCTCCAGGGTTTTCTTTCATTATGTTGTATTGTATTGTATATGTTTGTTTAATATGTTTAGTACACTACGACAAAAATGTTAGGGTTATTATTTGGCTGTACACTAACTATGTGTTTAGTGTGCCAAAAAAATTATGTCACCTAATTTGAAAGAAAAAATAATTACCTGAAAGATACAGGAAGAAATAGATTATCTGATCCTGCAGTTTTCAACAAGATATTTCTGTCAAATTTACCCGAAATAAATTACAGATTCAAGACAGTTTCGCGGAGATTTAATTTCGCGATAACCAAAATGCTAAAAGTTCAAATTTTTCGCGGTATGACTTTGGTCTACATCGCCGCCGACATCGGTTGTTTTTTTATAGCAAGAGTTGTCTTTCGTAATATATTATTGATCGTTCGATTGACATACCCCATTGATTTCGTGAACACTTTTTATTAGTCCCAATGTGTAGATTTATTAGAATAAACAAAACAGGCGTTCAGTGTTCAAAATATCTCTTCAAAAGTGGTTGATAAAAGTTTATATTATAGAACATTATAGACCAAGATGTCATAATGTTGTAGTTGATCTCATTTGTTTTTCCAATGATAATCGGATTACCTTGTTGATTAATAGTTTCAATTATCAACGTACTTATAGGTGACAGCAATTATTGATTTTGTAATCCCAGCTGATTATTACAATCAAGTCTTTTAATTACCTGTCAACATTGTGCTCACGGCACTTTATACTACAATATACATGTATAATTATAAAATCTGTTTTGAACACATTTCGATAAGTTTCTTCACTTATAATTATATTTGCCAACGCGTAACTTTATAAATTTTAATGCAGAAAGATAATATTATAGAAATCGTAATACTGTGGAACGAAATCCTGTATATACCATATATAATGAAGTCTAACACTTACTAGTACTCTGCATTAAATTAATTGTCAGTATCTTACAAATAAAGTTCTTTTGAAAATTAATTATGCTAATTTACATGATCCCCCAAATTTAACAACGTATACATGACTTTGTGTTGGCTAACGGATATCGATCTATACCAGAAAATACATTACCTTATATGGTGTTTGCTCGGCTATATAATACTTGTTTCTTACACACTTTACAACGACTTGTTCGCGGATATAAACTTTCGCGATTTTATACTCTACCGCGAAAATCGCGAAGGTTTATAGCACGCGGACAAAAGTTGGTTTACAGTTATTCAATGTGAGGAACCGTCGTGGCCGTGGTCGTATGGTAGTTGGATTTACAACTACCTATGCAATCAATACCCATCAGCCCTGATGTGGTGAGTTCGAATCTCGATCAGGGCGAGGTGTACAACATTATGTGATAAAGTTTGGCAGTGTCGGTGGGTTTCTCCTGGTCCCCCAGTTTCCTCCACCAATAAAATTGATCGCCTCGATATAACTGAAATATTGTTAAAAGTGGCGTTAAACACCATCAAACAAACAAAAAACAAACAATATATGAATGTGGTGGTAGAGAAGTATTACAAATACATGTATTAATTTTCTAGACTGGTTTAATCCGAACTGGAATCAAACTCCCAATCTTCCGAGCTGGGAGGAGGCCTACTATTCAGCCCACATTTAAAAGATCTTTGTTGGTAGCCATGTCAATAAATGCTTTTTTAGATGAACTGATTATTCTTTGTCATCAAACCAACTATAGGTGTCCTCAATTTCATTTTTCTACTTTTTTTTCGTTCGAACATGTCGTTAGCTGTCTTATTACACACGGTGACACAAAAGATGTGTTTGGTGTACATGTAACTGTTGGTGTACATTCTGGTTTAGCCACGAATCTCCGTCTTTTTGGTATGTTCCACCACAGGAAATTGTGGGTTTTTTTTTTCTCTCTCTTGGTCATGTTTACTGAAGTAAGAAAACATAACGTTTCCATGGTTTTGTAAGATAAAAAGCATTTGATTTGTTGTAAGGTCAAACTGGTCAGTGTAACGGTCACTTTAGTTTTTTGTGTTGTCCTATTATGTGTCTTTATGTTCCGAGTTCATGTTATGATGTCCGTTACAATTTCCGTCTATACATCCAGTTGTTTGTAGGAGGGCTCATGCCGTCTTATTTACGTTGTTTGAGTTTGTTTGCGTATATTGGTGTCCAACACATATTGTGTTGTGTATTTGTTTTTCTTGTCTCCGTCTTGTGTATCCAATGTTGTCAATTTCTCTGGATTGTCCATTTTTTATTGTCCATTCGGTATTCTCTAACGTTTATTTAATTAAAACTCGGGTAAAATGCATTTTTAATATTTTACGATGTTGATTAATCTCATGTCTCAATTGTTGGATGGATGGTTGTCGTAATCATGATCGTATTGTACACAATGTTGTATTGCATATAAGTAGAAAACGAACAATAAACATTATTGATTGGTTTGGTTTTCTTGTGTTTAACGCCACTTTCAACAATATTTCAGTTATATCGTGGTTAAACATTATTGAAATTAATTAGTATCATAAATGATTGTTATTGCTGAAGTTTTGGAAATAATTAGTTCGTAGTTTATTGAAGAATATGTTCCTATTTCATAATAAATTAATACATTTGAAACCGATCTCTGCACAACTGATGAATTCCCATTTTCCATCTTTGTCCCGCGTTAAAAAAACCGTTGTCGACGAGTTGGCACCGTTTACGGCTGCGTTTTAATGTACCAGTGTGGTAAGTTAACAAACTTGTTCATCACCTCCGATTTTTCCCTATATATTTCATATAAAATTATAATTTTTCAAAAGATCTTTTCACAGAGGTTATTTCTTGACCAATTTTGCTGAAATTTGCCCGAAAGCAAATTGCGTTGAAGTTTTTCTTGATAATCTTGTGGTTTAAGAATTATTTAAAAAAAAAAACACGACGTAAACACAAATCTTAATTTGATGGTGACCCATATTCACACTATAGTGTAATATCGCTTTCGAATCATGACGTCATCAAGATGTTAAAATGGTGCTCTCGGCATGTCACGTTAAGTAGCCCTTCTATATGTATATACAAAAAAAAAAGGATTATTGCACAAATATCGATAAATATTCGTGCAATAACCATATAAAATGGTATTTACATTGCAATATAAGAATTGCATCCTTAATTGTAGAACGAAGAACTGTTATTAGACTCCGGCCCTAATCTTACGGACTGTTTTCGGACCATAGTTCCAGCAGTTATCCCTCTGATATGGCTTGTCCTGACAGGACCATTCTATATATACAGCTTGGCACAGACACAGAAACCACCGGTTCCATTAACTAGTTTTAGCTTCATGAAATGTGTAAGTACCAATTAACTTAATTACTTCTATTAATAAATGGGCGTTATTTTTTCCTATTTAATTAGTGTAATTTGTACAAGTTATGTATCCAGGTGTACAGGGACCGTCGTGGTCGTGATCGTATGGTAGTTGAATTTAAAACTACCTATGCATTGAGTGCCTATCACCACTAATGTGAGTTCGAATCCCGCTCAAACGAGGTGTACTCCATGCATCATTATGTGATCAAGTTTGTCAGTGACTTGTCTCCGGGCACTTCGCTTTCCTCCTCCAATAAAACTTCCCTCCACGATATAACTGAAATATTGTTGAAAATGTCATTAAGCATAACCACTCCCTCCTATTTGCTTGTGATAATGATTTGTCGTTTGTTAATTTGTTCTCGTCATGAAAATATCTGAAAATACTATTCACTTGACGTTAAGCTACACCCAATCAATTAAACCCTGTGGTTGTCTAATTTTCAATAAGGAGCCAGGATGGTAGAACGGTTAATAAAGATAAAAGGGGTGTTCAACTTTTCATGATAAGCCTATCATCACTTACAGAAGACAATATTGTAATGGTTGTAACTCCTCAAACCTCCGGTTTTATCATGTATCCACTGGGGGTTAGGCGGTCACGTAGAACCCTCGATTCGCTACCCCCACTTCTTAATGCCATTACCTGGATCTGCACCAGATTTCTGATTTTTCAGTGCAGGGCAACTATATATTGCCTTTTTAGCTGATTATGTCTAAAAAAAAAATTACCAACATTAAAATTAAATTTTCTTTTATAATTAATCAGTAAATCAAAGAAATGAAGGATAGTAATAAAATACAAGTACAGTATATAAAATATTTGAGTCCATTAATTTAAATAGTTATCGTGTTTCCTCTATGAAAAAAAAATCACAACCCGTTAATAATTGATAATAGCAGAAAACCTATTATAAATTCCTTAGATTAAGTCACTTGATTACCGTTTAAGATAAAATAACATTTAGTTGTATTTAGAAAATTAGGCATAAATCAGTTTAAACAACTGTAACAAGGCTAATGTTATTTCTATACATTTATATAGAGATTTAAGGAAAACAAATTAGAGAATGTTGACTTAGTAATTATGATATGTATTAGTAATATTTCATACATTATACATAAGTTGTGAGTTCGAATCCCGCCCATGGCGAAATGTGCTTGATACAACATTTTGTGATAAAGTTTGTCATTGACTTGCGGCAGGTCAGTGAATTTCTCCTGGTATACTCCGGTTTCCTCCACCAATAAAACTAACGGCCACGATATAACTGAAATATTGTTGAGAGTGGCGTTAAACACCATAACCATAACCCTAACCGTAAACTGTAATAAGGTAGATGTTATTTCTATGCATTTAAATATAGATTTAAGAAAACAAATTAAAGAATGTTGATTTTATAATAATAATCTTCATACGTTATAATAGGATCGTCTTGGTGGTATCTTCTATCTATTCCCACTGTTAAAAAATATCTATCACAGGTATTCCTACTTACAAATAACAAGAGTGAGTGATTGCTGTTTAACGCCAATTCAACAATTTTTCAGCTATATCATGGCGAGAACAAGTTAAATATCAATGAGATAATGATGAGGTCCGCCTTGTTCTAGACCAACACGCTGAATTTTTTTTTATAGTGGTAGCTCACTGAAACAACGGCACGCGGGTAGACATGTCGCTCCGCTCGGACACATTATTCTGATTCCGAGCCAACCAGTCTTTGCTCTTTCTCCTTAATGCTGCGTGCTTAGCGAGTAAGCAGCACATGACAATTGTATAGTCTTTGGTTTGACCCGACTGGGACTCGAACCAACAATCCACCATCCTCATGGCGAGCACTCTAACCATTACGCCACCGATGCGGTTACAAATAACAATAGATGTTGTTACAGTTAATTTGTTGTTTTCGCAATTAGCATCGTATGGTAGATTTACAACTACATGTGTACCTATGCAATCAGTGTCTATCACCACTAAAAGCTGTGAGTTCGAATCCCACTCATTGTGAGGTATGCTTGATACAATATTGTGTGATAAAGTTAGTCAGTGACTTGCGACAGGACGGTGGTTTATCTCCGGGAATTCCGGTTTCTTCCATCAAAAAACCGGCCCGCATGGCACGATATAACTGAAATATTGTAGATAGTGGCGTTAAGCCCCATAAACCAAACCATAACCCAAAAAGGTCAGAAAGTAAAAGATCTTGATATTTACAGATGCCAAATGCATACACTTAATTTCTGTTATTAAATTTTTTTTTTAATTATTGCTTAATTTCATTTTTACTTTCAGGTGTTCTGTTGTCTTCTTGTAGTTATATCTATTATTGATACAATTGGAAATAGTTCCTATGGTTACAGATGTGATGAAAACAGAGATATTCCTCGCGTTTTTTATCTATCAGTTGTTCTACAAATACTATGTTTTGTAAGTCATTGTTTATTGTTAGAAAATCTAGTAGCATAAGTTACTATGATAAGTAGGTTACCATGGGTACAAATTTAAATCACGGTACCTTGGACTTTGATAAGTAATTGGTTTGAAAGTTTAAAAAAAATGATCATATATGGTACATTGAGTGTCCGTCCGTCCGTCCGTCGTGGAACTTGCTAATGTCACATGCTTCGATGTCACTCGGTCAACCTTGAATGATACTGCTACTCTCTCGTCATCATCTTGACTGTGATAGGTGTATGAATATGTTTGTATCAAACCGAATCATGGAAAATGTTATTTTCAAGTTGACCTTGCTGGTTTTACTACAAAACTTTTAAATGACATAGTATAAATAATTTTAATCTAGAATATGACTTCCGTGGGGGGTTTTGCTTTTTGTTTTTTGTTTATGTTTTTGCTTTGTTTTTGTTATTGTTTTTGTTTTGTTTTTGTATTTGTCTTTTTGTATTTTTTTTTTCATTATTTATTTTTCTTTATTTTCTATTTTAATACTGCAAATACGAAAAGCTGATAAAAATTACGATAAAGAAAGCTAGGAGTTTTTTTAAGAGCTCAGTATTACTTGTAGAATATATGATTTGATAATTTAAGGCATAGTAATATTCGTTCATTATTGTTCGGGTTTTTTTTCTTCAGATATTTGTTGCCATAGCAACGGAAGTAAACAGACGTAAAGGTGTCATCACTTCATGGGTGCTGTGGATATTTTGGTTACTGTCAGTGATTTGTAGTATAATACCATTAACATGGAATATAACACAAAATGTAGGTTGTATATTTTCGTTTTTCCCAATGAGTAAAAGTGTCTAAAATAATCAATCGAATTTCCTCAGATAATTTTACTTTAAACATATTTTATTGTTAAGAACTTATACAGACAATGGATCAGACACGAGTTATAAACTTACGAGGTCTTCTCCGTTACATATAAATCATTAAAAAGACAATATATTTAAGAAATATAACATTATTCCGTTCATAATCCGCCACGATATAGCTGAAATATGGTTAAAATTGGCGTAAAACACCAATGAATCAATCAATCAATCGGTCATAATTATTCTAGACAAATGACATAATACTGCAAGAGACATTGATATTGATGTTGAGTTGTTGCCGCCAGATGAATTAGGAGTGTATAAACATTAGATAAATCTTTTAGTGTCTATTATGTATCTGTGAACAGCTGCGAAAAGTGTGCAGTTGATATCATATTCAAAATCTGAATTTCCATACAATATATTGTTAATAGATTGATTAGATCAGATCAAGTTTATTTTATTTAAGTGTCACATACTGACCAAAAAATATACATGCTTCAACAAATACAATAAAATGATATCAGTACCCAGCCTTTGATAGACTTGACTTACCAGACACTCTATTTACAATAAAAACACATTCAGCCTTAATAGACTTGACTTAACCAGACACTCTATTTGCAATACAAACACATTCAGCCTTAATAGACTTGACTTAACCAGACACTCTATTTGCAATAAAAACACATTTAGCCTTAATAGACTTGACTTAACCAGACACTCTATTTACAATAAAAACACATTCAGCCTTAATAGATTTGACTTAATCAGACACTCTATTTGCAATACAAACACATTCAGCCTTAATAGACTTGACTTAACCAGACACTCTATTTACAATAAAAACACATTCAGCCTTAATAGACTTGACTTAATCAGACACTCTATTTACAATAAAAACACATTCAGCCTTAATAGACTTGACTTAACCAGACACTCTATTTACAATAAAAGCACATTCAGCCTTTATAGATTTGACTTACCAGACACTCTATTTACAATAAAAACACATTCAGCCTTATTAGACTTGACTTAACCAGACACTCTATTTACAATAAAAACACATTCAGCCTTAATAGACTTGACTTAACCAGACACTCTATTTACAATAAAAACACATTCAGCCTTTAATAGACTTGACTTACTAGACACTCTATTTACAATGCAAACACATTCAGCCTTAATAGACTTGCCTTAATCAGACACTCTATTTACAATGCAAACACATTCAGCCTTAATAGACTTGACTTAATCAGACACTCTATTTACAATGCAAACACATTCAGCCTTAATAGACTTGACTTAACCAGACACTCTATTTACAATAAAAACACATCCAGCCTCAATAGACTTGACTTAACCAGACACTCTATTTACAATAAAAACACATTCAGCCTTTATAGACTTGACTTACCAGACACTCTATTTACAATAAAAACACATTCAGCCTTAATAGATTTGACTTAATCAGACACTCTATTTGCAATACAAACACATTCAGCCTTAATAGATTTGACTTACCAGACACTCTATTTACAATAAAAACACATTCAGCCTTAATAGACTTGACTTAACCAGACACTCTATTTACAATAAAAACACATTCAGCCTTTATACACTTGACTTACCAGACACTCTATTTGTAATAAAAACACATTTAGCCTTAATAGACTTGACTTAACCAGACACTCTATTTACAATAAAAACACATTCAGCCTTAATAGATTTGACTTAATCAGACACTCTATTTGCAATACAAACACATTCAGCCTTAATAGACTTGACTTAACCAGACACTCTATTTGCAATACAAACACATTCAGCCTTTATTGACTTGACTTACCAGACACTCTATTTACAATAAAAAAAATTCAGCCTTTATAGACTTGACTTACCAGACACTCTATTTACAATAAAAACACATTCAGCCTTTATAGACTTGACTTAATCAGACACTGTATTTATAATACAAACACATTCAGCCTTTATAAACTTGACTTACCAGACACTCTATTTACAATAAAAACACATTTAGCCTTTATAGCCTTGACATACCAGACACTCTATTTGCAATAAAAACACATTCAGCCTTAATAGACTTGACTTAACCAGACACTCTATTTACAATAAAAACACATTCAGCCTTAATATACTTGAGTTAATCAGACACTCTATTTGCAATACAAACACATTCAGCCTTAATAAACTTGACTTACCAGACACTCTATTTACAATAAAAACACATTCAGCCTTAATAGACTTGACTTAATCAGACACTCTATTTGCAATACAAACACATTCAGCCTTAATAGACTTGACTTACCAGACACTCTATTTACAATAAAAACACATTCAGCCTTAATAGACTTGACTTAATCAGACACTCTATTTGCAATACAAACACATTCAGCCTTAATAGACTTGACTTACCAGACACTCTATTTACAATAAAAACACATTCAGCCTTAATAGACTTGACTTAATCAGACACTCTATTTGCAATACAAACACATTCAGCCTTAATAGATTTGACTTACCAGACACTCTATTTACAATAAAAACACATTCAGCCTTAATAGACTTGACTTAATCAGACACTCTATTTGCAATACAAACACATTCAGCCTTAATAGACTTGACTTAATCAGACACTCTATTTGCAATACAAACACATTCAGCCTTAATAGACTTGACTTACCAGACACTCTATTTACAATAAAAAAAATTCAGCCTTTATAGACTTGACTTACCAGACACTCTATTTACAATAAAAACACATTCAGCCTTTATAGACTTGACTTAATCAGACACTGTATTTATAATACAAACACATTCAGCCTTTATAGACTTGACTTACCATACACTCTATTTACAATAAAAACACATTTAGCCTTTATAGCCTTGACATACCAGACACTCTATTTGCAATAAAAACACATTCAGCCTTAATAGACTTGACTTAACCAGACACTCTATTTACAATAAAAACACATTCAGCCTTAATATACTTGAGTTAATCAGACACTCTATTTGCAATACAAACACATTCAGCCTTAATAAACTTGACTTACCAGACACTCTATTTACAATAAAAACACATTCAGCCTTAATAGACTTGACTTAACCAGACACTCTATTTACAATAAAAACACATTCAGCCTTTATAGACTTGACTTACCAGACACTCTATTTACAATAAAAACACATTCAGCCTTAATAGATTTGACTTAATCAGACACTCTATTTGCAATACAAACACATTCAGCCTTAATAGATTTGACTTACCAGACACTCTATTTACAATAAAAACACATTCAGCCTTAATAGACTTGACTTAACCAGACACTCTATTTACAATAAAAACACATTCAGCCTTTATACACTTGACTTACCAGACACTCTATTTGTAATAAAAACACATTTAGCCTTAATAGACTTGACTTAACCAGACACTCTATTTACAATAAAAACACATTCAGCCTTAATAGATTTGACTTAATCAGACACTCTATTTGCAATACAAACACATTCAGCCTTAATAGACTTGACTTAACCAGACACTCTATTTGCAATACAAACACATTCAGCCTTTATTGACTTGACTTACCAGACACTCTATTTACAATAAAAAAAAATCAGCCTTTATAGACTTGACTTACCAGACACTCTATTTACAATAAAAACACATTCAGCCTTTATAGACTTGACTTAATCAGACACTGTATTTATAATACAAACACATTCAGCCTTTATAAACTTGACTTACCAGACACTCTATTTACAATAAAAACACATTTAGCCTTTATAGCCTTGACATACCAGACACTCTATTTGCAATAAAAACACATTCAGCCTTAATAGACTTGACTTAACCAGACACTCTATTTACAATAAAAACACATTCAGCCTTAATATACTTGAGTTAATCAGACACTCTATTTGCAATACAAACACATTCAGCCTTAATAAACTTGACTTACCAGACACTCTATTTACAATAAAAACACATTCAGCCTTAATAGACTTGACTTAATCAGACACTCTATTTGCAATACAAACACATTCAGCCTTAATAGACTTGACTTACCAGACACTCTATTTACAATAAAAACACATTCAGCCTTAATAGACTTGACTTAATCAGACACTCTATTTGCAATACAAACACATTCAGCCTTAATAGACTTGACTTACCAGACACTCTATTTACAATAAAAACACATTCAGCCTTAATAGACTTGACTTAATCAGACACTCTATTTGCAATACAAACACATTCAGCCTTAATAGACTTGACTTACCAGACACTCTATTTACAATAAAAACACATTCAGCCTTAATAGACTTGACTTATTCAGACACTCTATTTGCAATACAAACACATTCAGCCTTAATAGACTTGACTTAATCAGACACTCTATTTGCAATACAAACACATTCAGCCTTAATAGACTTGACTTACCAGACACTCTATTTACAATAAAAAAAATTCAGCCTTTATAGACTTGACTTACCAGACACTCTATTTACAATAAAAACACATTCAGCCTTTATAGACTTGACTTAATCAGACACTGTATTTATAATACAAACACATTCAGCCTTTATAGACTTGACTTACCATACACTCTATTTACAATAAAAACACATTTAGCCTTTATAGCCTTGACATACCAGACACTCTATTTGCAATAAAAACACATTCAGCCTTAATAGACTTGACTTAACCAGACACTCTATTTACAATAAAAACACATTCAGCCTTAATATACTTGAGTTAATCAGACACTCTATTTGCAATACAAACACATTCAGCCTTAATAAACTTGACTTACCAGACACTCTATTTACAATAAAAACACATTCAGCCTTAATAGACTTGACTTAATCAGACACTCTATTTGCAATACAAACACATTCAGCCTTTATAGACTTGACTTACCAGACACTCTATTTACAATAAAAACACATTCAGCCTTAATAGACTTGACTTAATCAGACACTCTATTTGCAATACAAACACATTCAGCCTTAATAGACTTGACTTACCAGACACTCTATTTACAATAAAAACACATTCAGCCTTAATAGACTTGACTTAATCAGACACTCTATTTGCAATACAAACACATTCAGCCTTAATAGACTTGACTTACCAGACACTCTATTTACAATAAAAACACATTCAGCCTTAATAGACTTGACTTAATCAGACACTCAATTTGCAATACAAACACATTCAGCCTTAATAGACTTGACTTAATCAGACACTCTATTTGCAATACAAACACATTCAGCCTTAATAGACTTGACTTAATCAGACACTCTATTTGCAATACAAACACATTCAGCCTTAATAGACTTGACTTAACCAGACACTCTATTTGCAATACAAACACATTCAGCCTTTATCGACTTGACTTACCAGACACTCTATTTAAAATAAAAACACATTCAGCCTTTATAGACTTGACTTAATCAGACACTGTATTTACAATAAAAACACATTCAGCCTTTATAGACTTGACTTACCAGACACTGTATTTATAATAAAAACACATTCAGCCTTTATAGACTTGACTTAATCAGACACTGTATTTACAATACAAACACATTCAGCCTTAATAGACTTGACTTAATCAGACACTCTATTTGCAATACAAACACATTCAGCCTTAATAGACTTGACTTAACCAGACACTCTATTTACAATAAAAACACATTCAGCCTTGATAGACTTGACATACCAGACACTCTATTTGCAATAAAAACACATTTAGCCTTAATAGACTTGACTTAACCAGACACTCTATTTACAATAAAAACACATTCAGCCTTAATAAATTTGACTTAATCAGACACTCTATTTGCAATACAAACACATTCAGCTTTTATAGACTTGACTTAACCAGACACTCTATTTGCAATACAAACACATTCAGCCTTAATAGACTTGACTTACCAGACACTCTATTTACAATAAAAACACATTCAGCCTTTATAGATTTGACTTAACCAGACACTGTATTTACAATAAAAACACATTCAGCCTTTATAGACTTGACTTACCAGACACTCTATTTACAATAAAAACACATTCAGCCTTTATAGACTTGACTTACCAGACACTGTATTTACAATAAAAACACATTCAGCCTTTATAGACTTGACTTAATCAGACACTGTATTTACAATAAAAACACATTCAGCCTTTATAGACTTGACTTACCAGACACTGTATTTATAATAAAAACACATTCAGCCTTTATAGACTTGACTTAATCAGACACTGTATTTACAATAAAAACACATTCAGCCTTTATAGACTTGACTTAATCAGACACTGTATTTACAATACAAACACATTAAGCCTTTATAGACTTGACTTAATCAGACACTCTATTTACAATAAAAACACATTCAGCCTTTATAGACTTGACTTAATCAGACACTGTATTTACAATACAAACACATTCAGCCTTAATAGACTTGACTTAATCAGACACTGTATTTACAATACAAACACATTCAGCCTTTATAGACTTGACTTAATCAGACACTCTATTTACAATAAAAACACATTCAGCCTTTATAGACTTGACTTAATCAGACACTGTATTTACAATACAAACACATTCAGCCTTTATAGACTTGACTTAATCAGACACTCTATTTACAATAAAAACACATTCAGCCTTTATAGACTTGACTTACCAGACACTCTATTTACAATAAAAACACATTCAGCCTTTATAGACTTGACTTAATCAGACACTGTATTTGCAATACAAACACATTCAGCCTTTATAGACTTGACTTAATCAGACACTGTATTTCCAATACAAACACATTCAGCCTTTATAGACTTGACTTAATCAGACACTCTATTTACAATAAAAACACATTCAGCCTTTATAGACTTGACTTAATCAGACACTGTATTTACAATACAAACACATTCAGCCTTTATAGACTTGACTTAATCAGACACTCTATTTACAATAAAAACACATTCAGCCTTTATAGACTTGACTTACCAGACACTCTATTTACAATAAAAACACATTCAGCCTTTATAGACTTGACTTAATCAGACACTGTATTTACAATACAAACACATTCAGCCTTTATAGACTTGACTTAATCAGACACTGTATTTACAATACAAACACATTCAGCCTTTATAGACTTGACTTAATCAGACACTGTATTTACAATACAAACACATTCAGCCTTTATAGACTTGACTTAATCAGACACTCTATTTACAATACAAACACATTCAGCCTTTATAGACTTGACTTAATCAGACACTCTATTTACAATAAAAACACATTCAGCTTTTATAGACTTGACTTAATCAGACACTGTATTTACAATAAAAACACATTCAGCCTTTATAGACTTGACTTACCAGACACTCTATTTACAATAAAAACACATTCAGCCTTTATAGACTTGACTTACCAGACACTCTATTTATAATAAAAACACATTCAGCCTTTATAGACTTGACTTAATCAGACACTGTATTTACAATACAAACACATTCAGCCTTTATAGACTTGACTTACCAGACACTCTATTTACAATAAAAACACATTCAGCCTTTATAGACTTGACTTACCAGACACTCTATTTACAATAAAAACACATTCAGCCTTAATAGACTTGACTTAATCAGACACTGTATTTACAATAAAAACACATTCAGCCTTTATAGACTTGACTTATCAGACACTCTATTTACAATAAAAACACATTCAGCCTTAATAGACTTGACTTACCAGACACTCTATTTACAATAAAAACACATTCAGCCTTAATAGACTTGACTTACCAGACACTCTATTTACAATAAAAACACATTCAGCCTTTATAGACTTGACTTACCAGACACTCTATTTACAATAAAAACACATTCAGCCTTTATAGACTTGACTTAATCAGACACTTTATTTACAATAAAAACACATTCAGCCTTTATAGACTTGACTTACCAGACACTCTATTTACAATAAAAACACATTCAGCCTTAATAGACTTGACTTACCAGACACTCTATTTACAATAAAAACACATTCAGCCTTAATAGACTTGACTTACCAGACACTCTATTTACAATAAAAACACATTCAGCCTTAATAGACTTGACTTACCAGACACTCTATTTACAATAAAAACACATTCAGCCTTTATAGACTTGACTTACCAGACACTCTATTTACAATAAAAACACATTCAGCCTTTATAGACTTGACTTAATCAGACACTGTATTTACAATAAAAACACATTCAGCCTTTATAGACTTGACTTACCAGACACTCTATTTACAATAAAAACACATTCAGCCTTAATAGACTTGACTTACCAGACACTCTATTTACAATAAAAACACATTCAGCCTTTATAGACTTGACTTACCAGACACTCTATTTACAATACAAACACATTCAGCCTTTATAGACTTGACTTACCAGACACTCTATTTACAATAAAAACACATTCAGCCTTAATAGACTTGACTTACCAGACACTCTATTTACAATACAAACACATTCAGCCTTAATAGACTTGACTTACCAGACACTCTATTTACAATAAAAACGCATTCAGCCTTTATAGACTTCACTTACCAGACACTCTATTTACAATACAAACACATTCAGCCTTAATAGACTTGACATACGAGACACTCTATTTACAATAAAAACACATTCGGCCTTAATAGACTTGACTTACCAGACACTCTATTTACAATACAAACACATTCAGCCTTAATAGACTTGACTTACCAGACACTCTATTTACAATACAAACACATTCAGCCTTAATAGACTTGACTTAACCAGACACTCTATTTACAATAAAAACACATTCAGCCTTTATAGACTTGACTTAATCAGACACTCTATTTACAATACAAACACATTCAGCCTTTATAGACTTGACTTACCAGACACTCTATTTACAATAAAAACACATTCAGCCTTAATAGACTTGACTTACCAGACACTCTATTTACAATACAAACACATTCAGCCTTAATAGACTTGACTTACCAGACACTCTATTTACAATACAAACACATTCAGCCTTAATAGACTTGACTTACCAGACACTCTATTTACAATACAAACACATTCAGCCTTAATAGACTTGACTTACCAGACACTCTATTTACAATACAAACACATTCAGCCTTAATAGACTTGACTTAACCAGACACTCTATTTACAATAAAAACACATTCAGCCTTTATAGACTTGACTTACCAGACACTCTATTTACAATAAAAACACATTCAGCCTTTATAGACTTGACTTACCAGACACTCTATTTACAATAAAAACACATTCAGCCTTTATAGACTTGACTTAATCAGACACTCTATTTACAATACAAACACATTCAGCCTTAATAGACTTGACTTAATCAGACACTCTATTTACAATAAAAACACATTCAGCCTTTATAGACTTGACTTACCAGACACTCTATTTACAATAAAAACACATTCAGCCTTTATAGACTTGACTTACCAGACACTCTATTTACAATAAAAACACATTCAGCCTTTATAGACTTGACTTAATCAGACACTCTATTTACAATAAAAACACATTCATCCTTTATAGACTTGACTTACCAGACACTCTATTTACAATAAAAACACATTCAGCCTTTATAGACTTGACTTAATCAGACACTCTATTTACAATACAAACACATTCAGCCTTAATAGACTTGACTTCATCAGACACTCTATTTACAATAAAAACACATTCAGCCTTTATAGACTTGACTTACCAGACACTCTATTTACAATAAAAACACATTCAGCCTTTATAGACTTGACTTACCAGACACTCTATTTACAATAAAAACACATTCAGCCTTTATAGACTTGACTTACCAGACACTCTATTTACAATAAAAACACATTCAGCCTTTATTGACTTGACTTAATCAGACACTCTATTTACAATACAAACACATTCAGCCTTAATAGACTTGACTTAATCAGACACTCTATTTACAATAAAAACACATTCAGCCTTTATAGACTTGACTTACCAGACACTCTATTTACAATAAAAACACATTCAGCCTTTATAGACTTGACTTACCAGACACTCTATTTACAATAAAAACACATTCAGCCTTTATAGACTTGACTTACCAGACACTCTATTTACAATAAAAACACATTCAACCTTTATAGACTTGACTTACCAGACACTCTATTTACAATAAAAACACATTCAGCCTTTATAGACTTGACTTACCAGACACTCTATTTACAATACAAACACATTCAGCCTTTATAGACTTGACTTACCAGACACTCTATTTACAATAAAAACACATTCAGCCTTTATAGACTTGACTTAATCAGACACTTTATTTACAATAAAAACACATTCAGCCTTTATAGACTTGACTTACCAGACACTCTATTTACAATAAAAACACATTCAGCCTTAATAGACTTGACTTACCAGACACTCTATTTACAATAAAAACACATTCAGCCTTAATAGACTTGACTTACCAGACACTCTATTTACAATAAAAACACATTCAGCCTTAATAGAGTTGACTTACCAGACACTCTATTTACAATAAAAACACATTCAGCCTTAATAGACTTGACTTACCAGACACTCTATTTACAATAAAAACACATTCAGCCTTTATAGACTTGACTTACCAGACACTCTATTTACAATAAAAACACATTCAGCCTTTATAGACTTGACTTAATCAGACACTGTATTTACAATAAAAACACATTCAGCCTTTATAGACTTGACTTACCAGACACTCTATTTACAATAAAAACACATTCAGCCTTAATAGACTTGACTTACCAGACACTCTATTTACAATAAAAACACATTCAGCCTTTATAGACTTGACTTACCAGACACTCTATTTACAATACAAACACATTCAGCCTTTATAGACTTGACTTACCAGACACTCTATTTACAATAAAAACACATTCAGCCTTAATAGACTTGACTTACCAGACACTCTATTTACAATACAAACACATTCAGCCTTAATAGACTTGACTTACCAGACACTCTATTTACAATAAAAACGCATTCAGCCTTTATAGACTTCACTTACCAGACACTCTATTTACAATACAAACACATTCAGCCTTAATAGACTTGACATACCAGACACTCTATTTACAATAAAAACACATTCGGCCTTAATAGACTTGACTTACCAGACACTCTATTTACAATACAAACACATTCAGCCTTAATAGACTTGACTTACCAGACACTCTATTTACAATACAAACACATTCAGCCTTAATAGACTTGACTTAACCAGACACTCTATTTACAATAAAAACACATTCAGCCTTTATAGACTTGACTTAATCAGACACTCTATTTACAATACAAACACATTCAGCCTTTATAGACTTGACTTACCAGACACTCTATTTACAATAAAAACACATTCAGCCTTAATAGACTTGACTTACCAGACACTCTATTTACAATACAAACACATTCAGCCTTAATAGACTTGACTTACCAGACACTCTATTTACAATACAAACACATTCAGCCTTAATAGACTTGACTTACCAGACACTCTATTTACAATACAAACACATTCAGCCTTAATAGACTTGACTTACCAGACACTCTATTTACAATACAAACACATTCAGCCTTAATAGACTTGACTTAACCAGACACTCTATTTACAATAAAAACACATTCAGCCTTTATAGACTTGACTTACCAGACACTCTATTTACAATAAAAACACATTCAGCCTTTATAGACTTGACTTACCAGACACTCTATTTACAATACAAACACATTCAGCCTTTATAGACTTGACTTAATCAGACACTCTATTTACAATACAAACACATTCAGCCTTAATAGACTTGACTTAATCAGACACTCTATTTACAATAAAAACACATTCAGCCTTTATAGACTTGACTTACCAGACACTCTATTTACAATAAAAACACATTCAGCCTTTATAGACTTGACTTACCAGACACTCTATTTACAATAAAAACACATTCAGCCTTTATAGACTTGACTTACCAGACACTCTATTTACAATAAAAACACATTCATCCTTTATAGACTTGACTTACCAGACACTCTATTTACAATAAAAACACATTCAGCCTTTATAGACTTGACTTAATCAGACACTCTATTTACAATACAAACACATTCAGCCTTAATAGACTTGACTTCATCAGACACTCTATTTACAATAAAAACACATTCAGCCTTTATAGACTTGACTTACCAGACACTCTATTTACAATAAAAACACATTCAGCCTTTATAGACTTGACTTACCAGACACTCTATTTACAATAAAAACACATTCAGCCTTTATAGACTTGACTTACCAGACACTCTATTTACAATAAAAACACATTCAGCCTTTATTGACTTGACTTAATCAGACACTCTATTTACAATACAAACACATTCAGCCTTAATAGACTTGACTTAATCAGACACTCTATTTACAATAAAAACACATTCAGCCTTTATAGACTTGACTTACCAGACACTCTATTTACAATAAAAACACATTCAGCCTTTATAGACTTGACTTACCAGACACTCTATTTACAATAAAAACACATTCAGCCTTTATAGACTTGACTTACCAGACACTCTATTTACAATAAAAACACATTCAACCTTTATAGACTTGACTTACCAGACACTCTATTTACAATAAAAACACATTCAGCCTTTATAGACTTGACTTACCAGACACTCTATTTACAATACAAACACATTCAGCCTTTATAGACTTGACTTACCAGACACTCTATTTACAATAAAAACACATTCAACATAATCAATATCAAACCAAAGATCTCTAATATTGTTCACATTAGATTCCTCTGACTTACAAACAATTTACATTATAAGAACTAGTTAGTGTTCATTTCCTGAGATAGTGTGAACTATCCGGATATGAACTTTATTAGTACAGCTTAACTGTTATTACTATGTCAAATCACAAATAAAATTGTTAAAATTAATTTTAACAAAGAAAATTTAAATCAATTTTAACAAAGAAAATAAAAACTAATCCTATAGAGAGACACAGATTATTGCTTTAAGACATTTAAATTGAGGATATATATATTTATATACATATAATACTACTTGAAAGATCCTACATGTAATCTAAAAATCCTCTGTGACAACAAGTACCTGTTAATTACACTGCCCCTGGTTAATCCGACCATGTCAGATATTTAAATAAAATAGTGTTTAAATAAATGAGTGGTCATAACCGCAATGATAATATTTTTTAATGTTTGCTATGCAAGCGTAATATGAATTTTATGTCGTGATTGAGGTGGCGGGTTTAATCACAATACCACTGGTCAATAAGACCATGTCAGCTATTTACATAAAATAGTGTTTAAATAAATGAGTGGTCATAACCGCAATAAAAATGTTTTTTAATGTTTGCTATACAAGTGTAATATGAATTTTATGTACAGGTAGTGGTTGAGGTGGCGGGGTTAAAAAATAAGTTCACCGGGTTAATTCTCATTTGAGGTGGCGTGGTTACTAAATAAGTTCACCGGATTCAGTTTCATTTGAGGTGGCGGGGCTACTAAATAAGTTCACCGGGTTCATTTTCATATGTACAATGTAACCATGTTAATTAGCTGGTGTCGCTTTGTTCTGAGCATGATGTGTATTTTCAGCAGAGCAGAAATTGTTGCTTATAATGGCGTGTAGTTTCTAGTTTGTCCAATCGCATTGCTGTTTTATTTGCAATAGAATAATATCAAATATAAAATGTAAATCTAATTTCTACAGAGAATGACGTCTAAAATAAAAATACGTTTTCCTTGGGAGGTTAGCGGTTGTTTTTGTTATGTTATTGTTTATTTTATTTTTGTTTATTTTTTATTTTTTTGCAATAAAAATGTTTCTTATAGAGGACAATACCTATTCATATCTACTTACTGCTTGTTGTTATGAAGGACGATGTGTACTTGATTTGAGTGAGTGAGTAAGTGATTGTTGTTTAACGCCAACTTTGCAATTTTTCAGCTATATCATGTCGAGAACAAGTAACATTTGCAATGAAATGATGATGAGGTCCGCTTTGTACTAGACCAACACGCTTAGTTTGATTTTTATAATGCTATGACACATTATCCTGATTCTGAGTCCAATCAGTCTTTGTTCTTTCTCCTTAATGCTGCGTGCTCAGCGGATAAGCAACAAATACCAATTTTATCATCTTTGGTTTGACTCGATCGGGGCTCGAACCCATAATCTACCCCACTCGTGGCGATCACGCTAACCATTTCAACACCGTAACGGTTACTTGATTTGAAATTACTGTCATAAAGTAAAACGGGGGGGGGGGGGGGGGAGGGGACATTGGTGTTGATTCTTGCTATCAAGTATGAAGTTTATCTTTTTTCTCTTGTAAGCATTATTTTTCTATTCATAGCCATCCTGTGGCAGTAGCATAGCTCACTATATATTAACTGGGGTTCTAGTGATACAACTCGTATTATACAGCATAGCAGATAACCCATTCAAGGAGGGATACGAACATATTGGAAAGGTATTTACCAAATTTAATTAAAATGTAACATGAATGAATTTTTTTCCTTTGATCTTTGTTATGGTTTATATGTACCAGAATGTAAGCAACAATTAAGAACTATGACATAATACACACAGATACGAGATACTGCACACTTTAAATCTGGGCTGTAGTTTGATTACTCTCAGAGAGCCGTGCAATAATCACCGACCTAGATGTGATATTACATGGCTTCATGTTACAAATCATTTATACCACGGTTTTCTGGGTTAAACGTTTAAAAAATCGAACGGGAAGATGTTTTTTTTTAGCAAATTTTCTTTGACGAAACACTAGCATCTAAGGGAACGACCATTTAACTTGAAAAGGGGGGGGGGGGGTTATGGTTTTTTTCTAAAAAAAATATTCTGATTCCCAATGTTGCTGAAAACAATATTCTGATTTTGGTGGAGGAAAAAAAAATAATCTGATTCAGAGTTTTTGTCATATAACCCAATGTTAAATTCTGAAAACAAATTTTGCGCTTTGCGCGACAAAAAAATATATTCTAACTCTCGTGTTGTCCGAAAAAAAAAATCTGAACGAAACAAAAATCCGTAACCCCCCTGCAAGTTAAATGGTCGGTCCCTAACAACATCCCGTTGGGGGATTTATATTTTCAACCGATCAATCATTGATGAGCCTACTAAGTTATTTGGTATCAAAACCAAGTACATGCCAAGAGGTGTCGTCTGATTTGTCAAAATATTAAACAGTCTTGCATATGATTGGATGGTTAAAGATGAATGCAAGGTTATATTCCATGACCCCGAATGGATTGTTGTTAAATGTCTTTAGTGTATCGCCAAAGAACAATTAAATAAAGATGCAACAAACGTTTAATTTCAGTTATATTGGGTGTTTATTTGTATATATTGCAATCGTTGTTTTCATAATATTAAATAGTTGCATATTATCATTACAAGTATATTTTTGCGTGCAGTTTTATTTTTCAAACTGTAATTACAAAAAAATTAATGAACAGATGATGTCACTGCGAAAATTTGTATTTGACAAAGGTTCATAAAGATGAAAACAAACATTAAATGATTTTGTTGCTGATACTTTGAATATAGTGTTTGTCTAGACAGTGTTAACTAATGTAGATTTACACTGTACAAATGTATATTGTCCGTAGATATGCACCGTATATGAGAAAACTGCATTGTATTTTAACTTTTGTCGACGTAAACCGCTGATTTTACTGTCGCAAATGGAGTTTTCCTAGTGACTAATTTTATGCAAATCCTTAGCTAATCCAATTCTATTACATACACAATTCTGGTTGACCACATCTTCCGTAAGGTGATCGTCGGTAACAAATGTATATATTATTTGTTGTAGGAGGAATGTCCAGAGTTATATTCATCCATTGTGTCAAAGGCCTCGTTCTGGTGGTTCAATTCGTAAGTCAACACATAGCTATATGTTCATGTATATATGGAGCGAGGGGTTGTTTTTAACGCCAAAAATGAGTAGTTTTCAGCCATACCATGGCGAGAATATTGTTTTTATGTTAATGATGCTGCATATAGATTACTCTGTAAAACCTGTAGTGTGTTGCTGTGTGTGTTGCTGTGCCGATAGTATATAACTCCAGCTCGGGGCCTAATTTGGAGCAATTGGTCCAATTGGCTTAAGGTCGACCCTGTATACAACATGTAAGGAGCAACACAACAGTTCCTATGGCCGCTGAAGATATGAGTTATGTTTGTTTCCGTCTGTTGTATGGTGTGTGGGATAAGAAAAGTTTGAAGATACCAAATATTATGGGCAAAAGTTGAAGCGAGCTACATTGATTTAAATATATGTAAACTATAAATGCATATAACATGTTGACAGGACCGACCTTAAGCCAATTGGATCAATTCCTCCCAATTGGGTCCTGCATTGGAGTTATCTACTCTGGACCGTTCAAGTACATACAATAACACACTGCAGGTTTTACAGAGATCAGCATTGGCCTCCGTACCTCATACGGCTGGCCCTGCATGTTGATGACGACTGAAACATGCTAAGCACATTTGCCCCTAAAAAGGAAATAACATGCGCATATGATTGACATGGAATAAAGAAGCATAGTTTTTACCCTGTTTTTGCCAAATTATCTAATTAATTCCTAATTTCAGAGTCGTGATCATGTGTTACAAGAAGACAATAACTAAGGATGACTTATGGGATCAGCTACCATCATTTAAAGCAGAGAAAGTTATAAATAACATGGAGGTTTTATTTCAGGAACAGGCAAGGAACATACAAACACAAAGGTAGGGGGAATCTATTTATGTTCCGATATTATATGTAGGAAAAATGTGAAAAACAACGAAAATAAACATAAAATCTTAATTTTCTACAGTTTCGTCCGGGAATTTTTTTAAATTATTTGAGTTCTAATAATTACTAAGTATTCGCGAAATAAAACACAAAAATTTGAATTTTTGGTGTTATAACAAATTATAGATACATGTATGTAGTAAAGAAAGCTACGATGTCAGACATTCAATTTTGTGTTCAGATGGACAATACCTGTTAACTCTCAGACGTGAAATAATTTTAATTGGTGTTAAAAATATAGTGGAACTACATGTAGTAAAATTCTTAAATTGGCATAATAATTAAAGATCTTACTACAAATCATATCAAGGGGACTGACTGGTCGAGTGGTTAAGGTTCTTGAGTTCTGACAGCAAGCCTAGCAGCACAGACTTGACAACGCACGGTGATATTCCCCTCAAATGACTAATATGTTAAGGTTTCCGGACACTTGTACATGACCATGGTTTTCTGGGTCAGGGGTTAGGATCATGGTGTTTAGCGTCACGTTCAATAATATTTTAGTTATATCGTGGCATTCTGTTTTATTTGTGCAGGAAACCGCGGAGTCCCAGTAGAAAGCCACCGACCTGTAGCAAGTCACTGATTAACTTTATCACATACCGTTCAATTTTGTATCGAATACATCTCGCCATGGGTGGGATTCGAATTTAATTACTTTATTATGTTGACAAGATGTACATGCTGTGTTTTATATTTATCAAACATTTTAATTTACTCCGTTACTCAAACAGAAATCTACAACAGAGTAAGAGTAACAATTATCACAGTGAGTACGATGAAATCGGACCGAGTAAGGACGAAGAGATGGTAGATCTAAGCCGATACGATTACTGCAACAACCAGGAGCGCCGAGACGTAATAAAACACAAGCCGTCCCTGTTCAAGTGTGTTATACAATTGTATGGAGGTGAATGGCTGAGTGCCTGTCTTCTTAAAGTGTTTTCTGATGTAGCTGTACTCTCACAACCATTAATTCTTGCGTAAGTTCCTATTTTTATCGATAATTTATTTTTGTCATTAGATGTGTTTGCTTAGTTCTTTTTGTTTTTGTTTTTTTATTTTATTTTTTTGTTGTTTTTTGTTTGTTTGTTTGTTTGTTTGTTGTTTTTTTTTGTTGTTTTTTTTTTTTTTCTCTAGACAGTTGAATATTTCTAATTTATTGATGTATTACTTGCAAATACTGGTCGCTTAGTGTAAAGAAGAGTTTGAAGATACCAAAGGGGTAATCAGAATCCATATATCGAAGAAGGGCAGACAACACAATGGCAAAAAGAAAAAGGACAAACAACGATCTACAAAACATTACACATAAAACTAAAGATCGAGTAACACGAACCCACTAAAAACCGGGAATTTAAGTATTCAATCAACCATTTATGTTACTATTACTTTATGTTTGCTCAAGGAATAAATTTGTAATTGTCAGGAAAAAAATTATACAAGTAATTAAAACCTCCACCGATAGCAATTAACTGATAGTAGATCTAATTTTCCTAAGCTAATTATCAGTAACAAGTGTGACCGACCATGCGTAAAATAAGCAATACTGTGTTGCTGATAAGAATAGAATCAGTGACAGTGTGTGTGTATAAGTGTCATAATCCATTATCCAGGGTATAATTTTCTTTAATAAAACTTATATAAACATAGCCTGACAGTCTAATCGGTATAGACTGTCAGGCCATGTTTATATACTATTAAAGCTATTAAAGATTGAAATAAAAAGAAAAGAAACAATTAAATGGATTTGTCAATTTTAATCACAACAATAAATTACAATATAATAATTATAACAAAATTGTATCTAACAGCACAAATGTTTATGAGCACTAGTATTAACTTTTAATGTCTTTTAAAACCCATCAGATTCTTCATCGGTGTCATCTTCTTTGAAAAGATGATACATATCACGCATAATAGATAGTGGTGTGTTGTCTTCATCATCGTAGTAAACGTCATTATCATCATCATCACACTCGGTATTTTCGCCGTCACTTTTGTCTTTTTCTTGCCACACGCAGTCGTCTTCAGATCCATCTAATGCGTTGGAGATGGTACACTTCTTAAAAGCTTTCACTATGATTTCTGGATTCAGCTCCTCCCATGTCTCCTCAACCCATGTACAGATTGTTGTCAGCTCAGCTTTCCTCATACGCCCACCAGCCGTAAACGAATGGTCGTCTGAGGATGCCCATTGACTCCATGTCTGTCGAAGTGCTGTCGTCATCGGTTTGTTTACGCTTACGTCTAAAGGCTGCAACATGAATGTCATCCCACCGGGTATAATGGATAAATCGGTACGTTGTTCTTCCAACTGGGTCTTTAGGTTTTGTGTACGATGACATCTAAAGGCGTCCAATACCAGCATACTACGTGACAAACCAGCTCCAGGCCTCCTACCCCATACTCTCTGCAACCAGTCTCTCATTATTTTGTCGTCAAACCAGACTTTTTCCTGGACTTGAACTATTACGCCTTTCGGAAATGGTAACTTTGGCATGGTTTTTCTTTTTGACTACTCTGTTTATGTCCTTTGGTTTAATTGCTCCCCAAAAGTTTGAAATTATTTGGCTTTCCAAACTTTCGACTTTGAGCGTACCTGATGAAGGTTATTCCAGAAACGCGTCGTGCCAACTAACTTAGATATCTATGTTATTTATTACATGTAAGGGGCTCTGGTGGCTCAATGAGTTAGGTCGTTGGATCTAACAGCTCATACAAGCCTATCACCAATACGGCGTGGGTTCGCGCCCAGCTTTGTAAATTGCAAAAAGGGTGCACTCGACTCGCAGCCGCAAGTGATAAAGCTTACCAGTTGCTTGCCCAGGGTCGATGGTTCTCGCTTGGTACTCCGGCTTCCTTCACCACTGAAACTGGTCGCCATGATATAGCTGAAATACTGCTGAAATACTGCTGAAAGTGGCGTTAAAACACCAAAAATTAAATCAAATATTACATGTATATTTTATTTCAAAATCTTGTATTTAGATATTTAATACTTTATTTTATCCTGAATAGAAATATTTATGAAAAAACATTGCCCTGCTTATCTTGTTTGAAAATCGTTCTAACTACATTTTGTATTTATTTAATATTTTATTTTTATTCGGAATCAAATTATTTATCACAAACAGTTTACATTTGCAAACACTCTTTCATAATCATCGTTTCTAAAAATAATCAATATCTTACAAGACTCTAATTATTGACAATATATTGTTAAATATGATACTTGAAGTTATACGTTTTGAGTACAACAGTGCTTACTGGATTGATCAAGGAAACTTCTTACGAACAAATTGAAGATACAGAAAGTGTATAAATCGAAGGACAGACCATACAATGGCCAAAATTAAAAGGACAAAAAGACAAGTTTTAACAATTATCTACAAAGCACTACACAGAAAATTAAAGGTTGAGCAACACAAACCTCACCAATATCAAGGGAAAACTCAGGTGCTTCGGAAAGGTAAGCAGTTCCTGTTTCACTAGTGGCACACGCAATATCAAGGTCATATTTTATAATAATGATTTCGATTTCCCTGCTGTTGTAGGCTTATCGTTGAAGAAGTAGAACTGCCAATTGAGAAGAGAATAACTTGGTATTGTGTTTTCCTTGCCATATCACTATTCGTTGTCGGCCAACTTCAGATGATGTTTTATTTACATTCGGAACAACGTATTTTGCGTCTCTCTCTAAAGGTCAAGACTGCTCTAATAGGAATGATTTACCACAAGGTATTTAGTACCTATTGATTGATAAATTCATTGATTGATTGATTGATTAATTATATTATAACCTGAACATTCCATCATAGAGCCCAATCCCAAGCTTTAATATTAAATCTATTGGAATTCACAACAAATACGACGTTTGTCATGTTTTCAGTGGTTGGCTTTATTTCTAGACATTTGTGGTCAAATGGAATGATGGTCATCTGACATGATAGAAAAATGAGTTACATTATTTAATTTTTGTTTCGTATAATAAAATGCGAAAAAAATACCACACTCTGAAAACAGTTCCAGACTGCAATCGCAAAATCGTAGAGAGAAGCGCAATAGGTACTCCTAACACACACAAAAAATTAACGCCCACTTTCCTGGCTTGGTACAGGCATTTCAATAAAATAGGGTATGGGTTAAGCCAGATTTATGAGCCGGATCATGCAAGTTTATTCCACTTATGAGTAACATGTCAAGCATTGATATTAATTTCGGTTGGAGGGTTATAGCTGTTTAACGCCAATTTCAACCACATGTCGTAGTTATCAGTTTAATTGATTGTGGAAGCCACAAGTACCAAGGGGTATATAGCCAGCTGCAAGACACAGACTGTATTGCTTGCATTCTGTTGCGGCTTTGTACTAGACCAACATGTTTAGTTTGATTTGCATAGTTCTAGGTCATTGAAGCAAACAACAGTCCACAGATAGACACGTTGGTCCATTAGGACACTTTATCCTGATTCGGGACCAACCAGTATTAAGCTATGTACATTTGTTTGTATTGCAGTGTCTTCGAATCAGCAATAGTGTGAAACAACAATACACTACAGGAGAAATAGTTAGCCTCGTTTCTGTAGAATGTCAACGTATACAAGATGCTTTCGCATTTTCCCAGGAACTATTGTCGTTTTTCCTAATCATGATATTCGGTTTGTACGAACTATGGAATCCGATGGGAATTTCATTCCTTGGATGTCTTGGAGCAATCTTGACAATTTTCTTCCTAAACATACTCTTTGGAAAACTACAGCAAAATTACTTCGAAGAAATATTGTCATTGAAAGGGAAGAGAATTAAAGTCTTCAATGAAGTCATAAAAGGAATTAAGGTAAATGATAATAGGAAGCATTTCCGGTTCAATAAAAATTCAGAATCCATTAAAAAGTGACATATGAAAAATAATCATTATATTGTATCTTTAATATATTTAGGGGGCCATCGTGGTCCTGATCGTATTGTAGTTGGCTTTACATCTACCTATACAATCAGTACCTATCACCACTAAAGTTGTGAGTTCGAATCCCGCTCATGGCGAGGTGTACTCGATATAACTTTATGTGATAAAGTTTGCCAGTGACTTGATGTAGGTCAGGGTTTTCTCCACCAATAAAACTGACCGCCACCACCATAATATAGCAGAAATAGTGTACAATGTGGCGTTAAACACCATAACCATAATCCTTTAAAATAAATTCGTAAATAATTCCAATTACAATAAAATGCTTATAGATTCAAATTATGTTTCCTATCAATTCCACAATGCATTACAGGGGCGGATCCAGGATTTCAAGTTAGGGGGGACGCACGTTAAAAAATTGCGCCGAGCGGAGGGAGGCGCGAAAAATTTGGGGGTATTTCGTGTGAAAAATCACGATTTTACGCCAAAAAATCATATTTTTTCCAATTGCGGAGGGAGGCGCGAAAAATTTTGAGGTATTTCGTGTGAAAAATCACGATTTTACGCCAAAAAATCATATTTTTTCAAATTTTAGGGGGTGCGTGCCGGGTCCTCCCCTGCATTACTTCTTTAAATTGATACAAATATCGGAGGGGGTGGGGTGGTGGTCATTCTTTTCAATACTCTGAAGTTATATGTGCATCATTGTACGTCTAGTTGATATTGTTGGCATTGTTGACCATCACTGTTTAAACTTTCTTTTTACAGTTAATTATGAAGCAAAAGTTCAAACAGTGATGGTCAATATTTCTATTGATATCAATATAAGGAACAGATACCTCTCACGTCAATTTGTTGAACAGAAATACGACCACGACATGTCCCTATAATGTAAATCCAGATATTGTGGGACATTTTAATTGCAGATTGACATAATGTTCATTTTTGATTGACTATTAGTTGAGAAGGTAGCTTCTGTTTGTTACGAAACTAAATTTCGTTTTTAAAACGAATGAACACGCAGTACCTAATTCAGCAGAGAATGCAGTCGAAGTCATGATCGAAACACATATATTATGACATTGCATGACAAATTAAAACAAAAACTCGTAAAAACACTAGCTCCCATAGATATTTTAATACTAGAAGTAATATCATGTCCTCTGGTAGAACGTCATGAGCAGAGGATCGTTCCACTAAACTGATCGTAAATCGTAAGTCTAAGATTACACTTAGGATTTCCTTAAGTGCATGTATACGTGCGTTTCACTAAACTAGTCTAAATCGTAAGAGTTACGAATTACGAGTACCTACCACCACTCTTAACTTTACGATCAACTTTTATTGTAAGTTGTAAAAAAAAGATTTATATGTGAAACGGTCGTAACTCTTAGGAGTGCACTTAAGTCTACGTTTACGACTTACCAACTTTAGTTAAATGGTCGCCAGAGAAGTTAAACAGTAATGGTTAACAATTTCACCAATATCAGCAAAACGAACAATTACATCTCACATCAAATCACTGATTTTTCTGCCTTTCATTGGTAGTAGCTAAGCAAAATTTTACACTGATCAGATATGAGCGCATGTGAAATTTAGGGTTAGAAGACATACTGAACAAATTGCTAGTACACTAGTACTCTCAGTATAATTTTTTTCGTTTTCAAGTATAATACATTTCGATAATAAGGGTTAGGATTATGGTGTTTAACGCCACTTTCAAGAATTTTTCAGTTAAATTGTGGCGGTCAGTTTTATTGGTGAAGGAAACCGGAGTACCTAGAGAAAACCAACGACCTGTCGCAATTCACTGACAAACTTTACCTCATAATGTTGTGTCGAGTACACCTCGCCATGAGCGATATTCGAGCTCACGTGAAATTTAAGTCAATAATGCATTTAATTAATATATTTGTATATGTGTATATGTATGTGTGCAGATGTAACTGTTTTAGGGAAAAACTTATTGGGAACACAACTTGCTTCGGGGACAAATGAATTCTGTGTAATTTAAAAGGTTTTTAAATTGCTTAAATGATAGTGCATGCTATTTATTATTTTAAAATTATTTATTTGTAGATTGTTAAGATGTACACGTGGGAACCTTTCTTCATCAAAAAGATTAAACAAATCAGATTAGGTGAAATTGCTGTTCTTAGAAAAATAGCACGTGTTGCGTCAGCATACCTATTGACAGCTGATCACAGTCAATTTTTTGTAAGTGTTTAATGTCATACCTGGAATACGTCATTTTGTTGATGTTTGGATTGCGTTGGTGGGGTAATGCTTAGCTTGTGAGGTAGATTATGTGTTAGATCCCGCTACAGGTCAAACCAAATACTGTACATTTGGTACGTTGTGTGTATATTTTCTGCTTCTCTCAAAAGCACACAACATCAGTGAGTAAATATTAATGTGTCCACGATAAGCGAAATCTCCACCTGTAGACTAGGCTCGGTGAGTAACTGCTATGAAATTCTACCTGAACTTGGTTGTGTAGTGCAACGCTTTCGTCATTATCATATCATCAAGAAGTTACTTGTTCCCGCCACTATATGGCTGAAATACTGTTTATTGGGCATTTTTAGCAACGATCACGCAACCACTCAAATCAGAATATAATGGGTACTGGTGATCGCATATGCCCAATACGTCCGTATGAGACGGATAGGGATGCCGTCCCCATTTGGATTACAATGTTATATTTATACAGTAAGCATGGCCGAGTGTTTTTTTTTGCCGTGTTTGGAGTCTTGGAGAGTGCAACTCTGCTTGCACGAAAACTCTTCTTTTTTTGGTACATTTCGATAAAAGGCTATTTGCTTGTCCCTACAAAACATTGCATACTTTTTAGCGGTATTCAAAAGTTTTATTAGATTTTTGTTGCTAAAATATGTACTCAGAATTTATTAATTGTGTTGCATCATTGTAGATGAATTTCGTGATGGTACTTATATACACCTTCGTATCATCACATCCTTTCACTGCTAAGAGGGCATTTCAGGCTTTATCAATCATCAATATCCTAAGAATGCCTCTACAGCTGATACCATTTATAATTGGTGGACTGGTCCAGGTAAGATTCTTGTATGTTGCTAATTTCCATCAAGCTTATTAAAACGTAATCTCAGTCTATATTATACAAGAACATGACATCATAATTGGAATACTGGATATTGTATTTTAGCATCCATGCACACAGTCGAAGTTATTACAATGAGGTTAAAAACACTATGTAATTTTATTTTTTCTCAGAATTAGAAGACGTATTGGACAAATTGCTAGTATATTAGAAATGGAACATTCACAGTGTGTTTTTTTTCCGTCTTCAAATCTTATTCTTTTCGATAAAAAGTTTAGGGTTATGGTGTTTAACGCCACTCCCAGTAATATCGTGGCTCTCAGTTTTATTGGTGGAGGAAACCGGACTATCCAGAGAAAACCAACGACCTGACACAAGTCTAAAGCAAATTTAATTACAGAATATATCGAGTACACATCTCCATGAGGGGATATTCGAACTCACAACGTCAGAGGTGATATGCATTGTTTGTTTGAGTAGTTGTAAATCCAACTACCATAGGATCACGACCACAACGACCCCCTCGATAATAAGTATGATCATATACGTATATACACAGTTAATGAAAACAAGGAGGGGAAGATAATCGAAAATGTGTTTGCTATGCCTGTAAATAATTATTGATGCAATTGTCTTTTGTATTATATTACAAGCCTTTCTATAATTTTAGGCTGTTGTATCACTTGGGAGAATACAAAGTTTTCTTTGGTCACATGATATTGATGAACTTAATGTCGTGCAATTGAAGACAAATTCTGGTAATTAGAATAAATACATATGGCGAGGTTAAGCTGGTCATAGTTTAAGTTTTTAGATATTGAGTAAATGTTAAAATACAATATAAATGTTATAGCAATGAACAATAAAAAAAATAATAAATCCAGATTTAAGATTAAATGTAATTATTAGTTATCAACATAAAAGATACCTGCAAGCACCAGATGGGCATTGCACTAGTGGAACAGAAATTTCTAATACTACTTACGCTTCGGAACATTTGTATTTATCACCATATTATAGTGTGGTTGATGTTGTTCAATATTTAGATTTCTGTGTAGTGTTTTGTAGATCATTGTTTGTCTTTTTGTACCTTTTGTTTTGGTCATTGCATTGCCTGTCATTCTCCGATTTACTGCTTCTAAATATCACATTGGTTATAGCTGAAATCCAGCCAAGACTACCTATCATTTTAATATATTATTTACATATTTTTTTCAAGATGATGCTGTAATCATTAAAGACGGAAGTTTTAGATGGAATAAAAGCAGCAACCACGATACTCTGTCTTGGTAATACATTTATTGTTTTCGTTGAACTACATTGAATGTATTTTCAATTTGAAGACATTTGCTTGTTTTCAAACATTCAAAAACTATAGAAAATAAAATTGTTTGGTTGTAAGAAAATTGCATTGTTGTAATAATGCAGAAATATGCTAGGACAATAACATTCTAAGAATACAAAATTAATACCGAGATGAAAGGGAAATATATATATATATATATATATATATATAAACGTCTAAAATGTAGCACAACAACGCCAAAAAAAGATGTTAAAATATAACAAAAATAACTATAAGTCTACAAAAAGACTATAATTATAATCAAGTTGACGTATATTTCGCTTGACCGACAAGCTTCATCAGCGTCTGTAATCTGATTTGAAAAATAGTCACGTGACCATCAGTTATCGTGACGTAAATCATAATCTTGAACTTTATACTTTATATTATTCAAATATATATGTAGACTAATTTATAAACAATATGAAAAGAATGAGAAAATGTAATGATGAAATTCACTAACTAGCTAAGGACTAGGCACTGGTTAAAAAGTTAAAAAAACAAAAGATTTAGGCCTTTTTGTTTATGCCCTCCGGATGTAATGTTTGTAACTCGCGGATCCAAAAACTCTCTCTTTTATGTCTTTGATTCTCTTTCCAACTTGGATTGTGGTCAATGATATAAATTTTGGATCTGACAAAGTCCTCCAATGAGTGCCCAGGCGAAACAAAGTGTTGACTCACAGGTAAGAGCGTTTTTTTTTGTAAGGTCACTTCTGTGTCCCTTTCATCTCGGTATATATATATATATATATATATATAGTTGGTTTGTTTTTGTTTTGCGAGAATGGATTTCTCAGAGCAATGTCACATCGAAAAGGCGAAACTTCAGATCTAGACGAAATCACAAACACTTTTTATAAGAAATATTGAAGATGCCGAAGGCGCTATCAGGAGCAGTAAATCAAAGAAGGAGAGAAAATACAATGACTATAGAGAAAAAGATCAGAAAGACAAACAATGATTTACAAAACACTACCCAGAAAACTATAGATTGAGCAACACGAACCCCACACAAAACACTGTATTGAACCTAAGTGCTCCTTTATGGTAAACAGTTCCTGCATCCATCTATTATTCTTGTCAAAAATCCCATAATAAATCATATTTGATATCGGGTAATCAAATATACCTGCCCACAGACAGGATTAGAACTCATCACGTTAGTTTGATAGGCACTGAATGCACAGATAGATGTACATGTATAGATATTGTAAATACCTGATATGGGTGATGTCTAGACATTGTTGGATAATTGTAAATGTGTGATATGTACGAGATTTAGTATTCGTATAATTGTAATATTTTCTCTATGACAGGAAGGGACCGGCGTTGTCGTCATCGTATGGTAGCTGCATTCACAACTACCTGTGTAATTAGTGCTTATCACCACTAAAATTATGAGTTCGAGGCGAGGTGTACTCCATACAACATTATGTGATATAATTTGTCAGTGACTTGCTGCAGGTCGGTGGTTTTCTCCGGGTCAACCGGTTTCCTCCACCAATAAAACTGACCTCCACGATATAACTGAAGTTGAAAATAACGTTAAACACCATAATCCTAACCCTAACTCTCTCTATAACAAGATTTAAGCATGTTTAAGGTTAACATACACCTAACCAAGCATCCGGTGTTTCAGCAGTCACCTGTCCAGGAACTTCTATATTTATAGTCTTCGGTTTAATACAACCCAGGCTCGAACTCAAGATGGAAGCCTACACTCTGCTTGGCCATTATAACACAGTTTATTGCTACTTAAGATGCATATACTTATTATATGTAATATGTAATTTTCGTTTTGCAGCCTGAACACAAACATTCGGACGGGAAAATTGGTTGCTGTAGTCGGATTAATAGGTTCAGGAAAATCATCATTGCTATCTAGCATCCTGGGAGAGATGGAACGAGTAACCGGAACAGTATATGTCAATGTAATTGTTTAGACATTGATTTAAAACTTCAAATTGTATTGTGATTTTATTTAATCTTTTGTGATAGAGAGATATTGCTAACATAGATATGTCTACTTCATATTTGGGTCTGTTTCTTAAAAGTGACAAAGATGAACAGATGGGTAATATAATTTATAAAAATGATGATTATTTATCTTATTATGAACACTGTATTATGTACTAGAGTGACCACTGATACATTGTATCAAAACCTGTGGCTGATATCAATGTTTTCTAGATAGGTACATATTTGCTAAGACAGCTGTGGTACCTGTAAAACTATACAAGGATGGTACCTTTTGGAATAATGCCGCAACTTTCATTTCGAGTATATATGTATCCTATTTTGTGTATCATTAGTCCTTCCTTTTTTAATGGAGCTTTTGTTCTTCTTGCTATTTTTGTTCTTTATTAAGCTATTGCATTGTCTGTCCTTCCTCAATTTACTGCCTGTGACATCTCCACACCTTTTTTTATTTGTATTACAGGGATCTGTATCTTATGTAACACAAGAAGCCTGGATTCAGAATATGACTATCAAGGATAACATATTATATGGGAAGGAATGTGATAACAGAAAATATAAACGAATTATAAAGAATTGTTGTCTAAAACAAGATTTAAAGATATTATCAGCGGGAGATATGACGGAAATTGGGGAACAGGTAGGGATTAAGATCATATACCTTTAGCTTTGTAAATTCTAATTGTTTTTTTTTAATTTACACACATAATACGTTTAATGATGGTCATATCCCCATCCCAGAAGATATGGGAACATCGAAGCATGGATCTAGGAGTGAACTTATCTGCTCATCTAAAATAACATGAGACAAAAATATCACAACATCAGATCTAGAAGATTTCAAAATCTAATAGGAAATAGTGGAAACAGAGGCAACATTGATACCTTCTTACTCAAATATACATGACAGTCCACTCTCCTTCAGTTATTTTCTCCAGCTAACATAACATAGAAGTCAGTAATGGTGAACATCACGTATACTCCAAAAGTGTGGTTATGGTGTTTCACGCCACTTTCAACAATATTTAAGGAATATGAAATTGTTGAACAGGTTATAGAATATAACCTGGTTTGGGTCAGTTTACACTTAATTAACCAGGTTATGCAAGTATAACCTGTTCAACAATATCAAATATTCCTTATGATTTAATTTTTACAACAAAATGTAATGATTCCTCTATTTCAATTACAATTATTTCATGTGTGACTAGTTGAATTTGTCGTTGGCGGAGGAACACGTTGGTGACGTCACAATACCAACCCAGGTTATCAAGTATAACCAAATTTTCTCCAGGCGGATTAGCCAATCAGATTGAAATATTCAAATCAAATTAAATTATTCAGCAATATCGTTGCGGTCAGTGGAATTGGTGGAGGAAACGGGAGTATCTGTAGAAAACCATCTACCGGGTAATTGCCGCAAGTCACTCACAAACTTTGTTTAATAATGTTGTATCGAGTACATTCTGCCATGAGCTGGATTCGAACTTACAACTTTAGTGGTGATAGGCACTGATTACATAGATCATTGTAATTCCAACTACCATGCAATCACGACCACGATGGCTCCCTAATCCAAGATTTCTGGGAGATAGCCAATGTAACGTCAAACACAAAATGACGTCACCGATGAAACAATCAAGTCAATTTTGACATACTTTGCCACTAGTATCGAGTTCACTGCATAATAGCCATAATGTCTCTCGAGGTTTGGCGCTTTAAAATCTGATTCAACCCATCATTTTTTTAGAAATGCCTGTACCAAGTCAGGGTCATTACGGTTTTCACAGTTTTCCGGTTGTTGACTGATTTTGTCTGTTTATATACTTATGAGTTTTGACTTTCCCTTTGTAAGACTGCTCGGAGTTCGGTAATTTTGTTATTATCCTTATTCATAGTTGCCGTTGCATAGTTCTTATATATATAAATTTGTAGCATTTGTGAAAAAGATGTAGACGGTATAATTTGTTCAAAAGAATAAAAAAAATAAAAAGAGATCATGATATTTATTCATGAATAGTTAAATAATCTGATCAAAACATAATCAAAGAAAATATGCCCTGACTTGTGACAGGATATGTTACCTAAGGGAACGACCATTTAACTTGAAGGGGGGGGGGGGGTTATGGTTTTTTTCTAAGAAAAATATTCTGATTCCCAATGTTGCTGAAAACAATATTCTGATTTTGGTGGAGGAAAAAAAAATAATCTGATTGCGCGACAAAAAAAAATAATATTCTAACTCTTGTGTTGTCCGAAAAAAAAACTGAACGAAACAAAAAACCATAACCCCACCCCCCTTCAAGTTAAATGGTCGGTCCCTAATCTAATAGTTTTAAACAATTTATAGGGTATTAATGTTAGTGGCGGACAGAAGCAACGTATCAACTTAGCCAGAGCTGTGTATTGTGATAGTGATATCTATCTACTAGATGACCCATTAAGTGCTGTTGATTCTCACGTTGGTCAAGATTTATTCAACAATGTCATTGGTCCTGCTGGAATTTTAAAATCTAAGGTATTATAAATAGCATTGAAATCAGTGTTTCCATGAGTGATTGTTGTTTAACTTTTGCTAACACGTTTGAAATCTAAGGTATTATAAATAGCATTGAAATCAGTGTTTTCATGAGTGATTGTTGTTTAACTTTTGCTAACACGTTTGAAATCTAAGGTATTATAAATAATATTTAGCTGCCTCTCCTATTTCGAAATCAGTATTTTCATAATTATTTGTTGCCTAGTGTCGTGTGGGCACTTTTTCAGCCATATCATGGTTAGACACAAGTTATATTTCGATGAGATGATGATGATTATGAATATAAAGTTTAAACAGTGATGGTCATCAATTCCACATATCAACAAAGCAAAAGAAAGCTTAAACAGTGATGGTCATCAATTCCACATATCAACAAAGCAAAAGAAAGCTTAAACAGTGATGGTCATCAATTCCACATATCAACAAAGCAAAAGAAAGTTTAAAAAGTGATGGTCATCAATTCCACCAATATCAATAAAACAACAGAAAGCTTAAGGGCATTTTAAAAAAAATGGCTCCTACTGCTATAGCTGTTTAATTTACTCATTTTTATGATTTTATTGGATCTAAATAGTTCAAAAGATCTGTAATGATTTGATGTTTGTTACTGCAAAAAATCTTTAAGATATCTAGAATAACAAAAACAAAATGTCCAAAAAACATGTCAAAATTGTCAGGAGTGCAACCCTTTTTTGTGACACTTTAAAAAATCCTTAATTTTCAACACCCTACCACAGTGCTAAATCAAACAATATGTTATCAAAATCTATTTCATCACAAACTTTGATATGTTGACATACATGTTGATAGCAATAGATCATGCTTCACATTTATCACTGCATATTTATATGGTTTTGTAAAAAAAGATGTACCTAGTCAGGAGTGCAACAAACATTTATGCAAGTTTTCCTAAATTACATTGTAGAAATGTTGTCATTTAGTTTTAGTTAAAAATTTAAAGTGCCAATAGCATTTTATCATTTTATGTGCTTTTAATTTTATGTAATAAAGCATTTTTGTTCATTTTAAATGGTCTCATGCTTTAATATATATTAGGTATTAATACTAGAGACATTCTCTGACAAGGGAATATGTTTTCTAGATTCATTAGCTATTGGAGATTAATTGACTTGATGAAGTTTATGATAAATGCATGTATCTATTTTCTTATAGATAATTTATGGTTAACCATGTAAATGTTGCACTCCTGACATAAATATTTAAAAATCATTGAAATTTGATATAATTAATTTTCTAAGTATCCCAAAAATACTTGTAATTGTACACTAAACATCTATTTTCAATATTAATTTAGATTAATACATGTTTTAAATGTTTTTGTATAGTATATTTCAAAAATAAGCTGGAATTTTCGAGAATGTATGACTGTAAACAAGTTACAAATAACTAGAAAAATATTATTTTAAGAAACAATTATCATTAAAACTTGGTAAAACTAATGCTTGAAAGAACACCAACTGATTTTTTTCCCCTGTGAATTGTATTTAAGTTAATAACTCTTCTTTTTCTTGATGGCAATATAATGTCAGGAGTGCAACATGTCCTGATGAAATAGTACCATTGATAAAATAATGATAATTTATAATAAATTGCCTTTTCTAGCCTATAAAAATATTCTAATTATTTCTTTATGATTTATCTAATATATTAGTGAGGTATAATACAAATTTTCAAATGTTTGTATTAAAAATATTGCTGCTAAAACTAGGTATTAAAGAAGTGGTATGGCAACAAATTGCTACAAATTTCCAAATACTATCTTTTCTGTACAAATATTTCATTGAAACAGGTAAAAATTATTGTATGAGTTAACAGTAACATCACTGTTCAATGTTGACATTTTAAAATGTGATATTTTCTTCTTTTTTTCTTTATTATAAAATGTCAGGAGTGTAACAAAAATAGAAAAAAAAAATTCTACAACCAATTATTTTGCGATCGTTCAAAGAATCAATGTGATTTTTTTTTACAAATGGCTACTTATCTTTAAAGTTTGAAAATATTGCTGTCTTAAGTAAAAATATTCGTTATTATTTTGATAATAAAAACTTTATCAGGTAGATTGGACAAAAATATTGAGAATTATGTTGGAGCCATTTTTTTTTAAACAGCCCTTAAACAGTGATGGTCATCAATTCCACCAATATCAACAAAACGGGCAGTCACCTCTCATATCAACTGAACTCACTAAGCACAAAAAGACCACGACATATGACGTTGGAAATCTAGGTCCGATATGTGACTTGTTGCTTAATTCAGACCAAGAAGCATAAAAGAAGATCTGATGGCACTTTTTATTAATTGTTTATTTTATAACAATACTGTTATTTTACAAAGTACTCTTTAAGATGAAATAATGTTATAATTTTACAAAACATGGACAAGAGCAAATACAATTTCATTTGTCACCACATCATGGTTCGTTCTGTAAAGGACTGCATGGCTGTATAGCGTTGCACTGATCTGAAATTGACTAGGAAACAAAATTACTCTAAACTAATAGTGATGTATGTTATTTTTATTAAATAATTGATGTATGTTATTTCTATTAAATAATTGATGTATTATATTTATTTAATACAGACAAGGATACTAGTTACACATAATGTTCACTGGCTTCCGAAGGTCGATGAGATCATTGTAATGGACAATAGTACAATATCAGAACAAGGAACATTTCAAGAACTTGTAGCTCATGATGGTCCATTTGCAAAATTCCTGAAACAATATTTCTCACAGGAATCATCGGACGAAGAAGATCCTGAAAGTAAGAGATAGTCAAAACTTAGGAACTCAATCCAACTACTTTAATATAAGGTTTCAAGAAGAGTTTGAAGATACCAAAGGGAGGTAATCAGAATCCGTAAATCGAAGAGAACAGACAACATGATTGGTCAAAAGAAAAAGGACAAGCAGTGATCTACAAAACATATACTAAAGATCGAGTAACACGAACCCCAATAAAAACTGGGAGTGAACTCAGGTGCTCCGGATAGGAAAGCAGCTCCTGTTCTACTAGTGGCACCCGTCGTGTTAATCTAGTTACAAGTAACAAACACTGTGATAAGTTCACCCCCGGTTTTTAGTGGGGTTCGTGTTACTCGATCTTTAGTTTTATATGTATGTTTTGTTGATCGTTGTTTGTCCTTTTGTACTTTTTCTTTTGGCCATTGTGTTGTCTGTTCTTCTACGATATACGAGTTCTGACTGCCCCTTTGGTATCTTCAAACTCTTCTTATGTCAACTGAATTGAAATTATATGTTTCTTGCATTAAAATATAATACAAAGCATTCCACACTGTCAAAACAATTCCAAAATTCAATCACATAATCGTAGAAACAGAGCCACAATCAATACCTCTAACATACATATACATGACCGATAAATTTCTTTGTTCCGAACAGAACCTTCAATAAAATAATAAATACCTCTAACATACATATACATGACCGATAACTTTCTTTGTTCCGAACAGGACCTTCAATAAAAAAAAGGTGTCGAGGTTATTTGGCTTTCAAATATTTTGGCATTGAATGTACCTAGTGAAAGTTATTCCAAAACAGACATGGGGTAATCGTAATTTGTAATCATAATCGGTTGTAATCAATTACATTTTTCATGTAATCGAATGTAATCTGTAATTGGACATTTTTTAGATTACATGTAATTGTAATGTAATCGATTACATTCATTTTGACCCTGTAATCATGGTTACTTTCTGATTACATTTAGATTACTTACTTTTCATCATTTTGACTTATTTTGTCTTAACTGAAACATATATCTCCTTAGATATTTAATGTATTATTTATGTAAATGAATTTTCTTCATGAAATTTATTAAACAAATAATGTAGATATTATTATATGCTTAATTGCAATCAAAACTATCACAGCTACAACAAATATTAAGTATAAATTATGACTTCAAAGACTTGATATCCAAACAAATAATATCTCAATTTCAATTTCTTTAGGGTTTCAAAAATTCAGTGAAAACAGTTTGTCGGCTTGTGTAAAACACAACAAGCTCTAAAATTTTAAATTATCTGACACAACTTTCAAGATTTCATATATGAAATTGCTTCTATGAAAGACTATCACCATGTCCTCATGATTCGCATGAGATAAAGAAATATTTTATATAAACCAAAACATAGGTATCTCATGAAGATTTCTTATACAAGTTTAAAAAGAGATTTAAATTTCAATAAAGATAATTATATAAAAAGCAAAATGTAAATTATAATTTTCAGAAACATTTATTTATGATGTTCATACATACATGTATATTACAAATTAACTGATAAATAGCAAGTTGTAATATTTGTAAAATTTTGGATTTTTTTTTTTAAAAGAATATTCTAATGGGGCTTGTATCTGATACTCAGATATATGTGATATTTCTGCTTTTTATTTTGGTGCTGATTTTCCTTTTAATATTGGATTATATGATAATTTTGTCATTAATACTTGTGGGTTACTATGCAACTTGTAATGGATATTTTATCAAACCTATTTACATAAATTAAGGATTTAGTTTTCATATTTAGATTGAGAAATTATGTACATTTTTAAGCAAGATTTTAGAATCAGAATGATTTTTGTTTTTTTATCTTCTGAATTGTAAATCAAGGGCAAGCATTCAAATGGTGTGAAATTTAGTAATGGTGATTGTTACATAATTTGGTTTTATAAATAATACCTTAATTACAAATTTTATCAGGTTTATTATCCCCAATAGACTTTCACAGCATGTTTGAAATTATTTGATATATATTATTAAAATGTGCAAATGTATGTTATAATATTTACTAATAGTATAAGATGGAATCAATATTGGTCATATATAGTAATAAGAGAAGACATATTTTATGAATAATAGGAAAATGAGAATTGCTGTTTATAATTTACGATGTACTGTTTGTTATTGCATGTAGATGATCAACTGAATTGTAATTCATAGATTCTGATTAAGAAATACATTAAAAAAAAAGAGAGATATTGAACAGATGCACACGAGACAAAATAACATAAAACACTAATGTATTGATTGTCATGACATTAAATGTAATCAGTAATGTAATCGATTACATTTACAAAGTGATTGTAATTTAATCAATTACATTTGAAAATTGATGTAATCGTAATGTAATGTAATCATGAAAATTGCAAAGTAATTGTAATGTAATCGATTACATTTGAAAGTAATTGACCCCAAGTCTGTTCCAGAAACGTGTTGTGCACACTAAAATTGACGTTTTTATTTTTTCTTGTGATATTGTAAGATTAAAATTCATATTAAAATAGACTTTCTGATAACCCATAGTAACACAGAAAGGTGCTTATTGATTCAAACAGGCAAGACATTTCGTCTCGCCATTGCCTCGATGTACAAGTCACTATATCCTCACCATTTCACTTATAAAATGTATTTTCTATTATGTTAACTTGTATCAAAATATTTTCCTATTTAAATGTCTGATAATCACATATTTTGAGGGACTGTCGTGGTCGTGATCGTATGGTAGTTGGATTTATAACTACCTATGCAATAAGTGGCTATCACCTCTAATGTTTTGAGTTCGAACTCGTTCATGGCGAGGTGTACTCGATACAACATTATGTAATAAAATTTGTCAGTGACTTGTGGCAGGTCGATGGTTTTCTCTGTGTACTCCGGTTTCCTCCAACAAAAAAACTGACCGCCACGATGTAACTCAAATATTGTTGAAAGTGGCGTTGAACCAAACTTATAAATTTATGGTAATGCAGAATGCTTTCCGTCATTTTAATATTACATGTTAATATTAATTTAATTATTTTAAACCGATTTAATTTGGTTTTTTAGTTGAAGAAATTAAGGACGCCATATTTGATCAGATTGAGATGGTGACATCCGAAGGATTGACCTCCGAGGGATTTACATCTGAGGGATTGACTTCAGAGGATGAACGAGGTCAATCTACTACCTCTAATAGGAAAATGGTCAGGAGACGCTCGCGCAGGTGACAATTGTATCTTTGAAAACTCTTTAAAATCTTTTATTTTGTTAATGCATTTCGGCTATACTGCTTAGGACTTTGGTTTACTTGCCCAAGAATGTTTTGTATTTCCAATCTTTTGATTATGAGCGTGCCTTGTGAATGTTATTCCAGAAACCCCATCGTGTGCACTAAATTCAATATTTACGTGTTTATTATTAACAAATTAAGATGTACGTATGGAACGTACTTACCCCGCAAACGTTAGCATGTCATAATTGTATGATATTTTAAAGAAATATATGCACATAACATTTGAAGTGAGTGATTGTTGTTTAATGCCAAATGAGCTATTGTCAGCTATATCATTACGAAAAAAAGTTATATTTTTATTCAATGAGATGATGGTCATGTTCGCTTTGTACTATATACCAAGATGCCTAGTTTGATCTTTATAGTATTAGCTCACTGAAACAACAGTGTAGACATGTCGCTCCACTCGTACACATTAACCTGATTCCGAGCTAACCGGTCTTTGATGTCACTCCTTAATTTTGCTTGCTTAGCAGAAGTAGCAAAGACCAATTGATTTTATAGTCTTGAGTTTAACTCGACCGAGGTTCGAAGCCATGATCTACCGCACACGAGGAGATAACTCTAATAATTGCACTACCGACGTTGGTCATAAAATTGTATTAAGAGTACCGTTAATAACGCTCATGACCGTCATGGACATTTCTCGTTTCTCATTGTTTGCTTTGAGCTCACAAATGTTCTCATCTGAACATACAAGTCTCTATGATTGAAAGTTGGTACAAATAACGTTGTGATGTCCTTTACATAAACCCTCATTTTGTCTTGATCTTGATCCTGTAGTTTCTGGAGTTCTAAATGATTTTTTACATAGTACCTTTGATTTATTTTAAATGTACTATAGATTCCTCATTTAATCTTGAACATTGCGGAGATGGGCAATTATTATTTTTAAATCTTACTTGAAACTAAACAGTGTACAGTGAGTTATTCAGACTCTAGTGAGCCTCTAGTTTAGGTTTTATAAAGCATTGATTTACGACTGACTGGTTGGGAAAGCATCCACCCTTTGCTATATCAGTCCTAATCCATTATGTATAGTATTTGTGTATGTATGGAAATGTTGTATTGTTTTATAGGATAAAAGACGGTGCCAAGTTAACACGACAACTTAGTACCAAATTAAAGAGAAGTGAATCCGTTCAAGCCCATGATGAAACTGTTGAACCACAAGAAACAGATGGCACACTGATTCAGGATGAGTTAGCGAAGAAAGGCTCGGTAATATTGATTGTTGTTTAACATGAAGTAGTTCAGCTCAATTTATAACTAGAAAGATTTAAAAAGAAAGTTACACAATGATTGTCAACAATTCCATCAATATCAACAAAATAAACAATCACCTCTCATTTTAGCTCACTGAACACAAAAAACACTACGACATATGACATTGGAAATCCAGGTCCTGGCTTGGAACAGGCACTAATATATGGCAGGGTTTTCAAACAACACACCATGGAGATAATAAGATGGCCGAGTAGAAAGATGCTTTTGATTGCCACAAGTAAAATGAGCCACTATCAGCTACTACTGGTTGCATTTAACGTTCAAACAGCGTGGCACGATACGTATATGCATGTATGAATTAACTTGTTTGTTTGGTTGCGTTCTGCTTAGTGAGAAGCGTGCTTTAGTGTAAGGAAATGGCGAGGCTTGGGAAAAAGGCTCGCTACAGCTGTGTAATAAAGTCATCTCACAGTGTACAACTAAATTATTTCAATCTTTACACAGTTGTTTGGAACATATTATTGATAATAATAATCTATATTTAACGAATTTGTCTCTTATTAAAACAAGTCTAATTTTCATAAGGCCTTCAAACATATAGCAATATACATGGTTTAGTAATACACTTTGCAACAAATATAATTTAATCACACAATGACCAAGGACAAACATTGATCTACTAACCACTACACAATAATCTAAAGATTGAACAGAGCAAACCTAACTAAGCACCAAGGAGGAAACTCAGATTCTCCGGAAACGTAAGCATTTCTAGCCCCAAATGTGGTTCTAAATTCTGTATATCAAAACTTTAGTGTAATTTAGTTTATAGTCTTCCTTAATGTAGCTTGGGTAGTGAATTTACGTTAGAAATGTCACTAAAAACATTCAAACTTGTAATAAGAGGTCACCTTTGGAACAAAGAAAACGTGGCCTTATAAGACAGGTGACATGTTAAGAAGAGTTTGAAGATACCAAAGGGGCAATCAGAATCCGTATATCGAAGAAGAACAGACAACACAATGGCCAAAAGAAAAAGTACAAAAGGACAAGAAGAGTTTGAAGATACCAAAGGGGCAATCAGAATCCGCATATCGAAGAAGAACAGACAACACAATGACCGGGAGAAAAAGTACAAAAGGACAAGAAGAGTTTGAAGATACCAAAGGGGTAATCAGAATCCGTATATCGAAGAAGAACAGACAACACAATGGCCGGGAGAAAAAGTACAAAAGGACAAGAAGAGTTTGAAGATACCAAAGGGGTATTCCGTAAATCGAAGACGAACAGACAACACAATGGCCAATAGAAAAAGTACAAAAGAACAAACAACAATCTACAAAACATACATATAGAACTAAAGAGGCTCAATTAATATGAAATTTTCTATGTTAGGACAAGAAAATGCAACCTTTAAATACAGGTGACCGCATGAACATGTTTAACTGTACATTAAGTAATAAGACATTAATGTATTTCATTGTGGTTTTCTATTGTAGGTCAAATTTTCGATATTGTGGGCATATTTCAAATCGATGGGAATATGTTTACTGATATCAGCTGTGGTCTTCCTAGTTATATTCCAAGGTCTGGGTATATACTCAAATGTTTGGATCACGCACTGGACATCTAATGCTTATTTGCGAAACGCTTCATTGATATCGACGGATACCTATTACAGTTATAAAACATACTATCTAGGAATGTACGCTTTAATTGGAATTTTGCAAGGTATGTAGACTGATTATATATTATGCATAAAGTTTGAAGATACTTAAGAGATTATCAGAAGCCGTTAACTGAATGACAGGCAACACAATGGACAAAATATTAAGCAATAAATAAAACACTGCACAGAAAACTAAATACAAACATGTATAGAGCCAAACTAACCACTACAAATCGAGGGTGTATTCAGGTGATCCTGAAAGATAAAAAGTACCTGCTCCACTAGTGTGTCCCGTCGTGTTATTCTTGATAAAATTCTGGTCAGGCATTCCGTATTATAATTTGACAAAGCCCCATCAAGATGGCTCCCTCTTATTTTACACCAGGAGACGCGCTGAGTAGATATGTGAGTTTGAACCCTGGGAACCATTACCAGTACCCAGTTAAATGCTTGAGGGTTGTAAACTGTTAAATGTTCCATTTTGGAACAGAAATGAGAACAAATGTATTTATAAATGTAATAATTTGTACATTTATTTCGTTTCAGGAGTAGCATTTTTGATTTTTCAAATTTGCATGACCAATAGTTTCGTTCAAGCAACAAGTAAGATCCACTCAACAATATTAAACCGTATTTTCCATTCACCGATGTCATTTTTTCACACAACACCTATTGGTAGAATAATCAACAGATTTTCCAGTGATATCGATGTCCTAGATGACAGATTCCCACGGTTTTGTAATTTTTTCATCGTGATGTTCTCTACTCTGCTGAGTACTGTTGTTGTCATAGTAATGGAAACACCATTAGTATTAGCTGTAATCACACCAATGACAGTGTTATATGTTGTATGTATTGTAAGTACCAAATTTAGCTTTTCTTTGATATTGTGTGCTGTGATTGGCTACCGAACACTTATGGGAACTGCCAATTATATGCCAACAATAACGGCTTTCTTAAGTTACTTTACGACTGCAAATGGTGCAATATACAATGTCAATTTGTGTAAGGATTCCCCTGATCCAGCGGTAAATTGTTGTCGGATATCGCTTGTAAAAAGTTTATTTTGGAGGGTTTTATAAAAGCTTAATTGACTGTACTGGAAGGTTGCATATTTCGTAAAACAATCATAACAGGAAAGTTTAGTCAGATAAGAAGAGTTTGAAGATACCAAAGGGGTAATCAGAATCCGTACAGACAACACAATCAAGCTAACGGGATTGTATGGTAGTTTTATTACCCATGCAATCAGTGCTTATCACTTCTAATCTTGTAAGTTCTCACCCCGTTCATGGCGAGGTGTACTCGATACAACATTATGTGATAAAGTTTGTCATTGACTTGCGGCAATTCGGTGATTTTCGTTTTGCGGTTGGTTAAAAAATTCCACAATTTAAGTTTAAAGTAGCAGGAGTTATCTCCCATTTGGCGGTTTATGCATGAACTTCCAATTCAAGCTTAAAATAGCAGGAGTTATCTTTCTTTTGACGGTTCAGACAGAAATTCCACAATTCAAGTCTAATGTAGCAGGAGTTATCTCTCTTTTGACGGTTCAGACGGAAACTCCACAATTCAAGTCTCATGTAGTAGGAGTTATTTCCCATCTGATGGTTTGCACAGAAATTATGTCATGAAAATCAATATCAACAAATATCTTCTTTTTCTTCCTCTCATTGTACAGTCTCAGTCTCGTCTGTTTATTCTTCATTTAAGTTTTCCTTAATATAGATTGTTACTCTTTCTTTTACAACTACCTATGCAATCAGTGCATTACACCACTATCGTTGTGAGTTCGAATCTCGATCAGGACGAGGTGTACAACATTATGTGATCAAGTTTGTCAGTGACTTGCGACATGTCGGTGGTTTTCTCCAGGTCCTTCGGTTTCCTCCACCAATAAAACTGACCACCACGATATAACTGAAATATTGTTGAAAGTGGCATTAAACACCATCAACCAAACAAACAAACAAACTTTCTTTTTGTTGACATTTCAGAGGTTGTATGTTCCAACTACTCGTCAACTAAAACGAATAGAAGCCGTGACAAGATCACCAATCCTGAGCTATTTTAGTGAAACCATTTGTGGAAGTAGTGTAATTCGTGCATACAGATCTCAAGAAAGATTCATTCAAAATATATATAAACGTATTGATTCTAACTCATTGTTTTACTTTGCTGCTAATACTGGAATGGGGTAAGTTTATTTTCGGTTGGTTTATGGTGTTTAACGCCACTTTCAACAACATTTCAGTTATATCGGGGAGATCAGTTTTATTGGTGAAGAAACCGGAGTACCCGGAAAACACAATCGACCTGCCGCAAGTCATTGACAAAATCACATAATGTTGTATCGAGTACACCTCGCCATGAACAGGGTTCGAATTCACAACGTTAGTGGTGATAGGCACTGATTGCACAGGTAGTTGAATAAAACTACCATACGATCATGACCACGACGATCCCCGTTTAATTTCGAGTTCCACTTCTAGTGAGATTTCTATTATAATATTCAATACCATAATATTCTAGCATTAATCGGTCCGATAATTGTTCCTGTCTGTTATGCATCTATGGACCAACGGATATCGTGTTAACACGACTGGTGCCACTGATGGATCAGGAATTGCTTACCTTTCCGGAGCACCTGGTTTCACCTCCAGTTTTTAGTGGTGTTCGTGTTACTCGATCTTTAGTTTTATATGTATGCTTTGTAGATCGTTGTTTGTCCTTTTGTCCTTTTTCTTTTGGCCATTGTGTTGTCTGCCCTTCGATTTACGGATTCTGATTACCCCTTTGGTATCTTCAAGTTCTTATTTATCGGTCCAATCATTGTTCCTGTCTGTTATGTGGCTATTGATCAAAGAATAACTTGTTCAACTGCATATCTTTCGTCCATATCCAACTCTCCATACTTCCCTGTAGCAGTCAAAATTCGTTTTCACAGTTATCCCATCCTATCCATATCTCTATATATATTTTTTATCTTGTTGAGCTTGTTCTCGTCCTGAATAGGAATCAAGTATTAGCCGCTGGACGTTAAACAACATACATTCAATCAATGGATCAATATCATAATGGTAAAAACCGCATCGATGGTGTAATGGTTAGCGTGTTCGCCTCGAGTGCGGTAGATCGTGGGTTCGAGCCTCGATTGGGTCAAACCAAAGACTATACAATTGTTACTTGTTGCTTCTCCTTTAAACATGCAGCATTAAGGAGTAAGAGCAGACTGGTTGCCTTGGAATCAGAATAATGTGTCCGAATAGAGTGAATGTCTATCCATGGACTGTTGTTTCAGTTTGATAGCACTATGCAAATCCAACTAAGTGTATTGGTCTAGAACAATGCTGACCTCATCATCACCTCTTTAAAAATTAACTTGTTCTCGCCATGATATAGCTGAAAAATTGCTGAATTGGCATTAAACAACAATCACCGACTCACTCACTCATAATGGTAAATGTATTTGAAACCGAAAAGCAATAGCATTCATAAAACCTATTCATACTGTTTTAAAATGTTTAAGAGTATGTCCATTTAATATTTCAATATACCTTCTATGGCATTTTGCAAAATTTGGTTTCATTTTAGATAATATTAAAATGCAAGTGTGTCTGTTCTTTTTTACTATTTAGGAATATTTTATGTAATGAAAAGACAGTTGGAATTGTACTAATAGATGTATTCTTTGCATCTGTTCAGAATTGTATTGTGTTTTAGTTGATAACAGTGATGAGATTGAAAAAGGAGCAAATAGACGTGAACACCGTGGAGGTTGTTTTTTAGGGGTAGGGTAAGGGTTGTGGTATTTAACGCCACTTTCAACACAGTTATATCGTGGCGGTCAGTTTTATTGGTTGAAGAAACCGGAATACTTGGAGAAAACCACCGACCTGCCACAAGTCACTAACAAACTTTATCACATAATGTTATATCGAGTACACCTCGCCATGAACGGGGTTCAAACTCACAACTGTGGTGGTGATAGGCACTGATTGTACAGGTAGTTGTAAATCCAACTACCAAACGATCACCATTGAAAAACTGAAATCTTGTTGAAGGTGGCGTTAAGTAGCATAATATAATCAATATTTCCACAATTAAAAGTTGAAATGTTTTATTATATAAATACTACTGTGCAGTCAGAGACATAGCGTAATAAATCACTGTGATAGACATATCACTCTTCTTAATGATACTGGATATATCTTTTACTCTGTTTAATCTACTTTCTTGTGCATTTTGGGTGATAGCAAGTAACACTCTAAATGAAAAAGAAATTTTGAAGATACATGTTGACTGTACTGTACCAAACTAGAAACAGTGAGCAGTCATGTGTATATGTGTTATGGTTTTCGAATTTTGTATCTGTTTCTACGATCGACCGATTGTTCTAATGGCATGATATTTCTTGTGTTTTTTTTTTATTTCATTTTGTATAATACTGGTACACTTAAAATTGGCATTTCAGATGGATTGGGATGAGAATTGAGACATTCGGAAATTTGATCGTTCTAGCTACAGGACTGTTTGTTGCTTTATCAACAACTTTAACAGGAGCAGAAGCAGGGTTATCGTTGACATATGCGCTACAGGTATATAAATGTTAGAGAAAACCGAAGGGTAATCAAGAATGGACAATCCAGAAAAACTGGCAACATTGGGTACACAAGACGTAAATAGACGTTAGAGAAGAACGAGGGGGCAATCAAAAATAGACAATCCTGCGAAGCTGACAACAATGGGTACACAATACACAAGACAAAAACAAACAAACAAAAACACAACAAAATATGTGTTGGACACGACTATGTGCAAGAGAACACAAATAATGTAAATAAGACATGAGCCCTCCTACAAACAACTGGAGGTAAGACATTTTATTTTTTTAAATGAGGAAATTGGAAAGTGATGGTCGAAAATCTTACCAGCCGCGACGATAAATGCTGATAGAAATTAGTTCTTTTTTTAGGGTTTATTTTTGTGTAGGTATAAATATGCACAGGAGTAAACCGGTCAATATTATCTGAATTATCTTGATAAATATACTTCCAATTACCACATAAATATAATTGTGTTCTTAATAAAATAGAGGACGAAATTCATTTTTTGCTAGAATGTCCTTCAACATCTACAAGTCTTAATTGATATGATACATAACAGTTGTAACAACTTTCAATATTTGAACTTATTAGACAAATTTTTCTGGTTACTAAATTGTGAATCAATTGACATATTAAAACAGCTTGGTTATTTTGTGTCAAAACATCTTTCTTGATATATATGTAGATATATATATAGTGAGTGTGTGAAATTTATTTAATCTGACTGACATGTGAAGGTGATGTGACATTAATCTGTTAATAACTGTGGGGTTTTTTTGTATTTCTCATTGTATGTATATATGTATTATTATGTAAACATTTGCCCCTTGAGGGTACCTCTTTATGGAAATAAAAGATATTCTATTCTATTCTATAAATATAGATATTAACGAGGAATCTGCTCATATCATCAAAGAAGCTGGACAAATGATGGAGTTACATTTATGAAAGAAAAGTTATTTTTTGTATGGTTTAGGCCCATAGCACTAGATTATCCTCGCCACTTTTTATTGATTTGATTGATTTCATTTGATTTTTGGTGTTTAATGCCACTTTCAGCAATATTTCAGCTATAACATGGCGACCAGTTTTAGTGGTGGAAGAAGCCGGAGTACCCGAAGAGAACCACCGACCATGGGCAAGCAACTGGTAAACTCTATCACTTGCGGCTGCGAGTCGAGTGCAACCCTTTTTGTAATTTACAAAGCCGGGTGCGAACCCACGCCGTATTGGTGATAGACTTGAATGAGTTGTTAGGTAATCCAACTACCTAACTCATTGAGCCACCCGGGCCCTACTTTTTATTGAAGTACCTGTTCCAAGCTAGGAAATTGAGCGGTTATGTATTTATGTGTTAAGGGTATCGATTATGTCTCTTTCTACGATTGATTAGTGTAATAAAGTTCAACTGCGATCATGACCTTCCATAATTAATTTTCATATAACTATGTATTTGTGTTGTAGATGATAACAACGATGAATGCAGTAGTTCAAACAGTGAGCATGTTACAGATGGACTTGATATCTATTGAAAGAGTTGAGGAATACACTCACCTTGAACCAGAGGTAGGTAAAGAGTGAGTGAGTGAGTGAGTGAGTGCATTTGGATTAGATGATGTGATTTGTTTTGTACTGAGCCATAACACTTACAGTTTGATTTTGACAGTGCTAAATCACTGAGGCAATACTTCACCAGTGGACATGTCTCTCCACTCAAAACGTAGATATCATATTTAGTGTCCTCGACGCATTTCTGGAATAACCTTCATTAGACCTGTACGCTCCAAGATAAAATATTTGATAGCTAAATAATTTTAAAGTCTTTGGGAGCAAGAAAACAGGATAGCCAAAGTTCACAAAGTTCACATACCAGGAGGAGGAGAACCGTAGTTTTAATAATAATTATACATGATTTAGAAACTGTAAATTTCGATAAAAAATATATCTAATAAACCATGACAGTGCCGAAGCACTTACTACTAGGCAGATGATACCCTCGGGGATTGATAGTCAACCAGCAGAGATATTGACCATGTGATAATAATAATAATAACGTAGCTATCACATTTAGAGAGCGCGATGTTGTTCCTGATTATCTTGAGCACAATTTTTTTTTCAATGTTTCAGGCCTCTTGGACAAGTGATGGTATCACGACATCAAAATGGTACAGAAAAGGCGACATACAGTTCATAGACTATAAGACGAGATATAGACCAGGGTTAGATTTGGTTCTGAGGGGAGTAAGCTGTGAAATAAAAGGTGGTGAAAAGGTAATTATACAGACCAGGGTTAGATTTGGTACTGAGAGGAGTAAGATGTGAAATAAAAGGTAACTACTATACAGGCCATGGTTAGATTTGGTACTGAGAGGAGTAAGCTGTGAAATAAAAGGTGGTGAAAAGGTAATTATACAGACCAGGGTTAGATTTGGTACTGAGACGAGTAAGCTGTGAAATAAAAGGTGGTGAAAAGGTAATTATACAGGCCATGGTTAGATTTGGTACTGAGAGGAGTAAGCTGTGAAATAAAAGGTGGTGAAAAGGTAACTATACAGACCAGGGTTAGATTTGGTTTGTGATGGGGGAAAGTTGTGAAATAAAAATATTGACAAGAAAATGGGCACAGTTTGTTCCCGTTGGGATTCCAATGATTTATTCAAAACAGGTGCCCTCCTTACTCTACAGATATGTTATCAATAACTACAAAAGTAGTGAAAAGGCAAATGTTATGTTTTTTTACCTTGAAGTCTTCAAGACTTCGAGACTTACATTATTTAGAAGATAGAATATATACCTTTATTATTGATTGAAATCTACAGACGATCAATAACTATTTAGTAGTTAAGGCAAAAACTTGGGACGTCTTTATACACTGTATTAAAAGCTGGAAGAGGGAAAAGGGAAAAACCGAGATGAACTCATGTGCTCCGGGAGGGTAGGCAGTTCCTGTACCTCACAACATGTACAAGAACATAATTATACCTATCATTATATTTGTAGATCGGTGTAGTAGGTAGAACAGGGGCAGGGAAGTCATCATTAACTGTGGCATTATTCCGCCTAATTGAAAGAGCTGACGGATGTATCAAAATTGATGGTATAGATATAGCAGACCTGGGATTGCACGATCTGAGGTCACAGATTACTATTCTACCACAGGTAAGTGTCGCCGTATAACCATGTAACCATGTAACCATCAACAAACTATCAAAAAGTCGCATTCCATTCAGGCATTAACAGTTTTATAGCATAATAGTTCTCTAGTATTAACAGTTCTCTCGCATTAACAGTTATCTAGCATTAACAGTTCTCTCGCATTAACAGTTATCTAGCATACCAGTTCTCTAGCAACAGCAGTTATCTAGCATTAACAATTATCTAGCATTAACATTTCTCTAGTATTAAGAGTTCTCCAACCTTACAGTATTCTAGTATTAACAGTTCTCTTTCATTAACAGTTATCTAGCATTGACATTTCTCTAAAATAACAGGTATCTAGTATTAACAGTTATCTAGCATTAACAGTTCCATGTCATTTTGAGTAGATTGCATTGCAATTTAGAAATATGTTACATTGTGTGCTACCAAAATGTCGTATTTGTAAGGAAAAGGTTCTAAGAAGGGCTAAAATACAGTTGCAACTTCTGTCATAGTTGGTTTTTGTTTACATCAGATGTATTTTGTGTATTTCACATACAATATCCAAATCAGGTAATATATCTTAATTACATTGAGGAATGATTAACATCAAATATTAATTAACCTTTTTTCGGTACCTAAATACCCTCAACAAAAGAAAATGGGAAAATTGTCAGTGCGAAAATAACAACAGTGAAACAAACAATATAATAGCACATAAAATAAATGATAAGATATCACGATATCTCTCATAAAAATAAGGAGTGAGGTCATATGTTTTGAAAGATCGAAGAGCTTCGTTGATTTAGTGATCGTATGGTCGTCTCAAGTGCAGAAGTTCCAATTCTGGTCAAACAAAACAAAATTATAAAAATTTGTATTTGCTGCTTCTTTACTTGGCACACAGCAGCAAGGAGTAGCTGCCCGGAGAAAACCACTGACCTGCCGCAAGTCACAGACAAATTACTTTATCACATAATGTTGTATCGAGTACTCCTCGCCATGAGCGGGATTCGAACTCACAACTTTAAGTGTTGATAGGCACTGATTTCACAGGTAGTTGTAAATCGAATATATCTTGAACAACTTGTCAGCTTTTAGAAACCATCAGGTTCGCTGCGGTCACGCCATGATGAATAAATAACCAGGTATAAGGACAAAAAGATATGGTGATAGATATTTTGATAAGACAGATTCCATGCTTCAATCCCGGAACGAACACTCCCTGGGACTTGGGAGAATGTATAAACCTGTCTTTTTAGACTAGCTTATTATGATTTTATGTAAGCTTCTTACACTGACAGGGCTCGGGTGGCTCAATCAGTTAGGTAGTTGGATTACCTAACAACTCATACAAGCCTATCACCAATACGGCGTGGGTTCGCGCCCGGCTTTGTAAATTACAAAAAAGGTGCACTCGACTCGCAGCCGCAAGTGATAAAGCTTACCAGTTGCTTGCCCATGGTCGGTGGTTCTCTCCGGGTACTCCGGCTTCTTCCACCACTAAAACTGGTCGCCATGATATAGCTGAAATATTGCTGAAAGGGGCGCTAAACACCAAAAAATCTAATCAAATCAAATCAAATGTTATACTTTGTTTCTATTTTAGGATCCGATAATATTTTCCGAACCATTACGTACAAATTTAGACCCCACAGAACAATTTACAGATGCAGATATTTGGAGAGCCATTGAGTATGCACATCTTGAGGAGTATGTTGTATATCAAAGGGATAATATCTGGGCAGAACTTGGAGAAAGTGGCAATAATCTAAGGTAAACATTACCTCTGATATTTTGTGAAGTATTACTTTTGGCAATGACCATTAAACTTTAAGGGGGATGACTATGTTTTTGTTAATGTATGTGAACAAAATTTATTTTTAAAAATCGAAAGATGCCAAAAATAAATAAATTGACAATTGCAGTTTTCGGGGTATTGTTTTGGGGGGAGGGGTTAACATTGAAGAAAATACCGATTTTTAATTCCTAAAAAAATATGATTTTCGTTTGATGTGAAGCAAAAAATCTGAGTTAAAGAAAAACATCCCCCACCCTAAAAGTTAAATGGTCAGTCCCTTAGATTTATTAATTTTCATGGCTCTGTATACACTGTATATATAGATTCTCCTTCAGTTGCCCGTGGGTTACGATATTTCTCCACTCAAGAGAGTTAAATTAAAAATGTTAACCACAAGCCGTTAGGCGAGTGGTTAAAATTTTTAATTTAACTCTCGAGAGTGGAGAAATATCTTAACCCACATGGGCGACTGAAGGAGAATTTGTTTCTCCCATTATTTAACACGAACTTTATTTCAAAATCCGATTCAATTACCGATTTGACAACATGCGGGGAAAGGCACGAGACATTTTAATCCTCTAGAGGATTACAGATTTTTCCAACACTGGTTCAGCGGGGTGAAAACGCTGTAATAATGGGAGAAATAATAATACCGGTGATATATATCTTCCCAATACTTTAGTATTTTAATTTTGATTGTAAGGTATTTTACCAAATTAATGGAATACTCTTGTTTTTAGTTTTCGGTGTTATGTAGTGTTTTTGTGTGCCCATTGACGTTACTGTTGTGAGTTAGATTCCCGTTCCAGCTGCTAGACCAATGCAATTTACCTTGATAAATGTGTATATGATTGGCGTCATGCCTCTGGTTTCATTATAGCTGACCGTCCTGAAATATTATTTAAAGTGGGGTCGTGGATCATTATTAACCAACCGAGCCATATCCAGAAATTGATGGTACTTTCCTCATAAATATTCATCATATTTAAATTAGATTTTCATCACGTGACTGCAGTTTCAAGCTTGATGGATCGTTTATTAGATTTGTCAAAAAATAGTCTACAGTACGGAAATTCAATGTGTCCGTCAATGATTCGAAAATTAAAAGTTATTGTTTATTTCCGCAAAGTTTTTCTTCTGTCAAAATTCAAATATTTTTGTTTTGTAACGATTTTAGACATGAATTTGATATCGCGATCATGCAAAAATTATCATATTATATTTAATGTGGGAACCCCGAGCTTAGAAGCTAGAAATATAAGGTTAGTCAATGTAATTACATATAGTATTGAGGAATCTAAATTAATTTCAGAAAATATGTCGCCAAATGTCATTCATTGTTAAATTTTGTGTCACACGCCACCAGTTTCATGTATTTCTGACATTTTTACATAGACTCTTAAGGCCAAAAAAGGGTTCGTCGCCTCGGATTTTCATTTAGTCCAGGAACCTCGAATATTTAATTGTTTTCATTAATTTTTATTTCATTTAATTCAGCTTGATTCAATGTATCATTTTCAAGTTCAGAAAATGACACATATGCAATTATGAATGAGATTGTCTTGATAGATCATATGAAAATCGCAGACGTCCCAGCGTCGCCATCTTAGATATGCAAATGAGCAAAGTACCCATCATTTCTGGCTATGCACAACCTTTGACACCTACATGCATTGCCATTGGGTAGTTTTCATAGTATGGAAATATGTTATCCATCAAACAAGCACGCTTTATTAACAATACCATCACAAAAAAAATATTTTGTAAGGTAGAAGGACATCCCGATCAATCTTCATACGAGCATTTATGCCAATAAGCAAATAGGTATCAACCAGTCATCTCTAAATACTCTTAGACCATAAAACTAGTGAATACTATTAAGTGTTCGTCTTCCCTTGTATATGTCTATCATCAATGTTATCTATCTCTGTGTAATATCGCAACAATAAATGATGGTTCTCTTTCAAATGTATAATGTTTGTGTCACAAGAAGAAATACATGTATAAAGTTCAATTTTTGGACTGACTCACAACTACGCTATGCACCCAGTGTCGGCTTTTTTGTGGGAAACAATTGCATGATTGCCTCATCTCATAAAGACGGGGTTAGGAAAGTAAAACTCAAGCTTAATTGTATGCACCAATCAAAGATAATGAGCTGTCTTGTGTGTGTTAGGGGTATTGATCTTATCATATGGTTTTCCGATTAGATTTTGGAACTGTTCTGATGTTGTGACATTGTTTGTTTTTCGTTTTATTATTTTAAACTATTCAGCAGTGGCGTAGCATCCAATAGGCAGTGTAGTGCCGTAAAATACAGTATCTACCTTATATGGAAAAATATAGACTTATGAAGTAAAGACGAAAAACCCCATTAAAATCCTGAAATCGCAGGAGCTTCCGGGAGACTTCTCCTCTGGATCCCCTTGCCAGGGCGCTACCCTGGACACGCTGGGGGTCTTGAGTGGCCCCGGACCCTTTGCCACATTACTTTGCCTATGCTTCAAATAATGCCTAGCTACGCCACTGTTCAGTAATTAAAACAACAAATGAATTAAACGAGTTGTCGTTTACATCGCTTAGGTTAAAACCAAAGGCATTCTGAAGAGTTTGAAAATACCAAAGGGGTAATAAGAATCCGTATATCGAAGAAGAACAGACAACACAATGGCCAATAGAAAAAGTACAAAAGGACAAACAACGATCTACAAACATACACATAAAACTAAAGATCGGGTAACACGAACCCCACTAAAAACCCGGGGTGAACTCAGGTGCTCCGGAAGGGTAGGCAGTTCCTGCTCCACTATTGACACCCGTCGTGTTAATCTAGTTACAAACCTGTTGATAAGTCATGAAATCGGAAACAGATATTCCATGAATCGCACTAATTTACCATATTTCATATTTTTAGTGTTGGACAGAGACAACTTGTATGTCTTGCACGTGCCTTGCTTCACAAAACTAAGATACTGATATTGGACGAAGCTACGGCTGCTGTTGACATGGAAACGGACAGCCTTATTCAGCAGACGATTAAAACACAGTTTCCAGACTGTACTATAATATCTATAGCTCATAGACTTAACACAATCATCGATTATGACAGGTACGTACAGGAAGATTGTTTATAAATGTAATATTTATTCCACGGAAAACCATGGTATAAATGATTTGTAATATGAAGTCATGCAGTATCACATCTAGGGCGTTGATTATTGCACGATTATCTAAGTCGTCTAAGAGTAATAAAGCTACAGCCCAGATTTAAAGTGAGGCAATATCTCGTATCTGCCCGTATTATTTCATGGTTCTTACATACTGTTCCTTACATTCTGGTATATAAACTATTAAGAGATAAAGGGAAAAGAATACACTCATGTTACAATTTATCTTTTTATCATTTCTATGTATTTCCGTATCTATGCCTATTGCTTAACATCAGTGTAGTATTAGAGGCCGTCGTGGCAGTGATCACATGGTAGTTGGACTTACAGTAAGATTGTGTATTTTATCTTTCTCACATATCTATTTTTATTCGTATCCATGCTTATTGTTTAAATCCATTGTAGTATTAGAGGCCGTCGTGGCAGTGATCGTATGGTAGTATGGATTTACATCTACTTATGCAATCCGTGCATTGTCACTACTAAAGTAGCGGAGTCGAACCCTGCATATGGACCAGTGTATTCGATACAACATTATCTAATAATAAGGTTGTTTGTGTTGATGCTAGTATGTGTCTTTACCTTCTACGTTCTGAGTTCCGTGTTGTGAAGTCCATTACGATTTCCGCATAAACACGATGTTCGGTTCGTGTTTGCCTGCAGTTGTCTGTGGGAAGGCTCATGTCTTATTTACGTTGTTTGTGTTTGTTTGCATTTGGTGGTGTTCGACAGTGTTGTGTTGTGTTTTTCATCGTATTGTGTGCCGAGTGTTGCCAGTTTCTTTGGATTGTCCATCTTTTATTGCCTCTTCGGTATTCTCTAATGTGTATTTGTATGATCATACCTGATGACGTCACTGCAGAAACTCATCGTGTACACTAAATTACATTTTTTTGACATTTTTTGTTGGGTTTTTCTTTTCCTTTCCTTTTTTTGTTTGTTTGTTGTTGTTTTTTTTGGGGGGGGGGTTTTGTTTTTATTTGTTTTTATTTTTTTGGGGGGGGTTGTTGTTGTTAGTTTTTTGTTTGTTTGTTTGTTTTTCTTTTTGATAATAATATAATTCCCATGTTTTAATCTTAGTTTAAACATATTTTGTTAATTAATGCAACATAACATTATACACTATTGAACTCTATATGATACATACTACAGGGTAATTAATATAGGATTGGGAAACAAGTTGCTAGAATTTATATTAATCCCTATCCATGTTTTAATTTTAGAGTAATGGTGATGGATAATGGTATTATAGCTGAATTTGATACACCAGGCAATTTACTCCAGAACAGGGGAGGACTATTTTTTGCTCTGGCGAAAGAAGCTAGTATTGTTTAAAACATTTTAGTGATTTGATTGTTGTTGTTCTTTTTTATTCATTGTTAATTTTTTTAACTTTTACATTTTTTTATTTAGTTTTCATAGTTAAATGATATATATATATAATGTTTGTTATGGAGTATTATTAGTCAATAACAATCCTATTAATACTCTTTTGTGTTTGTTTATTTCTACTATTTTGTTTGTTGTTTAACACCAGGTTCCCTTTGAAATAGAATCTAGTTTTTCTTCATTAATCATTAAATCGTAAATCAAAGAAGGACAGACAATACAATGGGCAAAAGAAAAAGGATGAAGGAACAAACAAAGATTTACAAAACATTACAACGAGCAACAAGAACCCACTAAAAACCGGAAGGGTAAGCCGTTCCTGCTCCGCATGTGGCACCAGTCGTGTTACTCCTGTTACAAACCTGGTGTTAAATCATGAATGAGGAAAGAACCTGGTAGTCACATCGTTTCTTCCTATGTGTAAAGAACGATTTTTGTCTTAGTAGAAAGATAATACAATCTGTGGTTTTTAGATAGTAATATGCTTTCATACTGAGTGTTGGATTTTCTTGGGATGGAAACTTCCTTCTTTCCTTGTTTACAAGTTGTGTTTTCGTGTTTCTTTGCATTCTTCCTGTTCATGCTCAATTGGTTACATGGACGGTCTTAAGCCAGTTGGACCATTTCCTCTCCCTACACATAACAACACACTGCAGGTTTTACATAGAACAGCACTGATCATATTTTTTTTTATAGGATCCGTTGTCATAGAGTAAACTTTTCCCCATAGTAGATTAACCCCCCGGAAGATTTACTATATAGTTAACCTTCCCCCATGGGGGAACGTTTACTATATAGTATTTATTCCGCATAGTAAACCTTCCTACCTACTCAAATACTGCAAAATGGCTCCGTACCTTTTAATCATAACCGGATATAATTAATGGTATATAACAATTAAAATTAACACGATTAAGGTGCTAAATTCCGAATCAATAGTAATTATCCGGATTAAGGGGGAACATTTACTATATAGCAAAATATCCGGGGGGATGATCGGCTATGGATGGGGGAATGTTTGCTATATAGTAAATTTTCCCCCGGGGGAATATTTACTATATAGTAAAGTATCCGGGGGTAAGGTTTACTATATAGCAAATATTCCGAGGGGGGATGTTTACTATATATAGTAAACATTCTGGGGGAAGGTTTACTATACGACACTGTCACCTCCTAATACCAAGCCTGATTGGTTAGTAACATTCTTGTTGCAAAGTGTATGTTTGTTTGATGGTGTTTAACGTCACTTTCAACAATATCTTAGTTATATCGTGGCAGTCAGTTTTATTGATTTATTAAAGGGTCAACTGACAAACTTTATTACATAATGTTGTACACCTCACCCTTATCGAGATTCGAACTTACAACATCAGTGGTGATAGGCACTGATTGCATAGGTATAGTTGTAAATCCAACTACCATACGACTGCCCCTTGCTACAAAGTGTATTTCATGGGGGTAGTAATTCAATTCTACCCCTGTAAACAGTGTATCTTCTATTAGGTATTGCCTGTCTTTCTCCCCTTGTATAGTTCAACGTTCTTTCTCATCACGATCATATTGGAGCAGGAACTACCTACCCTTCCGAAGCACCTGAGTTCACCCCGGTTTTTAGTGGGGTTCGTGTTACTCGATCTTTAGTTTTATATGTATGTTTTGTAGATCGTTGTTTGTCCTTTTGTACTTTTTATTATGGTCATTGTGGCCTGTTCTTCTTCGATATACTGATTCTGATTACCCCTTTGGTATATTTAAACTTTCTTGATATCATATTCTAATGTGTATTTCTATTATCAAGAAGTAATTAACAGAGAGATACATATATAGTCATGTGGCATAATACTTACCAAAGATTATCCTTTTGGATCGATCATTCGAGTTAACCCCGATATTTGTGGGTTTTGTATTGCTCACTATTTATTGTTCTGTGTAATGTTTTGTAAATCATTTGTTTGTTCTTTTTGTTTTGGTCATTGTATCTTCTGTCCTTCGGATGTTCTCTTTTATATCTTCAAACTTTTCTTGTATAGGGTAATGCAAGAGTAATATTCCTACGAACTTATCAGCAACGAGTACAACACTTTAATGTATTAAAAATCCATTCGGTCTACGTGATTGGAATAGTTTTCAATATTTGTGACGTATGTGTTGGTGCCGTTGTGGTAGTTAGATTTACAACTACATATGCAATCAGTGCCTATCACCACTAAAGTTGTGATTTCGAGCACCGTTCAAGGCGAGGCACTCGATGCAACATGTGATAAAGTTTGTCAGTGACATGGTCGGCGGTTTTCTCCGGGTACTCAGGTTTCCTCCACCAATAAAACTGACCGCCACGATATAACTGAAATATTGTTGAAAGTGGCGTTAAACACTATAAACTAAACCAAACCGTTTCGTTTGCTTTTAGACGTCGTTGATGGCACGTAGAGTAAATTTACTGACAGACCAGATTATATGGATTGTGTGAGGTTTCATTTGTTCAAACTGAAATAGCGTAAAATATTACTTTCTTTTATAAACGACAGTACAGGTATGTTTATCGATATGCTGATTACACAGTAAGGGCCGTTAACTAATTTGTCAATTTAGTTTTACTGTTTCCCATATGATTGGGCGGCGGGCATAGCAGTCACATGACCACATTCGAGATATTATCACATTACTAACACAGGTACTTGTGGACAGGACCCTCCCCCCTTTTTCTTGAACATCGATTTTTTTTCATGTAAACAACATTTTGCAACTCTCTATGTATCACTGGATGACATATATACAATAAATACAAGCAAACAGTAGTTTCTATCCATACCGGGTTTCTGACATGTATATAAGAGAAACCCGGTATGGATAGAAACTACTGTTTGCTTGTATTTATTGTACATATGTCATCCAGTGATACACAGAGTTGCAAAATGTTGTTTACATGAAAAAAAATCGATGCTCAAGAAAAAGGGGGAGGGTCCTGTCCACAAGTACCTGTGATTACTAACAACAATTTATGATACATACTTTTTTGTATTTTCTTTTAATAATATTGTAACTTTCCATTTTTAACACACAAAATATACAACAGATTAAATGAATAGAATAAAACTTCCAAGCAATGATCTACAAAATACTATGCAAAAAGATTGAGCGACACGAACCCCAATAAACACCGGAGATGAACTCAGGTACTACGAAAGGGTAAACAGTTCCTGTTCTACTAGTGGTACCTGTCCTGTTCCGGTTTTATCTATTTTTAAATTGGTAATGGAACGTGTTTACTCTTCTACGTAGATGTTTCCTCCATCACCGGAAATACTTTTAGCGGACATTTCTATGATTAACACAATGGGTGTTCTACTAAAAAGAAGAACTGCTTACTCTTCGCCAAAACCTGATAATCCACGAAAATACAATTTTCCATCAAAGCACGAGAATTGGTATTCATGAATTTAAATAAATTCACAGTAATACAATATTCAATCATGAAAGCAACACATATGTCAGGTAAACATTAATCATGAGAATATTCAAACTCCGGACAGCTTTTGTATCCGCTTCCGAATATCATTCTTCTGCTGGAGAGAAGTGTGTGGATCGGAGCTGGAACGGCAAGGGAGTTTGGAGGAGTAATACCACTAAAGAATTTTCCATTGCATTCTATGTTAAATAAAATCGTGTTGAGCTTCCATACAGGTTTTACCTGAAGTTTAATATAAGTGACACTCATATCTCATGGAAGGGGTACCCTATTGGAAGCTTACCACCGAAAATAAACATACATTTAATGGCATATATGAAAAAACACTGAGACAGTCTGAAGTTGCTTACCCTTAAAAATCCTACTTTCACTTTCGATTTAACACAACTTCAGGTGGTTTCTTTCCAATGCAATCAATTTTTTATTTAAAACCACAAGGTCATCAAATATGAGCTTAAAATTATTCTAATATATGTAGGTTTCTGCTGACATTTCGTATATTGCAGTATCTAATAGGGTTTATTTTTATCAATGTAGGAATTCATTTTGTATTTACGTACTACTTTCTCCGGGTTTAGTGGTATTGAACCAATCTACCATATAGAGCTGTCGGTCCTTGCAGGCTCTCTATCTCTGTATTTAAAAGTCTCAAAAGTAGTCCCAAAAGTAGTAACCAAAAGATCTCCTTTCTTGTCATGTAGATATTCAAAAGCTTGCCTTTGACTTTGACAGTCCCTCAACACGATGTTCTTGTCATAATCTTTTAACAATTGTATCTAATGTTGACATTTTATCGGATGAATAAGTAAACCAAATTACTCAGAATTGGAAAACGTTTCACAAAAATATCGTCCCTATAAATATAGCTTTTTAAAATGGTATTTCGCCTCAAATAAAATCATATTTCACGTCAAAACTAAAGATATATGCAAAAAAGACGAATAGCGACATAGAAGCAAAATCTAGAGTATATTAATATTTTACAAGAATCTTGTAAAATCGAGACGCTTACAGAGATAAAGAGCCTGCAAGGACCGACAACTCTGTATGAGAGATTGGTATTGCACCTTGGCAATCGTAACTACTCGGCCGTTCTCGCTACCCTGCAAATAACCTCGTACGTACATAGTAGAAATTCTTCTTAAATTGTTTGTCGGAAGTTAAGTTAAGATAAGCCGCACAAAAATATAGTCCTCGAAAATCCAATATGGAAGACATACTAAGTAAATTCTAATCATGCAAAACTAATTAAAACTTTAATTGAAATATAGAAATTGTTTAAAATATAACTTTATCAAACTTTCATGTAACTGACATGTGAAAAGTAGTGCGAGTTATACGCCTAATGCATACGAGGTTATTTGCAGGGTAGCGAGAATGGCCGAGTAGTTACGATTGGCACCTTGGAGAATATTAGTAATTATGAAAAACAAAATGACGTTCTACATTTCCGGAACTAATTTTCAATTGTTGAATTTCATGTCATTCGAATTGTTAGATACACAATTCCATTCATAATCCCACCAATCGCCGTGCTTGTAGCGGTATAATAACGAAGGCTTGACGGTACATCCTCAAACGACATCCAAAATGATTCGTATGCATGACCTCCGAACTGTATTATATAGCTCAACACGAACATCGACAATTTGAAAGCGAGGCGGTTTGTGTTGACGGCGGATGGCTGGTTTAGAGACGTGCTGTTTTGTTTGCTTTTTACTATGACGTAGACAAATAATGCTAGATAGAGTGTTGTGATGATTACGAATGACACCAAAAGTGGTACAAATATCCCAATGAAATGCCATGTGATAAATCCCTTTCCTTCTGTGAACCCACAGCTGCAATAAAAAAAAAACAATAAGCTTATGTTAGCTTAAGCACAATATTTGTTCTTCTTTAGCCCAGCCACATGCTGTGCCTGTCCCAAGCCAGAACTGGATTTCCAACGTCATATGTCGTGCTCCACACTTTTTTGTGTTCAGTGAATGAAAGTGAGAGGTATTTGTTTGGTTTGTTGATATAGACCATCACTGCTAAAAATTCTTTACATAATTATTCCGTTTATCTCATACTGGACATCATTTATTTCGATAGAGCTAACAACATAAGAGTGTTCGAATGTAGTAAACACTATAGACACATTATTATGAACCCTTTAGTCACAGCTACAAACACAGGAGTGGTAGAATGTAGTAAACACTATAGACACATTATTATGAACCCTTTAGTCATAGCTACAAACACAGGAGTGGTAGAATGTAGTAAACGCTATAGACACATTATTATGAACTCTTTGGTCATAGCTACAAACACAGGAGTGGTAGAATATAGTAAACACTATAGACACAGTATTATGAACCCTTTAGTCATAGCTACAAACACAGGAGTGGTAGAATATAGTAAACACTATAGACACATTATTATGAACCCTTTAGTCACAGCTAATAACACAGGAGTGGTAGAATGTAGTAAACACTATAGACACATTATTATGAACCCTTTAGTCACAGCTACAAACACAGGAGTGGTAGAATGTAGTAAACACTATAGACACATTATTATGAACCCTTTAGTCACAGCTACAAACACAGGAGTGGTAGAATGTAGTAAACACTATAGACACATTATTATGAACCCTTTAGTCATAGCTACAAACACAGGAGTGGTAGAATGTAGTAAACACTATAGACACATTATTATGAACCCTTTGCTCATAGCTACAAACACATGAGTGGTAGAATGTAGTAAACATTATAGACACATTATTATGAACCCTTTAGTCATAGCTACAAACACAGGAGTGGTAGAATGTAGTAAACACTATAGACACATTATTATGAACCCTTTGGTCATAGCTACAAACACATGAGAGGTAGAATGTAGTAAACATTATAGACACATTATTATGAACCCTTTAGTCATAGCTACAAACACATGAGTGGTAGAATGTAGTAAACATTATAGACACATTATTATGAACCCTTTAGTCATAGCTACAAACACAGGAGTGGTAGAATGTAGTAAACACTATAGACACATTATTATGAACCCTTTAGTCATAGCTACAAACACAGGAGTGGTAGAATGTAGTAAACACTATAGACACATTATTATGAACCCTTTGGTCATAGCTACAAACACATGAGTGGTAGAATGTAGTAAACACTATTGACATATTATTATGAACCCTTTAGTCATAGCTACAAACACAGGAGTGGTAGAATGTAGTAAACACTATAGACACATTATTATGAACCCTTTAGTCACAGCTAATAACACATGAGTGGTAGAATGTAGAAAACATTATAGACACATTATTATGAACCCTTTAGTCATAGCTACAAGCACAGGAGTGGTAGAATGTAGTAAACACTATAGACATATTATTATGAACCCTTTGGTCATAGCTACAAACACAGGAGTGGTAGAATGTAGTAAACACTATAGACACATTATTATGAACCCTTTGGTCATAGCTACAAACACATGAGTGGTAGAATGTAGTAAACACTATAGACACATTATTATGAACCCTTTGGTCATAGCTACAAACACAGGAGTGGTAGAATGTAGTAAACACTATAGACACATTATTATGAACCCTTTGGTCATAGCTACAAACACATGAGAGGTAGAATGTAGTAAACATTATAGACACATTATTATGAACCCTTTAGTCATAGCTACAAACACATGAGTGGTAGAATGTAGTAAACATTATAGACACATTATTATGAACCCTTTAGTCATAGCTACAAACACAGGAGTGGTAGAATGTAGTAAACACTATAGACACATTATTATGAACCCTTTAGTCATAGCTACAAACACATGAGTGGTAGAATGTAGAACACATTATAGACACATTATTATGAACCCTTTAGTCATAGCTACAAACACAGGAGTGATAGAATGTAGTAAACACTATAGACACATTATTATGAACTCTTTGGTCATAGCTACAAACACAGGAGTGGTAGAATATAGTAAACACTATTGACACATTATTATGAACCCTTTAGTCATAGCTACAAACACAGGAGTGGTAGAATGTAGTAAACACTATAGACACATTATTATGAACCCTTTAGTCATAGCTACAAACACAGGAGTGGTAGAATGTAGTAAACACTATAGACATATTATTATGAACCTTTTGGTCATAGCTACAAACACAGGAGTGATAAAATGTAGTAAACACTATAGACACATTATTATGAACCCTTTAGTCATAGCTACAAACACAGGAGTGGTAGAATGTAGTAAACACTATAGACACAGTATTATGAACCCTTTAGTCATAGCTACAAACACAGGAGTGGTAGAATATAGTAAACACTATAGACACATTATTATGAACCCTTTAGTCATAGCTACAAACACAGGAGTGGTAGAATGTAGTGAACACTATAGACACATTATTATGAACCCTTTAGTCATAGCTACAAACACAGGAGTGGTAGAATGTAGTAAACACTATAGACACATTATTATGAACCCTTTAGTCATAGCTACAAACACAAGAGTGGTAGAATGTAGTAAACACTATAGACACATTATTATGAACCCTTTAGTCATAGCTACAAACACAGGAGTGGTAGAATGTAGTAAACACTATAGACACATTATTATGAACCCTTTAGTCATAGCTACAAACACAAGAGTGGTAGAATGTAGTGAACACTATAGACACATTATTATGAACCCTTTAGTCATAGCTACAAACACAGGAGTGGTAGAATGTAGTAAACACTATAGACATATTATTATGAACCTTTTGGTCATAGCTACAAACACAGGAGTGATAAAATGTAGTAAACACTATAGACACATTATTATGAACCCTTTAGTCATAGCTACAAACACAGGAGTGGTAGAATGTAGTAAACACTATAGACACAGTATTATGAACCCTTTAGTCATAGCTACAAACACAGGAGTGGTAGAATATAGTAAACACTATAGACACATTATTATGAACCCTTTAGTCATAGCTACAAACACAGGAGTGGTAGAATGTAGTGAACACTATAGACACATTATTATGAACCCTTTAGTCATAGCTACAAACACAGGAGTGGTAGAATGTAGTAAACACTATAGACACATTATTATGAACCCTTTAGTCATAGCTACAAACACAAGAGTGGTAGAATGTAGTAAACACTATAGACACATTATTATGAACCCTTTAGTCACAGCTAATAACACATGAGTGGTAGAATGTAGAAAACATTATAGACACATTATTATGAACCCTTTAGTCATAGCTACAAGCACAGGAGTGGTAGAATGTAGTAAACACTATAGACATATTATTATGAACCCTTTGGTCATAGCTACAAACACAGGAGTGGTAGAATGTAGTAAACACTATAGACACATTATTATGAACCCTTTGGTCATAGCTACAAACACATGAGTGGTAGAATGTAGTAAACACTATAGACACATTATTATGAACCCTTTGGTCATAGCTACAAACACAGGAGTGGTAGAATGTAGTAAACACTATAGACACATTATTATGAACCCTTTGGTCATAGCTACAAACACATGAGAGGTAGAATGTAGTAAACATTATAGACACATTATTATGAACCCTTTAGTCATAGCTACAAACACATGAGTGGTAGAATGTAGTAAACATTATAGACACATTATTATGAACCCTTTAGTCATAGCTACAAACACAGGAGTGGTAGAATGTAGTAAACACTATAGACACATTATTATGAACCCTTTAGTCATAGCTACAAACACATGAGTGGTAGAATGTAGAACACATTATAGACACATTATTATGAACCCTTTAGTCATAGCTACAAACACAGGAGTGATAGAATGTAGTAAACACTATAGACACATTATTATGAACTCTTTGGTCATAGCTACAAACACAGGAGTGGTAGAATATAGTAAACACTATTGACACATTATTATGAACCCTTTAGTCATAGCTACAAACACAGGAGTGGTAGAATGTAGTAAACACTATAGACACATTATTATGAACCCTTTAGTCATAGCTACAAACACAGGAGTGGTAGAATGTAGTAAACACTATAGACATATTATTATGAACCTTTTGGTCATAGCTACAAACACAGGAGTGATAAAATGTAGTAAACACTATAGACACATTATTATGAACCCTTTAGTCATAGCTACAAACACAAGAGTGGTAGAATGTAGTAAACACTATAGACACATTATTATGAACCCTTTAGTCATAGCTACAAACACAGGAGTGGTAGAATGTAGTAAACACTATAGACACATTATTATGAACCCTTTAGTCATAGCTACAAACACAAGAGTGGTAGAATGTAGTGAACACTATAGACACATTATTATGAACCCTTTAGTCATAGCTACAAACACAAGAGTGGTAGAATGTAGCAAACACTATAGACATATTATTATGAACCCTTTAGTCATAGCTACAAACACAGGAGTGGTAGAATGTAGTAAACACTATAGACACAGTATTATGAACCCTTTAGTCATAGCTACAAACACAAGAGTGGTAGAATGTAGTAAACACTATAGACACATTATTATGAACCCTTTAGTCATAGCTACAAACACAGGAGTGGTAGAATATAGTAAACACTATAGACACATTATTATGAACCCTTTAGTCATAGCTACAAACACAGGAGTGGTAGAATGTAGTGAACACTATAGACACATTATTATGAACCCTTTAGTCATAGCTACAAACACAAGAGTGGTAGAATGTAGTAAACACTATAGACACATTATTATGAACCCTTTAGTCATAGCTACAAACACAGGAGTGGTAGAATATAGTAAACACTATAGACACATTATTATGAACCCTTTAGTCATAGCTACAAACACAGGAGTGGTAGAATGTAGTGAACACTATAGACACATTATTATGAACCCTTTAGTCATAGCTACAAACACAGGAGTGGTAGAATGTAGTAAACACTATAGACACATTATTATGAACCCTTTAGTCATAGCTACAAACACAAGAGTGGTAGAATGTAGTAAACACTATAGACACATTATTATGAACCCTTTAGTCATAGCTACAAACACAGGAGTGGTAGAATGTAGTAAACACTATAGACACATTATTATGAACCCTTTAGTCATAGCTACAAACACAAGAGTGGTAGAATGTAGTGAACACTATAGACACATTATTATGAACCCTTTAGTCATAGCTACAAACACAAGAGTGGTAGAATGTAGCAAACACTATAGACACATTATTATGAACCCTTTGGTCATAGCTACAAACACAGGAGTTGTAGAATGTAGTGAACACTATAGACACATTATTATGAACCCTTTGGTCATAGCTACAAACACAGGAGTGGTAGAATGTAGTAAACACTATAGACACATTATTATGAACCCTTTAGTCATAGCTACAAACACAGGAGTGGTAGAATGTAGTAAACACTATAGACACATTATTATGAACCCTTTAGTCATAGCTACAAACACAAGAGTGGTAGAATGTAGTAAACACTATAGACACATTATTATGAACCCTTTGGTCATAGCTACAAACACAGGAGTTGTAGAATGTAGTAAACACTATAGACACATTATTATGAACCCTTTGGTCATAGCTACAAACACAGGAGTGGTAGAATGTAGTAAACACTATAGACACATTATTATGAACCCTTTAGTCATAGCTACAAACACAGGAGTGGTAGAATGTAGTAAACACTATAGACACATTATTATGAACCCTTTAGTCATAGCTACAAACACAAGAGTGGTAGAATGTAGTGAACACTATAGACACATTATTATGAACCCTTTAGTCATAGCTACAAACACAAGAGTGGTAGAATGTAGTGAACACTATAGACACATTATTATGAACTCTTTAGTCATAGCTACAAACACAGGAGTGGTAGAATGTAGTGAACACTATAGACACATTATTATGAACCCTTTGGTCATAGCTACAAACACAGGAGTGGTAGAATGTAGTAAACACTATAGACACATTATTATGAACCCTTTAGTCATAGCTACAAACACAAGAGTGGTAGAATGTAGTGAACACTATAGACACATTATTATGAACCCTTTGGTCATAGCTACAAACACAGGAGTGGTAGAATGTAGTAAACACTATAGACACATTATTATGAACCCTTTAGTCATAGCTACAAACACAAGAGTGGTAGAATTTAGTGAACACTATAGACACATTATTATGAACCCTTTAGTCATAGCTACAAACACAGGAGTGGTAGAATGTAGTAAACACTAGACACATTATTATGAACCCTTTAGTCATAGCTACAAACACAGGAGTGGTAGAATGTAGTAAACACTATAGACACATTATTATGAACCCTTTGGTCATAGCAACAAACACATGAGTGGTAGAATGTAGTAAACATTATAGACACATTATTATGAACCCTTTCGTCATAGCTACAAACACAGGAGTGGTAGAATGTAGTAAACACTATAGACACATTATTATGAACCCTTTGGTCATAGCTACAAACACATGAGTGGTAGAATGTAGTAAACACTATAGACACATTATTATGAACCCTTTGGTCATAGCTACAAACACAGGAGTGATAGAATGTAGTAAACACTATAGACATATTATTATGAACCCTTTGGTCATAGCTACAAACACAGGAGTGGTAGAATGTAGTAAACACTATAGACACATTATTATGAACTCTTTGGTCATAGCTACAAACACAGGAGTGGTAGAATGTAGTAAACACTATAGACACATTATTATGAACCCTTTGGTCATAGCTACAAACACAGGAGTGATAGAATGTAGTAAACACTATAGACATATTATTATGAACCCTTTGGTCATAGCTACAAACACAGGAGTGGTAGAATGTAGTAAACACTATAGACATATTATTATGAACCCTTTAGTCACAGCTAATAACACATGAGTGGTAGAATGTAGAACACATTATAGACACATTATTATGAACCCTTTAGTCATAGCTACAAACACAGGAGTGGTAGAATGTAGAACACATTATAGACACATTATTATGAACCCTTTAGTCATAGCTACAAACACAGGAGTGGTAGAATGTAGTAAACACTATAGACATATTATTATGAACCCTTTAGTCACAGCTAATAACACATGAGTGGTAGAATGTAGAACACATTATAGACACATTATTATGAACCCTTTAGTCATAGCTACAAACACAGGAGTGGTAGAATGTAGAACACATTATAGACACATTATTATGAACCCTTTAGTCATAGCTACAAACACAGGAGTGGTAGAATGTAGTAAACACTATAGACATATTATTATGAACCCTTTGGTCATAGCTACAAACACAGGAGTGGTAGAATGTAGTAAACACTATAGACATATTATTATGAACCCTTTGGTCATAGCTACAAACACAGGAGTGGTAGAATGTAGTAAACACTATAGACATATTATTATGAACCCTTTAGTCATAGCTACAAATACCGAACAACTTCAAACATAACCTGTCTTATCCGAACAATTTCAAAAATAGCATGTCTTCTCCGAACAATTTCAAATATAACCTGTCTTATCCGAACAATTCCAAATATAACCTGTCTTATCCGAACAACTTCAAATATAACCTGTCTTCTCCGAACAACTTCAAATATTATATGTCTTATCCGAACAACTTCAAATAAAACCTGTCTTATCCGAACAATTTCAAATATAACCTGTCTTATCCGAACAATTCCAAATATAACCTGTCTTATCCGAACAACTTCAAATATAACCTGTCTTCTCCGAACAATTTCAAATATTATCTGTCTTATCCGAACAACTTCAAATAAAACCTGTCTTATCCAAGCAATTTCAAAAATAGCCCGTCTTCTCCGAACAACTTCAAATATAACCTGTCTTATCCGAACAATTCCAAATATAACCTGTCTTATCCGAACAACTTCAAATATAACCTGTCTTCTCCGAACAACTTCAAATATTATATGTCTTATCCGAACAACTTCAAATAAAACCTGTCTTATCCGAACAACTTCAAATATAACCCGTCTTATCCGAACAACTTCAAATATAACCTGTCTTATCCGAACAACTTCAAATATAACCTGTCTTATCCGAAAAACTTCAAATATTATCTGTCTTATCCAAGCAACTTCAAATAAAACCTGTCTTATCCGAACAATTTCAAATATAACCTGTCTTATCCGAACAATTCCAAATATAACCTGTCTTATCCGAACAATTTCAAATATAACCTGTCTTCTCCGAACAACTTCAAATGTTATCTGTCTTATCTGAACAACTTCAAATAAAACCTGTCTTATCCGAACAATTCCAAATATAACCTGTCTTATCCGAACAACTTCAAATATAACCTGTCTTCTCCGAACAACTTCAAATATAACCTGTCTTATCCGAACAATTTCAAAAATAACCTGTCTTATGCGAACAATTTCAAACATAACCTGTCTTATGCGAACAATTTCAAAGGATGTTTGATTTAGACATGTTTCACTGATCACTGTACTTATATGTACTACCACCACGACATAGCTGAAATATTGTTGAAAGTGGCGTTAAACACCATAAACCAAAGCTAATATGTACTTACTGTAAGACATTTGGCTGTATTTGGTTGAATGACTCTGCAACTATCAGTGAAACTAGTGGTATTCCGAACGTAGTGACAAGAAGGGCATAATCGTATTTTCCAAGTGACATATGTCGGTTATGGGTGACAAGAACAAAAACATATACGGCCAGAATTAGTCCCAATTCCAACTGACATCCACCGAATTCAAGTATAAATATACCAAGAAAAGAACAGAGAAAATCTCCCCGCTTTCCATCATATTTCCCCAATTCCATGTTAACGATGTTCAGGGACTGTGCTATATAGAACAATGCGTCTGTAGAAACGCTGTACATTGTAAATCTCTCGACAATAGGCCAAGTAAAAAAGTTTCTTCCATATCTGTTTTTTATCAATAATATTATAATTGTCATACAAATAATTAGGATTACACCAGTTGTTCCAATTAGAATATATCCAAATTCTGTAGGATATCTAAACGAGCTTGAATTCGAATGTCGTGAAGACTCCATCATATAATTCTTTACTGAAGCTGAGAATTCTAGAATTCTTTGTACATTTTTATGTATTTGTTGGTAATTATTATATTTTCTGTGTTAATTCTATCCATGCAGCATATATCGTGTACTTTTTAATATATTTCGGGGTAATTATACTATTTTCGGTGTTATTTCTATCCATGCAACATATATCGCATACTCGCCGTAGTTTCTTCCATTCTTGGTGTTGGTGTATATAATAGTTTAGACACTACTAATTTCTTATATATACGCAAGACTCAACGTATGGATATGTTCGCTAAAGCATACGTAAACACAAATATGATCTGATTGTCTGTTTTCTATTTAACCCCGGAAAGTGTTATTATATACGTAATCCGTATACTGGCAGGAAATTATAATTAAGTTAGTGAGTTTGATAGCCATCTTTCGTGTTACGTGTCACTGTTGACCCCATTTTGATTTCTTGGTGATCTTCACTTGATGATACGATTCATAGCCATCTTAGTGTCTCTGTTGACGTCATTCTATTATTTGATTACTATATTATTTTTCAAGAATCGTTTTGATTTCTTGGTGAGCTTAAGTCTTCGCTTGATGATAGGATTCATAGCCATCTTAGTGTCTCTGTTGACGTCATTCTATTATTTGATTACTATATTATTTTTCAAGAATCGTTTTGATTTCTTGGTGAGCTGATGATAGAATTCATAGCCATCTTAATGTCTCTGCTGATGCCATTCTATTATTGTATTACTATATTATTTTTCAAGAATCGTTTTGATTTCTTGGTGAGCTTAATTCTTCGCTTGATGATACGATTCATAGCCATCTTAGTGTCTCTGTTGACGCCATTCTATTATTTGATTACTATATTATTTTTCATCAATCGTTTTGATTTCTTGGTGAGCTTAAGTCTTCGCTTGAAGATGGGATTCATAGCCATCTTAGTGTCTCTGTTGACGCCATTCTATTATTTGATTACTATATTATTTTTCATCAATCGTTTTGATTTCTTGGTGAGCTTAAGTCTTCACTTGATGATACGATTCATAGCCATCTTAGTGTTTCTGTTGACGCCATTCTATTTTTTTATTACTATATTATTTTTCATCAATCGTTTTGATTTCTTGGTGAGCTTAAGTCTTCGCTTGATGGTACGATTCATAGCCATCTTAGTGTCTCTGCTGACGCCATTCTATTATTCGATTACTATATTATTTTTCATCAATCGTTTTGATTTCTTGGTGAGCTTAAGTCTTCGCTTGATGATAGGATTCATAGCCATCTTAGTGTCTCTGTTGACGCCATTCTATTATTTGATTACTATATTATTTTTCATCAATCGTTTTGATTTCTTGGTGAGCTTAAGTCTTCGCTTGATGATACGATGCATAGCCATCTTAGTGTCTCTGTTGACGCCATTCTATTATTTGATTACTATATTATTTTTCAAGAATTGTTTTGATTTCTTGGTGAACTTGAGTCTTCGCTTGATGATACGATTCATAGCCATCTTAGTGTCTCTGTTGACGCCATTCTATTATTTGATTACTATATTATTTTTCAAGAATCGTTTTGATTTCTTGGTGAACTTAAGTCTTCGCTTGATGATACGATTCATAGCCATCTTAGTGTCTCTGTTGACGCCATTCTATTATTTGATTACTATATTATTTTTCATCAATCGTTTTGATTTCTTGGTGAGCTTAAGTCTTCGCTTGATGATAGGATTCATAACCATCTTAGTGTCTCTGTTGACGCCATTCTATTATTTGATTACTATATTATTTTTCATCCATCGTTTTGATTTCTTGGTGAGCTTAAGTCTTCGCTTGATGATAGGATTCATAGCCATCTTAGTGTCTCTGTTGACGCCATTCTATTATTTGATTACTATATTATTTTTCAAGAATTGTTTTGATTTCTTGGTGAACTTAAGTCTTCGCTTGATGATACGATTCATAGCCATCTTAGTGTCTCTGTTGACGCCATTCTATTATTTGATTACTATATTATTTTTCAAGAATCGTTTTGATTTCTTGGTGAACTTAAGTCTTCGCTTGATGATAGGATTCATAGCCATCTTAGTGTCTCTGTTGACGCCATTCTATTATTTGATTACTATATTATTTTTCATCAATCGTTTTGATTTCTTGGTGAGCTTAAGTCTTCGCTTGATGATAGAATTCATAGCCATCTTAGTGTCTCTGTTGACGCCATTCTATTATTTGATTACTATATTATTTTTCATCAATCGTTTTGATTTCTTGGTGAGCTTAAGTCTTCGCTTGATGATAGGATTCATAGCCATCTTAGTGTCTCTGTTGACGCCATTCTATTATTTGATTACTACATTATTTTTCATCAATCGTTTTGATTTCTTGGTGAGCTTAAGTCTTCGCTTGATGATACGATTCATAGCCATCTTAGTGTCTCTGTTGACGCCATTCTATTATTTGATTACTATATTATTTTTCAAGAATTGTTTTGATTTCTTGGTGAACTTAAGTCTTCGCTTGATGATACGATTCATAGCCATCTTAGTGTCTCTGTTGACGCCATTCTATTATTTGATTACTATATTATTTTTCAAGAATCGTTTTGATTTCTTGGTGAACTTAAGTCTTCGCTTGATGATACGATTCATAGCCATCTTAGTGTCTCTGTTGACGCCATTCTGTTATTTGATTACTATATTATTTTTCATCAATCGTTTTGATTTCTTGGTGAGCTTAAGTCTTCGCTTGATGATAGGATTCATAACCATCTTAGTGTCTCTGTTGACGCCATTCTATTATTTGATTACTATATTATTTTTCATCCATCGTTTTGATTTCTTGGTGAGCTTAAGTCTTCGCTTGATGATACGATTCATAGCCATCTTAGTGTCTCTGTTGACGCCATTCTATTATTTGATTACTATATTATTTTTCAAGAATTGTTTTGATTTCTTGGTGAACTTAAGTCTTCGCTTGATGATACGATTCATAGCCATCTTAGTGTCTCTGTTGACGCCATTCTATTATTTGATTACTATATTATTTTTCAAGAATCGTTTTGATTTCTTGGTGAACTTAAGTCTTCGCTTGATGATAGGATTCATAGCCATCTTAGTGTCTCTGTTGACGCCATTCTATTATTTGATTACTATATTATTTTTCATCAATCGTTTTGATTTCTTGGTGAGCTTAAGTCTTCGCTTGATGATAGAATTCATAGCCATCTTAGTGTCTCTGTTGACGCCATTCTATTATTTGATTACTATATTATTTTTCATCAATCGTTTTGATTTCTTGGTGAGCTTAAGTCTTCGCTTGATGATAGGATTCATAGCCATCTTAGTGTCTCTGTTGACGCCATTCTATTATTTGATTACTATATTATTTTTCATCAATCGTTTTGATTTCTTGGTGAGCTTAAGTCTTCGCTTGATGATACGATTCATAGCCATCTTAGTGTCTCTGTTGACGCCATTCTATTATTTGATTACTATATTATTTTTCAAGAATTGTTTTGATTTCTTGGTGAACTTAAGTCTTCGCTTGATGATACGATTCATAGCCGTCTTAGTGTCTCTGTTGACGCCATTCTATTATTTGATTACTATATTATTTTTCAAGAATCGTTTTGATTTCTTGGTGAACTTAAGTCTTCGCTTGATGATACGATTCATAGCCATCTTAGTGTCTCTGTTGACGCCATTCTATTATTTGATTACTATATTATTTTTCATCAATCGTTTTGATTTCTTGGTGAGCTTAAGTCTTCGCTTGATGATAGGATTCATAACCATCTTAGTGTCTCTGTTGACGCCATTCTATTATTTGATTACTATATTATTTTTCATCCATCGTTTTGATTTCTTGGTGAGCTTAAGTCTTCGCTTGATGATACGATTCATAGCCATCTTAGTGTCTCTGTTGACGCCATTCTATTATTTGATTACTATATTATTTTTCAAGAATTGTTTTGATTTCTTGGTGAACTTAAGTCTTCGCTTGATGATAGGATTCATAGCCATCTTAGTGTCTCTGTTGACGCCATTCTATTATTTGATTACTATATTATTTTTCATCAATCGTTTTGATTTCTTGGTGAGCTTAAGTCTTCGCTTGATGATAGAATTCATAGCCATCTTAGTGTCTCTGTTGACGCCATTCTATTATTTGATTACTATATTATTTTTCATCAATCGTTTTGATTTCTTGGTGAGCTTAAGTCTTCGCTTGATGATACGATTCATAGCCATCTTAGTGTCTCTGTTGACGCCATTCTATTATTTGATTACTACATTATTTTTCATCAATCGTTTTGATTTCTTGGTGAGCTTAAGTCTTCGCTTGATGATACGATTCATAGCCATCTTAGTGTCTCTGTTGACGCCATTCTATTATTTGATTACTATATTATTTTTCAAGAATTGTTTTGATTTCTTGGTGAACTTAAGTCTTCGCTTGATGATACGATTCATAGCCATCTTAGTGTCTCTGTTGACGCCATTCTATTATTTGATTACTATATTATTTTTCAAGAATCGTTTTGATTTCTTGGTGAACTTAAGTCTTCGCTTGATGATACGATTCATAGCCATCTTAGTGTCTCTGTTGACGCCATTCTGTTATTTGATTACTATATTATTTTTCATCAATCGTTTTGATTTCTTGGTGAGCTTAAGTCTTCGCTTGATGATAGGATTCATAACCATCTTAGTGTCTCTGTTGACGCCATTCTATTATTTGATTACTATATTATTTTTCATCCATCGTTTTGATTTCTTGGTGAGCTTAAGTCTTCGCTTGATGATACGATTCATAGCCATCTTAGTGTCTCTGTTGACGCCATTCTATTATTTGATTACTATATTATTTTTCAAGAATTGTTTTGATTTCTTGGTGAACTTAAGTCTTCGCTTGATGATACGATTCATAGCCATCTTAGTGTCTCTGTTGACGCCATTCTATTATTTGATTACTATATTATTTTTCAAGAATCGTTTTGATTTCTTGGTGAACTTAAGTCTTCGCTTGATGATAGGATTCATAGCCATCTTAGTGTCTCTGTTGACGCCATTCTATTATTTGATTACTATATTATTTTTCATCAATCGTTTTGATTTCTTGGTGAGCTTAAGTCTTCGCTTGATGATAGAATTCATAGCCATCTTAGTGTCTCTGTTGACGCCATTCTATTATTTGATTACTATATTATTTTTCATCAATCGTTTTGATTTCTTGGTGAGCTTAAGTCTTCGCTTGATGATAGGATTCATAGCCATCTTAGTGTCTCTGTTGACGCCATTCTATTATTTGATTACTATATTATTTTTCATCAATCGTTTTGATTTCTTGGTGAGCTTAAGTCTTCGCTTGATGATACGATTCATAGCCATCTTAGTGTCTCTGTTGACGCCATTCTATTATTTGATTACTATATTATTTTTCAAGAATTGTTTTGATTTCTTGGTGAACTTAAGTCTTCGCTTGATGATACGATTCATAGCCATCTTAGTGTCTCTGTTGACGCCATTCTATTATTTGATTACTATATTATTTTTCAAGAATCGTTTTGATTTCTTGGTGAACTTAAGTCTTCGCTTGATGATACGATTCATAGCCATCTTAGTGTCTCTGTTGACGCCATTCTATTATTTGATTACTATATTATTTTTCATCAATCGTTTTGATTTCTTGGTGAGCTTAAGTCTTCGCTTGATGATAGGATTCATAACCATCTTAGTGTCTCTGTTGACGCCATTCTATTATTTGATTACTATATTATTTTTCATCCATCGTTTTGATTTCTTGGTGAGCTTAAGTCTTCGCTTGATGATACGATTCATAGCCATCTTAGTGTCTCTGTTGACGCCATTCTATTATTTGATTACTATATTATTTTTCAAGAATTGTTTTGATTTCTTGGTGAACTTAAGTCTTCGCTTGATGATAGGATTCATAGCCATCTTAGTGTCTCTGTTGACGCCATTCTATTATTTGATTACTATATTATTTTTCATCAATCGTTTTGATTTCTTGGTGAGCTTAAGTCTTCGCTTGATGATAGAATTCATAGCCATCTTAGTGTCTCTGTTGACGCCATTCTATTATTTGATTACTATATTATTTTTCATCAATCGTTTTGATTTCTTGGTGAGCTTAAGTCTTCGCTTGATGATAGGATTCATAGCCATCTTAGTGTCTCTGTTGACGCCATTCTATTATTTGATTACTACATTATTTTTCATCAATCGTTTTGATTTCTTGGTGAGCTTAAGTCTTCGCTTGATGATACGATTCATAGCCATCTTAGTGTCTCTGTTGACGCCATTCTATTATTTGATTACTATATTATTTTTCAAGAATTGTTTTGATTTCTTGGTGAACTTAAGTCTTCGCTTGATGATACGATTCATAGCCATCTTAGTGTCTCTGTTGACGCCATTCTATTATTTGATTACTATATTATTTTTCAAGAATCGTTTTGATTTCTTGGTGAACTTAAGTCTTCGCTTGATGATACGATTCATAGCCATCTTAGTGTCTCTGTTGACGCCATTCTGTTATTTGATTACTATATTATTTTTCATCAATCGTTTTGATTTCTTGGTGAGCTTAAGTCTTCGCTTGATGATAGGATTCATAACCATCTTAGTGTCTCTGTTGACGCCATTCTATTATTTGATTACTATATTATTTTTCATCCATCGTTTTGATTTCTTGGTGAGCTTAAGTCTTCGCTTGATGATACGATTCATAGCCATCTTAGTGTCTCTGTTGACGCCATTCTATTATTTGATTACTATATTATTTTTCAAGAATTGTTTTGATTTCTTGGTGAACTTAAGTCTTCGCTTGATGATACGATTCATAGCCATCTTAGTGTCTCTGTTGACGCCATTCTATTATTTGATTACTATATTATTTTTCAAGAATCGTTTTGATTTCTTGGTGAACTTAAGTCTTCGCTTGATGATAGGATTCATAGCCATCTTAGTGTCTCTGTTGACGCCATTCTATTATTTGATTACTATATTATTTTTCATCAATCGTTTTGATTTCTTGGTGAGCTTAAGTCTTCGCTTGATGATAGAATTCATAGCCATCTTAGTGTCTCTGTTGACGCCATTCTATTATTTGATTACTATATTATTTTTCATCAATCGTTTTGATTTCTTGGTGAGCTTAAGTCTTCGCTTGATGATAGGATTCATAGCCATCTTAGTGTCTCTGTTGACGCCATTCTATTATTTGATTACTATATTATTTTTCATCAATCGTTTTGATTTCTTGGTGAGCTTAAGTCTTCGCTTGATGATACGATTCATAGCCATCTTAGTGTCTCTGTTGACGCCATTCTATTATTTGATTACTATATTATTTTTCAAGAATTGTTTTGATTTCTTGGTGAACTTAAGTCTTCGCTTGATGATACGATTCATAGCCATCTTAGTGTCTCTGTTGACGCCATTCTATTATTTGATTACTATATTATTTTTCAAGAATCGTTTTGATTTCTTTGTGAACTTAAGTCTTCGCTTGATGATACGATTCATAGCCATCTTAGTGTCTCTGTTGACGCCATTCTGTTATTTGATTACTATATTATTTTTCATCAATCGTTTTGATTTCTTGGTGAGCTTAAGTCTTCGCTTGATGATAGGATTCATAGCCATCTTAGTGTCTCTGTTGACGCCATTCTATTATTTGATTACTATATTATTTTTCATCAATCGTTTTGATTTCTTGGTGAGCTTAAGTCTTCGCTTGATGATAGGATTCATAGCCATCTTAGTGTCTCTGTTGACGCCATTCTATTATTTGATTACTATATTATTTTTCATCCATCGTTTTGATTTCTTGGTGAGCTTAAGTCTTCGCTTGATGATACGATTCATAGCCATCTTAGTGTCTCTGTTGACGCCATTCTATTATTTGATTACTATATTATTTTTCAAGAATTGTTTTGATTTCTTGGTGAGCTTAAGTCTTCGCTTGATGATACGATTCATAGCCATCTTAGTGTCTCTGTTGACGCCATTCTATTATTTGATTACTATATTATTTTTCAAGAATCGTTTTGATTTCTTGGTGAACTTAAGTCTTCGCTTGATGATAGGATTCATAGCCATCTTAGTGTCTCTGTTGACGCCATTCTATTATTTGATTACTATATTATTTTTCATCAATCGTTTTGATTTCTTGGTGAGCTTAAGTCTTCGCTTGATGATAGGATTCATAGCCATCTTAGTGTCTCTGTTGACGCCATTCTATTATTTGATTACTATATTATTTTTCATCAATCGTTTTGATTTCTTGGTGAGCTTAAGTCTTCGCTTGATGATAGGATTCATAGCCATCTTAGTGTCTCTGTTGACGCCATTCTATTATTTGATTACTATATTATTTTTCATCAATCGTTTTGATTTCTTGGTGAGCTTAAGTCTTCGCTTGATGATAGAATTCATAGCCATCTTAGTGTCTCTGTTGACGCCATTCTATTATTTGATTACTATATTATTTTTCATCAATCGTTTTGATTTCTTGGTGAGCTTAAGTCTTCGCTTGATGATAGGATTCATAGCCATCTTAGTGTCTCTGTTGACGCCATTCTATTATTTGATTACTACATTATTTTTCATCAATCGTTTTGATTTCTTGGTGAGCTTAAGTCTTCGCTTGATGATACGATTCATAGCCATCTTAGTGTCTCTGTTGACGCCATTCTATTATTTGATTACTATATTATTTTTCAAGAATTGTTTTGATTTCTTGGTGAACTTAAGTCTTCGCTTGATGATACGATTCATAGCCATCTTAGTGTCTCTGTTGACGCCATTCTATTATTTGATTACTATATTATTTTTCAAGAATCGTTTTGATTTCTTGGTGAACTTAAGTCTTCGCTTGATGATACGATTCATAGCCATCTTAGTGTCTCTGTTGACGCCATTCTGTTATTTGATTACTATATTATTTTTCATCAATCGTTTTGATTTCTTGGTGAGCTTAAGTCTTCGCTTGATGATAGGATTCATAACCATCTTAGTGTCTCTGTTGACGCCATTCTATTATTTGATTACTATATTATTTTTCATCCATCGTTTTGATTTCTTGGTGAGCTTAAGTCTTCGCTTGATGATACGATTCATAGCCATCTTAGTGTCTCTGTTGACGCCATTCTATTATTTGATTACTATATTATTTTTCAAGAATTGTTTTGATTTCTTGGTGAACTTAAGTCTTCGCTTGATGATACGATTCATAGCCATCTTAGTGTCTCTGTTGACGCCATTCTATTATTTGATTACTATATTATTTTTCATCAATCGTTTTGATTTCTTGGTGAGCTTAAGTCTTCGCTTGATGATACGATTGATAGCCATCTTAGTGTCTCTGTTGACGCCATTCTATTATTTGATTACTATATTATTTTTCAAGAATTGTTTTGATTTCTTGGTGAACTTAAGTCTTCGCTTGATGATACGATTCATAGCCATCTTAGTGTCTCTGTTGACGCCATTCTATTATTTGATTACTATATTATTTTTCAAGAATCGTTTTGATTTCTTGATGAACTTAAGTCTTCGCTTGATGATACGATTCATAGCCATCTTAGTGTCTCTGTTGACGCCATTCTGTTATTTGATTACTATATTATTTTTCATCAATCGTTTTGATTTCTTGGTGAGCTTAAGTCTTCGCTTGATGATAGGATTCATAGCCATCTTAGTGTCTCTGTTGACGCCATTCTATTATTTGATTACTATATTATTTTTCATCAATCGTTTTGATTTCTTGGTGAGCTTAAGTCTTCGCTTGATGATAGGATTCATAGCCATCTTAGTGTCTCTGTTGACGCCATTCTATTATTTGATTACTATATTATTTTTCATCCATCGTTTTGATTTCTTGGTGAGCTTAAGTCTTCGCTTGATGATACGATTCATAGCCATCTTAGTGTCTCTGTTGACGCCATTCTATTATTTGATTACTATATTATTTTTCAAGAATTGTTTTGATTTCTTGGTGAGCTTAAGTCTTCGCTTGATGATACGATTCATAGCCATCTTAGTGTCTCTGTTGACGCCATTCTATTATTTGATTACTATATTATTTTTCAAGAATCGTTTTGATTTCTTGGTGAACTTAAGTCTTCGCTTGATGATAGGATTCATAGCCATCTTAGTGTCTCTGTTGACGCCATTCTATTATTTGATTACTATATTATTTTTCATCAATCGTTTTGATTTCTTGGTGAGCTTAAGTCTTCGCTTGATGATAGGATTCATAGCCATCTTAGTGTCTCTGTTGACGCCATTCTATTATTTGATTACTATATTATTTTTCATCAATCGTTTTGATTTCTTGGTGAGCTTAAGTCTTCGCTTGATGATAGGATTCATAGCCATCTTAGTGTCTCTGTTGACGCCATTCTATTATTTGATTACTATATTATTTTTCATCAATCGTTTTGATTTCTTGGTGAGCTTAAGTCTTCGCTTGATGATACGATTCATAGCCATCTTAGTGTCTCTGTTGACGCCATTCTATTATTTGATTACTATATTATTTTTCAAGAATTGTTTTGATTTCTTGGTGAACTTAAGTCTTCGCTTGATGATACGATTCATAGCCATCTTAGTGTCTCTGTTGACGCCATTCTATTATTTGATTACTATATTATTTTTCCAGAATCGTTTTGATTTCTTGGTGAACTTAAGTCTTCGCTTGATGATACGATTCATAGCCATCTTAGTGTCTCTGTTGACGCCATTCTATTATTTGATTACTATATTATTTTTCATCAATCGTTTTGATTTCTTGGTGAGCTTAAGTCTTCGCTTAATGATAGGATTCATAGCCATCTTAGTGTCTCTGCTGACGCCATTGTATTATTTGAGTCTTTGCTCTTTCTCCTTCATGCTGCGTGCAGGGAAGCAACAAATACCAATTTGATAGTCTTTGGTTTGATCCGATCTGGGATGAAACCCATGATCTATCGCACTCAAGTCAAGCATGCTAACCATTACACCACCGATGCTGTGACCACCTAATGAACCCAGATTCTAAGCAAAAGGATTGAAATCTGACAAAACAAGCCTTTCTTTTTTAAAATACGCAGGATGTCAAAAGCCACTCTCTTTTTTCCGTCCGCCATTGAAAACAGCAATGGACTGTTCAAGTTAAGATATCTGTAGAATTTTGATTATTGTAGTCCAGATTTCGAGTCTATCAGATCCAGAGGCGAATCTCCTAAAATTGGAAAAAATATGATTTTTTTGCGTAAAATCATGATTTTTCACACGAAATACTCCTCCGCTCGGCGCAATTTTTTTATATGCGCCCCCCCCCCCCCCCCCCCCCCCCCCTAACTTGAAATCCTGGATCCGCCCCTGAGATCCCCTTGACCAGTCCTGGCGACAGGCCTGACAAGCATAACATAATGTAGTAGTAAATACCTTTCACTTGCTTCTATAAAACAAATTACTAAAAGTTCAAAGGTGGTTGTTCGTTTTGTTGGTTTTAATAACCAGAATTGTATGTATTTTCTGTTGTACATATGATATACATAATACGCACGCGGGATTAAATTTCCAGACGGCGGGAGAAGTAATTACAATGTCATTTTCACATTAATAGTGATATTCGTCTGTGTTATTTCAGAAAGTTCAAGTTAAGGTGAAGATCGTGCATATTTAAATATATTCGTTCAGACTTTATAAAATGATTAGCATTCGGAAATGAAAAAAAATAGATTTTTTAAAATAACTTCCCTTCGAAGTGCCGTCTCCATGAATGACAAACGTACACTGTACATTATATGTTGTTATAAGATAAATATCCATTACATACTTGTAAGAGGTTGAATCAGGTTGTGCCTCTTGTGTGAACCAGTACAGTATCACTACGAGTTGTGATGCGGTTAGTTCAGACAACAGGGGAGACCTCATACAAAGTCATTTACCAACACACTATGTATGTAATAGGTTTATCTAATATTTCAATAGAAACAAATCTTTAGAACAAATAGCAAGAGTCGAATTTAAATTAACAAATTTGAACAATTCTCTGAGGGAGACTACATTTTGTGCATAACGTCATGTTATTTGTTGCTATTCATTCTAACATGACGTCCTTCATTGGCTATATGAATAATACAATGATAAAACCCACGATACATTTTAATTCGCACATGCGTATTGACGAACAAATTATCGCTCGGGATAAAATATTTATGAAAATAATGTTACCCATGTTAAAACTGGATACAAACTCTGGCTTCCATGAATTATTTCTTAATTATCCAATGTCATGTTTCCATCCAATCATTTTAAGCAGTGTCACTATATACCATCGTTCGACAACGATTCTCTTAAAGAAATATACACCATACAGTGATCATATGAACGTGGAACATTATTATATAATAAATGAACATCAAGCTTTGTTTACGTTGTGTTTACTGGTGTGTTTTCTCTCGCATTCCAATGTTATGACGTCTTGACAAAGTAGTTCGACAGAGAAGAGGTCGTACAACGTCGCGCCATTCTTTTATCACCGCAGTGTGGTGATACAACATATTGTATCATATACAATGTAGGGTATTTCCTTTAATTTCAAAAGAAATCGTACATTATAGTGAGTTGTCATGTATATTATACCTAGTTTTAAGCATAATAAATAAGGGTAATAACAAAATTACCGAACACCGAACAATCTTCCAAAGGGAAAAGCAAAACTCATATGTCAACAAACAGACAAGATCAGTTAACAACCGGAAAATTGGGAAAACCGCAATGGCCCTGACTTGGTACAGGCATTTCCAAAGAATATATTATACCTAGTTTTAAGCATAATAAATCAGGAAAGTCTAAAACTCGAATAATAGTCGTCCATTCGAATTTGACATGGGATGATTTACCTGAATCAATTGTAGTCCATCATCATGTCTGTGAACGGTTTAAGTCTCCCAATGGAACAAATGAAGAGTTTGAAGATACCAAAGGGGTAATCAGAATCCGTATATTGAAGCACAGACAACACAATGGCCAAAAGAAAAAGGTCAAAAGGACAAACAACGATCTACAAAACATACACATAAAAGTAAAGATCGAGTAACACGAACCCCACTAAAAACCGGGGATGAACTCAGGTGTTCCGGAAGGGAAGGCAGTTCCTGCTCCACTAGTAGCACCCGTCATAATTATCTAGTGACAACCCCAGTGATAAGTCACCTATGAGGAAAAGACCGTGATGTGCTTACGACAAGTGGAACATATCCGTGGTCATTTGTGATATAGATATTCCATAACGGTCAACCAAGTCATGGTGGCGACCGTAAAACTTTGGCACAGGCTACGAATACGACGGAAACGTATTCGTAGCCTGGGTTCTACAAGTACGACGGGCGGAAGTTGTGACTAAATGATCAACCGGTTTCCGGACATGGACACTTATTTTACGGAAATTAATCACGTATTGCTAGCATCTAGAGGCTACGAATATGACGGATTTTTGTTTTCTTAAATATATTGTTTTTAGACATTCATTACTGTGATACTATAAAGTTTAAAGAAAAAAAATTAACATAGATATATAAGATATTTTTAATTTAAGAATTATCATATACAATTTAAAATTTCAAGTAAAACAATAGGTAAATACAATGTATTAAATTAATAATGTTTATAGTTATTTTAAGCAATTTCGGCAACACCAGTAGTTTTTTTTTCGACGCAAAACGTAGTCCAATACATCTTAGATGGTACCATACAAAAAGCGCAAACTTGTGTGTTTTATCATATGACTTTCGAAGTGATGACTTAAGCTTAACCACTAGGAACAATGTAGAAATATCTAAAACTAGAGGTTCATCTTAGTCGGAATCGATCACCCTTTCATTCGTCCACTTTTGGGTTTGGATTCAAGCAGGATTAAGTTCGAACGGTGTACAGTGTACTAGATACAACATTATCTTATAAAATTTGTCAGTGACTTGCGACAGGTCGGTGGTTTTCTCTGGGTACATCGGTTTCCTCCACCAATAAAACTGACCGTCACGATATAACTGAAATATTGTTGAAAGTCGCGTCAAGCACCTTAAACCATAAACAACCCGTACACAAAAATTACCTATCACCAGCAAGTTTTTACACTAGAACAAGATGAAATGAGGAATCTTTATAGAGGACTTCGCATACATCATTAGCATTTTTATATAGCAAATCATCGGAACACCTGAGTTCACCCCCGGTTTTTGGTAGGGATCGTGTTACTCGATCTTTACTTTTATGTGCATGTTTTGTAGATCGTTGTTTGTCCTTTTGACCTTTTTCTTTTGGCCATTATGTTGTCTGTTCTTCTTCGATATACGGATTCTGATTACCCCTTTGGTATCTTCCAACTCTTCTTGAACCTATTGACTCTCCTCCGATTACAAACAAGAATTGGTACTGGTGGCCATGTTTTTCACCATACGAAATAGGAACATTCTGAGAAGGATCTCGCATACATTATTTGTACCCACCAACATATCATTTGTAATGTAGTTTCAGAAGATATATAATTTTCAGCACCTATAGAACCAATAATTGCCCATGGCTGCCATATTTGTTGACGCATCAAAGTAAAAGAAAGACGTATATATCAAATTTAGTGCGCACGATGGGTTTCTGGAACAATATTCATAAGGCACTCTCAAATCCAAAGAATGCAAAAATTGTTGGAAGAAAGAAACTCACATGATCAAAACATAATAGCCAAGATCGGCTATCGTCACATATGCTTGGGGCACGATGCATGATGCATTTCTGGAATAAGCTTCAAGAGGTATGCTCAATGCCAAAATATTTGAAAGCCAAATAATGTGTTTGAGAGCAGGTAAACTAAAGAGCCCAAACAAGACAGCCAAAATCGGCTAAGGAAGGAGAACCTTAGTTTTATTAATAATTGTATTACTTAGGAACTGTACATTTCAATAATAGATATATCCAATAATCCACTGACTACTGGAAGTATGATACCCGCAAGTGATAAAGTTTACCAGTTGCTTGCCCATGGTTGCAGTTAAGGAAATTGGCACCGGACCGACTGTCCGGTAAATTGTTTTGTCAGCCGCTGCCTTTAAGAATAGATAAATTGAGGTTCTCGGTAAATTCAACTTAAAAATATTTCTAATTCTCTTTTATTTGTTATTTTTAGATCAAGAAAAATCTAAAATAAATAACACATATCGTAATTGATAATCATGAGTTTTGGTAAAGACACTAACTATTTACGACAGTTATTGTCGTAATATGTTGATGTCGTAAAATATTTCGTGTGACTACAGTGATCGCAATCGGCAAACCTCGGGTGATTCCGCTTCGCTTCCTGTACGGAATCAGCCGAAGTTGCGACGAGTGCAGTAATCGTGGTATTTCGGAAAAATATTATTTTCTAGAGTTTTCTTCATTAACAATCGTTGTTAAATCGGAACATTTTATCACTTCAAAACACGAGAGAAACACGAAACAGTATGAAAAAGACCGAGAACGTTATTGATGCTTGGAAGCAGGACCGACCCTGGCTTCATCACAATGTTGAACAAAATGTTATGGTCTGCAACTGGTGCATTGAAGCCAATGGACCAAAAGAGCTATATATATATTCTTTTGTAATTCTAAATTCTGGTTTCTAATTACATTGTATACTTTTTCTGGTAGCATACTAGCTGTAGAGCTATTATTTTATTCTATTTTTTTTTACATGTAATATTTAGAGTACTTTTAATTTGGTGTATGTGCTGATAAACTGATCGAGGGCGTGCCCGAGATCAGTTTATCAGCGCATACAAGAAATTAAAAGTATTCTAAATGTTTTGTATCATAACCAATCAAACGGAAGCAAATGTGTGATTGACGTCTGTCGCACTTGAGAAGACTGATCTTTGTCACGTATGCCAGCAGTCAGTGACGTGGTAAAAAGTTTTTAATAGAACACGTGGTTAACGTCAAAACGTTAAATGGCAACGAACATGACGGATGATCTTTTAAACGATGATATGGATTTTATGCTTTCACAGGTGGCAGAGAACATTTCATTTTTTTTTATTGAAATTGAAAATTTTAGAGGCGAAGGTAAAATGTTGATGCGGCACACACATGACACAACTTTTTCTGAAAAATTCTTGATTTTTACAAAATTTTAGAAGAGAGCGAACAGTTTTTCATTTTATTTTTAAAGAAAATGGAAAATCTGAGGCGGTTTTTCAGCATTTCTGAAGTGCGAGGCGGCAAAATGTTTTTGAACGTGGTGTGACTCAAATATGATCACTTTTTTATTGCAAAACTGATAATTTGTCTTGTTTGAATAAAAAAAATTGCTTAGTTAATAGTAAAGTTAAAGAATTTTTCATGTGTTTTTATGTAATCTTCATGAACAAACACGTGGGGATCACTTTGTCAGTCTTTTTGCTTGTTTTATACACAGGCGCTCGTGACACGAACCACCCCCCTTTTTTCTAACTGTCTGTTTACAAACTTATTTTCAATAAGATTTCTTTATTATTTCATCTCTTTTTTCCTTATTTTAACTTGTTCGTGTCAATATTCATACAATCTTATGTTAACATCGTTAACTGTCGTTTAAGTGTATATTTAAATTATCAAAATCTAGGTTTTCTTGTAAACTTTCCGATAAAACACTTAACTCAACATCATCATGATCCGGAACTCCATTTAGGTTTTAAAAAAATTCGTACAATACATCAATAGAAATATTTGGTTGTTTTTTTCTTTTGGCCCTTGTTTCATATTTTCCAATATTCCTTTGGATTTTTCGATCTCAAAGTTTTCAATTCTTTCCTCATTTTTTGTCTATATTTTCTAATAGAAGTGTCCATCTGCTTTTTATATTTTTTTTTCGGCCTCTTTGAGTTCTTTTCTAGAATTATCTGAATTTCTAAATTTGTGCTTACGCTTCATTTTTCTATAATATTGACGCTCAAATTTACAATCTAAATCGAACCATGGTTTTTGAATTTTAGTATTTCTTTTTTTCTTTCTGTTATTAGACTTAGTAATAGTTCCAAATGTTTCTTTCGCAGAATCAATGTGTATTTTACCAAATTCATTTACCACAATATGCACCTGCTCCTGTGTTACACTAGAGGCATCCAAATCACGTAATTTATTACGAAGATCAGAAATAGCCTGTCTGTTAAAATTACCTCTGAACTCGTGTAATTTTTCATTTTCCCATTTTTTTATTTTTACAATGTGTTCTGTATTTTCTAAAGCATTTATATCACCATCACTATCTTCAAAAACATTGCTTTCAAAAGATATACTGAGTGGCGTGTGAACATCAGAAAAGCATTTACTAAAATCAAGTACAGTCAAATCATCAATACATTTTATAAAATTTGGAGAACAAATGAAATAATCTACAGCACTTGCATTCATGCAAGTAAGTTCACCTATATTACTATCACTTCCTACTCGTCCGTTCATGATAAACAAGTTTTGTCCTTTGCAAAGATTTATTAGTAATTTTCCAAAGTTATTTTTTCCTTTATCTATATTTTTTCTATTTAGTGGTAAATTTGAATCAGTTAAAAAAGATATATAATTTTCTAGTAAATATTCGCCTCCGTTTGGAAAATCATTTTCTGTAAATACCGAAAAATCTTTAAGCTCAGCCGTTCTTGCATTGAAATCTCCCGCCAAAGATATATATTTATACGACCTCGAAAATTTTCTTATATCGAAATGTATGTCATTGAATGCTTCTTGAGTACGAGGTGAATTCTGGTGGTATATACACAACACCAATTAAAACATCTTCATCTAATTTAAATAATGTGGATGACACTTTTACCCAAAATACAAATTTATTGTCATTTTTTATAATAATTATCTAACTTTTCCTTATATCCAAAAGCAATCCCGCCCGATTTTCTATGTGAAAACTTTTGTCTGTTTTTTGTTTTAAATATATACCCCGGAAAATTAATTTGATCAGTGTCATCAGTTTTTGTTTCTTGTAAGCATATAAAATCATGTTGACAGATTAATTCACCAAATTCAGGATAATTTAATCTTAAATTCAGACCACAACAATTTAAACACAATAGCTTCAATTTATTTTGTACAGTTAAAAAAGAAGGATGTATTTTTGACAATTAATTTTGTATCCTCTTGCTGTTAATATTTGACTGTTTGTTGCTTTTCATTGCCAAAGAATGTGTGTCTTGTTATCGTTTTCGTTTGTTTTAGAAAGTTCTACTTTATGACCTCGAGTTCTATATTAAGAATTTTGTTGAAACCGCAACTGAACTTTATCTTGTTTAATTTTAATTTCTCATTTTTTTTCTTCTCTTGGGTTAAATTCAGTATGTATTGAATTATTCGTATATACGGGCTACTTCATAAATGTATTTTTTGTTTATAAGTTAAACCGCAGGTGCGGGTTTTTGAAGCACGAACTTTGCAAGCGTGGGTTTTGTAGTGTTTAGTTGGTAAAGAGCAGACTTAAAATTGATTATTGGTTTATTTTGTGTTTTGGACGAAGAGCATGCTTTTGATTTGTTCCATAAACTTTGGGGGGAGGGGGGGGGGCTGTATTTTGTCACAAATCTATTGGGTTGAAAGCCAATTAAGATTTGCATTTCAATAAATAAATCAACTGGTGACATTTGATTTTGGTCAGATATTGTGTAATGTCAAACATTTGTAGGGGTACAGTCATGATAAAGGTTAATTCCTCATTTCCTTTCACGTTTCTAAGCTTTCTGCAGATTATATAGCCGCTAATTTCCAAAATATATCTGTAAATTTAGTGACTTTTGGACATGTAGTACTTCTTTGAACGATCTGTTTATAAATATTTGTTTCGTTAATTTTTAATCAAATTCTTCAATAATTGTATAAAATTATTTACTACGTATTTCTACAACGAAAAGTGTTTTAACTGGGTTTTCTATGAAGATTGAAATAAAAAATTACTGAACGTATAAAAAATATTATTGAACTAAAATGTAACATTGAACTGGAAATACGCTTTAAAACGTAGCAAATCACGCATATCGCGCATTTGTTTATGAAACTTCATTTGTGCACAAGCCAGGTCACGCTGTGTACGTACAAAATGTACGCGTGTCAATAAAATACTAGGTGTAGATACGCAGCCAAGGTTAAAAATCTTTGAAACAAATTTGTACAACCCATGATTTCACTGAATTGAAGTTGATTAATCATTTATTATTTACATTTTATTCATCAATTCAAAATGAACTCTCCGTTCTCGTGCTATTTTCTCGATCTCAGGATTTCATTCCCGGAATTACGTTCAAGGATGTTTTACGTTTTGAGGAAAGAAATAAAAAAAAAAAAATTTAAATTCTGAGGGGAATCTGAGACAGTAACAAGACGTTGATCCAACGTTGGTACATGGTTGGCATGGTTGGTCGAACGTCGCAGTTGGCATGCCAACGTTCGCCCCACGTTGGGCCAACGTGAGCAACCCAACCGTTGGGTTGATATGGTTGGCCCAATGTTGGCACGACGTATGATTTTCGATGGTGAAATGTGTAGCCGATTAGCCATCGTTTGGATCTGACCATTGACCAACCGTCGGCCACGTGTCGTCTTCCCGGCGTCGGTACTTGGTCGCACATTAATTACTCCATAGTATGTCGATTTGATTTTTTTTTCATAAATACACTTGTTCGATATTACTCCCCCCCCCCCCCCCCCCCCCCCCCCCCCCCCTCGCCCCACCACATACACCCACACTAGATTTATGCCTGAATTGTACATCTTTCATTTCCTATATATGCACTTTTTACTTTTTTAGCATCTATTATAATTTTTATTTTATAACTATCTTCATGAATATAATCTCAGATAAATATTTGGCCGTCACAGCTGTATCGTAAATTTCGACCATCCCTCTTTGATAATATTTGATGATGCATGCAATTTGTTACTTCATGTAGCTTATAAAGCATCGTTTGCGCGCCACTTCTTTTGACATCCTGCGTAGAAGACGAAGGAAGACGAAGAAATGTAAGTGTTTACATTCAATTCTTAATGTTTTAAAGAAAAATTTCGTTGAAAAAAAATAACGAAAGTAAATGAAGGTGTCATGTGGTTCACCGGTGTCATACGGAAAAATCACTGTTAAAGAATAATTAAGAATTCCTATATATCAAGGATGCGTCTGAAATGATGATTTTTTAAAGCTTTTGTGATAAAATGATTTCTATATTGCGTGGTTTCATGTGGTTTTGTGCGAATTCAGGACAAACCGTACTGGTTATATACAAGTATGGGGAACTCCCTTTTTGCATTTGAATGTTTTGTTTATCTGCGAAATAATACATTTTGTATATATCATGGCTGGTAATCGGCACAAGCAGAACAGTCGGTTCTGCAAAGAAATTCGTGAGGATAACTTTCGGTTTTGGTGGAGGAGAGTTCACGAAGACGCTTCGCAAGGTATGTACATGTCAAAAATTGAAATTAGATTTTTTACTGCTCGAATATTGCAAAATCAGAGAATGCTATGCTGTGGCGAATGCTTTCACGGTTAGAAACATGTATAGTTTATTGTTGTATATGAAGTGTAACTCTCGCAAAATCAATCGTCCCACGAAAAACATGACGAAAATTGTGACACTCTTACATTTCTAAGTTGTTCTTGACAAAGATGTAAGCTAAATTTTCAATATTTTTTCATCTTGGGAGTCTAAATGTAATCGGGGATAAATTCCGATTCGTCAGAAGTAAATTGAAGTCTAGATAAATCTACAAACTGTCAATTTTCTCGTTTTCCTGCTTGAGGAGATCGGTTCTGATAGAGCACATTGCGAATGCATGAGGAGATTTGCTAGTTTTGTTAATTGTTTTCTGCAAAATTGATAAATTGACACTTTTAAACATAAAACTGATAAAACTCTGTCCACTTTCAGGAGATGCCAGGATTCAAGTGAAAGAGGAAAGGGGGACCGACATTGACTCTTTACAAAAAACCATTTCGATATAGATTGCCTGTATCACCGCCAAGGAAACGAACAAAAACAAGTAGCAGTACACCAAATTTAAAATCCCCATCAATCAGGAAACCAAGTTTATTAAAAAAATCTCTTTCAATTTCAAAATATTTATATCCTTTCAAACCGGTTTCCACACCTATTCGGCGTTGAAGATCCTGTTAAAATGTCACTTTCATGTTTTGAGCCAGACATAAACCGAATGAAGCGATCACCAAATAACTTTCTCCCTAACCAAAAAAATTGGAGAGTTGATGGCGAAAATCTCATTTGACGTGATTCATCTTTGTCAAACCATTCTACAATTTCCAAAAACAACTCAAATGCAATGTTATTCAAAAGGAATTTTCCATCTTGCACTAATTTAAAGAATTTCAATAGCTTGTCCTTTTTCCCAACATCAGAAAGTTTGTCAAGAACATCTTGTAAAACTTCAACTACTGAAGCTTCTTCCTTCGGATCAACTTCTATCTTGTCTATACTTTCATCAAGACTCATAAAGGAAACATTTTGTAGATCTGCGGTGAAGTTTCCGTCATCTTTAGTAAATAGATTGCGCCGAATAGGTGTGGAAACCCGTTTGAAAGGATATAAATATTTTGAAATTGAAAGAGATTTTTTTAGAGTCAATGTCAGTCCCCTTTTCCTCTTTCCCTTGAATCCTGGCATCTCCTGAAAGTGGACAGAGAATAATTTATTTTGATTAGAGTATTTATCAATTTTGCAGAAAACAATTAACAAAACTAGCAAATCTCCTCATGCATTCGCAATGTGCTCTATCAGAACCGATCTCCTCAAGCAGGAAAACGAGAAAATTGACAGTTTGTAGATTTATCTAGACTTCAATTTACTTCTGACGAATCGGAATTTATCCCCGATTACATTTAGACTCCCAAGATGAAAAAATATTGAAAATTTAACTTGCATCTTTGTCAAGAACAACTTAGAAATGTAAGAGTGTCACAATTTTCGTCATGTTTTTCGTGGGACGATTGATTTTGCGAGAGCTACACTTCATATACAACAATAAACTATACATGTTTCTAATCGCGAAAGCATTCGCCACAGCATAGCATTCTCTGATTTTGCAATATTCGAGCAGTAAAAAAGCAAATTTCAATTTTTGACATGTACATACCTTGCGAAGCGTCTTCGTGAACTCTCCTCCACCAAAACAGGAAGTTATCCTCACGAATTTCTTTGCAGAACCGACTGTTCTGCTTGTGCCGATTACCAGCCGTGATATATACTGATTTTTTCCCATGTTTTTTTGCCATTACCATGCAAATTTTTGTAGTTTTGGTGATATCTCGCACAGTTATTTCCTTTGCAATTGCACGTGTATACATACTA